>OV656785.1:27500-2430625 GCA_927399505.1 Luperina testacea | reverse complement strand
CCAACGTATCCTATAGTAAGAAATTAGTTTATTAGTAAACGGCCGCTAACTGATTAAAATTAAGTTGAAAACGTGGATGACATTGATCAGGATAATATGAATGTCTCCGTATGATTGTGAACATCGTTAGTTTATAAAGTAATTGCGGCCAACTTGGAAGTAGCGCTCGCCCGGCTCGCGTTTTTTTTTTTTTTGATCGTGATGCCCTGGCTTAGTTATTGCGACCAATTTAGCTACCGCCAAGAGTGACCAACAGGAACAGTTCACAAATTTACGGGTAATAAAATCGGACAGATTGTGAACACTGTCGGTAAGTGCAGGTTGCACCTACCGACAGTGTTCACAATCTGTCCAATTTTTCGTTCACAATTTGGCGAATCAATTATAAACTATCTAAATTAATACGTTAATATTGCAAGCAGTATGATACAGTTCACAATTATCGACGAATGATTATAAATGAACGGTGTTCACAATCATACTGTGACTGATATAAAGAGAAAATAAACATCAAAACTACTTACAAATGATGTAAAAACATAGTGGTAATTCTCATTATTCATTTGCAGTTGAAGGATCTGTAACACGAAGAAATAAACAAATTAACATCAATTGTTAATACAACATAATGATCAGCTCATAACGTTCCCACGGGTGGGACACAGGCCTCTCTGTGAGGAGACTGGGCCGTGATCTACCACGCGGGCCCAGTGCGGGTTGGTAGATGTCACATGTCTTCGAATGTTTGGTTCTAGGACATGCCGGTTTCCTCACGATGTTTTCCTTCGCCGTTTTTGAGAGCAGTGGTGATGAAATAATTTACACCAAGTAAAGCGCCTGACTGTGTTCGAACCTACGACCTACAACTCGGAAGTCGCGGCCGTTACCACTGAGCCACCACGGCTCCTCCTTAAATTAACATTCGACAAACAATTTCTGTTTTGCTCTTAGTCAATGAGGGTTTTCGTGAAAATTTACTACACCAGTTGGCACCACTGTGACAAGAGGTCTTCCAATATAAAATATATGATGACGTTCATCATTCGATTCATTCATTCGTTCATCATTCAGTCATGACTAAAGAAAATATAGGCTCTTTGACAGATGCCTGGACCTGACGTGTCAGTGCTGCCACCTGGCGAACGTCATTTCAGAAAACCCTTATTGTTAAGGTAAAAGCGCCAGGGTAGCCCGCGAAATTCATTTGTTTTTAGATTTTTTGCAATTTGCTGGTCAGTATTAAGTTGTACGTTGATTAATATATGGTTCGCGGCCGTAACAAATATGTATTTACAGAATTATAATCATTAAAGTCATCAACACAACTCTCTAAGACCACGTAACCCTAAAGAATAACTGTTTCATGAAATCGTCATTCTTTTGGGTTACGTGGTTAAACATGGGGTATCCCATGTTTAATAGATGTTTTGTTTATTTTTTATTCATCATCTGCCTCGCCTTTTCCCAACTATGTAGGGTCGGCTTCCAGTCTAACCGGCTGCAGCTGAATACCAGTATTTTACATGGAGCGACTGCCTATCTGAGCTCCACAGCCCAGTTACTGAGTAATACGGTACCCCTTGGTAAGACTGGTTCTTAGATTTTCGGGCTGACGGGCGACCCGTAACGACTGCCAAAAATCCACGAATGACAGCCGGGACCAACGGCTTAACGTGCTTTCCGAGGCACGGAGGGGTCTCGGTATGTGATGATGGTCACCCATCCACAGACCAACCGCGGCAAGAGTAGCTTAACCTGATCGATCGACCTGTGCGGCTGTTATTATTTAGCCACGGGCCCCACATGTTTTTTTTGTATTGTTAGTGATATTTAATTCCCATAATTTAAGGAAACTCATTTTATTCCGGTTTTTTTCTTAACTATTAATTTTTTTAACAAAAAAAAAACAAAAAAATAACTAAATTAAACTGAACTGAATAGAAGGTAGGTATACAGATAATCACCACATACCACTATCACATACTCACACAGCCATATGCAACTCCTCATGTACACTCCTATACGAGTGTATAGGAGTGTACCTACATGAGGAGTTGCAAATGAGTACAGTGTGAGTGAGTACTCACACTGTACACTTAGCTATGCTTATATAGTGCTAGCAGTTCATTCTGTATTTTTGTTTCTGCTGCATGTATTATATAGTTATTAAATTGTAAATCCATAATTGGCTGTAAGACTAGCTTATATGTATATCTTAATATGTATATATAAATTCAGTGTCACGATGTTTGTCCGCGATGGACTCCTAAACTACTTAACCGATTTTAATCAAATTTGTACACCGTGTCCAGTTTGATCCAATTTGAAAGATAGGATAGCTCACATCTCCATTTATAATCGCTATATTTTTTTATTGCACAAATACGTTAGGCACAGCAACGCGTGGCCGGATCAGCTAGTGTTAAGATAAAATTTCAAAGAGCTGGGGATTTTGTGATTAGTAAATAAATAAATAAATAAAAGATACTTACAGCCCTCGCTAACTGCCTCACCCTCTTAGGGTCAGTATCCACCACGATGTGCTCAATTTGCTGCGCCTTCAGCAGCGCGAGCCCTCGTCGGTACTCCTTGGGGTCGCGGCACCTCACCGCATACATATCCCGCCCATCCTTAGCTATGTCCAGGATGTTTAGTTCTCCTAAAAACACGAAGTCAAAGTCAAAGTCAAATCATTTATTTCAAATAGGCACATTAAAGGCACTTTTGAACGTCAAAACTTAGAGTAAAATTGAATTGATTCTAGTCGCCCCTTCCAAAAGGTAGTTTTCGTATGGAGAAGAATGGGCAAGAAACTCCACCGAAATAACGTAAATGAGCATATCTTTTAAACCATCTTTTAAAGCTATCGAAAAGGTTTTTGTTAGAGGGAATCTTCTGAAGTACCCAGCCTCTTCTATAATCTGAACTCACCGTATCCATAATCCTCGTAGATGACTCCCATCCTGGTCCAGTTCAGGTACGAGAGGAACTCTGCGAAGGCCTTCGTGAGCAGATCCTTCGGAGGATACAGGTTTATTGTGAACGTGTGGTTTGCTGGAAATACAGAAAAAACATAGACAATTGTTACGTCAATTATTATAAAAACAAAGTGAGATTTTTTATCGCGGGCTACAGACTAGAAAGAGATCGAACTGTTTCTTTATTTTCGCAGTTACAAAAAGACAAGAGATATAATACACATATATTATCATCATCTGCCTAGACTTTTCCCAACTCTGTTGGAATCGGCTTCCAGTCTAACCGGATGCAGCTGAATACTAGTATTTTACATGGAGCGACTGCCTATCTGACCTACACAACCCAATTTCTGGGTAATACGATACCGCTTGATAAGACTGGTTGTCAGACTTTCGGGCTTCTGACTCTCTCTCTGACTCGTAACGACTGTCAAAGCTCCACGAATGACAGCCGGGACCAACGGCTTAACGTGCTTTCCGAGGCACGGAGGGGTCTCGGTATGTAAAGATCCCCCCGCCCACACCTACCTACCTAGACCTATCTACAGACCAACCGCGGCAAGCGTAGCTTAACCTGACCTGTGCGGCCGTTATTATTTATCCAGTTAGTTTAGTTTTTCAAAGTATTAGATACTTAATTCAAAAACTCTCCACCACTTTTGTTTTAAGGATGGATGACCGGATTGGTCACTGATGTGCACTGGTTAATATTAGATAGGTAATAATTATTTCGCTCCTTTTGATTGTGTCGCAATTCGAATCGGATGGCGGTGAAAATGCTCTTATCTGTGGCGGACTCCGAATCGGACTTCGCGTCCAAGAAGCTTATAGACAAAAGTGGAGGCAACACTCTAAATACCTAAGTGAAGACGACTGTGGTCGGACACTCTTTCTAAATACACACTTATGAACGAGACAGTGATATGTGTTTTCTCTGTCATATGTATGTATTTAGAAAGAGAGTGTCCGACCACAGTAGTCTTCACTTAGGTATTTAGAGTGTTGCCTCCACTTTTATCTATAAGCTTCTTGTTCGCGTCACTGCCGCAGATTACGACAACTTTCAGACTAACAAATGTATCTATCCTGCTCAAACTTTCACAAAGCATACATGCTTATACCCGTTGTATTTTTTTTTGTTTTAGTTATTACCTAAATACCTACTTACGTGGTTATAATTCTCTAAATTATGTAGTCGATGATTTTGGTGCACGGTAAAACTCTAATGAGTTTATGTTGGCACACACTTAAATATATAAAATGTATATCTACTACTGAATAAATAAATAAATAAATACCTAGTTATAATCATTAACTTACAATTCTCCGGCGCAAACGGTCCAACAGTCAAGTGCGGAGCATGCAAACTGGTGCTCATGTGGTCCAGAGTGTTTCCCAGCAGTGGACCCACGCCGCTGAACAGTGCGACTGCCCCCGACTGAATCTGGGCACAGGCTGTAACAAACATAACATAAATTGGACGTCATCACGCCTGCATCTTGCGTAGGTGCACTAAACCTACATTAATTTGCCAGTTATTATATTTTTTATCACATCTATTCAAAAAGAGCTAGTGTATTCTTCGTAAGCAGGGACTAAAATAGCTCTTTAATCCCTAGGGACCAAAACTGATTTGAATTTGGAATGTGGATATTGTTAGTAAAAGTTCCAATCACCAAAGAGATCAATCATGAACATTGTATGAACAAGTAACAGGCTGTATGATAAAGGAAAAGGCGCGCGGGTCAAAAAAAATTGTGATAAAATAAAAAAAACGCGCGAAAAGCATTCTGCCTTCGTTCGTAATTGTTTACTCAAAATTGTATGTAAATAAATAAAAGTACTGTTCTTATTGATAAGTTGCACTTACTTATTTTTTCTTTGAGGGTGATAAAAAGTAGAATGTCCACATCGGGTGCAACACTATTTTAAGCTCGAGTGACGTAATTTGAATCCCTCTCGCCTTCAAAATAGTTGTTTGCTCCCTTGGCAAACAATCAACTATTTAATCCCATGTAACTGGGAGCAAGTCTACCGCCATTAACCCGTAAGTCCACACTCCGATCTGTTATTGAGAAATTCCTGATGGAAAGCCCCGGTCGGGCAGCCACCTGGATATCAAACTCTGGACCCCACGCGATTCTTATCAACAATATTGTAACTGATTGCTACCAGCAGATTTTTTTTATTATTAAGAATCGATTGCTTACTTAAACTAGGAGGTTTTTCTAAAAATACAGTTAACACTAGTTCCTATATATCTTAAAATATATTTACAAAGACACAACAATTATAATTTATAAGCTAACACTAAAATATATACCTACATACTGGCTGACCCAGCTAACGGTGTTTTACCATATAGATTATTTCTAGGATTTTTTTTTAGTTCGATAAAAAAAAATAGTAAAGTGCGTTTCACGAAAGAAGTCCCTTCGCCATAATGTTGGCACCATTGCTTTTCATTGAAGGTAAAACAATTCTTCAATGAAAAGCAATGGTGCCAACATTATGGCGAAGGGACTTCTTTCGTGAAATGCACTTTAGCCGATTCTCAGACCTACACGATATGCACATAAAATTTCATAAGAATCGGTCAAGCCGTTTCGGAGGAGTATGGTATCTAACATTGTGACACGAGAATTTTATATATAAGACTAGTATTTGGGCGTTGCGCGAGCTGCAAGCAGCTCGCGGGGTCGTGTTTTTGAGGAGTATTTCTTACCCTTGTAAAAAGTATTTGGGCGTTGCGCGAGCTGCAAGCAGCTCGCGGGGTCGTGTTTTTGAGGAGTATTTCTTACGATGGGGGGTAGAGGGGGGAGTTTTGAAAAATGATTTTGACCAACTCTGGGCCCCTTGATATGAATCTGAAAAAAAAATGTTCCAAGTCTCTTAACTTCCGAGATCTACCTAGAGGGGGGGGAGAAAGGGGGCAAGGGGGGCAACTTTGAAAAATGGATTTTACTTTTCCGAGCCTCCTCTACACGAATCCGTAATAAAACAAAACCCAGCTTTCTTAATTTCCGAGATACGATGGGGGAAGGGGTGAAGGGGGGGAGAGGGGGGAGTTTAGAAAAATGATTTTGACCAACTCTGGGCCCCTTGATATGAATCTGAAAAAAAAAATGTTCCAAGTCTCTTAACTTCCGAGATCTACCTAGAGGGGGCGGGGAGAAGGGGGGCAAGGGGGCAACTTTGAAAAATGGATTTTACTTTTCCGAGCCTCCTCTATACAAATCCGTAAAACAACAAAACACGGGACTCTTAGTTTCCGAGATACGATAGGGAGGGGGGAGAGTGGGGTGGAAAAGGGGAGGTTTGGGATTTTTCCCATACTCGTGAGAGTTACTTCTATACGAATCTGTAAAAATATACCCACCTCCCCCTTCACCATCTGGGAGAACAATTATGTCAGTGAGTGAGTGGTAATCGAGCTTTATATAGTATAACTAGTATTTGGGCGTTGCGCGAGCTGCAAGCAGCTCGCGGGGTCGTGTTTTTGAGGAGTATTTCTTACCCTTGTAAAAAGTATTTTGGCGTTGCGCGAGCTGCAAGCAGCTCGCGGGGTCGTGTTTTTGAGGAGTATTTCTTACGATGGGGGGAGGGGTGAAGGGGGGGAGAGGGGGGAGTTTTGAAAAATGATTTTGACCAACTCTGGGCCCCTTGATATGAATCTGAAAAAAAAAATGTTCCAAGTCTCTTAACTTCCGAGATCTACCTAGAGGGGGGGAGAAGGGGGGCAAGGGGGGCAACTTTGAAAAATGGATTTTACTTTTCCGAGCCTCCTCTATACGAATCCGTAAAACAACAAAACACGGGACTCTTAGTTTCCGAGATACGATAGGGAGGGGGGAGAGTGGGGTGGAAAAGGGGAGGTTTGGGATTTTTCTCATACTCGTGAGAGTTACTTCTATACGAATCTGTAAAAATATACCCACCTCCCCCTTCACCATCTGGGAGAACAATTATGTCAATCAGTGAGTCAGTGGTAATCGAGCTTTATATAGTATAATATAATAATGTTCCAAGTCTTAACTTCCGAGATCCGGCTAAAGGGGGGAGAAGGGGGAGAGAATGGGGGAATTTTGAAAAATGGTTTTTACTTTTCCGAGCCTCCTCTATACGAATCCGTAAAAAAACAAAACGCAGGTTTCTTAATTTCCGAGATACGATGGGGGGAGGGGTGAAGGGGGGGAGAGGGGGGAGTTTTGAAAAATGATTTTGACCAACTCTGGGCCCCTTGATATGAATCTGAAAAAAAAAATGTTCCAAGTCTCTTAACTTCCGAGATCTACCTAGAGGGGGGGGGGGGGAGAAGGGGGGCAAGGGGGCAACTTTGAAAAATGGATTTTACTTTTCCGAGCCTCCTCTATACGAATCCGTAAAAAAACAAAACGCAGGTTTCTTAATTTCCGAGATACGATGGGGGGAGGGGTGAAGGGGGGGAGAGGGGGGAGTTTTGTAAAATGATTTTGACCAACTCTGGGCCTCTTGATATGAATCTGAAAAAAAAAATGTTCCAAGTCTCTTAACTTCCGAGATCTATCTAGAGGGGGGGGGAGAAGGGGGGCAAGGGGGCAACTTTGAAAAATGGATTTTACTTTTCCGAGCCTCCTCTATACGAATCCGTAAAAAAACAAAACCCAAGTTTCTTAATTTCGGAGATAGGATAGGGAGGGGGGAGAGTGGGGTGGAAAAGGGGAGGTTTGGGATTTTTCCCATACTCGTGAGAGTTACTTGTATACGAATCTGTAAAAATATACCCACCTCCCCCTTCACCATCTGGGAGAACAATTATGTCAATCAGTGAGTCAGTGGTAATCGAGCTTTATATAGTATAATATAACGAGCTTTATATAGTATAACTAGTATTTGGGCGTTGCGCGAGCTGCAAGCAGCTCGCGGGGTCGTGTTTTTGAGGAGTATTTCTTACCCTTGTAAAAAGTATCGACGCCTATTGTATCCGTGCGGCGGTAATTATCTAAATTTAATTTCGTGTTCAGTAAATTGCAGTTAAAAAAGTATTTATGACGGTCCTAAGCCCGTAAAAGTATGAAGCTCGATGGTATGAAGGGAAAATTTTAATAACTTGTTGGATAGCAAACAGCTGATTGAAACGCACGCGGGTCAATGGCCGTGCGGCTCTTCAGCCGTAGATATCGGGCGGTGTTACTATTAGTTCGTGATCATTTTCGAGTTTTGTGTTTCACAATGCTAAATCTGTCATTTCCTGTTTCTAATATTTTATTTATTTATGAAACGATTATATTACTAAAACAAAACTGTTTCGCTGCGGGAAAACAACCATTAAAATTTCACGGTGTATAGTATAATAATAATGTTCCAAGTCTTAACTTCCGAGATCCGCCTAAAGGGGGGAGAAGGGGGAGAGAATGGGGGGAATTTTGAAAAATGGTTTTTACTTTTCCGAGCCTCCTCTATACGAATCCGTAAAAAAACAAAACGCAGGTTTCTTAATTTCCGAGATACGATGGGGGGAGGGGGGGAGAGGGGGGAGTTCTGAAAAATGATTTTGACCAACTCTGGGCCCCTTGATATGAATCTGAAAAAAAAAAATGTTCCAAGTCTCTTAACTTCCGAAATCTACCCAGAGGGGGAGAGAAGGGGGGCAAGGGGGGCAACTTTGAAAAATGGATTTTACTTTTCCGAGCCTCCTCTATACGAATCCGTAAAACAACAAAACACGGGACTCTTAGTTTCCGAGATACGATAGGGATGGGGGAGAGTGGGGTGGAATGGAAAAGGGGAGGTTTGAATTTTGAAAAATGGTTTTTACATTTCCGAGCCTCCTCTATACGAATCCGTAAAACAACAAAACACGGGACTCTTAGTTTCCGAGATACGATGGGGGGAGGGGTGAAGGGGGGGAGAGGGGGGAGTTTTGTAAAATGATTTTGACCAACTCTGGGCCTCTTTATATGAATCTGAAAAAAAAAATGTTCCAAGTCTCTTAACTTCCGAGATCTATCTAGAGGGGGGGGGAGAAGGGGGGCAAGGGGGCAACTTTGAAAAATGGATTTTACTTTTCCGAGCCTCCTCTATACGAATCCGTAAAAAAACAAAACCCAAGTTTCTTAATTTCGGAGATAGGATAGGGAGGGGGGCGAGTGGGGTGGAAAAGGGGAGGTTTGGGATTTTTCCCATACTCGTGAGAGTTACTTCTATACGAATCTGTAAAAATATACCCACCTCCCCCTTCACCATCTGGGAGAACAATTATGTCAGTCAGTCAGTCAGTGGTAATCGAGCTTTATATAGTATAATTTTACACATGTATATAATAAAAAAATTAAGAAAAAGACAGGAGTCAATGGGATAAGTGCCCAAAAGGCTGGCCGTATTACCACGTTGGATGGCAATGCTGATTCTTTGGGTTAAAATAGGCCAGCCCTCAAAATACAGTTAGATATAATTTCCATCAAAATCGAGCACTCCTTTGAAAACTTGGCTCTATGTATTGCTGTTTAGCATTCCACTCCGAATCGTCATTTCAAAAATGTATTCGGATATCTGGTAGAAAGTTATGCAAATCATACTGTAATCGGAACAACAAAACCCACACTCTCACTCACCCATTCAACTCATGAAATTACGTTTTCAACAAAGCATTTTTAACCCTTCATTTTTTTTAAACGCCACGCAAAACCAACCACAATATCACGTTATTTCCCGCAAAAAGTTTTTATTTGAATGTGCACTATTTACGTTCGCCGCATTCCATTTTTGTGTGAAGTATCCTTGAGTCGTCATATCCGGAATGGCGGTTAGCCGCCATATTGCATTCCGGTTTGCAATTTTTTTTACGCATTCCATTCTTAGTAATGTTTGATGTTTCGGTATTTTTGAGAACAACTTTCTACAGTTTTACTTTTGAATTGTCAAAATATAGTCGGTCAGTTAGTCAGAAAGTTGAAGCTAGTTGTCCATTCCAAAACGTCGATCTCTATGGAGAAGAACGGTCAAAGAACTCCAAAGACACTTTTAAATCAAGATATTACAAAATCCTGGGTACATTATTCTCGTTGCTTCTATATGTGAGAACAATGCAAAAAAAATCAAGATTAAAAATAAGATGACTAGTCTCTACCGATGACCCCCGTTCACGAACATGACGCGTGGATCAGCACCATCCAGCTCAAACTTTTTGTAGGGAACCGAATAATCCAACACACGCGCCACCATCAGTGAGACATTTAAGTGTGCATGACATATTGTCAACTCTTTCAAGTCAATTTACATGATAATAACATAATAAACGGATCCGAAAACCCGCGAATTAATTTGTTGACTACCGTTCCAAAAATAGATTTTTGCAAAAACATGAAAGTTCTAAAAGTTCGTCCATCTTTTAGCACTATTCATCTTCTTCATAAAAAGGTTTATTACAATTTCCGCGCTATTGGTCACGGGTTCGATTCCTACACATAACCTTTTTTACTTTTTCATGTGGGAGCTATGCTTTATAAACATAGCTACAATACCTACGAAAAAATCCTGAAAGGTGATTAAGGGATTTTTTAGCATTATTTTCCTAAAACACGTGGTAGAAGTGAAACCTTCAAAAACACTGTATAATGCTTCCTATCTCATTTTCTCCCACGTTAAATCTTATGAATTTACATGTCTCTTTTTACTGTCGCTTTTTCGTTTCATAAACTTTCAAATCACAACGATGCTAAAGAAGTTTTCACTTCAAAAATAATCAGAGTAATAAATGATTTTGTTTCTTTAAGTAAGTTTGTATAAACACTTCTACAGGTCTGTTCGATATTGTTTGATACACCTCACTATTTTCTTCGTATTCATTAGTCAGTGACATGTCCCATCCCTAATCCTTCCGCACTTCACTTCCCTTCGCTTCCTATCGCTCGATTGCAATGGCGCGCGCGCATTAGAAGAAAAAATCGTTTTAAATAAGTTATTGGCCAAATCTAACTCTAAACTAGTGTTTTTCGTAATA
Organism: Luperina testacea; assembly: GCA_927399505.1. NCBI lineage: Eukaryota > Metazoa > Arthropoda > Insecta > Lepidoptera > Noctuidae > Luperina > Luperina testacea. The sequence goes on along the minus strand of OV656785.1, from coordinate 2,419,666 downwards.
ATAATAACAATTGTGAAGTGTAATTGCTGTGGTGGACGCTCAAACAACCCTCAAGGACAATATTTAGTGCTTTGTTACCGCGTGCACGCGGAAGAAGATTCCGCCATCAAGCAAGAAACTTTAGAAGGGTGAAAACTGGACAATCGTAAGTGTTTTGCAATCCTTTCACGCCCTAAACTCCTTTTCTGTTGTTCACTGACTTAAATACGCTTCATCAATTCCATTCAGCTAGCCATCAACCCCCTTTTTGAGGCAATCATTGAAAATACCTACCCCTCAAAGTTTAATCCTCAAAATACAGTCCACATCTTTAAAATCAAGCGTCAGTTTCAATAACCGACCTATTCGCTAATTCACCAACAAGGTCAATCGATCAAAAAAACTAGACGAGGTCGGCGTTCCCTATCTGTCTACTCTGAGAAGAAAGGCCGAAACAAAACCAGAGGTCACAGTATCTTTTAAAGTCCAGTCATAATCTTGCTCAAATCATGTGAAGACCGTGTAGATTGGTGTATGAAAAGGTCTTTGAGGAAAGAACCAAACAGATTGAGTGGACCTGTCCAATCAGTGCACGCTTTTGTCAGTAATCATGCAGCTCAACTCAGCTCAAGTTCTGAGTTGAGCTCTTTAAGAGAAGCTCAACGATTCGACGAACAATGCGACACAAAAGAGATTTGGGGAGGCCGCATAAATTCTCAAACTTCCAGACCATATTAAAAAGTAACTGAGATTAAAAAAATAAAAATGACCCGTAAGTATAGTATTTACATTCAAAAATAATATAATAGTAACGATACAAAGTAAAAATTCATGTCATTGAAAAAAAAAATTATGGTAAAAAAGCACTTCCTCTCTCCTTAAACATCATCATTATATTTTCTTTGCTCCTGTTTCATGTTTATTATTATATGTATATATTTATTTAGATTAGTATATATAATAATTATATTTTATGTGTGTATTTATTGTATTATGTAAATGGTACACCACGGGCTACCTACAGTATTTGTCTGTCCTTCCCCTTTTTAAATCCATCCAAAGGTTATCTTTAAAAGATCGCTCTTAGCGATAAAACCACCCATTGTGTCACCCTTTGTACAGTTTCTATATTTATGTCTGTAATTTATATGGTGTACATAATAAAGAGTATTCTATTCTATTGTATTTATAAAATTCGAATCAATGGCAATGTGTGCACAAAAATCCGGAAATAATCTTGGTCAGGTCATTTGTGGACCATGTACTCGTAGATTGGTGTCTGAATTAGTCTTATGGAATTACCTTTCTTATAAGTCTTGAAGGTATCTCTGGCAGGAGTATACTGTATATCGTATACCAGGGTGCTGTTGGGTAGCAGACTCCTCTCCTTGTTGATCCTGTAGACTGCGTACTTGAAGGCCAGCTCAGTGCTGCCGCCCCTGGCGTCCTCTGTGAACACTGCGCCTGAAATTGAGATAAAATATTAGGGCTGATGATGATTAGGTCTGAAAATCGAGAGCAATACCTTTCATTTCACACAGAGTACAAACACGTTCATTGCGTTAGCATCGCACAAGTTCAGGAATTAACCGCCATTTTTTAAGGAAAATTATTTCTTCTTCATGAGATTGGAAAAAAACAGTTTTTAACTTACCAATCTTAACCACCGGAGACAACGCAGCAACAGCATTCAGCATGAGCACGATCCAGCGCCATCCCGGCCACATCGTGCCTCATCATCAGCCCTTGACGATATCCTCACCACCTGGAGACAAGAGACCACAACGTTAGACCAGTTACTCAGTGCCTGAGTTCATCCAAGGGATAAGGAAGCCGTTGTTGCAATACCGCTGTGTTTAGTGAAAGTGTTTTATAAATGCCATCGGTCGCATAGTGCCTTGATGACGATGATTTGATTGATTGGTTACTATGTGATTAAGGTGCTGTAGTCACTCTGTTTCGTTTATGCTGTCATAAGGTCGCTGATTTTCCTAAAAGTGACTAGAGATGAACTGATAAACACCAATGTTACGGTTCTAGTGTTAGTTGATTACCAGAAATACCTTTGATACGGTCAGTCACGATTTCCTGTTAACCAGTCTGTCCTATCTTATAGTCTCTCCTGAGACATTGGAATGGTTCTCTTCTTACATTCAGAAACTGCAGCTGTCTGTTTACGTTGGGAGTCCTTATCAAATTACTGTGATTTGAAAGCTAGCGTTCCACAAGGTGGCATTCTTTCCCCTATTCTATTTCTTATTTTTATCATACGAGCTTTCCCTCGTGACTTCATCCGCTTGACAAAAACATATTCGCATTCGGCAATATTGTAGCTTTCTATCAGAGAAAGAATTTTCGTAACCGGATAAGTACTTTTTCAGATTACCTACCTCAAAAAAATCTTACTCACCTCTTTATAATAATAAGTTCAAGATTGGTTATAGCCCTAGCGGAATGGTTGTCGAGAAACGGTAGAAGGAGCGTTGCTAGATCATAAGCCAGGTGGTTGGATGATCTCAAGAAGATCGCGGGGAAGACCTGGTTAAGACTTACACAGACCAGGAAAATATGGCACAAAAGTAGTAGTGTGCATTAACAATAATGATTATGATTAGGATGATAAATGGCGCGGAGTATTTCGATTTATGAATATTTTATTGTATTGATATTTTTAATTACTGTTAAATTAATATTTTGAATATTTAATTTTATTTGCAAATATTTTACATACATAAATCTATTTTATTGTTTATTTATTTCTGTAACTACCCGTGACATCACAGCGGGCCCTATCAGAATACCAGCGCTGCAAAATTTATTTTTTAAATGTCGCAACATCATGCTGAGATAGGAGCCTTTTTGGCCTCATATAGGGCTTTCTGTAAAATTTTTTTTTGCTCTTTTTAATATAATTTGGTTTTTTATTTATGACTGGGTTTAGTTTAGTTTGTGATCTTCCTGTACAGTGCGTGCCACGTAAGAAGAGACTTGACCCCGCCTCCCTCGCCTCTTTCCGCCGCCCCTATGACGTCCGGTCCCGTCCCGCACTCAGACCTCATACCGCTAAAGATACCTATAATCGTGTTCTGAGCATGTCAGACCACGTGGTGTGTCAAGTCTCTTCTTACGTGGCACGCACTGTACGTGTCGCAATAAATACTTTTTCCTTATTTTTTCGTATCGGCACGAACTATATGAGAATAGTTTATTCCATTACAATAATAAAACCGGACATTTAAATATAGCTACTCATGCGAGGTTAAACGCACCCCTTTTAATGGTGCTTAGCTACGCGCGGTGGATTCAAAAAAGGATTAATAGAGCGTTTTCATGATATGAACATACTTGAACACATCATTAAAATGAACTGAAAAAGTACTTAAGGCGAAAGCGTCAGGGTAGCCCTCGAAATTCAATTTTTTTTTGGTTTTTTGGAATTTGCTGGTCAGTATTAAGTTGTACGTTGATTAATATATGAATCGCGGCCGTAAGAAATATGTGTTTACAGAATTATAATCATTAAAGTCATCAACACAACTCTCTAAGACCACGTAAGTCCCAAGAATAACTGTTTCATGAAATCATCATTCTTTGGACTTTCGTGGTCTTAGAGAGTTGTGTTGATGACTTTAATGATTATAATTCTGTAAATACATATTTCTTACGGCCGCGATTCATATATTAATCAACGTACAACTTAATGCTGGCCAGCAAATTGCAAAAAACGTAAGAAAATTTGAATTTCGCGGGCTACCTTAGCGCTTCCCCCTTAAGGGGGAAGCGCTAAGGTAGCCCGCGAAATTTTCTTACGTTTTTTGCAATTTGCTGGCCAGTATTAAGTTGTACGTCAATCAAAATATGATTCGCGGCCGTAACAAATATGGATTTACAGAATCATAATCATTAGAATCAGTAATACCTCACCTTACGTTTGCGGATCGCGGTCTCCACTCAAGAACACGTCTAACCCAACGGTCATCAGAAAATGATTGATTATCTTATATATTATACTAGCTAAAAGCAGAGCTTTGTGAGGGCTCGCGTCGTTTTTCTGCGTGGTAATAATCTTTAAGGCAGTTTTTTTTTTAATATTTTTTTCGTAATTTAAATTATATTTTTTTTACTGATAACACATCTACATATAAATAGAAATTATTATGTTAAAGCACAAATCAATAGGCGTAATAGTTTTTCCGTAAAGTGTACCACAAAATGCTCAGGTTGTGGGATATAGCAGGGCTCGCTTCGCTCGCCCTGATAAAATTCAAACTCCTGACTGACTGATATATCGACGCACAGCCTAAACCGCTGGTCCTAGAGACATGAAATTTGGAGTGTATGTTCTTTGTGAAGAGTAGGTATCCACTAAGAAATTACACGCGGACGAAGTAGCGGGCAGAAGGTAGTATTTAAATGAAGTCTCTGAATGCAGAAGTAAGACACACAATAAAGCCTATCCAATATATTAATATGACCACATCATTGCGGCAGCAATACATTCAGTCCCCAACAGAATACCAAGCACATTCGTGAAATAACTCCAGTCGTATGTGACGATGTTCACACCTCATACACACATATTAAGTTTAGAAGTGCGTATATGTAGAATTATGCGTTACACACAGTTGAGAAGTTCGGTTCGCAAAGGAAAACGGCTAAGATTAAAAATGTATGAAAAAATCACATCACACTAATATTATTAAGGTGAAAGTTTGTGAGTGTTGAAAGTTGAATTTTTCACAGATGATCTATTTCTGTTGCCGCTGTAACAACAAATATAAAAAAAAAAAAACAGAATAAAATAAACATTTAAGGGGCTCCTATACGACAAACGTGTTTTTTTCGGCGTTTTTGCCTTGTGGTACGGAACTCTTCGTGTGCGAGTCCGACTCACACTTGGCCAGTTTTTTATATCCACGCAATCACTGTCCATTCCAAGGTAGCTTGGAAGAGACTGTATGTGTTGTAGTGATAATCGTATTTTACAACACTAACTATTGCCGTAAACCTTCTTCTATCCTTCTAACCTATCTTCTACAGATTGTACTTCGGTGAGTGTGCCCAAGAACTCCATTCCACCGGCCCCCTTCTACCTTTGGATATTCACGCACTGAAAGTTACCATCCCTGCCTAGTTGCTATTCCACCAATTCGCACTAAGCGTTTTCAAATGTCCTTTATAATGCGCACAGCAAAAGAGTGGAACTCTCTACCTGCGTTTGTGTTTCCGAGTGCATACAACCCGAATCTCTTCAAAGTAAGAGTGAACATGCTTCTTCTGGGTAAGCTCACTCCATCGTAGACTTTGTCTCTGTCACCTCTGACCTAGACTAGAGTCAAGAGCAAACCCATTTCAAATACAAAAAATTAAAAAAAAAAACGGCTACAAATCCATACTCCGCTGTTACTGTTGAGTTACTGTCCGCTGTTACTGAGAAATTCCTGATGTAAAAACGCAATAAAACTTTTCTCGAACTGGGAATCGAACCCAGGAACCTCATGCTTAGCAGTAGCATCGCGCCACCACTTTCGACCACTACACCAAAGAGACAAAACAATACATTCCAGAAACAAAAGACTCTTTTCCCTAAGAATCATGCAAAGACACTTCTAAAATCGCTCGCATATAAAACGCACAAACGAAGCCATCGCGTAATCGATCGCTCTTAGCGACAAGACCACCCATTGTGTCACCCTTTTTAGGGTTCCGTAGTCAACTAGGAACCCTAGTTTCGCCATGTCTGTCCGTCCGTCCGTCCGTCCTCGCTTAATCTCTGTGACCATTAGCACAAGAACGCTGAAATTTGGTACCAATGTGTATATCAATCACGCCGACAAAGTGGTAAAATAAAAAATGGAAAAAAATGTTTTATTAGGGTAGCCCCCCTATATGTAAAGTGGGAAGTGATTTTTTTTTTAATTTCAACCCTAACGTGTGATATATTGTTGGAAAGGTATTTAAAAATGAATAGGGGTTTACTAAAATCATTTTTTGATAATATCAATAATTTCGGAAATAATCGCTCCAAAAGTAAAAAACAATGTGTGTCCCCCCTCTAACTTTTGAACCATAAGTTTAGAAAATATGAAAAAAATCTGAAAAGTAGAACTTTATAAGGACTTTCTAGGAAAATTATTTTGAACTTGATGGAAACAACAGTTTTTGTACAAAAAAGACAAAAAGTTGTACAAAATAATTTCTGGACTAAGTTTGTAGTATAATCGTATTATGCAAGCATTTTTTTAACTTCATTACATATTTTATTATCCTGAACGTATCTTTTTTCAAACAAAAACAAAAAAAGAATTATTAAAATCGAATCCCAATATTTTAAGATCTATGATCGACTACGATTGTTACGTGAACATAATGGATACCCACTTTTAAACTCATAAGTGGGAACACTTATTGTGTCGGACGGGAGACTACGGAACCCTACACAGAGCGTGGCCCGACACGCTCTTGGCCGGTTTTTAAAATTTCTATGTATATTTATGTCTATAAGTTATATGGTGTTCATAATAAAGAGTACTACTCTATTGTATTCTAAAATCTCCAAAAGGTGTCCGGTTCCACTTTTTCCCTCTCTGCACAAAAAAAACTCAAGATTCCTCTTAAACCAACCGCTCTTAAAACTGAAGAGCCCTCCATCTCTATTACTAAACATCCTTCAATGTATAAGAGTCGGCTAGGAAACGAGTAAAATCAAATTAATTATTTCCCATCGCGGACGTCCGCCCCTCGTGGCAGATGTTACAAAATGAAGAAAAGAAAGTTCGCGGCGGGGTTGTTACGGATCGTTCTTTGTTTTTTTTTTTTATATTGTGCAGTAAGAAGCTGATTTTTAGGTAAATGACAATAACGCATCGCGGCAACAAATAAGGTTCAATAACAGCTATGCGTTTGATGTTAGCAGAGTCGAATGATCACCAAAATCATCATCTGCCTAGCCTTTTCCCAACTATGTTGGGGTCGGCTACCAGTCTAACCGGATGCAGCTGAATACCAGTATTTTACATGGAGCGACTGCCTATCTGACCTCCACCACCCAGTTACTGGGTAATACGATACCCCTTGGTAAGACTTGTTGTCAGACTTTCGGGCTTCTGACTACCAGTAACGACTGTCAAAGATTCACGAATGACAGTCGGGACCAACCGCTTAACGTGCTTTCCGAGGCACGGAGGGTTCTTGGTATGAAAAGATGGTCACCCATCCACAGATCAACTGAGGCAAGCGTAGCTTAACCTGATCGATCGACCTGTTCGGCTGTTATTATTTATCCACGGGTCCCTCCACCGTCACCACCCATGACCACCAAAATAAAAGTAAGTTTGCAGTTTTAATTAAATAAAAAAATAAATGCATGCTCAGCGGAATAACGTTGTTGCCTTGGAAAGTGGGTAGGCCTCTGGGTTCCTCTGGTTCTGCTGCGGCTGCTGAGACCCTCAAGCGGCGCAAATACTGTAATCTTATGGGCATCTACAGCTTTGAGCCGTTTGGGGTCGAAACGCTCGGGTTATGGGGCCCGAGTGCGCGTCTCCTTTTTAAGAAAATTTCTCGCCGGCTGGTCGACACTTCACGTGACCAGAGGGCTGGGTAGTTCTTTGGCCAAAGAACTAGCATTGCCATTCAACGTGGCAATGCTGCCAGTGTTCTGGGCACGTTTCCGGATGACAGCGATGCGGACGAGTACTTCGACGCCTGAGTGTCCTTTGTTTTTGTATTTATTTGTATAGTAAGTTAGTTAGTCATTTAATTTAGTACCTATCTAGTGTAAATAGTTTGTATTTACTTTTGATTAAAATTTTATTAATTTTTAGATATTTCTTTAGTTGATTGAATTTACTTTATTATCAATACATAAAATTATGATACTATACGCACAAAATTATGAGAATTATTTTTACACCGTATTAATAATATTATGGTGTTCTACGTTCGGGCAGCGTCTTAATATAATATACATATATCTTATTTTATGCTTACAGAAAATCACTGAGGATATTATCAGGCTTATAATAAATAGGAAAATCATTATCATTTGTCATCATTTATCATTTCATTTTATTGTTTTTACATCGACTTATATAGTGACCTTAATGAAATAAAATGAAATTGTATATTCTGTAAATAGGATATGGGAATCACTATTACGCGTCATAGTATAAAAAAATAACCTAGAATAGGTTTGAGGAATAGGTTTTTGGAACACCGACCTCATCTAGTTAGATGATATTATTTTTCACGTGAAAAGGTTTTTTATAAAACCAGTTTACAGAAATAAAATATCATTTATTATTTATCATAAATATTTCTATGGACATGGCAACATAATATTAGTAGCTTGTTATCAAAAGTTCCAAATAGGGGGCCAAGGCCACTTTGGCAGAATCATGAAAGGATAACCATTATGAATCATAATAATATGGCGAAGGCAGTCCGTGTTTTTCTTTTTTTTTCGCTGCACTACGTAGGTATATAATCAAAGAGATTGGGATTGGATTTGGATTGGATTGATCGGCACAGACAAAAAATCTGTTGTCTGTAAAGTTGGTTTACGGACGATAGTTTAACGTGACAACGTCATAACAAAACATTAATGAAATTGCCGAACGCGGAGGCCGATTCGGCAGCGTTCGACATCATCTGTCTCTCATCGCTCGTTCCGCGCTCTCGCTTGCACTTCAAGCCGCCATGGAACGCTACAACGCTACAGAGCAAGGCCGCGAGGTAACGCTACATAAGTCATGTTTTTTCGTGTGTGCAGCCAGCTTCATCGATTTATTAGACGTTGTCACGTCAAAAAAAATAACTGAAAAATCCTTCACCGATGGGATTTGCTATGATTAACTTAACAGTTAACTGTCCATTATGATTCATAATGTCATCATTTTATGATTCTGCCAAAGTGCCCTTTTTAAGGCCCAGGGGGCCTTAAAAAGGGCACTTTCTTCAAAGGAAGGCGAACTTCATTAAATGAATGAAACCAAAACTTGCGACTCAGTTTGGGACAATCGCTGTCAGATGGCAAGGCCTAAATTGAATCTTTAAACTGACGTCATGGTACGAATTAGAAGAACAGCTCAGTTTAGGTCCTAAAATGGACCGTGTTAAGAGCTCGTGGTAGGCCTCCAGAGCTGTCGAACTTTCTCGTCGGTATGTCCCATCAACACAATCGAGTGTCGTCGCTTGCATATTTCCACGCGACGACGGGGGACTCCCATTCTCGACAATGGCGGATTAATATTTATATCCCCTCGACGATAATAGAAGTAACTCCAGTTAATGGTATATGAATCTCTTGGTGCGTGTAATATAAACTTGTGGGTTTAGTTATGAGTTTATGCCTGCTAGACCACGTTGCTTGTTTTTTTTTTTTATTTGAAATGGGTTTGCTCTTGACTCTAGTCTAGGTCAGAGATGACAGAGACAAAGTCTACGATGGAGTGAGCTCACCCAGAAGAAGCCTGTTCACTCTTACTTTGAAGAGATTCGGGTTGTATGCACTCGGAAACACAAACGCAGGTAGAGGTTCCACTCTTTTGCTGTGCGCATTATAAAGGACATTTGAAAACGCTTAGTGCGAATTGGTGGAATAGCAACTAGGTAGGGATGGTAACTTGCAGTGCGTCTAGATGTCCGAAGGTGGAAGGGGGCTGGTGGAATGAGGTCGTAGAGTTCTTGGGCACACTCACCGAAGTACAATCTGTAGAAGACCGACAAGCAGGCAACCTTGCGGCGATGAGCCAGGCTGTGAAGCTTGGCTTCCACCAGTTTTACGTCGCCAATGAGCCTCTTAGCTCTGCGTTCCACCGAATCAAGCGCGGCAAGTTGGTATTTCGCTGAGCCATCCCAAAGGTGGCTGCAATACTCCATGCAGGATCGGACTTGTGCTTTGTAAAGGGTTAAAAGCTGTCCAGGCGTAAAGTATCGCTTCACCCTATTAAGGATGCCCAGCTTCTTGGCCGCAGTTTGGGCTTTGTACTCAATGGTGGCGCCGAAGTTGCTTGTGACCAAAGCAAGCAGTGTACGCAAGTGTGTTCCTAACAGGTTTAGGTAAACCTGTACAGGCCGGTGCCTGTCTGGTTTATCTGTACTGCAGTGCGATTCTGTAACCATCTCACCGTGAAAACTTAGGTGAAGTGAGCGTGGAGTGAGCTGTCAATAGTGTCAATTCCTATAAAAAGCAAACTCACTTCACCTAAGTTTTCACGGTGAGATTTTTACAGAATCGACCGTCTGTACCACAGAACTGTGCAGGTAACAAATATCAAGTGTGCCAGTTTAGATATTGAATGGTGTTGGTGGTTGTTTGGTGGTTTGTTTGATGGTGATGGATATTGGATGTTGAATGGTGGTGTGGTGGTTATTGTCAGTAACCAATATGTTATCCTATGTTGTCCCTAGAACGGTGTTCAAGCGAAAGGTACGCGCTGGCAGACTATTTTCTACGCGTAGGTACTTGCCATTCTAACACTGGTTTGCGCTCACCTGTTCGTAGAATGATAGATACCTACAATGAGGCCTTTGAACATATTGATATTTTAGCAAGTTCTCCTAGTAAGTTCAAAGATCTTATACTCAAGGAGCTCTTTTGATTTGATTTATGTACAGTGTGTAAAATTATAGATTGTAAGCATGATAGTCAAGTAAGTACCTATAGTTTGTAAATTTGTTATGTATTAGTTATTGTCATTACCCTAGCGTTTAATTATTTGTAAGTATTCCACAGCTAATCTGTGAAAATCGTTGTGGGCTACAGTATTGTTTATGTTTTGTGTACTTCTTTTTTATACTATATACTGTAGCTGTTTGATGTTCCACATAAATAAAAAAAAAAAAGAATAACAAAATTCAAGTGTGCCAGTCAGGCCAGTGAAATACGTGACGAGAAGACTCGACTAAGCTTCCCAAACGCTGCCGAGCCCAGCCGAATTCTTCCGACTCGAACATTGGACGACTAAATTTGTTTTGTTAAATTATAACGAAAATTCAAGTTTGCCAGTTTAGATATTGAACGGTAGTCTGATTTAAATAAACAAAGTTTTAATAAGTTTGGGATTGCGAAGATTATTCCTAGATAGAAAGCTCCTGGCTAAATTGTAACAGCCGCACAGGTTGATCGATCGAAGGCTAAGCGATACTTACTGCGGATGGTTCGTGGATGGATTTTTTTTTTTGAGGATGGGTAATCATCAAATGACCCCTCCCGCTCTGGGTGGAGCGGAAGGGAGTGTCAGACTATTACTGACTAAAACCCACCCGTGTTCCTTCCTTAGCCCTTTATGTTCCGGGCCAGCGGTAACCCTTTCGGACAATCCCGCTGACCCGGCAGGCTTCAGCCCTGACGGGCCCCTTTGGTTGATGCTGACATCTCTTTGAGGCGCGCGTGGAATACGTACGCGCCGTCCGGCACGGGCTTGGTCCTGATCGGACGGTGAGCGGTGTCGGTCGGTGGAGAACGATGTAAAAAATAAAAAAAAAACGTACGTACGTAAAAATTATCTTTATCTTTATCTTTACGCGTTAAAAGCGTCCAGAGTACAGCAAATAGTACTTAACAAACAACAATCCAAAACAGTCGCGCTTCCAACCATGAGAACAAGAGGCAGTCAACGAACAATAAACAATATGTAGTCAGTATCTTGGACGACACTGATATCGGTAACTGAGGGGCCCGTATAAAAAAAAATATTTCTTTCTTATTTGCAAAATAGTTGGGCAAACGCCATCTAAAACTATTCTAAATTTCAAGTTGATAGCATTAGTAGTTCTTGAGATATCCAGCTGTGGCAGACAGATAGACTGAGTCGCACCATAAGGGTTCCGTTTTGGCGTTTTGGTACGAAAGCCTAAAATCTTGTCTATGCTATTTATGAGGCAATTTTTTTTTTTATTAGAAATGGGTTTGCTCTTGACTCTAGTCTAGGTCAGAGATGACACAGACAAAGTCTACGATGGAGTGAGCTTACCCAGAAGAAGCCTGTTCACTCTTATTTACATATATTCCACTGAAATTCATTTCAAGTTATTTTCTAACGAGAAACATATAACACGATTTCATTTCTAGGAATCAAAGATTACAGCCAAGCGAAACCTGTAGGTACCTTATTTGCAAGACAAAGACATGCATTACGTAGCGCGGGAAATTGAATATTAAAACAACGTTCGGAAATCTCATTTCCCTGTAGAATTGTGGTTATATTCACGGATTATATCTGTTTGTAAATTGTAGTTATTAATAACAAATTTTGCATAATCAGTCTATAATGTTCCCAATGGTGATATACAGGCCTCCTCTCTGTGAGAGGGAGTGGGCCAAAATCAACAACACAGGCCCAGTTGGTAGATGTCACATGTCTTCGAATTTTTGGTTCTAGGACATGCCGGTTTCGTCTCGATGTTTCCCTTCACCGTTTTGAATGGAGTGGTGATGAAATTAAATACACAAATTGAATGTGCCTGCATGGGTTCGTTCGGATCGGAGACATGTGACATCCACCAATCCGCACTAGGCCCGCGTGGTGGATTACGGCCCACTCCCTCTCGCAGAGAGGAGGCCAGTGTCCCAGGAGTGTCCAAAAAAATCTAAATCTAAATATTTTATTTCACATGGCTTTTTTTTTCAGGATGGGAAATCATAAATTGACCCCTCCCGCTCTGGGTGGAGCGGAAGGGAGTGTCAGACTCTTACTGGCTAAAACCCACCCGTGTTCCTTCCTTAGCCCTTTATGTTCCGGGACAGCGGTAACCCTTTCGGACAATCCCGCTGACCCGGCAGGCTTGGGCCCTGACGGGCGCCTTCGGATGATGCTGACATCCCTTTGACGCGCGCATGGAACACGTACGCGTCGTATTTCACATGGCTACATGGGCACTTATGAAACTTCAGAAGCTAGGTGCACGGTTCCAATTGGTCGTTTCCTATGGAGAAGAACCGGCAAGAAACTCCACGGTTACTCTTTTTAAAAATAATTGGCTTTTACAATGTTTGCTTCTACTTTTTTGACAAGTTTTTGACATTGCGACTCGTACAGGAAGATCACAAACTAAACACAGCAAAATAAAAAACCAAGTTATATAAAAAAAAAGTAACAAAAGGAAAATGAAACAGAAAGTCCTATACGAGGCCAAAAGGCTCCTATCTCAGCATGATGCTACGACATTTAAAAAATAAATGTCGCAGCGCTGGTATTCTGATAGGGCCCGCTGTGATGTCACGGGCAGTTACAGCCGGTCGATTTTGTAAAAAACTCACAGTGAAAACTTAGGTGAAGTGAGTTTGTTTTTGCTAGGAATTGACACTATTGACAGCTCACTCCACGCTCACTTCACCTAAGATTTCACAGTGAGATTTTTACAGAATAGCACCGCAGGAATAAATAAATAATAAGTAAATAATAGCAAATAATAAAATAAAAACTAAATATTTTTCAATCTGCGCCAGACGTAACCTCATTACTTGTCTATGCCTTGAGTGCCGGAGGCACTCTAGTAGTATAAAAGGCTTACAGCCTACTATTAAAATCAAAATGAATTACGAGCAGATCAGCGAGTATTCGTTAGTCTACAAAATAAAAGTGAGTAATGTAATACTGTATAAGTTGTTATACGGCTTCCGGACCAAATTGTGAAATAGATAAGTTAAGTAACAGGGCACAGTTCCATGGCTGATGTAAACCATGGTTTGACGAACGGATGGAAATAGTGTCGAAAGGAAACGGTGTCTAAACACACTATGCCATAGGTACGCGACTGAAATCAGGTCCAGTTGAAAGCCAGCGTCAGGCACCAGTTGTGTGGCATTTTTGCTGAACTGGGCCATTTTGGCGCAGCCGTGAGGCACACTTTTTTGTTTTTTTGAGGATGGGAAATCATCAAATGCTCTTCCGCTCCACCCAGAGCGAGAGGGGTCTCCCGCTCTGGGTGGAGCGGAAGGGAGTGTCAGACTCTTACTGACTAAAACCCACCCGTGTTCCTTCCTTAGCCCTTTATGTTCCGAGCCAACGGTAACCCTTTCGGACAATCCCGCTGACCCGGCAGGCTTCGGCCCTAACGGGCCCCTTCTGTTGATGCTGACATCTCTTTGAAGCGCGCGTGGAACACGTACGCGCCGTCCGGCACGGGCCTGGTCCTGATCGGACGGTGAGCTACCCACTACTCACCGCCCGCAGGCCCGCGCCTACGGTGGCCGGGAGTCGTCGCGCGGCTCCCGACGCCCGGAGCGTCTCCTGCGGCGGCTGGGATGGGAGGCTCTCTCCCTCAGCCGTCTCGCCGCCTCCTTCGCAGAAGGAGGCGACTGCACCCCACTCCATCTCGCGCTGGACCATGGCTTGAACCAGGCCAGGACGCTAGAGGTCGCCGCCGCTGCCGATCGCCTCAACGAGGTCACGGCGGTGCTCCACCCAAGCGGGGCAGACCTCCACCGTGTGCTCCACCGTGTCCTCTGGGCGATCCTGGCAATGGTGACACCATTCTCCACATTTCCTCCCCACACTTTCCTGCTAATTTCTTACATCGGACTTTGCACTTTTTATTTTTATCTTAGTTTTTATCTGATGTACGACTATTATCTAACTATCTGGTGTATTGTGTGTCTCTTAATCTGTGCTAAATAAATGTATTTTCTTTCTTTCTTTATTTTAAGTTCGGCATGATTACGCCTGCGATGCCATTTGAATTTATCAAGACACAAAAATAATGAACATAAAACAACTTTATATTATTTTACAACACATGCATTTTCATCAGAAATATTCTTAACAAAAGCGTTCACTCAAACATAAAACTCACTCAATATAAACAAGTTAGTCAACGCAGTACACGGCGAGCAAGCTTGTTAGTTTTACCAAAAACAAGAACTAACTATGGCAAAAAAATGCTAACTTTTGAAGGAGCACAGCTTTATAACATTTTACCGTCCTGTATAAGAAATGTACACTCTTACAATGCATTCAAAACTCAACTTATCCAGCACATAATTGCGGATCGATCACTTCTGGAGAAATGAATGCATTGGACGGGTAACTATTAAATTATAATACTGATGACGAACATATTGTAATCTATATTTTTAGTATTGTTCTCAAGTAAGTGACTTATGTCTTTATTGGGAATAAAGTTTATTTAAACCGAAACCGAATTACTGACGACACATTACGCCGAAATCACGTTGCGTTAAATAGCAATGCAGGCGTAATCATGCCGAACTTCGATCGCGTACCTTCGGCATAGTGTGTTTAGACACTTACACCGTTTTTAACCGACTTCCAAAACTGAAGGAGGTTCTTACCGTCCTTGAGTTTGTCGAGTACCTTTTGGCGGTGTTTAAGGATAATTGTATAAAGGACTAGCAGCGCTCCGCGGTTTCACCCGCATAAGTATCGATCCCGTAGGAATATCGAAATAAAAAGTATCCTATGTGTTAATCCTGGTTATAAACTATCTGTGTGCCAAATTTCATTCTAATCTGTTTAGGAGTTTTTGCGTGAAAAATTAACAAACATCCAGCCATCCATCCTCACAAACTTTCGCGTTTATAATATGTGTAGGACTAGTAGGGCGGGCTAGCGGGATTGTGGGCCAGCGGGATTGTCCGAAAGGGTTACCGCTGGCCCGGAACATAAAGGGCTAAGGAAGGAACACGGGTGGGTTTTAGTCAGTAAGAGTCTGACACTCCCTTCCGCTCCACCCAGAGCGGGAGGAGTCATTAGATGATTTCCCATCCTGAAAAAAAAAAAAAAAAGACTAGTAGGGCCCGCTGTTTCACCCGCATAAGTATAGATCCCGTGGGAATATCGGGATAAAAAGTATCCTATATGTGATTCTGATGTTTAAGAGCGTTTACGCCGTACGGCATTTCATACAAACTTTGAAGCACTTATTTTTCGAAATGAATGAATCGATTATAATGAAACTTCATACGCATAAGCAGGATACAAAGGTCTAAAAAGTTACTTAAGAACATTTTCGAAAAATAGTGCTACAGCCTAATTAGACCAATTTTAAATTTTCCATAGAAACAGAGATTTCCAGTTATCTTTTTTTTAAATAAGACATTTCGAAAAAGTTCTCAACTAACTTTTTAGACCTTTGTATCCTGCTTATGCGTATGAAGTTTCATTAAAATCGATTCATTCATTTCGAAAAATAAGGCCTTGAAAGTTTGTATAAAATGCCGTACGGCGTAAACGCTCTTAAGCTACTAATGTAAACTTTCATCAAAATCCGTTCAGTAGTTTTTGCGTGAAAGAGTAAGGCCCATTGTCCACGTAACCGCACGTCATACGCACGCTTTCGTCAATTGACGATTGCAAGACGAATGCTTGCATCTTGCGTAGAAACAATGAAATATGTGTCCACGAAGCGCGCACACCGCATGACGAACGCAACACGAGCGGCTGACGCGACATTGCCGCTTCGTGGACACAGATTTCATTGTTTCTACACAAGATGCAAGCATTTGTCTTGCAATCGTCAATTGACGAAAGCGTGCGTATGACGTGCGGTTACGTGGACGATGGGCCTAACAAACATCCATCCACATCCTCACAAACTAATTTACATGTTATAGCTAGCTCTCATTCTCCAAGGCTGCAAGGGTGAAAAAGCCAAAGAAACTTCATTCCATTCGGGTGTTCCACGACAACACTCGTTGAACACGGTTTTCAAACGATATCCAAAATTCAAGGAGGTTCTTACCATGCTTGAGTTTCTCGAGTACCATTTGTCGGAGTTTAAGAATCATTTTATAAGGATTTAATATTATAAATTAAAATTTGGGACATGATTTTCTTGGCGACGAGCATAAAAAGAAAAGACAGAAAGAATAAAGTATATTAGGCCAGTTCGTGAAGCACAAAAAACAAAATAAAAAAGTGTGGGGTTCCAGCGAGCTAGCTACATGCAATAAGTGTCTGCATCAGGGTGACTGTCCTTCGGCCCTGGTTCAAACCATGGTCCGAAGCGAGAGGGACTGGGAGGCAGTCACCTTCTGCGAAGCAGTCATGCTAGCGAAGGAGCTGGCGGGATGGTTGAGGGACAGAGCCTGACGCCCCAGCCGCCGTGGGAGACGCACCGGGCGTCGGGAGCCGCGTGACGACTCCCGGCCACCGTAGGCGCAGGCCTGCGGACGGAGAGTAATGGGTAGCTCACCGTCGGATAGGACCAGGCCCGTCCCGGATGGCGCGTACGTGTTCCACGCGCGCCTCAAAGAGATGTCAGCACTAGCGAAGGGGCCCGTCAGGATCGAAGCCTGCCGGGTCAGCGGGATTGTCCGAAAGGGTTACCGCTACCCCGGAATATAAAGGGCTAAGGAAGGCACATGGATGGGTTTGAGTCAGTAAGCGTCTGACACTCTTTTCCACTCCACCCAGAGCGGGAAGAGATATTTGATGATGTCCCACCCTCAAAAAAAAAAAGGTAACCGTATTAAGAAAGATTTTGAAAGTTTGAGCAATACAAAGTTTTTGTACCTATTTGGTACCAGACATTAAATAATTGGTACCTCTCTGAAGAGGAAAAACTATTAGGAGGAAAGTGGCCAGCCGTTAAGACTTCAGAATAGCTGGTCCACGTCGGTTTCACTTAGTTGTAGACGTTATAACTAGTTCATCTTTTCGTTAAAATTTAGTACCTCAACATATGTTTTTCTTAGATTTCGATAGACCAAATAAAAATACGCAAACGCAGTCACATAGATATCAAATGCGGTAAGTCACGGTAATACATACATTGATGTTGTTTATGTATCTGGCGACATAGTGAGAAGACTTATAGTAAGCCCACTAAAGCTCAAACAAGCCGGCGAGAAAATTGAAACAGGAAATTTTCTTAGTTTATGTGAGAAAAACATTGACGCAGACACGTAGATTTATCAATATTGACAGGTCACGTTACAGAATAGCCATTATTCGCGAACATTATTACCATTTTTTTAATATTATTTATAAAGAGAGACCATACCACCACCACCAAAACCAACCAGACCACTTAAACCACCACCAACCACCAACAACTAACCGAGACGATGTAGATTGACGTCTGAAATGGTCTGTTGAGGAAAGTACCACCACACAGGTTTGAGTGGACATGTCTAATCAGAGCACGTATGTGCCATCTCAATAAGTCTAGGACTAGTAACTTATAAGTCAAGGAGCTATAGTCACCATCATCTGCCGAACGGTTTCCCAACTAGGTTGGGGTCAGCTTCCAGTCAATGTTATTGTTGTTGTTGTTTTGTTGTTGTTGTTTGTTTGTTGTTGTTGTTGTTTTGTTGTTGTTGTTTGTTGTTGTTTTGTTGTTGTTGTTGTTGTTGTTGTTGTTTGTCAATGTTGTTGTTGTTGTTTGTTGTTTATTATGTTAATGTTAATTATTGTTGTTGTTGTTTGTTGTTGTTGTTATTATTTGTTGTTGTTGTTAATTGTTGTTGGTGTTAATGTATTTTCTTTCTTTCTTTTTTTTCTTTCAGTCTAACCGGATGCAGCTGAGTACCAGTATTTTACATGGAGCGACTGTCTACCTGACCTCCACAACCCAGTTACTGGGTAATACCATACCTGTTGGTTGTCAGATTTGCGGGTTTCTGACTACCAGTAGCGACTATCAGAGATCCACGAATGACAGCCGGGACCAACGGCTTAACGTGCTTTCCGAGGCACGGAGGGGTCTGTGTATGTAAAGATGATCACCCATCCACAGACCAACCGCAGCAAGCATAGCTTAACCTGATCGATCGACCCGTGCGGCTGTTATTATTTAGCCACGATTTCCTCTATCTCCGGCCATTACTATACATTTATATAATTTTCTGGACAAAGCAAGTAAAAATGTCAGCCTTGACACATCCAGTGCTAGATTTTGGGTAGGCAGCCAAAAACAATCAAGACTTCCGTTCTAAATAAAAGCATCTCCAGAAATTAATATCTTAACAATAATTTTGTCCTGGTATAACCTATTTTTTTGAAGTGAAAACTTCTTTAGCGGCGTTGTACACTTTTTTTTGTAATGGGTGAAAAATGTTAAACTCGCGTCAGGACACGTGACCTGATCGAAAATTCGTAAGACGGATGGCCGTAGCCGGTACCGCGCGTGTTTTGTTTATAAGACGATTCACAAAATACACCCGTAATTGTTCAAGTTTTCACTTCTGTCGGCACTCCCGGAGTGCCACTGTTTTTTTTAAATTTTATTTTCATATTTGGGCGATTTTTTATGTACAACAACCCGCGTAAAGTCAGTCATCATTTCAGCTGAAAGACGTCCACTGCTGGACATAGGCCTCCCCCAAGCACCTCCACTTCGACCGGTTCTGTGCTTCTCGCATCCAACGGGTTCCTGCGGCCTTCACAAGACCGTAAAGTTAGTACTGTTTTAAAATGTATGTAAATATGAAAATATATAAAGCTAAAGAGTTTGTTTGAACGTGCTAATCTCTGGAACTCCCATCCAGATTTTAAAAAAATATTTTTGCATTTCATAGCTTAATTCGTGAGGAATTTTTAGGTTTAACATCACGCTACAACTCTTAAGAGCCGAGCAAAAAGGAAAAAAGTATGAAAGAACGCTAAGAAAAAACGAAGTAGTACCGCGGGCAGGCGACGCGATGCGCTGCGTGGGTCGGGGGAACAAGTAAATTGAACTTTATTATGTACGAATTAAAGTTATGTTTCTATAAACTCATATCTGTTTTTTTTTTGGCAAATCAATCGCGATTGCAGTTTAGGTATTTTCACGCGGACGTAGTCGTGGGCGGAAGCTAGTGATGAAATAAAATTATAAAATACACGCAGACAATGTTGCGAGCAGCAGCTACTGCAGAAATTTAGAAGTCGATTAAAAATAAAATTTATTGCTTCGACTGCTTATCGCTACGGCGCGTAGCCTTGACGCTACGCGCGTAGGCGTGTTGCTACGCGGGTAACCGTGTTGCTACGGTGCGTAGCCTAGTTGCTACGCGCGTTGTTGCTACGCGGGTAGTTGTGTTGGTACGCGGGTAGCCGTATTGCTACGCGCATAGCCGTCTTGCTACGCTCATAGCCGTGTTGCTACGCGTGTAGCTGTGTTGCTACGCACGTAGACGCACGTCTACACACGTTTTTGTTTGTCAATTAAAAAATTAGACTGAGCTAGGTCGAACAATGTTTAAAATTTACGCTACTGTGTTCTTGAAGGGGTCAACAGGTGTTCACTCACATTTTGCCAGATATGTCTCATTATTCAGACTCTGATTTCATACTGAGAATGGAAAACACAACAGCCACTGGATGAGGCAGTTCTAACTAGGGCGTTCATCCCGGTAATCTCGGTCTAGAAAATTTTCGAGACTCGAATCGACATTGATATTTTCGGTCTCGGGAATAACGAAACTATCACTTAATTTTCACTAATAAAATAATCTACTAAACCAATAGTCTTTTTTTTATTCTGGTTACATGGACATGGCAACACTATAGAGTAGGGCTTAGTATAATCTGTAGAGATTTAATTATCTTGTCTAGTCGATAAATATGAAATATAGTTGGTCTCGTTTTTCCCGGGAATTTCGAGACCGCATCGAGTTTCCTTTTTTTTCCCGGAATTCAAAAATGCATCATCATCAATATTCGAGTTTTATTTTTAATTCAAATATTTAACGTGGGCATTTAATCACCTAAATACCAGACCGTTTGCGTCCCATAACAAGCAAAAGACCTCCGGGGTCACACAGAAAATAAACGGACATCAATCATATAGCCAAATGTGCCGAAACCCATAATGTAACATGACGCTTGCTTTCCTGCAGTATACCTATTTAGCTTATCTTTACTTCGGTAAATAATTAAATAGAAACCGCCATATCCTTGAACCACTAAAGATTGTACACTACAGTTCATACTTCGGTGAGTGTGCCCAAGAACTCCACGGCCTCATTCCACCGGCCCTTCTACCTTCCGACATCCAGACGCACTGCAAGTTACCATCCCTGCCTAGTTGCTATTCCACCAATTCGCACTAAATGTTTTCAAATGTCCTTTATAATGCGCACAGCAAAAGAGTGGAACTCTCTACCTCTCTACCTGCGTCTGTGTTTCCGAGTGCATACAACCCGAATCTCTTCAAAGTAAGAGTGAACAGGCTTCTTCTGGGTGAACTAATATTTTTATAAAATATAATAGAGAGACAGCTGAGAGGAGGCCTGTGTCCCAGCAGTGGGAACATTATAGGCTGATTATGTATGTATGTATAATAAAAATAGTGTCCATGGAGTTTCTTGCCCGTTCTTCTCCATAGGTACCTTTTTCTTTTTCTCCATAGGCTTTGGAATGGGCAACTAGTTAGTTGTCCAGTCCAAATCAAACCAATCAAATCAGTAATACAACTGGTTAGGTTATAAAATGTCAAGATTTCATGAAATAGTCATTCTGTGGGATTACTTGGTCTTAGAGA
The DNA here is from genome assembly GCA_927399505.1 of Luperina testacea. Classification (NCBI taxonomy): domain Eukaryota; kingdom Metazoa; phylum Arthropoda; class Insecta; order Lepidoptera; family Noctuidae; genus Luperina; species Luperina testacea. The sequence goes on along the minus strand of OV656785.1, from coordinate 2,398,258 downwards.
GTTGTGTTGATGACTTTAATGATTATAATTCTGTAAATACATATTTGTTACGGCCGCGAATCATATATTAATCAACGTACAACTTAATACTGACCAGCTAATTGCAAAAAACGTAAAAAATATTGAATTTCGCGGGCTACCCTGGCGCTTTTGCCTTAAGTTAATCGTATCAAATCCAATTGGTGAAGGATTTTTCAGTTATTTTTCTTTGTCTGTGTAATACCAATCAATCCAATTCAAATCCAATCCCAATCTCTTTGATTATACCTACGTAGTGCAGCGAAAAAAAGAAAAAACACGGACTGTCTTCGCCATATTCATATGATTCATAATGTTATCCTTTTATGATTCTGCCAAAATGGCCTTTTTAGGCCCCCTGACCTCCACAACCCAGTGACTGGGCATTGTCAGACTTTCGGACTTCTGACGACCCGTAACGACTGTCAAACATCCGCGAATTACAGCTGGGACCAACGGCTTAACGTGCTTTTCGAGGCACGAAAGGGATCTTGGCATGTAAAGATGGTCATCCATCCATGGACCAGCCGCGGCAAGCGTAGTTTAACCTGACCGATCGAACCGTGCAGCTGATATTATTTAGTTACTAGCCCCTCCTCATAAATTGACCCTCTACAGGTAAAACACCTCTCACAGAAAATAAGCTCACATCAATCACCTAACCATTTACGCGCCAAACCCACAACTTTCCATAATAAAAGTACTCGCTCCCAAAAATCTTAATCCACGAGTGAATTATGGGAATTGGCTCGTGGAAGTAAAGTTCGTTGAATAAATTTAAATTTCAATACGGCAGCGGATTTTGGACGTTATCTTGGGATGTATGTATTTTGTGGAGAAACGTTGATTTCTTGGGTTGAAGTGTGAGATTTATAGGCTGGTATTATTAACTAAGTACGTAGATTTGTTATTTAGCTTTTGTCGTCATCATGGAGCATATATATTATAATCAACGGATAATTTTCCCACTGGTGGGACAAAGGTCTCCTCTCGGTTAGAGAGAGTGGTAACGGCCACGACTTACGAGCAAGTCGTAGATTCGAACCCAGACAAGCGCTTTCCTTTGTGTAAATTATTTCATCACCACTGCTCTCGAAACGGTGAAGGAAAACATCGTGAGGAAACCGGCATGCCCTAGAACCAATAATTCAAAGACATGTGACGTCTATACCCGCACTGGGTCCAGTACCCACTCTCTCTTACTGAGAGGAGGCCTGTTTCCCAGTAGTGGGAAACTTTGTATGCTGATTATGCTTATGTGAGAAGACGATCACTGTTGTTACAGTCCGAGACTTTCAAACAAAGTTAAGGTCAGCCGGTCGATTCTGTAAAAATCTCACCATGAAAACTTAGGCGAAGTGAGTTTGTTTTTGCTAGGAATTGACACTATTGACAGCTCACTCCACGCTCACTTCACCTAAGTTTTCACGGTGAGATAGTTACAGAATCGCATTGCAGCTTCCAATCTTACCAGGCTCTGCTGAATTTCGTGATAAACCTGAAGAGACTGCCTCTGTTGAGCTCATCAAAGTTCTGAATTGAGCAAAACTATTACTGACAAACTCTTGCACTGACTGATATGGTCCACTCAAATCTGTGTGGTACTTTCCTCAAAAGAGCCTTCACATGATCTGACCAAGATTGTGTCTGGACTTTAAAAGAAACTGTGACCTCGAAGTTTTTTTGGCCTTTCTTCTCAGAGTAGTCAGACAGGCGGCACGTTCCGTGCCAAAATGGTAAAAGGAACCCTTATGGTACGACTCAGTCTGTCTGTCTTTTTAGGGTTCCGTACCAAGATGGTAAAAAGGAACCCTTATGGTGAGACTCAGTCTGTCTGTCACAGCTGGATATCTCAAAAACTACTAATGCTATCAACATGAAATATGGAATAGTTTTAGATGACGTTTGCCCAACTATTTTGCAAATAAGAAATAAATAAAAATATATGCATATTCATAGCATTCAAGCATAGTCATTTAATTTAGTATCTAGTGTAAATAATTTATAATACTCGTAGGTATAATATAATTTATTCTGGTACATAAAGGTTTTGTAGTACAAGAGGGACTCACAAAGTATGCATTATTAATTACAGGTGTAGGTTGATTGGGAAAATTTGACAGTTTCGGGTAGCTTGATGTGCTGGCGTCTGTACAACAAATAATTGTTGGGTGAATCCAGAGGTTAACAAATTATCGAGAGTCGTAAACGGAATCCTCAAAGATAATGGACGAAGAATGTTTGAAAATCGCTGTGAAGGTCGCATTTTTTTAGCTGAAAACTTCATATTTCTGACTGACCAACTCTTTGTTAATTAAAAAACGGCCGTAAATGGTTTAATTGAAATAAATGCTTTAAGTATGAGTTTATAACCTACCTATAAAAAAAAAACAAAAGAAGAAAAGTACAAAAAAACTTAAACAATATCTAATTAAGTTTTTAAAATACAAATCAAAATTATAGCGCCGCACAAAAATAGAAAATTAATTTTTTTCTTCCTCTCTTTCTCTCTCTTTATCTTGCAAAATAATCCTGAGAAAAAAAAACAAAAATGTAATATTAAACTATTGTAATCCTGTATAATATAACAGTATTACAGCAACCAATCTAGTTAAACGCGATAATTATACCTCTGTCCCGTTCTCTCAAGCTAAAAACTCATTTCAGTACATAATTATCCTTATTGTCATCAAGAAATTACTACGTATTCATATTCTCCTAGTAAAATTTTCACAAGAAAAATTGATGAAAATTCGTTTTTAACAATTTTAGAACCTTATTTTTGCGAATTAAATACGCTATATCTAATTTTCTTTCGCATTTTCTACCATATTACTAAAATGTTTTAACCTAGAGTGATAGTTACATTCTATTGTAAACACACAATGGCTTCTTCGCTGATTTTTGACATTAACTTCTAATCCAGACATATTTTAGCTCATTATTTTCGTAAAAAACATGTAAGAACACAATTTTAACAGAAATACTTACCATTAAAACTTCTATCCGCCTCCAAAATGACATAAAACCATTAGTTTTTACAATCACAATTATATTCACGAAGAATTTCACTAAAACTTAGAAAGAGCTCACAAAATCTCACTTCCATTGTCCATTATTGTGTCTTAAAAAAAAAACTATATAATTTTCGCGCGAACACCGTTCAAATGCATCTTGGTTTTTTTTGCAAAGACATGAACGCATTCAGCCTATTTTTTACGCGGCTGATGTCAACCGTTATAAGGAACTTACTGATTATTTCATGGGCTAGAACCTACACACAGTTATGTAAAACAACTTAATTGTATGTGCACATACGATTCTAAACCTTACAACCGTGAATTTAAGCTTATTTTTCTGTGACATCAAGAATGGGGTTGCGACATCTTCACCTCACCCCTCTTTTATAAGACTAGGGGTGTGCAATCGATTTTGTTTTGAGTTACCGTTTCGTTTTGCGTTGATTGTCGTTGTTGAAGATAGGAATAACTTGCAACGTATTCGCCATTGGTTTGAAATAGTTATTCTGCGGTGCTATTCTGTAAAAATCTCACCGTGAAAACTTAGGTGAAGTGAGCTGTCAATAGTGTCAATTCCTGGCAAAAACAAACTCACTTCACCTATGTTTTCACGGTGAGATTTTTACAGAATCGACCGGCTGAAGCGCGCAATTTCTGTTCGTGTATTTAAATCTGCGATGAAGTCTCAAGTAGTAGGTAAAATAGAAATATACTTATGTAACGTGTTTTAATACTTATCCTAGTTACACATGAAAATCTATTATTAGCCATACAATACTTTAATACACATACTCTGTAACATACCTACCGTATTTCGCGATTTATTTGCCAAAAATGTAAACAAATAGGTATGAATTAATGGAAAAATTACTTTAATTCCTACACAATAAAGTTCAGTTTACGCTACAACTTCAAACATTTTTATAACTTTGTCAATAGTGCTAGTCACTCTGAAATCAAGTTAATTATCATTGAAATAATGTACAGACGCCAGCACATCAAGCTACTACAATCTGTCAAATTTCATTAATAGATTTTCAACTTTATCGCTAAAGCTTAAGATTCAATGTTGACTGGGAAAATGTGACAGTTTCGGGTAGCTTGATGTACTGGCGTCTGTACATAGATATCTATTTAACTTGAAATAGGATAAAGGTGTGCAGCACTGCGCCCTTTTACTTTATGTGTGTCTATCACTGTTGCTTGCTTAAATAAAGAAAGGAAAAATAAAATAAAAAGTGAGAAACAGCAAATTAAATTTCAATTCAGATCACCAAGCCTAATTAAGCTTGTAGCCAGTAGCTTATAAGATCATGTATTTCAAAATTATTTCCTAATAGTATTCAGGCATCACCATTCACCAACTATTATATTTTATTACCTAGTAGCTTCGAGAATAACGTTACTGAAACAAAGTAACCTTTAGTAGTTCAAATAGCAGTTATTCGGTAACAGTTTTTTTTTCTAGGAACATCACTAAACAACCCTTAACAATGTTGCCAGCTTCCAAAACAAATATTCTGCTAATTATTATGTTGTAATAAAATAAAAATATACCATTTAATAACCACAATATTACTGTAAATTCTGTTCTCGAATTTACCTCTTTTAGAATAACAAAAATAAAACAATAATTTTGTAAATATTCTGCCAAGCGATGAGATTTTTGTGCTGGGATTACCACGGTAGAATAAATAGCATTCTTCAAAAGACAGAAAAAAACTCAGTCTATCATAACAAAGATGCAAATCGATAGATATGAAAGGTTAAGCTGATCGTACCACGGCCAATCTTTCGATGGGTGACCAATTCTTATATTTATTATGTTTTGAGACCAACGGCTTAACATGCTTTCCGAGTGACGGAAGGGTCTTGGTATGTAAAGATGGTCACCCATCCACGGACCAACCGCGGCAAGCGTAGCTTAACCTGACTGATCGACCCGTGCGACTGTTATTACTTAGCTTCTCAGAATGATGTTGATCATGATTATATATTTAGGCGAGTAAAATCGCGGTATTTACCTACAGATTTTTAACCAAAAGAAAATATTTGCATGAAAAAGGGGAAAATATAAAATATGATAGTTAATGAAGGTCCCCTAATGAGACGGTTCGCTAAGACGTTATAATTACACTAATTAACACCGAGTGTCGCTAATTTTCTGTAGAAATGTTGTTTGAAAACGTTATCTTGGTAAATAAAGTTATTTTGCAAGTTCATAATTTGGTTTCTTGTATTTTCTGCTATTGTAAAAGGGGTTGGTTTCTGAAATAATAACTTAGTAATGACGTTAAGCTGTGCTTGTTGCGGTCAGATTGTGGATGGACTAATTATACTAAACATTATTGCACGACTCATAATGTGAAGCATTAGAGACTGCTTTACGATCGTAATTTTTTTTTTTGCGTCGTTTCTGCAAATGTTTCTATTGTTATACTCCTGCTAGTACGCAGAATCTACTTAATTTATATACCATTGTATAGATAATGTAATGGAGTGCTAACGAAAAAAACTAGCCAAGTGCGTAAGTTTTTATTATGACTTGATTGACTTTATGTAATGGATTGACTATTGATTATTTCTTTTATTTAATTAACTTTATTGTTCTGAATTTATTATGACAATTGTATTGTTAATATAATTTGCATGCTAACATAGCTGAATATGGTGAAACTGTACCTGTGCAACATCTTTTATAAACCCATATTATGCAAATAAAATTATTGATTGATTGATTGAGTGCGAGTCGTACTCGCACGCGAAGCGTTTTTTTTTTGCCACATGGCAAAAACGCCGAAAAAACACGTTTGTTATATGGGAGCCCCCCTTAAATATTAATTTTACTCTGTTTTTACTATTTGTTGTTATAGCGGCAACAGAAATACATAATCCGTGATTTCAACTGTCTAGCTATCACGGTTCATGAAATACAGCCTGGTGACAGACGGACAGACGGACAGTGGAGTCTTAGTAATAGGGTCCAGATTTTACCCTTCGGGTACGGAACCATAAAAACATCAAAATATTTCTAAAAAAATTCCCGTCAATCAAATGTGAAACCTGAAAACATTGGAGCTTGCGAAAAAATCAATTAATCAAATATTTTTTTAATAGATTCGTTTCACCCATCATAATATTATACGAAGATAAAATGGCAGGGGGTGACTTGCACACTCGATAATGGGCCCGGAAACGGTCGCTAGCACATAGTGACGTAGCAACAAGGAACGACATGTCCTGAGGTGCTTATGGGGAGTGGAGAGGTATTCCACGGCTATCAGGACAATCCCGGAAGTACGGTCAAGATCCCTACCAGCATCTTACTGGAATACTATCTTCCTCCGAGCACGTTTGCTCTTGCGAATCGCCACTCAAGCCGGGCGGCCAATAAAAGCAAGATTGAGGTGGGAGCTCTGTTCCTCGTCATTGTTCACTCCAGCCGGCCAATAAAGGCAAGCCAGAGGTGTGGAACAAGACTTCTCCCGGGAGATAGGGTCCGTGGGATCGCTACTGCCCAACAGCTCGCCACATGCTGCCCTGCGGGTTTCTGTATCTCTCTTGGTCTGGCTCCTCACCTTAGACCTATTCCGGCAAAGTAAACTCTTCCGGCACAAGCCTAGAGTTCGGAGCGCGCAAGCCCCACACGACGTCAACGTAGAGATACGGCGGTGGGGTTTGATGGTTTTATGGCGAAAAGTAAACTCACTACTTTGATTAAATATGATTGTAATCTCAGAGAGCCAGATACAGTACCCGGCGATAAATATTTGCACATCGACCTTTTTACACAAAACCATTTTATACAAAGAATTAAAATAATTATCAAAAGAAGCAAACCATAATTGTTTTAACAGCTCCTAATAGATACCGGACTGTTTGTATTTCGTGCGACAGAGATAACGCTCTACGAAGCCGAAATTAGCCGATTGTCTCTTTCCAAAGGTCGATGTGCAATATTTATCGCCGGGTACTGTACATAAGTTTCACATCGACAGCCATTAGCAGAGAGAGAGAGATAGTTATGTCTCAAACTTCAAACTCAAATGACATAAACATGACATTTGACAGATTGACTTATTTATATTCGTTTACATAGAACGCTCCAATAGGGTTATTATTATTAGATATCCATCACGTCTGCGAAGTTCCGCTAGCTAATTTAAATCGACCCTGTATATACGTACTATACGGAAAAAATAAAAATATTAAATACTATTATTCAGCTGCATCCGGTCAGACTGGAAGCTGACCCCGACATGGTTGGGAAATGGCTGGGCAGATGATGATGATGATATACGTACCATTACATACACGTCTCGCGAATGCATCGGGAGATTATTCAGCTGCATCCGGTTAGACTGGAAGCTGACCCCGACATGATTGGGAAATGGCTGGGCAGATGATGATGATGATGATATACGTACCATTACCAACACGTCTCGCGAATGCATCGGGAGATTTCATTTGCATCCGGTTAGACTGGAAGCTGACCCCAACATGATTGGGAAATGGCTGGGCAGATGATGATGATGATTTAGTACCATTACGAACACGTCTCGCGAATGCTCCGGGAGACACGGGCAAAGATCGTCACTCACTGGACGCCGCTGGTGAAAAATTACAGAGTTACCTCCAAACCGAACAATAAACCGCTAGTATTAAAAAAATACTCCAAATTAGATAATGAAACTTTGCATTACAAGTGAACAAAATATATAGCGGATACTATGTTTCTTATTTTTTCAAATTACCATTAGTTTCACAGTAAAAAGCAAATACCTAAACTATTAGCGCTGCCTGCCGTCCAGCACCGCACTCTGTCTCGCTCTCACTCAGTCCGCGAGCAGTATCGTGCGAGCGAGATAAAGAGTGAATTTTAGCTGAGGTAGTATGGGCTCTTAAATATTATTATATCACAAAGATACGGAGTTTTAAAGAGATAATTATGTGAATTGAAAAGTAAGTAGGTAGAAAGGCGTGTTTATAAACTTGTTGGTAACAACATGATTCGGCACAGCCGGGCGGCAAAATCGAATAATATGTAGATATTTATGTTCCGAAAAAAGCCGCTCGGCTTACCTCGAAAGGAGCGAGCCGACCCGGATGTGATTTAGCGAGGGTAGATGCCGAACGGAGTTTGCTAATTAGCTCGAGCCGAATAATATGTGTAGTAACTAAATTAGCCCACTTCTAAGATGTCATCACAGCTTCTAAGGCGAAGCCACGCGATGTCATCACATTTATGCTACAACCATCTACGAGGTAGCAAGCACTTCATTATGTCTGCTACGATGTAGCAAGCATGTCATCACGTTTGCTACAGCGTAGATGAGATGTCATCACATCTGCTACGGCGTAACCAAGATGTCATTACAGCTGCTACGGCGTAGCTGAGATGTCGTTACATCTGCTACGGCGTAACCAAGATGTCATTACATCTGCTACGGCGTAGGTGAGATGTCATCACATCTGCTACGGCGTAACTAAGATGTCGTTACATCTGCTACGGCGTAGCTAAGTTGTCGTCGCTTCTGTTACCGCGTAGCCAATATACAATAATTATGTCATCACATTTGCTACGATGACGTAGCAGTTGTGATGCAAAGGCAGCTACGTCGTAGCCAAGAGTTTTTCGAATGAAAGATGGATGAACGAAGCCAGAGGTTTAGCTAGTATTTGATCTTAAATTATTATTCTAACTCCATTTCCTCAATCACTCATTGCCATGTTTTCAACATTAAAAAGCCTTCTCGTTTCAATATTGTTTGTCAAACTAATAAATTGGATGCATGAAGAAGCCTCCTCGCGTAGCGCAGTTTGTTCCGCCAGTTACTCAACTGAACGCTCGCGCTCGGCGCATCCTGGACAGTCACACCCAACACCTTATTAGACTGGCCAATTCTTCCCTTGCGGTGGTAGAGCTAACGCCCGCCTGGTTTGCGACCACCCTTCCACCGGAGTCCGGCGTCAAGCAGCCTGCTGTTTCGTCGATGCGCGGAAGTTCCAGTGCCTTAGGCATCTTCTGTGCACACTCGTTCCATCATAGAGCTCATCCATCGCTTTCCATCAGGCGTGATCGAGGTCAAGAGCAGGCCCATTCAGCAATAAAAAAAGAGTCCGTCCCACGAAAAACACAATACTAATATTATGTCATAATTATCTGTATCCATTTTACTGTGTGAACATAAATAATAAAATAAATAAATAAAAGGTCTTTATTGCTTCTCCTGGTTCTTGGCTCGTTACTAAGTAATAACAACCACACGGGTCGATCGATGGTGGATGAGTGACCATCCATTGTACATAAATCGAGACCCCTCCGTGTCCTGGAAAGCACGTTATACCGTTAGTCCCGGCTGTCATTCGTAGAGTTTTTCTTTGCAAGTCGTTACGGTTAATCAGTCAGAAACCCAATTGTAGCGACCAGTATTACCAAGGTGTATCGTCTTACGCAGTAACTGGATTGTGGAAACAAGATAGGCGGTCTCTCCAAGCAAAATACTGGTATTCAGCTCCATTCGATTACACTAAAAGCCGACCCCAGAAATCTAGGCGGATTGACTCCGTCGTCGTACGCACAGTGGCGAAACAAAACACGAACACGGTTGGTTTGAGTTTTCCAGCACTTTGGAGCATTTGGAATTATGTTGAAAGTTTATTAAAACATCAATTAACTGTGAAGCATATTTTTCGGACAAAAATCAAAAATAAAATTGTATTAAAAACAGTTTGTACAGTTTTTTATTTAGGTTTAGTCCCAACTTGATTTGCATTGAATGCTTGATAATCATAAAGGTACGTGACCTGAAACGCAACTGTCACTTGAGTGAGTTAGTGAGAAATATTTGTGTCAAAATAACCTAAAAAGTTCATGATATTATTTTCGGAAAATTACGAAACTATTTTGCATTTAAACTAAATAAAACTGCTACCAAGCATTTAATTTATAGAGCAGTGAACGTATAAATCTGCTACAAAATGAATATAGCGCGTAAACTCTGTACAATCCGCCATAGTTATGTCAGCAGAAATCTTTACCGAAAGTTCCGCTTTTCTGCAATAAATTACGATAACTCCGCAGCAACACAGCCTCAAGTCAAAGAAGAGAAGTTCGACTTCGAAGACCTAAACGTTCTAGAACGAACCGAGCGCCGCAAAGCAAAAATCGAGCCATTTATGAAAGACGTTTTCACATCAATCTTCAACCATGAAATGCTCGCTTACCCGGAGATTTTAAACAAAGAGGAGACTGAATCTCTGGAGAAAAGAATCGACGCTATTACTAAAGTGTTTGCTGACCCGAAAAAAACAGAAGAAGATCGCAAAAACATACTCAAAAACACTAAAATGTATGCGGCTCCAGTAAGTCTGACTCGAAATGGTCTTGCTACGAATGTTACTGAAAGTTTGAGGTATCTAGAGGCTATAGCGGGTGACTTCCAGCTTGGACAAGAGATCAGCGACCACTGGGTAGGGTTACAAGTGCTGCAAAACGGTCTAGCTCAAGATCAATACTCTATGATCATTGATGACTTAATTTCTGGTGATAAACCTATTTCTCTGGGTATTAAGGAGCGCATTGCTGAAAGGATCTCACAGGCTGATTTTAGGACTTCTGCTGAAATGGATGGACAAGGTACGTTAATCATTATCTTGTAGCGGTATCTACAAAGCTACATGTAAAATACGCGTCATATTGACGTGACGCAAAATCCTGCATCTCACAAGCAGAGTTTACCGTGCAACTAGCATAGGTATATACAAAGGCCCTTCATGAATCATCGGACAGCTGCCCGCCAACCAGACACAACACCCGTCTGGTTGGAGGATCCTCTTTTCTATGGAGGATGAGTGAACTTTACACCCTCTTCCTCATACCTCTATAATCTATACCAAATCTCATATTCAAAGAAAGAAAGAAAAATATTTTATTTAAGAAACACACAGGAAATACAAACCCTAAATAAAAAAGAGCATTTAAAAACTAACAAGGTTACATTAAAAACAAAAAAAAAGAAAATAAACCAAAAAAAGGCCTGTGCAAAGCCAAAAAGGCTCCTGCAGCATAATGCTGTAAATTATTAGAATTTGTGAAGGATATCACACTCAATATTATAAACGTGAAAGTAGTTTAATAGGATAGTTTTTATCCAGATATTTCCATGGGGTCGAAACTTATGCAGGTGAAACCGCGGGGCACTGCTAGTGAAATTGTAAAAATAGATTTCTCAACTTTTACTATTTTACCGCCGGGGTTTCACCTGCATAATATAATGATGTATTAATTAGATTTCAATAAAAATTTATATGCTATTAAAGGACCTTAGAACACATTCAAGGTATTTTTTTGAAAGTGGTCAGTCAATTATAAACCCATGAAAATAGTTCATAATTGAAATTTATCATTATTATTATTACTCCTTACGTTAATTGCTATAAAAAAAATGAGCAATATTCTCCAGAAAGTCTACTTTTACGTGCTTTTGGAATTTTTCTTCTATGTTTAACAGTTTTTGTGAAAAAAATTTTTAAAAAATGACATAATTTTCGTTTTTTTTTTATCTCTGTAAATACTTTACTTTGATTAAAAAAAATATACGTACGAACTCTTTACAGGTTCCTCTAAATGATAATATAGTTATTGATATGATTTTCTATTGGGGGCAGATCACCCATACTTATACGGCTAGACTCTTTATATTTTATCTGATTTCATTACTTTCCAGGAATATGGCACATCAACGGTGAGAAAGTCTGCCGCTACTCTAATGGTTACATCCTAGTGCTGTCTACCATTGAAGCATGTCGATTGAAGGCATTCCTCATACATCCTGATGCTGCCGGAGTCAGTTCTGATGGTACTTTTGTCACATTCAAGAGTGCTCCTGGTGAGTTGAAATGAAACATTGAAACTTATTTTTAATGTGTCTAGAATATTAAGAAATATATAAGTTGTAAAAAAATTAACCCAACAAAGTTTAAGAGGTGCTTTAGACCATCGAACTGAACAACTTTCACTATGGGACCAACTCTGAAATCACGATACAAAAATCAGCTGTTTAAGGTGGAAGCGCTAAGGTAGCCCGCGAAATTCAATTTTTCTTACGTTTTTTGCAATTTGCTGGTCAGCATAAAGTTGTACGTTGATTAATATATGAATCGCGGCCGTAAGAAATATGTGTTTACAGAATTATAATCACTAAAGTCATCAACACAACTCTCTAAGACCACGTAAGTCCAAAGAATGATGATTTCATGAAACAGTTATTCTTGGGACTTACGTGGTCTTAGAGAGTTGTGTTGATGACTTTAATGATTATAATTCTGTAAACACATATTTCTTACGGCCGCGATTCATATATTAATCAACGTACAACTTAATACTGACCAGCAAATTCCAAAAAAACCTAAAAAAAATTGAATTTCGCGGGCTACCCTGACGCTTTCGCCTTAAGGCGAAAGCGCCAGGGTAGCCCGCGAAATTCAATTTTTTTTAGGTTAAAAACGTAAGAAAATTTGAATTTCGCGGGCTACCTTAGCGCTTCCCCCTCAATACAAAAGTTCAATGTGTGTATGAATGTTTGTTTCTTCCTCACGCACAAACGGATTTGAATGAAATTTAACACACAGATAGTTTATAACTAGGATTAACACATAGGATACTTTTTATCCCAATACAATGGACCCCCGGTAATCCAACAACCATTTTGCAGGGCAGTCAGCAGTGTCGGACTATCGAATTTGTCGGATAATAGAGTACTGCCTAAGACCCCCTATAGTCCGGAAATGTTTAACAAAGAGTACCTTGTAATCGGACAAATTACAGATCCCATGATAAAATTCTATATGTATATATTTACTCTGAAGTACAAATCATACCTCATTATGTATGTCAAATTTAGTAAATTAAACTACACAATAGAGAGCTTACGTTTTATTATAAAATTAATGTCGTTAATGCTATAGAACTTACAAAAAATATGCAATAACTTAACGTTAGAAAATATGTAGACCATGTCGGATTACAGGGGGTGCCGGACTAGACAGGTGCCGGATTACCGGGGGTCCACTGTATTCCCATTGGATCAAGACTTATGCGGGTGAAACCGCGGGGCGCAGATGGTTCTATTATAAATCTAAACGGGAAGACTTGTAATTGGCTTTCTGTTGACTATTGTTTCCTTTTTGACGTGACAACGTCTAATAAATCGATGAAGTTGGCTGCACTCACGTAAAAAACATGACTCGTGTAGCGTTACCTCGCGGCCTCGCTCTGTAGCGTTCCATGGCGGCTTGAAGTGCAAGCGAATGCAACTATTCCATCAGTATTTTCTTATGACGTTGTCACGTTCAACTATCGTCAGTAAACCGACTTTACAGACAACCGATGTTTTTTGTTGTTTTTTTCCATGCTGTAATAAATAAATAAACGCTTTACCTAACCTGGGATTCGAATCCACGCTCAGTAATCGCGCTTGGAACCACGAGACCAACGGGGCTGTCACAAAAAAAAAAAACAAAAATTATATTCTAACCAGTATTTATCCTTTCCAGCCACCCCACTAGACGTGATCTCCGAAGCGAACTTAGCTCAAATTCTCGGACTCTCACGGCTGTATGCAGCTGTGCTGTCCCGTTGTCGACTGACTACTGCCGTCCGCAGCATTGTGGAGTACACGAGACCCAGGGCTTTTGCTGGTAAGTTAGTCATTGTCATCATCAGCCGAAAGACGTCCACTGCTGGACATAAGCCTCCCCCAAGCATGAAGCACCTCCACTTCGACCGGCATCCAACGGGTTCCTGCAACCTTCACAAGGTCGTTGGACAACCTTGTGGGAGGCCTTCAAACGCTACGTCTTTCGGTACGCGGTCGCCACTCCAGAACCTTTCGGCTCCATCGGCCATCTGTTCTGCGAGCAATGTGCCCTGCCCACTGCCACTTAAGTTTGGCAATTCTTCGGGCTATATCGGTTACTTTGGTTCTCCTGCGGATCTCTTCATTTCTGTTTCGATCACACGCAGGGAAACTCCAAGCATAGCCCTCTCCATTGCCCTTTGGGTGGCTTTTAGCCTTCTAATAAGGCCCATTGTGAGCGACCACATTTCAGTGCTATATGACATCATTGGCAACACGCACCTGGTAAGTTAGTAGTGCCATCTACATGGCAACTTGAGTATACAGTATGGCAGAGTCATCAACGTCCAACCATGGTCTTGAAAACGAAATGAAATTTCGTTCCGTTACCACTAATGTTATCGTATAACGTTCCAACATTTGTAACGATACTAAAACCTAAAAATATCAGTAATGTTACAAAAGAAAACGTTATAGAACAATACTATAAGTAACCTTATAGGTATCAGTAACATTAAGCTTATCCGCTTGTAATAACGTTACAGGAGAAACGTTTCAGATTCATTTGTAACATTATTCTTCATACTTTTATGTCATGAAGCTGGCAAAGTTGAGTATCGAAATTAATAACGTTATTATATCGTTATACTAATAACGATATAATATTGTTACTGAACAGTTTAAGATTTCCTTCAGTTTGTCAGTATCGTTATAGCCAAGGAATTAATTTTGTTACGATCCTGGTGAAACGGTTACAAATTATCGTTACCGGAACTACGCGTAACGTTATTTTGAGTAACGTTTCAAGTCGCTGCGCGCAACCATGGATTCAGAACATGATTCTAGACACATTACGTTATAATTTGTCGTGGGTTACAAAGAAAATGAGCTCTTTCCTACAAAAGTGCAATACATTTTGACAACGTAGGTATGTTGTCCCAAACTTTAGAACAACCGTTTTTCTTCTTTCTTTTTTTTCTTTCTTCAGGTCCAGTTGAAAACCAGCGTCAGGCACCAGTTGTCTGGCATTTTTGCTGAACTGGGCCTTTTTGGCGCAGCCGTGAGGCACACTTTCCTGCTAATTTCTTACATCGGACTTTGCACTTTTTATTTTTATCTTATTTTTTATCTGATGTACGACTAATATCTTACTATCTGGTGTATTGTGTGTCTCTTAGTCTGTGCTAAATAAATGTATTTTCTTTCTTTTTCCTCAGGCAAACCCCTCGCCGAGTTATCAACTATACAAGCTACTGTAGGCAACGCCCTCATAGACATATACGCGTGTGAGAGCGCTGAGTATTTTACTGCGGGTTTGTTAGACGGGTATACGGAACCTGATGCTGAATTGGAAATGGCTATGTGCAGGTGAGTGGTATTTTGTCTATTTTTCCTACCAAAAACACATTTTATTTACCGAGTCCCCCTTTTCCCAAAAAGCGGTTGGTTAAGTATTGCTTAAAGCTAGAGTTTCCTAGAAGAATTTTACCATCCATAGTAATCCATATCCAGAGGGCCCGTGGCTAAATAAAAACAGCCGCACAGGTCGATCGATCAGGTTAAGCTACGCTTGCCGCGGTTGCTCTGTGGATGGGTGACCATCTTTACATACCGTGACCCCTCCGTGCCTCGGAAAGCACGTTAAGCCGTTGGTCCCGGCTGTCATTCGTAGATCTTTGACAGTCGTTGCGGGTAGTCAGAAGCCCGAAAGTCTGACAACCAGTCTTACCTATTACCCAGTAACTGGGTTGTGGAGGTCATCTAGTCGTTTTAGCGTGAAAGCGTAACAAACATACATACAAACAATCAAATCTTTACCATTCATAATAGTAGTTAAGACAAACCGCTATTGAGGAAATAACTTACAACACACTCTGCAGAGATCGTCAATATTCATTAGCAATGAGGGTTTTCGTGAAAATTTACGACACCAGTTGGCACCACTGTGACAAGAGGTCTTCCAATATAAAATATATGATGACGTTCATCATTCGATTCATTCATTCGTTCATCATTCAGTCATGACTAAAGAAAATATAGGCTCTTTGACAGATGTCTGGACCTGACGTGTCAGTGCTGCCACCTAGCGAACGTCATTTCAGAAAACCCTCAATCCTATTTGCCCACAGAAACTTTATCACCAACCACGGACTAACCACAATGCTACAGTTACTATCTATCCCAGCGCTGGACAAAGAAGAGGAATGCAAACGTTTGTTAGACGATATGAGACACTTGGCCACGAGGGGGGAGAATTTAGACAGTGTTAATATGTTTATAGGTAAGTTAGCTCTACAGATGTTCTATGTCACGAAGTCCGTTTGGCTATGAATGTTGTCAAATTATACTTCGCGAATCATATTTTGATCAAGATACAACCTGACACTGACCTGCAAATTGCAAAAAACGTAAGAAAATTTGAATTTCGCGGTCTCAACTACCCATTGACCTTAAGAGCCCATACTCAGCTAAAATTCACCCTGTATTAATAGTTAAAATGACACCTCCAAATATTTTCAGCCCTGAACGGCATTCACCACGCTGGCAAACTGATGGCCAATGAAGTGAAACAAATAAGAAACCCACTGATGCATCCCGCGTTCATCTTCAAGAAGGTTCTAGCCAACAGACACCAGGTGAGCAGTGTTCACTTTCTAGCAGTTCTTTAAAAAAATCGGTTGTCTGTAAAGTCGGTTTACTGACGATAGTTGAACGTGACAACGTCATAAGAAAATACTGATGGAATAGTTGCATTGCATTTGTTAATATTCGCTTGCACTTCAAGCCGCCATGGAACGCTACAGAGCAAGGCCGCGAGGTAACGCTAAATGAGTCATGTTTTTTCGTGAGTGCAGCCAGCTTCATCGATTTATTAGACGTTGTCACGTCAATAAATTATACTAGCTTCCGCCCGCGGCTTCGCCCGAGAGGTATGTCGATAAAAACTATCCTATGTCCTTCCCCGGGATCTCGGGATCTCTGCCAAATTTTATCGAAATCCGTTCAGTGGTTTAGGCGTAAAAAGGTACATAAAGACAGACAGACAGAGTTGCTTTCGAATTTATATATGGATGTACGAGAAAATGTTGTTATGATTCGTTCAGGCATAAAGCTGAAGAGATTGATTGTTAGTTTGTTTGAAAGCGCTAATCTCTGGAACTGCCAGTCGGATTGACAAATCCTTTTTGCATTTCATAGCCCAAGTATCGAGGAATGTTATAGGCTATATAACATCACGCTACGACCCTTGAGGGCTGCCTCCACGAGCGAGAGAATCGCGGCGATATTATCATCGTGACACGTATATCTATACACTCTTGCAACGTGTCACCACACGGCGATATCGTCGCCGCGAAAATTTGATGGCACGACGAGACTATCGCCGCGATTCTCTCGCTCTTGGAGGCGGCCCCATAGGAACGGAGAAAAATTTTAAAAAATCTGTTGTCTGTAAAGTCGGTTTACTGACGATAGTTGAACGTGACAACGTCATAAGAAAATACTGATGGAATAGTTGCATTGCATTTGTTAATATTCGCTTGCACTTCAAGCCGCCATGGAACGCTACAGAGCGAGGCCGCGAGGTAACGCTACATGAGTCATGTTTTTTCGTGAGTGCAGCCAGCTTCATCGATTTATTAGACGTTGTCACGTCAATAAATTATACTAGCTTCCGCCCGCGGCTTCGCCCGAGAGGTATGTCGATAAAAACTATCCTATGTCCTTCCCCGGGATCTCGGGATCTCTGCCAAATTTTATCGAAATCCGTTCAGTGGTTTAGGCGTGAAAAGGTAACATAAAGACAGACAGACGGAATTGCTTTCGAATTTATAATATTAGTATGGATGTACGAGAAAATGTTGTTAAGGCGAAATGGTATCGTAGTCACGCAGGTTTTGAGGGGGTGAAGCAGACGCGGACGGGTAAGAGGCGCGCGGGGCCCCGCGCTCTGCCGCACTCGGCCGGCAAGCTATAGTCCGACCGCTGTAAGCGCGACCCTCTCTCGTGAACCAAAATACTGGCCTTCTTATAATAAAATAACTACTTATGAGTTCCTATAACAATCCCAATTAGTTCGCTGTTTGAAAATGAATGGGTACTAGTATGAGAGGTAGAATCCAAACCGGTTTTACCAAAAACCGGTTCTTACACAGGATATTTTTTTTTGTCACTACCCAAATTTTCATAGGGTGTCCTGTCCTACCCATGAATATGAACAACTTTCACTATAGGACTAACTGTGAAATCACGAAATAAAATCTGCTGTTTCTTACAAAAGTTTGATATGTACATAGGTACTCGATCAAAATGTATGAATCAGCAGATGTTTTCGTGATTTCAGAGTTGTTCCCATAGTAAAAGTTGTTCATATTCATGGGTAGAACACCCTGTGAAAATTTGGGTATTGATAAAAAAAATACCCTGTAGGAATGAAAAAACAGGTAATTATAACAGCTTTTATATACATATGTTAAAAAATAAAATAGGGGGTGTATCATTCATGTTGTTAGCGGGGTTCTATAAATTCTTTGTCCACAAAAGTCCACAGTCCTCAATCTGTAAATTTTCTTAGCTCTGTTGTTGAAGCGCAAATTTTTCATTATTAAGTCCATGGACCACTGATGCGACGGATGAAATATTAGATTTGTACAAAATGTTATTCACCAGGGCAGTAAAACTTTTTTTGTCTCTTTATTATTACTCCAAAGTTTGAGGCCGTTATCATCAATCTTCTGATTTGCAACCATTCACACCGACTGAAGGTTCACATGTGCCGCATCAGATATTTCTGGTAGCTGTTGTGGTTATACCATTCCTGTACCGTCAGTATCCAGTAGTTTTTCATGGGTGCTGAAATATTGGAAATATTTGTAACAGTACAAGATAAACATAAATGTTACGGTATACCGTGAAATTTACCTATTCACATCAACACCAACACAACAACACACACAAAACAACTAACTTCTTAGTTGTGGTGCGTTTCCGCTACATCTTGGGTAACTTGTAACCTACCTATCGGTTTTCAGTCCTATTCATGACCTCTAACATACAAATTACCTATTCAACGTGTTTTTTGATATCGCATAACTATAGGGGTCATTGTACTCATCATTATGAACAACTTTTACTACCATAGGTCCGAACCCGAAATCGCAAAAAAAATCTAGTGTTCCCTACATTTTGAAGAGTTATGCGAATATAAAAATAATAGCAGATTTTTTTTCGTGATTTTAGGTTTTGGGCCCATAGTAAAAGTTGTTCATAATGATGAGTACAATGACCCCGTAGAGTTATGGGATATAAAAAAACACTTTGTATTTTCAAAGGCTTTTTCTAGTACACAGGGTCAAATTAAATTAGCTAGCGAAACTCCGCAGACGTGACGGTTATAATAATAGGGCATAAGTAGATAAGTAAGCGAGCTTACTCAAAAAACTTGGGTGATACTGATTGAAGTTGTACTAGTATCTAGCTGCAGCGACGCCGCTGCATCAGTCACTCTTGGATTTGTATGAACCTCACAGGCGCCGCGCGGCGGCGGCGTGTGTCGGGGTCCTTACACTCCCAAGGGAAACCAATACAGAGGCACAGCGGCACTGCCGCAACCACGGCATATTGTGTAAAGGGACTTTCAAAACGAAAGTTGTGTGCTTATACAATAAATACGAGTTAGTACGTCAATGTCAAATGTCAACATTTGTATTTTTTGGGATAATAAATAATAAAATTTACCTATTCAGGTTCATCAATTTCTGCTTCTTGAGCTGAATATATATTACTTTTATTCACCATTTTTATGACTAAGGTATAACTTTACATTTCAAACGGGCGCAATAAAGTTGTACACGGGTGCTCTCATAGACGCGCTGCGGCCGACTGACGGGACAGCGGGAGCGGTGGGATGTCCGAACTGCGCGCCCGCTTTTTATAAATATTTCTTTTTAAAATCCTATTTGCTCTGTTATATTAAAATAAAAGCATAATCCCCTAAAGTCTTTAATGGTGAATGTATAGACGAAATTTCATTGAAATTGCTTTATTTACAAACGAATAAAACCGTTTTTTCTCATAAAAAATGCTAATTTTGAGGAAACTTTGCGATTTTTTTGTATCGAGCCAAATTCTGTCAATCGTGTTTTGGTCCTCATAATTCACTAAAGAATATCTTCAATTTTAATAATCATGAAAAAATATACGGCAAATTCGTAGTTTTTGAGGACAAAAATTGATTTTGCGTGAAGCCGAAATGCGTCAAAACATCTTCTCTGGGACACATTTCGCCTTAAGATTCGTTCAGGCATAAAGCTGAAGAAATTGATTGTTTGTTTGAAAGCGCTAATCTCTGGAACTGCCAGTCGGATTTGACAAATTCTTTTTGCATTTCATAGCCCAAGTATCGAGGAACGTTATAGGCTATATAACATCACGCTACGACCCTGAGGGCTGCCTCCACGAGCGAGAGAAAACGGAGTGATATCGCAGGCGGGCGATGCGATGGAGTATATGTATGTTTTATGTTAAAAAAAGAAATTTCACGCGCACGAAGCCGCGAGCAGAAGCTAGTCTCAATATAATTGTAATACCGCTCTCCATTTTAGCAACAAACTACAAAAAATCTTTCTTTATTTACAGGAAAATGATGACCCAAAACTGAATCTCTATTTATCAGAACACCTCCACCCATCTCTAAAACAGCCTTCAGAACAGCTGGAGTACTGCGTGCTACGTATGAGATTCGCATGCGAGACCCTCATGGGAAGGCATGGCGTTAAAGTGGCTGAAGCTTACACGTAAGTTTGGTGAAGTGGTGATTTTTTGGCAAAGTGGTGATTTGCGAACAAAGTGGGGATTAGTGTTGGATATTTATGTGAAGACATTGGGGTTAATTGCGTACAGCTTATAAGTAAGTTTGGCGAAGCGGTTATTAATTTAGTGGCGGGATTGCTACGTTATAGCCGCTAGCCACGGTCCCGGCTGTCATTTGTAGATCTTTGTCAGTCTTGAAGGAGTAGTCAGAAAGTCTGACAACCAGTCTTACCAAAGGGTATAGATACGCAGTCGCTTCATGTAAAATACTAGTATCTATCAGAAACTAACTCTCAGATCAACTATCAGAATACCAGCGCTGCGACATTATTTTTTTAAATGTCGTAGCATCATGCTGAGATAGGAGCCTTTTGGCCTCGTATAGGACTTTCTGTTTCATTTTCCTTTTGTTACTTTTTTTAAATAACTTGGATTTTTATTTTGCTTTGTTTAGTTTGTGATCTTCCTTTACGAGTCGCAATAAATATTTTTTATTTCTTTCTTTCTAGAATTCAGCCGCATTCGGTTAATCGGGTGTGATTTTGATGTTTTTGGCGAGATGGTGTAATTTTTTGATCAAGTGGTGATGCTGGTTTTGATAAGTTTTTAATAATTAATTATTTCTTTAACAGGGAATTGAATAGACTGGCTGAGGCAGCGACAGAAATTTTGGTGATGACTGCAGTTTTGGCAAGAGCTTCAAGGTATCTATACTAATATTATAAAGCTGAAGAGTTTGTTTGTTTGGTTGAACGCGCTAATCTCTGGAACTACCAGTCGGATTTGAAAAATTCTTTTTGTATTTAATAGTCCAATTCTCGAGGAAGGCTATAGGCTACTTAACATCACGCTAGGGCCCTTAGGAGCCGAGCAAAAACCAAAAAAGTCAGCAAAAAGGTAAACGAATTAAAAGCGCAGGCAGGGTTTGATGCGATGCTACGGGGTGGGTCGGGGGAACAAGAAATATATTATGGCAATTTTAAGTCCAGGTTTTTTCACGATTGAAAAAGTCTAATTGTTACATACAATCAGAGTAATTTTTACTGAAAATTTTGCTATAAATTATTAATAATTTTACATATAAATTATTCAAAATATTCTCTTTTCTTCAATAGTTTGTTGCAATAAACAATTTACAAGTTTACATTTGTTTGTCTCTTCCAAAACTTTGAATATTAGATATAAACCTATTTTTTTCTTTAAACTGCGGGGTAATTGCTTAATACACATATAATAGCAATGCCTTTAATTTTGACAGTTCCTCAACATTCATTGCGTTATTGACCTTGTCGAGCTGATGATTTTTTTTTTAAACATACGAAGCAATGGATTAGCAATTTGTTTCAAAATGTCGCTAAAAGTGTGTTGCGCAATTTGGGAGCGGCGACTTCGTTCGCGGGGATGTCGAAAAACTATAATGTGACTCTTTACTAATTCTTTTTCTAAAATAAAAGTCGGTCCGGCTGTTTCAACAGACATTTTTTTTTTATTGTTTTTTTTATTTTGTTATAAGTATACCGTATAAACTTTCATATGGATTTCATCATCATCATCATCAGCCTATAGCAGTCCACTGCTGGACATAGGCCTCCCCTAATGAGCGCCATAGCGCCCTGTCTTCAGCTTGACGCATCCATTCCATCCATCCACGCATATGGATTTAGTAAAAAAAAAATGTTTTTTGGACATTCCAAACAGACACTTTCAATTTCATTTATTTGTATTTTTCACAGATCTTACTGCATCGGCCTCCGTAACTCTGAAACCGAGATGAAACTCGCCGCGTGCTTCGTCGAGAGAACGAGAGATAGGGTCAGGAAACTCATCAAAGAGATAGACGATGGACAATATCTGAACTTGGACCATTTCACCGTGCAGTTTGGGAGGAAGATGTTGGATACCAACACTAGTTTAGTTGAGAAGCCCACTGCTCGAACGTTCTGGTAGGATCTTGGGCAGAGCTCACTGCTAGAATGTTCTGGTAGGATCTCGGCCAGAGCTCACTGCTAGAACGTTCTGGTAGGATCTTGGGCAGAGCTCACTGCTAGAACGTTCTGGTAGGATCTTGGGCAGAGCTCACTGCTAGAACGTTTTGGTAGGGTCTTGGACAGAGCTCACTGCTAGAACGTTTTGGTAGGGTCTTGGACAGAGCTCACTGCTAGAATGTTCTGGTAGGATCTTGGGCAGAGCTCACTGCTAGAACGTTCTGGTAGGATCTTGGGCACAGCTCATTGCTAGAACGTTCTAATAGGATCTTGGGCAGAGCTCACTGCTAGAACGTTCTGGTAGGATCTTAAGAGCTCACTACTAGAACGTTCTGGTAGGATCTTGGGCAGAGCTCACTACTAGAACGTTCTGGTAGGATCTTGGACAGAGCTCACTGCTAGAACATTCTGGTAGGATCTTAAGAGCTCACTACTAGAACGTTCTGGTAGGATCTTGGGCAGAGCTCACTACTAGAACGTTCTGGTAGGATCTTGGGCAGAGCTCACTGCACTGCTAGAACGTTCTGGTAGGATCTTGAGCAGAGCTCACTGCTAGAATGTTCTGGTAGGATCTTGGGCAGTTTTAAAGCCTGTGTAGACAATTCTTTTTTGACAAGCAGGGAAGAGGTAATCACAGTTAAAAAAAAAACGGTCAAGTGCGAGTCTCGCGCACCGAGGGCTTCGTACAAATTTGTAGGTATGTAAATAGTTTAACACGGGATTTTTTTTTTGTTTTAACTTCACGGTTTTCGGATTTTTTCCTTAACTTGTGCTACATGACCTTGCTTCTTGCCAAATTTCATGATTCTAGGTCAACGAGAAGTACCCTATACATTTCGATTCCCTTGAGAGCGTCGTAAATACGTTTTTTACGGCATAAACGGCCGTATCTTTTTTTTACGTTAACTTAGAAATTTGTTTATTTCACAGCTTCAAGGGGCTGTAGACCTGAGTTTATGGTTTTAATTTCAACTCGATACCTCCACGCGTTCCCGAAATAATGACGACTCGTTCTTTACCGTTTTTTTTATTATTTGCCATAATAGTGAATCTTAAAAGCGAGGCACATTTGCAGTTAGATGTATATTGCTTGTAAAAAAGTCGTGTGCGCAGGCTTTTATTTTGCAATGTATGTATGTATGATTTAAAAAATATGTATATGTTATGGCGAAATCGTTGACATTTTGAGAAAGCCGTCATTATATCCACGGGAACCATTTTGTGGAAATTCTAGAGTACAAGATCTCTTATGCAAGATGGTTGTTTTAATAATGATTAGTTTGGTACTTATATTATTGTTCTCTTGTAAATAAAACTAGTTTTAACATATTTTTGTTTTATTTTATTCTAAAATTTCTAGTAAACATTTAAATCTACAAAACTACGAATAACTAATTAATTACATAGAGAACTTCCTAAAATAATCTATAATTTACTTAATTATTAAAATTTGCAATACCTAATTATATATTTTATATTTAGGTGAACTAAGCAAAATCTATCTATGAGAAGAAAAATTGTGAATACAAACTTTTAACAAAAAAAAACTAAATCGTTTTATTTGAAATTGTGTATGATTTATTCGATTTTTTTTTGTCACATGAAAAACATCTAAAGGGCACACATATCAACTCGGAAAGGGATCGTCACCGTATCGCCTTTCGCCTCGCCATCGAATAGGCGTCAACCTAACGTAAGCACGTAACCAAAGCGGATCAGCAGCTCTGATGCGTCGACTCGGCTACGGCTAGGCAACGCCGCGCTTACGGCTCGCCGACCGCTGGTTGATGGTGTAGGCAGACCGCGGGAGGGGTGAGAGGTGCAAGGGTGGAAGAAGAGACGTAAGCTCGGGTACGGAGAGACGTAAGCGTGGGGAGTACAAGCCGTAAACGCGGGAACTGCAAGTTGACCACGCACCGCACCGCGGTTCGTAAGCTTGTCCCGAGGCGAGGCGATTACTTTATGATTCCGAAGAGTGTGCGCTGCAGTAGGGAGTTTCATACAAAGAATACTGAATGGCTCGAGTTGATACGGTGACGATCCCTTTCTGAGTTGATATGTGTGCCTTTCTGACCGTGACCTTTATGCATGACCGCCTTCTTTTCGAAGTCAATAAAAAAACGAATATTAAGGGGGAAGCGCTAAGGTAGCCCGCGAAATTCAAATTTTCTTACGTTTTTTGCAATTTGCTGGTCAGCATTAAGTTGTACGTTGATTAATATATGAATCGCGGCCGTAAGAAATATGTGTTTACAGAATTATAATCATTAAAGTCATCAACACATCTCTCTAAGACCACGTAAGTCCAAAGAATGATGATTTCATGAAACAGTTATTCTTGGGACTTACGTGGTCGTAGAGAGTTGTGTTGATGACTTTAATGATTATAATTCTGTAAACACATATTTCTTACGGCCGCGATTCATATATTAATCAACGTACAACTTAATACTGACCAGCAAATTCCAAAAAACCTAAAAAAAATTGAATTTCGCGGGCTACCCTGGCGCTTTCGCCTTAAAGAAATCTAATGACACCAACCAAAGGATGATTTTCACCAAACTGCTCGCATCGCATCGGATCGGAAAAGGTACGAACGGATGCGGCGACAGCCGATCGCGTCCGGCAGGATGTTGACGCATACGACCGTCGCTTGCGAACATTTCGTTGAGGGGTCTGCTGCGGCTGCCTCGGTTCTGCAGCGCGTCGAGAATGTTCGCGAGTGTCCGCATTGACTGTTTTTATGCCAGCATGCGCAAGAGGGCAACCTCGATAGCGAGCAGAGTGCGGGGCAGCGGCAACAGTCTTCTTGCCGTTATTGCCAACAGGTTGGACGGGCCTTTCATGCGGCACTGGCAGGGCTTACACGCACCCGTATATCGGGCGTGGGGCAGGTAATAAATTGTATCTGACATTTTATTTATTTATTATATTCAATTCTGACATTTTTATAATTTTATTTATGTAGTTTCTCTTTTTGACAATTCAAAAGTGCCTGTAAATGGTTTAATTGAAATAAATGTTTTGAGTTTTGACAGATTTAATTATGTATTATTATTATTAGGTATTTTTAATTGATCACAATTTTATTCTGGGTTTTTAACTGTTTTAATATTATATTTTATAAGTAATTTTAATGTATGTTTTGAATCTATGGACTAGAATTATGTCTGAAATAAATAAATTAATTAAATTAAAAAAATATATCCGTTTCTGCGCCTGGTCAAGTAGTTTCATTCCTACCGTGTTGAGGTGTTCTAATTTTTTTTAATGGTTGAAGTTTATGTAGTTTTGTTGGCTATTGCATTAGAAGAAGAAGAAAAAAATCACAAAACAGAAGAGGAAAAGAAAAATTTAAATTGATGATTTATGGCAAAAATCGGATACGACGACAGGCGAACGGAGCCGATCGCGCGTCGCATCACGCCACGAAAGATGAGACTTGACACACTACGTGGTTTGACATCCGCAGAACACGATTTTAGGTATCTTTAGCGGTATGAGGTCTGAGTGCGGGACGGGACCGGACGTCATAGGGGCGGCGGAAAGAGCGGGGGAGGCGGGGTCAAGTCTCATCTTTCGTGGCACGCATTGTACTTTCGGCTACGATCGCGTGTCGCGGAAGACGCCCGCGGTCAAGCTTTGCGCGGCTTGGTAATACAGGATTTAATATCGCTTACAGATTGTAAAATCCGTTTCGATGCGAGCCGTTTGGTGTAAATCATCCTTTTCTCAATCCAATCGCCTAAGGTCTAAAATCTTTAGGAAAAACACTAATATAAGAAACGCCCTTATCAGCAACTGGTTTAAAAGTATCTCCAATAGTGACAGTTTTAGCAACGTTACTCTTCTTCCCAGCTTTGCCTCGTCTTCTCAATTTAGCCACGGACTCGGCGACTTTCGTTTCTAAAGTCGATTTGGACTCGATGGCGACTTTCTCCGGCCTCGGGTTGAATTCTTGGACTTTATTTTTTTCCTTGCGTTTGTAGTAGAAAACTTCCCATGCTAGAGTTATCATTGCTAATCCCAGGCCGAATAGAGTTGCTATGAAGACTCCGCCTGGAAACATAAATAAAATAACGTCTCGCTTGTATTTCTCGAAGGGATAGGCAGGGGTGTAAAGCCCACCCACATTTTGTTAGTTAGTTCCGTGATAAAGGCGGAGAGCCTATTTTAATTGGTTTTCTATTTTCTCACTCTATCGTCGACTTTGTCTCTGTCACCTCTGACCTAGACTAGAGACAAAAGCAAACCCATTACAAATTTAAAAAAAAAATATTCTGGAATCAAACTGGGCTTAGGTGCTACAGAGAATTTTATTTTATTTTTAAATTTGGAAAATCCAAAAGTGCACGTCTCATAATGCACATTTGATCATATAAAAAACCATAGATATTATATTAAGCAACCCAGTAACTGGGTTGTGGGGGTCAGATAGGCAGTCGCTCCATGTAAAATACTGGTATTCAGCTGCATCCGGTTAGACTGGAAGCCGACACCAACATAGTTGGGAAAAGGCTAGGCAGATGATGATGATTAAAAAAACTTTTGGCACCACCCCAAGTAACATAATGAGACAAGGAAGGCTGTGAGAAAAGATAGATAGATAGATAAACCATTTATTTGGCACATACAAGAAGACAGCACAACACACAAAAGTACAATATTAGATGATAAACAAATTACCCACATGATTATAAAACAAGGTGCCGATAAAGAAACAAAAAGTAAACACATCGAAATAAAAGTGACACTATGACGAATACTTAAAATAAAATTAATAACGAAACATACACAGTGCGGTATGCGTCTCAAGGTTGCACCAAATGGGAGTCCAGCTCAGCATGTGTCAGGTAAATGTAAAGCGGCGTTTAAACGGCGCGCAAACATGCGAGCCGAGCCTGGCTCCGCTCGTGGTTCGCCGCGCCACGCGCTGTGTAAACAACTGCGCTCGGCGCGGCTCGGCAAAGTTCGCACGATCCATCACTTGTCGGTTTCTTGACACAGATCAAAGGCGCGCGCGCCATCTGCGGCTCGGCTTGTGTTAATACGCGCCGTCTAAACAGATGTCACAGAGCGTTCAGAGGTTCAACAGCGCGATGTGTAGCCGCCACGGACGGCTCGGCTGGCGTAGGATCGTGCTACCCCGCGTCGTTTAAACGAGCAGGCTTGCGTCCGTATTTAGCCGAGCCGCATCTCCACGGACGGCTCGGCTCGCGTAGGATCGGGCTAGCCCGCGTCGTTTAATCGCGCCTTTACTGACGCTGATATTCTGCTGGATCCCCGCTGTGACACAAAAGTAGGTAGGTAGTTAAATATTGGCATATTACCTAAACTCTCCAGTGTAATGCCCTCAGATTCGTCAGCATCTGGGCAAGCTTGTCTAGCAGATTCGTTCCAGTATCTGCAAAAGAATAACACAAAAGTTATTAGACTGGACGAGCTACGGACACGTTTGGTCCAAAATCGACAAATAACTTTTGAACAACCAGAGAGGCCCGTGGCTAAGTAAAAACAGCCGCACAGGTCGATCGATCAGGTTAAGCTACGCTTGCCTCAGTTGGTCTGTGGATGGGTGACCATCTTTACATACCCCGACCCCTCCGTGCCTCGAAAAGCACGTTAAGCCGTTGGTCCCGGCTGTCATTCGTGGATCTTTGACAGTCGTTACGTGTAGTCAGAAGCCCGAAACTGACAACCAGTCTTACCGAGGGGTATCTTATTACCCAGTAACTGGGTTGTGGAGGTCAGATAGTCAGTCTCTCCATGTAAAATACTGGTATTCAGCTGCATCCAATTAGACTGGAAGCTGACCCCAACATAGTTGGGAAAAGGCCAGGCAGGTGATGATGAACTTTTGAACAAGCATAAAGAACCGATTTTTTTTTTTTTAGAAAAAACGTTTCCCCACACTAGAAATTACTCCTGTATCGTGGGTGCGTTTACAAACATTTAAATTCACATACACAAACAGCCAGACCCGGAACAACTACCTGTAGGCAACACAAATATTTTTTCCGTGCGGGAATCGAACCCGCGACACGCAGCGCAGCAGTCGATCGCTCAGCCACTGCGTCAACCGGTGTCGTCAGTATTAAAGTCCTCTATCGCCCAGGTTCCATTATTGAGCCATCTTCACCTGTATACAGGTGTCCTACAAAAACCGTTGGGCTGTGGCCCCACGGACACGACACCCGTTTGGTTATCCTCCCTTTTCAATGGAGCAAGTGCACACTTCGTTCCTGCATTTCCATTCATACTTACAATGCGCGCCACGAAAGAAGAGACTTGACCCCGCCTCCCCCGCTCTTGTCGCAGCCCCTATGACGTCCGGTCCCGTCCCGCACTCAGACCTCATACCGCTAAAGATACCTAAAATCGTGTACTGCGCAAGTCAAACCACGCGTCAAGTCTCATCTTTCGTGGCACGCATCTTCGAAGCCAGCTGTTCAAGGAACCGTTCCTTCTGCAGTTCTAACAGCGCTCTGGACAAGTCCTCCTGTAGCCTGGAGCCCTTTTGTACTGATATAGCGTAGGATGAACTAATAGCGGCATCTATCCGGCTACATAATGAACTACGTGAAATCACATTGGCAAACACCTCCAACATCACTAAATCCTGCATCGCGCAAGCAAAGTTTACCGCTGCGATCGGTACTTTATATTTCGATAGATATACCCAACAGACTGTTCTATTCTGGTCGGAATCCTCATTCCTCGCTTTCCAATGGAGCACTTTACACCCCATTCAAAAACTCAGGAACCTCTCTTCGTCATACTCACTTGGAAGCCAGCTGTTCAAGAAACCGTTCCTTCTGCAGCTCTAGCAGGGCTCTGGACAGGTCCTCCTGTAGTCTGGAACCCTGTTGTACTGCTATAGCGTACGGCTGCTCTGCGAAGACTTCTCCTACTTCTGTTAGGTTGCAGTTTCTGGTTACCTCGTATCTAAAAGTTTAGGCGGTTAAAATATGGAATGGCGAAAAGGAGAGGTCGTCAGTTATATCCCCACGCGTCACACATTTTAGTTTTTAGCACTTTTAGTTTCATTAATTCTTAATAACGCTACTCAAATTGGTTGGAGGAACCTTGTAAGAATACTAACTACTTGGTTTTACCTAGTAGATACAGACGCCAGCACATCAAGCTACAGTACCCGGCGATAAATATTGCACATCGACCTTTGGAAAGAGACAATCGGCTAATTTCGGCTTCGTAGAGCGTTATCTCTGTCGCACGAAATACAAATAGTCCGGTATCTATTAGGAGCTGTTAAAACAATTATGATTTGCTTCTTTTGATAATTATTTTTATTCTTTGTATAAAATGGTTTTGTGTAAAAAGGTCGATGTGCAATATTTATCGCCGGGTACTGTACTACAATCTGTCAAATGTCTTTAATAGATTTTCAACTTTATCGCTAAAGCATAAGGTTCAAAGTTGATTGGGAAAATTTTACAGTTTCGGGTACCTTGATGTGCTGGCGTTTATACAGCCCGAATCAATCTTTATGGCGGCTCTGAAGTGCGCTACTCACTGCGTAGTACCTCACCCCCGCTGACACGTGAACGTGTTACTACGCAGTGACTTGCCTCGTGTTCCGAGCCGCCATACCTAAAGATTGAATCGGGCTGTAACTCTTTGTTCTCGCCGTAGTCGAGTTTTATAATGTTTCTTTAAACGATAAAGAGTTATAATAAAATTATTGATGCTGTATTTAAATTTTTGACATCAATATTTTTTTTTTAATACTAGAATGTTTCTTTTTATTAATGACATTTTTTTGCATATTTAAATTGCATATTACCATCTTTGTATGCCTTAAGACAAAACATAGCGTAGGTACTATATTTTATATGTATGACCTATTGTATACCTATGTTTCACAAATAAAATTTATGATTGTGATTTACAATGATCAGTAACTTATTCATTTAGATTGTTCTTTAAAAAAAAACTTACTTAATTTCAGCAGAATCGTGTATAAAGGCGAAGTCAGCATCAGTATGTTCATTTACTTGTTGAAACCCTGTCTTAGCATCAGGGACGGGAACTAAAACATAATAAATAGATATAAAATAAATGTTAACCTGCCTATCTCATGAACTATGTGCCTTTTATCGCTTCCATGGTAATTTATCTAAATTAGGTGGCCTTTTTTATTGAGTCACGCCAACTCCGGTCAAATATTAGACAGAAAATATATGGTAACGAGGCTGACCAAGCTACATTGGACGTAGTAGGTATCGTTAATCGTGAAGGAACTTTGTATATAATCCTGGAGATCTGTCATACAGGTCCCGTACCCAGTTCAGACTCCAGCTCTCACAAAGATCATACCTACGGCAAAATTGTATACAGTATGTTAACTAACAGAGGGCGTTCCCGTTAACCCGCAATAGTATAGCATCCATACATGCTAAAAATAAAATATTACCATTCGAAAATAAAATGTTTTTATTTTTTTTTATATTAAAATATTCACTAAAAATCGTAAATTGATACGTTAAAGAAACACTTTGTACACGCGTACTTGAAGGACAGCAATGTCGGAATTTATTTAATTAAATAAATTAGAATTAATTAAATAAATAGAGTATCAATTTACGATTTTTAGTGAATATTTTAATATGAAAAAAAATAAAAACATTTTATTTTCGAATTGTAATAATTTTTTTTAGCATGTATGGATGCTATACTATTGCGGGTTAACGGGAACGCCCTCTGTTAGTTAACATACTGTATACACAGTGCTGTAACAATGTACCTTTATGAGAGAAATAAACTGTATTATTATAATCTTACCTGAAGCATTGATAGCCAGTAGGATATGTCCGTACTGTTCCCTGATCGGATAGTCCCACACCCTGTACTGTGCCTGATCCGATGTGGCGTTGAGCGTAATTTCCTTCCATACCCTGGAAAATTATGTTAATACTTGGCACTTGCTACTATTCGATTTAGTTGTTCCTATTTAAACTATGTTTAACCTGGCTTGATAACATTTAAAACTCTGATAGTCAGGTACAGTAGCCCGC
Source organism: Luperina testacea (assembly GCA_927399505.1). NCBI lineage: Eukaryota > Metazoa > Arthropoda > Insecta > Lepidoptera > Noctuidae > Luperina > Luperina testacea. Next base: position 2,366,531 of record OV656785.1, on the reverse strand, counting down.
AGGTCGATAGCAGAGTCCGCAGTTTAAACGGAATAAGAGACTTGATACTTGGTATGTAGGTACTGGTTTTGTTAATAGTGACGTGCGGCCTGAGTATTGTACGTTACCTGTACAGCGTATCTTCAGCAAACTTCATATTGATGAAGTACTGATGCACTGAGGAACCTTCCACCACCGTGTAGTTGATCCTCGACTGACGTGCTAACTGCTCCAGGGATGATACTGGCGTCTGTTTGTCAAATATAACAAATATCAATCCACACAGTTTCTGGTCAAGGTCATTCAGAACCATCTTGGCTCTGTGTTCGTGTCTATCGGAGCTATGAGGGCTCGGACGGCCTGGGCGTGGAGTAAACAAGTTTATACAAATTATAGGTATGTATGACCGTTCCTCACGTGACACTAAGTCCGGAAGGCCCAGAACCTGGTATGTGTGTGGATCGATCCCTGAAGTGGCTCTTGGTTAAATAACAGCCAAGAGAATCAAGATTAATCTGACGCAGTCTACCCGATGATGAGTCACGATTGAGACCCACCGTGCCTCGGAAAACATGTTACTAGGCTCTCGCCCAAAGGCGCTTTATAATCTATCGATAATATCTTATACGTTACTGCAATAATGCGTCCCGTGTCCTTGCCATACAGCTGCTATTTTATCGTCCGACATTTCTTACATGTTCGTATAACCTATACTATGTAATAGGCCCCCGTCCGCACTACAGTTGTGATACGCATCCGATTTATTATCGATCCATAATAACACGCCTGTGGGTGGGGAGTCTCAAATCAGTTTCTGTTGTCACACGAGACAGTAAACCCTTAATAAAATCTGATAAAATCTTCATATCGATCGGTACCGCCTTGAACCTGGGTTGTGAAGGTCAGATAGAAGTCACTACTTGTAAAAAAAAATTTGAACGTGAGAATGCAGCCAGATGACTGCAGTCCTGCACTTTTGAATGATGATTTAAGAAAGTCCCATAATACCTGCATCCTTTCCACAGTTAGAAACGCAGCCAGATTAGCGGTGAAGGTAGCCAACATGAGCACCACGAATAACCAATAAGCAGCTACCAAAGTTCTCCCTGATAATGCCTTGGGCGCTTCGCCCCCGCCTTGGGGTGTAAACGAAGTTAGGGCGAACCAAAAACTTTCTTTTAGCGTAAATTCTCTGTAAAATTGATTATGGGTTAGTTATTTTGTTGATAGTCAGAAAAGTCGTAGGAGACTGTAATGTCGTGTTGTCTAATTTGAAAAAAAAATGTCTTTTAGTGTGAATTCCCTGTAGAATTGATACGTTTTTTGAGTTTTTACTTTGCGGTCAGAAAGTCGAAGTCCTTTGAAAAAGTTTTGAATTCCTTGTAAAAATTGATATTATTATCTTTTTAGTTTCTAGAAAAGTCTGAATACCTAAACGCTAAATATAATTATAACTCTATGTCAGTCTATTAAATTAACAAATAGTGATGCCGAATAAGTTAATTTAATGTTACTAATTTAGTTAAAAGTTGTAACAGTCAGTCAGTTGTATTTGTCTGTCCTTCCCCTTTTTAAATCCATCCCAAGGTTGTCTTTAAAAGATCGCTCTTAGCGATAAGACCGCCCATTGTGTCACCCTTTGTACAGTTTCTATAATTATGTCTGTAATTTATATGGTGTACATAATAAAGAGTATTCTATTCTATTCTAACAGTCAACGCGCAGTCGAAAAAGCCATTTGTGTTCATTTGATTTTTTTTAACCTTACAGGAAATAAGAGATATCAATAAACATACAAAAACACCATGCCATTGTAGGTTTTCTAACACACACAAAAAATAACACGCCAGTCGGTAAAATCAAAAATCCCAAACCAGTCACAGTGTCATAAAAGTCGCAACTTACCTACACGGATACGGATATGCATCAGGGTTATTCCTGGCCGAGTAAGGAGAATACTTATCGAGCAGCCAGATCATGAATCCAGTTAATACTAATGCTGCTACGATACTCAGCCACACTTCTGTGCGCAGTACAGTCATGAATTTGAAGAGTGATGTCTTTCTGATAGGTTTACGGATCACTGCAATAGAAAATTGTCTTTAGAGTAGGCTATTTTAGTTAAATAAAAGATTTGATTTTTTGTATGTGTGTTTGTTACGCATTCACGCTAAAACGGCTGAACGGATTTGGATGAAATATGGCTCATTGGTAGACGATGACCTGAATTAAGATAATTCAAACGGGACCGAGAGTTATGCAGGTGAAATCGCGGGCGCAGCTAGCTTCAAATATATTAGGATAATAAGAGCAGGGGGATGATTAAAACAATTATAGTAAACTAGCTGCGCCCCGCGGTTTCACTTGCGTACGTTTTGATTCCAAAAAATCTGGGAAGGGCCACTCTTATCAACTAGGAGTATAAAAAATAGCTTACCACCTAACAAATATACACAAAAAAATTCATAAAAATCGGTCAAGCCGTTTCGGAGGAATTCGATAACAAACACTGTGACACGAGATTTTTATAAATTTAGACTAGCTGACCCCGCAAACATTGCTTAACACTTTGCGGGACACTTAACGCCCCTCGACGTAATAACAATAAAACTTCTATTGTGTCTCTTTCAGTGTCCTTCAATGTGTTAGCAAAAAAAAATAGCCTGTGACCTATTCTCAGACCTAACAAATATACACAAAAATCGGTAAAGGCGTTTCGGAGTAGTTCGATAACAAACACTGTCTGTGACACGAGAATTTTATATATTAGAAGATAAGGCTATTAAAACTCATGAAAAAAAGGAGCTTTTTAAAATTATGAATCCCATACCTATCAGTATGCCAGTCTGTTCAAAGTAAGGGGCCACGAAGTCAATCACCTCTTCTCTCTCAGCAGTCATTGTTAACGCCGCTATTGCAATATCCGTTTCCTGTAATAAACCATAGTTGCAGTCCGATTCAAACTTTATGGCGGCTGTCAAACGAATTCACGTATCAGTGGGGGTGAGGTACTGTGCAGTGAGTAGCGCACCTCAGAAAGTGCGCTACTCACTGCACAGTACCTCACCCCCGCTGATACGTGAATTCGTTACTGCGCAGCGATTCTCCTCATGTTCCGAGCCGCCATAAAGTGGAATCGGGCTGAACTTAAACAACTTTACTTTGTAATTTAGGTGAAAGTTGAGGAATACTCTCAAAAAGATCATATATTAATTAATGAATCTCGCAATCCATATTGTTACGAGCTTGGGGTTCGTGACAATAAAAACTACCGATTTAATAACCAAAAAAATGACAATTTACTCACCAACACTAATTACAATTCAAACACTAATTAGAAACACAATGTCACTTACTGATCACTCTTAGTCGCACTCGAATATCGCTTTCGATGTTATCGCATGTATAGCTTATTCAAAACTATATGTCTCGCGGCTCGCGCCCGCCTTATATAGTCCCACAGAGGTACTCTGTAAACATCTAGTATGTTCGAGTACATAGCGGCCCCGACTGACTCGACGTCGATAGTTCTCGGAACTACTAGTACCTACAGGAAGGGTCAATGTCCTAGTACCAAGGCCAAGGTATTAGTTCTGCTACCCGATACAAGATGGCGCTAGTGGTAACTAATGGCGATACATGGCGATGTATCAAGCATTATTTTTGGCGCGCAACACTGCCCCCTCCTAAGACATGCTCGTCCCGAGCATTATTGGCTCCATAATAACGCGCCAGTCGATCCACATGGACGATCTTAGGAGTACCTCTTGCACCTTTCTGTATCCGGTAGGTTACATCATTGATCTTTGTCACAATCCGGTACGGTTCGTCCCATTTAGCTTGAAGCTTAGGAGATTTCCCTTTGCTGCGGACTGGATTGTGCAACCACACTAGTGAGCCTTCGTCGAACCCTTTATTGTTCATTTTGCGGTCATAACGGGTTTTCATCTTTTCAGACATTTGCTGGCCCGATTGTCGGACGTGCTCGTAAATGTCATTCATCTTGTTCCGCAAGTCATTCGCATAATCAGTTACACTGCGTGGGGCATCAGGTGGTATTCCGGTGATCAGGTCTGCAGGCAGCCGTAGTTCTCTTCCGAAGTTTGCGAAAGCTGGCGTCACCGATGTACTTTCGTGAACAGCGCTTCGATATGACAACAAAAACGGTTGTATGTGCTTGTCCCAATCTCGTTGCCGATTTTCTACAACTTTGGCTAGGTACCTCTCCAGTGTCTGGTTAAATCGTTCCACCATTCCATCCGATTGTGGGTGGTAAGAAGTCGTTCTTGTTTTATGAGTACCCATAACTCGACAAGTTTCCTGGAATATTTGTGACTCAAAATTCCTTCCTTGATCACTGTGAATCTCCAAAGGTACTCCAAAACGACAGAAGACTTCATGAACTAATTTGTCTGCAACTGTCGAAGCTTCCTGATTTGGAATGGCAAAAACTTCCGGCCACTTTGTGAAGTAGTCCATCACAACCATGAAATACTTGTTGCCACTTTCACTCTCCGGAAACGGCCCCGCAACGTCAAGGGCTATCCTCTCCCATGGTGCACCAACATTGTACAATTTCAATGCACCCCTACTACGAGTCTGAGGTCCCTTTACAGCTGCACAACTTGTACATTTGCGACACCAATCCTCGACATCGTCCCGACAGTGGACCCAGTAAAACCGTTCTCGTATCTTCAGTAGAGTCCGTTTTACTCCCAGATGACCTCCTGAACAACCATTATGGTACAGCTGTAGAACATCCGGTACTCGAGCTTTAGGGACAACCATTTGCAAATGACAGCTGTCTCCCCGAGCATTTTCCCATTTACGGCACAGGACTCCATCCTGAACCACCAAGCTGTCCCATTGGGCCCAATAGCTTTTTGTGACCGAACTCATCGCTGAGACGTCACTCCATCTGGGCTTAGGAGCTCTGGCCTTCATCCACTCCAGAATCGGCTTGATGTCCGAATCTTCCTGCTGTGCACGTTGTAGGCTTTCCTTCCACTCGTTGTTGAGGTCTGTCTTGAGCATCCTCGCAGGTACCACTTCCTTACTCTCTTGTCTAGTACAATGCTTGCAGTCTTCAGGACAAGGTCTTCTTGACAATGCATCTGCGTTGCCATGAGATTTTCCGCTGCGATGTTCGACCACGAAGTCGTATTCCTGCAGTAGTTCAATCCATCTCGCAACTTGACCTTCTGGATTTTTGAACTGCAATAGCCATTTCAGTGCAGCATGGTCAGTACGTAAGTGGAATTTCCGACCCAGAAGATATTTGCTAAAATACTGCAATGACTTTACCACCGCAAGCAGTTCCCGTCTCGTAACACAATAGTTCCTTTCCGGCTTTGACAACGACTTGCTGAAGTACGCTATCACAACCTCTTGATCACCGTTCCGTTGGGACAACACACCGCCAAGTCCTATGTCACTTGCGTCTGTGTCGACTATAAATTCCTTGCCCGCATCAGGGTACCCCAAAATAGGTGTTTTGCACAGACGGTCCTTTAGCTCCTGGAATGGGATGTCGCAACTATTATCCCAGCAGAAATGTCGCTTCTCCTCGGTGAGCTTATGCAGGGGTTTGGCTATATCTGCAAAGTTCTTGACAAATCGGCGATAATAGGAGCACAAACCCAAAAATGCTCTGACCTGCGTCTTGTCTTTTGGAACTGGCCAATCCTTGACAGCTGCAATTTTCTCTGGATCCGTGCGGATACCTTCTTCAGACACGACATATCCCAAAAAGCTAACTTGTCGTTTGAATAGTGAACACTTCTTCGGGCTTAACTTGAGGTTAGCACTCTGGATCTTCATGAGCACGCGTTCCAGGTTTTGAAGATGTTCTTCAAACGCGCGGCCTACGATGATGATGTCATCCAAGTAGACCAGGCAGGCATCGCCAATTAGCCCGGTAAGTACAAGTTCCATCAACCTTTCAAACGTTGCCGGAGCATTGCACAATCCAAATGGCATAACTTTAAATTGCCACAGACCCTTTCCTGTTGAGAATGCAGTTTTCTCTTTGTCCTTGGGATCAATTTCAACTTGCCAGTAGCCACTTTTCAGGTCCAGCGTGCTAAACCACTTTACGCCAGTAAGCATGTCCAGCGTGTCATCGATTCTCGGCAAAGGATAGCTGTCCTTCTTCGTAACGTCGTTCAGACGACGATAGTCAACACAAAACCGCATGCTGCCGTCCTTCTTTCTTACCAGCACTACAGGTGAACACCATGGACTAGATGAAGGTTCAATCACACCATCCTTCACCATTCCCTCAATCATGGTTTCCACTTCCTTCTCACGTGCTACCGGCAATCTCCTTGGCCGCTGACGGATAGGCAATTCTTCTCCTGTGTTGATTTTGTGTTGAACTAAGCCAGTCCTCCCGATATCAGCATCGTTTGACGAGAAAACATCGGCGTACTTGAGTAACATCTTCTTTGCTTTGACCATTTCACTTTGGGACAGAGCGCTGCGGCAGTCTTCTAAAAGGGTGGTCACTCTCGTTGGTGCGTCCTTGCTGAGGGTCCCAGTCGATAGATATTGGCATCGACGCAACCAATCCACTTCCTCGCAAGTACCAACTAGTGTGCCTTTTTCTATAATGTGTTCCTGATCACAAAGGTTCAGCACACGTACCCCTGAGATGTCGGTGGCTCTGACCAAAGTTCGTGCCACTTTCCATGGAAGGTCATTGTCTACCCTTTCCACGAGTACACAACGATGAGTTTGACCAGGATTCCGAGGAAGACTAACCGGCACAATCGTTTCCGATCTCGGCGGAAGAACAATCTTCTTAAGGCTGTACACATTTCCTGGTAACGCCCCTTCCACGAAAAGTTCCTCTTGTCCACATTTCAAAACACCTTGCTTGACGTCAATCTCACAACAATTCTTCCTCATAAAGTCAAGGCCCAGGATGCAATCGTCCATTATATCAGCCACAATGACATTATGCAGGTAGATTCTGTTGCCTAGCTTCAACTCCATCTTCTTCTCTCCACGGACAGGTATGCGCTGACCGGTGGCTGTCACCAAATTAATGTGTTCTCGGTTGTGTGCGGAGTCCCCAAGGAACCGACTTATAAGTTGGGAACTGACGACCGTACGAGAGGCTCCAGTATCTATGGTCAGCTTACACGGCGTTCCGTTGACCTCGCCCTTGATGATTAGGCTATTCCCATCATGGGTTTGTGTGATCGAAATCCTTGGGGCTCCTTGAACATCAGCCAGCACCCGCCCCGCAGTCCTGGCTATTACTCGTTTCCCTGCTGCTGGTGTTGGGCGGTGCTGTTAACCGCACTGCCCTCTGGAGATCGGCCGTCTTCTCTTTCTGCAGTTCGCTTCGGGCAACTGGATCGAAGGTGGCCCCTTTCCCCACAGCCGTAGCACCTAGGGCTGTATCCTTTATTGCGGTCGCGAACTGTAGCCGCTGCAACCTCCCTGACGCGATGGGAACGATGATCCTGCCGCACCGCTTCCACCTCCAATGCATGGGCCAAGGCGTCCTTAAGCGTTCCGTGGTGACCGAGCCTCACAGCAACTCTAACTTCAAGGTCGCGGATGCCGTCGATGAATGCCTGCACCAGGTTCCCATCAATAAGTGCAGGTACGGACTGGTACGCTTTGCGAACCAGCTTCTCCACTTCCAGGGCCCACTGCTGCAGGTTTTCATTGCTGCGTTGCACGCGATCCTTGAGCTGCGCACGGAACACGTGTTCCAGGTGAGCGTCGCCATACCGAGCCTCCAATGCCTCAAGGAGCTGCTCGTAAGTCACTTCCTTACCGAGAGCTTCCAGGACAGTTAAGGCCTGGTCACGCAGGCCCAGGGTGAGGGCAGTCATGGCCTGACTTTTATTCCACCCGTTCGCCTTCATGACAGCCTCAAACTGGATTTTGTAGGCCGACCAGGAAGAAGTTCCGTCGAACGGTGGCACTTTGAATCCACGTAGCGAAGGTGTTATAGCTACGGGAGCTGCAATTCCATCACCCAGTTTAAGGTTGTCCAGCGTTTTCTTCATGTCAGCCATCACGTTGTCAACCCGATTATTCACGTGGTCGATTCGGGTTTCGGCTTCCGACAGACGGTTGTCGTGTTGAGCAACCTTCTCCTTCATCTCCTTCATGTCTTTCCCCAAGGTTGCATGAAGGTCCTTCATGAGGAACATCTGCTCTTCCTGGCGGCGCACCTGCTCCTCCTTATCCCGCTGGAGCTGTTCCTCCAACCGACGAGCCTGTTCCTCCTGTCGGCGAGCCTGTTCCTCCTTGTCCCGCTGGAGCTGTTCTTCCAGTCGACGAGCCTGTTCCTCCTGTCGGCGAGCCTGCTCCTGCAGCATCATCATCAAAGCAGCAAAATCTGGTGCTGATGATGCTGGAGCAGCTGTGGACGGGCCGGCCTCCGTGGTCGGTAGCTGGCCTTCCGACCCCTGTGGCATTGCTCCACCAAATCGCCTCTGGTCCGTCTCTTGCTGGCGTTGACTCCGGGTACGGATACCCTCCATGTCGTCTTTGGGTAAAATCGGCATGTTTTTATCCCTCGCTTCTGACACCAATTGTTACGAGCTTGGGGTTCGTGACAATAAAAACTACCGATTTAATAACCAAAAAAATGACAATTTACTCACCAACACTAATTACAATTCAAACACTAATTAGAAACACAATGTCACTTACTGATCACTCTTAGTCGCACTCGAATATCGCTTTCGATGTTATCGCATGTATAGCTTATTCAAAACTATATGTCTCGCGGCTCGCGCCCGCCTTATATAGTCCCACAGAGGTACTCTGTAAACATCTAGTATGTTCGAGTACATAGCGGCCCCGACTGACTCGACGTCGATAGTTCTCGGAACTACTAGTACCTACAGGAAGGGTCAATGTCCTAGTACCAAGGCCAAGGTATTAGTTCTGCTACCCGATACAAGATGGCGCTAGTGGTAACTAATGGCGATACATGGCGATGTATCAAGCATTATTTTTGGCGCGCAACAATATCAATAATTTCCTTTTGACAGCCGTTACGGGTAGTCAGAAGCCCGAGGTCTGACAACCAGTCTTACCAAGGGGTATACCAGTAACAGGGTCCAGCATTGCGATTCTGTAACCATCTCACCGTGAAAACTTAGGTGAAGTGAGCGTGGAGTGAGCTGTCAATTCCTAGCAAAAACAAATACTTCACCTAAGTTTGAGGTGAGATTTTTACAGAATCGACCGGCTGTTCTTCGGGAATTGGAGGTCAGATAGGTAGTCACTCCATTTAAAATAAAGGTATTCAGCTGCATCCGATCCGATTGGGCTGGAACCGACCCCAACGTATGCTAGGCAGACGACAACTAAAGAATTTGATACTCACCCCTCTCATGAGATCTCCAACGACACCGTCCCATGTCCCATTTGGAAGCTTTCTTCCGAAATCTCCAGCCTTTGGAGAAACGATCTCATAATCGAATGACATGGTCTGGAAAAAGAATATTATTTTTGTCTTCTTTAAAACCTTCTGGCCTTTGAGGAGAGAGATAGTGTTAGGTGTTTGTCCTTACCTCAGACAGTCTAGCAATAAGATCGACGCAATACCCCTCGTACATAGCTTGTCCTTCTTCGTCATACATCTGTTCACCATTGTTAGGATCTACCTTCATCAGGGTCCAGGGTACAGCCTGTCAATGAATCAATATTGTAATATTCATCCTCACTTATCCAGATGGGTGGATGACCAGATCAACAAGACCGCGGGTAAGAGACCAATAAGACTCGCAATACCAGAAGAACGAGCCACAAAAGAAGACCTACTGTAAGTTATAATAATCACGCGTCTCGCTCCACGCGTTATGTCGCCTGGAATGTCCCAGAACATTTTTTTGTCGGCACTTATACACGCCTCGGGGCGCCTCGCCACTTATACACGCCTCGGGGCGCCTCGCCACTTATACACGCCTCGGGGCGCCTCGCCACTTATACACGCCTCGGGGCGCCTCGCCACTTATACACGCCTCGGGGCGCCTTGCCACTTATACACGCCTCGGGGCGCCTCGCCAGTTATACACGCCTCGGGGCGCCTCGCCACTTATACATGGCTCGGGGCGCCTCGCAACTTATACACGCCTCGTACACAAAACATAATCAGATTATAACGTTCCCATTGCTAGGAGACAGACCTCCTCTCTGTAATGCGCCTGCCAGACTATGCTCCTTGCGCTGCTCATCGCTATGCTCCTCGCGCTGCCGTGATTTGCCGCGATGTTGCCCTCTCTGCCCACACACTGCTCTACTCGCGCAATTAATCGCGACGCTCCTCACTTGTCATTTGCCTTGGTGAGACAATGGACGTTGAAACGGTGGCAGCGTGCGCGCTATGCATTTTTAGTATAGCTAATTATATTAATGTAGTAAAAAGAAATATACATCGTCGTCGTCGTCCTCGCCAACGGAGATGGTGGATTATTAACACCTTTTCATTTGACCATTCCACGCTTGGCGACGACATAATTTCCAATTTTGCATACGCGTGCGTCTTGCGCGAGCGCTCCATGCAGACTGCGACCGCGCGATTATGTGGCCGGCCACTCGCACTCGTATTGCCGGTCCTTTGACTCGCGCGCAAAAACCGACAAAATAGGGAGCAGTGGGTAGGACGAGGAGCATGACGTGTGGCATGACGAGTAATGTTGCCACACTATGTCTCTGCCTCCTTTCCTCGTTACTTCCCATGCCACTCGTCGAGTGTGTGGCAGGCGCATTAAAAGGAGTGGGCAGTAATCTACCACGCGTGCTCAGTGCGGGTTTGTAGATGTCACATGTCTTCGAATTTTTGGTTCTAGGACATGCCGGTTTCGAGATGTTTTCCTTCATCGTTTTGAGAGCAGTGGTGATGAAATAATTTACACAAAGTAAAGTGCCTGTTTAGGTTCAAACCTACGACCGACAACTCGTAGATTTCCTTTCTTTATTTTATTCTTTCTTATTCAAATTAGGCTGAGAATCAGCACTTTTTCTGCCTCTATAAGTCACATCTCCCATCATTGTTTAGATGCTTGATGCTAACTGAAGACTTACCGGTGCAGTTCCAATTCTGAAGAACATCTTCAAAGGTTCCAGTTCGACTCCTGGTAACAGCTTGTATTCGTCACCAGCAGACCAAGTAGCTATGGTCTGCTGACCTTCGTCTGGCTTGTAGGTGGATAGGATGAAGCGAGAGCGGAGGATGAGACCAGACCTGGCAGAAAAATAGATTGTTGTGTTCAATTGAAAATTTTGTAGATATATTGTGGTCTCGACACGCAAACTGTTATCATGAATTCAGCATAATTATGATTCTGAATATACCTGCGTTGAAATTATCGTCGGTTATTACTATTTTTTGGTTGGGTAACCATCTTTAAATACCAAGACCCCTCCGTGCCTCGGAAAGAACGTTAAGCCGTTGGTCCCGGCTGTCATTCGTGGATCTTTGACAGTCGTTACGGGTCGTGAGAAGCCCGAAAATCTGACAAACAGTCCTACTAAGAGGTTTCGTATAACCCAGTAACTGGGTTGTGGAGGGATAGGCAGTCGCTCCATGTAAAATACTGGTACTCAGCTGCATCCTGTTAAACTGGAAGCCGACGCCAACATAGTTGGGAAAAGTCTAGGCAGATGAAGATGATATTTATCTACTGCTTACCTATCCCCATCCCAAAAGAAAAGCGTCTCGTTACTCATCTCCGAGTCTTCAGCGAACTGCCTGAACAGCCGATCTCTGGTACTGTTCATGATAGGTGTAGGATCGTCGCAGTCGATCGTACTGGTGATCACAGGGAGGTCCCTATCCAGTTTGGAGTAGGTCTCTGATATGTACTGGATTAACGCGTTGAGAATCTGTTGCTTTCTCTGTAAATGTTATTGGTGATTGATATTGAGAAATAAAAATTAAACTTAATAAAAATAACTAAAATTATGACTAGAAAAACTAGGAGTTACTTTGCCAAATGGCCCGTCTCATAAATTCCAGAAAAATTCCGGTTCTCATATCTCAAACTCAAACTTAAAGCATTTATTTCTTCTTCTTCTTCTTCTCTTCGTTTAATGGCTTTTGCGGAAGCATTAATTAAACCTTGTACAGGCACTTTTGAATTGTCAAAATTTAAATAGTCTGTCAGTTAGTCAGAATGTGCCCATTCCAAAACGTAGATCTCTATGGAGAAGAACGGGCAAGAAACTCCATGGACACTCTTTTAAATCAAGATATTACTCTGGCAAATAAACTCAAAAACAGAAAGTAGATCCAGGTAGTAGGTACCTGTTGGAGCACTGAATTAAGGTTTATGCTCGGGCCATACTGAGGGAAATCCAGTGCGGGATGCGGGATGTGACTGCGCACTCTGATTGTTTTAATGATTAGGAAGTAGTGACTACTTGGGCCAGATGAGGTGTTCACTCCATACACGTTAGTTCACATAATCGGTGCGAGCGAATTGCGTCCTGCATCTCGCGCGGGTTTTGTTTCAGCTTGGCCAGAGCTTCATGTGAAAAAAGGTAAGTCACAGTTAGTTTAAGGGGCTTACATGACCTAAAGCGCGGTCACTGTGGGACTGCATAGAAAAGAAAGAGAAGCGCGATGACACAACGCTGGTAATTTATTGCAAAATATGAAGCAATTATTTAATTACATAATATGTATATACATATAAAATACATTTATACAATCTATTGTTTGGACTAAAAAATTAAATCACTAGTGTTTTAGTAAGTTGTGTGTTAGTATGGTTTTTATTGTAAAAAGAAAGTTTATACAGGTATCTTCATGATTTTTTTTTCTATTTTATCAAATTACAGTACCCGGCGATAAATATTGCACATCGGCCTTTTTCTGTATTTTATACAAAGAATAAAAATAATTATCAAAAGAAGCAAATCATAATTGTTTTAACAGCTCCTAATAGATACCGGACTGTTTGTATTTCGTGCGACAGAGATAACGCTCTACGAAGCCGAAATTAGCCGATTGTCTAGGTCGATGTGCAATATTTATCGCCGGGTACTGTAGTTGTATTGGTATGTTTTCAACACACTATCAACCTAGCATATGTATATCCTGAAGAATATCATATATTTTTCTAATTTTGTTTACTGTAGTCGATCATATACTTTTATTGTTTCTAAAACCCACTCAGTCGTGATGCGTTCAGTGACCTATTGACATGTACCTTAATTAATTAATTTTTTTTTTTTGTAAAATTCTTAATAGTTTGTAGAAAAAAAAAATAAGTATATATACTAATTTCATTTCCATAATTATAATATGTACTGACTATTGTATGCCCTACGGGCGGGACATAGCTGTTCACAATTTATTATGTATCTGCCACCTGTATTATGTACCTACCTATGATCCACAATAAAGAGATTGAACTATGAACTATGAACTATGAAAACTTGCGTTTTTTTTGCGTTTAGGTCCTGTAAGCCCCTTAATAACATTATAAACTATGGGAGTAATTAAATACCTGAAAATCTGAAGGACAGATACAATCTTCCCTCTTCATAAGCTTGCAGCATTCCACCTGGTCTGCCTGAAGTGTCACTGTGGGTAACACCAACTGGCTGACGTCTGGACTTGAGTAGTCAGTAACGATCAAGTTCCAACGGTAGCTTCGACGTACTAGTTTCTCTTTTACGGCCTAGTAAGGATTAAAAACTGTGTCAAAATATGGTAGCTAGAGGCCGCTATAGAAAAAAAACCTACATAATGCGTATAAAACCGAAACTCTCACTATAAATGCGTGAAAATCGCGGTAAATCTTTATCAGCCCGCGACCTAACCAACTCGAAAGTCATTCATTTTGTTCGGCGAACCCGAACGTCTGGTTGCACCGCTTTCCGATTTTCCCAACAAAAGAGTGACATAGTAACGCGACGATCGCATATGCGTGCGAACTTTCGCTTTGGTTACGACGCGGGTTGGGGGCGTATGAAGCCCAGTTTCATTTCTGAACTAAGTGTTATTTATAAGTATTTTCTTTTTCTTTGCAACGCTTACCTAATCTTTAATTTGCTATAGAAAACATAATAAACCTAAAACAGAAAAAGTATTCTTTTCATTTGCCAAGTAACAAAGGCGACTCGAGATAGGTAATTTTTTTTATCAGCTATAAATGTCCCACTACTGGGCAAAAGCCTATCTACTCTCATTCCACCTTTCTGTCCAGAGCAGCCAAGAACGAGATAGATTTTTTTTTCTCAAAAAATATTGGCAGTAGTGTAGAGACTGTGTAGCTCTACCTTTAGCAGTAAATACAGGCTGGTTATAATTGCCGGTGTGTTCAATACGAACGTTCAAGCAAGTGTCAAATATTTTAATTAAGTAGTTTTTGTTTTAGGTAGGAAGTGCCAGAAATAACGTGTCAATGTAAAGTCGTGAATATATTTTATACCAGTCAAAGTTCTTTCAATGAAGGTTTTCTGCAAAAGCCATTATTTTAACGAAGAGAAGAAGAAGAAGAAGGTTTTCTGAAATGACGTTCGCTAGGTGGCAGCACTGACACGTCAGGTCCAGGCATCTGTCAAAGAGCCTATATTTTCTTTAGTCATGACGTTAGCTAGTATATAAGTTCCTTGGTCATGACTGAATGATGAACGAATGAATGAATCGAATGATGACCGTCATCATATATTTTATATTGGAAGACCTCTTGTCACAGTGGTGCCAACTGGTGTCGTAAATTTTCACGAAAACCCTCGTTATATAGTGAGGCTCCCATCGGCACCCCCTATAAGTAGCATGGTACTTAAAATGGTGAAATTACGAATATCCGGATTTTCTTAAAAGGGGGATATGTTAGGCATTCATCAATCAATCAATTTGGCCTATTGCAGTCCAATGCTGAACATAGGCCTCTTTCAGGCTACGCCACGACACTCTGTCCTCCGCCTTCCGCAGCCAGTCCTTTCCAGCCACCTCCTTTAGGTCATCCGTCCATCTAGCTGGGGGTCGTCCCACACTACGCTTGCCGATACGCGGTCTCCCTTCCAGGACTCGTCTGCTCCACCGGCCATCAGTCCTTCGACAAACACGGCCAGCCCACTGCCACTTCAGTTTGCTTACTCTGCAAGCTATTTCACTCCGGTTCTTTTCCAGATAATTTCATTCTAGATAGGCATTGTATGTCATAAACTTACCCTCCTATAAGTGTCCATGACAAACCCATTCTCCCCAACAATAATGTAGAAGCTAGGTTCAGGTCTCATGGTCTTCAGCGATTTGGCAGAGTCTCTAGTTAAGCCAGCGTTCACCCAGACCCTGATGTTGGAGACTCCTAGCAACTCGTAAAGGGTTCTGTCTACATCTGTGGATTGAGAAAGATGATTAAGACATACCTATTGTTTCAGTTCACCCATCCATATTGTATCTGCTTAGATACTGAAAATGTATGTTATTTTAATTCACTGACTGTCCTATTTAACAAATACTTTCGTAGGAAGATGGCCTGAAACAGGTTTAAATAAATCTAGATCAGGCAACACACTACATTACCTTCAGAGTTATATTTTTGACTGTAATCTCATATTTCTCATACCATAGTCTTCTTTTTTCCTAAGTCCCAGGACTTACCACTCTCACTCTCCAATATAATAGCAGCATCAGTAGCATTCCTTGATTCCAGGTGGTCATCAAGCGCCTTCACAAGTTGCTGGGACCCTAACAAGGTCCTGATGAGTGGTAGCCCTGTTTCCGAAGCCAGGTCTTCAGCCATTTTCCATGGAGACCAGGAGAGGTCGATTATCATGGAGACTCCTTTGGATACTGCTGAGCATACTGGAAAGTAAATGAGTACCTAAGCAATCAGATTACAATTAAATTCTAGGCATTCTATTATTCTAGCATTATTCTAGCATTGAACAAGACTGTAGTCATAACAGAGGTCCTCTTCTTGATATCAAAAACAGTCAAGCAAGCGATATTAATAATTCGTGACAAATTACCAAAAGAGAACTCTCTCTTAAGCCGCGTCGTAACCAAAACGACCGTCGCGCGAACACGCGTCCGTCGTGCGCGTTTATATGAATTTATCATACCCGCCTGATGAATCATGTCGCATATATGTATGTAATTCATTATTCAGGTTTAACGATCGCGTAATCGCAAATTCGCGCGACAGCCGCTTTCGGTTAGGCTGCAGGGTTACATCGCGTCGAACCAAAACAATCGGTCATGCGAACCCGAACGAGTCGCCGCGTCGCCAGAGGGCGCGTTCAGATTTTCCGAACAAATTAGTGACAAATAATCGCGTATTCGCGCGACTAGCGATAATTGCCTAAATATGATTAAGATACGGCCTTTATAGATTCTGTATACGTCTGTCTGTTACACAAAGATAAGTGTGAGCACCCAACTTTAGGTGTAAAGTAGCGATTGAGGAATCCAATTAACAATATGACCAAAACGCTAGCAAATCCCCTCTTGTGTGACTTAATCTTTCCGATTAAAAAAATACTCACATATCCTAAAGCTCTCATCTTCCCTCTCTCTATCCAAAGGGACAATGGCATCATCAACTTTAACATCAGGCCTTACAGTTTCAGATAGTTTCAGAGCTTTGCCGATGCTATGCGTCAAATCTTGTTCTTGAGTCTCGACTATGAATACTAGAAGAAGTAATCATGATTATCTATACTTATAATAAATAATCAAATAAAATAATAATAATACAGGTTAAAAATTAAAAACAACAAAAAAAATGGGTTGTGGATGTGTCATGGCATGTGTGTTGTACGTGAATACGTTTACGTAACGGGGTTGAGCCGCTCGGCCGCATTCATTTTTTTACGTTGCCGGCACTGCTTGACTCGGTCATATGGTGTTTTATTGGTACAATTCGATTGCTCTTGATAAGCTCTTTCCAACCGTATACAATCTCTGTATTTGGATTTGACTTCTTGACGCCTATAGGTATGTTTGATTTTTTTTTAACACATTTTATTCATTGTTACTATTTTACACTAATATTTTGTATACAATCGATAGATTTTGACGAGAGCTGACGATTGAATCTTAAGCGACCGTCGTAGCTTTTCCGAGTCAAAAGTTATACTAAGTGAAAATCTCGATACGCAGCAAAATGACCTCAAAATGGCGGCGCTTCTCCCTCCACCACGCGCGATGCGTCACAGTCCTCACTTGGCGTAATGAATTCTTTGATGCTTTAGCTATCCAATGGTGTAATTGAATTTAGGATGGAGATGATAGATATGAAGCTGCAACACCAAACTGGATCCCTCAATTTAGTTATCATGGTTTTTTTGACTTGCCTTCCACTATGGAAGCAATTTCAAAGACGACTTCACGTCAAAAAATGATTGGATGATAATTTATTTTGGGGGTCAAAGACCGCAGGTAGCGTTGTTACATACAGTTTAGCTGAGAAAATCTGTTTTTTTTTTCTTTAGTATCTATACCTTTCACATTCTGTGGAGTGTACAGAAACTAAAACAGATTTCTGAACTAATATTTCAAGCTACGGTCGTCGACCTCAAAATAAATACCTAATCATTAAATATTTTTTTTTATCATATTTAGATAATAATTCCCATCACGACTCCGGAGTTTTGCTAGATAATTTAATTTAACCCAAATAAAAATTAAATGCTGTTCGTTGGTAAAATGCGCGTCAGGGCGGCTGGACCGTTGGTGTTACCGCTGGCCCGGAACATAAAGGGCGAAGGAAGGAACACGGATGGGTTTTAGTCAGTAAGAGTCTGATACTCCCTTCCGCTCCATCCAGAGCGGGAGGAGTCATTTGATGATTTCCCATCCAGAAAAAAAAAAAAAGGGCGGCTGTACCAATTTGGCAATTTTTTGTTATAAAGTGTCCGTCCGTAATAGTTACGGAAAGAAAATTTTGAAAAGTTTCCGGGATAACTCGAAAATTGAGGAAAACTGAAAGTAAATTTTCTATGAGAATTTTGTATAAATTATTGTTTGGACAGGACAATGTCTGTTGGATCAGCTAGTCATGAACAAAATCATTTAGGACAATTTATTATTGGCTTTTCGACTATCATAACTTTCATGACTGAACTGGGGGTCTATAGAGGCCACTTTGGCAAATCACAGAAGGATAACATTATGAATCGTAATTAACTGTTAAGTTAATCGAATCAAATCCCATTAATGAAGGATTTTTCAGTTATTTTTTTTTGTCTGTGCTAAAATACTAATAAAGTCCAATCCAAATCCAATCCCCTATCTCTTTGATTAATGTTTATAACGACGTAGTGCAGCGAAAAAAACAAAAACACGTCCTGTCTTCGCCATATTTTGATTCATAACATTATCCTTTTATGATTCGCCAAAGTGGCCTTTTTAGGCCCCCTGTATTCACTACTTTTATAACTCATTGCATGTTTTTTAATGTTTTTTTTTTTTTCGATTTTGACTTTTAAACGACTTTACTGGCTGGACATGTTTTTAATACAAAAAAAATACTTACCAAATCGTAGACTAAGCTCCGAAATGACGCAGCCCAAATTGACAAGTAAGATCAATAATAACAAATAATAAAACGACATTTTGATTCGATCTTTATAATTCCATTTTTGTTTTGTGAACTGAAATCTTTTTAATAACCGCAAGATTTGCAGTTGTTGCAAGTTCTTATTTTATTAAGTAAAATAGCTGAAATGTATTCTTGGAGCAAATATGGTATGAGCAATGTTAGTAAGACGTAGAATATAATTCTTAATTTTTCCAACATTACTTTCAAGCCGCCATTTTGGATTTTTAAACTCGTCAAAATATTTTACAACAAGAACTTAACTGATTCTCTGTCGAAACAAGATGTTATTTCTATAATATTAAACTGGTATATCATTTAAAAACTCTTTTTATTATCATGCAACCAGAACCAGAAAAAAAAATTCTTTGATTTTAGGAATAACCAACTCCAAAAAAAATGAAGACGTTTTCAATGATTCGGCTGTATATTTTTGCTTTTTGCTTTTTGTCCTTGTCCTCAAATCTTTCTCTATAAACTAATAACTTTCATATGAACTTAAACCATTCATTATCCCCTTTAAAACTGCACCAAACGGAATATTTTAAGTTATAACTAAACGATTTACGTCAAGGGGCGCGTACCTAATGCATTATGATTGCCGTATAATTTGGTTAGCAAGACAAATGATGGGTAAACAATGAGAAACATGTTGTTAGACGGTATTTTAGGTCTTCGATACAGTCGCGAACGAACGGCTTTACGAAGATACTAAGATTATTTTTTGGAGCAGGAACGCCGCATTATTCCCATCTAGGTACAGACGCCAGCACATCAACCTACCACAATCTGTCAGTTTTTCCCAATCAACTTTGAACCTTATGCTTTAGCGATAAAGTTTAAAATCTATTAAAGAAATCTGACAGATTGTGGTAGGTTGATGTGCTGGCGTCCGTACATTGAGTTATATGTACTTCTAGGTACAATGCGCGCCACGAAATATGAGACTTACCCCGCCTCCCCCGCTCTTTCCGCCGCCCCTATGACGTCCGGACCCGTCCCGCAATCAGACCTCATACCGCTAAAGATACTTACCTAAAATCGTGTACCGGAAGTCAAACCACGTGGTGTGTCAAGTCTCATCTTTCGTGGCACGCATATAACTGTGGTAACTACCCGGAAAGGCGTATCTGCTTGGAATTTGAAAATTAATTATGAAGCTATAGAAGTGAAAAGCCTGGAATTATCTTGTCTTACAATGCGTGCCACGAAAGATGAGACTTGACACACCACGTGGTTTGACATGCGCAGTACACGATTTTAGGTATCTTTAGTGGTATGAGGTCTGAGTGCGGGACGGGACCGGACGTCATAGGGGCGGCGGAAAGAGCGGGGGAGGCGGGGTCAAGTCTCATCTTTCGTGGCACGCATTGTACTAAGTTTAAGAACCGGCCGCACCCTAATAGCGAAAAACACTATCAGTCATAATCTAAATCATTTGATGGATAATTGCTAATCCATTGCTTCTTAAGTACGAAAAATTTCTCTGCTCAACAACGTAAATTATAACGCAATGAATGTTGTCGAACTGTCAAAATTAAAGATGGTGTTACGCAATTAGCCCGCAGGACTTATAAAATAGCTGATGTGAAATGTAGAAGTGCACACGTAGCGTAGGCTCAGCAAGATGGGCCCAACCGGGAAATGGCCTATATCCAGCAGTAGGAGTACCTACTGGAATGCTCTAAAGACGTCCACTGCTGGACATAGGCCTCCCCCAAGCACCTCCACTTCGACCGGTTCTGTGCTTTTCGCATCCAACGGGTTCCTGCGGCCTTCACAAGGTCGTCGGACACCTTGTGGGAGGCCTTCCAACGCTACGTCTTCCGGTACGCGGTCGCCACTCCAGAACCTTTCGGCCCCATCGGCCATCTGTTCTGCGAGCAATGTGCCCTGCCTACTGCCACTTAAGTTTGGCAATTCTTCGGGCTATGTCGGTTACCTTGGTTCTTCTGGAGATCTACTCATTCCTGATTCGATCACGCAGGTAAAGTCCAAGCGTAGCCCTCTCCATTGCCCTTTGGGTGACTTTTAGAGCGCTTTCACATTTAGGCGACTTTAGCAGCGCGACAGTCGCGCGGCTGACGCGCGACTGTCGCGCTGTCAGAATTTCATAGTTTAAACAGAAGCGCGGCGGTCGCGCGCTGCCGCCGCGGCCGCCGCGTGCGCTCAGTCGGTGATGTGATGAGCCAGTGTTGCAAACGTACGTAATTATTATAGACTACACAATGAGCGAGTTTGATACCGAACGATTTATTATTGAAATTCAAATGCGTCCTGTTTTGTGGGATTCAAGAAGCAACAATTGCAACAACAGGACCCTAAAAAAGAATAACTGGTAAGAATTATGTGCATTGTTTATTACTGATTTCGAAAATAAAAGTGGGTTCGAAAAAAGTGCAGCAGGTAGTTTTATTATTTTATTTAGGTACCTAATTATATCATTTTATTCTGCCACGATACTTCTCCTTCGGGTGGTCAAGGTTGTTTCACCGTCGAAATCCATTTTAGAAATGAAGTGCGCCACACTGAACTTAACTGCGGCGCTGCTAACGCGCGGCTGTTCTTATAATGTGAAGGAATGCGCTTCTGCCGCGCTACTGTCGCGCTGCTAACGTCCTAATGTGAAAGCGGCCTTAGCCTGAGCCTCTAAGATAGTAGTGGGCATACCTAAATACCTATAAGTAGCGGTCTTAGGCACTTCTGTGCGCAACGATACACACAATCAATTATTCACACGTAACTGCTTCACGTAAGTCGCTGTGATTTCACGAGTGTGGGAATATGGGCACGTGGCGTCTTGGACACGCTACTCCTAGACCTAAGGTTATGTGATCAGAAGGGAAGGTAAATGTGTGTGAGTGGGTTGGGGTTCGATTCTGTAAAAGTCACCGTGAAAACTTAGGTGAAGTGAATAGCGAGTCAATAGTGTCAAAGCAAGTTGATGATTCACAGATTGTACTTCGGTGAGTGTGCCCAAGAACTCCACGACCTCATTCCACCGGCCCCCTTCTACCTTCGGACATCCAGACGCACTGCAAGTTACCATCCCTACCTAGTTGCTATTCCACCAATTCGCACTAAGCGTTTTCAAATGTCCTTTATAATGCGCACAGCAAAAGAGTGGAACTCTCTACCTGCGTTTGTGTTTCCGAGTGCATACAACCCGAATCTCTTCAAAGTAAGAGTGAACAGGCTTCTTCTGGGTAAGCTCACTCCATCGTAGACTTTGTCTCTGTCACCTCTGACCTAGACTAGAGTCAAGAGCAAGCCCATTTAAATAAAAAAAAAAAAAAGATGGAATGGCAATTCACTTCATCTAAGTTTAAACGGTGAGATTATTACAGAATAGAACGACTGGCTTAGTTTTTAGGATTCCGTACCCAAAGGGTAAAAACAGGACCCTATTACTAAGACTCCACTGTCCGTCTGTCACCAGGCTGTATCTCATGAACCGTAATAGCTAGACAGTTGAAATTTTCACAGGTGATGTATTTCTGTTGCCGCTATAACTATAAATAGGTACTAAAAACTAAATAAAATAAATATTTAAGGGGGCTCCCATACAACAAACGTCATTTTTTCGGCGTTTTTGCCTTGTGGTACGGAATACTTCGTGGGCGAGTCCGACTCGCTCTTGCCCGGTTTTTTATTATTCGAGTTATTTTATGATTTTGTATGCACGAGTTTTTAGGTTATGTTTACAAAATTATTTTGGACTACGTAAATAGTTGAGATTTGGTATACAGCGGCTGTCACTAACTAATCTAGACACTATAAAAATATTAAATTTTCTAACTCGGCATATTTTAAATCCGTCAACAACGGATACATTCATACCATACCCCTTCGCCTACGCTAGCGCCATTGTGGGGGGTTTTTGAACTGTTATTTACTGCGTATAAGTATAACTGGACGCTTTTTCAACTTTCGCCCCATATGAGTCAATACTCCTTACTTCCATTCTCCATGCGGGAATCTAGAATCATGTGCTAAATTAATGATTACAGTTTGCGCGTCGATGCCTGCCACTCTTTATTTAAAGGACGGGTCTACCGCGTTGGTCTGTTGGTTGCAAGTGCCGCTGCTGAACGTGGGATCCTAGGTTCGATTCTCCGGTAAAGAGTTATTGGGTTTTACGATTAAGAATTTCTCAGTAGCATACCGGAGTTGGTTGGCGGTGTGACACCCCTGTGCCTCGATGCCTAATCTCTCTCCGGTCGTGACGAATTGCCGTCCATCGGACTAAAAGATTGAGGGAAGTGAGTGCACCTGTCTGCGCACACGCTTGTGGCACTACAATATCTCCCACGGCGAAAGCTAGTAGTTTCCGCCGGAATTGGCCACCATAGCCGGAATTGATCACCATAGCCGGAATTGGCCACCATGGCCGGAATTGGCCACCATAGCCGGAATTCGGGCTCGAGGACTATTATTTAATAATAAGGCTCAATTTACTTTGCCACGGAATGGAAAGGAGTTACGGAAGCGTCGATGTGCAAGTGCCGAGGCCCAAGGGATTTGTAGCTTCGGAAATTACTGAGAATACACGAGAATTCTCCGGAAGACGCGCCTCGTATGTCTTGGCTTTTTACCTAGTTTGCACAGACGCCAGCACAGCAAGTTACTACAATCTGTCAAGTTTCTTTAATAGATTTTCAACTTCATCGCTTGAACATAAGGTTCAAAGTTGGATTGGAAAAATTTTACAGTTTCGGGTAGCTTGATGTGCTGGCGTCTGGACGTTGACAAAGTTGAGTATCAACTTAGACTATGGCAGTCCACTGCTGGACATAATCCTCTCCTAGACTGCGCCACAGCACCCTGTCCTCCGCCTTCCGCATCCAGTCTACCCCAGCCACCTTCTATAGGTCGTCCGTCCATCTAGCTGGGGGGCGTCCCACACTACGCTTGCCGATACGCGGTCTCCACTCCAGGACTCATCTGCTCCATTGTACACTACGGACGCCAGCACATCAACCTACCACAATCTGTCAGATTTCTTTAATAGATTTTCAACTTTATCGCTAAAGCTTAAGGTTCAAAGTTGATTGGGAAAATCTGACAGTTAGGTGTAGCTTGATGTGCTGTCGTCTGTACATCGGTCATTCGAAAAACATGGCGCTTCAGTTTGCTTATTCCGCAAGCTATGGGGCCATTCAAGTATTACGTAAACACTAGGTACTGTAGGGCGGGAGGGTCTTTGCTTCGCTTATTTTTGATGACATGGGGTGGGGGGTCTGGATGGTGATTACGTCAGCAGTATATGTGTTCACTTTTTCGGTTTTTCTACAAAATTTTGTCGATTTTGGTTTGAACACATACGACAACCCTACTTGTCTTGAAAATGAAACGCATTTTCAGGGATTCTACTGGGATTTATAACTGCTGCTCATGAATCATTAATAAAGAAACCAGAACACATTGAAAAATGTATGTACAGACGCCAGCACATCAAGTTACTACAATCTGTCAGATTTCTTAAATAGATTTTCAACTTTATCACTAAAGCATAAGGTTCAAAGTTGACTGCGAAAATTTGACAGTTTCGGGTATGTTGATGTGCTGGCTTCCGTACCAATGTTTACGTAAGCATGGGAGGGGGGGGGAAGAGCTTTGCTTACTTTTGCTGACGAGCGGGAGGGGGGGTTAATAATTGCAAAAAATCTGCTTACGTAATACTTGAACGGCCCCTATGTCGGTAACTCCGGTTCTTTACCGGATAATTTGATTAAAAAGTAAAGACAAAAATTCCGTTCAGCTAAAATAAAATTGAGCATAAGGTTACTATTTTACAAATAAAACGAGCAATGTCTTTAATATATAATAACTATTTATGTATGTATATAAACATGACATCAATATGATAAGAAAAAAATATTCATTTATCTAAGTCACAAATTAAAGGAAATAATAATAAATTTACCTTAACTGTAAACAAGATACAACCTCACGCTACATGTATTAATCAATTAATTAATATTATTAAACAAAAAAAAATATTAATAAGTAATCATAATAATTTTTTAAAAACTTTTTTTTGCATTGTTGAAATCTATTTTGTGTTAACGCTAAATTCTTAATTTCTAATTAATTCAACGCTGCATAATATACAATGTTTGGGTCCGTTTAGTGTAAATAAAAAATAAAACAATAATTAAAAACAAAAAACAAGTTGCAATTTTTTTTTTTTAAATCGTCGTCCATGTCATCCATAAGTTTGATTTTATTTACACATTTTTTTTTTTTAATAAAAGAAAAATATATACGTCCGAATTTTTTTTGTCGAGATTCTTGATACCGATTTTAGAGGTGTCACTTTTGTGGGCACTAAATGAACCCAACTTTGCGCAGAACTATGGACAGGGCGACGCCCCATATAACTTAAGAACTACCTCTCCGAAAAATCTCTAGTAAAATCTAATTTATACAGATTTCCACACACCCCAAAAGAAAAAAAAATACCTATGCTACATGAAAAATACCAGAATGAAAAAAAAAACTACAACACATCACTATCTCACGGTATAAAATTTTTCTGCATAAAAATCTCCACCTTGACTAGGGATGGGCAAAATTATCGATAGTTTCGAAAAATAAAAACTTGGTATCGGTTTTGGTATCGGTCGATATCGATAATTTTGCGCGGCCCTAGCCCGCTATTACTAAACATAGTGGTTACCGCGCGACAATATCTGTAAATCGATATAATTTATTAAACATGAATAAATGCTTGTTCCGGAGTGAGAGGAATTGTCGATACCACTGTTCCGTTGCAAAAATTCAATCGCATTTCGGAACATAAAAAAACTGACGCGATTCCGTGTTTGGGATACTAGCTGGTAATATGTTTTTTACGAATTTTAACGCCAAAAACTTGGCTTAAATGCGAAACGATTTTGATTTTTAAAATCCTTAAATAAAAATATCGATACCGGTAAGATGGGTTTGAAAACAGTTCTTAGATTTTAATTTGTTTTGCTAAAAGGCGGGTAAAAACCCTCGATTTTTATGCCTGAATCAGACATAACAAAATACTTACACAACAGTGTCATATAAATTAACCATCGAATAGGAAAAAAGCGGCGATTCTGGACTAGTTTACAATTCAAACTCGAAAACTTTGTAAGTTCAGTTCAACCTATTTTGACAGGTTTAACATTCTTCTATCTCTTTCTTACTGCATCTGCTAGAAAGAGACGCCGCTACTTTCAGTTGCTGGGGAGTTTGTTACGCTACTTCTTACCAGCTGAAGCACTAAGAAGTGGCGTGTCGTAAGTAATATTGGCGTTCGAAAAGTGCTGATTCTCAGCCAGATTTGAACAAATGACTTTTGATTCTTTTATCTCTTTCCCACTTTATGTGCTAGAAAGAGACACCGCTATTTTTAGTACTACTATTATCCCAAACACGATACCGCCTGACGCACCGATATCCTGATTAACTTTTAATAAAAACGCGTCCTTATAAATAAAAAAGAATACAAATCTAGGAACATTAAGAGCTTAAAAACAAAATAATGCTAAATAATTAATTTACCATTTTTTCTTTAAAACGTGGAAGATAAATTGAAGTTTTTAGTGAAGAAGTGGTGTAACACTGAGTTTTTTTACTTCATTTTGCAATAAACATCGGAGTAAACGTACAACCCGCAAGAGTTAACTCTCTCTCTCTCGTCTCTTGCGTTTGTTAAATTTTGACTTCGTTCAGATGACGTAAGCGCGGGGTACTGAGGCGTCGATGGTGACAGCGGTAACAGCGCGAGGGTCTGGAGGAGTCGCTCGGATCTCAAGTTAACTCTTGCGAGTTGTATTGTTAATACGCTGTCTCATTTCAAACGGAAGGCCCTGTCTCTGATGCAGTTTTTTCAACAATAGTCCGCGCGGAAAAAGTTGGCCGCGCCTTAGGTATGTGAGCGGTGGGACAGAGGGGCGGGGGCGCTTTGTCATGACTCAGTACGTGCGTTGCGAACACTAGACAACCCCGCCGCCCTCACCCCCGGCCCCAGCCAAGGCGCGGCCAATTATAGTTCCTTTCCTTTTCTATAGTTTCTTTTCGTTCCTTTTCCGCTAAAGTTAAGTACTGTATTGTATTACACAGTTTTTGCTCATCCATAACTGGTGGAAAAATATCTGTTTTTGAAAATGATTTTTTTTTACTCTGTCTGAATGATTAAATATTTTCGAAATGCAAAAACATTACACAAGGTGAAATTTTAACACTTATACAAGGTGATTATAATTTCACCCTGTATTTTACTCCATATACCAAGTAATCTCTTAGTTAAAATCATTATTTTTGAAGACGTTTGAAAACCAAACACGAGCGCAAAGCGTTTTACATGGTACAGACGCCAGCACATCAAGCTACTACAAGCTACTACTCTGTCAAATTTCTTTAATAAATTTTCAACTTTATCGCTAATGCATAAGGTTCAAAGTTGATTGGGAAAATTTGACAGTTTAGGGTAGCTTGATGTGCTAGCGTCTGTACAGTCATCCACTCATCAGAGGTAGCAATTTGACATTGACAGCGCCTTTATGTCGTAGCAGTAAGGGCGACTTTTGTAGTACAAGTGTGACCACTAATATGACTACATTATACAATGCTAATCATTTCTCAGACAGTTATTCAATGATTATAATTTCATTAAAAATTGTTTATCGTTCCTTTTTGACCTAAATTTCCTATGTATCAATAAAAAACCCGAAGTTACACCACTTCAGCACCAAATATCTTAACTTTAATACATATCAACGCACTTGGACATTAAAAATCGGTGCGTTTTGTCGTTTTCTTAAATTAAAAAAACAAAAAGGCTTCGGCTGCTTTGATAAATGGAGCTAAACGATCTTTTGGTTCAACATGTTCGCGAGAAGCTAGTCTTAAACGTGGCTCTTTTGTTGACAAATGGCCGAGAACCCACCCATCCATTACATATCGAAACCGCTGCGTGCCTCAGAAAGCAAGATAAGCCGTTGGACCTGGCTGTCATTCTTAGATCTTTGAAAGTCGTTACGGGTAGTCACAAGCCCAGTCTGGCAACCAGTCCTACCAAGGGGTATCGTATTACCCAGTAACTGGGTTGTGGAGGTCGGATAGACAGTCGCTCCATGTAAAATACTGGTATTCAGCTGCATCCGGTTATACTGGAAGCCGACTCCAACATAGTTGGGAAAAGGCTACGCCGATTGATTTTGGGTGAGAATCCACCTCATGGTAATTGGTTACCACCATCTATGGACCTTCAACAGGCTATGCCGAGGCGTTGCCAACTTTTATATATTCTTAGGTCATAGATACTGGGCCAGGTGAAGGAAAACGCGCTCACGACAAACAAAAAATGTCAAAATGGTCACACGCGATCAAGAAGACTGTTGGACGCAGCATTTACCGAGCGGTCCACATAACAGAAGACCGCATAACTTGGAGACGCGTCGTATTTGGTCGCGATCCTCAGCATTGAGGGAACGACCAAGGTCATTATCGACCTTATTACAAAACAAGGTTCGTCTTTAGAACCAACTTTAAACCAACGAGTCATTTTTAAATTTCGAACTGTAATCCGACAAAGTTATAGTTCTTATTACAAAAACTGACGTTAAACCCGAGTCTAAGTTGATAATTTTGCATTAAGAACTTTACGTTTTGAGGAATAATGTTCAAAATACAGTAACTGGCTCGAAAGTATAGGCTAGGTCTAAACTTAGAACTCATTTTGTTATAAGACGGTATAAGTTTTAAGTCGCTCACTAGAATTTCTATAAAGCAAGCAATTAGTTTAATAGCGGTCCATAGAATTTTTTTGTGTACCAGGCGTGTATAAGTGGCGAGGCGCCCCGTGGCGCGCCGACAAAAAATGTTCTGAGACATTCTAGGCGACGTCATGCGACGCGTGAATGGTTAGCTAGACTCGCATTCCCATAGCAGAAATTTCGGAAAAAATCTACGTCATCTACGTAGATTTTTTCCAAAATTTCCGAATTTTTAGAGTTTAGCCCACAATTTTTGATAATCAACCGAAGCCAACTTTACATTTAAGTTCATAGTCAAAAAATTAGTTTAAAAAATAAAGACCTTTTATATTACTAGTACATACATAATAATTATTTATTCGAAATAAAAAAATCTTTATATAACTTAATATTGTTAATACATAGTACATCACTCGAACTGACGGTAGGCATGACAAAGTAAATACACAGGGTGTTTTAATGACGATAGAGTTAGCTCAAAAATTGCCTCGTTTGGTCGAATTGGACACCCTGTATACAAAAGTGACACTTCTTACAGTAAAAGTCAGGTTTAATCACACACGGTATAGCCGCTGACGGTAACAAAAATAAGTCTTCAGGGCTTCATCATAACCAAACAATGATTTGATTTTGATTTTTTTTTTTTACACGGAAGATGTTTTACTTCTACCCTCATTAAGTTCTAGATGGAGCTTCAGGGCCTGCGTCCTCTGGTGGAACGGCACGCCTAGGGATTTTGATGGTGACGAATAGTAATAGGAAAGAAAGAAAGAAAAAGAAATTTCAGTGATAAGGTCGTCGCTACATGCCTAAGGATACCGCGGCATCGTTGCGATCAGTATGCGCTTGCATGTAGCGTCGAAGGATGCCGTGCCGTGCCGCCAGAGGGCGCAGGTCCTAACACGATGCATTATTCTTACTGAGTTTTGCCGTACCGTAGCGGCTATCAGGTATGTGAAATACCTTTTCACTCAAAGATAAAAATGTCTCTTCTGCAACTATTTACTTCGTCAAAACTGTCAGACAGTAACAATAACGTCAAAAAAAAACTGACAGTTAAAAACAAAATGGCGCAGATTCACATTATCTGTACAAAATAGACGTCAATATTAATCGACTGACCAGTTATTAAATGACAAATTCGTTACTGCCTGACAGATCACCGTCACGTTTATGACTTCGTCATTACCAAGTGCATTTAGGTGATCTTTTTGACAGTTTCTTAATGTCAGAAATGTAGTTTTTTTTCGTTATGTAGCTGCGAACCGTGTGGGCCTAGGTTTAAGTCCCAGGATACCATTCTGGTCAAATTGTCGGAGGAGAGATTTTGAAAATGCTATTTAAAATTATATTATTTATTCCAATTTATGGTTTCAAGTACAGACGCCAGCACATCAAGCAACTACAATCTGTAAACTTTTTAAATTGATTTTGAACTTTATCACCAAAGCATAAGGTTCAAAGTTGATTGGGAAAATTTTACAGTTTCGGGTATTTTGATGTGCTGGCGTCTGTACACAATTAATACAGTAACTGTACAAGGTATGAAACTGCCAAAAGGAAAAGAAATTAATCGAAAAAATATACGGGCTAGATTAAAAATAATAAATAATTGTGCAAAGGAAAACGCCGAAGGAAAGGGTATTTAAAGAAAAATACATTTTTTACCATCAGACCGTCGGAACGCAAACAAAACGCGCGCCAGCTCACCAAAACGTTAATTTTGAGATCATTAAACCTTTTCATTTTTAAATAGTAGTTAACATAATTATCGAATTTGATTTAAATATTCACTAATGCTAAAGGCATATTCAAATTGTGTGTAAAATTTTCGAAACGAATATTCATTGGTTTCGGAAACCACTACCAGCATGGCTTCGACAAAATCCGATACCCAAAAAACTTGGTATCCAAAACACCGATACCAAAAGAAAAATGATACCGAAAATTCCCAGCACTAAAAGTGATATCAAAATCCCGAGACCAAAAAACATCGCGCGATGATACCAAAATTCGGTACCAAAAAATTACCGATACCAAAAGAATCGGTACCAAAATTTTCGGATACACTAACGAAAAACGGATTTTTCGGCAAGTCGGCGGCGCGTTAGTAATTTTTAAATAAAAACCGTTCACTGCATAAAATAGTCTGGATGCTCCGGGTCCTTCTCGAATCTCTTCGCCTCTTCCTGCATGCTCTCCTTTATTTTTAATATCGCTGCCGATTCCGTTTGGTCGTTTTGGTCGCCGCCAGGGCCACCGAAACCTGGTTTTTAAAAATAAACTATTTATGACTGTCGATTGTTGATACTGTACATTTTTGCGCGATTGTAAACCGTATTACAGCATAGCTACTCACAACCATCCGACAGGCTCTCGTAGCAGAAAATGACACATTTCGACAACTTGATTCGCCTTGCCGAAACAGCAAACAGCTGTTTCTTCCAAATTTTCAGGTTTTGGACTTGTGAACAGCGTTTAGAGGACTCTTACGATAACATTGACTGATGTTCGATACGGTACGGAAGCGTATCGTATGGTTGTGAATAGCTATGCAGGTCTACAACTGCTAGTTATATTTACAGGAGAATGGGTGCTGGCAGAAAGACGTGGGTTCAGGGTAAACTCGGTACCGATCGGTTCGGGTAAACTCGGTACCGATCGGTTCGGGCAAACTCGGTACCGATCGGTTCGGGTAAACTCGGTACCGATCGGTTCGGGTAAAATTGTCCCATAAGTGGGAACATTATAGGTCGCTTAATATTTATACTGCTAGCTTTTTACTATCCCACAGCTGTGCAGGCATGGGAAGACATGAGCATTGATCACCACGCTTGCTCAAAACGGGTTTGGGTCTGTTCATTTATTACGTAAGACGATTTAAGGGGAGAAGGGGGTCCAAACAAGTCTTATTTTTTCTTACGTGGGGGCGGGAGGGGTCTAGATTGTTCTTACGATCAAGATCACAAAACTAAGCAAAAATTATAACGTTTTAATTTTTTTGCTACTTCTTCTTTGCAACTTTGTTAGATACTGGGGGCCTAAAAAGGCCACTTTGCCAGAATAATAAAAGGATAACATTATGAATCATAATATGGCGAAGACAGTCCGTGTTTTTCTTTTTTTCGCTGCACTACGTAGGTATAATCAAAGAGATTGGGATTGGATTGATTGGTATTTTAGCACAGACAATAAAAAATTACTAAAAAATCCTTCACCAATAGGATTTCATACGATTAGCATAACAGTTAACTGTCCATTATGATTCATAATGTTATTCTTCTATGATTCTGTCAAAGTGGCCTTTTTAGGCCCCCGGATCCTGGCCTAGAAATTGCAAAAAACGTACAAAAAAATACAATTGGCGCTTTCGCCTTAAGAGTTCGGTGCTACCAATGAGGGTTTTCGAGAAAATTACGACACCAGTTGGCACCACTGTGACAAGAGGTGTTCCAATATAAAATATACGATGACGTTAATCATTCGATTCATTCATTCGTTCATCATTCAGTCATGACTAAAGAAAATATAGGCTCTTTGACAGATGCCTGGACTTGACGTGTCAGTGCTGCCACCTAGCGAACGTCATTTCAGAAAACCCTCATTCCCATACTGTGTCTATTTCTAAAATATTTTTCTAGATTTGTGCTAGACCTACAGGAAAGTGCTAAAAGCAAAATTTTCTAATACTCACTTAAGTTGTAGTCTCCCATGCCTGATCCCGAGTCTTCCCGAGGAGTGCCAGGCCCTCCCCCTCCCACGCCCCCCGGCGAAGACTTCATGCCGTCGACTCCTCCCAGCCCTGAGACAAGAGACCTGGAGGTTACCTTTATCATCACGTCATTGTACTAATAAACACGGATTCGGGTTAACTATAAATAGTTATTAGTTCGACAAAGTCAACCAAGTTATGGAATCAGGCATTGCTTTGCGGGAAAATCTTGACAGTATAATGTTACTTATGTAAGACTATTTAAGTTTCAATTCCGCTAGTTCGAGGTTTCTAAGGCTACCTTTCCACCAGAGACGAGCGGGATGCGTAGCGAGGGTTGTGTGTAAAACTAACCAATATCAACGCTAACTTACGTTCAAGATCACACTAATATTATAAAGGCGAAAGTTTGTGAGTGTGTTTGTGTGAGTGTGTGCGTTTGTGTGTGAGGGGGTCCGTTTGTGTGTGTGTGTGAGGGTGTGTGTCAGGGTGTGTGTGAGGGTGTGGGTGTGTGTGTGAGGGTGTGTGTGTGTGTTTATTACTTCTTCACGCTCAGACGGCTGGACCAATTTCGAAAAAATTTAGCTGTCACCCTAGATTAACATATAGGCTACTTTTTATCCCGATATTTCCACGGCATCGACTCTTATGCGGGTGAAAACGCGGGGCGCAGCTAGTATAAAAATGAAGCGATGTTATCGGTTGGTTTGTTAATTCTGATCCAGCCTGTCCCAACTTGCTGCCCTCTCCCCAGCGACGCCCTAAGCCGAGGTTCGTACCCCACAGGGGGTGCCCTTAGCGTGTAGTCACTTAGTATATTAGTTAATTACCCCTGGCTGGAGGCTTTAAGTTTACTTAAGGCAACCACAGGATAGTCCGGTTAAGTTGTCACGACCTCTCAAGGTCAACTAAGAAATGCCATTTTAAAAAAAAACATCGGTTGGTTTCCCACACATCCCTCGCTACGCATCTTCGCTCATCTCTGGTGGAAACGCAGCGTGATTGCGTAACACAGTATCAATCAGAATCTGAATCATTTTGAAGTATATTACTAATTCATTGCATCATATGTTCGGAAAATTTGTCTGCTGAACAACGTAAATAAATAAATGAAAACCGTTGATACTGATAGTGTATTACGCAATGAGGGTTTTCTGCAATGACGTTCGCTAGGTGGCAGCACTGACACGTCAGGTCCAGGCATCTGTCAAAGAGCCTATATTTTCTTTACGTCATGACGGATTGATGAACGAATGAATGAATGGAATGATGAACGTCATCATATATTTTATATTGGAAGACCTCTTGTCACAGTGGTGCCAACTGGTGTCGTAAATTTTCACGAAAACCCTCATTACAACGCCGGTTTCCGAATTGAGAATTTGTCAAAATTCCTTACGTATTTTTTTTAATAGAAATTTTGTATTTTGCAGGCTTTCACCTTAAGGGGCTTACATGACCTAAAGCGCGGTCACTGTCGGACTGCATAGAAAAGAAAGAGAAGCGCGATGTCACAACGCTGGTAATTTATTGCAAAATATGAAGCAATTATTTAATTACAAAAAATCTATTGTTTGGACGAAAAAATTAAAACACTAGTATTTTAGTATGTTGCTTGTAGAATAATCTAACAAAAAATCAGAATGATTGTATATATATTAGTATGGTTTTTATTGTAATAAGAAAGTTTTAGAGGTATCTTCATGATTTTTTTTTCTATCGTATCAAATTAGTTGTATTATGTTTTCAAAACACTATCTACCTAGCACATATCCTGAAGAATATCATATATTTTTCTGATTTTGTTTACTGTAGTCGTTCATATACTTTTATTGTTTCTAAAAACTTGCGTTTTTGTGTTTAGGTCCTGTAAGCCCCTTAAATTATGCTTAAGTAGAGTTTGACAACTCAGAAACCGGGTGATTGCCAAGTAAATTAATTTTCGAAAAGTTCGTCCTTGAATGGCTCAAGATATCGAACCAACAGATTAAGAAAACGTCAGAAACTGGGCATGGTGACAGTTGGAAAATAACGCTAAACTTTCTCGGAAGAATCTAATTTCGAGTAAGTTAGAACGAAATTATAACTTTTTGAATAGACTTAAGGTTAGAAACCTATCATAGTCCGTTTCACAAGTATCTTGCACGCAGGTATAACGCCACACAATACAATATAATGGTAACATTTGTAAAAGATTTTTTTATCTAACGTTTCTATGTAACGTTATGCTTGAGTGTAAATTACTTGCAAAAAGCCCAGCCCCAGCAAAGCCATGATGACAAATGTTTAGTTTTTAGATGATTCTTTAATGTCATAACATGCACGGACCGCCGTTAGGTTAATATAATTATGTCACGAAATTATTTTTAGTATAAATTCTAGATTCTAACTTGCTTCATTCTCATTCATTAAATTATGCACTATTAAAAATGTCGACTATTAATGCTTCATATAGGCTCTGTCAAAAATCAAGCCTCTGAAGCGTACTGGGCGTTCAAGGCTTAAGCTCCATTACCTAGAAGATCGGTGACCGCACTTAACGGCCATAGCGACAGCTGTCATGGAAATGATGACAGTGGCAAAGATTTAAATCGTTCGATTCGCCTTACCGCGTCAAAAAATTGTCTCGTTTCGTTTTGACTCCTCAGACACACAATGACTTACTTGATTATCGTGGAAACGCTGTTTAACAATGAGTGAGCTCACTCGTCTCAGTATGGACAGTTTTTCGCGTAACTATGTACTGTGAGAGCCAATCTAACGATTTAAATCTTTGAGCAGCGGGGTTTGACTTCATGTCAAATACTGCTGTAAAACAGATTTCATTACTGCTGCTGTTCTAATATGACGGTACCGTTTTTTTTTTAACAAACCATAGCTGAAACATCTACTTATCGCAGCCTGTAAAACTCAAATATAAGTGCGAGTATATTCACAGCTGAAGTCAATTTATAACTAGGATTTCAGGGTAAAATAATGAATGAAAAAACACAGTTTGTCAAACCATTCTAGTTTTCTTTTTCCCGTAAATTAGTATTAAAAATGCTTAGCACATAATTCTTCTATGTCAATAAAAAACTAAATGCTGTTCGTTAATAAGCGCATCACATGAGAACAGCTGGGCCGATTTGGCTATATAACAGTCCGCTGTGTATTTATATGGTGTACATAATAAAGAGTATTCTATTCTATTCCGAATAAAATTTTTATGGAAAGCAGAATAGGAAAAAAATCTCGGAAATTTTTCAAATACGGGAAAAACTGAACGTACTTTTTTCTATGGGATTTTTGAAGTTTGGACAGGACAACGTCTGTAGGGTTAGCTAGTATTAAATAAAAAAAAATATTTAGCACTAAAAAAGCATAAATACTTTGATTTGACCACGGAGCACGTTTTTTTTTAGCCCTTGGACAAGAATAAAAATGATTAAGTATACAATTATTGTTAATTTTTGTGTGTTGAGTTATGCAAGGAAATTTTACTGCAGCTATTAATACATTGAAAAGACGTATTTAAATATGTATTATAACGGAACTGTATCAGTATTGCTAGACTGAAGAGCCCACAAGGGACTGAAAACTGGCCAAGTGAGAGTCGGACTCGCACACGAAGGGTCCCGTACCACAGGGCAAAAACGCCGAAAAAAACACGTTTGTTGTATGGGAGCCTCAATATTTATTTTATTCTGTTTTTAGTATTTGTTGTTATAGCGGCAACAGAAATATATCATCTGTGAAAATTTCAACTGTCTAGCTATCACGGTTCATGAGATGCAGCCTGGTTACAGACGGACAGATGAACAGTGGAGCCTTAGTAATAGGATCCCGTTTCTACCCTTTGCGTACGGAACCCTAAAAAAGGACAGTATCAGACATAGCAGGATCTGTCAAAATCTGACAGTGGCAAAAATGCAATGAGCCGGCAACGCAATTTGCAAATATATTTGTTTTTAATTAAGGAAACATTATTTACTCGCACTGACATTTAAAGCAAAACAGACAATAGAGATGGGACACCCAAACAAAAGTGGTATTTTCTGGTATCGATTTATACCAACACCCAAAGAAAACTGCGATTTTCTGGTATCGATTTATACCAATATTATGTTTGACAAAAAATAAAGCAGGGCTCTGACACGCCGCTTTCAAAGCGCGTTATAAAACATAATAAAAGCAAATAATTTTTAGCATCTTCGACTAATAAAGCGACACGAAACGGCGCCGCACACCCACCGCAACCAAACTCATTTTCCAAAGACTTTTAGTTATTTCTTTGTTTTTTTTTTTCACGCAAGTGTCAGAGCCCTTATGGCTTCTGTACACATCGGGCAACGTTGGTGCATACGCACATTTGATATTTATTAACTTTGACAGGACATTTGTGCCTTTATTTTCTAAACATGTAACACTTCAACACAGACAACCGAATAGGGTATTTAACAGTTCAGTGAGTTTTTAAATTAAATTTTTCGAAACGTAAAACAAGATAAGTCACGGTAAAAGTATCTCAAAAATTGTGAATTCTAAGTTTTTTTAAGTCTATACTAGACAGAGCCAGCACTACTGCGATCTGACGTCACAAGGAACGCCATATTAACTTCGCACCATTCAGTATGATGACCTTTTTGGGTGACAAAGATAGCAGACTGTGTGTAACTTCTCCATATTTCCACCAAATTTATTAACTTTTTCATAAATCGTCCTTTTAGTAACATCTTTAAAATAAATATAATAAAGTTTATTTTTGGTAGTAGACAAATACACTATTGTAAAGTCCAACATGGGCCATCGTGTACAGGAGCCATCAAATCGACACAAGCGATCGAGGATCTGTTTTATGTGTACATAAAACAGTCCTTTCTGAGTCCAGAGGCCCACCTTCATTGGCGGGCGGCTGCGGGAGGTGCTGGGGCGCCGGTCCGTGCTCGCCGGGGAGAGGGAACTCCGCCCCCAGTGCTCCAGCGCCCACCGGCTTCATCAGAGTGTACAAGTTGTCTCCCCCTGCCGCGCATACATTATGCGTGACTTTTGGTCGAAACCGGTTTTTTTGTGGTATCGATTTTTTTTTGTATTTTTCGTGTCATAGACAAAATCATTTTTTGTTTTATTTATTTGGGTTTGTGTGTGATTTTTTGTTTTTAATGAAATAAAGATGGTAAGCGAAAATAATAAAAAATGCGATGTAACTTCATTTACATTTTTATTATGCAAAAAAAAACTAAAATAATAAACTAAGTAAACAATTTTGTCTATGAGAAGGCAACTAAAAACTACGGTACACATTGTTTTATTAATTTCAAACTGGAATTAGAAGTCAGAAAAATAATATCGTTTTTTTTTTACTTTAAAAAAATGTAGTAAATAATGACTTCTAATAATAGTTTCTACTTCTCAAATCAAAAATATATATATTTCTATTTTATTTTCCATTTGAGAAACAACTTAAAAACTAAAGAAGAATCTATACAGACTCAAAAAATTAAAAAAAAAAAACAAAAAAAGATAAAAAAAAAGCGTTGTACAGAGGTGAACCAAGCGTGATTGAACCAAGGTTATGCGAGAATGAAGCAAGCGAAACGGAAAGAAAGATAAAAGATACATGGTTTTTATTTAAAAAAGGATAATTGTGAGTGAGATGGATCTTTTGGTCAGTTTTTAAGATCGCATCGGATGAAAATGAGCGTACATTAACTTTTAATTATGCATAAAAGCTAGTTTTACCTTTTTTGGCAGCAGAACTCGATTTTTTAACGCTAAAATTGAATGAATAAACTACTCTACATAATTTTTATTCTTTTTTATGATGTCACTTTATGAAAAGATATTTTCAGAACCAAAAAAATAATGAAGATGTTTTTTTTTTCCTTAAATCTTTTTAAGTATCATATCTTTTTTCATAAAAAAGAAACAAAAACAGACGAGTTTATATTATTAATGTAGTCTCATCTTCTAAAAGTTAAATTAAAAACGAATGCGACATTTAAATACCTTGAAACCTGCAAACTTTGTAAATACTTGTTAAAAAATAAATTATAATTTTACTTGTTAGGATGTGCGTGAGTTTCCATCGATTTTTACTGAAAAATAATGTTTTAGGCGGCACATGGGATTGCTGGCGAAAATCGTTTGACATCTTTTTTTACGAAAAAAAGATAAAATGTCAATCAACTTTCTTGAGGGGACGGTTAACACATGAAGCGTCTTATGCGGGTATCAAGTTTTTCTTTTAACACTAAAATACGTAAAAGAAACTAGTCAAAAATACATTTATAAATTAAAAAAAAAAACTTTTTCGTAATTTTAGTTTTTTCAGATCTTTTGTATATTTCAGTATAAATCTAATATTAAATTAATTGATTTGAATTAATAACTAATTATAAAAACAATTTAGAATTTTATCCATCCATCACCCTTATATAAAGTAATAATCTCATTGATTTTATACTATGGCCCATTTGCACCACAAATCACTAAATAAATTTAGCGCTAAACGAATTTTAAAGTTCGTTCTATTTCTGTCAATCGTTTAAAGATGACAGAGACAGAACGATGGTTTTAAATACGTTTAGCACTAAACGCATTTAGGACGAATTTCATCAATAAAATTGAAAGCGCGAATTTTACCCATGAAACTGAACGCGATCAATCAATAGTCTTTAATTGTAAACATAGGTAACAGCAGTGTGCAAGATATTACAATTGTTATATTATAGTTTCTCCACGTTTTGCCAATTAAGTAAATTGATTAGTATCAATGTCAATTTTTTTAATGTAGTTTAATACAATTCAATAGGTAATGTCAAATGTCAGGTATGATAATATTTAACGAAATGCGATAGCGAACAGCATATCTAAACCGAATTCAAGAGCTGTCAGAGTCATCATCAATAAAATAAATAAATAAAAATCATTGTTGTGGAATATTGACACTGACAACTCTTAAACGCGGTTTAGATGTGCTGATCGCGTTCAGTTTCATCGGTGAAATTCACCCTATGTGATGTGTGGTGCAAACTTGCCTAAAGGTCTTAAAAACATTACAACTACCTACAAAAAAAAAACTTGAAACCGCTGAACCCTTACCCCGCCACCTTCGCCCAGTCATGAAACTCACCGGAATTTGACGAATCTTGCGGGCTGGGCATGATCGGTGTCGGCGGACCTGGGGGCCCGTTGCTGCCGGGCGGGGCCCCGTACGCGCCGGGCGACCCGCCGGAGTAGTTCAGCGGGGCCGCCCCGCCGCCCCCGCCGCCGCCGCTGCCGCCAGCCCAAGCGCCTCGCGGTCCCATACCCATAGGTGGCATACCTGGATGAGACAGATGTTTCAAACTACTGGATGGCACTAATTGACAGAAAACCAGAGATACGGCAAGGTATTATGTTAGGGGGCATCCATTAATAACGTGAGTCGTTTAGGGGGGGGGGGGGAGGGGGTAAAGCCGATTCTCATCCAATCTCACGTGGGGGAGCCGTCCTGGCACGTATCACGTAATTTTTTTTTCCGCAAGAAACAGTTAAAATCTAGACTACGATCTTAACAATCTTAAATACTAGTCTTAAACAAAAATAATTACTTAAACAAATTGTTTTTTATTTTTTATTAATCCAACGCAATGAAGCATAGATTTAACATATTTACACTGAAAATACGCATTTTGAACAATCTCACGTGAGATTAGAGGGAGGGGGGTGGGGGTCGAGCCAAATCTCACGATATCTCACTAAGGGGGGACGGGGGGTTCAAAAATCGCCAAAATCACCTCACGTAATTAATGGACGCCCCCAGCCATCTATAAATTACGTCATACGAATTTCATTAGTTTTGGAGTCCGTCCTTGTTGCAGGTGGTCATATTTGTGTGACTCCCAAAACAAATATAGCAAAACATTTTTTATTTGGGTAAATTAAATCAAACCATATAATAATAGTTTTCCACCCTCTCCCTCCCTCTTAACGTGTGATGTAATTTATTTATGGCAGTTTCTCAGCATACAGTAGCAGTTTTTGCTGTCTTCAAAAAACATGTCTATCTTTCTTTTTTTTTTTATTCAAGAGGAGCAACAAACTGCTTCAATATAAAACAAGAAATACACAAAACATATAGACAATATTGCAGCCCACAACGCTCTTCACAGATAATAACGTTAGGATACAATGTCTTAATAAAAATGGAATTATTTCAAAGGAGAAATTTATTTCCTTTAATTAAAAGAATGGCTTACAAGCAGACAGCTCACCTGATGGTAATGGCCATCTGCAATAACAGAGGCATCGCGGGAGCGTTGACTACCTTTTATAGAGAGGACTGTTTTCAAAGACTTATCCTAATATACTTCTATCCCAAAAACCCAACATTATTTTATCTATGGTCTGTTCCAAAAATAAACAAATGGATCAGAGAATGTACCTGTGGGTGCCAATTGGAAGTCCCATCTACAAATTGAGTACTTTGAATTGATTATTTGAATACTTACACCCGAAATCCTAATTTGAAATCACCTTAGAGATGTTTTACATTTAACAATGGAGGTTTATTTTATAACCTCACTAGCTTTTGACCGCGGTTTCGCCCGCGTGGAGGCCGGCAATTATCGGGATAAAAAGTATTTTATGTGTTAATCCAGGTTATAATAAACTATCTGTGTGCCAAATTTCATCCAGAGCCTATTAAAAGTATACAGTACCCGGCGATAATATTGCACATCGACCTTTGGAAAGAGACAATCGGCTAATTTCGGCTTCGTAGAGCGTTATCTCTGTCGCACGAAATACAAACAGTCCGGTATCTATTAGGAGCTGTTAAAACAATAATTATGATTTGCTTCTTTTGATAATTATTTTTATTCTTTGTATAAAATGGTTTTGTGTAAAAAGGTCGATGTGCAATATTTATCGCCGGGTACTTAGATTTTTTTCAATAACAATTTAATGATGGTATTGAAACAAAAATTGTTGGAAAAAGTGATGAAATATAAAGTTGAAACCTTCTAAAT
Organism: Luperina testacea; assembly: GCA_927399505.1. NCBI lineage: Eukaryota > Metazoa > Arthropoda > Insecta > Lepidoptera > Noctuidae > Luperina > Luperina testacea. Next base: position 2,325,556 of record OV656785.1, on the reverse strand, counting down.
ACAGACGTGATTCGTGTTTTTTTAAAGGCGGTTATTCTTTTTTGAAAAAAAAAAAAAATTCTGAAAAAGTTTAAGTAAATCAGTTTTTTTTTTCATTTGTTTTTTTTTCATTTTATTTTTTGTACGTTTCCTTTTTATTCATATTCAGTTAATCGTTTTATAGAAATACTAATATTATTTTTGCGGTCAATAAATTCAATACTGTGCGTAAATATTCATTCTAACTGCGGAACCCTTCTCTGTGCGTGGTTAGACACGCACTTCACCGATTTTATCTACTTAAATATTTTTGCGTGTCCCGTACATACAGGGAGTACTCAGTCACATACCTGGTCCCTGAGGCGGAGGGCCGCGCATACCAGCGGCGTAGGCCCCGGGGCTCATGGGGCCCATGCCGGGTCGCGGCGGCGTCATGCGCGGCCCGCCTAGCACCCCGCCGCCGCCGCGCTCCAGAGAGTTGCCCATCATCCCCTGACCTGTGCAAAATAGATTATACAATGCAGACTAGAACCAAAAAAGCTTGTGAGTGTGTGTGTTTATATGTTTGTTACTCCTTCACGCTCAAACGGCTGGATCAATTTTGATAAAATTTTGTATGAAGGTAGCTGATACCCTGGATTAACATATAGGCTACTTTTTATCCCGATATTCCCACGGGATCAACACATGCTGGTGAAACGGCGGACAAAATTTTATCAAAATTTGTACAGCCGTTTGAGCGTGAAGAAGTAACAAACATACTATAAACACACAACTTTCGCCTTTATAATATTAGTGTGATGAAACATCCTATATCACAATCGTAATAACCATATAATGTTTCCCACTGCTGGGACACAGGCCTCCTCCCTCCGAGAGGGAGTTTGCTGTAATCTACCGCGCGAGACCAATAGGGTTGTTAGATAAGAAAAGAAAGAAAATACGTTTACTTGCGGCAAACATGACGCATAAAAAAAAATAAAAACAACCAACAAAAAAAAACAAAAATTTTGATGTCACAAATGTCTTCGAATTTGTGGTTCTAGGACATGCCGGTTTCCTCACAATGTTTTCCTTCACCGTTTTGAGAGCAGTAGAATAACCTACAGTACCCGGCGATAAATATTGCACATCGACCTTTTTACACAAAACCATTTTATACAAAGAATAAAAATAATTATCAAAAGAAGCAAATCATAATTGTTTTAACAGCTCCAAATAGATACCGGACTGTTTGTATTTCGTGCGACAGAGATAACGCTCTACGAAGCCGAAATTAGCCGATTGTCTCTTTCCAAAGGTCGATGTGCAATATTTATCGCCGGGTACTGTAAACTGGACAAAATCTAATTTATCAAAAAAAAGATGCTTACCTGGAGGCCCATTAAAATCGTTGCCCATTCCCATCCTGACGGCTCCACGGGGTCCTCCTCCGGAGTACCATGGTCCTATAAACGGTTGTCCTGTTCCCATTAGCTGTGGTTGTGGTCCGTGAGGCGACGGCTGAGATCCGGGGTGCGGCGCGGGCGGTGACGGTCGTAGCGGAGAGTTGGGGAAGAAACCGGGTGGCATTCCACCGCCACCCATGCCTGGAAACGGTAACAAATCAATCATGAAAACACCAGCTTCCAGTCTAACCAGATGCAGCTGAATACCAGTATTTCACATGGAGCTAGTGCCTATCTGACCTTCATAAGCCAGTTGCTGAGTAACAATACCTTTTGGCAAGTCTTGTCAGGCTTTTTTGTCAGGCTTTCGGGTTTCGACTACCCGTTATGACTGTCAAAGATCTATCTTGGCCAGCATTGCTTAACCTTGACCATGCAGTTATTTATTCTGCTACTATGAGTAGCAAACAAGCTATATGGCTACCAGTGTGGTTGCCATGCACGCTTATAGCAGTTTAATTTTTGTCAAAGAGTGTCATGTGAAGTGTCAAGCGATTTTGAACCATATATGCAGTAAACTATTACCGTCACACGTCTATATTTTTTTCGTCAAATGCCTTTTTATTTTTTATTTTATTAAAAAAATAAAAAGATTTTTTTTTTTTACATTTTTATACAGACAATTCCAATTTCAACTCTATATTAGTGGTTATAATGGCTATCATATAATTTGGTTTTAATAGGTTTTTATATTTTATCTTTTTGATAGATTGTTTTATACTTGTGAATGTGAAAATGTTGTAGGCCTTGTAGATTGAGGATTTGTAGACCATTTTTTATTTTATTAAGTGTCTGGTACTTGTTGACAGGCCTACACTCTCCTCCCATACCTATTAATACTGTAATTTAAAAACATTGTAAAAACCCCGATGACACAATAAATATTATTGGTTTGTGCAAGACATATTTGCTGGCAATTTGAGCCATGTGTTATTCCAATATGTGATAGCTAAAAGTGATTTATACTGGCTTGAAAATGTTGTTTCATAATATTTTTCAGTGTTCAACCCAGATGTTACTGCAACTATTTTTTCCAGGAAAGCCAGATAAAGGAGTTATGCATGTCTTACATAATTATGCGTTTTTAGGTCCTTTAAAAAGGCCACTAGAGTATCTATACATATTTATTAATGTTTTTATCTAACACAAACTTGTTTCGTTTATTTAAGTAAGCATACACACGTCACATTGCAGTGTACAACTGATTTACATCAGTCACCTCACACATCAGGTCCAGTGTCAGGCACTAGTTCCTGGGTTTTTTGCTGAACTGGGCCTTTTTTTGTGCAGCCATGAGGCACACTTTCCTGCTAATTTCTTACATCGGACTTTACATTTTTTATTAGTTTTTATCTGATGTATGTCTCTGGTGTACTGAGTGTCTTTTAATCTGTGCTAAATAAATGTACATCCTTCTTCTTTCTTTCTACCTGGGTTAAGATTGAACCCAAATAATTTCAATCTTCTAAACCTAACAATTAAAAAGTAAAAGTTTCATTATTTTTTCTTTTCACCATAGACACGATGAAATTAGAAAGTGCACTTTCTATTTGCTGTACAGCGTAGCAACAGTAAGTACAATTAAATAGACATTTTTTATGTTAACACTTGTCTTTCTAAATATTTAGAAGAATGATATTTTTAGTTTAATTATGCTGTCCTAGTAGAAAATGCATTTCACATAGATATGTGGAGTAAAATTTTGGTGTTTCAGTCATCAGATCTTGCTGTAATGTCAGCATTCTACATCAAAAACATGTTACAAATGCCACTATGTTGTGATATCTATGTTATCAATGGCTTGTATTTGTTTACATAGTAACTGAGACAAGGACAAGCGCACCATCTCATGCATACCTAATTTGTGGGTTAGACATTTACCTGCTAAAAAAAACACCTCAAAATTACATGAAAACATGAAAAAAACTTGAAAAATTATCGTAGAACTGTTACCGTTAGCTAAATATAAACTTCAGAATCAGGAAATCCATGTTTTATTAACGCCAGAGATAAGAGAAACGTTGGCCTAAAAACACGTAGTAAAAAACAAATTTTACAGTTGTAGTCGCGATTGTTCGCGTATTTAGCACACGTACCGTCGTTAGGCGGCGCCGGGCCGGCGGTGTGGCCGATACCGTTGACTCCATAACCAGAATTGACAAAACCATAGTCGTGGAAAGCCTTGGCTTCGGAGGAGTGCTCACAAGTGTCTCGTCGCTCTGGCGCGGCACAGTACAGGTCCCAGAACACGCACCACCACGAGTGGAGGAACCCGGGCGGCTCGCCCAGTGTTATATTCTTCTCCCATCGTATTTCAGATAGAAATGTTTGCGCCGCTTTGGTCGCACCGACATGAAGCAAGTATTCGTACACATAGAGCGCCAATTTCTCGCGAGCCTGAGCGTCCGAAGGCACCGTAGAGCCCTTGCCCTTGGCATACATATCGACTGGAAGCCGACTTTTATGATGATATTGTTTATTATTTACATTAACGCTTTATATCAATAAATTCAACTACACAAAATGTCATTGATCGATGGCGACATTTGGCGTCTGTGGCATAGAGAAATTGGTTTGTTCTCGGCGTGCAGGCAGCTGTCATAAAATAATTGTTAATAGGTTAGTACAGATTATAATTTTTTGTCTATAGATAAAATCTAAATTTTACTATGCAGTAGCAAAGAATGAATATTTATCAAGAACAATAATATTGTTGTGTTTAAAATGCTTACATGTTGTGTACATACGTTTGGGTTTGGGAGCATAAAATCTATTCCTGGCTGCTGGCCCTGACCATACAAAGCATTTCAAGTTCCAGTTCTAAGAACATCGCTTTTTATATTAATCGACATCAAAAAAGAGAAGTTCTCAATACGACCAATAGGTACCTTCTATTCCATTTGTAACGCTGTATATTATTATTATTTGTAAGATTATTTTCGTATTTAGGAGGGTTTTGACTCCCAAATTATGATTTGAAATACAAAGGTACAGACGCCAGCACATCAAGCTACCCGAAACTGTCTTTTCCCAATCATCTTTGAACCTTATGCTTTAGCAATAAAGTTGAAAATCTATTCAAAATATTTAACAATGTTAGTAGCTTGATGTGCTGGCGTCTGTACAAGTATACATACATGGGTACTGTGGAACACTGACAAATCATTTGTAGACAGGAGTCGAAGTACGATATTATTACCACCTTCATAAAGACTGTTTTGGAGATAAGGAGAGCAGTCGACAGCTTAAATGCTGATAGCAAAACACTCACGCTTTCTGCAATCGTGTGCTCGTGCATTATTGACAAAATTCTTCCTGTGAAAATGTTTTAGGAAGTCGATGCCTTCGCAAGCCGATTATAATAATGGTTTACTGACCACAATAGTTTCTGAAATAATCAACAGTACTAGTCACTTTTTATCTATGTAAATGTAATAGAGCATTTTATTTGTTCTCCAATTTGCTTAGTTTCAAATTAAAACAAGTCTTCCCTCTTTGTTTCGAAATTCATGACATTCCCGTAGCATTAAAACTGCTAGACGCTACTCTTGGCTTTCGGGGGAAGACTGCATCTTTGAAATGCCTGTATAATGCTACCAAAACGATATCTTTCATTAGCACCAATACTGTAACGTCTGTGTCCGGCTCTTTAGAACATTTCCAGTGAGGCACGTTTGCGATACGATTCGCCTCATCGTTGTTCAAAGCTTTTGAAGATGCTTTTAGGACCCCATTTCCTTTCTTAGCTCTGCATTTACAGTAACAAATTGCTGAACACACATACAACAACAACATTTTTACAAATCTTTAGAACCATAGACACTAATTTAATTTCATAACTTATTTATTCCCTGCGACGCTTTTGATTACCAGACGAAAACATACTGATACTGGAACTCTAGCAATGTCTCGGCTTGTCTATTCCTTTTTCCTTTTCGTGCGGCCGTGTCACCGCGTGGTTCACAGCCGCGTTTCAGTAAGAAACATACAAAATGGCAATCCGCCCTGTATACAGGCCGACAATCGTCAAAAAGAGGACGAAAAGATTTATCCGCCATCAATCGGATCGCTATGACAAACTCAAGCGTAACTGGCGTAAACCCAGAGGTAAGTACGCGTGTTCTATGTTGGCATTGTCGCCTATGATAACCTTATTTTGACTATTATTTTGTCAATTATTTTTATTTGTAGTGTAATTATGAGATATTTCAGGCTATTGCAGTGTTTAAAATGTATTATAGTAAAAATTACTAACTTTAACGATGAGGTTATGATTTGACGAAAGCGAGGGATAATTTTGATGAAAACCTTGATAAAACTCCTTGGAACAAGCGTGAACAAGAAAGAAATATTACAAAAGAGGTTGATACTCATCTCTATGAATTAAATGAAATAAAAAGCAAAAAGGGTCAACTATTATCTGAATCTTTGACAACATTGTCTCTTTGTAAACACACCTTGATTCCGGATTCTAACCTTCAATTTTTTGTAATTTATTGTATACACTATAAACCAATTATGAAACTAAAATCTTACTAAATAATTAACGTTTAGCAGACCACATTGCTATAATTAGTGTAAACATTGTATTTCCCTAAACTAAATTAAATTCATAACTTAATTTTGATTATTTTCATTAAAATGTGGGTGACAAACACTTCCAATATACATATATATTTTTTAATAAGAATATGCTGCAATATATGCAAGGGCACTCTGTGTTATACATTCCATATGATAATTACAATTTGTTACCTTGCTAGATTAATTTCTACTAAATCCTATTCCATGTAACTTGCATGTGGTTACCTGGTCATAGTGGTAGATACATTTTAGTCTGTTATAAAATATCAAATAAGAAATCTGATATTGATCTAACTATGGATGTTTGACCAATTTTGGATAAATTCCAGTTAACTTGTCTAGCAGATAATTACATTCTATTTCTAATTTATCTGGTGAATAATGCTGAAAAAGACAGCAAGGTCCTCAACAAAATGAATTTTACTGTTTGCTTTAGCTTATGTAAATAGTAATTGATAAGTTCTAATGGTCACTTTGATTTTATGAAATATACCATTTCGACCGTAGCAATTAACATTGTTGTATCTACACTTTTGCGATTTTCATTTTATTGCATTAAAAGCCTTAGAATAAGTTTATACGCATAAGCATATAATTAGTATTTATACGTCACACCAAATTTGGTTAAGGTACATTGACATAATATTTGATACATATTTGAAACTTTGAACGGCCGTACCCTAAAGTAGCTATTTTTCACATACAACTATGTTAATTGCTACGATCAATTTTTTATCCAAATCATCAATCTTCATTCATCTTTGATCTCTGAATGACCAGAGGGGCAATTCTCGTAATTTTTAGCACATTCATAGTCTGATCTGTCACAATCTGTCAAAAATACCTTTAATTTCCTTATATTTTTGACGTTGATTGTTGCTGAAATGAGATTGTGACTAGATTTTGAATGTTTTTTGGTCTTCACGTCTTCACAAGACTCAATGTGACCCAACTTCTTTCCCTACTTACAGGTATTGACAACAGGGTGCGCAGGCGTTTCAAGGGTCAGTACTTGATGCCCAACATCGGTTACGGTTCAAACAAGAAGACCCGTCACATGCTACCCAATGGTTTCCGCAAGGTATGCACCGTCATATTATTTTTAAACTTTAGATCAGGGGTTCCCAACCTATTACCCTATGCGCCTCCCTAAAGTTTACGCTAAAATACTACGCCCCCCTATCCCAACTCAACTACAATGGACAAAAAAAAAAACGATGAAAACTTTAATGGACTTTATTAATCGTGTACACTATACAACGTATAATAATGACCATTAGTGAGAACATTGGGCCTGCATTTTATTAACCAATTTATCAATTCTAGGCTTCATGTTGGTCAGTGCACAGCGTAGATCAATTTCGACATGAAGTTTTTTTTTTTTTTTGGATATGGCATCTCGTAGTTGACCTTGAGAGGTCGTGACTACTTAACCGGACAATAATCGACATGAAGTCGAAAATGCTTTGTTTTTATACCTACCAGCGTCGAAAAACCCCGTTCACAAAGATAGGTAGTCGAAAACGGTAAAAGAATACGCAGTGCTTGCTTGCCGACAACAGTGTAAATGGCCTTATATTTTATCCAAAATTCAGTGAAATCCATGTGGCTGAAATTATCGTGAGCAGACGAATCATTTTTCACGTCCAAAGCTTCTTGCAATATTTCGGGCAATTGATCGACATTAATCACAAATGGATTTCTTATTAATTTATGAATTGGGTTTTCAGCAAAGTTTGGGGAAAATATCTACAAAATTCAGCAGCAAGGCTTTTCAAATGACACATTATGTGTACAAACAAATGTGCAATTTCTTGATTATCATCCAGCATTGAGGATAGTTTAGGAAACGCTGCGTAAGCTTTTTAAGCCGCTCGACTCGTCGCGCCCCCCTTTGGATCACCCTACGCCCCCCAAGTGGGGCGCGCCCCACTGGTTGGGAACCCATGCTTTAGATAAACCTTGAATTTAATCACAATTGAGGACCTTGCAGCAAAAGGGAGGCAGATCCAAATTTTTAACGACATCGTAACCGTAAAAAAATCGTCGTCAAAAATTTATTTCCCTTAAAAACCTTAGCAAAATATGTAGGTAAATATGTTTATATTATATTATACCATATAAATCTTAGACATTAGAGTAACCAATCATTTTAAAAACCTTTTTTCTTGATACCTGACATTTTTTATACTTGGACTTGCCTCCCTTTTGCTGCAAGGTCCTCAATTTTATCTGAAAATGGTTATGAGATCTATGATGATAACACTCGTTTAACAGAGATTACAGTAACAATGGGCTGGCCCTCGTCTTGATGTCCATCTCTTGCCCCTATACCTATTTATTTGGAGACAGCACAAAATATCCTTCCTTCCTCCTGTAAAATATTAACCTTTTGACTGCCATAGATCAAAAAACCGCCCTCGTGCCCTCGGCGTCAGTCTGTTATGTGGTTGAACCGTGATGTGCTGGGCACATTTTGGTTTGTGTGGCAGTCAAAATGTTAATAGAATCTTTTATCACAACTCTGTAATCTATTGTTAGCATCAGATAATACAATATATGCAAGGGCACTCTGTGTTATACATTCTATATGATAATTACAATTTGTTACCTTGCTAGATTAAATTCTACCAAAACCTATTCCATGTAACTTGCATGTGGTTACCTGGTCATAGTGGTAGATACATTTTTCTTTCCAATACTCGATTGGGACTCAACTTCAAGACATCGTTAAAAGTCTTTCCTGTCTCAACAGTACACCTTAAAAGTATAGAGAAAGCATGACATAAGTGTCATGCTTTCTCTATACTTTTAAGGTGTACTGTGGGGATCTCGGCTTAAGAGCCGAGATCTGTAAACATTACTTTTATTTACTTGGCACTGTCAAACTAAAAATTCAAGGAAGAGACGGGAAAATGTCTGAGTCAAAGTTTGTACTAAGTACCATTTACAGATCTTGTGGTATGACTCGATGCAGTCGCGGTTATAGAACTTGCGAGACATTTACTGCGGAATTTCTTAAAACCTCTGGAGTCTCGTGTCGTCTCGCTTCCACATTGAAAGACCGCGACTGCCTCAAAAATTGTCGCGTACTAGACGCTTGTATATAAAGTATTTTTAAATAAATAATCCGCCATATTCCTCAGGTGCTGGTACACAATGTGCGTGAGCTCGAGATCCTGATGATGCAGAACAGGAAATACTGCGCAGAGATCGCCCACGGAGTCTCGTCAAAGAAACGCAAGACCATCGTTGAGCGCGCACAGCAACTCAGCATCAGGGTGACCAACTCGGCAGCCCGTCTTCGTAGCCAAGAGAACGAATAAACTAAGGATAATTATTAAAAAAGTTATAAAAAAATTTGGTGTTTTTTTTTTTGTTAACCTTATTTTACCATAGAGTAAGAGTGAACAGGCTTCTTCTCGGTAAGCTCACTCCATCGTAGACTTTGTCTCTGTCAGCTCTGACCTAGATTACAGTCAAGAGGAAACCCATTACTCTCTCAGGTTTACATTACCACTGGCCGTAGAGGGTTAGGGCTGCCTTATAACATCCTGGTCAGTCAATAACTGCTGAGAATGATACACGAACAAATCCCAGGATTCGTAGAACACAAAGGCTCAGCGACGAAGTTTAAAAACTACAACCGAAATCTGAGTTCGTAGTGGAATGCTTACCGGCTTCCGTCACCATACCTAGTTATAGATTCTTCCGGCGCGTAGTCAAAATCGGAACTAATGACGCCATCTTGTTTTATACATTGCACCTAACAGATTACCAACAAGTAGGTATAGTATGTACCTGCAAACGGGACGAATAGGGATGCAGCGGTGAATCGGGACGAATCTAAAATGAATTTTAACGTTGAATAATATAGGCCAAGGCACTTAGTGTCTCTAAACACACTATGCCGAAGTTCGGCATGGTTTCGCCTGCAATGTTATTTGAATTACTGACGACACAATGCCGAAATTACGTTGCGTTATAGCGTACATCCGAACATCGGTCGGGCGGAAGTTCAGCGGTTCTGTAGAGCACATTTATACGCGACCAAACTTCGGTTCGATTGCCGAAGAAGATCCGGGGCGGGGAGCAGCGGGAGGCAGGCATGCGGCCTGGCCTGCGCCCCGCGTGTGCGCAAGTGAATTTCTGCCGCGTTATATATGGTGTGTCATATCATCAGCCGAATACGTCGGAACGTAAAATCAGCCGCGGATCTTCGGTCGCGTACCTTCGGCATAGTGTGTTTGGACATAATACAGTAAACAGATTAGAGTATTTTTTAACCTTATTATTTGAATGTTAAGATCCCTTTTAAAGTTTGTCCCGATTCATCCCTGCATCTTTTTTCACCCTGTTTGACAGTACACAGGTTTTAATTTCAGTTACCTATTGAGCAAAATATTTGTTCGAAATTGCATTGTACAGACGCCAGCACATCAAGCTACCCGAAACTGTTTCGCAATGAACTTAGAACCTTATACTTCAGCGACAAAGTTGGAAATCTATTAAAGAAATTTGACAGATTGTCTGTACTTTTGCTGCAATTTAGAACAAAAGTTTTGCTCAATAACCGAGATTAAAAAAACTGAAGTGTTATTCGACTTTTGTTGCTGACCGTACCGGACCGTATCTATTACATTAGGTGTCGCCAAGTGTTGCTGAAATCTAGCATAGGTAGGTAGATCTTATGCAGTAATGACGACGTCATTGACGAATGTCAACGCCTTAGCTAGCTTACGACAAACTACCCAGTGGCGGATTTACACATTTGCCGCCAGTAGGCTATTCAAATTTGAATAAGAAATTGCCGCCTCTAAAGACCTCTACAATAATGGGTCAGTTTCTAGATATATGTATTTATAACCCAACGATGTTAAGATTGCCCAAGAAATAGTTTTTGGGTACCTATATCTATATTTCTGAGCTCATAACAGCTCGAATTATGTACTACATTAATAAGGCGGCGGCGCCTTAATATCTACTAGAACTACACAATAATGAACATTTTTTGCAGCCCTTAAAATCTGCCGCCCTAGGCTCCAGTTTACTCAGCCTGCTGGTAAATCCGCCACTGAACCTACCTGAGATCCGTTTTTGCCATTTTGGCTACGAAATCCTAACAAGTAGGTAGGTAAGCTAATCGTCCTGGCACTAGATGCCAACTTCAAAATATTTGGGAAAAAAGTAGTGTAGGTACTAACATCCCCATTATTGAGCCTGCCGCATGCCGGTCGATTCTGCAAAAATCTCACTGTGAAAACTTAGGTGATGTGAGTTTGTTTTTGCTAGAAATTGACACTATTGACAGCTCACTCCACGCTCACTTCACCTAAGTTTTCACGGTGAGATGGTTACAGAATCTCACTGCTGTAACCAGTAAAACATGATGTTTTGAAAATTACGTAACAGCAACAATAAAGCGCTCTGTGCGTGTTTCTGTGTCGCGTGCCCTGTGCTAATATTTTGTGCTTCGGCCCTGTCACTGGAGGGACGGCGTTATGTGGTAGTGGAGGTACCAAAAAGTACCTAGTGTTTTGTTTGTGTTTATTTATTGTTTTTTGAGTTTAGTTGTTACTTCCAGCGAGGTAATTGCTTAAGGGGGAAGCGCTAAGGTAGCCCGCGAAATTAAAATTTTCTTACGTTTTTTGCAATTTGCTGGTCAGTATTAAGTTGTACGTCGATCAAAATATGATTCGCGGCCGTAACAAATATGTTATTTACAGAATTATAATCATTAAAGTCATCAACACAACTCTCTAAGACCACGTAACCCCAAAGAATGACGATTTCATGAAACAGTTACCTATTCTTTGGGGTTACGTGGTCGTTCGTTACTTTTTTATTTACACAAACTCAATAATTTCCTGGTTAATATAGCATAACACCGTCCGTAATGGCAGATCATTGGCAAAGCTGTGGTTATGATAATATTTTTTTTTATGATACACGCCTCTTCGTACCAAGTACGGCTTGTTAGAAACAACAGGATGTTCACAATGTGGAGTTTGACTGTATTGAGAGAAAAAAAACTAACTCTTCTATGCTTTTAACTGGTGAAATGTGGGCGTTACTACAGGTACACGTCTGCCCTAACCCTTTGGGAATTACAGGCGTGATATAATGTCAGGTACCATCGAGGAAACTTACATCTATACACCGTAAGGGCTATTTTTGCTTGTAGAGCTCGGCCGCTATAGTAACGCTTGCTAACAGATGTGGTTATCGTGTGCATGGGATTTTGTTTTCAAATTGGGCAGATGTTAGTTTCCTTCGACCCATAATCATGAACGCCGAAAGTTTACGGGGGATGTATTCTTAGCTCAACGAAGCAGGCTCGATCACTTTTGCAACACTAACACTACTTGCTATGTGAATATCAGTGACAGGAAGCTATTGAACACATCTGCCTACCGTTTTAAAGGGTACAGGCGTGATGTTATGTTGTGTGATTGCGTAAACAATGCATACATATGCTATAGCAGCAATCGCGGTTGATTTGCTGGCATTTATTGAAGAGTTTCGTTATCTGTCGCCGAAACTCATCATCAAATCTTTACGAAATTTAAACGGGACCATTTTGCAAATCCATCTAAAAACGAGGGAGTTACGCCCGAACATATAAAAATATATATACATATATATATAAACATCCGAATTGAGAACCTCCTCCTTTTTTGAGGTCGGTTGAAAAAAATTGTTTTAGAAAATGGAGCATCCTATACCTTCATATTTGACGACTTGGACATGCAAATAATTCTGCAGAATTCGGTCAAAATTAAAGCTAAAACAGTGAGGCTTGAACGTGCATGTGGTTGGAAAGTTCAGTGTTTTTGTTCATTATGCAGCAGGAAGGCACATGATTTGGCGTTAGGCGTGTTAATTACAGGTATTCGTTTAATGAGGGTTTTCTGAAATGACGTTCGCTAGGTGGCAGCACTGACACGTCAGGTCCAGGCATCTGTCAAAGAGCCTATATTTTCTTTAGTCATGACTGAATGATGAACGAATGAATGAATCGAATGATGAACGTCATCATATATTTCATATTGGAAGACCTCTTGTCACAGTGGTGCCAACTGGTGTCGTAAATTTTCACGAAAACCCTCTAGCTCTCTTTACACTTTTCATCTGTTTTCTTTTTGATATTTTTAAGGGTTCTGTACCCAAAGGGTAAAAACGGGACCCTATTACTAAGAGTCCACTGTCCTTCTGTATGTCTGTCTGTCACCAGGCTGTAGGTATCTCATGAACCGTGATAGCTACAGTTGAAATTTTCACAGATGCTGTATTTCTGTAGCCGCTTTATCAACAAAAGGGCGACTAGAATCATTTCTATTTGTTGTAATTTCTGACGTTCAAGCGCCTTTTATGTGCCTATTTGAAATAAATGCTTTGACTTTGACTTTGAAATAATAAAAATAAGTTTAAATTTAAAGGGGTGTATAAAAGAAAAGTTTTTTCGGCGTTTTATACCTTGTGGTACGGAACCCGTCGTGTGCGAATCCGACTCACACATGGCCGATTCTTTAGCTTATTATTTTGTTAGATGTGAAATGATTTGTGGACCCATTTGTTGGGCTGCAAGAAGTGGATTCGACATTTCAAGTTCAGGATCAAATCGACTTTGATTCGAGTTAAAATAAAAGCGAGTGGTCAGTTTACGTAAGTAAGCCAGCTGTCTTCGTCAATCTCCTTGGTTGAAGCCACCAACACGCATTGACGGACGCATCAGCAAGGTGATCATTGCTCATCGCAGATTGTCATGGAGTTTCTGGCCCGTTCTTCTCTATAGAAACCTACTACGCTTTGGAATGTGCAACTAGCTTCATATTTAGTAATTCAAATGCCTTACAACAACATTTCCTAAAATTTCTAGTCATTTATATGTTTGTAAGATAAGATGGCTGATGAAAAATCTGGTTTGAAAAATAACGTTTTTCAGTCAAACAGCGCACGCGCATACGCTCTTAATGGTTTAAGGGCTGATTTTTCAATCATCTGATAACTTTATTCGAGGAATAATTTTGAAAGTTTGACAGTTATTTCATACAAAGACTGTCAAACGTCAATTTTATTCCTCGAATAAAAGTTATCTGGCGATGGAAAAATCAGCAAATGCTTTGAGTTCTGTATGAGAAGATCTTTGCCCTGTATGAGTGTAGTGGATCAGTACCTGATGGCTGATATTATTGCCATAGTTTACAGATGGAATTAGTGTGAAAGTCAGTAAAGATGGTGCATCCAGGGAAACAGCGGAGTACCCACCACACCGTCAGGTTTACCGGCGATGACCACATGCCCAAATATAAGCCTATTGTCAGTGTAAGTATTCAGATTCCTATTTCAGTATGTTTTTGACGTGAGAACGTCTAATAAATCGATGAAGCTGGCTGCACTCACGAAAAAACATGACTCATGTAGCGTTACCTCGCGGCCTCGCTCTGTAGCGTGGAGGCGTTCCATAGCGGCTTGAAGTGCAAGCAAATATTAACAAATGCAATGCAACTATTCCATCAGTATTTTCTTATAACGTTGTCACGTTCAACTATCGTCAGTAAACCGACTTTACAGACAACCGATTTTTTTTAATTGTTGTTGCTTTCACGTTGTTTTGTTGTTATTATGTAAGCCAGTGTCGCCGGCGCATCACAATTCACGGATTGATTTATTTGTATTGTCAATCTCAAATAATAATGTAAGTATATATATATATATCACTACATAGTATAAAACAAAGTCGCTTTTTCTGTCCCTATGTCCCTTTGTATGCTTAAATCTTTGAAACTACGCAACGGATTTTGATGCGGTTTTTTTTAATAGATAGAGTGATTCAAGAGGAAGGTTTATATGTATAATAACATCCATTAAATAGTAGAGAAGTACTGTTATTTTTGAGGTTTCTAATGTGATGTCGTAAATAATTACATTTTTTCCGCTTACATTGCAAACGCAGGCTGAACCCTACGAGTTTTATCAAAATAATGTACTAAGTATTGTACACATTGAAAAGGTCTACAGAAAAGTCCGTGATGGTATATGTCTATCTCTTATGGATAACCCACAATAACCTTTTTTTGTCATTTACTTTTTACGACAAATAATGGCTAATTTTCGAAGCGATTTTAACCAATACAGCATTAATCCTTAACCAATTAAATACCTTGAATACATTGTTCATTTAATATAGATCTATATGGCCCTTTACACCGTATGATTTAACTGAATATTTTCGAAGATATTACAGATTTAAAAATTGCGGGACGTAGCGTTTGCGGCGGTACCGGCCGGCCGCCCGGTGCGGCAAGAGCGTGCCTATAAATAAATAGCGCGTCTGAGGCCGCGGTTTTCCCTATAGCACTTTGAATTTAGCAGCGATCGGACGCGTTTATTATAAAAACGTGCTTTTCAGCGCGACAACGTATCAGTAATTATAAGTAAGTTACGATAAATAATTGTATGATAGTAGTTTTAAAATATAAATTATATTCTATTCTAAGGTTAATTTTTTAATCGTTAATTTTTAAAGGTTAATTTAATTTTCTGTAGTGTATTTAGTATCAGCATTGCACCCGTGCGAAGCCGGGGCGGGTCGCTAGTATATATATATATATATGTATACAGGAAGTAATTTTAATCACCGTTATCCTCTTAATGGGACATTGTACTCATCATTATGAACAACTTTTACTATGGAGCCAACACTAATATCGTGAAAAAAAAATCAGCTGTTCCCTACATTTATGTTCGCTTAACTCGTCAAAATGTAGGGAACAGCTGATTTTTTTTTCGCGATTCCAGGTTAGGTCCCATAGTATAAGTTGTTTATAATGATGAGTACAATGACCCCTTAAGAGGATAACGGTGATTAAAATTACACCCAGTATATACATATGTATATTTTTTATTATTTTTATTTTTACGTTGTTGAAGAGACGAACTTCTCAAACATGAAGCAATGGAAAGCAATATCCATCAAAATCTTTCAGATTTTGATTCAAAAACGTTTTACGCAGTTAGAGCGGTGTTCATTCAAAAATACTCAGACCTCGTCCAGGTTGAGGAGTTTGTGACGTGGGTACTAAGGCGGGCGCAAAATATCAAACATATGAAACCGCCGTTTGTGTCCATATGCTGAGTTATAATGGCGGGTGCCATGCGTACCCTGGACAATCAGCCCCGTCACCACCTTGCTGACTGGCTCACATTTTTACCACGGCCTGAGCTATTCTATAATTCGCCAATACAAGAGAATGAATCGTCAATGAAGTATAAACTGAATAAACTACGTTCACCAGGGCTTCTGCCGTCTTGGCGATTGCGTGGGACAGATTTACATCTTTAATAAATAATGCAAGCGAAGGTATTAACCTACTTCTCATAGCCCGTTGCCCTACTTTGAAAAAGACAGTTCCATATCATGACAAACTCATTATAATGATTCCATTGCATGTCTGCACGCAAACTTGACAAATGAAAAACTATCAAAAAAACTTCTGCTAATTCATTGCAATGTTTTTGTCATCTTTTGTGGCTTTTGCAAAGGCAGTGCATTGATCGCCATGCCGGTTTTAAAAATGAAGTTTTGGTTAAAACCCAACTTTAGGATTGTTAAACAATACGTTGGTATTAAGGTAAATTAGTAACGATTGCGGCCATATTCATTTTGTAGTCAAGTGTGAGTGGTTTTAACTGTGCGAATATTACCTAAGTTTCTGATGTTTTTACAAGTCTTGAGAGTTTTCATTCCGCAGTGTGGTGATTCTATTTCAGTAAGTATCGATCTCATTATCTGCCCAGCCTTTTCCCAACTATGTTGGGGTCGGCTTCCAGTCTAACCGGATGCTGCTGAATACCAGTATTTTACATGGAGCGACCGCCTATCTGATCTCCACAACCCAGTTTCTGGGTAACAAGACACCCCTTGGTAAGACTGATTGTCAGACTTTTGGGCTTCTGACTACCCGTAACGACTGTCTAAGATCCACGTATGACAGCCGGGATCAACGACTTGGCCATAGAGGCACGGAGGGGTCTCGGTATGTAAAGATGGTCACCCATCCATAGACCAACCGCTAAACCAGATCGATCGACCTGTGCGGCTGTTATTATTTAGCCACGGGACCCTCTCAGTAAGTATCGATCAAGCCAAATTAATAGCTGGTCTGGAAAATCGTGATACCTAAGTGTGAAAGTAGTCAAAAAGTAAGGTCAAAAGGAGGGGTAGAAAAGCAGAGGTGCGAGACAGATGTAAAGTTATTTGAGAAACTTCGAGATCAATAAAGTAACATGAACTTTATCTATTAGTTTTTTTTTATTTGAAATGGGTTTATTCTTGACTCTAGTCTAGGTCAGAGGTGACAGAGACAAAGTCTACGATGGAGTGAGCTTACCCAGAAGAAGCCTGTTCACTCTTACTTTGAAGAGATTCGGGTTGTATGCGCTCGGAAACACAGACGCAGGTAGAGAGTTCCACTCTTTTGCTGTGCGCATTATAAAGGATATTTGAAAACGCTTAGTGCCAATTAGCAACTAGGCAGGGATGGTAACTTGCAGTGCGTCTGGATGTCCGAGGCCGGTGGAATGAGGTTGTGGAGTTCTTGGGCACACTCACCGAAGTTCAATCTATAAAAGACCGACAAGCAGGCAACCTTGCGGCGATGAGCCAAGCTGTGAAGCTATGCATCCACCAGTTCTACGTCGCCATTGAGCCTCTTAGCTCTGCGTTCCACCGAGTCAAGCGCGGCAAGTTGGTATTTCGCTGAGCCATCCCAAAGGTGGCTGCAATACTCCATGCTGGTGGTTATTAGTATTATGCTAAGATAGAGTCACCACACCTTGGAAATATTCGCTTGCGTCAGCAGAAAATTCGAGACTAGAGAAATAAGCTTCCGTCCTGTTGTAAAAAATTTGCCAGTTACAGACTTACTTGCCAATCAAAGCAGAGAGTGCCCGAACGACAAAAAAGGTCTTGGGAGAAATGTCTAGCTGCTCAAATGTTAAGTTGGAGGTTTGATTGCCAAGCCAATCAATGAGGTTTTCGTGAAAATTTACGACACCAGTTGGCACCACTGTGACAAGAGGTCTTCCAATATAATAAAATATATGATGACGTTCATCATTCGATTCATTCATTCGTTCATCATTCCGTCATGACTAAAGAAAATATAGGCTCTTTGACAGATGCCTGGACCTGACGTGCCAGTGCTGCCACCTAGCGAACGTCATTTCAGAAAACCCTCATTGACACCTCGTCCTTTCATATACTGTTACTAAGCTAACCTTACACCTAATTTAATCTACCCAGTGTTCTTCCCAGGACTCTACGGACTCCCCGAACTATGTCAGTTCGCAGTCCTACCCGGGGCAGGATTCGGGTGCTCCAAGTCCTGATGCTTGCAGCTTCCACCCGGCGGCGCAGAGATACCGGCTGAATGAACATCGTAAGTGATTTACAAACTAAAACCCCTTTCACACTACACGATATTTAGGGCCAGATGTTTAGGTACAGACGCCAGCACATCAAGCTACCCGAAACTGTCAAATTTTCCCAATCAACTTTGAGCCTTATGCTTTAGCGATAAAGTTGAAAATCTATTAAAGAAATTTGACAGATTGTAGTAGCTTGATGTGCTGGCGTCTGTACCTAATGTGTTTTTAGGGTTCCGTACCTCAAAAGGAAAAAACGGAACCCTTATAGGACCACTTTGTTATCCGTCTGTTTGTCTGTCAAAACCACGGATATCGAGTCAAAACCCTTTATCTCGGGAACGCGTGGAGGTATCGAGTTGAAATGAAAACCATATACTCAGGTCTGCGCTTTCTTGAAGCTGTGAAAAAATCAAACTTCTAAGGTAGACCGGTAGTCTTCCACTGGCAGTCTCCGTCTAATGTTCTCAATTAAATCAAATCAAATAAAATTCTTTATTTCAGACCAAAGATCCATAATATGTGTTTGCATCACCTTAGCCTAATTGTTAATAAATAATTTAATAAATTTATTAGCGACATGGACGTCTGTGCGCACATGTCTACCCGCCCATCAACATCATCATCATCATCATCATCATCAGCCTATAGCAGTCCACTGCTGGACATAGGCCTCCCCTAATGAGCGCCATAGCGCCCTGTCTTCAGCTTGACGCATCCAGCATCTGCCTGCAGTCTTTCGCAGATCGTCATCCCACCTGGCCGGAGGGCGTCCTTACACTACGTTTGCCGAGTCGCGGTCTCCACTCAAGAACTCGTTTACCCCAGCGGTTGTCGGTTCTTCGCGAGATATGGCCGGCCCACTGCCACTTCAGCTTGCTAATTCTTTGAGCTATGTCGATAACTTTCGTTCTCTGTCGGATGCATTCGTTACGGATCCTATCCTTCAGAGAGACTCAGAGCACAGCTCTTTCCATTTCTCTTTTTCTTTCTCTACCCGCCCAGTGACTAATAAATGGCCTATATCAATTTTGTCCGCCAGTGTAGCCAGTATGTTGTTAGGACTACACCGAAACGCCTCAACATAGACTCACATCGCTTGCGCATGACGGCATAAAAGTCATCTAGCCTCGAATTAAAAACTATGTGCTTCTCTTCCTAGGCATCAAACTCTTGACCTCGATCAACCAAATAGTGCAGCAACGAGCAGACCTGGAGTCCAACCGGGTGACTCTGTCCAACCTTCTGGATGAGCTCAGAAGAAAGCTCAAGAAACGGATAGATGAATGTCACATGGAGAAGAAAGAGAGGATGAAAGTGAGTAGATACATCTTCGTCCTAGCCTATTCAAAATTATGTTGGAGTAGGCTTCTAGTGTAACCCAAGGCAGCTGTATACCAGCCGGTCGATTCTGTAAAAATCTCACCGTGAAAACTTAGGTGATGTTAATTTGTTTTTGCTAGGAACTGACACTATTGACATCTCACTCCACGCTCACTTCACCTAAGTTTTCACGGTGAGATGGTTACAAAATCGCACTGCTGCCGAGCGATTCTGTAAAGATTTTACCATGAGAACTTAGGTGAAGTGAGCTATCAATAGTGTGAATTCCTATAGCATCTGCGGTGCTATTCTGTAAATATCTCACCGTGAAACCTTAGGTGAAGTGAGCGTGGCGTGAGCTGACAAATAGTGTCAATTCCTAGCAAAAACAAAATCACTTCACCTAAGTTTTCACGGTGAGATTTTTACAGAATCGACCGGCAGTACTTTATTTTACTAATGGAGCGTCTACCTATCAGACTTCCACAACCCAGTTACTAGATTATAACAGTGTACACTTTGGAAATACTGGTTGTGAGACTTTCGAACTTTTGACTACCTAACGTCTGTAAGAGCAAACGACAGACGAACCAACGACTCAATATGCTTTCCGAGGCTCGGAAGGGAAATGCCACCCATTCACGGACCAACCGCGGCAAGCGCAAGCAAGTTTTGATTGTACAGACGCCAGCACATCAAGCTACTAAAATCTGTCAAATTCCTTTAATAGATTTTCAACTTTATCGCTAAAGCTTAAGGTTCAAAGTTGATTGGGAAAATTAGACAGTTTCGGGTAGCTTGATGTGCTGGCGTCTGTACAAGAAGTCGTTTTATCAGTAATTTAAGCACGTAAAACAACTTTTACGTGCTTAAATTACTGTTAAAACAAGCCGAGAACTTTTAAATTTTTTCACACTGCAAGTCGGTTGGAAGTCGATTTCAGGAGGTTCATGAAATGGCTTCTCATTTCAGAATCTGAAACAAGCAAACCTGAGATTGGAGAAAGAGAAGTTCAACATAGTGTCAGAGATCGAACACCTGAAGAGACACTTGGAGAAGGAGGAAGCTCATCATTTGCAGCATGCGAGGTCTGCGGTCGCTCAGGTAGGGAACGGAACAGAGCAGAGTATTTATTTATTTACTTATCCTCCTACTGGGAAGCCATACAGCAATTACACCAAACGGAGCAAAAAATTACTTCATATGCTGCTTTCCATCCATCCTGTGCGCGGTGGACATCGAACGGGCGGCGATGAGACAGGAAGCTATTGAACACATCTGCCTGCCCCTTTAAAAGGTACAGGCGTGATGTTTATTTATTTATTCATTCATAACAATTTTTACATTGTGTCGAATATTTAACATTATTTTATAACTTAAAAAATACAAAAAAATAAAACGACAACAAAAAAAAAAAAAACATGGCACTTAATTACTTCGAGGAAGAGTCATAATAATAAATAAATGTAATTTAAATAACTAGAATAATACTGCTACAAATAATTAAATATAGTCAATGTCAGATGTCCAATGTCAATTACTTATAATATGTCATGAATGTAAAAGAATAATAGAAGATTTTAGACTAATTAAATAGTACCTAACAAGATTAACAATCATGATAATTTCTAGTATAATATGTATGTTTACAATTTAAATATCATTAATAGAATAATAGCAGCCCTCCAGTAGGTAACGCTTCAATTTAGCCTTGAAGTCCTTTTTGTAAAGTAATAATTTTATATCAACGGGAAGTTTATTGAAGATTTTCACTGACATGTGGCAGGTACCGTGTTCGACTATGTTAAGTTTAGGAATATTAGTATATTTAAAATCTTTTCTTCTCGTACTCTCTCTAAGCTTTCTTTCTTCTTCAGTCTCATATTGGTGTACATATTTAGAAAAATGTGTTAGGAGCACCAATACGTATAGGGAAGGTACAGTGAGAATATTCAAATTTACAAAGTGCCCCTCACAAGATTCCTGCTGACGAATGCAAACCATGGTGCGAATGGCCCTTTTTTGCAACACAAATGCTTTCTGTATATTGTAATCGTAGCTGCCTCCCCAGCATAAGATGCTGTATCGTAACCTTGACTCGATTAACGCGAAATAGACTTTTTTTAACTGTGTTATGTCAATATCATTTCGTAGGCTTCTCAGTACATAACATGCTGAGCTGATGGAGTTTTTCAAACTTTCAAGTTCTGGTTTCCAATTCAAATAACAATCAACGTGTACTCCTAAAAACTTTACTGCATCAACCATACTGACTTGGACCCCATTCAAAGCACAATCAAGGTGACTTTTATTTTTGGAAGTGGTACGAAATAGGATTAAGTTGGTTTTACTAGCGTTCACTTTCAGTCCGTTGATAGTGAACCAATTGTGAAATACCTCTAAAGCTTTATTTACGCGCGAATTAAGAGATTGAATGTTATCTGCTGAAATGATAGCATTAGTATCGTCTGCAAATACCACTAACTTTGAATGTTCCCCTAAAATATTTTCCACATAATCTATTACATCGTTAATAAATATAATAAAGAGAATAGGACCCAATATAGATCCCTGAGGAACTCCTACACAAGTGTTTTTTAATTTAGACCTAATAGCTTGCCGATGAAAAGCATTGTCAGAAACATTCCTCTCATTGTTATTTTCAACGCGGCTTAGTTGTTTTACTTCCACAAACATTTTTCTATTTTTTAAGTAAGATGTCAGAAGTTGAATAGCTTTGCCTCTCACGCCATAATGCTCAAGCTTAACTAACAAGAGATCGTGGTTTATCAAGTCAAAAGCAGAACTTAGATCTAAAAAGAGACCGGCTACCAATTGCTTTGAATTTAATTTACTTCTGACCTCCATAAGTAGTGTATCAATAGCATCTTGCGTTCCTACGCCAGTTTGATAACCAAACTGTTTATGATTTAAGACCCTGTTTCTGTTTAAATGTGTAATAAGTCTAGTTTTTATTAACTTTTCAAAAATCTTTGATAAGGTTGGCAAGAGAGATATAGGTCTATACATTTTAGGATCCTGAGTAGAGCCCTTTTTGTGGACTGGGATCACCTTTGCTATTTTCATTTGATCAGGAAAAATGCTGTCCTTGAAGCAATTATTATAAAAAATTTTCAGAGGTTCTGCTAAAATATCTATGTTATCTTTAAATATCGTTATAGGTAGTTCATCAAAACCGCACGACGACTTACATTCCATTTTATTTATTAATCTAACAATCTCACTAGTTGTTACGAATTCCCAAGTAATTTCTTTATCTACTCTTTTTGTACTTTGCTGTAATAATTCTAATGCTGAATTGCTTTCTATGCTTTTAGTGATGTTTATATTTGTGTTTTCTGCAAATTGTTTTGCAAAGATATCGGCAACTTCAATAGACTCTGTAACGAGTTTTTTGCCTACTCTTAACATTATACTTTTATGTTCTTTTTTGTTTTGTTCCTATGTTTATTTATGATTTTCCAAATATCCCTAGAAACATTTTTAGAACGTGATATTTGAGACTGCACTGCTATTTTTTTTGCTATTTTAATTATTTTCCTGTATAAACTTATATATGTTTTTCCGTAATTTGTAATGCTTCCATGAACGTTAGAATGTTTGCCTGTAACTAGAAATCGCTTCATTTTACTAGACATCTTTATGCCCGGTGTAACCCATGCCAATGAAGTCCGCTCTGAATTTATCTGTCTGGTTTTAATTTTAAAAGCTGTCTTAAATGTGTCGTTAAGCTTTTTAACAAACTCGTTGATGCCTATAATGCTCCAGTCCTGTTTTAACAGTAACTGCCTAAATACATTTTTATTATTGACACTGAATAATCTTTTTCTTACATATATTGCTGGTCTTTTATGTTTGTTATTTAGATTACTTGGCATAGTTAAACAGCACATTAAACCAGCGTGTCCATCAGCTAAACCGTTATGGTCAACATAACAGGATATTATGTGGTCATTTAAAATGTTGGTAAATATATTATCGATGCATGATTCAGAATTATTCCTTATAAAAGTAATGGTATTTATAAGAGCTCTAAAGTTATAACAAGTCATAAGATTAATAAAAATGTTATGTTTTGTGATTGCGTAAACAATGCATACATATGCTATAGCAGCAATCGCGGTTGATTTGCTGGCATTTATTGAAGAGTTCCGTTGTCTGTCTCCGAAACTCATCGTCAGATCTTTACGAAATATAAATGGGACGATTTCGGAATAAACCTCTTTAGAACAAAACAAAATTTTGCAAATCCGTCTACAAATGAGGGAATAGTGCCCGAACATACATAAAAAAAAATAACAACAGGAAAATTAAACAGAAGAACGCGGTAACGCATCTCCGAGAATCCACCTTAGACCTAGTTGGATAAACAAAATAAGTACGCTAAGTAAGGCTTAGGGTGGATTCTCGGACATGCGTTTCCGAGTATCCACCTTAGGTTGGCTGTTTTGCCGGGTCAGCGGGATTGTCTTGTCCGAAAGGGTTACCGCTGGCTCGGAACATAAAGGGCTAAGGAAGGAACACGGGTGGGTTTTAGTCAGTAAGAGTCTGACACTCCCTTCCGCTCCACCCAGAGCGGGAGGAGTCATTTGATGATTTCGAAAAAAAAGAAAAAAAAGGGTGGCTGTTTTAGTTGGATAAACGGAATAAGCCGCGATGTCTAGAAATAGAAAAAAAAATCAGTTTGAATGCGAGTTCCTTCTCTGAGAAGCTGCAATAGGTAATCGAGCAGTGGGATGGTTGGAGGTTGATTTAAATGATTGCGTTGGTGTTGGACCTATGTTTCCAGGCTATTCAAGGAGTGGTGACGAAGTGTCCAGTTCCCGACGGCTTCTTCAATCAGTGTTCGATGGCAGATCTCCCGAACGTGGTCAGTAGGAATGTCGCTAAGAACGCACCTTCTAGGATCGTAAGTTTTTATCTTTAAGACCCACCAGGACTATATGGAGTAGGTAGGTAGGGAGGAGCGACTTGAAAAGTTGCCAGTTATCCTATGATCTACTATTTTTTATTTATGAAATTTTTCAAAAGTGAAGTAGAGAAGCAGAAAAAAGCCAGCCAAAAGCCACAGACGGCTCAAAAAGGCGGCTAAAAAGCCAGAGTTCAGCTCGAAAGTTGGTTGATTTTTAGGGTTCCGTATCTCAAAGGAAAAACGGAACCCTTATAGGATCACTTTGTTGTCCGTCCGTCCGTCTGTCTGTCAAGACCCTTTATCTCGGGAACGCGTGGAGGTATCGAGTTGAAATTAAAACCATATACTCAGCTCTACAGTCCCTTGAAGCTGTGAAAAAATCAAACACCTAAGTTAACAAAAAAAAGATACGGCCGTTTATGCCGCAAAAAACGTATATTTCGACACTCTCGAGGGAATCAAAATTTATAGGGTACTTCCTGTTGACCTAGAATCATAAAATTTGTCAAGAAGCAAGATCATGTAGCACAAGTAAAGGAAAAAATCCGAAAACCAAAAATTTTTAGGTACATTAAAACAAACCCGTGATAAACTATTTAGGTACATTCCTACAAAGTACAGAACCCTCGGTGCGCGAATCTGACTCGCACTTGACCGGCTTTATTTTTTTCTTTAAAGTCCCTTTTCTAAAATACCTGGATGTGGTTTCAAAACTGCATAAATTACTGTGAAGGAAACCATCAAATAAGCTTTCTTTAAAGTTAGCATTTTCAACACGCAATGTGTAAGAGTGTTGATTTAAAACACTCTAACCTTCTCTGAATGGGAAGTCAAAGTCTTTGCCTGCCTAATTTAGTATTAATTAATTTCGTAGTTGATTCTATGGCTGTTTTTGCACGCAATTAAGCTTGTGTGTGTGTGTGTGTGTGTGTGCACTCAAAGAACACAATTACAGGACGAATTCCTATTGTGTGGGAACATTTCTTTTTATTAAGGTAGGTAGATAAGTAAACGAGATACATGGCAGTACCCGGCGATAAATATTGCACATCGACCTTTACCTTTTTGTATTTTATACAAAAAATAAAAATAATTATCAAAAGAAGCAAATCATAACTGTTTTAACAGCTCCTAATAGATACCGGACTGTTTGTATTTCGTGCGACAGAGATAACGCTCTACGAAGCCGAAATTAGCCGATTGTCTCATTCCAAAGGTCTATGTGCAATATTTATCGCCGGGTACTGTAAAAATCTCTTAGTAAAGGTTATGCTTGTTATTCAGGCTGACAACAAGCTGGCTGCCGCTCGTCTGATGCGGGACATCGCTGAGCTGCGGCAAAGAGTGGCGCAAGTCGAACAACGTCTTGCTAGTGAGCTGAGGGTTGGTTGAGACTACATGATCTGGCAGTTTGAGTCATTTATGCGGCCTACCCATATGACCTTTCTTTGTTCGTAGAAGCATTGAGCTCCTTAAGACTAGACCAACCGCCTAGTGGCGCCCTCATCGTTTGTTTGGTTATTTCTTTTATTTTAGAATGAAAATGCAGAAAATAAGCACGTTAAGTTGTGCTCCACAAGATTATACGTTAATATTATTAAAAAAGGTAGTTTTACATTGTTTAGTTTTATTATAATCACTAAAACGGATATACTTTCCGTTTTAGGGATTATAATAAAACTAAACAATGTAAAACTACCGTTTATCTCATCCAAGTTTTGTCCGCGATGGCAACGATGTTGTCTGCCCATCTCGCCAGACGACCGACATCTCGTCTTCCACTCCTTTCATTTACTTACTTACTCATTTGTAATTCTATCAATTCGCGTTACACCAAATATTCCTCTTAGCATCTTCATCTCAGCTGCACCATTTATTGAAAAAAAAAAACCCAATGCGACTGGGTTCCATCCTCTGCCAAATACATTAAGAGGAAATGCGGGTGGTCGTTTCTCCATAGAAACGCTCTCGCATGTTTTCTTTCTGGTTAATGACCATAAAGCAATGATTTTATTCAGAATAATAAATATTAACTATTTGTAGGTATGTCCCTATATTTTCCTTTTTGAAGATACATTATTTTTATAAGCACTAGAACCCTCAAAAAATGCTGATTTAAACCGCTGTCAACAGATGCCTAGTGTACAAATTTGACAACTACCTATTAATGAAAAAAGAAAAACATAGGGACACAGTACCTATATTATATCCTTCATAATCAGTTTATGAAATATCTTTTAAATTGGTCCAATCATGGAGGAGGAAATAGGCGAGAGCCAAACCTCGAATTACGACTTTTTACTTAGGATTTTTAAAAAGTCTCTCCCACTGCATTTCCTCTTAACTAACTTCAAGACCATAACACAACCAGTTCATTTACAGCGTAAAAGACAAGCTGAGCTTGACATCATTCGCCTGAGGAAGGAGCTCTCCAGCACCAAGAGTTTCGTGGCTTCCCTGAGGCTACCTCCCCCGCCGATGAGGAAACAATGCTCCAAGTTTGCGTAGTTCAAATAAAGGCAAATGTCGTGATGGTATTTGGGAGTTTTATTTATAAAATAAATAAATCCATTTAATGCAGACTAATTACATTTACTTAATTGTCAGTAACAAAGGTCCAAAAACTATGTTAGTCAATACTAAAAAATAAAACATCATTCAGACTCAAAATTCAAAAACCACCAATGTCAAAAAATAAAACCCTCTTCGTAATAGCGTCGTCTCGTCACACGAAGCTGGCTGAATCTCCCCAGCACTGGAGAGTATGGCCCCCTCAGAAATCATCCTAAGATTCTATTGGCGCTCCCTCGCAATAAATATATAATAAATAAATAGTTTCTTTGACAGCCCTTGTCACTGCGACAACTGAAGAGTTCTCGTGAGGAGTGTGAATCCAAAAACTTTACTGACACGGGATCTACATCTAATTATTATTTTATTACTATTTATTTATTCAGACAAAAGTCCATAATTGTTAGTTACTAAAATTATCTTACGAACTATGTTAGTACAGACATTTACAAAAAGGTAGGTACAAAAAAGGTGTGTAGTCACGAAAACTCTCTCTCGGGTTAGGATAGATTGCCACGCTATCCGACCAGAATCCGAACGAAAGCCTTCATGACTGCCGAGTCATACTTCTCAGCAATTACTCGAAGGAGGAGGAGGATACTTACTGTTAGTGTTGCCCCGCACTCTGCTTATATAGTAGGGAGGCAGTTCGCTTGCGCATTATAGCACGAAAGCCTCCACAAACATACCCTACAAAAACTGGCAGCCCTAGCAGCATCCTGTATCCATTATTATACTGGACAAGTGGACACGCAAGGCATCGATCGACTTCTGAGTACAGCTGTCCCACAGGCTACTCGTGTAAAAAATTTGGCAGTAAGCTTTAAAAACTATAACCTTTACCTGATTTGTGCATTTCTTGAGCGATAAAGTTGATAGGTGGGTAATATTAAAATAAATTGTACAGTCACCAAAAAGAAACGAAAATGATATTCGTTAAAAAAATGAAAAGTGTTACAAAAAGGAAACAAAAAGGAACTAATAGGGCAATTTCACACTATGACCAAAACAAAATAGGTTTCTGTTTTTTTATTAATTATATAATTAATAAAAAAACAGAAACCTATTTTGTTTGTTTTTTTTTTTGTTTTTATTTTGTTTAACTAGTTCAGTTATTACCCATGTGAATGATATCATTCACATGGGTAATAACTGAACTAGTTACAACAACTTGGTAATGTCACATTTTTAATGGTTTCACATTTTTTCTTAACCTAATTAATATTCGAGATCAATTTATCAGTCTCATAGTATTGGCTCATTATAACATGGCTAATTATTTTCATAATTTTTCATAAGTAAAATTAACATTTTTCTCTGAACAACTGTTATCGCTGACGTTAGTTTCTTGTTCTGTTTTTTAATGGTTTCTTTCAATTTGTAGTAGTTTTTTAGGTAAAGTTTTCTTGATCTAGTTTTCTTTTCACCTTCTTTCGAGATTCCTTTTCTGATTATTTTTTAGCC
This sequence comes from Luperina testacea, assembly GCA_927399505.1. NCBI lineage: Eukaryota > Metazoa > Arthropoda > Insecta > Lepidoptera > Noctuidae > Luperina > Luperina testacea. The sequence goes on along the minus strand of OV656785.1, from coordinate 2,296,825 downwards.
TTCTCCAGTCTCTTCTTCTTTTATTTTGTTGACTTTCTGGTAGTTTAGATATTTTAACATACCTGCACTTTACCCTTTCCAAGTTTCTTTTACAAATTTCTTCATATTTTTCAGGATCGATTTGTTTTAGTCGTTCTCGATAATTGCGTTGTCGTTCTGCAGGTGTCATGGGCATTTTTTCTAGAACAAATTTTATTTTGTGAAAAATCTCGGTTGTGTACCCTAACCGATACACTATTTTAATAAACGCGAACAAGCACAAGCATAAACACAACACAACATATTCAGCTTAATTGGACAGGAATCTGTTAATCTGTAAAGTTTAACTGTCCTATTAAACTGTATAGTTCGTTATTTAACCCAGATTGTAATTTGACAGGTGTAATGTTAAACTCGATACTAAAAAGCAAACACAAAAACACACAAAATGTTAGATTACTATCTGGGACTAAAAACGAACTTTAGAAAAAATATAGCAATATTTACACGTATTTTATATTAAGAACATTTTAATTTAATATTAAGAACATACACGTGCGTAATTTTCAGCAATATAAAATCACCCTTACTTCCTTTTTGTTAACTCATTTTTGTTATGTTACAAAAATTGTAACGAAAAGGAATATAAAACACTTGTTGAATCAAACCTCAAACGAATCAAAAATCAATAAAGCTCCTTAGGTAAAATTGTTTTTTACTTTTGATTTGGGCGAGAATAATACAATATTTAAATAGTCTAATAGTAAATAAACAACTTACCAGGCGATAAACAGACCAGCGAACAAAAGGAACGTATTATTGTTGAAAAAATTCACCACTGGCTTAGGCACACTGCACTCAGAAAAAAGCACGTTGCAAAATGGCCGACTGTCACTAGTCAGCCCTACGTGATTGGCTGCTAACAAAATACGCAGTGTCGCCAATTCTACATTTTAAAAACTAGCGAATATTGGTGTTACAAAATACAATAACAAAAATGACAAAAATCGTGGACGCAGATTCGATATTAAATAAATTATCTATTTCTTTATCATTTTAAAGAAATAATGCAGGGTCTAGATAGTCTTATTATTAATACTGAAGTTCATTTTAGCTTGAATTAATGAAATATGTAGCACGCAAAAATTTAAAGGCTTTTTTGTAACGCACAAGTCTTCGAGGACATAATTATTTACATGGGAGAAATATGATATACCCCAAAACAAAAATTTATATTATAAAAACTAAATGCTTTATTATCCTGTGAAATTCATATTATTCATCCTTAATTCTGTATGTCTACGTATCATAACTTGTTTTATAAAATATATGCATTATTTCGATAGAACCTAGCATGGACATTTCAGCATGTTAGAATGTACAATTATTTTTGATATTACCCAGGTAGTGGCATCCTCGTTGACAGTGAGATAAGTCGGCATAGCTAGCTATTCACGATCATACGACAAACTGCTGAATGGACCGTGAAAAAATATTGAGACACTCACAAATAGGTGTTTTTTTTACCTACATTTCCTTGAGATATCTATGGCCCCATCCGAAAACCCTGCCTGAAAGCTTAATAGGGTGGAAATCAATTAATGAAGGTAGGTCTAGGTAAAAATAATGATAAAAAATTTGAACATCCACATTTATTTTCATAACACAAATCAATCGGCAACTCTCAACCTCTCAATCAGCTGGTGGTAGACTCAGCATGGTGCTTGGTGCCGTGCGCTGCCAGATTCTTCTTGTTCTTGAAGATGAGGAGGCACTCGTCACACTGGTGCAGACCTGAGTGCTCTAGGAGATGTTCTTGGAGCTTCTCGTGTGTTTCCATGTCTTGGTTGCAGACTGAGAGACGACAAAAAGGAAAATTACCTTAGTTAAGACCAGTAAAACCGATCGTGTAGACATGCGTCGTACTTGCAACTCTTGCAAGATCGAGGATCAGGGCTTCCAAGACGTCCAAAAGCTGGTCTAAAGGAAACTTATGTTGTCAGCGGGATTGTCCGAAAAGGTTACCGCTGGCCCGGAACATAAAGGGCTAAGGAAGGAACACGGGTGGGTCAGTAAGAGTTTGACACTCCCTTCCGCTCCACCCAGAGCGGGAGGGGTCATTTGATGATTTCCCATCCTCAAAAAAAAAAAGGAAACTTATGTTATGACTTACCAGTACAGATATTATCAAGACTATCTCCATGTGCGTTCCTGACGTGCTGCGCCAGATGCCTAGCCAGCGCATACTTCTTGGGACACTGGCTACATTGGTACTTCTGCGTTCTTGGCTTCGTCACCTCAGACGTTGAGGCCTTTCTTGGTTGCTGTAGGGTCCTAGAGAAAAGGTGGAATAAGTACAGTAGTAGTGCTGGCTGGCGTCTGTCATAACAACTTTATGACCGCGTTGTAATAGTTCAATGCAATTTTTCCGGCATCTTGGAATGGTCGTCTAGCCACTTATACACGACTCGTACACAAAAAAAATCAATGGAGCGATAGTAAACTAATGACTGTTTCTTCAAGTGGGTTTTCGTTCGCAGTAACTTCAGAATTCGGACATTTGAGTGGTTAAAACACTACCTTTCCTTAATCTTTTGACCGCCACACGTCAAAAAATCAAAAACGTGCCCTCGGCGTCAAAGTCTGTCATGTAGTCGAACCGTGGCGTTCTGGGCACATTTTGGTTTGTCATTTAGACATGACTGTGGCGGTCAAAAGGTTATCTTACCTTTTCTTCTCTTCCTCCCCTCTAAACTTCCCCCGCAGGTCGGCTTTAGCGTGCAAGCTAATGTGCTCAGCCATCATGTTGATTGGCATCACAATATTGCACTTCCTACACACAGATCCTTTGATATCTCCGTTCTTCTTGCAGCGGGAACAAATGAATGTCTTGTAGCTGTCGGTGGCAATGAGTAGCATTGGATACCTAGAGGAAAATTATCAAAACATCACGTCTGTATTCATCCGTTTATGGGTTAGGCAGAGACGTATGGTCTGTAGGACACCCTTATCGCCAGTTACTCTTAAGACCAATGAAATAGGGGTGATCCTAGTACCGTCAACTGGGCAGAAATACCCGAATGGGTAAACAGAAATGTATAATCAGCTTACAAATTCCCACTGCTGGGACACAGGCCCCCCTATCTGTCCCACTCGGGCCCAGTGCGGGTTAGTAGATGTCACATGTCTTCAAAGTTTTGGTTCTAGGACATGCCGGTTTCCTCACGATGTTTTCCTTCACCGTTTTGAGAGCAGTGGTGATGAAATAATTGACACAAAGTAAAGCGCCCGTCTGGGTTCTACACTATGACTTACACCACTGCAGTGGTGGCACTGAAAGACTGAAACCTACACACATTTTGCCTCTCAAAGCAGGCGTTACAGTACCTCCACCTGATAGTTAAATCCAAGAGCAACTGCTTCGCGTGCCCAGCTTACGTACAAAAATCGTAAGCCGCCACTTTCACGTTCAGTCCTGTGTACTGCTGGCTGGGTGAGCGTGAGCGCTGGCGCTAGGCCCTGGGGGTGGGGCGAGGGGGGTGCCGCACGCGGCGGCGTCTTTGAATCGATTCGATTTTTTTCACTAAATAGTGCTTGTGACGTCATAGTAGGTAGTCAAAAAAATGGCACGCTTGGTTTTCAAACAGATCGTGATACTTGCGTTATCTAGGTCTCCATATCTGTGGTTAAAGCTCTGGTCAATCTGAAGCTAATCCCGCGCAGGATTTGGAACGATGTTTGTGAGTGTGTGTGTGTGTGTGTGTTTGTATGATTGTTACTTCTTCACGCTCAAACGGCTGGACCAATTTTGATAAAATTTTATAAGGAGGTAGCTGACACCCTGGATTAACATATAGGCTACTTTTTATCCCGAAACTTATGCGGGTAAAACGGCGGGACGCAACTAGTAATATCATAAATAAATTCCAAAAATGATAAAAATGTATGTAAATTGATTGTATTTTCGACAGATTGCGACTGAGGAATTGCCCCTAAGAAGTTAGAAGCTTAGCTTCTGTGGGGGTTACTCTGTGCGCGACGAAGATCGTGCGAATTCGGAATCACGAAGATTACGGAACTACCTTTTCTGAGTCAATTGTATTTATAGGTTGGAAGTGGTCATACCTTTGCTTGCAAACATCACATGGAATGTTAGTCCTTTTGGCTTTAACCTCACCACCCACTCCACCGAGCGTCCTCTTTCGATCTTCCCTCTTTTTCGCCAGTTCAAAAGGCTTTTTAGGAAATTCATCCTTTTCCGACTTGGTCGAGAGCTTCACGTCTTTTTTCACGCAGTGGCTCGATTTTAGGGTGGCTAGGCTTGATGACACTGGAAATAAAAATGCAATAATTTATCTCAATTATTTATGCACAGACGCCATGCCAGCACATCAAGCTACCCGAAACTGTCAAATTCTCCCAATCAACCTTGAACCTAATGCTACAGCGATAAAGTTGAAAATCTATTAAAGAAATTTGACAGATTGTAGTAACTTTTTTTTTTCACGTGGAGAAATGCTCATGCATACTACACTACCACGGGGAGATAGTGCAGTTATGTGGGACTCTAACCCACTAAAACTCCACGGTGTCCTCCTCTGCCGCTTACGGCGGGAACACGGGCACGCGTTAGCACTCATCCGTGAACCCGCCGCGGCCGTCCGTTACCGGACCCTCCTCTGGGGAGTACTCCCCATCACCGGCGCACCAGAACACATAGCACGCCGTGACCACCCCAGGGACCAAACCAGCACATGACGTGCTAGCTTCTGTACTCCACAAGGATTTAAGATATAAATGTAGAAATTTTATAAAGGCATTAGTATGTGCTAAATAAAATATTATTAATATTAAGATCATCCTCCTATTTCAGTGCTGGCAAGATTGGAAGTCAGACACTAAGGCAAAATGGCAAAAACTCATCAATTTCAAACAAACAGAGGCCATCATGCACGATTATGTTCGCAGCCCGTGCCCATTTACCCCAATGGAGCAAAAAGTGTTGTTTTTTTTGGTTTTGGCAAAATTGAGGATGCAGATCAAGAAGCTTATAGATAAAAATGGAGGCAACACTCTAAATACTTAAGTGAAGACGACTGTGGTCGGACACTCTCTTTCTAAATACATACATAAGAACGAGACAGTGATATGTGTTTTCTTTGTCATACGTATGTATTTAGAAAGAGAGTGTCCGACCACAGTCGTCTGCCTCCACTTTTATCTATAAGCTTCTTGATGCAGATGGATCAGAGGTAAGCAAAGACATTGCTTTTTATAATCTGACAAGGCTCTCTATGAACGCGGCGGATAAGAGAACTATAGTTGTACAAGGATCTTTTGAAGCGTGGCCAAAATCGGAACGAATGCTGCCATCTTGTTTTTTTTTTTTTTCATTACAATTTCACAAATATTTTCCAACAGCGCCCCTGTCAATGTCATTCAAGCGGTAAAAGATACTTGTAGCACTGTATAGGAAATTAATAATTTTGTTTGGTTAATCATTATGCCGAAAAGGGTGTCATTCTCTCAGCGGGTTCATCTTTGTTTTTCAATACAATTTCCTAAATGTTTACCAACAGCGCCCTCCTGTCAATGTCATTCAAGTGTCAAAATATCTTTTTATTATTATTGTATTCTCAATTTTGATTTTGTTGACAAAATGTTGACAAGCACCACACAGTAAAAAATTAACGTGATGCCCTGCTTAAAGAAAGGCGAAAAAACCTTCTGTCGAATCCAATACATTTCATGTTTGTTGTGTTTTTCACCACGTTCATTTAGATCCGTGTCACACTGTAAAGTTGACACGTGTTTCATTCGAGACACGCATAAGTTACAAAATAACAACTGCCACGTACTCGTTGATTTAAAAAACATCTAAATTCAATAAAAAAATTAAAATTCTATTAAAAGAATCGATAGAAACTAAACGCATTCATAGACAGTAGATATTTTAAAACCTTCGAATCGACATCACTCGTGATTAGTCGTGATGACTCATTACGTGCGACATTTTACCTACGAAATAAGTCGTATTCTAGTTTCCAATGTCGAATCTCGACATTAAGTATAAATTGTGATTTTTTATAAAGTGTTTGTGTTCAGTGTTAAAGAAACTTAGTCCTGTAGATATGACAATAGACATACTGGTTCGAGATTATCTCTAAAATCGACATTTAGCTATTTCACAAAATAAATAAAGAAAACAAACATTAAACAGACGTCTAAATATTATTTAATTAATTTAAAAAGAAGGATTAAAAAAGAGGAAGTAAAAGAATCCATCTTTCTTATTGGAAAAAGTGGGGGCAAAAAAAAATTGTTAAAATAATTAATTTCGCTGACATTAGGCGGGAAATTCAAACTATTTTTTTTTTATAAATAATATTTCGACCAATGAATTGATAAAAGGAACACATACATTGGAAAAATCGTTCTCCAGTTATAAGCGTACTTCTTACGTTGTCAGAGAGAATTGTTCTGATTAAATAATATCGTATTATTTATGAGTGATTAAGTGTGCCTAGCCTGTTTCCAACTATGTTGTGGTCGACTTCCAGTCTAACCGGATGCAGCTAACTGCTATTAAATACCAGTATTTTACATGGAGCGACTGCCTATGACGTCCACAACCCAGTAACAGGGTACTATGAGTAACGTGACCATTTATTTTTTGACTCAAAACGGGACATTGGTTTATTTAGGTTAATTAACAGGTAGTCAATGAAAAAAACACTTTTTTAAAGTTATTTATTCAGAAAAAGTCAGTTAACTTAAAAGTTACAAATAAAAATATATATATACCCGAAACGTTTAGTTATATTTATCAGAGGAACAAATTTGCTTTAATACGACGACGGTGACGATTTTAATAATAATTGGCATGTTTTTTTTTATATTCACCTTAATTATCAACATCGCCTTTAGAACTGAAATTTGTAACTGGGCTTTCTCAGATGGCCACAATTTGTACATCATAGAAAATACTCTTTCTACTGGAGCATTTGTAGCAGGCAAACCAAAAATCTGTCAAACGAGTAAACAAAACGCGAGCGATGACGTCTTCGCCACTCTCGGCTATCGTCGCGTCGACCGACTACGCGGTCTCGCTCTTCTCGCACACCGCTCGCGTCCAACCGGCTCGACTACTCAAATTTTCAGGCGGTTTCAGAAAACGGGACAATTTGGCGTCCCAGAGTTCATTTCGGGGACACCGGGACACGTAACTATAAAAAGGGACAGTCCCGTTCAAAACGGGACGTCTGGTCACGTTAACTATGAGTGATACAGCTAAAATACATATCTAAAAATAAAAACCGGCCAAGAGCGTGTCGGGCCACACTCAGTGTAGGGTTCCGTAGTTTCCCGTCCGTCACAATAAGTGTTCCCACTTATGAGTTTAAAAGTGGGTATCCATTATGTTCGCGTAATAATCGTAGTCGATCGATCGATCGATCGAATCGATCGGTCGATCGTATCTTAAAATATTGGGATTCGATTTTAATAATTCTTTTTTTGTTTTTGTTTGAAAAATATACGCTCAGGATAATAAAATATGAAAATATGTAAACGAAGTTAAAAAAATGCTTGCATATACGATTATACTACAAACTTAGTCCTGAAATTATTTTGTACAACTTTTTGTCTTTTTTGTACAAAAACTGTTGTTTCCATCAAGTTCAAAATAATTTTCCTAGAAAGTCCTTATAAAGTTCTACTTTTCAGATTTTTTTCATATTTTCTAAACTTATGGTTCAAAAGTTAGAGGGGGGGGGACACATTGTTTTTTACTTTTGGAGCGATTATTTCCAAAATTATTGATTTTATCAAAAAATGATTTTAGTAAACCCCTATTCATTTTTAAATACCTTTCCAACAATATATCACACGTTAAGGTTGAAATTAAAAAAAAAATCACTTCCCACTTTACATATAGGGGGGCTACCCTAATAAAACATTTTTTTCCAATTTTTATTTTACCACTTTGTCGGCGTGATTGATATACATATTGGTACCAAATTTCAGCTTTCTAGTGCTAACGGTCACAGAGATTAAGCGAGGACGGACAGACGGACAGACAGACATGGCGAAACTATAAGGGTTCCTAGTTGACTACGGAACCCTAAAAATGGAGGCGCTAAAGCAAAAGAAAGTCTACCCATCCGTTCAGCAGAAGCTGCGTCTTCAAGAACTCGTTCAAGCCGACGTAGAACTGCGCTATGCGAAATTCACAGACACTTTCACCAAAAAAGAGTCGGAGAGACGCTGGAAGGCGATTGGGGATAAATTAAACAGCTTGCCCGGCTGTATCAAGTCTTGGAGTGGATGGCGGAAAGTAAACAAATATGCTTTTACTTTAAGATAAGTTATATATAAGTATGTATTTATTTGTCAAAGACACGTGTAGGTTTACAATCAGTTGGAACGATTCCAAAAAAAAAGTTTCGGCATGTTTTGGCTAAAAAGGCGTACAAATATGTAAATATGTATAATAATAATATAATTCAAAGTACATATAAAAAATCATAAAGTTATGTTAAATTAATAATAATAATGTCTAAAGTACATCATTTAAATAGTTGGCAACATATTATCATAGTAGCATTTATTTATTAAATGCTTTTGTTAAAACAATAGTTTTAAGAAAAGCATGAAGAAACTTTTAATATTCAAATCTTTTTAAGCCTTTGGTAGCTTGTTGTATAATTTTGGGGCCATGCAGAAATTACACTCTTACGCATGAGAGCTTTTTTAGCACTATGTAGGTCGCAAAGTCTCCGATCATCACGTCGACTTCTTTCGGAACCATCTGAAGACTTCGGAAACGGTTGGGGATTCTTTTTAACAAATAATACCGTTTCTAATAGTCGTATTGCGAAGGTCTGTGGTCAGGGGACACGAGTACCCATCGATTGGACCCCTATGCATGTTCCACGATATTTTGTAGTTAGGATTAGTTAGGATTGCCCGCGAAATTCAAATTTTCTTACGTGTTTTGCAATTTGCTGGTCAGTATTAAGTTGTACGTTGATTAAAGTATGATTCGCGATCGTAACAAATATGTATTTACAGAATTATAATCATTAAACAGATGAATGTTCTCAAACAAAATTTAATTTGATAAATGAGCTGTTTGTTTCTATTAATAAAATTAAATTTTATTCGAGAACACCTACTACACTTCTAACTATATCCGAAGGTCCTGCATACTTATCTCTTTTGTTGACTTATATTGGTAATAAAAATGATACGCTTTTTATGTTCGTATTCATTCTAAATACAAAGGGCCCTGCTGGAAAGAAAAAACTTACATGCTGAATTTGTCCTGTTCTATCAAAAATTCCTTGAATTTAATACATTAATCGAGAGTTACATTAGCAGTAGATGCGATCAATATTTTTTTTTTATTTATTACGAGCGCAATACAGCCGAGGGCCCCGCTGGAAAGATGAGGCGATTTATCGTGATTCCTATTAAAATGTTCGAGGTATATTGGATCTTGTTGATAAATTCATGAGGTATGTACAGACGCCAGCACATCAAGCTACACCTAACTGTCAGATTTTCACAATCAACTTTGAACCTTAAGCTTTAGCGATATAGTTGAAAATCTATTAAAGAAATCTGACAGATTGTGGTAGGTTGATGTGCTGGCGTCCGTACATTGAACAAACAAAGCATTGCCACTAGTTTTATGAGCCTAGATCGCAGAGCCCCGCTAGATAGAAACACATGAAGCAGAGGTCACAGTCTCTTTTAAAGTCCAGACTTAACCTTGGTCAGATCATGCCAGGACCACGTAGATTGGAGTATGACCCTCTATATTCCTCTAAAGGGTAGGCGACACCCCCACATTTTACCCGTAGAATATATGGCCTTTTTTTTCAGACCTGGCAAGACAAGAAAAGCATAATGAAAAAGCGAGCATTGAGTAACCCAGAACAAGCTGCACACTTCCCAGCTGTACTGCCACCGACTCAAACAAATATGACTGTCCTGGAGGCACCTGCACCAGGCCCTTCTAGTACTCAAGAGTCCGGAGTGACTATTGAAGGTATTTTAATACTATTGTAGCGGTATCTTCAACGCCACAAGCAAACAACGCGTCATACTGACGTCACGCAAAATCCTGCATCGCGCAAGCAGAGTTTACCGCGCAACTAGCATAGATACAATGGCCCGACATGAATCATGGGGCAGTTGCCCGCCAGACACAACACCCTGGTCTGGTCGAAGGATCCCTTTTCTATAGAGATCTTTACACCCTCTGTTCCTCACACTTCTATACTATAAAGGGGCTCAGATCTTACATCGTACATCGGACTAACTATTACTAACATCGGACTAACTATTACTAACTACTACTAACTATTACTAACTATCTGGTGTATTGTGTGTCTCTTAGTCTGTGCTAAATAAATGTATTTTCTTTCTTTCTTTCTTTCTTTCTATGATGATTTTATTTCGATATGTTGCAGACATCTTTCAAGCAAGTGGTGCTACAGTCAAAGTGGAGCTGGATAACCTAGACACCTCTGATTCTGATGATCCTCTGAACTTTGAAGAAGAGTATTTGGTATCTGATCCAGCTACTCCTGAGCCAGAACCGGAACCAGAAATCGAGCAGCCAAGTTTGTACCTTTTTAAATAGTAGGATGGCGGCTACCCGTGAGCCTAGAACGAACAGCGGGATTGTCCGAAAGGGTTACCGCTGGCTCGGAACATAAGGGCTAAGGAAGGAACACGGGTGGGTTTTAGTCAGTAAGAGTCTGACACTCCCTTCCGCTCCACCCAGAGCGGGAGGGGTCATTTGATGATTTCCCAACCTCAAAAAAAAAAGCCCAGAACGAACGCGCGGAGTAAACATAACGTAGATTCGAACGAACACAAAATTGAAAATTCTTGTCTCGCAAATAAAAATTGAAAATACTCGTTTCGCACATAATATTTACTTTAACGGTTCACCAAAAAAGTCAGTGAAATTGTCCATATTAAAATTGGAACAAGTATTTTCCGATCTGCATATTCACAACCATCCGACAGGGCTATCGTAGGTATCGAAAATGACACATTTTGCTAACCTGATTTGCCTTGCCCCTGACAGCAGACAGCTGTCGAGAGAATAGCGGTCGTAGGCTAATTTTTCCATCGCCAGATAACTTTTATTCGAGGAATAAAATTGACGTTTGACAGTTTTTGTATGAAATAACTGTCAAAATTTCAAAATTATTCCTTGAATAAAGTTATGAGATGATTGAAAAATCAGCCCTTAAACTGATAACATTTTCAGGTTTTGGACTTGTGAAAGCGTTTAGAGGACTCCTACGTTAACATTGATTGATGTTCGATACGGTACGAAAGCGTATCGAGTGGTTGTGAATAACCGGTGCTGATTTTTGTTCAGCAGTATGTGATCGTCATTCACACCGATTAAAGTCGGTCGTTGTCGTAAAAAATCGGTCACCGACAAAAACCAGCCGTCCCTTTTACTTGTTTTTGAAACACGGTTTTCGAAAGCTTAATAGTCATCTACCTCCAACAAAAATTTTACAGCCAGTAATAAAATTACTACAAAGATTTTATTTTTACAGGTAACACAGCTAGAGACGGGTCAAGAAGACGTTTCAGAAGAGTGTTGCGGAGACCTCTAACTCACTCTAGGCTAGATGTTATCAATCATATAACGGTGAACGAAGTCAAAAAGGCTTTAATACAAAAGAATGAAATTAAAAAACAGTTTTATGCTCAGTACATGGTGGAGATACGGAAGCAAACTCAAGCTCTTGTTAGTATAGCGAAGAGATTGGCGAATAATAGATGAAATTAAATAGGCTACGTCACTGAAATGTTGTTTATGAAAGTAAGTTGATGTTTAACGACGATGACAATCTGATGACGTTTGCAGGGCCAACTTGGCCAGAGATCGCACGAGACAGAGAGATTTGGAACAAAAAAAGGGGAGCCCTTCAGCATTGGGACACAATATAGACAAACAAAAAAAAAAACAGTGGCACTCCGGGAGTGCCGACAGAAGTGAAAACAAAACACAAACAGAATACTTTGCCATCACTCACTGACATGTCGGATTTAAAACCGAGTACATCCCGAGGACAGCCGAATACATCCGAATGTAGCGCGGTGTCGGTAACAGTGTCGCGAGTTCAATGGTTTTTTGATTATATAATCCCCATCTCAAAAAATGCCCAACGCACCTAAAGAAGCTTTCACTTCAAAAATGGTGTGTTTCTCTAGTGTTTTTTGACACTGTACAGTTGACCCTCACCGGGGTTGACGGCGTGCGAGCGCGCTTATACTTAAATAAAATACTTACGGTCGCTACCCGGGTTGTCGAACGCCGCGTGGACGAGGGCACGAAACCGTTCCGTGGTCCTCAATGCCCGAACACACCACTCACATATCATGCAGTCCGACGGAGTTACCTGACCAAAATCAAAATTAAGTCATTCACAGATCATGAAAATCTATCATTGTCACCAGCATTTGACGGTTAAGGTGTCAAAAAACGCTCTGTATTTGGACAGCTGCAGACAGCTGTGACGGTTCACCGCTTTCTAAGTATAAATTCTTCCGAAGCTCAAGTTCATTACGTCGCGTCGTCCAAATGAATGGAGGAAAGTGTCAGTTGCGAACGGAGGAAGTTTTTCATGGAAGCCAGTGCAAAAATTGGTTAGATAATCGCCATTTTGGGATAGGGAAACTGAAAGGAATCGTGATCCGATTTTCGTAGGTGGTGTATCGCGAGACAAGAATATAAACATACGAGCGTAAACACATACTGCGTAAACGCATACGATTGACATAGTGGACCGAATTTTGTTTAATCACAATAAATTATTGACAATGTTTGACCTGAGGTTTGACAAAAATCGGTCCCTGATAAAAGCAGCACTCTACATTCAGCCAAAACTGTAGAACATAAAAGTGAACACGCGCTATTACAGCCGTTTAACAATTTTGATCGATAAAAATCAGTCACCAGCATAAATCGGTCACCGATAAAAATCGGCCACCGACAAAAATCGGCCACAGACAAAAACCATCCTGCCTTCTAGAACCTAAACCGTCTTTGTCCCTTACCTTAACTCCAAAACAGTCATTAAGAAGGTGGTCATATCTTTCTTCGACCCCCTCCCAAACATAGGTGTCTCCGAAGTAACGCAGGTTATTGTCTCCGCCACAGAGGCGGCAGCAGCGCCCTGGGACCCCATCACCATCGCCGGATGCATTCGCGTGGATTTGGTGGGGATCCTAGATCAAATTGCTGATTAGATGGCCCATGGCCAGAGATCGCTCAGAATAGAGAGGTTTGGAGCAAAAAAGGGAATGCATTACATTACCATACTCCATCATAGACTTTGTCTCTGTCACCTCTGACCTAGACTAGAGTCAAGAACAAACCCATTTCAAATTAAAAAATTAAAAATTGCCTTGCCCAGCACTGGGACAGACTGAAGGCTAACAAAAAAAAAAAAGAAGGCCCATGAACATAATCAGCCTTTATTGTTTCCACTACTGGGACAAGGGCCTCCTTTCTGTGAGAGACAGGGGGGCGGTATCCACCACGTGGGCCCCGTGCGGGTTGGTTAGATGGCCCAATTTTTGCAAAACCTTGACGTGAAAAATAATTACATGCCTTTTTTAGTTCATGATCGAAGTTCGTGTTATTTTTTTATGTTTTTGCATGGCAGACTAGCTGACGGCCCATCCTGAGGCCCTTTGTAGGCACGACTACACATCAAGGTATCAAAACCAGTCTACGCTGACTTCTGATTCTACGAAAAACTTATAAAATGCAAGATCAGCTAAAACTCGAAATGTATGTAATGGCTTGATGTGTAATAGCCGTGTTTACACACATGGTTTTTTTTGCCGTGAAAAACTACGGTTTATTCGCAGTCTAGGCAAGGTTGTCATTGTATGGATCACTGGATGTCTGTTGACGACACGCCGGCACTACGGCACGGCATGTCGTCACCGTGTACCATAGAACCGTCTTATACAAGGTCATACGATTTTTCTACGGCGCGATTATGACGCCTGATGGTAAGTGGCATCGCCGGATATCTGCAGCTGTGTCTCTTGTAATAACACCGGCTCACCAGGACCGGTTCGGAGTTATGTTCCGGTTCCGATTTGATGGGTACCAACCCATCAAACCGGAACCGGAACACAACTATGCTTCAGGCCAGAAATGAGTATGATGGCACCGTGTATTTCCCCGGATGAAGCGCCAGCGGTTTGACAGCCTATCGCAGTCCGATACTCGACTTAGGCCTCCATAACACTCTATTCTAGTGTTTTCATTGTTTAGAATTTACCAAAACAAAAATGGGCTGAGAATGTCAGCAGGCAGTGGTGAAAGATGGCCTACGAGTAACCAAATGTGTATGACGGGACGGTACTTACATCGTTGAACAATTCATGCAATTTTTGAGACGTATACAAGACATTCATTTTAGGCTTACGTCTAGGAAATACAGGTCGGAAAAAAATGGTGGTAAAGTATTTGAAATAAACACATAATTTTGCAAACTTTTGACTGTAATTTAAGCACTACTCTATAAAATAAAACACTTTTATTAAATCGCCAACCATTGTTCAGCAACTTAATTCAAATATGGCTCCATTTTTAAAAAGTCATGTGACACGTTCACAAGAATTAAATGTTGCCAACTACTTCAAATAAAGGCATGGCTATACGAAGTAACTAGTATGATAAAAAGTTTGTTCAGCAGCATTCCATTTGAAAAAATGAGTGAAAAAGATGTTTCACTCTTTCAATCCATCGTTCGAATGTTTTTACAAATAACATGCATCTACCACATACACTAATATGTAGCAAGCTAATAATTTCTACCCACGCAGAAACCCCTTTCTCTCAACTTACATAATTAGACTTTGCACAGTAAGTTGTTATGCCATTGTAAGTTTACATGCTTGCTTGTACAAAAATGGAGTTTTGTGCAATTTAGATGGAGTGAAATAGCAAATACTGTGTCTATAAAACTTATAAAGTTATAAAAGAAATTATCATAAGGCAGATTGGTAACACTTATACAAGGTATTGTGCAGTGTGCTCAACATTACAATAATAACAGAGCGTAGGGTAGGGTCACAGAGCTTCCTCTTTGTGAAATGGAATGTCCAACAATCGTTTTCGTGACATGCTGAGTTGCTGACGACATTTGTCATTGTCAATTTGCTGTCAGTTCTCACTGTTCTCAGTTGGTCAATTCGCCATCAACGCTACTTGCAAGTTGTTGTTTACAAAAATATTGTGTAACTAATTATATCGCTTCAGTTCTATAGAAAAAGCAGTAAAACCACTGATTTTTAGCAAATAAATATCTTACAAACTATAAAATGTTAAGTCACCACCGAAGAATTAACTAAACCAAAACAAAAGATTACCACTGTGTAACCTCCAAAAGAATCATCAGAAATGGGTGGAAAAGCAGAGAAAGGTACACCAAAGTACATCGCGAACAAGATAAAAGCTAAAGGCTTGCAGAAACTGCGATGGTACTGCCAAATGTGTCAGAAACAGTGTCGAGATGAGAATGGTTTTAAATGTCATACTATGTCGGAGTCCCATCAAAGACAGCTCCTATTATTCGCTGATAATGCCAATAAATACATCGATGAGTTCTCCAAGGAGTTTGCTGATGGATATTTGGAACTACTTCATCGTCAGTTTGGTACTAAAAGAGTTAATGCTAATAAGGTGTACCAGGAGTATATTTCTCACAGGTAAGTTGTTTTATCATATTATTTTGCTGTCTTAGAATGTAATGGACTATCCTGTCCGCTTATCGAAAAGTTATAAAAGATAACTAAGGGTTTCCATGAGGTAATATGCTCTAAATCTGCTAACATGTCCATTTCTTTGTATTTTTTTTAAAGAATCGAGGAAGTGCAGACTTTTATTAGATACTGTGTTCTTGTAAAAATTAGCAACAAGCTTGTTATATTTTTCCATGTAAATCTTGAATACAACTAATTTATTATAAAGACCCCGTTCACGCTAAGTTTGACGGCCATGGAATCCGCATCCCCTCCCCCAACTGGCCTACCACACCGCCAAATCACCCTCTCAGTAGCCAATTTCATTGCAAGCGCCTGTGATTATTACTTATTCGGCATCTTAATATTCTTCAGTTTTCTCATGATATTCGTTAGTTTCGCCAACGGTCAGCGGTAAACTTAGCACAAACTAGTTTCACTTGTGGAGTGTAACGGTCAAACCCAATTACCAATCTAACACCAGTTTTGGCATACTTGAAGGTAAAAAAACCTATTTATCTCTGGTTTTAACTTCCCAATAATCTATATCAGTAGCGATCTGTATGATTATATTATACTGACAGTTATAATTATACTAACTACCTATGTCTTTCAATAAGGGTTCGGCCGTAAAATTGCACTGGACTAAAATGGTGAACTCGCCATTATTTTGTATGACACTCGTACGGCATTTTAACTTCAATATAAGAAACTAACCTCAATTTAACATATTAGTACTTCCCTTTCCTATTTCTAAAGCTCATTTTCCATTCCAGAGACCATCTCCACATGAACGCTACTCAATGGGAGACTCTCACGGAGTTCGTCAAATGGCTGGGTCGTGAAGGCAAGTGTGTGGTCGACGAGACTGAGAAGGGATGGTTTGTGGCGTATATTGATAGAGATCCGGCTGCTATTGCTGCGCTGGAGGCTAAGGCTAAGAAAGAGAAGATGGATAAGGATGATCAGGTAAACAGCTCGAGTTAAAATAAAACTCAAACTCAAAGCACTTATTTCAATTAAACTAATTAAAGGCACTTTTGAATTTTCAAGGAGACAGAAAGCCAATTCCAGTAATGAAATATGTACAAAATCTGGTCGTAATCTCATCTCAGTGACAATTAATGTCAAAAAATGTAGGGAAATTATAGGTATTTTTGACATATTGAGAAAAAAAAACAACAATCATTTAATTTCATCACATGATTTTAGCAGCATAATTTATTTTGTTCCACAGGAGAGAATGCTGGACTTCATTCAGAAACAAGTGGAACGCGGAAAGAAGCAGACCTCTGAGGAGGGACCTTCATACTCAGAGTTTAAACGTGAGAGCAGTCAAGAGAAAGTTGTGCTGAGTTTAAAGAGGAAGGCTGAAGGTAAGAATACTGTTATTGAGATAAATATCTACATAGGGGCCATTCAAGTATTATGTAAGTACTACAGGGGGGCGGGAGGGTCTTTGCTTTGCTTATTTTTGATGACATGGGGGATGGGGGGGTCTGGATGATGATTACGTCAGCAGTATTTATTTTTTTACATTTTCGGATTTTCTGCAAAAAGTTTATTTTGGTTTGAAATCATATGGCAACCCTTCTTGTCTAATGTTTTCGTAAGCTAAGCATGGGAGGGGGGGGTAAGCGCTTTGCTTACTTTTGCTGACGAGGGGAAGGGGTGGGTTAATAATTGCAAAAAATCTGCTTACGTAATATGAATGACCCCATACAGGCTCTTTTTTTTTTTTTGGAGGGTGGGAAATCATCAAATGACCCCTCCCGTTATTTTTTGTTTTTTATACAGAAAAGAAACCAGACACATTACCAGCGTCGGCACTAAAACTAAAAGGCAAAGAAGAGCCATCTAAAAAGCAGAAAATTACAGAAGAAAGTAAGAATAAACTGTCAGCGTTAGATGACATAATGAGGATGCAAGAGCGAGCTAAAGAAAAGGCTAACAGGTGAGAATATAAATAACGTCGCGCCTCTTTTACCTAAGGGGGTAGACAGAGACCTACCAAATATACACAACAAATTTCATAAGAATCGGTCAAGCTGTTACGGAGGAGTTCGATAACAAACAGTATGACACGAGATTTTTATATGTATATTTAGATAATGTTCATGATTTTTTTTCAGGAAAGACTACTGGATTTGTGAAGACATAATAGTGAAGATAACGACCAAGTCTTTAGGAGATAAGTACTATAAGAAAAAGGCGGTTGTAGAGAAGGTTGTTGACAAGTACTGCGCTCACGTGAAGTTGACAGACGATAACACGAGACTTAAACTTGATCAGGTGAGTTAACCAAACCATACATACTCCATTATTGATAACCAGTGATCGGGTAGGTAGAGCTGTTTTTGCTACTTGCGACATGCGGACATAACATGGATATGCCAAATATTTCCCGGAATCCCAAGAATTCTCGGAATATACATATAATAGTATTTCCTTGTGCAGTAAAGTATATTTAGTATTGTTTCTAACAGTTTTACTTAATTCATATTTCACGAAGCTAACCTCTAACAACATTCCAGGATCCCTGTGTGTGTATAAGTAAGTATATACTGTTTGGGTGCTCACCTACTACCTGCTCATAACTGCCCACTTACCCATATTAACTCACATAAATCAATCGACAATTTCAAAATCCCGGGATTTCAGAGGCATATCATTCATCCCAAACAGCTCTACCTACTTCCGACCACTGTTGATAACACACACATTTATAATGCCCTAGCGTTTGCCCAAGACTTCATCATCATCATCATCTGCCTAGCCTTTTCCCAACTATGTTGGAGTCGGCTTCCAGTCTAACCGGATGCAGCTGAATACCAGTGTTTTACATGGAGCGACTGCCTATCTGACCTTCACAACCCAGTTACTGATACGATACGATACCCCTTGGTAAGACTTCGACTGGTTGTCAGACTTTTGGGCTTCTGACTACCTGTAACGACAGTCAAACATCCACTAATGACAGCCGGGACCAACGGCTTAACGTGCTTTCCGAGGCACGGAGGGGTCTCATTATGTAAAGATGGTCACCCATCCACAGACCAACCGCGGCAAGCGTAGCTTAACCTGATCGATCGACCTGTGCGGCTGTTATTATTTAGCCAATATAAACATCCGAATTGAGAACCTCCTCATTTTTTGTAGTCGGTTAAAAAGTGTCTTAAAAGACCTACTTACAGAAATAAACATTTTCAATAAATTTCAAAGCATATTATTTTCTCGCCCTTTTACTCCGCCATAAAAATAACAGTGATCTGTTGTTTCAGAATCACTTGGAAACAGTGATACCGTCAACGGGCCGCACCGTCCGGTTCGTGAACGGCGCGTACCGTGGAGCTACCGGACAACTCAGAAGCTTGGATATAGACCGCTATTGTTGCGATGTTGAGGTAAGCAATGTATTTGATTTTGCCGTTTTCAGTAATGTCGTAGAAGGAGAAATAATTCTTCGTATAGATGTGAAACTCTTGCTGCAGATGCGATCAAAACCTCACCGTCAAAATGGCCTTAAATGGCGGCGTTTCCCCCTGCACCGCGCGCGATGCGTCACAGTCCTCACTTGGCGTAATGAATTCTTTGATCCTTTAGCTATCCAATGGTGCCATAGAATTCAGGATGGAGATGATAGACATGAAGCTGCAACACCAAACTGTATCCCCCGATTTTGTTATCATTGGTTTTTTGACTTGCCTCCCACTATGGAAGCAATTTTAAAGACGTATGCGCGTCAAAAAATGAACTGCTGCATTGTGAACATCGTCCTTTAATAATTATTTTGGTGGTTTCAGATATCTGAAGGGCCGCTAACTGGCCGCGTGGTCAAAGGTGTTCAATATGAGGATATCAGCAAACTAGCGTCGTGACACAATCAACTGTCACACCTTATCCCGACTATATTAGGGTCGGATTCCAGTCTAACCGGATGCAGCTGAACACCAGTTCTATACATGGAGCGACTGCCTATCTGACCTCCAAAACCACGTTACTGGGTAATACGATACGGCGATACCCCTTTGTAAGACTGGTTGTCAGACTTTCGGGTTTCTAGCTACCCGTAACGACTCAAAGATCTACTTGCATCTTCACTTAGTTATAATATTGTAATAGTTATTATTAATGAATTGTAATTTTAATAAACTTTTTAGTTTTGTAAGGATTTGAGTGTTTTATTAACCGACTTCTTTCTACCCATTATATAACAACATGTTTGGTTGGTTAAAACATAATTAACGGCCAGTATTCCCGATATGGTAGGCAAAGATTAAGGGGGAAGCGCTAAAGTAGCCCGCGAAATTCAAAATTTCTTACGTTTTTTTGCAATTTGCTGGTCAGCATTAAGTTGTACGTTGATTAATATATGAATCGCGGCCGTAAGAAATATGTGTTTACAGAATTATAATCATTAAATTCATCAACACAACTGTCTAAGACCACGTAAGTCCAAAGAATGATAATTTCATGAAACAGTTATTCTTGGGACTTACGTGGTCTTATGTTACGGCTACACTACCTTACCGTTCTACCGGGTTGTTACCGCAATACTTATAGCATTTAATTAACGTTTAAATTACTGCGTGAAGTGGTATGGTTACACTAGAGTTTACCTAGATATGTCAATAAATTAGGCGGTAAAAATTTCATTTTTCAAGATGGAGGTTGAAGCTGCAGCTGTGTTGCTTCAAATCATCTATTGTACTTGGAAATGACAAATTTTGTTTGATCCGACGCCAAGCATCATTTTGTACACTACGATTTTTATGGGCTTTTTGTCGGGTATCCCAAAGAGACGGTTCGGATTGGAATAATTCCAAAAATTCGAGCACTTTTTCATTTGACCACTCCATGTCGGTCGATACGTGCGTCGACATTAAGCTCATGTTGCACACTGGACAAACGGTAGTGTGGCCATAAACGCAATAATTACTGCGGTAATCTTCTTTGATGTGCGAAAAAAGACCGCCGCTGGAGCTATTGTCTACCGTCATTTGCCATATTGATTGGCATTGTAAAATTATGACCATAAATCGTGGTTACACCTAGGCGTTATTGAAGTTATGGCAATATAATTGGCATATCACAGCAGTGTGGCCGTAACATTAGAGAGTTGTGTTCATGACTTTAATGATTATAATTCTGTAAACACATATTTCTTACGGCCGCGATTCATATATTAATCAACGTACAACTTAATACTCACCAGCAAATTCCAAAAAACCTAAAAAAAAATTGAATTTCGCGGGCTACCCTGGCGAAAATAGCCAAATATCGCCAGCTCTATTTAAACCCACTGGATGATGTCGCGCACTGGATTATCAACTCTAGGTGTTGAGCCGAGCGTTGATAATCGAACAGAGCGCATTCCAGAACGTCAAACAAATACAATACACTGTTCGATTTTTAACTCTTGGCGGTAAACAGAATGTCCGTGACTACCGCAGGACCACCAACGCCAATCGCTTCCATATTTGGTAAATAATTAGTGCTCAATTGGTACTAATTAGTACTCGAACAACAGAATTGGTACCTTAGTAGTTTTCGAGAAAATCGACTTTGAAGGTGGTCCTGCGGTAGTCACGCTCCTTTCAGCAGGACCACCATGAGCGACGAAAAAGGGCCCACGCTACAGCTATTCTAAGTATACAAATAATTAGTACCCATAAATGTGATATATTTCGTAAAAAAAACAGAACTGTAATATTTGTATTTACCGAGAAATCAACGATGTTAACTTTCTCGCAATTGTTCAGCAGGACCACGATTTTGAATGTTGATTCCAAGTTAGAGAAGCTTGTCGCTTTCCTCAAACCTACATAGAAAATTAGTACCCTGTAAGATAAAATTAGTACCCAAAATTCAAAATTAAAACTCCAGTAGTTTACGAGATATACCATGCCAATGGTGGGGTGGCGGTAGTCACGGTGCCAAATTTTCATTTCAAGATTTCCATATTAAAAACTCTGTGATTTCTTCCCAAATTTATACAAAAATTAGTACTCCTAAAGAAGTTAAAGCGACTAAAAATCCAGATTCCTAAGTGTTGTATTTTAAGAGAAATTAACTTTCATTACTTTTCCATACTAAATCTTCACGTATAACCCGACCAAATTAAGTTGTCAATTGTGCCATTTCCATTGTTCACAAACTAAACTAAATTTGAGTTCAGTGCATCTTTATCTTTCTGTTTCATTATGAAAAGGACAGACAATAAATTAAAGTTTATTTATTTAAAAAAAAAAGTTTCTTTTAAGGGCCAATTAGATCGAAATTTACAGAAATATTTCGATGTTAACGATAATAAAAGTTGATTTAGTAGATATTTTAAATATGCTTGTCGGACGTAATAGGTTAATAATTATTATTTAATACTTTTCATATCAATATGAAAACACAAAAATACGCGTGATGTGCCCTTTGAAATGCATATTATTCAAATATAAAGGTACCTATTAGATACTTACTTTTAGGTTTGTAATCCTTTTATACTTACGTTATTAGCAACATGGTAAATTATGTTTTTAATACTGAGGTAGGTACTTACTGCTTGCAGCAACGGTAAATTAGTAGGAAAAAAATAAATACGAAATGCCTATCGCTCGTTAATGATATTCATTTACAAAAATACAGAAGGTAGGTACCTACTTACAAAACCTACAGAATAATAAATGATAAATGATTTTATTTCTGTAAGTAGGTTTGCACAAACACTTTTACACGTCAATCATAAATTTTTTAAACTAGATGAGGTCAAAGTCAAAGTCAAAGTCAAAGTATTTATTTGTATGTTTTTTGGTTATACAATTGTGGTCTTACAGAAATGTTACGTTTCTCAAAAAACAACCCATTAGGGCATATACAATTAAACAAATAAGAAATTTAAAGTCATACGTTAACAATCGTTTCAATGTTTGGTGTAGGTACAGCCAATAATTAAAAAAAAAAAAAATGATTAGGATTACAATTAATTAAATACACAAAAAATAAATAAAAAACAGATTACAATTAGATAGTCAATTTTTGAATTGTTAAGAATAAATACACACATAATTGTCAGTTTAGTTTGTTACATGTTGTCAAGAAGGAATTCGTCAATGGTATAGTAGCATTTTTCAATTAAAAAATTATTTAGCTTCCGTTTGAGTTGTGTCAAATTTAAATCCTTAATGTCATTTGGAATTTTGTTGAATATTTTCGGAGCCATGCAGAGAATGCTTTTGTGCATAATTAATCAGCGTCTGACGTAAATAGACGTTACTTTAGTAGGCATGTTTTTAATCACGTCTAAACTTGTATTGAGTAGTGTCAGGCGCTGATTACTTTGACAGGACTAAACTAAAATTTATTGTCTGTCCTTTTCATAATGAAACAGAAAGATAAAGATGCACTGAACTCAAATTTAGTTTAGTTTGTGAACAAGGGAATTGGCACCATTGACAACTTAATTTGGTCGGGTTATACGCGGATATTTAGTATGGAAAAGTAATGAAAGCTAATTTCTCTTAAAATACAACACTTAGGAATCTGGATTTTTAGTCGCTTTAACTTCTTTAGGAGTACTAATTTTTGTATAAATTTGGGAAGAAATCACAGAGTTTTTAATAGGGAAATCTTGAAATGAAAATTTGGCACCGTGACTGTTAATGTTTGTATTTTTCTCACATGACAACACCTTTAGTTTAAGATATTATTTCTAAATGTATATGTTGCAACACTCTTCCCTTTTCTTTTTTATCTGTCATGGGTGACGTTCCGCTAATGTTTCAGCGCATATTTTATATTTTGGAAATATCTAGTTTTTATAAATTAATCATCAAATTGGTATTGTTTATTGTGATCAATAAATCAATAGAAATTTGTCACACACAAGACGGTGTATTTATTTTCTCTGCTGACTCCACACCTGCTATTGAAGAAATCATAAAAGGTTATGGGCCCAGCCAGAACCTAATTAAACAACAGCAGCGAAAAACACCGGTGAGCGACATTCATTTTATTGTTCTACAAAATGCCAATCGATCCTGCAGTAGATCCAGCGATGGGATTGCCCGCCGCCGACGGAAATGTTGGCCTGCCGGCACATGGCGTGGGCATGGGCGGCATGGGCATAAATGGGATCAATTGTCCAAAATTAGAAGGCATTTCCAACTACACTGCTTGGAAATTTATTATTAAAATGTTGCTGACATTAGATGGGACATGGGGATGTGTATCCGGAGAGGACAGGGACGTGACGCGGGACCAGCGGGCGCTGGCGCGTATTTGTTTGTCAATCGACACTAGTCTTCATCAGTATGTACGCCAGGCTGCCAACGCCAAGGAAGCGTGGAACAAGTTGGCATCTGTATTTGAGGACAAAGGCCTCTATCGTCGCGTTTTGTTACTGCGTCAGTTACACCACATTAACCTCACAGAATATAAAAACATGTCTGAGTACATAACAACTGTCATGACGCTAGTGCAACAATTGGCTGATATTGGTCGTGTCATAGAAGACGGTGAGGTTGCAGAGATCCTGCTTAGCGGTTTGTCAGGGGACTATGATGTTCTTGTGTCCAGTTTAGAGACTGCCTGCATGAGCCGGGAGCTTTCCAGCGAGCTGGTGCGCACACGTCTTCTACAGGAGGAGCACAGGAAAAATGGTTCAATCAGTGATAATGGTGGTATTAGTGCGGCATATGCCACTGGCAGTGTTAAAAAACTTGTGTGTAATTATTGCAAAAGGCCAGGGCATATAAAATCAAAGTGTTTCAAGTTGAAAAGAGACAAAAAACGTGAAAGCCAAGAAAAGACACTTATTGTCACTGCATGCGCTATGACAGCGCGCCATGAATGGATTGTTGACTCAGGATGTACGGCACATATGTGCAACAACCGAAATTTATTTAAGGACTTTAGAAATAATAAAAGTAAAGTAACTATAGCCAATAATGACCTATTAAATTGTGAAGGTACTGGTAAGATACATATTTCTTTAAATAATAATTTAGAGGTTGCTGCGGAAGATGCCATGTTCGTCCCTGATTTATCCACAAATCTCCTCTCTGTAAATAAATTAGTTAATGCCGGATATACACTTGTATTTAATAAAAAGGGTTGTCAATTTTACAATAAACCTCAAATAATTGGTAATTCTATTGGTTGCGCATCAAACCAGAATGGAATTTACAAATTGAATTGTGTCGTTTCGTCGCGTAGAGAATCTGAGCAGGAGCATTCTTCAGTCACTCTGAAGAATGGAGTTCAGAGTGAACAGAGTGCAATGGTAGCTACAGAGACAGTGTCTTTATGGCATAGGCGACTCGGTCACTTGAGTCTAGGGGGATTGAATACTCTGCGTAGGAATAACCAGTTATTGTTTCAGGATACTGAAAATAATTTTGGTGAGTGCATTGCATGCCTGCAGGGGAAACAAACTGCAAAACCGTTTCCTGTTGGCGAGGCAAAGCGTGCTACTCAGCCGCTAGAGATCATCCACTCCGACGTGTGCGGACCGATGTCTGTCTGTAGTTTTGGTGGAGCCAGATACCTACTAACGCTGACAGATGACTACAGTAGGAAAAGCTGGGGATATTTACTTAAAAACAAATCGGAGGTAATGTCCAATTTTTGTAATTTTAAAGCCCTTGTAGAAAAACAAACTGGATTGCGTATAAAGATTCTCAGGTCTGATGGTGGAGGCGAATACTGTGGCGCTAAATTCGAAGCTTTTTTGAGGAGTGAGGGGATCGTGCATCAAGTCACTGTGCCTTACTGTCCTCAACAAAACGGTGTTTCGGAACGCTTAAACAGAACCATCATGGAGAAGGCTAGATGCATGCTTGAGGAGGCTGGTCTTCGCCGGGAGTACTGGGGTGAGGCGGTGATGACCGCAATATATCTTAAAAATCATTCCCCAACATCTGCCCTAGCGGGATCTGTACCTCAGCAGGTTTGGACTGGTTCATCGTCTCTGGACCTCAGTCACCTGCGTGTGTTTGGCTGCATAGCTTATGCCTTAAAACCTGAACCAAAACGTAATAAGTTGGAGTCAAAATCAACAATGTGTTTGTTTGTTGGATATAGTGACACCACTAAGGGATATAGACTTATTAACCCCATGAAGCCCGGACAGATTATTTTAGCTAGGAACGTTTCTTTTCTAGAGAATAAATTTTTAAAAGATATTAAGTCAAATAATATGAATAATATTTCTTATAATTTTGACAATAATAATTTGATAAATATTCAATGCAATAATAATTCTAATAATTTAAATAATGTTAGTGAAAAGTTGAATATTAATGAAAATAATAATTCTAGTCAAATTTCAAATGAATGTGAATCAATTTTGAATAGTTTTGATGATCAGAATATTACTATCATTTCAGCTCCTAACTCAGAGTCTGAGTACTGCACTGACAATGAGGATACGAGCTGCCAAAGTCCAGCGGCCGAGGATAGCAGCGCGTCCACATCCGATGCGTCGTCTACTGAAGGGGATATTGCCGTGGTCAGCCCTGAGGTACCAGTGGCTCCCACTAGCCGTCCCGTGCGTAGTACGCGCGGAATAAAGCCTGTAAAGTATGAGGACTATTCTTTATTAACTCAACCCGAGTTGGAGCCTCTATCCTATAAGGAAGCCATATCCTCTCCTAATAGTGAGGAGTGGCAGCGCTCTATGCAACGAGAGTTCGATGCTCTCTCAGAAAATAAAGTTTGGAAGCTTGTTGACCGCCCAGCAGATCACAACATAGTTAAGTGCAAGTGGGTATATAAAATTAAAAAGGATACTTCTGGTAACTGTAAGTATAAGTCTCGCCTTGTTGCCCGCGGTTTCTCACAACAGTATGGGGTAGACTATGACGACACATTTTCTCCTGTAGTTCGCCATAGCACTCTGCGCACTTTATTTGCGCTTGCTACCGAAATGAATATGTACATTGAGCATTTAGACATTGATACCGCGTTTTTAAACAGCAACTTAAACGAGCGCATCTTCATGGAGCAACCTGAAGGTTTTGTTAAGGATAACAGTAAAGTATGCCTACTATTAAAGAGTATATATGGGCTTAAACAAGCTAGTCGTATGTGGAACATGAAAGTACACAGTATGTTGACAGGCAATCATTTTTCTCAAAGTAAGTGTGAGCCCTGTGTTTACTTTGAGAAAAGTAATGATAATTTAACAATTGTCGCATTGTATGTAGATGACTTCTATGTGTTTGCTACTAATAAAGCATCTGTAAACGAGTTGCATGCTTTATTACAAAAAGAATTTAATGTAAAAAATCTTGGGCCTATTAAAAATTGTTTAGGCATGCAAGTAACTCGTGATATGTCAAAAGGAACATTGATGTTAAATCAGTCTCAGTATATTAAGACATTATTAGTTCGCTATGGGATGGAAAATTGTAAAGCAGTCTCTACACCCATGGCGCTTAATGTAAAGTTACAGAAGTCTGAAAATAAAGTGCTTGATGATAATGTTTACAAGTATAGAGAATTACTAGGATCTCTGATGTACCTGTCTGTGTGTACGCGACCTGACATTACTTACGCATGTAGTCAGTTAAGTCAATTCAATCATGACTTTGGTAATGAGCACTGGCTTGCGGCCAAGCGTGTCTTAAGGTATCTTGCGGGAACTTTAAATTACTCCCTATATTTTTATAGGACTGGTAATTTATATATAACTGCTTTTGCTGATGCGGACTGGGCCAACAATGTGTTGGATCGTAAGTCTTATTCTGGGTATGTTATTCGGATGGGTGCTAATACTATTAATTGGGAATCGCGCAAGCAAAGATGTGTAGCATTATCCAGCACAGAAGCTGAATACTTGGCAATAAGTGATGTGTGTAAGGACTTGTCCTTCTTTAAAAGTTTTCTAGAAGAAATTGTCAGTGTACAGGGTAAAATTGTTTTGTATAATGATAATCAGAGTGCCCTTAAATTATTGCTGGCAAAAGAATATTGTCATAAAAAGACAAAACATATTGACTTAAGATACCACTATGTAAAGGATTTAGTTCAAAAGGATTTTGTTAACGTAGAATACCTGTCAACACAAGAAATGATAGCAGATGTTTTAACAAAGCCATTGTGTTCCACAAAACATAGAAACTTCATAAATGAAATGAATGTCAAATAATTGAGAGCGCATTTGTGTAATAATTATTAATTATATTATAATTTACTTTTAAATTCTTGACTAAGCATGTTGAGTGTGTTTGTTAATTCTATTATGTTTTAACTGAATGTAGAGTCATGTTGAGTAAAAAAGGGGTAGTGTTAATGTTTGTATTTTTCTCACATGACAACACCTTTAGTTTAAGATATTATTTCTAAATGTATATGTTGCAACACTCTTCCCTTTTCTTTTTTATCTGTCATGGGTGACGTTCCGCTAATGTTTCAGCGCATATTTTATATTTTGGAAATATCTAGTTTTTATAAATTAATCATCAAATTGGTATTGTTTATTGTGATCAATAAATCAATAGAAATTTGTCACACACAAGACGGTGTATTTATTTTCTCTGCTGACTCCACACCTGCTATTGAAGAAATCATAAAAGTGACTACCGCCACCCCACCATTGGCATGGTATATCTCGTAAACTACTGGAGTTTTAATTTTGAATTTTGGGTACTAATTTTATCTTACAGGGTACTAATTTTCTATGTAGGTTTGAGGAAAGCGACAAGCTTCTCTAACTTGGAATCAACATTCAAAATCGTGGTCCTGCTGAACAATTGCGAGAAAGTTAACATCGTTGATTTCTCGGTAAATACAAATATTACAGTTCTGTTTTTTTTACGAAATATATCACATTTATGGGTACTAATTATTTGTATACTTAGAATAGCTGTAGCGTGGGCCCTTTTTCGTCGCTCATGGTGGTCCTGCTGAAAGGAGCGTGACTACCGTAGGACCACTTTCAAAGTCGATTTTCTCGAAAACTACTAAGGTACCAATTCTGTTGTTCGAGTACTAATTAGTACCAATTGAGCACTAATTATTTACCAAATATGGAAGCGATTGGCGTTGGTGGTCCTGCGGTAGTCACGGGCATGTAAACAGAGCGTGGAAAATCAAGATAAAAAAACCGCGGGCAAACGCGCCCGTGCTACCTGGGGCATAAAAACGCCACTTTGGCAGAATCATAAAAGGATAACATTATGAATCTTAATATGGCGAAAACAGTCCGTGTTTTTCTTTTTTTCGCTGCACTACGTAGGTATAATCAAAGAGATTGGATTGATTGGCATTTTAGTACTAATAAAAATAAATAATTATCTGAAAAACCCTTCACCAATTTGATTGTTTTTTTTTATTTGATTTGTTTTTTGTTGATTTTTTTTTTTATTTGATTTTGTTTTTTTTTTAGCTTGTTCTTTGTATAAACTTCACAGACGTGTTTGAAACACGATAAAACAAAAGAAAACAGATACTTTTTTTTTTTTTTTGAGGATGGGAAATCATCAAATGACTCCTCCCGCTCTGGGTGGAGCGGAAGGGAGTGTCAGACTCTTACTGACTAAAACCCACCCGTGTTCCTTCCTTAGCCCTTTATGTTCCGGGCCAGCGGTAACCCTTTCGGACAATCCCGCTGACCCGGCAGGCTTCGGCCCTTACGGGCCCCTTCTTTAATGCTGACATCTCTTTGAGGCGCGCGTGGAACACGTACGCTTGTCCGGCACGGGGCTGGTCCTGATCGGACGGTGAGCTACCCATTACTCTCCGCCCGCAGGCCCGCGCCTACGGTGGCCGGGAGTCGTCGCGCGGCTCCCGACGCCCGGAGCGTCTCCCGCGGCGGCTGGGACGGGTGGCTCTCTCCCTCAGCCGTCCCGCCGCCTCCTTTGCTAGCATGACTGCTTCGCAAAAGGAGGCGACTGCCCCCCACTCCCTCTCGCCCCGGACCATGGCTTGAACCAGGCCCGGACGCGAGAGGTCACTGCCGCTGCCGATCGCCTCAACGAGGACACGGCGTTGCTCCGCCCAAGCGGGGCAGACCTCCAAAGAAAACAGATACTTCAAGTAATAACACTACCAGCGGTCGTCGACCCCTACAAAAATACATTAAATCTTTGTTAATTATTTTTAATCGTGTTTAGATATACCCATCATGTCTGCAGAGTTTCGCTAGCACATTTCATTTGACGCTGTATATGTTAGTCGTGCAGTAAACTCTGCTTGCGCGATGCAGGATTTTGCGTGACATCATCAGTATGATGCGTAGTTCGCATGTGGCGATATAGATGACGCCACAGTCTAACGCAGGACTAGGGTTATAAATAAAACTGCATTGCTAAGCATCAAAAACCATTATATTCTTCTAAATATATACTTTTATAACATGCTTTCTACAATATAAACCACGCAATACGTCTTACATAATATTCTTATTGATACATAAGTTTATGTTTAAAAATATACTTTGTACATAGTTATTTTGAGGCACTATGGTTATTAACTGTAGGTAATATACCCAATAAAATTAGGAATAACAAGGATTTTAAATGAATGATTTGATTTATTTCAATGTGATAAAAAAAATATGTGCATGAAGGAAGATTTGTCCTATTTTATAACAATTTAAAGGCACTTTAAAAGGAAGATTTAGATGTGGTCATTTCTTATTTTTTATTAACAAATACATGCCATTTTCACACTGATTCATTTTGTATATAAACAACTTATTTCAATCTAAATAATAATAGGTACATGAAAAACGGTGATAAATAACTATTAAATCAATTTTGAATAAAAAAAAAACTTAATTTGAATTAAACCAAAATGAAAACAGAGGTTTAAAAAATAAAAACATACCAAAGTTTCTGTAAAAAAAATCATTTATTTACGAAATAATCGAAATAAATGCTTAAAATTAAAATGTTCAAAATACATAGAATAGAAAATTCAATTATATAGTAATAATAATTACATTTACGTACCGTGATGCGTGCGATTTTAACGTTAATATAAAATATAAATGGCTAACAAATATTGCCATGCCAAAAAATTATAAGTACATTAAACAACTGGCAACATACATTGAAACCACGGGCGCTATTTTTTATCTGATATCATTGGATTGCAAACAAAGCCTCACAAAAGTGACCACGCGCTAGAAAGAGACAAAGTGACTATACGTCCTATACCCGTCTTCTCATAGCACTGGGCTTACATGCAGCGCAGAACGATAAAATTTTATCGGATTTTATCGTTCGTTAGAAAGAGACAACTACTGGACGCACATTCTCTGCCTCTCTTGTACTTTTCGGTCTGTATATACTGCACTACTGATTACGGAACGCTCAGTCCATTCTCTATGTCTGTGATGTCACACAAGCAAGCGTCCAACCTGATGATAAGTGGTCACCGCTGCGTATGGACGTCTGCAATATCAGAAGCATCACAGATGCGTTGCCATCTTAGAGACAGAGCTGGAACGTCTCATGTGCCTGTAACTACATTGGAACACATACCATGTCATCATTTAGACCGGGCAGCCCAAGCAGGAATAAGGTTAGGTAATTATATTTTATAGTATTGAAGTAATAGTAATTTGTGGTTTCGACGTGTTTTGCTTTTAAGCATGAAGATTAAAGACGGCGTTATATTATATTTTTTTTAATAAAACGTTGATTTAATAAGGTCTTACTAAATTATTTTTAGATTCAGTATTCATGTAACACAATATGGAAACGTGGTCAATATAAAATCTAAAAAAATAATAATTTAAGCGTAGTTTTGAAAAATATCGGTGTTGCCATCTTTAACCAAAATGCATTAAAAAATCAACAAAATCTAAATTCTAAAAGCTACTTTTGTTAATACACAAAATGCTTCGATTATAAAATCTATTAAAAATATTTAATATTATTAAAATACTATTATTATAATAATAATTTTGTTTCATGCATCTAGGTTTTTTATCTGTGCGATACTTTTTTTTTAAATCTATTTATAAAAAAGGCACAATTATATTCTGCCTGTTACAAGTGAATTATATATATTTTTTAAAGTAGTTTAAATATTGTAAATAGCACAGTTTACATTTATCTGTTATATAAAAGCATGTTTATAAATCAGCTTAATGTCAAAAATATGATTTATTAATAATAATTATTAAAAATAATTACAGGTTCACCCCGGTTTCTAGAAGCTTGATCAGTGAATTTGCTGTGAAATCTCTTGAACAGTCCTTTCATAATTATTTTACTTCTGATTTTGCACGACTGTGAAAACCAAAGTGACATTTATTTTCGTGGCAATAAGACCGTTGCGTTACTGCCATTGGCTAGTCTATCAAAATCACAGTGATCTTTATTTTCGTGGCAATAAGGTTGTTGTCATTGGCTAGTCTGTCAAGATCACAGTGATATTTATTTTCGTGGCAATAAGATTGTTGTCATTGGCTAGTCTGTCAAAATCACAGTGATATTTATTTTCGTGGCAATAAGATTGTTGTCATTGGCTAGTCTGTCAAGATCACAGTGATATTTATTTTCGTGGCAATAAGGTTGTTGTCATTGGCTAGTCTGTCAAGATCACAGTGATATTTATTTTCGTGGCAATAAGGTTGTTGTCATTGGCTAGTCTGTCAAGATCACAGTGATATTTATTTTCGTGGCAATAAGGTTGTTGTCATTGGCTAGTCTGTCAAAATCACAGTGATCTTTATTTTCGTGGCAATAAGGTTGCTTTCATTGGCTAGTCTGTCTAAATAACAGTGATATTTATTTTCGTGGCAATAAGGTTGTTGTCATTGGCTAGTCTGTCAAAATCACAGTGATATTTATTTCCGTGGCAATAAGGTTACTGTTGCGTTGCTGCCATTGGGTAGTCTGTCAAAATAACAGTGATCTTTATTTTCGTGGCAATAAGGTTGTTGTCATTGGCTAGTCTGTCAAAATCACAGTGATCTTTATTTTCGTGGCAATAAGATTGTTGTCATTGGCTAGTCTGTCAAGATCACAGTGATCTTTATTTTCGTGGCAATAAGAAAAATGACATCTCTGAGTGCGAGGTTAGAAACCGGGGGTATAAGTGATACTTACCTACGTATCGCACAGTAATAAAGTTAATTTGAATAAAAACTTCATACAAACTTTCACACGGAAGGCACAATGATCTACGTTTTTTTTAATTACTTACTTAAATATAATAAAATATTACTTTAAAATCAGTTGGATTTTTGATATAACTCAGCATTATAAAGTATGTGTGATGAGGTATGTCAAAAAATGTGACTTTAAAACTTATTTAATTACAAGACTGGTGAAATTATTTTAAAATGTCATGAATATTACGTACGATAAAAATTACTGTATGTCAAAATTATACATAAAAAAAATTATAAAAAGATTATTTTGTGCAGACTAATTCCCCAGTCTTTACAAACAATCATATGCGTGCCTTTACCCAAGTATGTTGGGGTCGGCTTCCAGTCTAACCGGATGTAGCTGAATACCGGTAATTTTATATGGAGCGACCGTCTAACTGACCTTCACAACCCAGTTACAGGGCAGCGCGATACCCCTTGGTATGACTGGTTGTCAGACATTTTAAATCATACTGAATTAAAATCACAATTCCAACTGACAATTTCTTATAAGTATCCGAAAACGCTTTTAGTATTTTCTTGTCTATAAAACCGAGTATAAAATTAGAAGAATATTTATTTGAAGACGTTGTTTTGTTTGTAACTCTTCTTAAAATTGCATTTTCGGCCGCAAGGAAGACGTAATAATATAGTAATATAAAAAAAAAAATACAGGTAAACAGCTCTGGCAACACCGAGACGAATCCTGCGCAGAATGCGGTACGCGACTGCGCGCATCGTTATTCGTTTGTTTTAATGATTGGGACGTCACGAGACTAATCGTGCCAGTTTAAACACCTCTGTACAAGTTAGTTGACAAAATCGGCGCGAGTGAATTTCGTCTCTCATCTGTGCGGGATTTGCCTCAGTTTGACTAGTGCTTAACAACAACCAAATGGGAGTTTTCGTGAACATTTACGACACCAGTTGGCACCACTTCGACAAGAGGTCTTCCATTTCGACAATGAATATAAAACATATGATGACGTTCATCATTCGTTTCATTCATTCGTTCATCATTCAGTCATGACCAAGAAGCTTATAGATAAAAGTGGAGGCAACGCTCTAAATACCTAAGTGAAGACGACTGTGGTCGGACACTCTCTTTCTAAATACATACATATGACAGAGAAAACACATATCACTGTCTCGTTCTTATGTGTGTATTTAGAAAGAGAGTGTCCGACCACAGTCGTCTTCAATTAGGTATTTAGAGTGTTGCCTCCACTTTTATCTATAAGCTTCTTGGTCATGACTAAAGAAAATATAGGCTCTTTGACAGATGCCTGGACCTGACGTGTCAGTGCTGCCACCTAGCGAACGTCATTTCAGAAAACCCTCATTATACACTGTGGTAGGGAGAATGAATCGTAATCTGTTACCATGGATTGATTTATAGATTGTTGGTTGGTTGGATGATACTGGACCCCAAATTTTTAGTCAGTTATTTATTTTGAAAAAAATAGGTATCACTGCTAACCCGTAAGTTAATAACAATTCATATTATTGAAATAGACTTCGGGACTTCCGATTAAGTCTGAAAAACAACTTTTTTAAGGAAGACATGTATTTCGATTAATATTGTAATTATTTAACATTTTTGACTTGATTTGTATGAAAAATAAAATGTTTCTTTTGTAATATTTTTTTGTTTTTAACTTAGTTTTCTAGTATTTAATTTATAACAAGTTTCTTATCTTTATTTGATACTTTTACGTAAAATTCCTTTTGCATTGTTATTTGAAGCCGATTTTGTCAAATTAGCCTTTAGAAAAAAGTAGAATAAACACATTTAGGTATTTTTTACCTTCAATCCATACGACATAGCTTACTTTCCTTAACACTGGGTTTAAAAAGTATGTATTTAGCTTTTACGTTATTTAGAAATCAATTCAAGTTTCAAGCTTGACAAAAATGTTAACAAACGGCAGTTTGCTTTTAACTGTCAAACGTCTGCAATTTTCCCATTTAACATTACCCTCAAAAAAATTACCCTCTTTTTGGGGTAATCGGGCAAAAAAACTGTATAACTTTTAGCGGAGTTATACTTATGAAGTGGCTGCCATATTGCTTCTATTTTTGCGAAGCTGTATACAGGTTCCAATAAAATTATCCAGCGAAGCTCCGCAGACGGAATAGGTTTCGCTCGACAATTTCATTTGACCTTTGGATGTGTTTACGTATTTCTGTCAGAGGGAGTTAAGTTTCATCTAAGATTAAGGGGGAAGCGCTAAGGTAGCCCGCGAAATTCAAATTTTCTTAGGTTTTTTGCAATTTGCTGGTCAGTATTAAGTTGTACGTTGATTAATATATGAATCGCGGCCGTAACTAACATGTATTTACAGAATTATAATCATTAAAGTCATCAACACAACTCTCTAAGACCACGTAAGTCCGAAGAATGATAATTTCATGAAACAGTTATTCTTCGGACTTACGTGGTCTTAGAGAGTTGTGTTGATGACTTTAATGATTATAATTCTGTAAATACATGTTAGTTACGGCCGCGATTCATATATTAATCAACGTACAACTTAATACTGACCAGCAAATTGCAAAAAACCTAAAAAAAAACAAATTTCGCGGGCTACCCTGGCGCTTTCGCCTTAATGCTATTTGTTTACTAAGAAGAGTTTGTTACAACATTTACTTCTTCAAAAGCTTCTCCTCCTCGGGGTTGGGTGACTCCTTGTCAGACTTGAAGGTGGCATTCGTGTGTGGACTGGCTGATGTTGGTGAAAACTGGAAGGGAAAGAGGTTATACGTTAGAATAAAAATTTTAAAATTTTCGCAGCCGCCATCTCGGATTTTTATTTTCGCCTCACTATTGGCTTCAGTACTCTGGAAAACCATGAAAGCTTTTTCTCTCTCTCTCTGCCTCTTTCGTTGTTCAGTTGTTTTACATAACGGCGCTGTTTTGTAAAACCACTAGCTGTTTTGTAAAACCACTAGCGGTTTTGTAAAACAGCGGATTCTACAATCTTTGTGACAGAGACAAAGTCTACGATGGAGTGAGCTTACAATCCATCGGCGACAAATATATTTATGTACATGGGGCTAACATTTATTTATTTGCACAAAGAACACACAGTTACAGGAAAACAGAATAGGTTCATTGCATTAGCGAGATGCAATGTACAGTTCGTGCCACGTAAGAAGAGACTTGCCCCGCCTCCCCGCCTCTTTCCGCCGCCCCGATGACGCCCGGTCCCCGTCCCGCACCGGGCGTCATCGGGGCGGCAGAAAGAGGCGGGGAGGCGGGGCAAGTCTCTTCTTACGTGGCACGAACTGTAACTGATCACAAATGTAGGCGTCAGGACTCTTTAACCTTGGGATCGTACCCAGATCGACACGTTCAGCAGTCAGCTTGAGACCTCTAGATCAACAAGACAGTTTATATTTTACTTATTATTATAGTAAGAAAAACCATTACCATTTTCAGTATTTGATTTTAGGAACATCCGTATTAAACTAGCAGCGTGAAAAATAGAAAATATCCATTTAAATAAGAATCAACATCATTATCACCAAGCCTCTATTCCCCGATAGGACAGACCGTCTTTAAGGAGCTGTTCATTGATTACGTAAGACAATTTCAAACAATTTCTGACCCCCCCCCCCCCCTCTCGCCTACGTAAAAAACAATAAAACTTGAATGAACCCCCTCACCCCCGTTTGAATCTTACGTAAGATCAGTATCTACTAAAATTGCAAAGAAAAAGTAGCAAAAATTTTTTTTTACTTTTTTTTTTACTTTTTTTTTTACTTTTCGTTTCATTTTTTTTCTTTTTTTTTGCTTACTTTTGTGATCTTACGTAAGACTAACTTAGACCCCTCCCACGGTCAGCGGGATTGTCCGAAAGGGTTACCGCTGGCCCGGAACATAAAGGGCTAAGGAAGGAACACGGGTGGGTTTTACTCAGTAAGAGTCTGACACTCCCTTCCGCTCCACCCAGAGCGGGAGGAGTAATTTGATGATTTCCCATCCTCAAAAAAAAAGACCCCTCCCACCCCCATGTAAGAAAAAATAAGACTTGTTCGGACCCCTTCCCCCCTCAAATCGTCTTAGTTACCTAAAGGAACAACTTCTTTGACATAACCTTTTTATTATTTGACTTTTTAAACAGACAATTCTAATTTTTCAACTCTTTATTAGTGGCTGTAATGGCAGTCATATCACTTGGTTTTAGTAGGTTTTTATATTTTATTTTTTATTTATCCTTTTGATAGATTCTTATTTTGTAAATGTAACGACTTTGTAGGCCTTGTAGACTTTAGATCTGTAGACCATTTTTAATTTTATCAAGTACCTGGTACTTGTTGACAGGCCTACGCTGTCCTCCCATACCTACTGTACCTAATTTGAAAACATTGTAAAAGCCAATTATTTATAAAAGAGTAACCGTAGAGTTTCTTGCCGGCTCTTCTCCATAGGAAACGACCAATTGGAACCGTGCACCTAGCTTCTGACGTTTCATAAGTGCCCATGTACAATGCGTGCCACGAAAGATGAGACTTGACCCCGCCTCCCCCGCTCTTTCCGCCGCCCCTATGACGTCCGGTCCCGGCCCGCACTCAGACCTCATACCGCTAAAGATACCTAAAATCGTGTACTGCGCAAGTCAAACCACGTGGTGTGTCAAGTCTCATCTTTCGTGGCACGCATTGTAGGTTTATGTGAAATAAAATACATATTTTGATTTTGAGTCGTATACAATGTAAGTATAGATGTAACACATACCACTTTCGCGTTGTCACCGTGAGTTCTTTCCTCTCTGATATCTTCGACTCGGTTGTTCTCGCCCTCACGGAGTAGCTGGAACAAAAACACAATTATTGGTGTTTTTACACCTTTTTATTAATAATAAATAAATAAATAAATAAAATATCTTTATTTCAGACCTATAAGCAGTCCGTACGTAGTTAGTGGTTAGTAACAAACTGTGCATACATGCTATGTTATTGTTGTTAGTACTTAATTCTATTTAACATAAACCTAGACCTAATTCTACCCAGTGCCTTTGGATGGGGCAGTCCACTCTGCTAACAATCATTTTCAGGATGCCGTTCCGAGTGCTACGCAAACGTTGCAGTAGGGAAGCCGCTTTCTTACGCATGATGGCGTGAAAGCCATCCGTACGTGCTTCAGCAAACATTCCCGACGCACTGCAACGTCGCGGCAACCGCAACAGCATCCTGAAGGCATTGTTGTATTGCACGCGCAGGACGTTGTAGGCTCGGCTCGTATATGACACCCATAGGCCGCTCGTGTAGAAGGACTGACAGAACGCTTTAAATAAATTAAGCATCAACTAACTGCATAAACATTTCTCCTATTTTTTTTTTTTGGTTAATTACTCTCCAGATTGCAATAAGCGTCTTTACAAGTTTTTTAAAGGTATATTCAAGGGTGTTTTACGAATTAGTTAACTAATTATAAAGCCAATAGTGTGTTGATCACAGTTTTGACGTGACAACGTCTAATAAATCGATGAAGCTGGCTGCACACACGAAAAAACATGACTCATGTAGCGTTACCTCGCGGCCTCGCTCTGTAGCGTTGTAGCGTTCCATGGCGGCTTGAAGTGCAAGCGAGAGCGCGGAATGAGCGATGAGAGACAGATGATGTCGAACGCTGCCGAATCGGCCTCCGCGTTCGGCAATTTCATTAATGTTTTGTTATGACGTTGTCACGTTAAACTATCGTCCGTAAACCGACTTTACAGACAACCGATTTTTTTTATAAACTACAAGTGTATATCTAAATAATAGCAGTGTTCATAATCTCAGATAATGTACGTTCCATCGCCACTTAATCAGTTTATCTACTTTAGTGAAATTTTAAGTATATTTTTGAGTGACCATTTGTAACAAAAAGGTTCTAATAAGTTTTTGGTTGCAATGGAATTTCAACTTTATTAAGTATGACATTCAGTTTGTTGTTCCATAACTTGAAAATTGTCTCAAACTCTTGATATAAATATACGAACCGTCTTTACGTCTGAAGTTTATTATGATTTTCTTGTAGTGATAAGAATAAATCATGATGATTTTTAAGGAACATACCTTGTCGACTTCCGGCTCTATCTGCTCATTGGTGCCGCCTCGGCCGAGGACTCCCTTCTCCATCAGCGTGGCGCGCTTAGCCGCTAAGTACATTGATCTGGTGAGGAAAATATAATATTAAGTATATTTAACTTATAGTGGAAATAATCATTTTAATATAAAAATAAAATACATACTCTTATTTCAAGAGTTCATTAATAATGATATGAAGTTCGAAACTTTAATTGTCTAAACTAATATTATAAAGAGAAAAGATTTGAGTTTTCCGGCCACCTTCTACCTTCGGACATCCAGACTCACTGCAAGTTACCATCCCTGCCTAGTTGCTATTCCACCAATTCGCACTAAGCGTTTTCAAATGTCCTTTATAATGCGCACAGCAAAAGAGTGGAACTCTCTACCTGCGTTTGTGTTTCCGAGTGCATACAACCCGAATCTGTTCAAAGTAAGAGTGAACAGGCTTCTTCTGGGTGAGCTCACTCCATCGTAGACTTTGTCTCTGTCACCTCTGACCTAGACTAGAGTCAAGAGCATCACCCATTTCAAATGAGGGTTTTCGTGAAAAGGACATGTTAGGTTTTTGTATGGAGGCTGGGCTTTTATTCGAAGCTACTTTGAACAGGGAAGAGATCATATTTTTATGAAAGTACATAAATTAAGGAGACTTTGTATATTTTTTTTATTTTTTTTGAAAGCACCCTTTCCTTATTTATTATACATTTTAATAATCATTATTTAAAAAATAAATTACAACCCACAGTAATTTTTGATTTTGGCAACACTTTTCAGTTGGATGTCATTATTGTCATTGTGAACTGTAAACATCAATCAAGTGTCAAATTCAATTCTTCTCCTTCTTCTCTTCGTTTAATGGCTTTTGCAAATTCAATTCATTTTGTCCTGTGTACTGACAGCTGACAAGTATGACAACCTTACTGGCACAGGTAATATTTTCATAGATTCCATTAGGAGGCAAAGGAATTAATGCCATACATACAAATCATGGAGTTGGTTTTATTTTAAGCCATCTAATATTATTTTAGAATATTTTTAATAACAATAAGGTGTATAATTTGCTTTAAAAAATGATATTTAACCATTTTTTCTTTGTTTCAAAGTGCAAAAATAATATTATGACACCAAAAATATCTGGATTTAAAATATGTATTTATTCAATAATGGTGCTTTTAATATTTTTTCTGTTTTTGTCAGGCCATCCTGAATAAGTTTCCCTACCAGAAAAACCATACATGACAGCTGTTCAAAAAAATTATTATTTTAAGCCCATTTCCTAACATGTCCTTTCGACACCAGTTGGCACCACTGTGACAAGAAGTCTTCCAATATAAAATATATGATGACGTTCATCATTCGATTCATTCATCATTCCGTCATGACTAAACAAAATATAGACTCTTTGACAGATGCCTGGACCTGACGTGCCAGTGCTGCCACCTAGCGAACGTCATTTCAGAAAACCCTCATTAAAAAAAAGTTCCGCTTACCTCTTGATAGTGAGGTAGTACAGCTCAGCGATGGCCTTCACGGAGTAGTCAGGCACGAACGAGTGACGGAGCATGGAGTCCATGTTCAGGTTCTGCAGCGAGCCCATCGTTGATGGTGCGGGCGCTTCAGCTGCGGGAGAAAAATATTACGTTACCTAAAGTTGTTTTCTTAATTTTATTTTTATTAACCATTCTGTTTCAAAAAGATTTTAGGTCTAGCTCACCAAGTCCAACGTTCTGCGTGAGCGCCTGCACGCCGAAGTAGGTGAAGGGTCCGGCCTCGAACACCAGGTTCTCGCGCCCCACCGTCACCTCCACGCGGCCCTCCAGGATCAGCACGAAGTAGTCCACCTGGAACAAGCGGGGACCGTAAGTCTTTGGACAAAAATAATCTCTTCGTGATTAGAATCCCTCGCTGCGTTCTGGATTCAAAGAAAAACTCTCGCCTTGAAAATACAATCTATACTAATATTATAAAGCTGAAGAGTTTGTTTGTTTGGTTGAACCCGCTAATCTCTGGAACTACCAGTCGGATTTGAAAAATTCTTTTTGCATTTGATAGCCCAATTCTTGAGGAAGGCTATAGGCTATTTAACATCACGCTATGACCTTTAGGAGCCGAGCAAAAAGAAAAAAAGTCAGAGCGAACGCTAAGCAAAAACGATGTAATAGCGCGGGCAGGCGATGCGATGCGACGGGGTGGGTCGGAGTAACAAGAAATTTCACGCGGACGAAGTCGCGGGCAAAAGCTAGTATACTATAATAAACAATCTACTATTGTTACCATGGTAAAATAGGTAAGTACTTCTATCAATGGTTGTCAACAGTTAATTTTTATTAAAATTCGTCATCGCGCGTTCGTATTTCCCAAGACAGGCGATGAGTGTTAAAGCGCAATTTTTGTTTTCAGAAAAAACATGTCCAGTGGCGCAATGGACGATTCAATTCAATTTATTCAGATAACAATTTACATTGTGTTTGAAATCATATATCTATAAGCATCAATAAATAAAAACATAAAACATGCACATTAAAAATATTAAAATTAATTAAATATCCAGACAATAATACTATTATAAAAAAATTAAACGAAAATTATATAACAACAACAACAATTACGAATTAACAAAAATCATAAAATTAAAAATAAAAACCAAAATATGAATATGTCATCTACTACGACAGAAATAAAACAATTAAAAAAGTCAAAAAGTTAAAATGTCAATATGTCCAATTAAAAAAAAAAAAAAAAATCTAAACAATTAAAAAAAAGTCAAAACGTAAAAAGAACAGTCAAAATTTTAATTGCCTGGGTAGTCGAAATCAAACCCGCAATCAGGGGATTCAGGGGTAGCCCCAACAACATACTGGCTACACTGGCGGACAAAATTGATGGGCCTTTCATTAGGCACTGGGCAGGGAGACATGTGCGTACTGGCGTACATGTCGCCAACAAAATTAATTTAAGCTTTTTATTTTTGTATGTACTAACAATAGGCTAAGATTTTACTAACATTATATGGATCAATGGTCTGAAATAAATAAATTATTATTATTATTATTAATCCTGAACATGTAACCAGAGAGCAGGATCAGCGGTGCTATTCTGTAAAAATCTCACCGTGAAAACTTAGGTGAAGTGAGCGTGGAGTGAGCTGTCAATAGTGTCAATTCCTACCAAAAACAAACTCACTTCACCTAAGTTTTCACGGTGAGATTTTTACAGAATCGACCGGCTGGACATGGCCATTGTATGTGTATACCACAGATATAGATACACCTAGATAACGCAAGAGCAACTACTTCGCGTGCCTAAAATCGCACCAGCTTATGTTCAAAAATCGTAAGCCGCCACTTTCGCGCTCAGTCCTGTGTACTGCTGGCTGGGTGAGCGTGAGCGAGAGCGCGAGCATGTGACGTCATAGTAGGTAGTCAAAAAATGGCACGCTTGGTTTCTGTCTATATCTCCCCAGGGACACATCCCTGGGGAGATATAGACAGAAACCCCCCCGTGCAACGTCTGTAAGGCACACCTTACAGACGTTGCACGGGGGGGTTCCGGAATTGATCTTTTAAGAGGAACCGATAGCACCCCTATGTGCTGATGGTGATCATCGGGGTGGTTTTAGTGAGGTAAAAACTCCCCGATCTCCCCTCCCCGGAGGTCGGGTGACTTTTGAAGGTTACCCGCCGACAACAAAACAAAAAAAATCTATATCTGCCGGTCGTTTCTGTAAAAATCTCACCGTGAAAACTTATGTGAAGTGATTTTGTTTTGCTAAGAATTGACAGCTCGCTCCACGCTCACTTCACCTAAGTTTTCACGGTGAGATTTTTACAGAATAGCACCGCTGTAGTGTATACTCACAGGTTTTCCCTCAGAGAAGACGTATCTTTTGGGGTCGTTCTTGTCCTCGTCGCCGCGCAGCTTGATGTGCTGGATCACGTCCTGCTTCAGCAGGCGTCGCAGCACTGTCTCAGAGATGTGCTCCACTCGGAAGGGATCGACGCCTGCGGAAGAAAATAAGTTTACTGATCTGCGTTCGCGATTCAATTGCCAAAAATGTAAACAAATATGAATTAATGGTAAAACAACTTTAATTTCTACACAATAAAGTTCAGTTTACGCTAAAACTTCAAACATTTTTATAATTCTTTCAATTGTACTAGTCACTCTGAAACCAACTTAATCACCAGTCTTACCAAGAGGTATTCGTATTACCCAGTAACTGGGTTGTGGAGGTCAGATAGGCAGTCGCTCCATATAAAATTACCGGTATTCAACTGCATTTTTTTTTTCAGGGTGGGAAATCATCAAATGACCCCTCCCGCTCTGGGTGGAGCGGAAGGGAGTGTCAGACTCTTAACTGACTAAAACCCACCCGTGTTCCTTCCTAAGCCCTTTATGTTCCGGGCCAGCGGTAACCCTTTCGGACAATCCCGCTGAGTATTCAACTGCATTCGGTTAGACTGGAAGCCGACCCCAACATAGTTGGGTAAAGGCCAGGCAGATGATGATTCTGATCCACTTACTGGTATTCAGGAACTGGAAGGTGGCAAGCACGAGTTGGGGAGACACGTGCACTCTCTGGTGCTCGTGGTGACCCGCGAAGGCTGCTAGATCCTGGAACTTGTTCACTGGACGGGTCAAGCGTTTCTTGGTGCGGTTGTCACCTGGAAGAGAGGAGTTGCGTTAGGAAATGTTGGAAAAGAGTACTTCTCCACTAACTCCACTATACTGGAAGTTTGACGGTAAACTCCTGACATTCTAATCTCTATCAATACAAATCGACTACAAATAAAAAGACTCGGAAACCATGAAAATATTATAAAATTTAAGGCGTTTCATTAAGGGGACTACGTGACCTAAAGCGCGGTCACTTTCGGACTGCATAGAAAAGAAAGAGAAGCGCGATGACACAACGCTGGTAATTTATTGCAAAATATGAAGTGAAGCAATTATTTAATTACAAAAAATCTATTGTTTGGACTAAAACACT
The DNA here is from genome assembly GCA_927399505.1 of Luperina testacea. Lineage (NCBI taxonomy): Eukaryota > Metazoa > Arthropoda > Insecta > Lepidoptera > Noctuidae > Luperina > Luperina testacea. Next base: position 2,252,870 of record OV656785.1, on the reverse strand, counting down.
CTAGTATTTTAGTATGTTGCTTGTAGAATAATCTGACAAAAAATCAGAATGGTTGTTTGTATATAAGTATGGTTTTTATTGTAAAAAGAAAGTTTTTAGAGGTATCTTCATGATTTTTTTCTATCGTATCAAATTAGTTGTATTATGTTTTCAACACACTACCTAACTAGCATATATCCTGAAGAATATCATATATTTTCCTGTTTTTGTTTACTGTAGTCGATCATATACTTTTAGGCATTATAAAACTTGCGTTTTTTGCGTTTAGGTCCTGTAGTCCCCCTTAGCATTGTTAAGGGGCTAAAGGGGACTCCCCTTAGCATTGTTTTTGCAGCAGTTTACGTTTAGACGTTTGATAAGTATGCAAGATTTGTTGACATTTATAATGCCCCCGCTTTTTGCAAAAATTGGTTTTTAGTCCTAAATTCGATGAAAAGTTAAAGTTAAATTAAAGTTAAGTTGTTAAGTTAAATTATTAATTGTTAACACATAAAATACAATATTAATAATAGTAATAATATGTACAAGAAAATAAAAAGGAGGGAAAATAATCAAAGGGCATCAAAAAATTAATCCGCATCGCTGTCAACAGGAAACCCAAAAGACTATTCAATAAATTTCTTTTACGTAAAATTGCGTCTGATATTAACAAACAAAAACATTTATAAATGCATGTAATATTTGATATAAAAGCATCCGTTTCTCCATAATCATCATTTTTTTTCGGAATTCGCAGTGATATTCGCAGTGTATCCGAGCCATGAGTGGAGCAGAATATTTAGACCATTGCAGGCCATTATTCAAAGAATTAAAAATTCTCCCACTCCCGTGTCTGTATATTTTTGAGGTTTGTTTATTTGTAAAAAAATACCCTCATCTATTCTCATTGAATGAACAAGTCTCAGAAAGATTGAATAAAAAAAATGCTGGGAAACTGTTAGTTCCTCCTCAGAGATTGCAACTCTATAGCAGAAATGCCAGTTGTATGACAATTAAAATTTATAATAAATTACCACCTGAATTCAGAATGCTACCAAATGATAAATTTAAACGTAAAATGTTTGCCTGGCTTTTGGACATGTGTTTTTATTCGGTTAGCGAATTCTTAAATCATAGTTTTTGACATTAATAAAGATAATAAATATTCGAAGTAATGGCTGTAATTAATTAATCCGTGTTATTAGTATTTTGGCATTATTATTATTTTGACATTCTGCATATTAATTTTTGACATTGTATTTCTTTTTGACATTATTTTTTTTTAATGATATTTTAGCTACTAACTTAATTATTTTTTTTTTGTTTGTTTTATGTACTTGACATTAGTGATAATAATTGTGTGATCATTTTGACTTGATCTTGACATTATATAAAAACTAACTTCAATATTATTTTTAAAATTTCTACACCGGCAATGGTAGTGTACGTGAGACATTTTAATATTAAGATCTTGTATATTATACCGTATGCTCAGAAATAAATTAATTATTATTATTTTGAGTGTTTTTTTTTTTCTCAGCTCTTAGGCTGGTTTTAGCTACATTTACGGGCTAAAGCCAAGTAAATGTAGCGTGTGGTGTGTATTAGGGTGTGTTTTCTTCTTCTAACTGCATGAATTTCCTAACTATTCTGCAGGTGTTTAAAATGGCAGCTTTCTGTATGTTGATATAGACGGACTCTTCTAAGTCTATTTGTTTTAGGCTACGGAGAAGATGGTTGGGAATAACGCCAGTCGTGGAGACAACTATAGGAATAATGTACACTTTTTCTTGACTCCAGATTCTTGTGACTTCTTCTTTAAGTTCAGCATATTTACTTATCTTTTCAGATATGGTTTTTTGTAGGTTATGAGTATTGGGAACTGCAATGTCTATGAGGTATGTGATTTTTCTAATTTTATCCTGCAGGGTTATGTCTGGTCTATTGTAGTGGATAGTCCTATCTGTAAGTATGGCGCGATCGTAGTACATTTTGTGCGTATCATTATTATTATTATTATTATTATTATTATAACCATTATCTCTGAAACATATTTGTTACCCTACATACAAAACTTATACAAATAAAAACAGAGCATATACTTACTGAAAACATCAGTTTCATCCACAATTTCGGCTTGAATCATCTCTTCAATAACGTCCTCCAGGGTCACGAGACCAACGGTTTCATATACTGGGTCACCATCCCCTTCTTCGATGCGTTGGACAAACGCCATGTGTCCTTTGTGACCTGATGATGAAATATACTGATTAGTAATAGGTATAACGGACAGTCCCCTGTGCAGGGCTTGCGTGGAGGCTGAGGAAACCGTTGCGCATGTGCTCTTTGAGTGCACAGACGTCACTCAGATTAGGACAGAAAACCTCGGGACACCCAGATTAGGACAGAAAACCTCGAGACACACAGATCGTAGACAGATGTTGATAACAGACCAGCCGGTCGATTCTGTAAAAATCTCACCGTGAAAACATAGGTGAAGTGAGCGTGGAGTGAGCTGTCAATAGTGTCAATTCCTAGCAAAAACAAACTCACTTCACATAAGTTTTCACGGTGAGATTTTTACAGAATCGACCGGCAGCATAGCTGTTCACAACTGGATAAATGATATTGGATGTAATGTAAGTGTGTTTGTCCATAACATGCCAAAACAGCTAAACGAATTTAGATAAATTGTTTCACACATGTGAACTGGGGGCCTAAAAAGGTCACTTTGGCGAATCATAAAAGGATAACATTATGAATCATAATGGACAGTTAACTGTTAAGTTAATCGAATCAAATCCCATTGATGATGGTTTTTTCAGTAATTTTTTTTGTCTGTGCTAAAATACTAATCAGTCCAATCCAAATCCAATCCCTATCTCTTTGATTATACCTACGTAGTGCAGCGGAAAAAAGGAAAACACGGACTGTCTTCGCCATGTTTTGATTCATAACGTTATCCTTTTATGATTCGCCAAAGTGACCTTTTTAGGCCCCCAGTTCACCATTTTACCCGACATATAAAGTTCCAGACAGCGGCATTAAAACACACAAAAAGCGCATTACATCACATAATTCGCAACGGGATAATCATCACCGTCTGAACATTTAGTTACCTTCCCAGAAATAGCCGCTGAAAAATGTTCCGTTTAGCTCAAGGCTGAGCAATGATTCATTGCCTACAGCGTATTTATTTTATTTAGATAATTTATTTGACGGTTAGTGCTACACGTGGGGGGATAATGGATTGATCGGGAAAGCTGGTTAGAACAAGGTTTTTGTTTTTGCGAGCTTTATTGTCTTATAAAAACTGCATTACAGGCCAAACGGCCTGTAATGCAATTTTTGTTTTATATAGAACTAGCTTCCGCCCGCGGCTTCGCCTGCGAGGTATGTCGATAAAAACTATCCTATGTCCTTCCCCGGGACGCAATCTATCCCTCTGCCCAAACTTTATCGAAATCCGATCAGTTGTTTAGGCGTGAAAAGGTAACATACAGACAGACTCAGGCAGAGTTACTTTCGAATTTATAATATTAGTATGGATTTCAGATCTTTTCTTTCAGAGCTTTTGATCAGATTTTAATAAATGATGTAATGATTAAATGGGAGAATTAACTAACGCACGAATGAATGAATGAATGAATTGACCTGAGTGAATGAATGAGCAAACAAGTGAGTAAATGATCCTTCACTTACTGTGGACTACAGCTGAACATATTGACATAAAATTTTTGAACACAAAGTTGCAGCATATCTAGCAGAGATTTTTTTATTGATAAAAAATAAATAAATAAAATAAATATGGGCAAAATATTTTTTTTATTAAATTACTTTTCAATCGACTTACCCTCCTTAAACTGCTTCAGCATCACATCTAGAGTGACGTCTTCGAACACAAAGTTGCAGGGGTTCTGGTAGTACTGGCAGAGCGTGCGCAGCGGCGTGTTGTCGTCAGGGTCTACGAACGCCAGATCCTTGATGAACAGTACCGTGATGATGTTGCCGCGAGCGCCTTCGTACACTGGGATACGGGAGTATCCTGGAAAAAGAAAGAGATAATTGTTTAGTGTCTGCATTATAGTAATTTTTACAGCAGTGCGATTCTGTAACCATCTCACCGTGAAAACTTAGGTGAAGTGAGGGGTTTTCGTGAAAATTTACGACACCAGTTGGCAGCACTGTGACAAGAGGTCTCCCAATACAAAATATATGATGACGTTCATCATTCGATTCATTCATTCGTTCATCATTCCGTCATGACTAAAGAAAATATAGGCTCTTTGACAGATGCCTGGACCTGACGTGCCAGTGCTGCCATCAAGCGAACGTCATTTCAGAAAACCCTCATTCCTAGCAAAAACAAACTCACATCACCTAAGTTTTCACGGTGAGATTTTTACAGAATCGAACGGCTGTTGTTAGGTATGTAAGGTTTGATAAATTTTCATAAATTTTATTGATAACTACACTGTCGTATTAGGGTAAGTCCTGTAATGATAGTTGTAAGGATGATAAATAATAGTACATTATGATGCATGTGTCAGTGTGCTATGATCAATGCACACGCGTTTCATACGACGTTTTTCAACACACTTGCGAGGAAAAAAACAGACTTGTATTGTTATTAACTTTTATGGGAAATGGCGCGCTGGTTTTGTTATTCCGCGCTAGCGATGCGCGCGCAGGTGTAAATAAAGGCACTGGCAAAACCGCTAAACAGCCTATATAAAAAATATAATAGACACAAAAAAAATAATGTTTAGACTGATCGTAGTGTCAAATTGTAGTTTAGTTAGTATGGAATTAGAAAGTACTATTGGCATAGAGAAATATACATTAGTTCAGTGAGAACCCGCAACAATAGAACCGTTTCGTTCCGGGTGGGACCACAGACAATGGAAAATAAATTTTACATTTTGGGACCAAGGACAATTCAGTCTATTAAAAAAAAAAATATGGACCGCAGATTCCTTTTGGCATGAAGTCTCTTTGATAAAATTTAAAAAAGCGCACATCTGCGACTAGTAGTAGTAGTATCTGTGGCGTTACCGCACTAGTGCGGTAACATAAAGTAAAAAGCACGCGTGTTTAATACACTACATTATGGACTTAAAAGCGGTTCATTAAGAGCCACTTTACGAGCAAGCGTGTTGAAAATAAATAAATAACATCACTTAGGAATCAATTATCCAATCATCAATTAGTAACACTCTAATTAGGTAGTTGGAACCTAGTGATCCTGATCACACTAGACTAAATTGAATTCTAAATCGGACAGACGACCTACAATCGTGACGTATAATTACATTGGGTTGCACGTTTCGATGGCGCCGTATCTCTCAAAACAACAAAATATAGCCCCCCTTTTTATAATATTCTCTGAAGTATGTCGTTTTCAAGTTGTCGATTTTTAGGGTTCCGTACCAAAATGGTAAAAAGGAACCCTTATGGTGCGACTTAGTCTGTCTGTCTGTCACAGCTGGATATCTCAAGAACGACTAATGCTATCAACTTGAAATTTAGAATAGTTTTAGATGACGTTTGCCCAACTATTTTGCAAATGAGAAAGAAATAAAATTGACTTTTTTTTGCAACAGGGACTGAAAGGGGTTCTGAAAAATTCGAATTGGGGCTATTAGGGCATGTGGCTATTAGCGCAGTTTGCACATTCTCACTTTAGTCTTTATTTAGGCCGCATAGGTTTCGACTTTTGATGAAAAACTAAAAAAAAATACCGTTCCCCTCTTATCACCGAAGTTTGCATAGAGAAAAATCTGAAATTATTCTATTGGATAGAAGGTTATGTAAAGATTACAGGAAAAATAAAAAGATGTCTCTAAATAGCACACTTTTTCAGAAATTATCAACAAGTTACATTAGTTCCACTATCGGGCAAGGGATGGCGCTGACCTAAAACTGCAATAAACTACACCGCAGCGTGCAGTGTTAAAATTCTCTGACGAATATAGGCCTCGCCGATGAAAATATGTGTTTCCGAGTGCATACAACCCGAATCTCTTCAAAGTAAGAGTGAACAGGCTTCTTCTGGGTGAGCTCACTCCATCGTAGACTTTGTCTCTGTCATCTCTGACCTAGACTAGAGTCAAGAGCAAACCCATTTCAAATAAAAAATATATAAAAAGATATGATGGTACGGAACCCTCGGTTCGGAAGTCCGACTCGCTCTTGCCCGGTTTATTTTTTTAATAGCCGTTTTCTATCACATTTTATCCCTACAAAATATCCAAGCCAGAATACACCAGTACAAAATAATCTCCAGACATTAGGCCTCAAGAGTGTACTCACCAGACTTAACAATTTCCGACATAGTCTCGAAGTCCAGGATGCTGTTGATGGGTAGCATGAAGCAATCCTTCAATTTGGTCATGACATCGCTGACCTTCTTTTTGCGCAGGTCTAGGGCTCCAGAGATTATATTCACCTCCTCCCTGTCTAGGTCATTCACGTGATCTGTTACCTGTGTGGGTTTTGAGGGTAAGTAAGTATTTAAAAAAAGGTTCAGTAAAAAAATATCAACGTGTACGAGTATCTTCATCCACTTGCCGTCGATGAAAACAAAAAAAAAAACACAATTTTCTCGAGCACTCCAAGTGCCGTGTTAACACGTCATTTTAACTTTTTTTTTCTTGGCATGCGATATTTATGATTTTGAATGATTTTTTTGACGAGAATATCCGTCGGGCCATAGAGTAAAACCGCCAACAGACTATATTAGCCCTTATTTAAAGTATAAATAGAGATTTAAGACGCGTGAATCGGCCGTACCACATGTGGTACGCCGGGGCTTTGGGTTTTAGCGATCGAGCGTATCACATGTGGTACGCCCGGGACGTAGCGAGTCCCGGCAAAAGTTTAGGCCTTGTAGTAGAGAGAGTTTGAGGTAAAGAATGCTGAGCAGACTGATAAAAGAAGTACATACCCTGACGAGCTCCTTTAGACGCTCCCTGTTGTAATGCGTGCCGATCTCTTCACCTAAGAAGTAATCGAGCAGCTTGCTTGTCGGCCAGGCTAATGGGGCACAGATACCCATCACGATCTGGAATATAAAACATTAAAACGTTTATTTGTAAGGGAAAACATTTTTTTTTATTGCTGAATGGGTCCGCTCTTGACATCGATCACGCCTGACGGAAAGGGATGGATGAGGTCTATGATGGAACGAGCGTGCCCAGAAGATGCCTAAGGCACTGGAATTCCCACGCAGCGACGAAACACAGCAGGCTGCTTGACGCCGGACTCCGGTGGGAGGGTGGTCGCAAACCAGGGGGCTTACTCTCCAAACAAATTTTAATTCCATTGAGATGCCAATATGATTCCAATGTTAATTTTACAGTCACGTGATTCGGTACTCTTGAAAACAATATTGTCAACAATTACCCCACGCCAAGCCCGAACCCAATTCCAGTTAGTTCTCCAAAATGGACACCCAATGTAAAAATCATTTGGCGCTAGCATCGAACTCAAGAGTACGAAACCAATGTCGATCTATCGGAATTAAATTGAACAGTAAGCACCCAGGCGGGCGTTAACCCTACCACCGCAAGGGAAGAATTGGCCAGTCAAATAAGGTGTTAGGTGTGACTGTCCAGGATGCGCCGAGCGCTCGGTTCAGTTGAGTAACTGGCGGAACAAACTGCGCTACACGAGGAGACTTTTTCATGCATCCCAAAATATTCAGTCAGCAGTAATCAGTACCTATTCGCTGAAAGTGCAAACAGAGGTGTACAGTCACCCACATTACGCCAGTAATGTTCAAGTCCCATGTAAGTTCTTTAATAGATTTTCAACTTTATCGCTACGGCATAAGAATCAAAATTGATTGGAAAAATTTGACAGTTTCGGGTAGGTTGATGTGTTGGCGTCTGTACTACGGAGCGAGATTATAGCTGATCTTTCCCTCCCATAGAGTTAGGCGAAGAATACAGAAGGCACTCCGAGACACCATTAATCGGACACAAAGCCTGATAGCGAATTATTATAATTCAATATATTTAATTTCGGAAATCGGTGGCAAACAACGTAAATGGGAACCCAAAGTCAGCGACTTCCGAAATTAAAGTTATTTTTCACTTTATAGTGTCTTTTTTGGAAGTCAGTGTTTTTTTTTTCTTTTTTTAAAGTTATTATTCTTGATAATAAACCTACGAAAAATTTCCACGCTAGGGGGGGGGGGGGGGGGATGGTCAAGAATCATGTGTTGAATTCAATCCCGTAAAGCAAATCTGGTGATATCAACATACTTCGATCACAAATCCTTCTGCTGCCTAATATTCTAGTCTTTAGAAGGTACATTTTATATGTAGACTGATAGACTCCTATACTATAAAAACTTCTTTATCAACTCACCTTCATAATCCAGATACTCTTGGCACCAACAAACAGCCCATGCCTAGCACAGACAGCCTGCGGCGTAATTTCAGCAATAAACACAATAGCCAGCGTAGAACCGATGACAGCTACCAATCCAGAGGTCAGATCATCCAGAATGACGGTGAAAGTACTGTTCACAGCCACGTTACTGAGCAAAATGGTACAAAGGAGATAGTTTCCATGAGCTCTGACGGGCATGATCGCTCTGGCGTACTTGCGTTCTTTCTCAGTTCCCGTATTAGCAATGATCTTCAACTCAGTCCGGTCCAAAGCCATAAGACCCAAGTTCAGACCAGAGAAGAGAGAAGCCAGGAGAAGTAGGACTATAATGAGGATTATAGAAGCCCAAAGTGGAAGAAGCTTGTTGTGAGTAGCCAGGACCTTCCATTTTTCAGGACCCTGGTGGATGAAGAGCCCTTTTTCGGAGTTTTTGGCGCAGATGTAGAATCTGTAGTCTTCTAATGGTGCGGGGGCTAGCATGTAGAGGAAGGCGGAGTCCGATTCGGCGTAGGATACCTGCGTAGAAAAAAATGGTTAGTTTAAGATTAATTTAACAAAAATACCTTATAAAAGGTAAATCAGGAAAATATTGCAGGGACACATTTTGTAGCCTCTTCATTTACGTCGTCATCATCATCATCTGCTAAGCCTTTTCCAAACTATATTGGGGTCGGCTTTCAGTCTAATCGGATGCAGTTGAATACCAGTATTTTACATGGAGCGACTGCCAATCTGACTTCCACAACTCAGTGATTTAAGGGCTTCTGACGACCCGTAACGATAGCGAAAGATCCACGAATGACTGCCGGGACCAACAGTTTAACGTGCTTTCAGAGGCACGGAAGGGTCTTGGTATGTGAAGATGGACACCCATCCAGGAACCAAACGCGGCAAGCGTAGCTTAACCTGATCTATCGATCCGTGCAGCTGTTATTATTTAGCCACAAGCCCCCTTGTCATAAAAGGACAATCAAGAAAATGTAGAGGTACGAATTTTGCGGCCTCTGTATTTACGTAAGCCAATTTACCCTGATGGTCCTTGTGGCATTAGCAATAAGTATGTGTTTTACAGCAGACAAATCTTGAGACGGGGCTAGGTCATCTAACAAATTGTGAAGTGGACAAGCAATGACTCCAGAGCAATTACTACTCGTTAACAAAGTAATTGCTCAGTTAACAGTACCTGTCTAAGGTGCTAAGGACGACCCACTGACCAAGGCAATTCAAGAAATAAACAAAACAAAAGAACTCACCCTGTACTCTTCCTTCAACAAATGATCGCAAGTATTACCATATGCAGCAGGCGTATGCGTGAACGCTATAATAGTATCATTCGTAAAATTCTCCCCAAACAGCCTCAAATAGAAATGAGTGTCTCTCAAGACACTGGTGATCAACTCATCTACAATCTTGGGCTCCTTGTCGGATTCCTCAACCCTGAGACCCATCAATTTGATAGGTCCCGAGGGAGGTGGAGCGACTTTAGGTCCTAAGCTAGTTTCCGATGTATCTGTCGCATTTATAGTTCCATTTTCAGCAACGCCCGGCGCTTCTGTTGCAGCTGCCGGTTCATCTTTTACTACAGCTGGAGGTGTGGTGGTTTCAGTTTCAGCTTGGCGTCTAGATCTGCTCCGCTTTGGAGGGTAGGAATATGATTGGATGATGAGGTTGGCGAAATCCTCGTCGTCATCTTGAATTTCGTTTTCGATTGGTCTGTAACAAAAATTGTTGGTGGTCAGCGATTTTGTTGTAGGTATAACACCACGTTTTTTTACAGCGAAATAAATTAACTACTGGTCGAAATTGAAAAATTCTTTTTGCATTTGGTAGCCCGATTCTTAAGGAAGGTGCTAAATATCGTGCATCACGCTATGTAGCCGAGCAAAAAGGAAAAAAAAAGTCAGAAAGAACGCTAAGCGGAAATGAAGTACAGTACCCGGCGATAAATTTATATTGCACATCGACCTTTGGAAAGAGACAATCGGCTAATTTCGGCTTCGTAGAGCGTTATCTATGTCGCACGAAATACAAACAGTCCGGTATTTATTAGGAGCTGTTAAAACAATTATGATTTGCTAATAATTTGATAATTATTTTTATTCTTTGTATAAAATCGATAGGATCGAATCTAGAATCGATGTGCAATATTTATCGCCGGGTACTGTAAGATAAGCAGATGATGATTCAGCCGTCGAATAAAACGGATTAAATTCACATAATTATTTCTACGCAATCTGTATTTTATTCCAGTAAACTGTAATCCTGCACTGTTCAATCAAGAAGGGGACTGTGGCTGATGATAAAGTGTCATCACGGGCTCGAACCCACGACCTTCACAGCTCAGTAACGACCTTGAGTCCTATAATATTCGTGCTTAAAACAGAATACAATGCCATGGATATATGTAGTCAAACTATAGATAAATATTAATATCAATAGATTCGTGATTTGAGTTAATAAAGGCATGGTGTAAGCCTATTCTGCACTATTTCCCCGTGGTAGTGCAGAATGCATGGGCATTTCTCCGGAATAATAAAAAGCTATCTATTTAAATGGGACCCTGTATATACAGCCTTTCATAGACGTGTGGATACATATTATTGCTGCATAATGTAACTAAACACTGTTTGCGCTTAAACAGTAATCCAATTGACACAAAAGTTAAGGAAAACAATGTGAATGCAATCAACAACATTATATCGAGTACATTCAAACAAAGTGATTCATTCAAACACAATCAATGTCAAGCTGTACAATTGGGGACAGAATAAGAGGAACAGTCGAGAGGTTGATGAATGTTGAATGAGGGTATTTCTAAACCTGCGCGTCAAATACGCGGGACGCGGGACGCGAAGCGGGAGCTTCAACAATGTAAAACTAAACCTGCGCGACTTCAGCGGTCGCGTAGGTGTGCATGACGCCATAGATAAACACGCGCGACTGACGCGCGCGATTAAATCGCGTGTCGCGCCTGTTTGTAGGAGCCTTAAAGCACAAATAAGAATAAATTACCAGCATATAGGGAAAACTGATTTATTCCCTTTCCATTTTTTTTAGCTTATTACTCTAAAATTATAAGGCAAAGTTCACATTTCAAAACGTGCTCATTTGGTAGCAGATCTTTGGATTTTTGGATCAGTAGTTTCTTCAAAGGAACTGCTACAGGAACTATCTAGTCTCAGTAGTTCCTTCAAAGGAACTAGTGAGCACAAAGGATTTATTCAGGTCTGATCCCTCGAACCCCCCCCCCCCCTCCTCGATCCCCTGCTAGTTCGTCATCTGTTTTAATCTCTTATAAGTATATTTTCCTCATGATTACTTCGTTATGGCTCGGTAACTATCATTAGGTATATTCGCTTTTAATATACTTAATTGATTGACAGTCTCGCGACGCAGAACCATTATTGCGATTTGGGTGACCCATAAATTTATTATTTAGAGCATTCAAGGTTGCTACTGAGTGTATTGATATTGCTTTCCAATTCTTTAATAACACGAACGCTGCCGTCGTCTGAGTGTCATCAATTTATTACAGCTGTTCTGTTCTATCTGTAAATAAAAACTTTTTGATAAAAAAAAACCGACTTCCAAAAAAAAAACACTACAAAGTGAAAAATAACTTTAATTTCGGAAGTCGGTGTCTTTGGATCTGTATTTTAGTTATTTTGCCACTGACTTCCGAAATCGAAAGTCTTCATCATCAGTTCCACTTCACCAAATGCTGCGTTCCGAGAGCAAATGCACGAGTTACTATAAAAAATACCCAAATCGCTATAGGTGTGCCTATTATATTTGAAGAGTTCCTTCGATTTCTCCAGGATTCCATCATCAGATCCTGACCTGATGACAATGGGACCAATCTGAAAGTATATCCTTTCAAATAAAAAAAGAATTTTGCAAATCGGCTTATAAATAACGGAGTTCTGAGGTAATACACATTAGAAAAAAAAATTAACCGAATTGATAACGTCCTCCTTTTTTTGAAGTCAAGAAAAAGTTGTCTCTTCAAACTCTAGCTTGCAATTTCAAAGAAATAAAATACATTTATTTATTTCCTTTCTTTCTTTTAGATTGCAAGCTAGGGTTTGAAGAGACCACTTTTTCAGGTTACTTAATCGATTGCAATGTATAAAATCAATAAACCAATAAAAACTCGCAACCAAAAATCGACATGGCCAATATTTCAGTCCGCCAATACACTAATCGTCGTCGAAAGGCCACTATCAGCACAAATGAGGTCACCCTGTGTGTATGTTGAACACTTCGGCACTCCGAGCGAGTTAGTTTGGTACCTAGCACTAACGATTTGTTAGGGAACAATTAATATTACCAAGTAAAAAGAAAGATAATTAGTTTATTCTGCACAAACAAAAACGCACATTGCAAATAAAAATAAAAAAAATATGTGTTTCGGTTATGTGGTCTGTTCCAAAAGTCATCATCAAAACGTAGCCTTTTCCGAACTATGTTGGGGTCGGCTTCCAGTCTAACCGGATGCAGCTGAATACCAGTATTTTACATGGAGCGACTGCCTATCTGACCTCCACAACCCAATTACGGGGTAACATGACTGATAAGACTGGTTGTCAGACTTTCGGGCTTCTGACTACCCGTAACGACTGTCAAAGATCCACGAATGACAGCCGGGACCAACGGCTTAACGTGCTTTCCGAGGCACGGGTCTGTTCCAAAAGTATCTGACAAAAATGTAAACAAATGGATCGGAAAACGTACCCGTGGATGCCAACTTGCAGTCCCACATACGAGTTGATAGCGGGCTACTAGAAAACGAAGTACAGACGCCAGCACATCAAGTTACTACAATCTGTCAAATTTCTTTAATGGATTTTCAACTTTATCGCTAAAGCATAAGGTTCAAAGTTGATTGGGAAAATTTGACAGTTTCGGGTAGCTTGATGTGCTGGCGTCTGTACCTAAACGAAGAAGAGCCGTGTGCATATAAACATATGATAGATGTGAAAACTTACGATTGGAGCCAAGTACACGCGATTCAACGTCACCGACCCGAGCGTGACGGTTCAGTTTGTGTGCAAACACACGAACGACACGACAGAGATATGCTGTCGACAATATGCCACTCGTGCATTTGAGCACAGTTCTCAAATACACGAGCGACACATTGTCGACGGCTGCAATTGCCTCTGTCGGCAACGCATGTCGCTCGTGTGTATGAGCACTTACTATTCAGAAAGAGCACAAAGTGCTCCTAAAGAAGTTTTCACTTCAAAATCGTCACCTCAAAAATTGCACTTTGAAAGTATTATAATACTGAACTAATAGGTATTATTGACAACACTTATATACATACACATTATCATCATTTATTTACATTAAAACTTATATTATTAACTCGCAATTTTTCTAGAGACTATTGTCTTAAATTATCTTGAAGCATTATTTATCATTGTAAATAAGAATAATACTGTAAAATCCGTGTTATGTAAATATTGTGACAGACAGCTTAAATGGCTAGACAATGACATTATGTGATTAAAATACAGCATTGTAATTGTTTCGTCCGTTTCTGAAATACGATGCCACAGACGGAGAGAGGTTTCGAACTCTAACGAGGCATCTTCATCATCCACTGGGTATAGTGGGTACAATGCGTGCCACGTAAGAAGAGACTTGACACACCACGTGGTCTGCCATGCGCAGAACACGATTTTAGGTATCTTTAGCGGTATGAGGTCTGAGTGTGGGACGGGACCGGACGTCATAGGGGCGGCGGAAAGAGCGGGGGAGGCGGGGTCAAGTCTCTTCTTACGTGGCACGCGCTGTACTAGCAGCGCCCCGCGGTTTCACCCGTATAAGTGTCGATCCCGTGAGAATATCCTACGTCCTTCTCCTGGATGCAATCTATCTCTCTGCCAAGTTTTATCGAAATCAGTTCAGTGGTTTAGGCGTGAAAAGGTAACAGACAGACAGAGATACTTTCGAATTTACAATATTAGTATGGATTGGTATAAGACTGTCTTTGCTTGTCCTAATCTCTACCATCATTTTTTTTTTCATTCCGGGGTGGAAAATCCTCATGGATGTCCGCCGCCCTGGGGCGGGCGGCGGGGTCTGTCAGACTCTTACTGACTAAAAACCATCCTGGTGTTCCATCTCACACCTACGCTGGGGGTCGCGGGAACGTAAGATCCTTCCGCAACCCCCGACTGGTGCCAGCCCACCTCTGCGGGCCTCGTCTGGTCAGGGGGGGGAGTGAGGTGTTTGACTCCTAGACAGTTGAAATTTTTCACAGATAATGTATTTCTGTTGCCGCTATCACAACAAATACTAAAAACAGCATAAAATAAATATTTAAGGGGACTCGGAACCCTTCGGGTGCGAGTCCGGCTCGCACTTGGCCAGTTTTTTAGAATCTCGTCTAAAATTGTTATTTGGCAGTCCACAGTGCTACTTTAAATTCTAGTGAGAGTGGGTCATGTTCACTAGTTTTTAAATAGATATATAGGTGTGTTTAGTAGACTTTACGTGCACACTTAAACAGTATAATTATTTCATGTTAATTTCGTGTCTCAAGACGAAAGTCTGAACCAGTGCGTGTTGCCAGTGATGACCTATGGCACTGTGGTCGCTCACAATGGGCCTTATTAGAAGACTAAAAGTCACCCAAAAGGCAATGTAGAGGGCTATGCTTGGAGTTTCCCTGCGTGATCGAATCAGAAATGAAGAGATCAACAAGAGAATCAAGGCAACCGACATAGCTCGAAGAATTGCCAAACATAAGTGGCAGTGGTCAGGGCACATTGCTCGCAGAACAGATGGCCGATGGGGCCGAAAGGTTCTGGGATGGCGCTTGCGTACCGCAAGACGTAGGCAGTCGCTCCATATAAAATACTAGTATTCAGCTACGCCCGGTTAGACTGGAAGATGACCCCAACATAGTTGTGAAAAGGCTAGGCAGATGATGATCTCGTCTGTACGATAATTTGAAGCACACATAAACTACGTTTTATCCCAACAATTTAAGACAAATTGATTGGCACGGTTCCAATATACGAAGAAATTACACCCAAAGTGTTAAATTAATTACCTGCCACTCAAATTGACGGGGGATCGTCTCGTAATAAGCAGACAGGTAGAAACAGTCTGTATACGGTGACTTACGAACATTAAAATAGCCTCCAAAAGTGGCGATATTCAGGTAAAGACGCACCAATCTATGACAGATTTCAATCGAGGGGCAGTATTAAATTTTTTGTTAGCATCATAGATTTCTGAATGCAGCCAGCCCTATCTATCAAAGTCACCAGTGACCTCTATCATCTTGTATGGTAGAGGGCAGTGATCACAGTGAATAACATGAAACTTATGTTAAACTTACCTAAATTTTTTACTTGTACTGTAAAAAAAACGTGTGACGCGCAAATAAAATTATAAAACTCAAATTGTGTTTAATTTCATTGGCCTCTGGCTATAAATAATAACAGGCTATTTGACAGTTTTTGAGAAACCAATTACGCCTGATTTGTCTTTTATTTTTGTTTTTATTTGTATAGTAAGTTAGTTAGTTATTTAATTTAGTATCTAGTGTAAATAGTTTGTAATATAATAAGTTAAGTAATTGTATATTTTATCAGATTAATGTTAAATAAATTACCTAGCTATGTTCCTTGTGGTTTGTTTCCCTCAAAATATGAATATTCCAACGAAATATTAACATTAAGAGCATTAATAAATCCTCAAGCGACGAAAGTACCTTAGGAAATTATCGGTACAAATATTGCACATCGACCTTTCTACACAAAACCCAAAGAATAAAAATAATTATCAAAAGAAGCAAATCATAATAATTGTTTTAACAGCTCCTAATAGATACCGGACTGTTTGTATTTCGTGCGACAGATATAACGCTCTACGAAGCCGAAATTAGCCAATTGTCTCTTTCCAAAGGTCGTCGATGTGCAATATTTATCGCCCGGTACTGTAATTATATTTTCGAGCCGTTTGGGGTTGAAACTCTCGGGACGTGGGGTTGGTCCGGGATGCCATTCGTAGATCTTTGTCTGTCGTTAGGGGTTGTCAAAAGCTCGAAATTCTTACAACCAGTCTTACCAAGGGGTATCATTTTACCCAGTAACTGGTTTGCAAAGGTCAGATAGGCAGGCGCTCCTTGTAAAAGTGTTTTACAAGTAGCGACTGCCAAGAATCTGATCTGCTGCATCTGATTAAACTGGAAGCCGACTTCAACTTAGTTGGGAAAAGGCAAGGCTAGATGATTTTCAAAAACTGATGATTATAGTCTTTCTAGAAATTATTTTAATTTACATCAAAAACAACCTTTACGAGGCACTCATTCTTAATTAAAAAAACATTGTTTTAGTATTAGAATATCGCGTGACTTATAAACATGAACCTTGGCGTAGAATTTGATCATTTGCGCAAGCTTTCAGGGAGGAGCTTCCGTAACAATGAATCTTTTATTATTACTTTTATCTATGCTAATATTTTTATGGTCAGTTCGGCAATCATTTTAACCCCTGTGGACAAAGTGCCTAGCTGCGATTTACCGTAAAAGTTATCTTTTGGGAATGTAGGCGTGATATTACGTTTACGTTATACTTGAAGCTAATTAGTTCTATCTTTTAAATGACATATACACGCGTGTTGTCAGATATGTTCTGCCTATTAAGAATATCTTTATTACCAATATGGATTGCATGAAGAAGGATTTGCGATGCATGAAAAAGCCTCCTCGTGTGGCGCAGTTTGTTCCGCCAGTTACTCAACTGAACGCTCACGCTCGGCGCATCCTGGACAGTCACACCTAACACCTTATTTGACTGGCCAATTCTTCCCTTGCGGTAGTAGGGCTAACGCCCGCCTGGTTTGCGATCACCCTCCCACCACCAGTCAAGAGAGGGCACATTCAGCAATAATAAAAAAAAATCCAACATTTATAACTCAACAATATTTCATGGAAACTACGAATGTGCTGATTTTGCATGCACATGGATGACTGTCTCGTTTGTCATGTGGTTGCAAGCGCTTCTGTTGTGCATGAGGTCCTGGGTCCGATTATCTAATCGGGCTTTTTTTTTTTGATATGGCATCTCGTAGTTGACCTTGAGAGGTCGTGACTACTTAACCGGACTATCCTGCGGTTGCCTTGAGAGAACTCAAAGCCTCCAGCCAGGGGCTTAAAACTAACTAAGTAAACTAAGCGACTACACGCTAAGGGCACCCCCTGTGGGGTACGAGCCTCGGCTTAGGGCGTCGCTGGGGGGAGGGCAGCAAGTTGGGACAGGCTGGATCGAATTTTGATTATTTAACGAACGATGGGGCCGGCATTTCCTAATTGACTACTCTGAGAAGAAATGCCGAAACAAACTCAGAGGTCAGAGTCGGGAATTTAAATCTACAGGCTCAGCTGCGGCGCGGGCTGGCACTACATCGAGCAAGGGTCGGTGGGGGACCTAATCGGGCAAAATGTTATTAGGTTTTATAGTAAGGAATTTCTAGGAGGGGCTTGTGGCAAAGTAATAATAGCCGCAGGTCGATCGATTGCCTCGGTTGGACCGTGAATGGGTGACCATCTTTACATACCAAGACCCCTCCGTGCCTCTGAGAGCACGTTAAACCGTTGGTCCCGGCTGTCACTCGTGGATGTGTACAAACTGTCTTTATTTTAATATATTAATTAATATCTAACAAAAAACGTGATTAATCTATTCTCGTTTACAAAAATCCTCATTAAACACACGTGTAACTATTCTCGTTTACAAAAATCCTCATGAAACACACGCGTAATAGCAAACGAAGGCCGCCATCTGTCTCGGACAATTTTATTATCACCTTAGTTTTACCAGTAGAGTATGAAGGTCGAAGTATTTTAGTTACCAACGCCGAATTTTCGGGAGTAAGTCTTGTGTATCTAACGTTGTTAGAGTATTCGTAGTATTTCGGCGACACGGTTGGCGCAGTGATTGAGCGATCGACTGCTGCGCTGCGTGTCGCGGGTTCGATTCCCGCACGGAACAAATATTTGTATTGCCTACAGGTAGTTGTTCCGGGTCCGGCTGTTTGTGTATGTGAATTTAAATGTTTGTAAACGCACCCACGATACAGGAGTAATTCCTAGTGTGGGGCAACATTAAAAAAAAAAGAAAAAGTATGTCTTCTTTACCTTGTTGTACGTTTTTGTTGATATATTGGTATATTGACGTGTGCTAGCTGAGATATCTTTAATAATATTATAAAGAGTTAACATTTTTTTGTTTGTTTATATTAGAGAGCAGTGGTGGCCCAGTGGTTAAAAGCCGCGACTTATGAGTTGTAGGTCGTAGGTTCGAATCGAACACAGACAGGCGCTTTACTTTGTAAGTATGTATGTATTTACGCTCGCAACAAGTATGATTATTTTTTTTTTCAATCTGTTTTTATTTAGGGGTTTTTATCTTATAGATATGCCAACCCCATTATACCCTTTTACAATAAATACATCTACCTACATACATCGAATTTTATTTTATCTTAACATCTATTAGTACTAATAGTTCAAAGAAAGTGAATCACTCAACAGGTACTGTCATTAGCTCACAAAAATGTTTAGTGGTCTCTGAACATGGTAAAGATAAAATTGACTACCTATATTAAGGCTCCTTCAAACAGGCGCGACACGACACGCGACACAAAAGCACTGCAAGTCGCGCAACGAGTGATGCCTCTGTGACGCGCGCGATTATATCGCGTGTCGCGCCTGTTTGTAGGAGCCTTTAAGCCTACTAACCTACAGTACCCGGCGATAAATATTGCACATCGACCTATTCGATCCTATCGATTTTATACAATGAATAAAAATAATTATCTAAAGAAGCAAATCATAATTGTTTTAACAGCTCCTAATAGATACCGGACTGTTTGTATTTCGTGCGACAGAGATAACGCTCTACAAAGCCGAACTTAGCCGATTGTCTCTTTCCAAAGGTCGATGTGCAATATTTATCGCCGGGTACTGTATTTAGTTTTAGCTCGATCATGAGTGATTCACGTACATCTTTATTTTGGACAGAATCCATCAGCACATGTTGTACAGACGCCAGCACATCAAGCTACCCGAAACTGTCAAATTTTCCCAATCAACATTGAACCTTATGCTTTAGCGATAAAGTTGAATATCTATTATAGAAAATTGACAGATTGTAGTAGCTTGATGTGCTGGCGTCTGTACATCCTTGACTTTATTGCACACTGTGTGTGTATGTGTGTTTCGTAGTGTTAATTACTAACTATTGTATAGAATCAAGTTCTTCTAACTGAACCGACAGCTGTGCTGCTGGGGAGTTTGTTGCGCCACTTCTTCTTCCCAGATAAAGGCTCCTTCAAACAGGCGCGACACGACACGCGACACAAAGGCACCGCAAGTCGCGCAACGAGCGGTGCCTTTGTGTCGCGCGCGATTATATCGCGTGTCGCGCCTGTTTGTAGGAGCCTTAAAGCACTAGGAAGTGGTGAAGGGCGGGCGTTTTGGAGGACTGTCTTAGGTAATTTTGACGTTCAAAAACTGCTGATTCTCACAGCCTAGTTTGAATAAATGACTAGATTTTGATTGTTTGGTCCTTCCCCTATTCTCACATTATCTACCCTTTTGAACACAGCAACGATGCTCTGCGGGCAGAAGCCTAGCACCATTGCCATAATGAATGGAGTTTTTCCACAAAGCTTCATTCAATTAATCATATACGCTGCTAACTCTTCAGCCATGACAAACAAAAAACAGCAAATGGTTTAACTGAATGACTACGGCAAAATCCAGTTCAGTCTGGTTAAATTGATTAGTGGATTTAATTTAACTGACGATGGAGGTCAAGGCTTTGACGGATATGGGTAAAAAGACATAGTACCTACTGACAGATGGTATCAGACGCATCTGCCTCCTGATTCAGAACTTTACGAACACGGTACAGTACAATGCGTGCCACGAAAGATGAGACTTGACACACCACGTGGTTTGACTTGCGCAGAACACGATTTTATTTAGGTATCTTTAGCGGCATGAGGTCTGAGTGCGGGACGGGACCAGACGTCATAGGGGCGGCGAAAAGAGCGGGGGAGGCGGGGTCAAGTCTCATCTTTCGTGGCACGTATTGTACCCGGCGATAAACAGTCCGGTATCTATTAGGAGCTGTTAAAACAATTATGATTTGCTTCTTTTGATAATTATTTTTATTCTTTGTATAAAATGGTTTTGTGTAAAGGTACTGTAACTCATTTTTAGGGTTCCGTACCGGTAAGAACGGGACCTAATAGTGTATTTTCGATTATGTTCGTAACAACACAAGCTTTTTATCAGGAGAAAAACGCGGTATAGTGCAGCCATTTCCATATTAGCCACGCAATGGACCCACAATTCCGCCCAGATCCAATACACCAGCTAAAACAAAAGAAAAAAGTTCCAGAACTGTCCAGTTCAACAAATTAATACTGTTCCATCTGCCTGTGTATTTGGGTCAAGGATTCCTTAGCAAATAAACGCTAGGGGAGCGGTTGGCTGGTTTCGTACAGATAAATTGAGGATCATTCCTTTTGAGCTAACACCCGGATTTGTGTTAAGTAAAAGGAGCACGATATATATCATTGGATATGCTCCCATGGTCTGTTAAAGATCACTCTGCCTTAACCACAATTTACCTACAGCCTTACCTACCAATTCTACCATTATTTATTTCAGAGCGCGGCGCTAGTGTAGTCCGTGAAATTCAAATTCTCTTTTTTTCTAATACAGCCGGTCCATTCTGTAAAATCTCACCGTGAAAACTTAGGTGAGTGAAGTGAGTTTGTTTTTGCTAGGAATTGACACTATTGACAGCTCACTCCACGCTCACTTCACCTTAATTTTCACTTTGAGATGGTTTCAGAATCGCACTGCTGAATAGTGTAAAAAACGAAACTAGGATAGGCGACGAGAAGACTTGACAGTTTTCCAAATGCTGCCCAACCCAACTGGATCCTTCTGTCGGCTTATTTCTCAAAGTTGTGTCTACCGAGCTGGATTACTTGATGTCTATTTTTTCTTTTCTATCTTCTCTTTGTTAACCCTTCACAACCCTCGAAGCCCCTTGAAAAATCCAGACATGCCGGTCGATTCTGTAAAAATCTCACCGTGACAACTTAGGTGATGTGAGTTTGTTTTTGACGTGACAACGTCTAATAAATCGATGAAGCTGGCTACACACACGAAAAAACATGACTCATGTAGCGTTGCCGCGTTGTAGCGTTCCATGGCGGCTTGAAGTGCAAGCGAGAGCGCGGAACGAGCGATGAGAGACAGATGATGTCGAACGCTGCCGAATCGGCCTCCGCGTTCGGCAATTTCATTATTGTTTTGTTATGACGTCCGTTGTCACGTTAAACTATCGTTCGTAAACCGACTTTACAGACAACCGATTTTGCTATGAATTTTCACTATTGACAGCTAACTCCACGCTCACTTCACTTAAGTTTTCACGGTGAGATGGTTACAGAATCGCACTGCAGTCCAGTAAATGAATAATACTAAGAGTTCTGTCTGTCCATTTGGGTCAGGGCGTCTGACAAATAAATTATCGAATGATTGGCAAGAAAGGGGAGCGGTGGGTGACATCATGTTAGATAATGTTTGTTCCGTCAACGCTAGCTCATGGAGTTTGCTTAGTAAAAGGGCCTATGGGGAATATTTTGTTGAAGAATAAAGGCTCCTGCAAACAGGCGCGACGCGGGACGCGAATCGCGCGCGACCCAAAGGCACCGCTCTTTGCGCGACTTGCGGTGCCTTTGTGTCGCGTGTTGTGTCGCGCCTGTTTGAAGGAGCCTTAAGTTGTGCATTAGCCCACTGTCTCGTGACTTGTTCACGATATGAAATGTTTATAAGTCAGATTTTAACGTCTGGTCATTTTATACATTTTCTATTCTACATATAGTAAAAATGCAAAGTGATGCACACCTCTACCCTATTTCAAGTTAAACAAATATCAACTTCATTTCAATGATTATTAAGTTGTTTTCTGCGTGACTAGCACTATTGAAAAAGTTATAAAAATGTTTGAAGTTGTACCGTAAACTGAACTTTATTGTGTAGGAATTAAAGTTATTTTTCAATTAACTCATATTTGTATACATTTTTGGCAAATAAATCGCGAACACAGATCTAACCCGAAACTGTCAAATTTTCCCAATCAACTCTGAACCTTATGCTTTGGCGATAAAGTTGAAGATCTATTAAAGAAAGACAGCTTGTAGTATCTTGATGTGCAGGCGTCTGTACATCAGATATAAACAAATACAAAATCAAATAAAAAGTGTAAAGTGTAAGTGTTGATTGCTTTTATGCATTAAGGCTCGTTCAAACAGGCGCGACACGCGATGAAATCGCACGCGACACAAAGGCAATTTGCTTCAAAATGATTCATATTCCGAGTGATAGTGTGTTACACAATTAGGATGCCGGAGAATGAGGACTAGCCAATCGGTTTTCAGCAGATTCATCTGTTTCTCTCTTACATCATGACCCAGACAGTAATTGGTGTCAGGAAAATGATGTTTACACGCCAGATAATATGAGTAACGTACATATTTCACATCCCACGCAGACATTAATCCTAAATGTGAGTATTTTTACATCTTACACTCGGGAAACGCGTGTGAGCGCTTTTACGGGCGAGATTTGAGAGAAAACATACGTAAAGATACAAGAGGAGGAGACTGCTTCTTGGAGGAGACAGTTTCTATTAGGTTGAAAGATAAAAAAAAGACTTTTGCAATGCACAGTTTCGGATAGCTTGATGTGCTGGCGTCTGTATGTTTTTGGTCAAACCTGTCTATGAAGAGTTAAAGACTACGCTTCTATTAGCCTTGGATTACGTTAATTAAATTAAATTCGGACGGTGTATACCAATAACGAAGCTGAAGAGTTGGTTTTTTTGTTTGTTTCTACGCGGATTTGAAATTTTTTTTTGTATTTTATAGCCCAATTCTTTAGGAAGGCTATAGGCTATTTAACATCACCCTATGACCCTTAGGAGCCGAGCAAAAAGAAAAGAAGTCAGAAAGATCGCTAAGCAAAAACGAAGTGACATCGCGGGCAGTTGTCAAAAACACAAGACATCTTCTTGCCAACAAAAAAAGACAATCTCAAACAACGACGGCTTAGCAGACAATAAAACATAATTTTGCATTCATAAACATAGTCGGAGTTTACGATGTAATAAACTTCCCGCCAATTCAGCCATCTTGGATTTTTTTACGTCAGTTGTAAATATGGCGCCCGGCATTCAGCCAGCTGTTACATAATGAGATGTATTTTAAGTAACTGATGGCATCATTTTGGGAGGCAGTTAGTGTTTATTAAGTATTTGGAGATTTTAATGGATTACGGGCAGCCACACGATATTTTAACTCCCCCAAGTTTTGCGTATTAGCTTCATTATGTTTACGCTTTGTCTGCTATAAATTAGTCGCCGCTATTCTCGTTTACCGGCAGGAGTTGATAAGGAAGTATGACTATGATATGACCCAACCACAAATAGAAAAGCATGTCCGGGGCAAACCATGTCGTGATGCCTTAGTGGTTAAGGCACGTGGACAAGTACGAGGTTGTAGTTGTTTTAAATCCGAGAATCTCCAAATCGAGATGCTGTCAAAAAGTGGTCTGATAGTTTTGGGGTGTCAGTAAACCCCTCAAAGTGTCACGCCATTGTAATTGGAAGCTCACGCATGATGGGTAGGGTGACGCTTAGTTCTCTTCCTCCTCTTATTTTCAATGGTACAGTCATACCCATTACCTCCACTGTGAAAGATCTCGGTTTGCATCTTGACTCTACGCTTAGCTGGCAACGCCAGGTCTCTAGTGTTAGCCAAAGGGTCAACTGTACTCTGCGATCCCTGTACCGTCTGAGAAACTTTTTGCCCGCTAAGACGAAAACCATGCTTGTGCAGACTTTAATTTTCCCTATAATCGACTATGGTGACGTGTGCTACTTTGACTTGAACGCAGTTTTGCTGGATAAGCTCGACAGATTGCTCAACAATGGTATCCGGTTCATATTCAACCTCAGGAAATATGACCATGTGTCGAGCTATAGGTCTGAGCTCAAATGGATGTCCATACGCCAAAGAAGAAGTTTGCGCGCTTTGACCACGCTTTTCTCCCTTCTCAACTCTCCCACTCCTCCTTCTTATCTCGTGTCTCACTTCCAATATCTATGTTCTTCTCACGCTAAGAATCTGCGTTCTTCTAACAATCTTCTCCTACTCTGTCCTTCTCATACCTCTGACTTTGTTCATTCTTCCTTTCATATTCAGTCCATTCTTCTTTGGAATGCACTTCCTCTTGATATCAGGACGGCCACCAGTCGGTATGCATTTAAGCGGAAATTGCAGAGTTATTTTCGAAACAAATAGCGTAGAGTCATCTCATAACCTCTCTCCTTTGAATTTGTGTATTTTATATATATATATATTATAAGTATATATTATAGTAAATAGTATGTAAATGTATATAACCTATTTATGTATTTGTGTACCTAGTTTTAATAGATTTTTTTTTTATCATTGTTCCTCTCACACAAAGCACCTGCCATCCAATCTCTTCACCACCCTTGGTTGACTGGTAGAGAATGCCTAAGGCATTAAGTCCGCCTTTGTACCTTTTTGTGCGAAAAGTTTAAATAAATAAATAAATAAATAAATCTCGAGTGTATCTTGGACATATCATGGATTCCTAGAGTGGCGACCGCGTTACGGCAAGCGTATTATAGTGTGGCGCGCTATGGAGCGAGCTCGAAGTCTCTTTGAAGGATAAAATCAGGAACGAAATTATCCGGAAAAGAACCCGGTTGACCGACATAGCTTGCAGAGTAAGCAAACTGAAGTGGCAGTGGGCTGGCCATGTTTGTCGAAGGATCGATGGCCGGTGGAGCAGACGAGACCGCGAATCGGCATGCGTAGTTTGGGACGCCTCCCAGCTAGATAGACCGACGACCTTAATGGCTGGGACAGACTGGATGCGGAGGGCGGAGGACAGGGTGTTGTGGCGCAGCCTGGGAGAGACCTATGTCCAGCAGTGGACTGCGATAGACCGAGTTGATTGATTGATTGATCTTGGACATTACATGACACCTGTGAAGAAGGAAAAACGTCGTAAGTCTGAAATTGCCAACCTGTCTTGAGGAAACTTGGTGATTAATGCTCGTGCCTTCTCTGTACAAGAAGGGGCTTTTACGCTCCGGGCGTCGGGAGCCGCGCGACGAGTCCCGGCCACTTTAGGCGCGGGCCTGAGGGCGAAGAGTAATGGGTAGCTCACCGTCCGATCAGGACCAGGCGCGTACGTGTTCCACGCGCGTCTCAAAGAGATGTCAGCAGTAATCGAAGGGGCCCGTTAGGGCCGAAGCCTGCCGGGTCAGCGGTATTATCCGAAAGGGTTACCGCTGGCCCGGAACATAAAGGGCTAAAGAAGGAACACGGGTGGATTTTAGTCAGTAAGAGTCTGACACTTCCTTCCGCTCCACCCAAAGCGGGAGGGGTCATTTGAAGATTTCCCATCCTGAAAAAAAAAATCCCCTGCCGTGGAATAAAAATACGCTGGTATTGTTATTATGTCCGTGGTACCTTTCAATGGACAGCCAACCCCGCTACCAAACTTGCGGACTGCTAAATCTTCTTGCTGTAACTGCGGTACAATCGTTGACCTCTTGACCTTGAGAGAACAGAGGAAGAACGATTTCACGCCTCTTAGAATAGAAATTGCAACCTCGCGTATACGCAAGTGTTTTCAACTACCCATTTCTCATATTACAATTTGGCGAATAACTGTTCTTTTAGCGGGTCAGCATAATTTGAATCTAGTTAAAATTCTGCACGGCACAAAACTACGTACTTGCGACTACACGTCATGTTACGGTATATCCTAACTAACATTCATCATTTCAGTCTAAAGACGTCCACTACTGGACATAGGCCTCCCCCAAGCACCTCCACTTCGACCAACGGCTTAACGTGCTTTCCGAGGCACGGGGTCTCGGTATGTAAAGATGGTCACCCATCCACAGACCAGCCGCGGCCAGCGTAGCTTAACCTGATCGATCGACCTGTTGGCGGCTGTTATTATTTAGCCACGGGCCTCAGTCATCGGTACTTAATTCTTATTTTGATCGCATTGTCATTAAAGGCTCCTACAAATAATCGCGCGCGACACAAAGGCACCACTCGTTGCGCGACTTGCGGTGCCTTTGTGTCGCGCGCGATTTTATCGCGTGTCGCGCCTGTTTGAAGGAGCTTTAAAAGTATTTAAATCTTTATTGGTACCTACTAATAATAATGCTGAAGAGTATGTTTGTTTCTTTGAACACGCTAATCTCTTGAACTACTAGTCGGATTTGAAAAATTATTGTATTTGCATTTGATAGCTCAATCCTTCAGGAAGGCTATTTATCATCACGATATGGCCTTTAGGAGCCGAGCAAAAACAAAAAAGTCAGAAAATATCGCTGAATGAAAGCAGCCGATGCGGTAAGACGGGGTTACAAGAAATTTCACGGGGACGAAGTCGCGGGCAGAAGCTAGTATAGACGCCAGCACATCAAGCTACTACAATCTGTTAAATTTCTTTAATGGATTTTCAACTTTATCGCTAAAGCATAAGGTTCAAAGTTGATTGGGAAAATTTGACAGTTTCGGGTAGCTTGATGTGCTGGCGTCTGTACCTACATACATATTACGTCATCACACTTTTTCACCGCAGCTAATGTAAAGTATTACCCATTCAGTCAATTCTATTATTACCGTGGGAGTAATCAGTTTTCCTCTTAGGTGACGTTGGTGACCAAAACACCTACCTACTGGGTGGTTTGTCATTTCTGTTCAAATAACCACTAGTTTTATTTAATGCTGATTCATTCGGAATGCTAAATACTGACTTGAATACTCAAACTCAAAGTATTTAAGGCACTTTGAGTTTGAGTGTCGACTTGACTTAGTAGTTGGTCGACTCATCACGTGACCAGAGGGCTGGCATTTTTTGGCCAAAGAATCA
The DNA here is from genome assembly GCA_927399505.1 of Luperina testacea. Lineage (NCBI taxonomy): Eukaryota > Metazoa > Arthropoda > Insecta > Lepidoptera > Noctuidae > Luperina > Luperina testacea. The sequence continues at coordinate 2,225,455 of OV656785.1, read as the reverse complement.
GCATTGCCATACAACGTGGCAATGCTGCCAGTCTTTTGGGCACGTTTCCTGTTGACAGCGATGCGGATGAATTTTTTGATGCCCTTTGATTATTTTCCCTCCTTTTTATTTACTTGTTCATAATATTATTATCATTATTTTAGGCACTTTTGAATTGTCAAAAAGTCGGTTATTTAGTCAGAAAGTTGAAGCAAGTTGCCCATTCCTAAACGTAGATATCTATGGAGAAAAACTAAAAGGTCTGGACCTGGAGTCATCATCACCCGCTCCTCAGAAGGCCAATTCCTGTATTTAAAACGTTCTAATATTTTTGAAGTGAAAACTTCTTTAGCGGCGCTGTGTACTTTTTTTGGAATGGGTAAAAACTTCTAAATTCGCGTCAGGTCACGTGACCCTGATCGAAAATTCGTAAGACGTAAAACGTAAGACAGCGCCATCTATGCACATCGGGAAGAACTACGAGGGCCTCGCGTACTAACTACGTAGTTCATCCAACAACGACGAGCGCGTTGTTGAGGACAGCGCCATCTATGCACATCGGGAAGAACTACGAGGGCCTCGCGTACTAACTACGTAGGCCTCGCGTACTAACTACGTAGTTCATCCAACAACGACGAGATGGCGCTGAACCACGGATATATAACTGACGACGAGCAAATCTGAATAAATTCCTTTCACGAGAAGAATAAACCAGTCACTTTGGTCATCATACCTGATTTGCAAAAAACCCTATAAAATAAGGAACACACCTTAACACGCGTGTTTTGTTTATAAGACGATTCACAAAATACACTCGTAATTGTTCAAGTTTTCACTTCTGTCGGCACTACCGGAGTGCCAGTTTTTTTTTAACAAGTGTCCATGGAGTTTCTTGCCCGTAGTTCTTCATAGGAGCCTACTACGCTTTGGAATGGGCAACTAGATTCATCTTTCTGACTAACCGACTTCTTGACAGTTCAACGTGCCTCTAATTGGTTTAATTGAAATCAATGCTTTGAGTTTTAATTGTGTTTATCCACTTTCCATAATATTATTAATACAGCAAAAAGCCTTAGCCAAGTCCATAAGCACAAAGGGACGTCATTTATTTGGCTAGCAGTAGCACCATGTTTTAAAATTAATGGGTTCTATTTATACGCAAGACAATCTCCCATTGAAGTTTACGCTAGTTGAATATACAATGTATCGAGCTCTGAGTACTCACTATCGTTGCCAAAATATTCAGCCAGTGACGTCATTGTTTTGATCAACACTTTACAAGGTACATTGTCCTCAATTAAACCGTATGGTAACGTTAATCATCTCAATTGGAGGAGGGGAATGGTTTTTTGTTTGTTTCTAAAGGGCACACATGTCAACTCGGAAAGAGATCATCGCCGTATCAACTCGAGTCATTCAGTATTCTTTGTAAGAAACTCCCTACTGCAGCGCACACTAATCGGAATCGTAACGTAATCGCCTCGCCTCGGGACAAGCTCGCGAACTGCGGTGCGTGGTTAACTTGCAGTTCCCATGCTTACGTCTCTCCGTACCCGAGCTTACGTATCTTCGTCCACCCTTGCCCCTGTCATCCCTCCCGCGGCCTGCCTGCAGCACAATCCACCAGAAGTCGACAAGCCGTAAGCGCGACGTCGCCTAGCCGTAGCCGAATCGACGTATCGGAGCTTCTGATCCGCTTCGGTTACGTGTTTACGTGGTTGACGCCTGTTTGACGGCGAGGCGAAAGGCGATACGGTGGCGATGCCTTTCCTTGGCGATATGTGTGATGACCTTCAACAGGTTTGATGTTGTTTTGAAGATGATGTTTGTAACCATCGTCATTCACCTGCCGTTATCCAAATCTATATGAGTCGGCGGAACATGTCATTTAAACCGACTTCAAAAACTCAAAGGGATCGGTATCCAGTCCGTAGCTGAATACCAGTATTTTACATATAGCGACTGCCTATCAGACCTCCACAACCCAGTTCCTGGGTGAACAATGTTTTGACTGAAGGCTCCTACAAACAGGCGCGACACGCGATGTAATCGCGCGTGTTAGCGGAATAAAGTATAATCTATCTTTAAGTAGGTATATATATATTACCCCAATAGTTATTTAATATGTGTAATACCTATGAATATGGTATTCAGGGAAGGATTCTATAAATAAAGCACAGAAAGACAAGACCAAACATTTATTCAATTAAGGCTTGTCAGTAAATAATCAGAAAGCTAGTCGTCCGTTCCAAATCTAGGTCCTCGTGGAGAAGAAGGACAAGAAACTCCACGGAAACAGTATTAAAGTATTCTATCAACAATTCCTTATATTGCCACACATTTCTAATATTAGCAATATTGACCATATTATAACATATACAGAACACCATAGTTATCAGCAATAATCTATATAATAATATCAATTAACTTACGTGACATCTGGTCGATCTATTCCACATAATAACATCACTAATACTAATCGACTGAATATCTATAGACCGGAGCTCCGTCCTGGTCAACGTCTCGAACAAGAATCATCCCTGCCACTCAGAGCTCCCCCTTTTATAGTCGTGAACAAATAACTTTGACGTTTCCATCTACCGTCATTTAAAATATCAACGACATTGAAGGTGGATATCCGTTGGGAATACTTATGATAATAATAACAATATATATAATTAGTATAATCTATCACGGCCATACTGACAAGTACTTCGCTCTCGAAGTACATTAGGTACCCTTTTTCTAGAATTGTAATTCACTTTTGTTTTGCCAATTATAAACAATAAACAACTAACTGTCGTAGAAGTGTATATAATACACGTTATGTTACAATATACATTATACATCCTCAGCATCATCATCACCATTATCATCAATAAATCAACGATAATCAAAATAATATCATACTTTATATTCACAAGTGATAGTTGATCAAATCAGTGTTTGAATAAGTTTGTTATCATTTAGTAAATTCAAGAATTAATTTTAACAATCGAGTATAAAATATGAAACATACATTAATATTATAGGTATATCAAGTATTTATTTTTAATAATTAGACACATATAAAAATTAAATTTATATATCACGGCCATACCGACAGCCGACAGGTACTTCGCGAAGTACATCAGATACCCTTTTTCTACAATTTGTAATTTACATTTGTTTTGCCAATTAGACGTGTCAAGTCCCCTCCACCCGCTGCTAGTGGGATAGACTTACACCAAGCAAATGACCGACCAGCGCAAACAAATCATATCGGTTACCTCGTCATGCAAGTCCCATTCACCCGCTGCTGGTGAAAGATAGACAAGCACCAAGTAAACGACCGCCCAGCGGATTTTTACCACTTTTTTTTTTCATTGCATTTATAAACAAATCTTATGTAGTGAAACCAGTTTCGTAATTCTTATGTCTTTAATATAGTCATAGCATCTAAATGATTTTGACAAGTTATGACTTTTGTTTTTCTTTTTTTTTTTTTTGTAAACAAAATATCTTAGTCAAATTAGGTACGTACTTCTACATTGAAACCAAGCTTCGTAAATGTAACAGCCATTAGCCAACAAACGATATTCTGATATTATAATTGTATCAAAATAAATTATCTATCACGGCAAGACTTAAAAGTACTTCGTTCTTGAAGTACCTATGAATCTACAGTCTTATAGAAACGACAGTCTCTGACCAATTCAACAGAATGTTATACATCGTTTCTTATTTTAGGTGCTCAGAGCCAATAATAACCTCTTTTTTATATTTACTAATATATCTAAATATCTTTGCAACTTCTGCTACTGTAATAGAAAAACGCTGGGTAGGTACATAAACAATTTATCAAATAATAAATTGCTTATCGGTATAATTTACAGTTACCGATATAAAATTGGGATAGCAATGATTTGGTAAACTATTCATATTCAACAGCTTTTGTATCTAAGTAATAACCAGTGAACACGAAAATAATTCGATTTTCTCATCGCTCGGTCAACCTGACAATATTATTGAAAACTATAAATATACATATATGATGTATAATAACTGGAGTTGTCAACCCGATATTGACTAAAAGTATATACCATTTTGATCTGTGTTATCAAGTAATTTGGAGGGTACATACCATATCATTTAGTATATATTTATTTATATTTTAAACTTACACGACATAACATCATTGATGTGTTAAAGTGTGTACAAACTTATTTAAAAAAATTAAATCATTTATCATTATTTATTATAATCGAAATGTCAACCGTACGAACAACGTGTATTTTGACAGTTAAAAAAAAACCACGCCATTGTCATCATCATCTGCCTAGCCTTTTCCCAATTATGTTAGGGTCGGCTTCCAGTCTAACTGGATGCAGCTGAATACCAGTATTTTACATGTAATCTATCCGAATAACTGTTATTATTTATTATGCTGTGACTATTGTGACTGTGTGTGCCTATTATCATTCCAACTATTCTCCTTCTTACTGTTTTCTGTGTGTATTGCTCAATATAACTGAGTACTATTAGCAGACTTGACTTTCATTTCTCTGCCTATTACACACTCCTGATAAGTACTATAAATTAATCACAACTTTTATATATTATTACATTTAAAATTCACAATACGTTATAACATAGAATTATTATCTAAAATACCATATCGAATCTATGTCAATTTATCGTTTGAACTTTCTGTTAAACTGAACCAAAATGATCATAGTAATATATTTGAAAAAAAAATCCATCATGGGTATTCTGAACGTACTTAGCTCTCCAAATAGAAGTCTCAAGACAACAAAAAGAAATGTTTATATATTAGTCTCCGATCTAGGCATGTCTGCCCTCTTATTTATTAAACTTTATGCACAAGTAAAAAACTGTGCAAAGGCGGACTTTAATTCCTTGGGCATTTTCTACCAGTCTACCTTAGGGCTGCACATTAGATACACAAACATCATTAAGACCAACTTGGCTAAGTCCTCCCACCTGCCGCACGTGAGATCTAGACCGACACCAGGCCAGTGACCGACCAGCAGTATTATTTTTATTGCCATCAGTTAAATTTTTCCTTTAACGTTTTATTTCTACTTAACTTGGTTCATTTCACGACCAACGAGGACGAAACGAAAAACGAGGTTAACCTACACTAAGTCATCTGGAATCACTAAGTTTCATTTTTGTGCATTATACTACTCTTTGCTATTATTGTATTCTTAAATATTATTTTAAAGCAATGTGCTTTGTTCATTTTTTTTTAAATGTTATAATTGAAAAACCATTTCGAGGAATAGCATTACTGATCATTACGGACTAATTAATTATGAAAAATATTCATATTATGTTGATGTTTTTTGATAAAATACGATTGACCTTCTTTGTCCTTCAAATTACGTCGGCTTTGGCCGTACAGTTTTGTATAGTTACCTCAGAAAATAAAAAGTAAGGGGCAAGTATTGTCTACGATCTATCAAATGTCAAATTATTATAAATGTCAAAAATGTAAACTTTTTTGTTTACATCTCTTTACATACATTATTTCACCACTCGCCAATATTTAATATATTGGAAGAGTCATGGAATACAGGAAGTGCTTTGTTCCAACTTGCAGCAATAATAGTAATAATGTCGCCGCGTGTGTTATCATCATTCTATTTCTAAGTCACCGCGTCGATTGTTCTAGTGACGACAGAGAGTAGTATATAGTCCTTGGAGGACACTTACTCAAAAAAACCATTTGTAAATAAATACGCTAAGATAGGATTGGAATATTTTTTTTTTTAAATAACTATTGTGCCAATCATCAAAATATTCAAATTCTCAATTGCTCTAAATTTTCAAAATATAAAATCTAATGGTTAGAAATTTTGGCCAATCCCCATTGGTTCAATGATTATCACGTAGTTAACATAGTCAAAACATCCTAATTATCGTCTTTTAAAAGTCAAGTGTGAACAAAATGTTACATAATAATATCTAGAAGTATTTCAATACGTAACCTATCAATTTAATCATCGTATCTAATGGAATTTCGTTTTGATCTAAAAGAGCCTCTAAGAGACTTACCGACTCCAGCTACTTTTTATTGCCAGGAAAGGTTCTCGAAGTTCTTACAGCAGGTTGAGGTTCCATAGTTCCAAAGCTCACATAGTAATTAGCAGCACAGCAGCTCCGATTTCAGAGGAGTCATCGGCAGCGCGATATTATGATTATGGTGACAGTGAATTGCGACCCGTCGACCAACGGCTTCCAGAAGATCGTCAAAAGCTCCAATATCGATCATGAAAATAGAAAAATAAAATGTATTAGTAAGCTGTTTTAAAAGGCTAGAGAACAATCCCACTTCTGATGTTAGCGGAATAAAGTATAATCTATCTTTAAGTAGGTATATATATATTACCCCAATAGTTATTTAATATGTGTAATACCTATGAATATGGTATTCAGGGAAGGATTCTATAAATAAAGCACAGAAAGACAAGACCAAACATTTATTCAATTAAGGCTTGTCAGTAAATAATCAGAAAGCTAGTCGTCCGTTCCAAATCTAGGTCCTCGTGGAGAAGAAGGACAAGAAACTCCACGGAAACAGTATTAAAGTATTCTATCAACAATTCCTTATATTGCCACACATTTCTAATATTAGCAATATTGACCATATTATAACATATACAGAACACCATAGTTATCAGCAATAATCTATATAATAATATCAATTAACTTACGTGACATCTGGTCGATCTATTCCACATAATAACATCACTAATACTAATCGACTGAATATCTATAGACCGGAGCTCCGTCCTGGTCAACGTCTCGAACAAGAATCATCCCTGCCACTCAGAGCTCCCCCTTTTATAGTCGTGAACAAATAACTTTGACGTTTCCATCTACCGTCATTTAAAATATCAACGACATTGAAGGTGGATATCCGTTGGGAATACTTATGATAATAATAACAATATATATAATTAGTATAATCTATCACACACACAACACAAAAAAAAAGATCGACAATTCCAATGTCGATCTATCGGAATTAAATTGAAGAGTAAGCACCCTCCACAGCTATTCACAACCATCCGACAAGCTATCGTATCGAAAATGACAGATTTCGATAACCCTGATTTGCCTTGCCCCCGACAGCACACAGCTGTCGGAAGAATAGCTGTCGTCGAGAGGAGTCTCGGTATGTAAAGATGGTCTTTTCCACGGACCGACCAGGGTGCTTACTCTTCAATTTAATTCCGATAGATCGACATTGGAATTGTGACGTTTCGTACTCTTGAGTTCGATGCTAGCGCCAAATGATTTTTAGATTGGGTGTCCATTTTGGAGAACTAAGTGGAATTGGGTTCGGGCTTGGCGTGGGGTAATTGTTGACAATATTGTTTTCAAGAGTACCGAATCACGTGACTGTAAAACTAACATCGGAATCATATTGGCATCTCATTGGAATTAAAATTAGTTTGGAGAGTAAGCCCCCTGTGCAGCTGAACTCCCTACTTTCTAATACGGGACTGCACGTAAATAAATATTTAAAAGAACGAGAATAATCTAAACTCATTGGCCTAAAAAGGTCTCTGATCATGTCAGAGGGACACTCAGCAAAGGCAGGAGTGTGGTTTTAGCCGGTAAGAGTCCGGCACTACCCAGACTGCCTTATTAGTGAGACAGTCTGGGTGGGCATGAGGATTTCCATCTCCTGCCAAAAAAAAAAAAAATCGGTTGTCTGTAAAGTCGGTTTACTGACGATAGTTGAACGTGACAACGTCATAAGAAAATACTGATGGAATAATTTTATTGCATTGCATTTGTTAATATTCGCTTGCACTTTTTTTTTTTTTTTTCAAGCCGCCATGGAACGCTACAGAGCGAGGCCGCGAGGTAACGCTACATGAGTCATGTTTTTTCGTGAGTGCAGCCAGCTTCATCGATTTATTAGACGTTGTCACGTCAAAAAATCGGTTTACTGACGATTGTTGAACGTGACAACGTCATAAGAAAATACTGATGGAATAGTTGCATTGCATTTGTTAATATTCGCTTGCACTTCAAGCCGCCATGGAACGCCTCCACGCTACAGAGCGAGGCCGCGAGGTAACGCTACATGAGTCATGTTTTTTCGTGAGTGCAGCCAGCTTCATCGATTTATTAGACGTTGTCACGTCAAAAAAAACCTGTGCAGCTGTTATTATTTAGCCAAGGACCCCTCTCAGACAACAACAGGGTCATTAAATCATTTACCAGAAACAGAGGCATGACTAATCTATTTACAATATAGCTCATTCTTCTTATGAGAAGAATGAGCTATACTGTAAATAGATTGTTGGTAAGAGTGTAAATGTGTGAATGTGTTGAAAATTGGAAACATTCTGAGTCATGCATTCGTCATGATTTTAAATTGGTTTAGCTGTTATTTATTAATTTCTAACTATTACTAAATAATAAGCCTGTAGTTATTGTCTTATTATTAGGACCAATACCTATTCTAATAATAACCAGCTCATTATTGCAAAAATATGAACGAGTACTTCTTACTCAGATGATGGTAAGATGGTCACCCATCCACGGACCAACCGCGGCAAGCGTAGCTTAACCTGATCGATCGACCCGTTCGGCTGTTAGCCACAAGCCCCTCAAGTTACTTCGTTCTCATTTTATCAAAATCTTTTCTTTTGTCGATTTGCGTTCACAGTATTTTATGTCACTAGCAGCGCTCCGCGGTTACACCCGCATACGTGTCGATTCCGTGGGAATATCGGGATAAAAACTATCCTATGTCCTTCCCTGGGATGCAATATATCTTTCTGCCAAATTTTAACGAAATCCGTTCAGTGGTTTAGGCGTAAAAAGGTAACATACAGACAGTCAGACAGAGTTACTTTCGAATTTACGAGTTTATATATCAGTATGGATCATCAACTGCCTGACTTGTACAACTGTGGCCATAAACCAAATAAACCTTTCAATTTCTTGTGCCAGCTTCATCCAAGTTTTGTCTGCGATGGCAACAATACTACTTCCCATCTCCCTGATCGTCGACGATACTATCGTCGATACTAAGTCGCAAAGTTTTTATTTTTTGTCGGAGCAAAACACTTTCGGTCAGTGGCCGAAATAGCTAACAAATTCGAGAAGGCCGAAACACAAACGGTTTTTGTGAAACAAATGACGAAAGGCGTAAACGTACTGGCCAGTACATCGAAAATGAAAACAAAAATAGTGCCCTGACGTAATAATCTCAAAAAATTGGCACAAAACATATATATCTATGATACTACTACATCATGAATGGTAGTGTTGACGTCAGACGAGGACCACTTGGCAACCAATGGCAATATCTCAGGCTATTAATGTTATGTGACCGATATACGGGTTTCTAAGCACTTAAATTCGGAGATATAAAGATGGCTGCTCTAGGCACGGGATTGCATGACCTGTGTCTAGACTCGCGGTGTTCCTGTGATGGTTTAGACGCGTCTGTGGATTTGCGTGGGACTTGACAGTATGTGAATTAAAAAAGAGTACATCTAGCAGCCGCCGTGACAGAGTGACGACCTCGATGTGACTGTGGAGAGACTGGTCGTTTGTGATACTTGCTAAAGCTAAAATGCCAGGATCAAGAAATTGCTGACGATAACAAAGTATTTTACAAGTGGCAAAATATTATGTGTATGTTAACTCCTATGGTTTATGTCCAAATGTGATTGGTGAAGGTTGAGTTGAGACGGGAGTAGTAATAAAATCGTGGCGTCGAAATTTCTTTGAACTTCTGTCACGACCGCCATTCAAAGCTGTCATTTTCTATACGTCATTTCTGTCATAGTACAAGTAAACGGTGACATGCTTGGTTTGAATTCAAAGTGTTGACAACGCCGTCTGTAGCAGTTCTGTGATAGCCAGTGTCTAGACGTGTGATGATTCTGTGATGACATAGACGCGTCTGTGGATTTGCGTAGGAGTTTACTTGAAAAACAAGTCTGAGAGCTTAAAAAATAACAGCTGTGCACCTGGCAACGACACTGACAGACAGACGACCTAAATGTGTCTGTTGAGAGGCTGCGTGGTCGTCTGCGGTGCATGGTAAAATCAATGAAGACTTTTCAAAATTCTTTAATCCTGGAATCAGTACCAAAGTTGCTACCAAATATTTTGCATGTATTATCGCCTATGATGTATCTCCCAGTATGGAATCCGGTAGGTTCGTATGGAGAAGAACGAGCAACGCTTTGGAATGCTCAGCTATAAAGGTTTATCTTTCTGACTGACCTACTCCTTGACAGGTCAAAAGTGCCTCTAAATGGTATGAATTAAATAAGTGCTTTGAGTCAGAGTTGATTGAAGTAAAAATCCCCTATTTTCCTTAATCATTCACCAAATGTGGGTAGGTTAATACCTACCAACATTTGAACCAACCAGCCATGTATTTTAGAATATTATATCATTCAGTACGCAAGGAATTATAGTATGGACAAGAATGCTTACGGAATTTTAATGACATGTTTGGTTAGTCACTTAGCTAAAATACAATAGGTATGAGAATAATATTACTATGACGAAAATGGCGTGGTTACTATGTGAATTGTTTGTCAGAGATGGTAATTATATTATACAATGTTCTATGAAAGGAAAATTCCTTACTTATTATTTGACGGCTCCAATGCCGCCATGGCACAAAAGTATAATAAAATTATTCATTCCTATGATATTAAAAAAAAAACATATTTCTGGCCGTAAAAGGCAGAACTGTAAAGTAGACCCACATTTCGCCAGATATTTGATTTAGATATCAACATTTCGAAATATTCATAACCTAGCAATGCTGTCTGTAAAATAATATTGCATCGCATTTGCGGCGCTTCAATTATGTTTATATCCTACGTTCCGACTAAAACCAGATCCCCAAGGTTACCATTAGCACTGCAGGCCTGCAGCCATCGATAAACACCATAAAACCTGTTTTATTGTAAACTCTTACGATGTTTACATACGTCCGTCCCCTTCAAAAGCTTCAAACGTTATGACACAGACTAAGAAGAGAAGTTACCTTCGTTATGAGAACATTGACTGTTGAACATTTAAAGGAGATCCGCCAAATCCCATACAAAATTACCCCAGCTCCGGCGCAAAAGATATGTATCTCAGTTTTTAGATTAAAAATAGTAAAAAAATAATCGGGTTTCGCTATTGCTAAATTCGATGGCTAACATAGTTTTTTTGGCCGTGGAAGCTAGCCGTAATCACCAATTTTTAATGTTTTTTTATTATTTTATTTTTTTTGCTCTTCAGTTCGAAACTATAAAAAAGTGAAAAATAAAACAAGTAGTATCGATATGAAATACTTTATTTTTATTTTCTCTAAAAAATTATCAATAACTCGTTATTTATAATGTCAATTAAAAGATACACATTCTTTTGACTAATATTGCGAAAAATGTTCAGTTGATGGACTGTTATCCACTACAACAAAATTATTATTATTAATTATCACTATTTTCTCTCTCTCTCTCTCTCTCTATCTCGTCAGCTCATTTATCCATCTTCTCTGGTGCTTTCTGTTCCAATCAGGAAAGAAGAAGAAAAAGATGAAAGGATCAAACGTTTTGTGTGTGTCCGACACGCACCTGTGACGTGAGGGCACAATTGTACATCTTATTGTCTCGCTCACACATAATGGTAGAGGGAGAAACACAAAGACGCCAGCGTAAGCGCTGGCGTCTTTGTGTTTCTCCCTCCGCCGCCCTCAACCGCCTAAGGGCGGTTTATGCCCACGCGCACGCGCAGTCCTTCGCTAACGTTTGTGGTGTAGTGTACAATGCGTGCCACGAAAGAAGAGACTTGACAAACCACGTGGTTTGATATGCGCAGTAGACGATTTATAGGTCTGTTTAGCGGTATGAGGTCTGAGGCGGGAAGGGACTGGGCGTCATCGGGGCGGCGGTAAGAGCGCGGGAGGCACAGCACGGCACCGCGCATGCGCGTTAGACATAACGAACGTGATTTAGACCACCCAGCTCTAGGTTTAGATTTTGTTTTAGTGGATTTAGAATAACAGTCCATCAACTGAACATTTTTCGCAATATTAGTCAAAAGAATGTGTATCTTTTAATTGACATTATAAATAACAACTTATTGATAATTTTTTAGAGAAAATAAAAATAAAGTATTTCATAACGATACTACTTGTTTTATTTTTCACTTTTTTATAGTTTCTAACTGAAGAGCAAAAAAATTAAATAATAAAAAAAACATTAAAAATTGGTAATTACGGCTAGCTTCCAAGGCCAAAAAAGCTATGTTAGCCATCGAATTTAGCAATAGCGAAACCTGATTATTTTTTTACTATTTTTAATCTAAAAACTGAGATACATATCTTTTGCGCCGGAGCTGGGGTCATTTTGGCGGATCCCCTTTAGAACTTGCTTTTCGCATGCGCCGACACGGTCTATGCGAGTGGTTGTTGATGTAGAATCGATAATAGACTTTGTTTATTAGGATTAAAGTTTAAATTCATTTGTAAAGGGTTTTGTTTCTTTTTTATTCTAAACGGCTTTTGTTTATCATGAGGTCGTGTTTAATTTTAAATTATAAAATGTTTCAGGACATTCCGCTATTCTAATACCAATTGAAATTAGGTAAGTAACCAATTTGGATCTTCTGATTGTTGAGTTTTTGGCGAAGAATAGACGGGTCCTTTTCCCTACCCAATGGCCATTGCTATGAGTAAGAACAGCATTGCTATTCACAACCGTTCGATAAGCTTCCGTGCCAATTCGAACATCAAACAATGTTATCGAAGGAGTCCTCTAAACGCTGTCCACAAGTCAAAAAGACGACCACCACCATTCTTTGGACGGCTATTTGCGGTCGAGGGCTAAGCAAATCAGGTAACCGAAAATGTTCTTGTCGAATGGTTGTGAATAACTATGCAGATGAAGAAGGAATTGAGTCAAAAAAAGGTTTTCAACAGGCAGTGGCGGCATCAAACCTGCAGTCTGATAAAAATAACCTATGATCTGATGATCACCAATCTATCCGAAGTAGTGTTTTGAATATTGAAATTTCAAGTTAAAAAAAATCATCTTTTCAGCCAAAAGACGTCCATGGGAGGACTTGGGCCTCCCACAAGCATCGCCACTTCGACCGGTCCAGTGCTTCTCGTATCCGGCGGTTTTATGCGGCCTTCACAAGGTCATCGGTCCACCTTGTAGGAGGACTTCCAACGCTACGTCTTCTGGTACGCGATCGCCACTCCAGAACAATTTTCCTACCCTTATCCCAATTTATTTTGTGGTCGGCGTAACAGGTCTTTTTCTTCCATACTTCTAGACATTTTTAACCAATTTCTAACACCCCCTCTCGCCCGCCCCTACGTAAGAAAAATATGACTTCAATGAACCTCCTCCCCCCTTTGAATCTTAAGTAAGATCGGTATCTAACCAAATTGCAAAGAAATTTTTTTTAGAAACATAATTTTTGCTTACTTTTTTGAGATTACGTAAGAGTAATCTAGACGCCTCCCACCTCCACGTAAGAAAAAATAAGGCTTGTTTGGACCCCCCCCCTCAAATCGCCTTACGTAATAAATGAACAACCCTCTATTAGTCTCTTTCTAGGCATATCTTCATTCACAGACCCTCATTAATTTAGTTAAAATATGCATAAACAAGTTATGAATAGCCAAAGGTACCTACTCATTCATCCACTGATAATGTATTAGCTGATACGCCTACTAACACGATAATAGGGTAATCGTAATATGGGTTGGGCTTATTGACCGATATTAGGTTCGATTCTGGGTAAAAGCATTTTTGTGATGTCATTGCTGGTGGATATTTCATAATAGGATTAAAAATTAAAACTACAGATATAGATACACCTAGATATCGCAAGATATATGTGCATACTTCGCGTGCCAAAAATCACACCAGCCGGTCGGTTCTGTTAAAATCTCACCGTGAAAACTTAGGTGAAGTGACTTCTTTTTTGCTAGGAATTTACACTATTGACAGCTCACTCCACGCTCATTTCACCTAAGTTTTCACGGTGAGATGTTTACAGAATAGCACCGCAGCTTACGTACAAAAATCGTAAGCCGTCATTTTCGCGCTAAGTCCCGTGTACTGTTAGCGTGAGCGCTGGCGCTAGGCCCCGGGGGTGGGGATAAACGTTGTATAGCGTCTGTATAGTTACACAACGCTTTGTCTTCTTCTTTCGAAAGTCAAATTATTGACGACTGAAAGAGAGAAGTCGGTGTGTAACTATTCGTCTGATATAATACGTTTATTAGTAAGGGGAAAAGAACAGTACGTCGTGTCATCGTCCGCAGGCATGTTGAGGCCCCCTTTCGGCATATTGAACGTTGAACCGTCCTGCCAATTGACAAATTGATTCAGCAGATTGAATTGTTGCTCACGAGTGTTTTTTACTTGACTGCTACCAACCCATCTGTCTCTGGCCACTCTGCTCCACGTGCAGCGACCTGTCTGATGTCTGAGATGGTCTTTGTCGATGTGACAAAGACCATCTCAGACATCGACCTACATGGTCTTCATATAGCCTGACCAAGATTATGTCTGGACTTTAAAAGAGACTGTGACCTCTGAGTTTGTTGTCATTTTTTTTACGTAACAAAAGTGTCATGATACTTTTTTCGGTCTAGCTCCCATTTGTCAAGTGTGCAGTGCAGCAGAGTGAGCGTGCGATAAAGAACTTCGTTCCAAAAACTATGTAGTCATACATGCGGCATTGTCTACTATCGTTCTCATTAAATTCATGTGACTAATTATTTTAATTAATCTACTGTCTTATCTATGACAACACAACAGTTGACCTGTTGTCGGGTCAGTTGATGAGACAAGAGTCAAACTTTACGACCGAGCCAGTTTCGGCGTTAAACAAAAGACGAAATATCGGTTTCGGCAAACCGAAATTAAACTGTCAAGCATTAGTGTCTATTATTAGTGCTTATTACGTAAACCCGTAGGCAATATCCGGAACATTGTATGATAAGTACGTTTTTATGTTGCTACAAGTAATATTGACTTACAGTGGAGTGTTTAGCTAATCGATTGATTGCCACTGTAAACAAATAGGCATCAATTTTCATAGATTTTAATCAAACATTGAAACGATGAATGAAAGGAGACTTAGAAAAGGTAGTTTATAAGGCACATGTGAGGAGACGGGAGGGGACGCCCTATGAGGATATATTGACCTCCTTATTGGTAACGTTCTTCAGGTGTGTAGACTACGCACCTGACCATTTTTTGACAATTACCCCTCGCGGGTTGCGAGTACTACGCTGCGTAGTACTCGCAACCCGCGTGCTGTTACTGGGTGTTAACCCAGTTACTGGGTAATAAATACGATACCCCTTGGTAAGACTGGTTGTCAGATTTTCGGACTTCTGACGACCCGTAACGACTGTCAAAGATCCACGAATGACAGCCGGGACCAACGGCTTAACGTGCTTTCCGAGGCACGGAGGGATCTTGGTATGTAAGGTTGGTCACCCATCCACGGACCAACCGCGGGGCTGTTATAACTTCGCCACAAGCTCCTCCTGTGATTATCTGTCTGTATGGAATTCGAAGGTATTTTGTTGGCTCGCTCCCTTTTACATGGTACGGCAAAATGAGGGTGTAGTTACACGTGTGGTGATTTGGTTATTAGCACATTAATTGAAACCGGGTATTCTACTTTACGTATTCTAAACATACACAATGAAAATAATCTCAAACTCAAAGCATTTATTTCAATTAAACCTTGTACAGGCACTTTTGAATTGTCATAATTAAAATAGTCCGTCAGTTAGTCAGAAAGTTGAAGCTAGTTGCCCATTCCAAAACGTAGATCTCTATGGAGAAGAACTGGCAAGAAACTCCATGGACACTCTTTTAAATCAAGATATTACAAATCGTGGGTACATTATTATTGTTGCATCTATATGCGAGAACAATGTAAAAAAAAAAACACAAATGAAGAAACATTTCAAAATATAAGATTAAAAATAAGCCTTGGCAGTTAAGGGCCTTACTCTCGTTTAGTACCGTAACTCGGTCACTTTATGAAGCTTATAACTCATTAACGGTTTGGTTAGAAGGTCTGTAAAAAATATATGTTTGCTATAGATTCATGTACAGCATTTTTGAAACAGGGTTTTTTCATAAGGCTAATACTTTTGCCTTAAAAAAATATTTACCAAAACGCTATTTTCGCTAACATTTGCTTATAACTTCTAAACGGCTTTGATGTTTGGAAATATTTTTACACTGAAAAATTGGTGGTTAGAGGTACTACATATTTGAAATAGCGTTTTTAAATCAATCAACAGTTGCAAAGACAATGCCCCATTTTGAGATATAGGTTCAGAGGTGCTCTGCGCGGGCGCGGGCGGCAGTCGTGCGTTAGCACTGAGACGGGGTGGCTGTGTCGCTCGCTGCTCCGCCCGGCTATCGATCGACTACGCGCGTTTGGCTGTGTTAGTGCAAATATTTATGAACGAATTGTATCAGTATGCGTTTATAGATTAGCTCGCTGCAGAGGGCCCATTTCTATTGTCCGCATGGACGCTTTATTAGTGGTGCCATTTCTAAATACTGTTTTTTTTTTTATATTGTTTATTTTGTAAATATGTATAAGATAATTTGTAAATAAATAAAAATGCCAAAGCAAAGCAAGTCAAGAAAAATACGTTTTCTCTACGACGACGCACCGTTTTATAGATATTAGCGAAAAACTCAAAAGTGGGAATTTTTATACCCCCCACTCCGGCTCACCTCCTAGACGCGGGGACTTTTAGTAGGTATGTTTACTCCCTAAGCACTCTGAGCAACTTTCTGAAGAAATCGCTCACGGCCCAGCTCACGCACTCTACACCTCTTTTTGGTTTATTCGTTGAGTGGACTAATAAGTATCTATCTATCTATACTTAATCTTATAAATAAAAATCTTTAAAACTTTATCTAATAAATAAAATTGGAGTGTCTGTTTGTAATATTAAAACAACCGCTTCAGGCCATTTTATTTTGACTGTTTAGAAAATAACTACATACTTACTCACAATAAAAAAAAAATGTTTTCAAATACCTTAATTTATAAAAAATGAGCATTCTTAGTTGTCAATCTACGAGTAGGTATTTGCATTACTGAGTTTATTGATTACTACCTTCTCATATTCTTGTGCGGATGTATTTCTGTGACTGGGACTTTCACTAGCAGATAGGTGAATAAGGAGTAACTTAGGCTACTTTTATTTTAGAAAAAAAAAAGAAAATAGGTTCCCACGAAAAAAAATTAAAACCTATGAAATGAAATATTGAATAATATCCGATTCAAATAGGGAGGTTGTATACTACGTTTATTTAGGTACTTAACCAAATGTAAATAAATCATATAATAAAGAAACGGAGTATAGTTTTTTTTAATTTTTTATAAGTGGATCCTATACGTGAAGATTCCTTAATTTCCAATGAAATTGTTTGGATAAATAATAAAATAATATAGTGTTTTTGTTTTAGCCCAAGGAAATCGTTCACCAAATATTGTACATAAAAATGCTAATACGAAAAACTAAAAATAAATAATAATTAAACTAAAATGCAAAAACGATCAAAAAGAACTAAATGGAGAAATATTAGAAGAATTTCAATAAAATTAGCATAGGTATTTCTTTACGTGGCGGTGAATAGACGACTTTTATGTATTTGAGGGGGTGAAGCAGATGAAGTGGGATATGAATTGTCCCCGCCTTCGGCGGGGTGCACCGCGCGGATTTCGTCGATGAGCGACTTCCATTATATTAGAAGCGTAATTTCGCGACTCGAATAAGATACACGATTGCCTCCGCGCTCTACTGTCCGGATTCTCACTGCGTAATCACCAGGTTCGAATCTCAGTGGACGGCATAATCTTTAGTTTTGTTATTTTTTAATTATAATGTACTTATCTTTTGTTTTGTTATTTTTTAATTATAATGCGCATATTTTTATTTTCTTATTTTTAAAATAATTCAATAAGTAATTGTTATTTTAATAAAAACAATCATTTTTATTCCTATAGTTATTTTTCTTCAGAATCTAGAGTAATATAATAAAAATAAAATAAAAACGTCCACCAAGCTTGATTCGGAAAAAATTATATACCTACAGTGTTTTACAAAAGAGTGTAAGCAATAATAATATAGTCTGAAAATTTTCAAACAAGAAAATCGGCAAAAAATAAAAAAATAATAATTAAAAAAACATATCAAATAAGAAAATAAAAAAAACCAAATATGGAAAAGTTTGGATTTGAAGCCGGGCGTTAGTGACTAAACTATAGTGACGTGACGCACGAGACCACTAGATCAATCGAGCTGTTGTAATGTATGTCGAAATTACGCGTCATAATCTGTACAAACAAAATATGGTGTGTACAAAAAAGTAAGTACTTACTTTACAATTTGTTTCGTCGAATAAGATCTCTTTATTGCCTTCCGTTTATTTTCTTGTTGACCATTTTTTATATACTGATAGTACAAATATTTACACCAACAACATAACTTAGAAAAAACTAATCAAAAAATAAAATATAATAAACAGCTTTCATCAACAAACAGATACCAAAGTACGTACCTACACTAGGTACCGACTCGAAATAATTGCAAGACTTCAAAGTATTTTATACGGCTACTCGCTCAACTACATAGGTACCCAACGCGTCAGTTTTCGCAAATGCGATCATTCTCCTTATCAATTAGAGTCTACGGAACAATTTCGTATGAAAGTATTTTTACTTTAATGGTTTGTGAAAATATTAATTGTAAACGCGATTATGCTCCTTATTCATAGAAGGTAACGGGTCAATTTCCTATGCAAGTATTTTTACTTCCAACTAAGATTGAAAATAATAATTGTAAAACAAAAGAATCTTCGTTTATTTGTGGAATATTTAACATAATTATTGGTTAGCAACTCGGCATTCTTATTTCACGTGTAATACTTAAAAAATATTTTTCATGTTTGATGTGAGACTCGAACCCGAACGTTCGCCATGTGAGGTACAG
This sequence comes from Luperina testacea, assembly GCA_927399505.1. Classification (NCBI taxonomy): domain Eukaryota; kingdom Metazoa; phylum Arthropoda; class Insecta; order Lepidoptera; family Noctuidae; genus Luperina; species Luperina testacea. Next base: position 2,206,431 of record OV656785.1, on the reverse strand, counting down.
TGTTAGCCACTTTGGCCACCGTAACGCTTACGAACCTTATTGAAATTTCTAATAACAATCATGTGGCCAATTTGTAGTGTTGTCAAACGTTCTTATAGAAGGTCATTAGTACTAATATTGCTATGCCATAGTTTTGTGAGATTGCTAGTCGACTTCTGACTGTTTTTGTAATATACCAAAATATTTTTTTTTACAATTTTTGTCTGTCTGTCCGTCTGTCTGTCTGTTTGTTCCCGCTAATCTCTGAAACGGCTGGACCGATTAAGACAGGACTTTCACTAGCAGATAGGTGAATAAGGAGTAACTTAGGCTACTTTTATTTTAGAAAAAAAAAATAAAATAGGTTCCTACGAAAAAAAATTAAAACCAATGAAATGAAATATTGAATAATATCCGATTCAAATAGGGAGGTTGTATTATACTCCGTTTAATTAGGTACTTCCAAATGTAAACAAATCATAATAAAGAAACGGAGTATAGTTATGTTTATAAGTGGATCCTATACGTGAAGATTCCTTAATCTCCATAGAAATTGATTGAATAAATAATAATATAATAATATAGTGTTTTTGTTTTAGCCCAAGAAAATTGTACACCAAATATTGTATATAAAAAGGCTAATACGAAAAACTAAATATAAATAATAATTAAACTAAAAATGCAAAAACGATCAAAAAGAACTAAATGGAGAAATATTAGAAGAATTTCATTAAACATGCATAGGTATTTCTTTACGCGGAATACAGAATTAAGGCCAGGACTCTCGGAAATCTCGGAATCGACCTATTTTTGATTCAACATTAAACAATCAAATATTCTTTGTTTTAATCTGAAAAAAATATATGGCATAGTTTAACTAACATTCTTGATTATTCTATGGTTCAAAACACGATATTTACAACTTCACTCGATCATAAAAAATCGCAAACAAATCGAAAACAGCGAAGTTTTTAATCGTTTTTCAAGTCGCATTTGAAGTAGACTTAACTTTTACTCGCAAAAAATATATGAAAAAATAGGCAATGATGTATAGTAGAACATTCTACGGTTAATTTTTCTCAAAACTGATTTTTATTGTCTTAACAAGATATAATCTAAAAAGGCGGCCTGCGCGCTTCACTTCAGTAGCCCGCCGGGCGTTACCGAGGTAGGACCTGTGTCGCTTTTGCTGGCTCGCCGCGTTCCCGCTAATCGATCGAAATATACGTTATAATATTGTTAGTTAATTTCCGTGTTTGTGTATTAGTTTCAAAATTCAGTCTGTAAATATTGTTTAGGTTCTAGTATTAATAATTAAATTAAATATTAGTTTGTTATAATATAGTTGTAATATAGTGATAATTAAGATTAAATTATGGGGAATAAAAACAGAAGAAAGAAAAAAAAACGTTCAGCATTGAACTGCAAAGCTTAAAAAAAAATAAGGTAATTTTGATTATTATTTTTCTACGTATTTATAACTACCCACTTATAAGACGACGCGACAGAATAATATTGTAGTTGTATAGGTTCTCTTGCTTTCGTCACAGTACTAGCAGTAGCAGGTCGGTACCACAAATTTACAATTATCGTAATATCTGTAATAGATTTTCAACTTTACTACAACGGAATAAGGTTTATATTCAATTGCAAAATTTGAGTTTTTGAGTTTGTGTTTCTAGTTTTGTGATTGTATAGGTAAAATATTATATTTTTTCGAAGTGAAAATTTCTTTAGCATTATTGTGATTTGAAAATTTTATGAAACGAAAAAGCTACAGTAGAAAAAGCTACAGTAAAAAGAGACATAAGATTTAACGTGGGAGAAAATGAGATAGGAAGCATTATACAGTGTTTTTGTTTTTTATTATTACAAATGACATCACATTTAATCCTATGCTACTAATTTGTGATGATGATGGTGATGGTGTTGGCGATGGCGATGACGATGGTGATGGCGATGGTGATGGTGATGGCGATGATGATGGCGATGGTGATGGTGATGGCGATGGTGGTGGCGATGGTGATGGTGATAGCGATGGTGATGGCGATGATGATGATGGTGATGGCGATGGCGATGGTTATGGCGATGGCGATGATGATGATGGTGATGGCGATGGTGATGGCGATGGCGATGGTTATGGCGATGGTGATGGCGATGGTGATGGCGATGGCGATGATGATGATGGTGATGGAGATGGTGATGGTGATGGTGATAGCGATGGCGATGGCGATGGCGATGGTGATGGTGATGGATGGATGGATGGATGGATGGATGTTCTTTAGCATCGTTGTGATTTGAAAGTTTATGAAACGAAAAAGCGACAGTAAAAAGAGACATGTAAATTGAATAAATTCATAAGATTTAACGTGGGAGAAAATGAGATAGGAAGCATTATACAGTGTTTCTGAAGGTTTCACTTCTACCACGTGTGAATTGCACACTTGCTGTTTTTTTATTTAAAAATATGAAATTCGTTGTGAATGAAATAGGAAGAGTTCAATAAAAATACGTATTGTGGTGTTTTTGATTAGTAGATTTAATTAAAAAAACTTATTGACGAATTCAAGCAACCAAAAAAAGTGTTTTACAAAAAAAACAACCGACTCAACAAAAAAAACACTACAACGTGAAGAATATATTTTCATTTTTTGACACCGACTTTCGAAACTAAAGTTATTTTTCACTTTGTAGTGTTTTTTTTTTTGGAAGTCGGTTTTTTTTTTGTAAAAAAGTTTTTATTTTTCACTTTTTAGTTGTACTTACCTACCCCAAACAAATTCATATGTCACTACTTGCTATGTGAATATCAGTAACAAAGCTATTGAACACATCTGCTTTACCCTTTGAAGGGTACAGGCGTGATGTTATGTTGTGTGATTGCGATTACATATGCTATAGCAGCAATCGCGGTTGATTTGCTGGCATTTATTGAAGAGTTCCGTTGTTTGTCTCTGAAAGTCATCATCAGATCTTTACAAAAATAAAAAAAAACAGCATGTGTGCAATTCACACGTGGTAGAAATGAAACCTTCAAAAACACTGTATAATGCTTCCTATCTCATTTTCTCCCACGTTAAATCTTATGAATTCATGTCTCTTTTTACTGTCGCTTTTTCGTTTCATAAACTTTCAAATCACAACGATGCTAAAGAACATCCATCCATCCATCCATCCATCCATCCATCCATCCATCCATCCTTCACCATCACCATCACCATCGCCATCGCCATCACCATCGCCATCACCATCGCCATCACCATCGCCATCGCCACATCACCATCGCCATCATCAACATCGCCATCATCATCGCCATCACCATCGCCATCACCATCGCCATCAACATCGCATCACCATCATCATCATCGCCATCACCATCGCCACCACCATTGCCATCAGCATCGCCATCACCATCATCAACACCACCATCGCCATCACCATCACCATCGCCATCACCATCATCATCATCGCCATCACCATCGCCATCACCATCACCACCACCATCGCCATCACCATCGCCATCATCATCATCGCCATCACCATCAATATCGCCATCACCATCGCCATCGCCATCACCATCATCCTCATCATCATCATCACCACAAATTAGTAGCATAGGATTAAATGTGATGTCATTTGTAATAATAAAAAACAAAAACACTGTATAATGCTTCCTATCTCATTTTCTCCCACGTTAAATCTCATGTCTCTTTTTACTGTTGCTTTTTCGTTTCATAAAATTTTCAAATCACATCACAACGATGCTAAAGAAGTTTTCACTTCAAAAAAAAATTGCAGATCTGTCTATTTACGATGAAGTTATGCCCCCCCTAACATACATAAAAAAAAAATAGAAATATCCGAATTGAGAACCTCCGCCTTTTTTGAAGTCGGTTGAAAATATAATATTTACAATCACAAAACTAGAAAGAAACTAAAGTAGGATGATGAAATTAAAATACTGTAGACGAGCAGCCCTATATTTCAAGAATAGGGCCGATTCACAATACTATTACTTATAAAAATAACCGTGACAGGGGTCAGCGAGTTCATTCGAACTGCGCTTTCGCGGCATTTGCCACGCGAGGACGGAGGTAACGCTAAATGCCTACTACGCTCGAAGATCCTGGCCTTAATAAGTTATCGTAAACTCTGCGAACTCAACAATAACTTTTTTCTTAAATTCCACGCGGACGAAGTCGCGGGTAACAGAAGGGAATGGCGGATGCAAGACTGATATATTTTGTACTAAAATATATCAGTCTTGCATCCGCCATTCCCTTCTGGAATCGTAGGCAAAAATGGCGACCTACGTGCGGCATGTCTGCGTCTCTGCATATTCTTTGAATTTCGTTTTAGTGTAGCGCGCCACCGCACGCGTTTTACGTAGGACGCTTAGCTCCGCCCACATGCACAAGGTCAGTGAGCCATCTATACACCTTAAGAAATGACCAGTCTCAACCGACGGCGCCCGTTCACGAACATGACGCGTGGATCAGCACCATCTAGCTCAACCATATTGTAGGGAACCGAATGACCCAACACACGCGCCACCATCGATGAGACATTTAGGCGAGCATGACATGTTCTCAACCGCCATGCTCTTTCAAGTCAACATGAAAAAAATCATAGTAAACGAAAACATGGTTCTTACATTTACAAAATTTAAAAATGCTTCTAAATTATACAACACTATACTTACTAACAATTACCATTTTAGCCGTGGGACCTTCTTACGTTTGAGTATTTGATTTGTGATTATTTCGTAACAATACTTAACGTTATTATGAAGGGCGTTTTAAAGTAGTTTAATTACAATTAATAAAAAACTAACTAATTTTATATCTATGGTTTTCTAAACGATCAAATGAGCTTTATGAGTGTACTTTTGATTTTCAAAATTTTTCACTTTATCACCATATTCACCATATACATCAGTGCTATTCAGTAAAAATATAACCGTGAAAACCTAGGTGAAGTGAGCGTGGAGTGAGCTGTCAATAGTGTCAATTCCTAGCGCAAACAAACTCACTTCACCTAAGTTTTCACGGTGAGATTTTTACAGAATTGACGGGCAGTACCCATATTTGCAAAATAAAATCTTTTTCAACGAAATCTTTAGAGTTGCGCGTGTAACCAAACAATTTTATTGGTTACAATGAATAGTAGCAACAATAGTCAATTTAAGGGCGTTGACCCTACAACCACTGGTTTCTTGGTTGCGCAACCAAGGCACTGGAGCGTTACACCAATTTAAATTGTATAATGAGGTATTGAGATGGCGTTAAAAAGTACGGAATCATCACTACATTATTTAGATTTTTAAATTAGCCCCTACGTAACTGTCGGAGGGGCCCGTAGATAAATAATAACAGCCGCACAGGTCGATCGATCAGGTTAAGCTACGTTTGCCGCGGTGGTTCCGTGGATAGATGACCATCTTTACATACCAAGACCCCTCCGTGCCTCGGAAAGCACGCTAAGCCGTTGGTCCCGGCTGTCATTCGTGGATCTTTGACAGTCGTTACGGGTAGTAGTCAGCTTTTTGGGCTTCTGACGACCCATAAAGACTGTCAAATTTACCGTGTTTTCCGAAGTCCGGAGGGTCTTGGAAATGGATGTTTTCCCATACACTGCCTAACCGTGGTAAGCGTAACTTAACCTTGATCGATCGACGCGTGCGTCTGTTACTTAGCCACTAACATATACTTTTTTTACATTGTTATTCGATACTCAGTTGAAAGAAAGAAAATTCCATGCTGGAGAAATAGTTCGTTTACGTAATGAGATACTACGCAGGAATGTGAAATACCTTCCTGTTTGAATTACTCGTATTTTATATTAGACTGTCTGTCGCCTGCGACTTTTTTCGCATGTGCATGATTTAAGGCTCGTACACACAGGCGCGACGCGACACGCGACACAAAGGCACCGCAAGTCGCGCAACGAGCGGTGCCTTTGTGTCGCGTGTCGCGTCGCGCCTGTGTGTACGAGCCTTTACCCACCGTTTTATAGTTTCAGGGGTGAAGTTTTAAACAATCCTTGGCAGATGACTAAAATATATCTTTCTGGTTGGAACTACCCGTTTCTAATCTTTATAATTTTGGATATTTCAGATGAATGTTTCCTAGATATGATTACCTTAGCATGTTTTGAGTGTACAGATTCAGATGGTTCTTCTAAACATTGGTTGTTAAGGAAGAAACAGACCAGACACAATCTTCTGCTCTCCTACCAGTCATAACTTGCCTTGTTTGCTTCCTCGGGTAGTAAGTAGAACCTAAATATTGAATCGAGGTTTGAACGGTTATTATTAAAATATAAGGGTAATTACATGCCGAAGATACCTCACTGCGATACTTCGTGATCGCGGTGTAGCTCGCTACCTCGATGTCAACTCCATGTACAGACGCCAGCACATAAAGCTATCCGAAACTGTCAAATTTTCCCAATCAACCTTGAACCTTATGCTTTAGCCGATAAAGTTGAAAATCTATTAAAGAAAGACAGATTGTAGTAGCTTGATGTGCTGGCGTCTGTACAACAAATGCATTCTAATAGACACGCCAGACAACGAGGTAAACCCCCAAACAGTCCGCCATGTATTGCAGTGAGACATCTTCGGCATGTAATTACAAATTCAACATGCTAAAAATCTTCGTTCCACCAACAATCGTCTTCTACGATGACCTCACCGTTCTGGCTTCATTCATTCTTCTTTCTTTGTCCAGGCGGTCTTTCTTTGGAATGCGCTTCCTCTGAACATCAGGACGGCAACCGGTCCAACATATCCGTCAGAAGTTGGCCGCAACATCCTAGCGCTGATTTGCAGGATTCGTTTTCTCGTTCACCGATCATTGTTTCTCCTGACAGTTAATTTTGTTTAAATTTGTATGTAATCTATCTACGTATTAGTATTTTTTCTTGTATTGTATAGTCGTTTCCGCACTATTTATCCCGTATGTTGCACCTGCCATGTTTTGTCTCTGCATCACCCGAAGGTTGACTGGTATGAAATGCCTCAGGCATTAAGTCCGCCTTTGTACAGTATTTTTTTAACCTGTGCATAAGGTTTTAATACTTTGAATAATCGATCCTGGCCATTAGTTGTAGAGTCCAGAGAACAGTAGTCGCTCCATTTAAAATACTGACACCACATCCTATTTGACTGGAAGCAGATTCCAACGAAAAAGTCGGATGAAGATAATCCTATTCAAAATAGTCTCCCGCGTAAAAATCTAAGCGCTCACACACAAGTATAATATATCATAAGTCTTGGCAATAGATCAGACGGGATGCCAGACGGTCGCCAAAATAACCACAAGGTTAATACTAGATGAACCAATGTACTTTTTAGTTTCTTTTGGAAGATAGTGAACATGTGGCGTCTGTTTTTCTTGTAGGATATGGTTAAGCCAGAATTAACGGATAATTATAAATAGAGCAGTGGTGGCTCAGTGGTAACGGCCGCGACTTAAGAGTTCGTAGGTCGTGAGTTCGAACCGCACAGGCATTTTACTTTGTGTAAATACATCACCACTGCTCTCAAAACGGTGAAGGAAAACATCGTGACGTAACCGGCACGTCTTCGAACCAAAAATTCGAAGACATGAGACATCCACGAAACTGCACTGGGCCCGCCCGCGTGGTGGATTACGGCCTACTCCTTCTCACTTAGAGGAGGCCTGTGTCCCAGTAGTAGGAACAGTGTAGGCTTATTATGCTGATGCTGTAAGGGGTAAGCTAATAGGCCATGTATGTTTTGGGATAAGCTATTCCAGTGACTTTGCGTCGCATACATATTTAACTTTTGTGTTTGACTTGCTCAGGAGGCCTTGGCTAAATAATAACAGCTGCACAGGTCGATCGATCAGGTTAAGCTACGCTTGCCGCAATTGGTCTGTGGATGGGTCCCCGAGAACCCTCCGTGCCTCGGAAAACACGTTAAGCCGTTGATCCCGGCTGTCATTCGTGGATCATTTGACAGTCGTTACGGGTAATCAGAAGCCCGAAATTCTGACACACAGTCTTACCAAGATGTATCGTATTACCCAGTAACTGGGTTGTGGAGGTCAGGTGGTCGCTCCATGTAAAATATTTGTATTCAGCTGCATCCGCTTAGACTGGAAGCCGACCCCAACATAATTGGGAAAAGGCTAGCCAGATGATGTTTGACTTGCTCAGGAATAGAGATACGAAAAATTATCGAAGTGGGGTGGGGGGTGGGGGTAGGAGGTGACTACAGTTTCTAAGGACCTTCTGTTCATCTTCGCTCAAGGTTCAACTTCAGTTATTTAGACTGTGGTCGTACCTTCTACTCGCAAATCCCAAACTACCGAACTGATTTCAATTCAACGAATGAAAGGAGTATCAGTTGTTTTTGTCAGAGTGTCTTGGGCTTTGTTCTTTTTTTTTTGTGTACTTTCTTTGCGCCATGTTTACCGCAAATACGCTTATTTGCTTTCCCTCTTTCAATAGTGATGTCATTGTTATGGCGAGCGCTACACGTCATCGGGTGTGTATAATCGTGTTTTATTAATACATTCGTAGACGTTAGTTTATCTCTCATGTTTTGGCAACCGATAAATAATATGCCAGTTCTGCCGGATCTGAATTATTTACTTTTGCTTTCAAACAGGTCGTTCTCTTGTTTCGGCACGAGAAGTACGAAAATAGCTCTCTTGCTGTAGTGGAAAGGATTGGCCTGTCAGTCAGGTTGGCAGCGTCAGTGACTGACCAAGGTGCGCATTATGTAGTCAGAGTTTTTTTATTTTTTTTTATTTGAAATAGGTTTGCTCTTGACTCTAGTCTAGGTCAGAGGTGACAGAGACAAAGTCTACGATGGAGTGAGCTTACCCAGAAGAAGCCTGTTCACTCTTACTTTGAAGAGATTCGGGTTGTATGCACTCGGAAACACAAACGCAGGTACAGAGTTCCACTCTTTTGCTGTGCGCATTATAAAGGACATTTGAAAACGCTTAGTGCGAATTGGTGGAATAGCAACTAGGTAGGGATGGTAACTTGCAGTGCGTCTGGATGTCCGAAGGTAGAAGAGGGCCGGTGGAATGAGGTCGTGGAGTTCTTGGGCACAATCACCGAAGTACAGTCTGTCCGAGTTTCAGAAAACCTATAGCATTTATGACCGGCCTAAACGTTCCCCTGTTGGGACACAACCAAGCCTACACTGTGTGAGAGGGGGGGGGGGGGGCGTAACTGTGAGGGGTACTACAGATAGATTTGTTCGGGTCAATAACTGCACAATATAATATTTTTGTTCATTATCACAGGTCGTTTTCTTCATATTTTATCTCCCAATTGTTTTTACGACGACCTCCGCCGCCCGAAGATGGCCTTTTTTATTTCTTTTTTATTACACTTGCTACTGGAGTGCTATTTACGTCTGTCATTTAGTAGGCCTAGCAACTGAGCGTAGCGTAGCGTTGAATTTTAAGATGAAACTTTCTTTGGTAAACTTTGTAATAGATTGCGGAATTTTCCAATCGATTTTCGCCATTTCCTTTGTTTCATATGCAGTTTGAACTGTCAAAAATACCCTTTATTTAGACAAATTTTTGACATTGATTGTCGCTGAGATGACACTGCGACTAGATTTTGAACTTTTTTAATTACTGGATTTGTTCTTGACCTGTCGAAATCTCAGTTTTCAAAGATCTGAGGAAGTTTTCTTAGTGTAGAATTGCACTATGGTTTTCTAGATACTCAACCTTTTTGTATCTGACGGGGATTGAAATAATGTGCATAAATGAAGGCGGTTAATTGGTGTAGTACCAGTTTTCCATTAAGAATACAAACAGTTCGCTTAAGAAAATTGAGATATAGAAATAAATCATGAAGTTATGGTCTCAGAGAGTCGCCAATAGGTAAACAGAAATATAATTTAAAAGTAGTTTTCTAAACATTTTAAATTCAACCAAAAGGTACACATACACAAGCAATACTTTTTCTATCTAGTTATTGCAATGTTTCTGAAACTTTAATTTTTTTTTTTTATAAAATACTAAGTAAGTACCGCCTCAGATTTTTTTTTCGTTAATTTTTCCCATGTTTTAATAGATATTCTGCTATTCGGGGCGGCGAAAAATCCAACAAATCAAATATTATAAAAATCGGTCCAACGTTTCTTGAGTTCTTAATGGTGTAACTACCCCGACTTTGTTTTAGATTTGCATTTTCGCATTAACAATATTATAATAATAGATATAGGTTCTTGATATTACAACGTCTTTGAGTCGGCCATTTTCAAACCTAGACATCTAGGCACGCGATAGTGAAAGCTAGGTCTTTCTGTGTCACGGTCTGCGCGCATGTGTCATAAAAACCGTCTACTGACGTCATCGTTTAGCATTCGCATTTGACGGCTGCTCTGTGACGTCATTTGCGAAAGACGCGTCAGCGCAGGCAGACTAAAACGAATGAGTACTTAGTCTGTTCAAAGATTGAGGCAGTTTTGGGATATTTTATAGAGCTATTGGCGCCGATTTGTTTGCGTAACGCCTTTACTAAGAGGTCTGCATAGCTATGAACAACCATTAGGTACGCGTCTGTGTCGAATTGAGCATCAATCAATGTTATTGAAGGAGTCCTCTAAACGTTGTACATAAATCCGAAACCCAACAATTTTGACAGTTTAAACAAAAAAATCGCCCCTATTCGCGGTTGGGGTCTAGGCAAATTAGGTAGCTGAAAATGTGTCCTGCCTGTCGATAGGGATAGGTTCCGTCAAAACTGGAAGGGGGACGCGCCGGCTCGCGAAATATTGAAGGAGTGGGGGGAAGCCTTTACCCAGGAGTCTGACAGCGTAGGCTAGTAGCGTACAGTACCCGGCGATAAATATTGCACATCGACCTTTGGAAAGAGACAATCGGCCAATTTCGGCTTCATAGAGCGTTATCTCTGTCGCACGAAATACAAACAGTCCGGCGTCCGGAGTCCGGCAATCTATTAAGAGCTGTTAAAACAATTATGATTTGCTTCTTTTGATAATTATTTTTATTCTTTGTATAAAATGGTTTTGTGTAAAAAGCTCAATGTGCAATATTTTATCGCCGGGTACTGTAAGCCTGTCGAATGGTTGTGAATAGCTATGTTAGTATATTTTTCTAGAGAGAGGAAGACGAAACGATATCGTTTAGACGTGTAAAAATAGATAGATAGATAAACCATTTATTTGGCGCACACAAAAATACAGCACAACACACAAAAGTATGATATTAATGATATGATAACCAAATTACCCACATGATTATAAATAATATAAAAACAAGGTTCTGATAAAAAAAAAACAAAATGGAAAACACATATCGAAATAAAATTGACACTATGACGAATACTTAAAATAAAATTAATAACGAAAAATACACAGTGCGGTATGCGTCTCAAGGTTGCACCAAATGGGAGTCCAGCTCAGCATGTGTCAGGCAAATGTACCTGACGCTGATATTCTGCTGGATCCCTGCTGTGACACACGGACGTTGAGAAGACGAGATAAATTGGTGTTGTGACAGGTATTAAGTGCAGAGTGAAGTTTTGTAAGTATACCCGACACTTTAATTATGTATTCTACAGTAAGTTTACGTAAATAACATACACGACTTCAGGTGGGCGATCATTTTGCATGAAAATTTTGCATTGCAATTTAAGGTGTATAGATGGCTCACTGACCTTGTGCATGTGGGCGGAGCTAAGCGTCCTACGTAAAACGCGTGCGGTGGCGCGGTACACTAAAACGAAATTCAAAGAATATGCAGAAGCGCAGACATGCCGCACGTAGGTCGCCATTTTTGCCTACGATTCCAGAAGGGAATGGCGGATGCAAGACTGATATATTTTGTACTAGCTGTTACCCGCGACTTCGTCCGCGTGGAATTTAAGAAAAAAGTTATTGTTGAGTTCGCAGAGTTTACGATAACTTATTAATTCTGTATTCCGCGTAAAGAAATACCTATGCATGTTTAATGAAATTCTTCTAATATTTCTCCATTTAGTTCTTTTTGATCGTTTTTGCATTTTTAGTTTCATCATCATCATCATCATCAGCCTATAATGTTCCCACTGCTGGGACACAGGCCTCCTCTCAGTGAGAGGGAGTGGGCCGTAATCCACCACGCGGGCCCAGTGCGGGTTGGTAGATGTCACATGTCTTCGAATTTTTGGTTCTAGGACATGCCGGTTTCCTCACGATGTTTTCCTTCACCGTTTTGTGAGCAGTGGTGATGAAATAATTTACACAAAGTAAAGCGCCTGTCTGGGTTCGAACCTACGACCTACAACTCGTAAGTCGCGGCCGTTACCACTTGGCCACCACCAATTTTTAGTTTAATTATTATTTATATTTAGTTTTTCGTATTAGCCTTTTTATATACAATATTTGGTGTACAATTTTCTTGGGCTAAAACAAAAACACTATATTATTATATTATTTATTCAATCAATTTCTATGGAGATTAAGGAATCTTCACGTATAGGATCCACTTATAAACATAACTATACTCCGTTTCTTTATTATGATTTGTTTACATTTGGAAGTACCTAATTAAACGGAGTATAATACAACCTCCCTATTTGAATCGGATATTATTCAATATTTCATTTCATTGGTTTTAATTTTTTTCGTAGGAACCTATTTTCTTTTTTTTTCTAAAATAAAAGTAGCCTAAGTTACTCCTTATTCACCTATCTGCTAGTGAAAGTCCCGTCTTAATCGGTCCAGCCGTTTCAGAGATTAGCGGGAACAAACAGACAGACAGACGGACAGACAGACAAAAATTGTAAAAAAAAATATTTTGGTATATTACAAAAACAGTCAGAAGTCGACTAGCAATCTCACAAAACTATGGCATAGCAATATTAGTACTAATGTAATGACCTTCTTCTATAAGAACGTTTGACAACACTACAAATTGGCCACATGATTGTTATTACAAATTTCAATAAGGTTCGTAAGCGTTACGGTGGCCAAAGTGGCTAACACTGTACCTCGCATGGCGAACGTTCGGGTTCGAGTCTCACATCAAACATGAAAAATATTTTTTAAGTATTACACGTTTACACGTGAAATAAGAATGCCGAGTTGCTAACCAATAATTATGTTAAAATATATTCCACAAATAAACGAAGATTCTTTTGTTTTACAATTATTATTTTCAATCTTAGTTGGAAGTAAAAATACTTGCATAGGAAATTGACCCGTTACCTTCTATGAATAAGGAGCACAATCGCGTTTACAATTAATATTTTCAGTAAAAATACTTTCATACGAAATTGTTCCGTAGACTCTAATTGATAAGGAGAATGATCGCATTTGCGAAAACTGACGCGTTGGGTACCTATGTAGTTTTTGAGCGAGTAGCCGTATAAAATACTTTGAAGTCTTGCAATTATTTCGAGTCGGTACCTAGTGTAGGTACGTACTTTGGTACCTATCTGTTTGTTGATGAAAGCTGTTTATTATATTTTATTTTTTGATTAGTTTTTTCTAAGTTATGTTGTTGGTGTAAATGTTTGTACTATCAGTATATAAAAAATGGTCAACAAGAAAATAAACGGAAGGCAATAAAGAGATCTTATTCGACGAAACAAATTGTAAAGTAAGTAGGTAGGTACCTACTTTTTTGTACACACCATATTTTGTTTGTACAGATTATGACGCGTAATTTCGACGTACATTACAACAGCTCGATTGGTCTAGTGGTCTCGTGCGTCACGTCACTATAGTTTAGTCACTAACGCCCGTCTTCAAATCCAAACTTTTCCATATTTGTTTTTTTTTTTTTTCTTATTTGATATGTTTTTTTAATTATTATTTTACTTTTTGCCGATTTTCTTGTTTGAAAATTTTCAGACTATATTATTATTGCTTACACTCTTTTGTAAAACACTGTAGGTATATAATTTTTTCCGAATCAAGCTTGGTGGACGTTTTTATTTTATTTTTATTATATTACTCTAGATTCTGAAGAAAAATAACTATAGGAATAAAAATGATTGTTTTTATTAAAATAACAATTACTTATTGAATTATTTTAAAAATAAGAAAATAAAAATATGCGCATTATAATTAAAAAATAACAAAACAAAAGATAAGTACATTATAATTAAAAAATAACAAAACTAAAGATTATGCCGTCTACTGAGATTCGAACCTGGTGATTACGCAGTGAGAATCCGGACAGTAGAGCGCGGAGGCAATCGTGTATCTTATTCGAGTCGCGAAATTACGCTTCTAAATATAATGGAAGTCGCTCATCGACGAAATCCGCGCGGTGCACCCCGCCGATGGCGGGGACTATTCGTATCCCACTTCATCTGCTTCACCCCCTCAAATTCATAAAAGTCGTCTATTCACCGCCACGTAAAGAAATACCTATGCTAATTTTATTGAAATTCTTCTAATATTTCTCCATTTAGTTCTTTTTGATCGTTTTTGCATTTTAGTTTAATTATTATTTATTTTTAGTTTTTCGTATTAGCATTTTTATATACAATATTTGGTGAACGATTTCCTTGGGCTAAAACAAAAACACTATATTATTTTATTATTTATCCAATCAATTTCATTGGAAATTAAGGAATCTTCACGTATAGTAGGATCCACTTATAAAAAATAAAAAAAACTATAAGTACTCCGTTTCTTTATTATATGATTTATTTACATTTGGTTAAGTACCTAAATAAACGTAGTATACAACCTCCCTATTTGAATCGGATATTATTCAATATTTCATTTCATAGGTTTTAATTTTTTTTCGTGGGAACCTATTTTCTTTTTTTTTTCTAAAATAAAAGTAGCCTAAGTTACTCCTTATTCACCTATCTGCTAGTGAAAGTCCCAGTCACAGAAATAAATCCGCACAAGAATATGAGAAGGTAGTAATCAATAAACTCAGTAATGCAAATACCTACTCGTAGATTGACAACTAAGAATGCTCATTTTTTATAAATTAAGGTACAGTAAAAGCTCCTTATTCGCGCTTCCTTCATTCGCGTTTTCACTATTCGCGGATTAAAAAAATGCGACCCAATTCCTATATTCGCGGCAAAAATTTCTTTGTTCGCGGATCTAATTGATCGCGCCGCCTTAGCAAGCCGCTTTAGCACTGCCGCCTCTTGTCAAAGGATGCCGCACCCCGCTACCGACACTACCCAATATTCTTTGAAAATGCCGTCAAATGGACTAATAAAAACAGTAAGATAGATCTTATTGTAAAATAGCAAATGAGCTCTGCGATTTCTTTATGAACATTGATCCGTCTATGGAACGAAGTCTTATTTTTAAGAGGCAAATTGCTAATGCGACTGCTGCGTATCAGTCTGAATTGAAGGAGCTTTTAAAAACTGCCAAGCAAGAGAAAATTACGAAATTCTTGAAACCATTGCAAGCCTTAAGACAATTTAATCAAAATGTTCAAAAACTTGAATTAAATTTATTTTTTTATACATTTTCTTTTTTTTATTTTGTCACCTAGGAACGTATCCCATATAATCCCATATAAATTACCATTCCGTATTCACGGTTTCTGTATTCGCGGCATATTTTTGGAACATATGCCCCGCGAATAAAGAGCTTTTACTGTATTTGAAAACATTTTTTTTTTATTGTGAGTAAGTATGTAGTTATTTTCTAAACAGTCAAAATAAAATGGCCTGAAGCGGTTGTTTTAATATTACAAACAGACACTCCAATTTTATTTATTAGATAAAGTTTTAAAGATTTTTATTTATAAGATTAAGTATAGATAGATAGATACTTATTAGTCCATTCAACGAATAAACCAAAAAGAGGTGTAGAGTGCTTGAGCTGGGCCCTGAGCGATTTCTTCAGAAAGTTGCTCAGTGCTTAGGGAGTAAACATACTAAAAGTCCCCGCGTCTAGGAGGTGAGCCGGAGTGGGGGGTATAAAAATTCCCACTTTTGAGTTTTTCGCTAATATCTATAAAACGGTGCGTCGTCGTAGAGAAAACGTATTTTTCTTGACTTGCTTTGCTTTGGCATTTTTATTTATTTACAAATTATCTTATACATATTTACAAAATAAACAATATAAAAAAAAAACAGTATTTAGAAATGGCACCACTAATAAAGCGTCCATGCGGACAATAGAAATGGGCCCTCTGCAGCGAGCTAATCTATAAACGCATACTGATACAATTCGTTCATAAATATTTGCACTAACACAGCCAAACGCGCGTAGTCGATCGATAGCCGGGCGGAGCAGCGAGCGACACAGCCACCCCGTCTCAGTGCTAACGCACGACTGCCGCCCGCGCCCGCGCAGAGCACCTCTGAACCTATATCTCAAAATGGGGCATTGTCTTTGCAACTGTTGATTGATTTAAAAACGCTATTTCAAATATGTAGTACCTCTAACCACCAATTTTTCAGTGTAAAAATATTTCCAAACATCAACGCCGTTTAGAAGTTATAAGCAAATGTTAGCGAAAATAGCGTTTTGGTAAATATTTTTTTAAGGCAAAAGTATTAGCCTTATGAAAAAACCCTGTTTCAAAAATGCTGTACATGAATCTATAGCAAACATATATTTTTTACAGACCTTCTAACCAAACCGTTAATGAGTTATAAGCTTCATAAAGTGACCGAGTTACGGTACTAAACGAGAGTAAGGCCCTTAATAATTTAACAACTCCTACAGTTTCATTTTTGTTCACCAAAATCTTGGTTATCATGACGCCATCCATTTTTGTGTAGGAATTGTCGCAACGGCACCGTGTGGGTGGTTATTTGGGGCAACACAATTGGAAACACAAACATTGAATGGACGCTCTCGTATCGATATAAATTAGGAAAACCAGGGCACTCATTTGAAAGATTACAATGCGTGCCACGAAAGAAGAGACTTGACCCCGCCTCCCCCACTCTTTCCGCTGCCCCTATGACGTCCGGTCCCGTCCCGCACTCAGACCTCATACCGCTAAAGATACCTAAGAGCCAAACCACACGGGCGGCGCGGCGCCGCACCGCAAGCCATTTCGCCGCGCTGGCGACCACACGGGCAGAGCGGCGTCGCAGCGTTCTACGGAGCCGCGGCGGCGCCGCAGCGGCAAAATGAGGGGTTGCCCATCGCTATGCGACAGTCTGTAATACTACAAACAACAGCGAGCGGCGCCGCTCCGGCTCCGCTCTGCTTACACCCCTCCCCGCCTCGTCTCGATTCCGATGCGCGCGCGGCGCGGCGCTGGAGCACACCGCACGGCGCCATGTGGCTACAATGCATTTTTGTATGTAGAAAACCGCAGCGGCGCCGCTCAGGCGCCGCGCCGCAGCCGCGCCGCCCGTGTAGTTTGGCCCTCAAATCGTGTTCTGCGCATGTCAAACCACGTGGTGTATCAAGTCTCTCCTTTTGTGGCACGCATTGTATATAGGTACTTGTTGACAGTGTGGTGTTTTACTTGTAGGACACCCAAAAGGTAGACAGATAACCTGCACCCTAATTGCGTAACTCTGAATAATTTTGAAGTAAATTGCTAATCCGTTGATTCATATGTTCGTTTCATTTGTCTGCACGACAACGTAAATACCGCAATGAATGCTGTTGGGCTGTCAAAATGAAACCTATAACTTTCATCTGATAACTTTATTCGAGGAATAATTTTGAAATGTTGACAGTTAATTCATACAAAAACTGTCAAACGTCAATTTTAATCCACGAATAAAAATTATCTGTCGATTGAAAAACTAGCCGTTAGTGTGTTAATTACCACGATTTGACAGTTGTCCTTAATCCCGCCGATGGTTTTGCCCGTCCGAAAAAGTTCTTGGGTTTTCTTTGAAGCTTCCAACTACTTTCAGACGGGCCCGTATTTTCGATGACGGGCTTGGGAGAGTAATTGCGACGTGACTACAGGGGGCTTCCCCTGTAGTCACGTGTCGCAATTAAAATTTGTGGTACCTTCTGAGTTACCTTGCCTTGGAGAGATTGTGTGCCAGAAAACATCATTATTTCAGCCAAAAAGACGTCCACTGCTGGACATAGGCCTCCCCCAAGAACCTCCACATCGACCGGTTCTGTGCTTTACGCATCCGGCGGATGCCATGTGGGAGGCCTTCCAAGCTTCCAACGCTACATGTCTTCCGGCACGCGGTCGCCTCTCCAGAACTTTCGGCCCCATCAGCCATCTGTTCTGCGAGCAATCTGCCCTGCCCACTGCCACTTAAGTTTGCCAATTCTTCAGGATATTATGTCGTTTACCTTGGTTCTCTTGCGGATCTCTTTATTTCTGATTCGATCACCCAGGGAAACTCCAAGCATAGCCCTCTCCATTGCTCTTTGGGTGATTTTTAGCCTTATACATATGAAGGCCCAGAAGACATACAAGAAGCAGTATTAAAGTGAATCTTCTTAGGCGGCGATTCGATAATAAAGGCTCCTACAAACAGGTGAGACACGCGATATAAGGCTCCTACAAACAGGCGCGACAGGCGATATAATCGCGCGCGACATATAGACATCGCTCGTTGTGCGACTTGCGGTGCCTTTGTGTTGCGTGTCGTGTCGCGCCTGTTTGAAAGAGCCTATAATCGCGCGCGACAAAAAGGCACGGCTCGTTGCGCGATTTGCGGTGCCTTTGTGTCGCGCGTGATTTTATCGCGTGTCGTGCCTGTTTGAAGGAGCCTTAAGACGACGATTGACAGTGCATCTTCAAGGACGATGAGGCACATTTCCTTACAATGAATTGAAATGAAATTGTTTACTTATTCTATAATAAATTGTTAAAGCACCATAAAACATAATTTGAATTCCCGCCCTTTCAAATCCTACCATTTCCTGCGCACACAGCGCCACCTAACGTTTTTGACGTGGATCAAACAGTCACCCGAGTTCCCCGCCATATCTCACCACAAAACTTAACGACTCCGTAAAAATTATCGTGAAACACTGCAATCAAGTGATAATCAAGACAAATTGTGTGTGCCATCAACCCATACTCATCCAAATCAACAAGAAACAAGAATTGGGGCGCCCCACAGCATAAAATCATCAGGCAATCGGAGCCAGCCGGTTCTCTTCAGCGAGCATCGGTGAGTCCCTTCTACCTTTCCCATTAGATACAGTCCACTTGCCCATCCAATAGAATCATTCTTTAACATTTTTCATGGTCCTTGTAAGCCGGATTGCTGAAATAGTATCAGTAATCCTATTTTTTCTATTGTGAAAATTGTGGGGTCAGCCATATTTGTTCGCAAAAACCAAATTGCAACACAACAACCATATTCGTCTATAACTCAATCATAACATATTTTTATCATCTAACCTCACTTTTGAACATAGCCTTTGTTTTATTTACGGGTGTCAATTATTCTACAATATAACAAGTGTATTTCATCATACTTCGAAGTTACTCACATAAATATCATTCATCATCGCGGGAACTCATTCGATCAAACATAACATAACATTTTGTGTTCATAACCATATTGTGGTAGGTGGTAGTCATCATAGCAAAGTACCTACCAAACGCTCACTTGTTCGCAGTCGGAACCGAGTTGTTTCGTCATCAGCGTTTCTCATTCGTGTTATCACATACATTTTGTGGACGGAGTTCGGCAACAAACAGTCGGCCACCGTCATTTTCATTTTAATCGTGTGTTTTAGGTGTAACATACAGCGCCTAAAATTATCATTTTTGTGTTGGAATCCTTGGTGCAACATATAACACTAGGATTTCATTGTGTATCATTGTTTTATTCAAAACTCATATCAGTTAGGTATTGTACCTATATTTTCTCTTATCATTCGTGTCTGTTGGGTTGGTAAAATTGACAAAATTATTGCCAACATAATATCATTTTATCGAACCATAGACTATTTTGTGTTTATGAAGCTTGTTTCAGAACTGTTGTGATCGACAGTTTAGACAAGTGACATTTATCATAGTGACGTTAGTGTAACTTCAGACAGTGACACTGACAATCAAGTGTGTTTTGCGCGTGTTGTGTTCACTCATTCGTTCAAATCAGTTCAACTTCAAATACAATCATTTCGTGATTTTGTTCACCAATCGAATTAAACTTTGTAAACAAGTGCTTTCATAGAACAAAGTGTATAATTAATTATCAAAATGAGTGAAGCATTGATCGCACATTATGTATCTAAGCGTAACATGGCGCTTAAGCGCCTTCAGGATGCTGTAATTTGCGCACGAAATTGCAAAACAGACCCAAATCAAATAAATAGGTTAGAAACTTGGTGTTCGCGCGTAGATCAAATACTCGAAACCTTTAACGAAGCCCAAATTCAATTAATGTGTGAGTACAAGAAGGCAGGTATGGACGAAAAGGAAGTGCAACAAGCTCAATTTAAATTCCAAGAACAGGCCGATGATATGTTCTTTGAAACATTAGAGGCCAAGCGTAAATATTTGTTAACAAAGGTGGAGACTTCTTCTTCGTCCAGTGAGTCAAAAAATAAAACAGCTAAATTACCACCTATGAAGCTGCCATTATTCACAGGGCAATTCAAAGATTTTCCAGGGTTCATTGACCTTTTCAACACATTAGTGCATAACAGAAATGACTTATCAAATGTAGAAAAGTTTCAATATTTGATCACATCCTTATCTGGGGATCCAATCAGTATCATTCGTGCGTTTCCTGTGTGTGAGGGTAACTATATCAGTGCATATAAAGCATTAGTGAATCGTTATAACAACAAGAGGTATTTGGCATTCATGTGTTGGGAACAGATCAACAATTTGAAGGCAATGCACTCCGGTTCTGCTCAAAGCTTACGTACAATGTTAGACATTTATAATGAAAACTTATCAATGCTTACATCCTTAGGGCTACCAACAACACAGTGGGATTTTGTGTTATTCCACTCGTTGCTTACAAAATTAGATAAGGCATCTCGGGAAGCTTTTGAGCTGGCCAATACCAGTAGTGATTTTCCAAGCTTCAAGGAATTATCCACATTTTTAGTAGATAGGTGTAATGCCCTTGAACGCTCAACATTAAATGTGAACAATCAATCACCATCAGCTGTGCAACAGCAAAATAACAAGCGTGTGGTTTCAAACAACCAATCAAAGCCTACAATGCTTTTGGCCCAAGCGCCATCTCAATCATGTGTAGTGTGTAAAGAGGATCACCCTCTCTACTTATGTTCAAAGTTTTTATCAGAATCTCCTCATGAGAGGTCTCAACTTGTGAGACAAAACAAATTGTGTTTCAACTGTTTACGGTCAAACCATATCACAGCCAATTGTAATTCCTTGCATACATGCAAATCATGTGGACAAAAGCACAACAGCCTTCTACACTTTACAAAAAAGACAGAGACAAGTAGTTCTGTCAACTCTCAACATAAACAACCAGGCGTTTCTCATACAGGGAAAGGTCCAGCACCAACTTCTGATTCCAAGGAAAATGTGATCACACCCGTTACATCATTATCAAACACAACTGCAGGATCAACATCAAATACTCATTTTGTGATGCTTGCCACTGCTGAGGTAGAGGTCAAGGACGGTCGAGGCTCCTTTCAGAAGGTCCGTATATTATTGGACCCCGGTAGTCAAAGTCACATCATCACCAAGGTATGTGTCCGTCGCTTAGGGTTGGCACAGTATAAAACTCAAACTCCTATGTCAGGTATAGGGGACGTTCCTGCATTTTCCACGGGTAAGGTCTTCTTAGAAATCCGACCAGTTGGGAAACCAGAGCCCTCTTTTACAGCAGAAGCGGTGACTTTGGACAAAATTTGTGGTGACATGCCCACCCATCCAGTGGACATTAACAATTTTCAACACTTATCAAATATCAAATTGGCTGATGAGAAATATCATTCTTCTGGTCCGGTGGATATCCTCATTGGTGGAGAGATATTCCCTCAAATTCTTTTACCTGGGAAAATTGATGGCGGTCCACATACAGCAACAGCTATCAATACCATATTTGGATTCATTCTCATGGGAAAAACTTTATCAAAGTCATCATCATCTATTCCTCTATCAATCAATCATGTATCAATAGACGCCGATCTGGATATCACCGTTCAGAAGTTGTGGGAGTTGGATAGCATACCGTGTGAAGACAACAAACAATCTCACTCGGTGGATGACATACATTGTGAGGAAATATTCCTATCAACACACAAGCGTGACAGTGAGGGACGATACATTGTCCAGTTACCATTCCGTGATCAATCATCAGTGGCCTTTGAGGGTG
The DNA here is from genome assembly GCA_927399505.1 of Luperina testacea. Lineage (NCBI taxonomy): Eukaryota > Metazoa > Arthropoda > Insecta > Lepidoptera > Noctuidae > Luperina > Luperina testacea. Next base: position 2,184,249 of record OV656785.1, on the reverse strand, counting down.
CTTACACAATTGCTCATCGGCGCTTTGTGCAGCTGGAAAAACGTCTCATGGCAAAGCCAGCTTTTCATGAACAATATAATCAACATGTTATGGAGTACCTATCAAGCGGTCAGATGGAGAAGGTCCCTGCAGTTGAGTGTCAATCTCCTACAGCATTTTACTTGGCGCATCATGCCGTTTCAAAATCAGACCGTAGCCTTCGTGTGGTCTACGATGCATCGATGAAGGATAAAAGAGGTGTATCCTTAAATGACACTCTTCTTATAGGTGCTAAACTTCAGACTGACATCACCAACATTCTTTTGCGTTTCAGGCTTCATGCCATTGTGTTTTGTACGGATATCCGGCAAATGTACCGGCAGATCCGAATAGCAGCAGAACATCTGGATTTTCAAAGAATCCTGTTCAGGTGTTCCCCTAGTGAGCCAATACAAGAGTACCGTCTCAATCGTGTGACTTTCGGTGTATCATCAGCACCATTTTTAGCAATTCGTGTGTTACATCAATTGGCCCGTGACGAAGGCAGCTCGTTTCCAGCTGCAGCTCGGGTATTGTTAGAGGACATCTATGTCGACGATGCCGTTACAGGGTGTCGGAGCATCGAAGAGGCGGTCGCCCTTCAGCAGCAACTGATTAACATCATGGCAGCTGGAGGCTTTGAGCTGAGAAAATGGTCCAGCAATCATGCAGCTGTATTACAAAACATACCAGAAGAACATAAAGCAGTGCCAAATGTCAATCAAACATTCGATAGTGATGGAAATTTTGTGAAGGTTCTCGGTTTAGCCTGGAATTCCCAGGAGGACATATTCAATTACCAAGTGAATCAAATCAATCGTGAGTGTACCAAACGTACCATGCTTTCAGAGCTGGCACGTATTTATGACCCCATTGGTCTTTTAACACCATTAACATTTTTAGCAAAGCATTTAATTCAACGTTTGTGGTTGCTCGGTTCATCATGGGATCAACCCGTTCCCGACGACATCAATCAAATTTGGAGAAAATACGTTCAGCAGTTGCCTCATCTAGCCCAACTTAAAATACCACGCCGCATCACATGCGACGATGCTGTGACGTATCAGGTGCATGGGTTTTCAGACGCAAGTGAATCTGGTTATGCAGCTGCTGTGTATCTTCGTGCTACCAATCAATATCATCAACACCGGGTCATCCTGGTTAGTGCGAGGTCTCGTGTCTCCCCGACCAAACGCAGAACTTTACCAAGGCTTGAGTTGTGTGGCAGTTCTTTGCTGGCAGACCTATTGAGACACATCATCAACGTGTACAGCACACTTCTACCCATAGAGAGTGTGCATGCGTGGACTGATTCTATGATAGTTTTGTCATGGATCCAGTCAAATTCATCAAATTTTAAGGCGTTTGTAGGCAATCGCATATCCAATATTCAGCGTAGATTACCAGAAGCAATTTGGAATCATGTACCAGGAAAGCAAAATCCTGCGGACGCCGCGAGTCGTGGGTTATCACCCGACGAGCTTATCAATCATGATCTGTGGTGGACTGGCCCTCCTTGGCTATCTTCAAATCAAGATCAATGGCCAAAAGTGCCTCAACATTCAAACATGACGTCACATCCAGAGGTGAATTGTGAGCAACGTGCCTGCGTTTTGAACGTGTCAAACGCAGTAGAAACTAATCCAATCGATCATTTATTAACAAGATTTTCATCATTGAGGAAGATTCAACGTATTTTAACATATTGCAATCGTTTTATCAACGCCCTGCGCAAAAACAAGCGTACAGGTCATTTAACAGAACAAGAACTTCATCATAGCCTCTTGGTACTTGTGAAACATACCCAACATTCCGAATTTAGTGAAGAAATCAAACATTTGAGATCAAATCATGTATTATCAAAATCATTCAGAAAACTTAGTCCATTTTTAGATTCAAACCAAGTGTTGCGTGTGGGGGGTAGGCTCTCTCAGTCAAACCTTGATTATGAAACAAAACATCCAGCCCTGCTTCCTCGCAAGCATCGTTTGACGCAACTTATCATCCAGTGCACACATAACGAAAATTTACATCCTGGTCTGCAAACAATGCAGTATCTGTTACTTCAAAATTTTTGGATTTTGTCACCAAGGCGAGCTATTAATCACATCATTTCAAAATGCTATCGTTGTTTCCGAATGAAGCCACGAAATTTTCAGCCAGTAATGGCAGATTTACCACATTCTCGCGTCAATCAAATCAAACCATTTCAGGTTGTGGGTTGTGATTATGCAGGACCCTTCAACATTACGTTTCAACGTTATCGAGGTGTGCGTTCAACAAAGGCATACCTTTGTCTTTTCGTCTGTTTTTCAACAAGAGCTCTTCATTTGGAGCTTGCCAGCGATTTATCTTCCTCTTGTTTTCTGGCTGCTCTACGCAGATTCATTGCTAGACGTGGTCGTTGCAACATCATCCATAGCGACTGTGGAACCAATTTCAAAGGTGCGCAGTCACAATTATCAGAAATCATGCGCTCAGCTTGTGAATCGGAGCGCATTGACTTCAAATTTAATGTCCCAGGATCACCACATATGGGCGGCCTTTGGGAAGCTGGGGTGAAGTCCGTAAAAACTCACCTTTATCGTGTGATAGGTGATCAAATCCTAACATATGAGGAGTTAAACACACTTTTGACACAGGTCGAATCAGTTTTAAATTCGCGACCAATATCAGCATTGAGTTCAGATCCATCAGATCTAACAGCACTAACACCAGGGCACTTTTTAACATTAGCACCCCTAACATCAGTGCCTTCACCAGACTATTCCAACACAAAAATGAATAGGCTGACACGTTGGCATCTATTACAGAAAATGCACCAGGATTTCTGGACTAGATGGCATAGTGAATACCTCACAAATTTGTCACAGCGATTAAAATGGACCGTAGATTCACCTCCAGCAAAAATCAACCAGCTTGTTATCATCAGAGACGAGACTACTCACCCACTGCGATGGCGTTTAGGTAGAATCGTCGAATTACACCCAGGACGCGATGGCGTTTCTCGTTCTGCTACGGTCAGGACTGCACAAGGTATGCTCAAAAGGCCACTTGTGAAGTTGTGCCCATTACCAGATATGACTGACTAGTCATGTCTTATTTTTCATACATTCATATTGTGATCAAAACATTTCAATTACCTATTCTATTTTATATATTCATCAGCATTATCATATTTATCCTATCATAATATCAAAGCAATGGTTGTTGTGAACAAATATACACTTCAGACTTCTCAGTCTCATCAATTCGCCAGCGGGGGGGAAGATAATGTTAAAGCACCATAAAACATAATTTGAATTCCCGCCCTTTCAAATCCTACCATTTCCTGCGCACACAGCGCCACCTAACGTTTTTGACGTGGATCAAACAGTCACCCGAGTTCCCCGCCATATCTCACCACAAAACTTAACGACTCCGTAAAAATTATCGTGAAACACTGCAATCAAGTGATAATCAAGACAAATTGTGTGTGCCATCAACCCATACTCATCCAAATCAACAAGAAACAAGAATTGGGGCGCCCCACAGCATAAAATCATCAGGCAATCGGAGCCAGCCGGTTCTCTTCAGCGAGCATCGGTGAGTCCCTTCTACCTTTCCCATTAGATACAGTCCACTTGCCCATCCAATAGAATCATTCTTTAACAATAAATAGTATATCAAAATCACTTTTAGGGCCTGTGCACACCACGTTTTTTAAACATGCCGTTGACGCGCCTTTTAGAAACGTGCGTCGACGCACGGCGCGCTTTTATCCTACAGAAGGTCTACAGGCTGCGTCTGACTCGCGTGCGTATCGCGTCTGTATCGCTACAAACGCGCGTCGACGGCGCGTTTAAAAAACGTGGTGTGCACAGGCCCTAACACGTCAAAAACACATAATCCATACTAATATTATAAATTCGAAAGTAACTCTGTCTGTCTGTATGTTACCTTTTCACGCCTAAACCACTGAACGGATTTCGATAAAATTTGGCAGAGCGATAGATTGCATCCCGGGGAAGGACATAGGATATTATCGAGATACCTCGCGGGTGAAGCCGCAGGCGGAAAAACTAAATGAATTCAGTGTTTCCGATCCGAATACCAAAACCAACTCAAGAGGTAGATAAGTCTCATTTAAAGTTCAGAGATAATCTTGGTCAGATCATGTGGATTGATGTCTGAAATGATATTTTTAGGTATCACACAGATTTGAGTGGACCAGTCTAGTCAGTGCAAGCATTTGTCAGTAACCGTCTAGCTCAACTTAGAACTGGAGGACAACATGAGTGAGAAAAAAGATATAAATAAAGCTTTCTTTCTGAATCTCTCACACTAAATCTCTCATACATAATCTTTATTTTTTAAGACATTTTTCTTCTATCATGTTTACGGCGCTGCACACGCAATTTTTGTCATCGAATCTTTTACTGTCGCGATGTCGTATAAAAATGACAAATGCGCCATATGGTGAAATTACTGACAACTATATTAATGACGTCACCGCCTGACCCGATTACGCAGAAGGCTACCCATCCTATTCTCGTCCGCGGTGACGGTCGCTTAACTTTAGCAAAAACTCCGTTGAGTTGTGATATTTTACAAATATTTAAGTATAATTATGTATAGCAATCGCAATCCAAATCGATCATTTTGCTAAGTTGATATTAGAGCATTGATAAGGATAAGATAAGCCAGAAATAACTGAGTTACAACAATTCGGTAATACACTTACGTAATAATAATTTTAAATTGCCGCCATTTTTCGTTTCGAAATTTGGGTTACCAGATGCAATTTTTGAATCTCCGGAAATAATATTTCGTGGCACCTCCAAATGAGTTTATTTTAAAAGTGGGTTAAATTAATTTAAGTATCTTTTAGGTAAGTATGTCATATTATTACAAAAAAAAACAAAGGTACGAAAATAACATTAAAACAACAACAACCTATTTTCATAATTAGAACTTTCATTCACAGCTGATACAAACTTGCTTTCGTAACTTACTTCCAGAACTTTCAAAACACGATTGCAAACAAACTTTTTAAACCATGTCGGATAATTTCCCATACTTGTTGCTAATTATGTGCAATCTGGCAATTCCAAGCAATTAAACTTTTTAATTAACAAATGGGTAGTGTACTCACAGATCTGTCTCGGTGACGTCACTCGCATCCAAATAAACACCCTCTCCTTGATGATGCCACAAACCACCGCTTTTAACACAGAAATACACCTTCCCACCATCTTTTTCAATATCAACAACAACGTTTTCAAATACTTTACTCACAAAAAACGATTCACATTTTTGGTCGGAAGCCGGCTCAGTAGTCAGCGACCACTCATCAACATTTTTCGCGTTCACATCAATATTTAACACACATTTGTTAACATCACACGTTTTAGTGTTTTGTTTTATTGAAAATATCCATGGCGGAGTCACGGCACACGTGGAAATTATTAAAAATAATAATAAAAATAATTCACTAGTCCGTAAACGCACTGTGAGAGCCATGTCAGCTATGTGAATGAGTGAAGTGAACTGAGCCGGGAGCGCCGCTCGCGACTCGCGCGTCGAGTAGGGATGGGACGCTTCGTTACAATCGCTTTTATACCGAACTCGATTCAGTGAAGGACAAATCGATAAGAAATGTTTTCAGATAAACTTTATCTGTATTTGCAGGCTACGGCTTAGTTTTATAAGTTTTTTTATTAGATCGCTTTGATAAGTGGCGCTATCAATCAATGTTGAAGATGGTTCTTATCCTATTTAGATTATATTTTGCTTGTTTTATTACCGTTTGCGTTTAACCGTGTGCCTATTTTTAATACATACTTGATTGGCTTATCAAAATTATCCAGTGTATTGCTGCATTAATTAAACATAAAAGTTTATATTTTATAACTTTATTGATAAATTACGTATTTTCGGCTTAATTTTTGTTCCATATTTCTTTTTGATGCAATAAAACCTAAACATCGAACCACCTAAATCTAAGCTTTTTTTTGCAAAATATATATTAATTTGAGTAGAAAGCTCCTATTTGTATGTAAATATCGATTTTTAAGAGCTCAACTGTCACTAATGGGACACATTTACTTTTTCTTTAATTAACGAGGGGATAATTTATAAATAATTATAAAGGAAGATTCAGATTTTGTATTCGATTCGTAGAGTTGTTCCCATCACTAACAAATTAACACATAACAACATAAAACATAAAAGTTCTCCTACGGTAAATAAAACATGACAATTAATAATTATCTAATAAGCAAAGAGCTAAGAATATAGTACTTAATACTAATATTCCTTATATATTGTAGGTTCTAGGCATACATATTTACTACAGACTCATCGATTGTTTGTTTAGAAATTATTAAATTAATTATTTTAAATGCACTACAACACAACCTAACGCAACAATAATGTATGTAGGTAAGTAAATAGGTACTCAAACGACAAATGATTTTGTGTAGGAAAGAAGTCTGCAAGACTCAAATGGGATTGGGCAGGTCACATTAGCCGCATCTAGGATGACCGCTGGGCAAAAGTCTTCAGCTTCACAGAATGGGTGCCTGGAGATGGACTGCGCCGCCGCCGCCGCCGTGGCCGACCCCTCTTTCTGGGTCGGCCATGGCGTGACGATCTGAACGAGGGCTAATTCGAGGGGCGCGGGAAAAGAGTTCCTGGAAGGATTTGAGGGAAGCTTTTGCCCAGTAGTGGGACAGCAAAGGCTAACAAAAAAAAAAAAAAAAACATTGCTGTAAGTAGGTAGGTATGTACAAACACTTTTTTCCACTAGTTACCAGTTTGTTGTACACAAACAGAAAGAATACCTACGCTAATGTTTCCGTCGACAAATGACTTCCAACTTTTCAACAAAGATTCTTTACTTCGTAAAACATTTCACCCCTAACCCCTTCACGTTAATTAGAAAACACCGCACATTTTTGAGTACCTATATGTATAGACAAAATAACAAACTGAAAGAAAGAAAGAAAATACGTTTATTTGCGGCAAACATGACGCATAAAACAAAAAAAAAAACAACAATAGGAATTCGAATCACGAATTCACGATCCATTATATTGACGCACATAACTAGTTTAATGTAAATACCAAATAATAACATAAATTCATGCTAGGGATACAGGCTCAGCCCACAGTGCTCGATTAGATAACAAACACAAACGTTGGCAGTCATCTCGCATTAGCTTCATTTTTTACGACCAGTCGCGGCAAACAGGAAAAGGTGACACAACATGCTGATATTTTCGCCTACTCTAGACACGCAGCTTTTTTCAAATGTCTAAAGTCCATTCATATGAAACAGTGTCAAATTATGGAAATAGAAATAGGTTATTATTTAAAAGATTCGGGTAGATCAGTGATTCAGGCCTGCAAGTTCTCAGTAGCAGACCGAAGTCTACAGTCTGCACCATAATTGCGTAACACACTATCACTATCTGAATCATTTTGTAGGTTATTGAAAAATTTGTGTGCTCAAAAACGTAGGTAAATAAAAAGTAGCAACGGGTTTCATTTTGTTAGTTCAACAAGACAACAACATTAACGCAATGATAATGAATGTTGTTGTCTTGTTGAATTGGCATAAAGCTTTTTCCTTATGTGATGAGTTCTACCAGTCAACTCTTACCGCAAGATTGCTTCTTCGTAGTTAAACGTTTATACAAATACCTAAATAAGATTATAGTAACGCTTATCAATTATAATAATTGATTGTCCACAATCAATAAATCAGTACATAGTGAACTGTTATGAAATATACTAATCTTTGTGATAATATTCCCAATACCCTACTTGCGTAAGTAGATATTTTACTAGCTTTTCCATGCGGAGTCCCTGCCATATCACGTCTCATCATTCTTTGCATAATCAGCACTGTTCCCACTGCTGGGACACAGGCGGGCGTTGGGAAAAGGCTAGGCAGATGATGATTTATGTAGGTACTAGTAATGTCCATGGAGTTTCTTGCCCGTTCTTCTTCATGAGTACCTACCTGCTACGCTTAGCAATGGGCAGCTAGCTTCATATTTCTGAGTGACCGACCCCTTGACAATCCACAAGTGTCTCTAAATGCTTTGAGTTTGAGCAGTCACTTAGCTTAGTTTGAGCGTAACTCTTACGGACAACGAACCACTGCTTATTTAATTCCTCAACTGCTAAATAAAATGAATCCTATGCTTAGAAGCAGTATAACGAAATCCAATATAAAATCAAAGTTAAAATCATACTGTATAACGAAGTTAAAGGACGACAACGCCAATATTGTAACTGGTTATTAGCAAACCATAGATGTGTGCCGTAATGTTGCCAGCCAGTGGTGGATGGATGCAACATGCTTGCTGGGTAGTAAGCATGTTGTATCTATCTATTGCTGGTTGGTAGCATTGGTTGGTAACATGATGTGCATACCGAATACCGATTAATCACTCAAAATATTGTATTCTATTTTTATGAATCAACGTTCCTAACAAACCTCTGTGGTTTTCTGGAACGTATATTTTGTCAATAATTGTAATGTTAATAAGTTTCTTGATAATATAAATAAAAAAAAAAAGCCAACAAAATCACTAACAATTTTAAAATGAAAAACAACCTCCAAACGGTCAGAATTTAATTTTTAAACATAACTATACAACATTCTGATAATTCAATATCCGATAGAAGATCTGAAGATATCGCACGGGTGTTGACGTAACCGAAGTGTCCACAACGAGTCAATAATAGTGTTATCCTTATCTCTTTCAAGGTTTTTCATAAGGCAACCGAATTGATGCTTTATTCACGTAGATAAATTAGAAATAGAGAGATAGGTAAGTTGCGTGTTGTCTGCACTGCAAGAGGTTGGAAAAGATTTCAGTTTTGCGTCGGGACAAAGATACCAAAAACTTCGCTAAAGAATGTGTTGCCACGGAGTTAGAACGTATTCCACAAGAAATCATCAGGAATATTCTCGACAGCATACCCATTCAGACGAATGCAAGCTGTCAACTTTTAATTACTTGGCATTTTTACGTTATTAAAAAAAATACTTTTTACTTAACGCAAATTTAAGTCCGAAATAAATCCTACTTGCTTCTTCGTACAATTATTTAAATTAATACAATAATTAATTATTCATGACATACATTTTGACATTAATTAAATAATCAATTTATATTATTTTTAACATCAAGAGATTTCGTACACCTTTGACATATTTACGCACCATTGTTATGGTAGAATGTGACGGGATTAGAATTACCTTACCACCATTATGTAACCACATTTCTTGTGAATAAATTTTATCTTATCTTACTTACCTACTTCAGGTTTTTTTTTTAATTAGGTATATAAAATCATGAACATTAAAGAGATAAAAATTAAAAACGACACAAAAAACAAAACATTTTGGCGGAACACGACGACAGTAACCGAATGAATGAATGGAATTTTAAATACCGGATTTATAAAATAATGATTGGACATCACTATTGAATAAAGTTTTACACTGCTCGTTGAGTCATCCTTTGTAAAATTTCTATATTTATGTCTGTAATTTAAATGGTGTCCTTATTATTCTATTCTAACAATTAATTTGTATGATAAATCACTATCAATACACCCGCGTAGGTTTAAACATACCTAAACTGATTCATGTACCCACAATATATTATGATAATTATCACCGTGATGCCAATTTATTGAAACGAAGTTTTTATAACACATCTACACTAAGTGAGTCAGAGAGAGAGAGTCATCGCTTTCGACGTAGGTAGCTAAATTCTGAATGAAATCCATCTAATTTTGAATCATCGGTACGACGAAGTCACGAAGAACACAGTTCGTTTGGTTAAAATGTGGGTACCTACCTACTTTCTTGCAAAAAAGTTTGTAAACTGGCTTTGTATGTTTCATTTTCATTAAACATTAATGTTTCGGGAATCGAACTCCGACCTATTAGTGACGCCGCCGCCCGCAGCAGCCCAGCCTAGTCATTTTTAAAACGCATACAACGCCAGCTATGTGTGACACAGGAACAATTTAACGAAATTACAATAGAATCGACCTTAGTGGTTCCAGCCAAATGTTATAGATGGCGCTGTAAAATAATGTGTCTCTTTTCAGGACTGCGTCGTTGGTAATCCAGTGGCTACAAGCGCGGCTGGTGAGCATGGAATCCTGGATTCGAGTCCCAGATCAGGCAGTGTTATAGGATTCTGCGATTTTCAGAACCAGCCTGGAAGGACCCTCAATTTGTGCCTGATTATAATCGCAATAGGTTCATTTTCGTTTACATGGCGAACTGTGAGTCCACTATACGTTTCTGCCTACCGGTTCCGGGAGGCGTTAGCCAGATAGTCCTTGACACGCACCGGGTTCCGTAGAACCCGCTCGCATCGCAGATGCCTACCTCTTTGTCTGTTGTCACCTGACCTTCCAACCCTGAGGATAGCTCATAGGAAATTGGTTTTATTGAAGTTTATTTTATGGTATGTTTTGATGATACACTGGTGAGTTGTATGGAAATAGTAAGTACTACTGTTTGGTGGTAATAACTACTTCCATGATCAAAAGCTATGTTGCCATTTTAAAAATAATATCCTGCGGTATTGCCAGTGTCTGAAAAAAGTATTGCCAGACCCGACACTAGAATGCACGAGATCAATAGGTATGGTAAGTAATAAAAGAAACAATTTCATAAAAAAACACTTTTATAATTCAGTAGATACATATAAGTAGGTAGATTAATATATATTAGGGGATGTTAGCCAGATAGTCCTTGACATGACCAGGCTCCAGCCTACGGAACCCGCTGGCGTCGCAGATGCCGACCTCTATGTTGTCTGCGGTCATCTGACCTTCGAAGCCTTCCTTCAGTGTTAAGATCGCTGTGTGGACGGCATCGTCTAATTCTAGCTCTTCTGTGTACCTGGGGATTGGTAAAAATGGGTTTTTGTTAGTACAGTCAGCAAAAAAAGTCGATTACCACTTCAGTTTTTTAAATCTCAGCTGTTGAGCAAAATATTAACACTTCAGATTTTTTAATCTCATTTATTGAGCAAAATATTTGTTTAAAATTGCATTTTGCGAGTTCAATGGTTTTTCCCATCTCAAAAAATGCCCAACGTGCCTAAAGATTTCACTTAAAAAAAAAACAGGTCTGAAACCGTATAACATAAGTAGCTGAATTTCTTACTTTCTGCAACGGATGCTCTTATCAATTAACATTCATAAATCATAATAAGAAACAGGGTTTTCCCAAAAGGTTTTCAAAACTCTACCTCGCGGAAAGTGATGCAACGCGAAAATGAAGACGACGAAGCGAGGACGGTATACGAATTTGAATGTTATTGCCTAGTAAATAAAGTTCACAATCGCTAAGACCATGCTTGAGAGCGCGGGCTCCATGACATTACATACCTGTTTTTTGTATGGTCTCTAAAATTATAATTTTAGCTGTTTTTCTTTTATTGGAATTGTAAGTAACTGTACTGTTGGTTAGCTTAAAACAAGTACAATGCGCGCCACGAAAGATGAGACTTGAACCCGCCTCCCCCGGTCTTTCCGCCGCCCCTATGACGTCCGGTCCCGTCCCGCACTCAGACCTCATACCGCTAAAGATACCTAAAATCGTGTACTGCGCATGTCAAACCACGTGGTGTGTCAAGTCTCATCTTTCGTGGCACGCATTGTAAATAGTGCACCCCAGCTAACCAACATTCCTGTCTCCAACAGCCTGTCAAATCTAGTGTGTGTCAAATCTAATCTATATTTGAATTAGGAATTTGTTCACAACTTAACAAAGTTAAAATTCCATTGCAATGTAAAATTCAATCCAAAATTCCAATGTAATTTTGTAGAATTAGGATAGATATAAGCGATTTGGTGTAAACTGTTAGCTTATATTTCATAAATAAATGAATATGAATATGAATTGCAAACAAATAACTTAATGAGGACCTTTTTGTTACTGGTCACTCAAAAATCAACCTAGAATATGTACATTTAACTAAAGTAGATAACTGATTAAGTGGCGATGCCCAGCGATGCAAAATAAATTATCTAAGATTATGAACACTGCAATAGCGTAATGTTTGGTTGTTTATTTTAAGCAAAGAAATACAACAGACCTACTAAAAGGTTTTTTGTTTTTCACTTTTAGTTGTGGTAGATCCCCACACCGATTAAATTCAATTTTATAATATTATCACCATAGATAACTGTTTGCATTGATGTCAGATATTGATTTATAATAGTTAACATGCGTGCCGCCATATTGAAAAAAAAAATTGCGCTGCATTACGTATGCTACGGGTCTTCAAAGCCCTGTGCCTAGTAATCACAGAGAAATCAGTGTGTAAACTTGCCAAATACATAACCGCCTCCCTTTTTTGAAGTTGTTTAAAACTGATTTGATAGCAGATAACAGGACAGGTTTTCAGAAACCGCCAGGTTTGAATACATACCTCTTTTCCAAGAAAGTCTTCCCGTTATTATAATTCTTGCCCATAGCGGTGGCCTTCCACGCGAAGTAGGCGCCCGAAGGGTCGCACTGGAAGAGGTAGGGCCTGTCGGATTCCCAGCCGCAGATCAGCAGGGAGACGCCGAAGGGACGGACACCTCTGTGGAGGAATATCAGTATGGTTAAGTGAATGAGTGAAATTCTAAGAGAAACAGTTTTAAGCAATTGTGTTGTGATACTGTGATAGGTGTAATGCTAGATGGTACGGTATGTACTGCCGTAGCAAAACGGTGAAGGAAACATCGTGAGGAAACCGGCATGTCCTAGAACCAAAAATTTTAAGCCAATACATGTGACATCCGCCAAACCCACGTTGTGGATTACGGTCCTCTCCTTCTCACAGAGTTTTTTTAGTTCATGCCTAGTGATTACTTTTACATGCTAAAATTGTATTAATGTAGGTAACCATAATTAATGTGCTAATATTTTAAAATCACTAATAAAAAGGGCACTACTGACTAGAATCTAGAGCCAGTTTGTTGTTGATCTAGTCAACCTTTCCTGTTGCACTTATGACATGAACCTATTACAGTATTAATTTATCTCACGAAGCGACGCGCGCTTTATTTGTGGTAAGCAAATGTACAGACACGGTGTGAATGTGTGCGTGAAGATATATAGCGTCAGCTAATAACAAACACACAACTTCGCCATTGTCTCAGACGAAACCGAAAGCTCCTTTGCTTACAAGTAAAGCCTGCATCTGTGTTTCCGAGTGCATACAACCCGAATCTCTTCAAAGTAAGAGTGAACAGGCTTGTTCTGGGTAAGCTCACTCCATCGTCGACTTTGTTTCTGTCACCTCTGACCTAGACTAGAGTCAAGAGCAAACCCATTCCAAAAAAAAAGCAAGCATTGCTTCTTGAGATTAAAATACTATAACAGAAGTATCTTCACTGGCTTAGTACTTAGCTTTTATTTATTTTTTTCATGATGGGAAATCATCAAATGGCTCCACCAAGAGCGGGAGGGAGTGTCAAACTCTTACTGACTAAAACCCACCCGTGTTCTTTCATTAGCCCTTTATATTCCGAGCCAGCGGTAACCCTCTCGGACAATCCCGCTGTTAGTACTTAGCTTTACAGAAATATATTCTATTACCAGTTAGTTCTCTTAACTTACCCAGACTGTGTATACTCCTGCATCACGGTAGCCACTCGCTGCACCAACTGGGCAGTGGGTATCGGCTCATGGTACATCAGGAAGTACTGCTGAGCCATCTTACGTGCCTGGGTGACCAGGAGACGGTAGTCGGGGCCCATGCCGGAGTAGACCATGCCTGGAAGATAGAAATAACGGATTACAACAGTACCATGGCAGCAGGTGCAAATAAATAAAATTGAAGCGTCTGTTTGTAATGTCTAAATAACAGCTTTTTACTAAATAAGAACGAAAGTATACATATATGGTAACAGTAATTAGAATAAAAAACAATTTTTTTTTTTTTTTTTTTTAATCTTTTATTTTTATTAAAACAAGTTATAATAATAATAGTAATAATATGTACAAGTAAATAAAAAGGAGGGAAAATAATCAAAGGGCATCAAAAAATTCATCCACATCACTGTCAACAGGAAACGTGCCCAAAAGACTGGCAGCATTGCCACGTTGTATGGCAATGCTGATTCTTTGGCCCAAAAATAAGCCAGCCCTCTGGTCACGTGAAAGTCACAATTTTTTAATTATTTGTCTTGCTGTCTGTTATTTCTGGCTAATCTCTGATATGGCTGGGCCGATTTCGACGGTACTTTCACTGTCAGATAGCTGATGTTAAAAGGAGTGACTTAGGCTACTTTTATTTTAGAAAAAGAATTAGGATTCCACCCAAAAAATATATAACCCAATCCATAACCCATGAATGAAATCCAATTTGTTTTCTGAAAGGCATGCAAATGAAGTTCCGTGACTTTGTTATCAACCTTGATGAAATATATGCTTTGAAATTGAGTTTGAAGGTAAAAACTGCATAAGAATTCAAAGTGTAGTTTAGAATCTGTGGGACTGCTTTTGAACTAAGCAGTCACTCAAACAGACACCAAAAGCTACATTGTTTTATTACATGTAGATGTATAGTTTGTATAAGAATTTGCTAGCAAAATTGAATAAACAATGTTTTTGTATCTGCAGTTGTCATGACTAAGTCTGAATATGTTTGTCATTATTTCATCACATTTTAGGATTGTCTCCTAACAAGTTAATAATATTATTAACGCCAGCTGTTGAAAGAAAGAAAAAGTATTTATTGCGACTCGTACAGGAAGATCACAAACTAAACTAAATACAGCAAAATCAAAAACCAAGTTATATAAAAAAAAAAAGTAACAAGACGTTGTTGAAGTTCTAACACCACGTAAGTCATTGTTGGCAGTTTTGACATTTTGATGCCATTCGCTAGAGAATTTGGGTTAAATAACTGTTTTTTGTAAATAGTTACTGTTTCTACATTAAATAGAACTATAATTAAGTATACACAAATAGTAAATTTGTATTATTATAGTATCTATAAAACATTATGCAGTTTTTTCTCTCTCTCCTGAAAAGATGCTATTTTTGACTTCCGTGGTGTTAGAACATCAACGATGAAAAGCATGTGTTGCTGATAATCATTGCTGGGACTCTGTCTGACATAGGGTCATAGAATTATGCTGAGTGATGGCCGTTTTGCATGGATGTTCTTTGTCTGTGTCATCTTTACCACAAATAAACATATTTTCTTTCTTTTCTTTTTGAGTAATGACATCCTTTGCCTAAGAAACTAGTGTACTACTTTCACAGCTAGTTGGTAACTTACCAATATGGCCGGTGATCATCTCCACCTTGTTGACGCTGTGCTCATCATACAGGATGCTCTTGTGCTTGTTCTCAGTGGCTATCACGACGCCATTGGATGCTGGGAATAAGCAGAGTTGTGTGTGTCATTACTGATTCGTAATAAAGCAGGGAAAGATCATCTAGATTTGAATTTAATAAAGAAAGGATCACTTGAGACATCTTAGGAAGTAAGGCCAGTAATACTGAAATGCTGTGTAGCTCTACAAATGAGTACGGCCCCAGCATAGATAGCCGCTCCCCAGTAAAAAAGGTTTTGCGAAGGAGTAAAATCAGTTGGCAATAATAGGTATGCCTATTTGTTAAGTCATGCCTGATAAATAGGAAATAGGTTTAAGAATGTACTGTAAACCGATGGTAAGTGGTAACCAGCATTTAGCCAATAAATTTAACACAGTCGTAACGAGAAATAAATAACAGTGAATTGCATAAAAGTACCGACGCTAATATAACCTCTAAAATAAACAAAACTTACCTTTGATTCCGACGGATGTACCGCCGGCGGCTACTGCAGCTAACGCATATTCAATTTGAACTAATTTCCCTGAAGGGCTGTGAAAAAATGAGAATTTTCATTGTAATTACACCAAACATATACTCGAAGTTAGAAACACGGAAAATCATCGAAATAATGATGAATGAACTACGAAAATTGTCAAATAACTAGGCAAATGGTTGGTCGTGGTGAATTTAAGGAATTAAATACACATTAACACGTAAATAAATAGGTCTTTTTACCTAAAAGTGGTGAGAGAGAAACTGTAACGTTCCGACGCCATGATTACAAAGCGATTTGTCAAAATTTCGCGCTGTCATGTTGTCAGCAATGACCAAACGTCAAAGCTTCGTTTTGTTGTTCTTATACCGTTTCAGACAAAATAATTTTCTTCATTCAGATCATTCACAGCTACTCTTAGGTCTAACCAAGGGGTATCATATTACCCAGTAACTGGGTTATAGAGGTTAGATAGGCTGTCGCTCCATGTAAAATACTGGTATTCAGCTGCATCCAGCTAGACTGGAAGCCGACCCCAACATAGTTGGGAAAAGGCTAGGCAGATGATGAGGTTAAAAAGTTCACAGCCCAACTTCACTCAGTGCGACCATGGTGCGACCCTTCTTTGCTTGTTTCATTCCCTATGCTCCTGAACAAGCCTTGTTTTCTGCATTACCAAACTTTTTTTAAACTTATTTGCCTTGTGTTCAATGCTGTAACTTTTCAAATTATTGAGCGAATCCGTGAGCATCCGATTGGCTGATCGACTAACCAATTAGAAGACAGGGAATTCGCTCAATATTTTGATTGACGTTCCTGAAAATATTTACTCCAGCTTCGCTGTGCTATTTATAAATTTAATGATTTAGAATATCGATAAACAGCAGTAGCGTGATGGTATTCGAAGTTCCTCCAGTGCAGAGAACTGTATCGCCAGTTTCCGATATGTCAGAGGGCACGTTAGAGAGAAATCGCGTGGAAAAAGCCCTTATAGTTATAAAAAGGCCTCCAAATTCGCTCAAGAATCCTGGAAGCAAGAATTACTGTGATAAGAATGGCAATGATGTTAAGAAGTGTGTTCTTCAATGCAAATACACGGGGACGAGGAGCTTCGCGTTCTGGTTGTTCGTTTTTCTGGTTGTTGTGTTCGGGTTTGCGAATCTGGTGCTTTCAGCTTTTATGATGTTTGTGCTGAAGCTGGGTAAAGGTAACTATGTTTTTGAATAAAAATATGCTTTAAAAGTCCTCGAATACGTATGATCCCGTGTGTGTTCTTGGAAGGTAAGGCTAGGTAGGTAAGGTAGGTTTGTAATTCTAATTCTAATGATTATAATTTAATTTAAATGTTATGATGACTCATAATTTTACAAACCATGTTTGTACGCCGGAAACGGCAGAATATTATGTTCGTAATACATGATGCAGGCTAAATGCACATAACAACTTTGCACAATATTCTGACAAATAAATGCATTGTATTCTATTCTAAGTGGTAGCCAGAGGTCAGCGGGATTGTCCGAAAGGGTCACCGCTGGCCCGGAACATAAGGGCTAAGGAAGGAACACGGGTGGGTTTTAGTCAGTAAGAGTCTGACACTCCCTTCCGTTGTCTTCCCTTCAGATGTAGTCATCTGCCTAGCCTTTTCCCAACTATGTTGGGGTCGGCTTCAGCTTTCATTATAACCGGATGCAGCTGAATACCAGTATTATACATGGAGCGACTGCCTATCTGACCTCCACAACCCAATTACTAGGTACTGCAATACCCCTTAGTAAGACTGGTTGTCAGACTTTCGGGCTTCTGATGACCCGTAACGACTGTCAAAGATTCACAAATGACAGCAGGGACCAATGGTTTAATGTGCTTTCCCAGGCACAGAGAGGCCTTGATTTGTAAAGATGGTCACCCATCAACGGACCAACCACGGCAAGTATAGCTTAACCTGATCGATCAACCCATGCCGCTGTTATTACTTCACAAGCTTCTCTCTTTGGTATATCTTTATTATCTGTTATTAAAGTAATTTACATTATGTATATTATTATACAACAAACTATTAACAGTAGGTAACAAACTTGATTAGGACGAGCTGGTACACAGTGTACCACAAGGTGTACAAACTAATAATTATTTTCTTTATCTAACCTTTCAGGAATGGAAAGCATGGAATTCCTGCCGGACCACAATGCCGTCAAATTCTTTGGAGACACAGACTTTGAGCACTTGTATAAGAAGGATGGACTGATTGAGAGCTTCCGAGACACTCCCATGAGCATCTCCAGTGAGAATGGATCCGTTCTGTTCAATTTACAGACTAAGTAAGTGAACAAATGTGATTTCATACTTAAACCTGGTTTTTGAAGGCATATTATATAGACATATCTCAAGTTGGCTATTCCTTTTCTTTTTGCTATCAATCTATTTATAATTTCTTGTGATGCTAAGATATCCAGAAACTGGGCATAATAGATGCGGTGTTCTTTGGTAGGTATATTAGGTTTTCTGAATTGTGCTTCTGAATTTTTTTTTTCTATATGGACCTGCTCTTAACTGAGATCACGCCTGATGGAAAGCGATGGATGAGGTCTATGATGGAAAAAACGTGCTAGAAGATGCTATTTGGTATTCTATATATTTTTTTTGAAGTGAAAACTTCTTTAGCGGCGTTGTACACTTTTTTTGTAATGGGTAAAAAATGTTAAACCTCGCGTCACGACACGTGACCTGATCGAAAATTCGTAAGACGGATGCCCGTAGCCGGTACCGCGCGTGTTTTGTTTATAAGACGATTCACAAAATACACACGTAATTGTTCAAGTTTTTACTTCTGTCGGCACTCCCGGAGTGCCACTGTTTTTTTTATATAGGCTAACTATATTGTCCCACTACTGGGCGAAGGTCTCGGTCTCCTCACTTCGAGAGGGAGTGAGCTATAATCCACCACGCGGGCCCAGTGCGGATTGGTAGATGTCACATGTCTTCGAATTTTTGGTTCTAGGACATGCCGGTTTCCTCACGATGTTTTCCTTCACCGTTTTGAGAGCAGTGGTGATGAAATAATTTACACAAAGTAAAGCGCCTGTCGGGCTTCGAACCTACGACGCGTAAGTCGCTGCCGTTGTCACTGGGTCACCACTACTCTCCACAAGGCAACATAGGTGTAACAGTTTATTTAATCTGTAGCACTTAGGTGGTGTAGAGGCAATTATAGTTCCTAAAGAAATCCGTGCGGGTGGCGCGCTGGTCGCCGTCGTGTTATTGGCCGGTCGTGGAGACCGCGTAGACTGCTCAGTTTGGCGCGGCGGCGGAGCGTGGCGACGGGCGAAGCCCTAGAATTCCGCGCATTGCGGCGGCGGACGGATGTGTGATTATGTATTGCAGCTACAAATCCATAGGTATAATTAAATCACTACTATCAGGGCAGTCTTAATAAGTCTTTCTACACCTCTTCCAGACCATCTCGCCACGAAAACAAACTTACGGTGAACACGTCAGGAGTCTTTGTTCGAGGAGTGAATGCATTGGAGCTGACAGACCCTGACTCCGGAGAAGTGGTGTTCAGTACGGCAGCCACTGACATGAATATACCTGATGGAGTTAATAATTTACATGCTAAGGTTGGTATTACTTGCCGTGGTTATAACATCACGCCTGTGTGTGTGTAGGTAATGGAGCAGTCCACTGCTACATAGGATACACACGAAGGTCGTTGACAATCGCACGCCGTTTTACTGGATCCTCGCCTATTCTCATCTCGCTACTAGCCGATCTGCGAAGGTTTTCGATATCGGAAAACAAGTTATGAAACTCGAATCTACCATACTATGGTATGACCGTATGAACCTAATCCATATAAATTCGAAAGTAACTCTGTCTGTCTGTTACCTTTTCACGCCTGAACCACTGAACGGATTTCGACAAAATTTGGCAGAGAGATAGATTGCATCCCGGGGAAGGACGTAGGATAGTTTTTATCGAAATACCTCGCGGGCGAAGCCGCGGGCGGAAGCTAGTAAACTATAGTTTCACCTACTAAACTACAGTACCCGGCGATAAATATTGCACATCGACCTTTGGAAATTGGTGTATTTTATACAAAGAATAAAAATAATTATCAAGAGAAGCAAATCATAATTGTTTTAACAGCTCCTAATAGATACCGGACTGTTTGTATTCCGTGCGACAGAGATAACGCTCTACGAAGCCGAAATTAGCCGATTGTCTCTTTCCAAAGGTCGATGTGCAATATTTATCGCCGGGTACTGTAGCTCTTTATATCTTTTCTTTCCAGCAAATCTCAGTAAAACGCATCACCTCACCCGTCGACGAAGACCTAACCCTTCGCTCCGAAACCTCAGCACACCTCCGAGGCGCTGAAGGCACACACATGGAATCAAAAGCACTCTTCTGGAGCGCAGACCAAGACATATACCTCAAATCTATCAACGGTTCCATAGTGTTAAGCGGTAAAGATGGTGTCTTCATTGATGTAAGGTATTTACCAATTGCCAGCACTGTGAATAGGACTGATAAATATGGGCAGGGGACGGGGCAGTTCAAGGTGTGTGTCTGTATGCCTCAGGGGAAATTGTTCAGGATTGCAGTGCCGACTGGACAGAAAGTTACTTGTTCACATATTAATATGACTGGAGATTTAAATCCTTGTAATTAAATTTGGTAACACTACATTTTTAATTTATAATATATAATATATAATTATTTTTAACGGACTTCTAAAAAGGAGGAGGTTGTCGATTCGGATGTTTCTATTTTTTTTTATGAATGTTCAGGCATAACTCCCTCATATTGGCTTTGCAAATTTTTTTTGTTCGAAAGAGGTTTATTCCGAAATGGTCCCATTTAAATTTCGTAAAGATCTGATGATGAGTTTCGGAGACAGACAACGGAACTCTTCAATAAATGCCAGCAAATCAACCGCGATTGCTGCTATAGCATATGTATGCATTGTTTACGCAATCACACAACATAGCATCACGCCTGTATCCTTTAAAGGGGCAGGCAGATGTGTTCAATAGCTTCCTGTCACTGATATTCACATAGCAAGTAGTGTTATATAAATTTGTTTGGGGTAGGTAGGTAAAAGTAAAAAGTGAAAAATAAAAACTTTTTACAAAAAAAAACCGACTTAAAAAAAAAACACTACAAAGTGAAAAATAACTTTAATTTCGAAAGTCGGTGTCAAAAAACAAAAATACAGAACCAACGACACCGACTTCCGAAATTACAGTTGTTTTTCACTTTATGGTGGTTTTTTTTTTTGTAAAAAAGGTTTTAAAATACAGTACTTGGGCGTAAATATGACGTTGTTACGTCTTGTTTTAAAATGAATTCTAACTATAGTACCAAACCTATTAACCACAGCTAGGAGGTATATATAGTCTGTGCGGAACTGGTTGGCCGCGCCTTGGGTGGGGCCGGGGCCCTGGCCCCACCCAAGGCGCGAGCAACCAGCTTGATGCCAACCAGTAGCTTGATGTGCTGGCGTCTAGACGCCAGCACATCACTACTACAATCTGTCAAACAGAAACAGACGCTACTACAATCTGTCAAATTTCTTTAATAGATTTTCAACTTTATCGCTAAACCATAAGGTTCAAAGTTGATTGGGAAAATTTGACAGTGTCTTGTAGCTTGATGTGCTGGCGTCTGTACATGAGTGAAATGACGTCTTATATTTATTGTTGGGTACTGTAAATTTTTTGGTTTGCGCTCTGAAATCTGCTTGTAGGATTTAGGTCTGAAAAATGTCAATACAGTAACAATTAGATTAAGTAAATAAGGGGCCGTTCAAGTATTACGTAAGCAGATTTTTGCAATTATTAACCACCCCCTCCCTCTCGTCAGCAAAAGTAAGCAAAACTCTTACAATGCTTACGTAAACATTGGTACAGACGCCAGCACATCAAGCTACTACAATCTATCAAATTTCTTTAATAGGTTTTCAACTTTATCGCTAAAGTATAAGGTTCAAAATTGATTGGGAAAATTTTACAGTTTCGGGTAGCTTGATGTGCTGGCGTCTGTACATGCATTTTTCAATGTGTTCTAGTTTCTTTATTGATTCATGAGCAGCAGTTTTAAGCGTTTCATTTTCAAGTAGGGTTGCCATATGTGTTCAAACCAAAATCGACTAAATTTTGTAGAAAATCCGAAAAAGTAAAAAATAAATACTGCTGACGTAATCACCATCCAGACCCCCCATCCCCTATTTCATCAAAAATAAGTAAAGCAAAGACCCCCCCACCCACTTTAAATCCTTGAATGGCCCCTAAATAGAAAATCGCCATATCAATGTTTTACCAAAGCATTTATACTAATTTTTAGTAATTTTATTTAGTATGATTATCCATATTTAACAATGCGCCTGTATTTCCACGATGGGGTAAGCTGACAGGGGTATATAGGAACTAAATCCACATTCCGACAGTTTATTTTATTTATTTATTTATTTATATCCTCACTTACAACTATTTTTACAGGTAAAACCCAATGCAACAGCGAAGCAAACTTAAAAACTTATTTTCTAAAACTTATTACATATATGGTTATCCTTGTGAATTCACTCAGTGTACACGCAAAAACGTCTATCTCCTCTGCTACAAGGTTAAGGGTGCGAAGCGCCCGCGTCAGGGGTGCCTGATTTAACAGATTAGTGCGGCCACGAGGTATAGCCAGCAGCTGAGGCCGCCGTCGCCGCCACACATATCTGTCGGGCACACTCAAACACACCAACCCTAATATGTCGGCGTTATGAATCTTGCCTCTAATTACTTTAAATAAATAAGAGACAAGTGCAAACTCACGCCTAACTCTCAGCTCATTGTATCCAACCATGCCTAATATAAACAAGGTTGGATACATAAGCGGGTAAAAAGGATATACTCCATAGAGCCTCAAATATAAAAATCTAGCAAATTTATTTTGTATTCGCTCCAACATGAGACTATATTTAGTCTCATGTGGGGCCCAGATGACTGCGTTGCATTCTAATTGGCTTCTCACCAAAGTGTTATATAATGCGATAACCGCCGTAATATTTGTGAAACCACGAACAGTACGCATAATAAACCCCAAATTTCTGTAGGCCTTTTTACAGCAATTGACTATGTGATCACGAAACGCTAGCCCCGCGTTAAGACTAACTCCTAAGTCCCTAACCTCTGTAACCCTGATCATCGGCATCCCATCAATGCTGTAATCATGCACAATAGGACTACGTGCACGCGAGAAAGTGATGGTGACACACTTTTGGGCGTTGAATTGCAAAAGGTTTTCCTTGCTCCAAGTAACTACGCTATCTATGGCCTTCTGTAAGCGTTCACAGTCCTCATCACCCCTCACTGCCATGGATAACTTAAGGTCGTCTGCAAATAATAAACAATTTGCCTCCTTAACGACTTCGGGCAAATCGTTTACCATAATTATAAATTGCAGAGGTCCGAGGTTAGTCCCTTGGCTTACCCCTGACCACGTAAAGTACGGCTCAGACTTGTGTCCCTCGTACTCTACGTATTGTTATGTTGAGGCCTTTTAAGGATTACAATAGGCCTCAACATAACTGTTGGCCAATTTTGTTTTATACTATGTACCTAAGGAGGTACAGACGCCAGCACATCAAGCTACCAGAAAATGCCAAATTTTTCCAATCAACTTTGACCCTTATGCTTTAGCGATAAAGTTGAAAATTTATTAAAGAAATTTGACAGATTGTAGTAGGTTGATCTACTTAACTGGCGTCTGTACATGTACATAGCATAAACACAACCCAGTTACTGGGTAATACGAAACCCCTTGGTAGACTGGTTGTCAGACAACCAGTCTAGGTTGTCAGACTTCCGGGCTTCTGAAGACCCGTGACGACTGTCAAACATCCACGAATGACAGCCGGGACCAACGGCTTAACGTGCTTTCCGAGTTACGGAGGGGTCTTTGTAAGTACGTAAAGATGGACACCCATCCACGGACCAACCGCGGCAAGCGTAGCTTAACCTGACCGATCGACCTGTGCGGCTGTTATTAATTACTTAACCACAAGCCCCGATGGTATTTTCACTTATACATTCATTATCCTACTAATATTATAAATGTGAATATTTGTGAAGATGTTTGGATGTTTGTAATTCAATCGCGCGTAAACCGTTGAATAGATTTAGATGAAATTTGGTATAGAGATAGTTTTGAGTCCCGGGAAAGGACAAATGATAGTTTTTATCCCGATATTCCCACGGGATAGAAACTTGAGACGGGTGAAACCGTAGCGCTGCTTGTTATTAATATGGATAATCAAACTAATAGATTGGTAGGTAGTTAATTTATTGTAATAGGTAATAATAATATCAGTCATGTTATGACCTAAGTATTAAACGATTTACAATATTGTATTTATGATAATTGTTATTTAATAATAATAATAAAGGAATCTAGTCAATATATTTACGTGTTTCATTACATCACGCCTGTATTCTTTAATGGGTTAGGCTGCAGAGATGTACCCTGTGTATAGTACTGTTGCGCGCCACAAATAATGCCTGATACATAGTGACATTAGTTACCACTGGCGCCATCTAGTATCGGGTAGCGGAACTAGTACCTTGGTACTAGGACATTGACCCTTCAAGGTACTAGTAATTCCGAGAACTATCGACGTCGAGTCAGTCGGGACCGCTATGTACTCGAACATAGGTACTAGATGTTTATAGAGTAGCTCTGTGGCACTATATAAGGCGGGCGCGAGCCGCGAGACAGAATAGTTTCGAATAAGCGATACAAGCGAGAACATCGAAAGCGATCTTAAAGTGCGACTTAAGAGTGATCAGTAGTGAAATTGTGTTTCTTAATTAGTGTGTTTGAGTTGTTATTAGTATTGGTGAGTAAAGTGTCATTTTTTTGGTTATTGAATCGGCAGTTTTTATTGTCACGAACCCCAAGCTCGTAACAGTACATACACCCCCATTTCCCCAGTTAATTTTAAGTCCCATGAAGGCCAAAGAAAAGACGGATTCTGTGAGGAATGATATGAAAGAGAAGGGAGTGAATGACAGCGTGATGATTGAATGGAAGAAGGAAATGACTAATTAGTCAGCAAAATGCCTAATGGGGATAGTGGGGAAAACTTCACCTCACAATCTCCATTAAGAGCGTTTACGACGTACGGCATTTCATACAAACTTTCAAGCCCTTGTTTTACGAAATGAATGAACCGATTTTCATGAAACTTCCTACGCATAAGCAGGATACAAAGGTCTAAAAAGTTGTATCTAACATTTTCTAAATGTCTTATTTAAAAAAAGATTACTGGAAATCTCTGTTTCTATGGAAAATTTAAAGTCGGTCTAATTTGGCTGTAATACTATTTTTACCTTTATGGTCCGTTGCCCCGGAACATAAAGGGCTAAGGAAGGAACACGGGTGGGTTTTAGACTTTTAGTCAGTAAGACGGACATTCTCTTCCGGTCCACCCAGAGCGGGAGGGGTCATTTGATGATTTCCCATGCGCAAAAAAAGAGGGCTGTCAACAGTAAAGTGAAGCCGGTTTCGTAAACATGTGTGCACATAGTGAGGTGTAGTTTGATTGTAAATGTGTGCGTGTGAGCGTGTATGCACAGAGCGGAAGTGTAGTTTTTGCATGCTCCACTGTATTGTTCGCAGTGCTGTCTTGACATTTATTTGGTCTGAGGATGGACCAAGGACTTTAAGAAGAAATTATTCCTCGTAGACGCACTTTCCTTGTAGACACTTTTGGAAATCATTCACTTGTATTCCTGTCAGATAAACGAAGGTTTTGTTTTTTGATGTGAAACATCTATAGCCGCACGTAAAACAAATTTCTGGCGTGGCGACGCATGCCGTGGCGACGCGTCGCCACGCTATATGATGGTGTATATATACAGTCACAGTCTTGTGTACTGTGTGGCGACGCGTCGCCATGCGCAATGTTTCACATCTGCCAGGCGTCCCGTGACGGCTCACTTTTTTTTTAAAAACGTTGCCCCACACTTGAAATTACTCCTGTATCGTGGGTGCGTTTACAAACATTTAAATTCACATACACAAACAGCCAGACCCGGAACAACTACCTGTAGGCAATACAAATATTTGTTCCGTGCGGGAATCGAACCCGCGACACGCAGCGCAGCAGTCGATCGCTCAGCCACTGCGCCAACCGTGTCGTCGAGGTGGGGACAGACTGGATGCGGAAGGCGGAGGACAAGGTGTTGTGGAGCAGTCTGAGAGAGGCCTATGTCCAACGGTGGACGGCGAGAAGCTGAGTTGATAAGACAAAATAAAACAAACAAAATCAATATTCAGAATTTAATTCTTTTAAAACTAGATATACAAAATACTCACGCGACGTTTTTATTTTATTTTCACAAATACATTGAAACTACTTGACCCAGTATATCTTCACGACAACTCTTTAAAGGGGTAGACTGAAATCTGCGATCGAGACAAGCATAGGACTGGGCTAGACAAGATTTTCTATACAAAATGAGTTTTTTTGAAGTGAAAACTTCTTTAGCGGCGCTGTGTACTTTTTTTGGAATGGGTAAAAACTTCTAAACTCGCGTCAGGTCACGTGACCCTGATCGAAAATTCGTAAGACGTAAAACGTAAGACAGCGCCATCTATGCACATCGGGAAGAACTACGAGGGCCTCGCGTACTAACTACGTAGTTCATCCAACAACGATGAGATGGCGCTGAACCACGGATATATAACTGACGACGAGCTCAAATACATTTTATGTACAAGGCCAATAGTATGTAAAAATGTAACTAATATCAATCGTACCATCTACGTCCTCTTCTAATACGCCTCTGCAAACATTATGGTAATCGAACAAAGGTAACATTGTGTAAAATTTCATACAGGCTCCTTATTAGTTTATCTAGTTACCACTTTAGAAATGATTAACGAAGCACTGCCGCGACCAACACCACGAACTGAAGTCTATCCTGTGTGCTTATTTGTAAATCTGAATAAATTCCTTTCACGAGAAGAATAAACCAGTCACTTTGGTCATCATACCTGATTTGCAAAAAACCCTATAAAATAAGGAACACACCTTAACACGCGTGTTTTGTTTATAAGACGATTCACAAAATACACTCGTAATTGTTCAAGTTTTCACTTCTGTCGGCACTACCGGAGTGCCAGTGTTTTTTTTTTTAACAGGCAATTATGGCTTTAAAAAAATATTCCAAAAAAAATTATTAAATGCAGTTTAAATACGCTTGAAAGATAAAGATAGATTTCTATCAACATTATCCAACCACTAACGGCAAACATTGCAGCTTTGTAGATAGTCCCTGTTAAAAAAAAATGTCTCCTTTACTCTTTCACACGCTGTCTACATCTCTCTATTTATTGTCCTATCGCAGGTATGCTGGAAGAGATTTCTTATGAAATAAGCATCATCTACGTATGTAGGTACCTATTTTTCTTTTCTGATTTATTTCGAGTCTGTTTATATATGTGTGTACTTACATAAATAGTAAAAAAATAAAAAAAAACTCAATGTGTATAAACACAAAAATAATTATGTTGTAATGTCAGACTTATTTTTTAACGCAAATTAAGAGACGACCATGGCAATTAGACAATTTGAACATGCCGAAGATGTCTCACTGTGTTCGCGGTGAAGCTCGCTATCTCATGTAAAACAAATTACCTAAATGCTCATAGACATGCACGCACGGGTCAGGTGTCGAGGCAAACCTTCAAGCAGCCCGCGATTCGTGAGTCAGCGGAATTGTCCGGGTCAGCGGGATTGTCCGGGTCAGCGGGATTGCCCGGGTCAGCGGGATTGCCCGGGTCAGCGGGATTGTCGAAAGGGTTAACGCAAAGAAGAAATCTAGTCTACCCCACTTTAACTATGTCGTGAAAAGTATACGAATTCATAAACATACATACGATCTGTTTCATAACCTCCGGTTAACTTTATCCGGCAAATAAATGTTTCTATTTATTTGGTGGTAGTTCCTATCCGGAGACTGTGAAACAAGCCTTTAGAGGCGGGTTTCAATATTATTATCATCGTATTTATCTGAAGTCAGTAGCAAATAGCTGTAAGATTGACACCAGAGCCTTTCTCGTGTCGGCACGACTTATATGAGAACAGCTCATGCCGTGGCAAAATATTACCCGGGTGGCGGATTTTAGCGCGTGGCCAAAATCAGAACTACCGGCGCCATCTTGTTTTTGATGTGAAACATTATAGGCTTTTAGAAGTAAAACCAACACGTAAGTCGTGACGGCAAATGACGGAAAATATATTTATTTTCTCCATATTTATTTATTGGTTTTCTTTAATTATACATTCTTTAAACAATTATTTATTTCGGTGGTCAACATTTTCCGGGAGTCCCGTGACGGGCACGGCCAACTTTTTGTCATTCGAGCGCCAAAATATCCTTGGCAGCAGTGCACATTTAAGGGAACTACAGAAAAACACAAGTTTTATAATTCATAAAAGTATATGATCGACTACAGTAAACAAAATCAGAAAAATATATGATATTCTTCAGGATATTATGCTAGTTAGATAGTGTGTTGAAAATATAATATAACTAATTTGATACGATAGAAAAAAAATCATGAAGATACCTCCAAAAACTTTCTTTTATTCAATAATAACCATACTAATATACATACAATCATTCTGATTATTTGTCAGATTATTCTACAAGCAACATACTAAAGCACTAGCGTTTTAATTTTTTAGTCCAAACAATAGATTTTTTGTAAATAGATAACTGCTTCATATTTCGCAATAAATTACCAGCGTTGTGTCATCGCGCTTCTCTTTCTTTTCTATGCAGTCCGACAGTGACCGCGCTTTAGGTCATGTAGCTCCCTTAAGTATTCACTAGACAATTTATTATTATCAGTCATATTACGATAGGCATAAGATATATCAACGCATAGACCTGGCTTGTCTTGTGTTGTTGACGTTACAGGTACAGTACCCAGCGATAAATATTGCACATCGACCTTTGGAAAGAGACAATCGGCTAATTTCGGCTTCGTAGAGCGTTATCTCTGTCGCACGAAATACAAACAGTCCGGTATCTATTAGGAGCTGTTAAACCAATTATGACTTGCTTCTTTTGATAATTATTTTTATTCTTTGTATAAAATCGATAGAATCGAATAGGTCGATGTGCAATATTTATCGCCGGGTACTGTAGTCAGAAGCCTGAAAGCCTGTCAACCAGTCTTAAGGGGCATCTTGTTACCTAGTAACAGCTGGGTTGTGAAGGTCAGATAGGCAGTCACTCCATGTAAATAAAATACTGGATTTCAGCTGCGTCTGATGAACTGGAAGCCGACCCCGACATAGTTGGAAGAAGACTAAGCAGATGATCAATGAAATATGGCTTGTTTACCTATAAGTTCTACGACTTACCGCTAGAGGCGCTGATGTCAATCTTACAGCTATTTTTAGTAAGTTGAGTTTCAAAATTACAATACATTAAAGATAGGTAATAATCCTATCAACTGAAACCGTTTTGTTTTTGTTAGGCAAAAAATTTAGATAACACGATTTAAAGGATTTTTTTTGGCTAGAATTTTCTCTAGCAGGTTGAGTTTCAGTCCAAGATATAAGTGGCCTGAATACAAAAAAAAATTGCGATTTGTATGAAAATACCATTATTTCTTAGATTTTATTCTTCCTCTCACTGGCAAGAAAGTATTTCAACTGGCTTTGAAGTTCCGTGACATACCTACCTGTCTGCCATTTTGTTTTTTTTTTCAAAATGGCGGCCGTGCATGAGACCTATACGATAGCTGACATCGGATAGATTACATGCGTGGTCGCCATTTTAAAAAAATAAATGACGCACCGGTAGGTATGCCAGGCAGGCTCCATGTAAAAATCTTCAATCATCTTTGTTCGCCACTTTCATTCCTTAGGTAATTTCGAAAGACTCAAGTTATTTCTAGTAAATGCAATTGTCCCAAGCATTTAAAAGCAGTTTTCTGGCTCAATAGATATTTTAATTCATATTATTTCATTTTATTTCTACCTTGGCGTCTTAAAATAGTGGCAATTTTTTCTGGCAAAATTGTTTTTCTCGTACTAACATTCAATAAAGGAACCCTATGTCCAGCTGTGGACTTAAAAACATGTTGCCCACAATTTTTCGCCTAACAAAACGGTTTAAAATTCTAAAAACTACTGTAGAAATTTTCGTATATATACAAAGAATATATTTATAATATTTCACTCATTTATTGACAAAAAATATTTTTGACACAAATGTCATCAATAGTACACACTGTACTTATTTCAAGGATATTTAACGACATGCGAAAATCATTTGAAAATAAATTACATTGACTTACAGTACCCGGCGATAAATATTGCACATCGACCTTTACCTTTTTTTTTTCATTTTATACAAAGAATAAAAATAATTATCAAAAGAAGCAAATCATAATTGTTTTAACAGCTCCTAATAGATACCGGACTGTTTGTATTTCGTGCGACAGAGATAACGCTCTACGAAGCCGAAATTAGCCGATTGTCTCTTTCCTAAAGGTCGATGTGCAATGCCTGTCCTGGGGGCTTACTCTCCAAACTAATTTTAATTACAATGAGATACCAATATGATTCCAATGTTAATTTTACAGTCACGTGATTCGGTACTCTTGAAAACAATATTGTCAACAATTACCCCACGCCAAGCCCGAACCCAATTCCACTTAGTTCTCCAAAATGGACACCCAATCTAAAAATCATTTGGCGCTAGCATCGAACTCAAGAGTACGAAACGTCACAATTCCAATGTCGATCTATCGGAATTAAATTGAAGAGTAAGCACCCTTGGCCGTCTTTACTCGAGGGTGCAAGGGGTGCGTGGCACCCGGGCGCAGGGTCTTAGGAGGCGCAAGCCGGAGGAAGCGCCAGGGTAGCCCGTGAAATTCAAAATTACTTTTTCATGAAATATCAATCAATAGGGTTATTTGAACTTGGAGAGGGTTGTATAATTGTATATCGATACAATCCTCTAAGGCAATGAGGGTTTTCGTGAAAATTTACGACACCAGTTGGCAGCACTGTGACAAGAGGTCTTCCAATATAAAATACATGATGACGTTCATCATTCGATTCATTCATTCGTTCATCATTCAGTCATGACTAAAGAAAATATAGGCTCTTTGACAGTTGCCTGGACCTGACGTGTCAGTGCTGCCACCTAGCGAACGTCATTTCAGAAAACCCTCATTGTAAGACAAAATCTAAGTACAATCTGACACTGACCTTCAAATTACGAAAAACGTAAGAAATAACACGTAAATTTGAATTTCGCTGACTACCTTGGTCTGAACTGTCCTTGAAAAATTGGACTCCAAAATCAAGTTTTTTTTTTGTTGTTGCCAAAAAACAAACAGCCTACGCCCACAGACTGTTTTTCGCACCCTGGCGCCCCGTGCCATCAATCAGGCTCAAATCTGAGGTACAGACGCCACAGCACATCAAGCTACCCGAAACTGTCAAATTTTCCCAATCAAGATTGAGCCGTATCATCATCATCATCATCATCAGCCTATAATGTTCCCACTGCTGGGACACAGGCCTCCTCTCAGTGAGAGGGAGTGGGCCGTAATCCACCACGCGGGCCCAGTGCGGGTTGGTAGATGGCACATGTCTTCGAATTTTTGGTTCTAGGACATGCCGGTTTCCTCACGATGTTTTCCTTCACCGTTTTGTGAGCAGTGGTGATGAAATAATTTACACAAAGTAAAGCGCCTGTCTGGGTTCGAACCTACGACCTACAACTCGTAAGTCACGGCCGATACCACTTGGCCACCACTGCTCTCTCTGAGCCGTATGCTTTAGCGGTAAAGTCCAAAATCTATTAAAGAAATATGACAGATTGTAGTAGATTGATGTGCTGGCGTCTGTACTTTGCTTACTAAGAATATTCAAATGGAAGAATCCGAGACCCGCTCAGCAGTCGCACTAATACTAGAGTAGACCAAAGAAGCAGTCAGTATAAAAAAAAAAAAATATATAAAATAATTATAACGAAAAAAAAAAAACACAAAAATCCGCATGTCAAAATCCTTCCTATAGTAATGCCATTATTTACCAAATGACTTAAAACCTATCCACACATTTCTGTCAGGGTCAGAGTAAATATTAGTTCCATACAATTTGTATGACCTTCTTTCACCGGACTCTCAGTATTCCGGAGCTTACTTTGACAAACATTAACACTAAGCCCGGAATAAGGTCCGAAAGACCTGTGGTCTATAACACCCCGGGTCAAAATGACCCACTGTGAAAATGACCCGGGTCAAAATGACCTAGGGTACAAAACACCCAGGGTCAAAAAGACCCCAGACAAAACACCCGGGGTCAAAATGACCTGAGATCCAAAAGACCCTTAGCCCGATAGACCTGGACCCGAACTGTGTGGTATAGACGTCTAATCGTTATCATCGGCTACCATCATCAGTCGGCACTCGACAAAGTCCGCACAACGCACTGAGCACTGATTGTCACTCTCACACCGCGCCCGGGTTCGGCTCTGCACTCACGATCTGGTACGTTATTAGGTACTCTGGGTAGGCCTGGAAAGAGAACAATGATTTAAAGAAAAGAAAGAAATACATTTATTTAGCATAGCATAGACTAAAAGTCACACAACATATTCTGTAAAAAAAAAGTATATTTTAGTTTATGGTTTTTTGAAGTGAAAACTCCTTTAGGCGCGGTGGGCATTTATTGAGATAGGAAAAAACCATTGAGCTCGTGACACTGTTACCGTAACCGACAACCGCGCTACATTCGGATGTCTTCGGCTGTCCTCGGGATGCACTCGGTTTTAATGTATATCCGATATGTCAGTGAGAGATGATGGCAAAGTATTCTGAATGTGTTTTGTTTATAAGACGACTCAAAAAATACACACGTAGTTGTTCAAATTTTCACTCTTGTCGGCACTCCCGGAGTGCCACTGTTTTTTTTTGTACTAACGTTCTTTTCACCTGCTTGATCGCCAACAAGCAGGTGATGCACGTACCTAGTGTTACTAAGTGCTAAAGTCGCTTATGGACGATAGTTTCGCATCCAGTGACATAGAGAACTATACGGGCTATTGTGGAACGCCCCCATGGTCCACGTGGAAGGTCATCATGGGCTATTTTTTGAGTCATCAACATCATAGACCAGATAGTATACTGACCGGTTCTCTTCTGAGCCACGGTTTGGGTCATCATAAGGTCACTTTATTTCGCCATCATGGGGTACAGTTATGGACCACCATGGGCTGTTGTAAAGGCTATCATGGACCACTGATATAAGTTTGTACGCACCACGTGGGTCATTTATTTTATTATTTTTTAAGTCTTGAGTTGAGCTGCACGATTTCTGACAAATGCCTGCACTGCCTGGACAGGTCCTCTCAATCTGTGTGGTTCTTTCCTCAAAAGACCATCTCAGACATCGACCTACATGGTCTTCATATAACCTGACCAAGATTATGTCTGGACTTTTAAAGAGACTATGACCTCTGAGTTTGTTTCGGCCTTTCTTCTCAGAGTAGTCAGATAGGAAACGCCAACCTCATCTAGTTTAAAAAAGTGAGCCGTCACGGGACGCCTGGCAGATGTGAAACATCGACATTATTTTTGCGCATGGCGACGCGTCGCCACACAGTACACAAGTCTGTGACTGTATATATACACCATCATATAGCGTGGCGACGCGTCGCCACGGCATGCGTCGCCACGCCAGAAATTTGTTTTACGTGCGGCTATAGATGTTTCACATCAAAAAATATGATTGACGTGTAAAAGTGTTTGTGCAAACCTACTTACAAAAATAAAATCATTTATCATTTACCTGTTCTCCTCTGTACACGACGTACTCCGGGAAGCACAGGCCTCCCTGCGAGGGCCGCCCGGCCACGGAGTGGTGTCCCGGCGGCGCGTGCGCCATCTTCATGGCACTCATTAGTTGAAAGGCGCGGCCTAACGTTACTCGGCAGAGTAGCATTTGTCTAAAACATAATAAAAAGCTTAGTTATATATTTAGAGGGTGTTATTTACAGTACCCGTCGATAAATATTGCACATCGACCTTTGGAAAGAAGACCCCTCCATGCCTGGAAAGAAGCTTTTCCTTTTATACCTAGTACTAGCTTCTGCACGCAACTTCATCTACGTGAAATTTATGGTCCCCCGACCCACCCCATCGCATTGCCAGCCCACAAGCCGAAATTAGCCGATTGTCTCTTTCGAAAGGTCGATGTGCAATATTTATCGCCGGGTACTGTACAAGTATTGGATTATTAGGAGAGAACATACACAAAATCAAAGCATTTATTTCAATTAAACCATGTACAGGCACTTTTGAATTGTCAAAATTAAATAGTCTATCAGTTAATCAGAAAGTTGAAGCTAGTTGCCCATTCTAAAACGTAGATCTCTATGGAGAAGAACGGGCAAGAAACTCCATGGACACCCTTTTAAATCAAGATATTACAAAATCCTGGGTACATTATTCCTGTTGCTTCTATATGTGAGAACAATGTAAAAAAAAACACAAATGAAGAAACAATTCAAAATATGAGATTGAAAATAAGCCTTGGCAGTTACGATGCTACGTAGAGCGTCATCTCTATCGCACGAAATACAAACAGTCCGGTATCTATTAGGAGCTGTTAAAACAATTATGATTTGCTTCTTTTGATAATTATTTTTATTCTTTGTATAAAATACAAAAATATGTAAAGGTCGATGTGCAATATTTATCGCCGGGTACTGTAGTTTAGTAGAACATTTTTAATTACGTTTAAGGAATTACTAATTTAACCTCACCTGTGGCATAGATAGCAGCTCCTATCTTTATGCGCCGGACATCCGGATCCGCCTCCGAATCCGTAAACGTACTGATTGCTTTTAGACGAGTGTTCTGCGAAGTATATGCCCGCTCCGAACATTCCTCCTGAAAATATTTGGGATTGTAAAAACATTTATATTGATAATCGTCGTGCAAATCAGCAATAAATACATGAATAAAACAGTTAAAATAAATAAATCAAGAATACTTGTAAAACTGCTCCTTCAGGTGACTGAAATTGTAGAATTATATATATACAAATTCAGGATCCCATTAAAATAGATGGACAAATTTTAACACAGCGCTCAGTACTTCTAACTAAAGATATCCAAGCAAAAAAAAACACTGATTAAAGTGATTTTATTTTGAGCTAAAATAATAAACTGCCGGCACATTAGTGTAGTTTCGTTAGCTGATTATTTTTCTTGTAAGTATCTATGCGTTTTTCTTATATATTTTTTTACCATCGTCCTTATTTTGGTGGTCTGAATGATTTCTAATAGTTTGTCCATCTATTTTAATGCCCCTTTACGGTCTCCCCAGGGATGTGCCTTACAGGCGTTGCGCGGGGGGGTTCCGGAATTGGTCTTTTAAGAGGAACCGGGACCACCCCTATGTGCTGATGGTGATCACTGGGGCGGTTTTAGTGAGGTAAAAATCCCACACTCCCCGACCTCCCCGGAAGTCGGGTGCCTTTTGAAGGTTTCCACCCGACAAAAAAAAAAGGTTTGTATTACTATGTGTAAATAAATTATGAAAGAAACTGCAAAAAACTCACCAATATAAGCATGCCTCTCATCGAATCCCTTCTGCACGATGGCGTTGATGAAGGGACTGCCGTGGAAAAGCATCCGCTCATTATGCGCACCGGCTTCCTCGCTCACCTCGCGCCGCCGGTGCTGGTAGCGCTCCCACAGGCGACCGTTCACCAGCTTCTGTATCTGATAGTGAAGAGGAACTTACATGTAGAAAACTTTTTTTTTTTTAAATGGGTTTGCTCTTGACTCTAGTGTAGGTCAGAGGTGACAGAGACAAAGTCTACGATGGAGTGAGCTTACCCAGAAGAAGCCTGTTCACTCTTACTTTGAAGAGATTCGGGTTGTATGCGCTCGGAAACACAAACGCAGGTAGAGTTCCACACTTTTGCTGTGCGCATTATAAAGGACATTTGAAAACGCTTAGTGCGAATTGGTGGAATAGCAACTAGGCAGGGATGGTAACTTGCAGTGCGTCTGGATGTCCGAAGGTAGAAGGGGGCCGGTGGAATGAGATTTTATAATAATGCGCGGCTGTTATTATTTAAACACGGGCCTAATTCTAAAAGTTGGTATAAACATGAAATTTTAAAATGGCAACATTTCGAACAACGACTCAAGGCCGCCGGCTATTAATAATCTGTGCGCGCAGCTGTCACACAGCCATAGGTTTGACGTTCTGACATCTGTCGCATGTCAGACGGACGATCAAACGGTAATCATGATACAGAAAAAATATCTAAGAGTGGATAAAACATTTTAAATAATACTTACTCTAACAACATTATAGTGTGTAAACATGCCGCCCGCATGTTCTCTGTGCGCTCGCACTGAAGCTTGCATCTCTCTCTCGACTATCGTGTACTCGCTCTCTGCGCATTCTCCTTCCGTTGGCATGGTTACTTCTACTAGTGTTGTGCCGCCGTACCATTCTGTAATGGGAAGGTATATTCAGAAAATGGCCCACTTTAAATACGTTATCATCATCATTTCAGACGAAAGATGTCCACTTCTGGACAAAGGCCTCCCCCAAACAATTACAAAATGGCCAAATAATCATGGCCTCATTGCTATCCTAGTACAATGCGTGCCACGAAAGATGAGACTTGACACACCACGTGGTTTGACTTGCGGTGTACACGATTTTAGGTATCTTTAGCGGTATGAGGTCTGAGTGCGGGACGGGACCGGACGTCATAGGGGCGGCGGAAAGAGCGGGGGAGGCGGGGTCAAGTCTCATCTTTCGTAGCACGCATTGTAATGCAGACTAATTCGGCGTTATTACAAAACAAGGTTTATCTTTAGAACCAGGTTAAAACCATCAAGCCATTTTTAAATTTCGAACTATAATCCGACAACGTTAAAGTTCTTATTACACAAACTGACGTTAAACCCGAGTCTGAGTTGTTGATTTTGCATTAAGAACTTTATGTTTGTTGGAATAGAGTTCAAAATACAGTAACTGGCTCGAAGGTTTAGGTCAAAAGCTAGAACTCTTTTTGTAATACTGCCCCCGATAGGAAAAAAGACGCATCTAACAGTTTTTCCAGATTTGAGTTATGTATATTGCCGAAATCAGAAAAAAAACGCGCATCTGCCTGTATTTTTTATATTTCTCTAACTTCCTCCAGTGCGGTTTTAGCACAACAAAATAGGGCGCTTCTGTTCATTTTTTACACCCGATTGAAGATGAAAAGACGAATTTATGTGAAACTTAATTAAAAAGTCGCATTTATGTAGATAATGTCATTATACTTTATAGTTTTTTTTTAGTTCAGTAATATAAAAGACGCATATTTGTCCCTATTTCTAAAAGGAAGTTAATAAGACGCAAATAGGTATTTGCGACTAACGCGCTAAAAAAAAAACTGTTTTTACATTAAGAAAAAAAGACCACATCTTACCACTTGCGCCCTATTTACTTCGTAAAATTGTTTTAGCATAGGCGCATTTGCCATAATCGTCTTAATTACTTTACGTTGAATAAAAAATTGTGTTTTATTTACAAATAATAAATTAGGCTATGACTTATATGATAACCACGAACCTACTGTACTATTTCTGATATACTACCTTAGATAAAAGGATTATTAAATATTTTATAAACATTTTACCTAAGCCAAGGGCTATCTACATACTTTCTAATTCTTAAGAAAAAAGGCGGAAATACCTATATGCGCCCATTTATGTTAAAATCATTTATTAGATAGATAAACTAAATACTTAGAAAAAAAGTACAGCCAAAAGCGTTTGAAATTTAAAGGACGCATCTAGCCGTTTACGTCTATTCAATTAAGTATGTAATATTTTCCTTAATTTTTTATGCTAAGATGAAACTGTTTTTTCATTATTTTTATTATAATAATTTAATAAATTCATATTATTATTAAACCAGGTTAAAGCCTATTATTAGAGGGTATTATTTTCAACTTTAAGTATGTAAAATATTAATTTATTCGAAGACAGCATACGATTTCCCGTTTTATTCATTAAAACATTTATTTCTCCGTTTTTACTTTTTGTTAGATACGTCTTTTTAACTATCGGGGGCAGAATAAGACGGATCAGGTTTATTTTTACACGAGTCAAGGGGCTTACTCTCCAAACTAATTTTAATTCCAATGAGACGCCAATATGATTCTAATATTAATTTTACAATCACGTGATTCGGTACTCTTGAAAACAATATTGTCAACAATTACCCCACGCCAAGCCCGAAACCAATTCCACTTAGTTCTCCAAAATGGACACCCAATCTAAAAATCATTTGGCGCTAGCATCGAACTCAAGAGTACGAAACGTCACAATTCCAATGTCGATCTATCGGAATTAAATTGAAGAGTAAGCACCCAAATTGTCAAATAGGTGTAAGGCGAAAACGCCAGGGTAGCCCGCGAAATTCAATGTTTTTACGTTTTTTGCTATTTCCTGGTCAGTATTAAGTTGTACGTTGATTAATATATGATTCGCGGCCGTAACAATTTTTTTTTTTCATACAGGATATTTTTTTTACGCACATCTTAACAGAATCCAGCCTAGATCTTACCTGAAGCTGCCTGTAAGCTGTGTCGCGCTGCCTTCAGCAGTCTATGTCGGTGTCCGTACGCCGCCACGCCGACAGCGCGCAAGTCTTCGTGAGACATCTCAGATAAAATGTCCACCGTGATTTGTTCCCTTTCTAATACTTGTGTTAGTTGTTCGAGACCGATGCTGTGGGAGGAAAAATGAAGACGAGTATGTATTAGAAAAGAAAGAAAAATTGTTTACTCTGCACAAACAAAAACGCAGATTGAAAAATTAAATAAAAAAAAAACATAAAATATACACACACAACGTACAGTACCCGGCGGTACATTAAAAAAAATACAACCGAATTGAAAACCTTCTCCCTTTTTTGAAGTCGGTTAAAAATGGTTCCTGTGTTGTCCCAAATGAAACAATTTATTATTATTATTTGTGGTGCAAGTGTGCCTAAGAGCTGGTTAGGTTAGGGGCCCGTTAGGGCCGAAGCCTGCCGGGTCAGCGGGATTGTCCGAAAGGGTTACCGCTGGCCCGGAACATAAAGGGCTAAGGAAGGAACACGGGTGGGTTTTAGTCAGTAAGAGTCTGACACTCCCTTCCACTCCACCCAGAGCGGGAGGGTCATTTGATGATTTCCTATCCTGAAAAAAAAGAGCTGTTAGGTTTGTAAAACTGACCTTGATAGGAACGTTTGTAAAGATTCGGAGGTGGACAGAGCTGATGCAGGTCTACCAGCCGCGTCTTCGAGACTGCCGCGAGACCCTTCCGCCCAGTAATTTGATGGTACAACCTGGTGAAGAAATTACAAAAAAAAAGGCTTATTTCTCAATAGTTCTATTTTCTTTCTTCTACCTTCGGACATCCAGACGCACTGCAAGTTACCATCCCTGCCTAGTTGCTATTCCACCAATTCGCACGAAGCGTTTACAAATGTCCTTTATAACGCGCACAGCAAAAGAGTGGAACTCTCTACCTGCGTTTGTGTTTCCGAGTGCATACAACCCCTTCTGTTGCTGCTGACATCTCTTTGAGGCGCGAGTGGAACACGTACGCTTGTCCGGCACGGGGCTGGTCCTGATCGGACGGTGAGCTACCCATTACTCTCCGCCCGCAGGCCCGCGCCTACGGTGGCCGGGTGGTTACGTAATACTTGAATGGCCCCTTACCGGTAACGCGAGCGGCACGGTATCTCCACTCGGCATGAGCACGGGGTGCTGCGGGGGCGGCAGGGGGGGCGGGGGGGCGGGCGCGGGCGCGTCGCCGGCCGCTGACGTCATCGCGTCCTGCAGCAGCGAGCGCACGTCCTCGGCCCCCGCCAGGTCCAGCGCCGTCTGCCCCTCCTGGTTCTTGAGGTACGGGTCGGCGCCGTGGGCCAGCTGAGGTTACACAATTTTCAGTAAAGAAATTGCTATTTTTGTCAAAATTCAGTCGGTCATGTGATGCATGGTGTACTGTCTTATTTGCAACGGGTCAGATAGTTTTAAGTCACTATGACATAGTCAAAAATAAATTTTGATCCAACGGTACTAAATAGTCATACTCGTCTCGACTCGGGTTCAGAGCCGCCATAAAGTTTGAATTGGGTTAAGGTAAACATCCAAAATCTTGGCTCACTCACCAGCAACGCGCACAGCTGCGTCCTCGCCTTGTGCGCGGCCTCGTGCAGCGGCGTGAACCCCCAGCGGTCGGCCGCGTTGGGCGGCGTGCCGGCCCGCAGCAGCAGCGCCGCCAGCTCCACGTGGCCGTACGACGCCGCGTTGTGCAGCGGCACCAGCCCGCCCTTGTCGCGCGCCGACACCGCCGCGCCCGCCTCCAGCAGTGCTTCCGCTACTTCCAGGTTGTTGTAGCCGGCTGGAAGGGAAATGGGGGTATGAGGATAGTGAGCACACGAAAGATAACATTTGAAACCTCAAGAAGCAATGGTTGTTAATTTGAGAAGATTCTATCTGTTAGAGAAGACATTTTTGCTTATATAGACCAGGGGGCATAAAAAGGTCAGTTTGGCGAATCATAAAAGGATAACGCTATGAATCAAAATATGGCGAATACAGTCCGTGTTTTTCTTTTTTTTCGTTGCACTACGTAGGTATAATCAAAGAGATAGAGATTGGATTTGGATTGGACTGATTAGTATTTTAGCACAGACAAAAAAAAATAACTGAAAAATCCTTCATTAATGGGATTTGATTCGTTTAACTTAACAGTTAACTGTCCATTACGATTCATAATGTTATCCCAACTATGTTGCGGTCGGCTTCCAGTCTTACCGGATGCAGCTGAATACCAGTATTTTACATGGAGCGACTGCCTATCAGCTGACCTGCACAACCCAGTTACTGGGTATCACACTAATATTATAAAGGCGAAAGTTTGTGTGTGTGTGTGTGTGTTTATATGTTTGTTACTTCTTCACGCTCAAACGGCTGGATCAATTTTGATCAAATTTTGTATTGAGGTAGCTGACACCCTGGATTAACATATAGGCTACTTTTTATCCCGATATTCCTACGGGATCAGAACTTATGTGAGTGAAACCGCGAGGCGCAACTAGTTACATATAAAATTGAACCTTTTTGAGGGAAAAATAAATTACTATTATTATTACTATAATACGATACCTCTTGATAAGACTGGTTGTCAGACTTTCGGGCTTCTGACTACCAGTAACGACTGTCAAAGTTTTACGAATGACAGCCGGGACCAACGGCTTAACGTGCTTTCCGAGGCATAGAAGGGTCTTGTTATATAAACGAAATGCATACGAAAGACGTATACTGTATTTTTACCAAAAGAAGACGCGTATTTTATAGTAGCTTATTCGTGAAATACTTGAGCTGTCAAATACGACAATGTGTGACGACGATATGTGTGTTATATGGTGTACATAATAAAGAGTATTCTATTCTATGTGTAATGTGTGTGTGTGTGTGTGTGTGCGAAAGCACTAGGAAGTGGTGAAGAGCGGACGTTTTGTGGGACTGTCTTTTGTAATTTTGACGTTCGAAAAGTGCTGGTTCTCAGCCTAGTTTGAATAAATGACATTTGATTGGTGTGTGTTGTGTGCAATGTGGGTTTGATAATTATTGAAGAATTCACGAAAAGTTATTTAAAAGCGAAACCTTTTATTTTATTTCAGAATAAATATCTCCTCGCCCTGAAAATGTTACATAGACGGACTAACTCGTTACCATATTTCTTACTTACATCATAGACAACTATAAACATAGACGGACTTTTTTTATTTTTTCAAGATGGGGAAATCATCAAATGACCCCTCCCGCTCTGGGTGGAGCGGAAGGGAGTGTCAGACTCTTACTGAGTAAAACCCACCCGTGTTCCTTCCTTAGCCCTTTATGTTCCGAGCCAGCGGTAACCCTTTCGGACAATCCCGCTGAAGGTTAGACGGACTAAGTCGTTATCATATTTCTTACACCATAGACAACTTACCAGCAAGATGTAAAGGCGTCGAGTTCCGTCCGTGAGAATCTCTGCAGTTCACGTTCTGAGGAGTTATGAGTTTTCTGCAACAAACAAAAAGAAAAAGATCGAGTCTTTGCTTGGTCTATTATTTTCTGTGCTTAGTGTGTTATTAATGACAGCCGGGACCAACGGCTACACGTGCTTTCCGAGGCACGGAGGGGTTTTGGTATGTGAAGACGGTCACCCATCCACGGACCAACCGCGGCAAGCGTAGCTTTACCTGATCAATCGGCACAAACTCCACTTTGTATAAATATATTTTATGTACAGACGCCAGCACATCAACCTACCACAATCTGTCAGATTTTCCCAATCAACTTTGAACCTTATGCTTTAGCGATAAAGTTGAAAATCTATTAAAGAAATCTGACAGATTGTGATAGGTTGATGTGCAGGCGTCCGTATTTTTATTGTAGTGTGCGTTTTGTGTGCAGAATAAAAAAATATTCTTTATTTCACCTAAGTTTCACGGAGAGATTTTTACAAAAAAGATCGACTGATGTTTAAAAACGTAGGTTATTGCATCGAGCGCAAAGTGAGTTATTAATGCACGAGTGTTATGTTGGTGCCCGAGCGCACGCGACGGGCACTAAATTAACACGAGTGCATTGATCACTCACTTTAGCAAGGTGCGTAATCTACCTTTAAAACTTTTCTTGCTAAATATGAAGTATCAACATTTTACAATGGTACAGACGCCAGCACACCAAGTTACCCGAAACTGTCAAATTTTCCCAATCAACTTTGAACCTTATAC
Organism: Luperina testacea; assembly: GCA_927399505.1. Taxonomy (NCBI): domain Eukaryota; kingdom Metazoa; phylum Arthropoda; class Insecta; order Lepidoptera; family Noctuidae; genus Luperina; species Luperina testacea. The sequence goes on along the minus strand of OV656785.1, from coordinate 2,141,500 downwards.
TGTAGCGATTAAATTGAAAATCTATTAAAGGAATTTGACAGATTCTAGTAGCTTGATGTGCTGGCGTCTGTACAAAATGCGCGCCATACTTTTTTTGACCAAGTCGGTTTTATTCAGCTCATTTTTATTTTCAGCCAGTATTTTTTTGATCTAATGCATACATTTTATATTTAACTTAATAGGAGACATTAAACCTCTGTGGTAAATCTATATCTAAATAAAAAAATAACAAACAGTGCATTAATGAAAAACTGTGCAACCATGAGATTTCATACAACGTTACTGCAGTGTTTTGGTTCTAAGGAAAAAATACGACCTTTGTGATCGGTTTGTAGTGATTAATGATAAGATTACTACGTAGTTGAAAGAAAAGAGTATTACTGCTTACTGCTAATCTCAAATTGGACTCCACTGACCGACAAACATACCTGGCTCTGGCAAGGTCTCCACGTTTCGCAGCGTCTAATAGCGCGGCATCTCCTCTTAGCGCGTCAGCTGTGTCACTGTCGCCCGCCCTCACTAGCTGTAAGGGTGTTAGGCCATCGCGATTCCTGCGGGTTGGGTCGGCTCCGTGCTGCGAAAGAAAAATTTTTGATTGATAAAATTTTACATTTACAGTACCCGGCGATAAATATTGCACATCGACCTATTCGATCCTGTCGATTTTATACAAAGAACAAAAATAATTATCAGAAGAAGCAAATCATAATTGTTTTAACAGCTCCTAATAGATACCGGACTATTTGTATTTCGTGCGACAGAGATAACGCTCTACTAAGCCGAAATTAGCCGATTGTCTCTTTCCAAAGGTCGATGTGCAATATTTATCGCCGGGTACTGTAATATAGATAGGTCCAAATCCCTTGTTCACAAACCAAACTAAATTTAAGTTCAGTGCACCTTTTTCTTTCTATTTCATTAAGAAAAGGACAGAAGATAAATTTTAGTTTAGTCCTGTCAAATTTTTTGCAATTTGCTGTTCAGTATTAAGTTGTACGTTGATCAAAATATGATTCGCGGCCGTAACAAATATGTATGTATTTACAGAATCATAATCATTAGAATCAGTAATACAATTTGTTAGGTTAGTATAATCACGTCTGCGCAGCGTCGACGCCGCGCAGACGCGACGTTGACGTTACGTCGTCGCGTGGCAAGCATTAACGTCCGCTGAACGCGACGTTAACGTCGCGCACATGTACCTGTTGCCAAAAAACGCAGACGCAACGTTGACGCTGAGCAGACGTTCGAGAGACGCCGACGCTCGTAAAACGCCAGTGGGATAGCGGCCTAAAGATACCTAAAATCGTGTACTGCGCATGTCAAACCACGTGGTGTGTCAAGTCTCATCTTTCGTGGCACGCATGGTACTCACCTTTAACAATAGCCGTACGATATCCGCCTTCCCCTTAGCCGCTGCCTCATGCAAGGGCGTGAACCTCCACAGGTCTGCGGCGTTGACGCCCGCGCCCGCAGACACCAGCAGCTCCGTCAGCTCGTAATGGCCGTACGAGCACGCGTTGTGGAGGGGGACCAGGCCACTAACGACAACAGAAATAAAAGAATAATGAAAAACACTAGCAGCGCCCCGCGGTTTCACTCGCATAAGTGTCGGTACCGTGGGATTTTTTGTTTTTTTGAAAATCTTTGCCCCACACTAGGAATTACTCCTGTATCGTGGGTGCGTTTACAAACATTTAAATTCACTTATAAACATAACATTCGTCTTATAAACATAACATGCGCAGTGTCGCTTACGGCAAAAGTGGCGCGAGTTCAATGGTTTTTCCCCATCTCAAAAAAATGCTCGACGCGCCTAAAGAAGTATGACTTCAAAAATAAGACTCTTTTGGACCAACTCCCCTTCAAATCGTCTTACGTAATAAATGAACAGCCCCATACAGGAACAAATTCCTATATAGAAAATTAGAAACACACCCAGCCGTTCGATTCTGGTAAAAATCTCACCGTGAAAACTTAGGTGAAGTGAGTTTGTTTTTGCTGGGAATTGACACTATTGACAGCTCACTCCACGCTCACTTCACCTAAGTTTTCACAGTGAGATTTTTACAGAATAGCACCGCTGTATGTATAATACTCACCCTTTATCTTTTGCATGGACGTCAGCACCTCTTTGTAATAGTAACTGAGCTAGAGGCAGACGGTTGTACCTGAGAAAAAAAAAAACAATGGCACTCCGGGAGTGCCGACAGAAGTGAAAACTTGAACAATTACGTGTGTATTTTTTAATTGTCTTATAAACAAAATACTTTGCCATCCCTCACTGACATATCGGATATACATTAAAACCGAGTACATCCCGAGCACAGCCGAACACATCCGAATGTAGCGCGGTGTCGGTGAGTGTAGACCTGAGTATATGGTTTTAATTTCAACTCGATACCGTCACGCGTTCCCGAGATAAAGGGTCTTGACAGACGGACAACAAAGTGATCCTATAAGGGTCCAGTTTTTTTCCTTTTGAGGACCTTTAAAATTTTCTGTTCCCTGCATGGCTCTAGTAATGTTAGTGATTCGTGCCCTAGAAATGGGTTACGTGGTAGAAGATTCTTTAAGACCAGGGGGCCTAAAAAGGCCACTCTGACAGAATCATAAAAACATAACATTATGAATCATAATGGACAGTTAACTGTTAAGTTAATCGTATCAAATCCCATTGATGAAGGATTTTTAAGTTATTTTTTTTATCTGTGCTAAAATACTGTTGCGCGCCACAATTGATGCCTGGTACATGGTGACATTAGTTACCACTAGCGCCATCTAGTATCGGGTAGCAGAACTAGTAGGGTCAAGGTTCTAGAAATTCCGAGAACTATCGACATCAGGTCAGTCGGGACCGGTATGTACTCGAACATTCTAGCTAGATGTTTATATAGTGCCACACACTATATAAGGCCGGTGTGAGCCGCGAGACACATACCTAGTGTTGGATAAGCGATACAAGCGAATACATCGAAGCGATATTCAAGTGCGACTAAGAGTGATCAGTAGTGAAATTGTGTTTCATAATTAGTACGTTTGAGTTGTAATTAGTGTTGTGATTAAAGTGTCAATTTTTGGTTTTTAAATCGGCAGTTTTTATTGTCACGAACCCCAAGCTCGTAAGAATACCAATCAGTCCAATCCAAATCCAATCCCAATCTCTTTGATTATACCTACGTAGTGCAGCGAAAAACAGATAAACACGGACTGTCTTCGCCATATTATGATTCATAATGTTATCCTTTTATGATTCTGCCAAAGTGGCCTTTTTAGGCTCCTAGTTCAGGTCAGCGGGATTGTCCGAAAGGGTTACCGCTGGCCCGGAACATAAAGGGCTAAGGAAGGAACACGGGTGGGTTTTAGTCAGTAAGAGTATGATACTCCCTTCCGCTCCACCCAGAGCGGGAGGGGTCACTTGATGATTTCCCATCCTGAAAAAAAAAGGCCTCTAATTCTGATGGTGCAAAACTTACCCGGCAGCAAAATGCAGTGGCGTAGAATGTCGGCCATCGACATCTCGACAGTTAACCAGTCGAGGTCGCGCGTCTAGGATGCCGCGCGCGTTCTCAACGTCGCCCGTACGTGCGGCTTCTAGGAGGCGGAGGGCTGCTGCGTTTGCGCAGGCGTCTGTTGGGTAACGAGAGAGAAAATACATATTATATTTATTTATTCCAAAACTGCATTGCGTTTTAGCTAACCGCTGCATCCATGGCCAACATCAACCTTTATTGGCTCATGTGATGGGCCATTCTGGAGGGCCATCATGGGCCCTCAAATGAAATAGTTTATTCTGTAAAAAGGATATCTGGATAAATTTTATACGTCATATTATTAAAAAAAAATATATAAAAATAAGCGAGATGAGGTCGGCGTTTCCTATCTGACTACTCTGTGAAGAAAGGCCGAAACAAATTCAGAAGTCACTTTTATGGGCCATCATGGCGGGCAACATAGGCCATTGTGGTGGGCCATTAATGGCCATCACAGGTTCACAGGTCATCATGGGCCAATGTGGAAGAGTGTTATTTGCCAGTGACGGGCATCACGGAGCATGGTCTGACCGTTGGCACGCGGCGGCCGAGTCCCGCGCGGCGCATGCACTGGCATCACGGAGTCTTACCGTCGGGCTGCGGGTACAGCGAGTCGAGCGCGGTGTCGGCGCCGCACGCGAGCAGCAGGCGGCACGCGGCGGCCGAGTCCCGCGCGGCGCATGCACTGGCATCACGGAGTCTTACCGTCGGGCTGCGGGTACAGCGAGTCGAGCGCGGTGTCGGCGCCGCACGCGAGCAGCAGGCGGCACGCGGCGGCCGAGTCCCGCGCGGCGCATGCACTGGCATCACGGAGTCTTACCGTCGGGCTGCGGGTACAGCGAGTCGAGCGCGGTGTCGGCGCCGCACGCGAGCAGCAGGCGGCACGCGGCGGCCGAGTCCCGCGCGGCGCATGCACTGGCATCACGGAGTCTTACCGTCGGGCTGCGGGTACAGCGAGTCGAGCGCGGTGTCGGCGCCGCACGCGAGCAGCAGGCGGCACGCGGCGGCCGAGTCCCGCGCGGCGCATGCACTGGCATCACGGAGTCTTACCGTCGGGCTGCGGGTACAGCGAGTCGAGCGCGGTGTCGGCGCCGCACGCGAGCAGCAGGCGGCACGCGGCGGCCGAGTCCCGCGCGGCGCATGCACTGGCATCACGGAGTCTTACCGTCGGGCTGCGGGTACAGCGAGTCGAGCGCGGTGTCGGCGCCGCACGCGAGCAGCAGGCGGCACGCGGCGGCCGAGTCCCGCGCGGCGCATGCACTGGCATCACGGAGTCTTACCGTCGGGCTGCGGGTACAGCGAGTCGAGCGCGGTGTCGGCGCCGCACGCGAGCAGCAGGCGGCACGCGGCGGCCGAGTCCCGCGCGGCGCATGCACTGGCATCACGGAGTCTTACCGTCGGGCTGCGGGTACAGCGAGTCGAGCGCGGTGTCGGCGCCGCACGCGAGCAGCAGGCGGCACGCGGCGGCCGAGTCCCGCGCGGCGCATGCACTGGCATCACGGAGTCTTACCGTCGGGCTGCGGGTACAGCGAGTCGAGCGCGGTGTCGGCGCCGCACGCGAGCAGCAGGCGGCACGCGGCGGCCGAGTCCCGCGCGGCGCATGCACTGGCATCACGGAGTCTTACCGTCGGGCTGCGGGTACAGCGAGTCGAGCGCGGTGTCGGCGCCGCACGCGAGCAGCAGGCGGCACGCGGCGGCCGAGTCCCGCGCGGCGCATGCACTGGCATCACGGAGTCTTACCGTCGGGCTGCGGGTACAGCGAGTCGAGCGCGGTGTCGGCGCCGCACGCGAGCAGCAGGCGGCACGCGGCGGCCGAGTCCCGCGCGGCGCATGCACTGGCATCACGGAGTCTTACCGTCGGGCTGCGGGTACAGCGAGTCGAGCGCGGTGTCGGCGCCGCACGCGAGCAGCAGGCGGCACGCGGCGGCCGAGTCCCGCGCGGCGCATGCACTGGCATCACGGAGTCTTACCGTCGGGCTGCGGGTACAGCGAGTCGAGCGCGGTGTCGGCGCCGCACGCGAGCAGCAGGCGGCACGCGGCGGCCGAGTCCCGCGCGGCGCATGCACTGGCATCACGGAGTCTTACCGTCGGGCTGCGGGTACAGCGAGTCGAGCGCGGTGTCGGCGCCGCACGCGAGCAGCAGGCGGCACGCGGCGGCCGAGTCCCGCGCGGCGCATGCACTGGCATCACGGAGTCTTACCGTCGGGCTGCGGGTACAGCGAGTCGAGCGCGGTGTCGGCGCCGCACGCGAGCAGCAGGCGGCACGCGGCGGCCGAGTCCCGCGCGGCGCATGCACTGGCATCACGGAGTCTTACCGTCGGGCTGCGGGTACAGCGAGTCGAGCGCGGTGTCGGCGCCGCACGCGAGCAGCAGGCGGCACGCGGCGGCCGAGTCCCGACGCGCCGCCACCGACAGCGCGCTGGAGCCGCGCGCGTCGCACGCGTTCACTTTCGCACCTGAGAACAAAACAATACATTTTTCACTCCTTCCGCTCAAAAGGACCGTCATTGTGGCGTACGTACCACATCTCCGTGTACGGACAAACTGCCCGTACATTTTCGTCCTTCGAGCCGGATTTTCACAACTGGAACAAACAGTCCTCCAAGCCTCACAGATACGAAGTGTTTCAATTTACGATAGCGGATCGCCCCGGTCAGATTGCGTTGACTGATTTGGCAGAGAGATAGATTGCATCCCGGGGAAGGACATAGGATACTTTTTATCGACGTTTTTAGTTTTTATCGGTGGAGTTTCTTGCCCATTCTTCTCCATACGAAAACTACCTTTTGGAAGGGGCGACTAGAATCAATTAAATTTTACTGTGAGTTTTGACGTTCAAAAGTGCCTTTAATGTGCTATTTTTTTTTTTTGGTTTTATCATTCTCTTATTTTAGAAGTTACAGGGGGACACACATTTTACCACTTTGGAAGTGTCTCTCGTGCAGGTGTTCACGTGAGCGATATGTGCCTGTACTTTTTTTTTTTTTTTTTTTAATCATTATTTCATTTTATTTCTTTGTTTAATTGATTAGGTATATAATAATGATTTCTTCGCTTTTTGCATGCCGTAAGGTAGAGTGTGTTGAAACTTTTTTTTAAATGCTAACATCTTATTTTGTACACATATTCTTTGCAAAATAAATTATTTCATTTCACAGTCATTTCATTTCATTTCACAGTGCAAACTATTCAGTTTAGAAAAAAAAAATATTAGAAACCTCAATATCATTTTTGAAGACCTATCCATAGATATCCCACAAGTATGGGTTTGATGAAAAAAAATTTGAGTTTCAGTTCTAGTTATGGGGAACCCCCAAAATTTTTTGTTTTTTTTTTCTATTTTTGGGTGAAAAACTTAATGCGGTTCACAGAATACATCAACAATACATCAGAATACACATCTTACCAAGTTTCAACAAGTTTCAAGTTCTTATAGTTTCGGAAAAAGTGGCTATGACATACGAACGGAAAGACAGACAGACATGACGAATCCATAAGGGTTCCGTTTTTTGCCATTTGGCTACGGAACCCTAAAATAAGCCTTATTGTTTTTTAGGGCTTGGTGAGAACACATTTTATAAATTTCCTTATAGTTTTTCTTTCTATGAAACAAATATACACAAAATCTAGCAGTTCAAGAGCTCGTAAAGTGCCTGCGAGAGAGAGATGCCCGATACGTATTATACGGGGAGTGAGGTAACGTTATCATACCTACACACCGCACTACAAGAGGGCCTAAAGTGGTCTAACGCCGCGTACGTGTTCCACGCGCGCCTCAAAGAGATGTCAGCATCAATGGAAGGGGCCCGTCAGGGCCGAAGCCTGCCGGGTCAGCGGGATTGTCCGAAAGGGTTACCGCTGGCCCGGAACATAAAGGGCTAAGGAAGGAACACGGGTGGGTTTTAGTCAGTATGAGTCTGACACTCCCTTCCGCTCCACCCAGAGCGGGAGGGGTCATTTGATGATTTCCCATCCTGAAAAAAAAGGGAGCAAATTACAATAAACTCACCATGTCTCAGTAGTAGATCCATAGCATCTAAGTGTGCGTGTTCAGTGGCCACATGCAGCGGGGTCTGACCTTCTTTGTTCTTCTCGTTGACGCGACCACCTTTTCTGATCAGCATCTCCATGACCTGCAAATATAAATAAACAGGATAAGCATTTTTTGACGGAACGACCTGTAGTAAAATGAGTTTTTAATTTTTTGCAACTTTTTCTTTGCAATTATGGTAAATACTGATCTTATGTAAGATTAACAAGGGGGGGGGGTTCATCCAAGTCTTATTTTTTCTTACGTAGGGGGAGAGGGGTTAGAAAGTGATCAAAATTGTCTTACGTAATAAATGAACAGAAACACAGAAAGAATATAGAAACACAGTCTTTTTTTTTCAGGATGGGAAATCATCAAATGACCCTCCCGCTCTGGGTGGAGCGGAAGGGAGTGTCAGACTCTTACTGACTAAAACCCACCCGTGTTCCTTCCTTAGCCCTTTATGTTCCGGGCCAGCGGTAACCCTTTCGGACAATCCCGCTGACCCGGATCCTTGCGTACTTCCTTCGTGCATTGATGTCTGAAATGGTCTTTTGAGGAAAGTAGCAGACAGATGGAGTGGACCTGTCCTGTCAGAGCAGGGCTAGGCAGATTATGATCTCACCTGCTTCCGTTTAGGGTACACGCTAGATGCAGCACAATGCAGCGGTCGCTCTCCAGTCGTCACATGCTGGAAGTTGACCAGGGCTTCCACGCTACATTCGCCGGGGAGGGAGGAGGTACTGCCGCTTGTTGAGGCTTGAGAACTCTGAAATTTATTTATTTCATTTATTAAGGTACACCAACAGCTTCTATGCTAGCTTCCGCCCGCGGCTTCGTCCGCTAGGTATCATAATATGAATTATATTATAATGCACCATGTTAATTGCTAAATAGTACGTTTAGCAGTATGTCAAAAAGTCAAAACTATAGCCTTGTGAAGTTGTGATTATTGTTACGAGCTTGGGGTTCGTGACAATAAAAACTGCCGATTTAATAACCAAAAATTTACACTTTAATCACAACACTAATTACAACTCAAACACACTAATTATGAAACACAATTTCACTACTGATCACTCTTAGTCGCACTTGGATTACAATACAAAGGAAATTAAGTTAATACAGTATGTTAACTAACAGAGGGCGTTCCCGTTAACCCGCAATAGTATAGCATCCATACATGCAAAAAAAAATATTACCATTCGAAAATAAAATGTTTTTATTTTTTTTTTATATTAAAATATTCACTAAAAATCGTAAATTGATACGTTAAAGAAACACTCTGTACACGCGTACTTGAAGGACAGCAATGTCGGAATTTATTTAATTAAATAAATTAGAATTAATTAAATAAATAGAGTATCAATTTACGATTTTTAGTGAATAATTTAATATAAAAAAAATAAAAACATTTTATTTTCGAATGGTAATATTTTTTTTTGCATGTATGGATGCTATACTATTGTGGGTTAACGGGAACGCCCTCTGTTAGTTAACGTACTGTATAATGCAAAGAGAGTCTTACAATCTTCAGCAGCTCCAACAATATTTTCAAGTGTTAATCAATTAGAATAGAATAGAATACAATAAAAAAAATAAATGTATAAAAAAAAATAAAAAAACAATAAATAAAATCAATCAATCAATCAATTTGTGTTAATCAATTAGTTGTTTTTTTTTTGTGTTAATCAATTAGTTGTTATTTTTAGCATCTTTTTACACCATGTTTGTAAGCAAATAAATATTATTATATTATATTCCCGTTGGAATATCGGGATAAAAAGTATCCTATGTGTTAATCCTGGTTATAAGCTATACGTGTGCCAAATTTCATTCAAATCGGTTCAGTAGTTTTTACGCCAAAGGGGAACAAACAACTATCCATCCTCACAAACTTTCGCTTTTATAATACATATTAATAGAGGTATGAGGAACAGAGTGTAAAGTTCACTCATACTCTATAGAAAAGGGAGGATCCTCCGACCAGACGGGTGTTGTGTCTGGCGGGCAACTGCCCGATGATTCATGTCGGGCCGTTGTATCTATGCTAGTTGCGCGGTAAACTCTGCTTGCGAGATGCAGGATTTTGCGTGACGTCAGTATGGCGTGTTGTTTGCATGTGGCGTTGTAGATACCGCTACAATATTAGTAGGATTATTTCAGTAACGGTGGAGTTTCTTACCCATTCTTCTCCATACGAACACTACCTTTTGGAAGGGTCGACTAGAATCAATTCTATTTGTTGTAATTTCTGACGTTCTTTTATGTGCCTATTTGAAATAAATTCTTTGACTAAGTATTATGCTCACCTGATGTTGATGTCCTGAGACTGCAGTTAGCTGTTTCTTGACCCTCGCGGGCTCGGCCAGTCTACACGCTTCTAGCAAGCAGTGACCTCGATATTCAACTGGAATACAGAAATGAATTTTATTTAAGTATTTAATTTTATTTTGACCTTCTTCATAAGGAGAATGGTTAAGAGGGAAGCGCTAAGGTAGCCCGCGAAATTCAAATTTTTTTAAGTTTTTTGCAATTTGCTGGTCAGTATTAAGTTGTACGTCGATCAAAATATGATACGCGGCCGTAACAAATATGTATTTACAGAATAATAGTCATTAAAGTCATCAACACAACTCTCTAAGACCATGTAACTCCAAAGAATGACGATTTCATGAAACAGTTATTCTTTGGGGTTACGTAGCCTTGTGGTGCGGAACCCTTCGCATGCGAATCCGACTCGCACTTAGCCAGTTTTTTAAGCCGCCATCTATGCATTCTGCACATCAAACTGAGGAACAAAAAGTACACCCGTTATACTTACAAGCGAGTCTCTCCTGCAATTCCCTGGTAGGAGCGACATCAAGGGCTGATTTGCCGTGGCAATTCAGCAGTGTGGGGTCTGCACCTTCACTCAGCAGTAGAGAACAAACCTGTAATAGAGACATAATAATATGGTGTAGCGGTATCTACAACGCCACATGCAAACAACGTGTCATACTAACGTCACGCAAAATCCTGCATCGCGCAAGCAGAGTTTACCGCGCAACTAGCATAGATACAACGGCCCGACATGAATCATCGGGCAGTTGCCCGCCAGACACAACACCCGTCTGGTCGGAGGATCCTCCCTTTTCTAGAGTAAGAGTGAACTTTACACCCTGTTCCTCATACCTCTATACTGGTTTATATTGCGCTAATGCGTTGGAGTTGAAGGTGGACTGAACAAGGTGGGTAAAGGCTGCAAGAAGCCTAGAGTCAGAGTTAGAGCCTTTGACAGTCGTTACGGGTAGTCAGACGTCCGAAAGTCTGACAACCAGTCTTACCAAGGGGTATCGTATTACCCAGTAACTGGGTTGTGGGGATCAGATAAGCAGTCGCTCCATGTAAAATACTGGTATTCAGCTGCATCCGGTTAGACTGGAAGCCGACCCCGACATAGTTGGGAAAAGGCTGGGCAGATGATGACCATGGTTTTTTCGCATTAGAATCCCCACTATCTTGCAGAGTTGAACTTTCTCGTATTTCCGAAGATACCCTCACTATGTTACCTTTCAGGGGGATTGTCCGAAAGGGTTACCGCTGGCCCGGAACATAAAGGACTAAGGAAGGAACACGGGTGGGTTTTAGTCAGTAAGAGTCTGACACTCCCTTCCGCTCCACCCAGAGCGGGAGGGGTCATTTGATGATTTCCCATCCAGAAAAAAAAAACAGCATGTGTGCAATTCACACGTGGTAGAAGTGAAACCTTCAAAGACACTGTATAATGCTTCCTATCTCATTTTCTCCCACGTTAAATCTTATGAATTTACATGTCTCTTTTTACTGTCGAGCGGTGGTGGCCAAGTGGTAACGGCCGCGACTTACGAGTTGTAGGTCGTAGGTTCGAACCCAGACAGGCGCTTTACTTTGTGTAAATTATTTCATCACCACTGCTCACAAAACGGTGAAGGAAAACATCGTGAGGAAACCGGCATGTCCTAGAACCAAAAATTCGAAGACATGTGACATCTACCAACCCGCACTGGGCCCGCGTGGTGGATTACGGCCCACTCCCTCTCACTGAGAGGAGGCCTGTGTCCCAGCAGTGGGAACATTATAGGCTGATGATGATGATGATTTTTACTGTCGCTTTTTCGTTTCATAAACTTTCAAATCACAACGATGCTAAAGAACATCCATCCATCCATCCATCCATCCATCCATCCACATCTACATCCACACATCCATTAAATGTGATGTCATTTGTACTAATAAAAAACAAAAACACTGTATAATGCTTCCTATCTCATTTTCTCCTACGTAAAATCTTATATGTCTTTTTTTACTGTTGCTTTTTCGTTTCATAAAATTTCAAATCACAACGATGCTAAAGAAAGAAGTTTTCACTTCAAAAAAGCTATGTTACCTCCAGCCGCGCCTTGCTAGCCGCCTCGTGTAGCGGTGTGAAGGCCCACAGGTCCGTCGCGTTCACATCCGCTCCCGCACGCACCAGCAGCTCCGTGACCTCGTAGTGGCCGTACGAACACGCGTTGTGGAGGGGGACGAGGCCTCTGTAAAAAGAGGAGGGAAATATTACGTTACTAACGTAAAATCAAGTCTGTATTTCATGAAAGGGAGAGTAGAGAGCGTTTATTACACTTGTTTATATCCTATGTAAATTATAGAGGGAGCCTATGGTCTACTGCCAATTAGTAAGTAATTTAAAGTTTGCCCAAGAGACCCTCGATATTGAAAGCCACGGTTCTTCTGGAAGACAAAAAATAATACAAGATACTTGAAACAAAACACCACGGTCTACTAAGGAAGTCATTACAAAATAGCTTGAAGTACCTTTGGTCTACTATTCGTTCCAAAATACCGTATTTTGCTCCCCAAAAGACCGCAGTCTACTATGGTCTACTGACTAAATAGACCGTCGTCTAACACTAGAAGACTGTGGTCTACTCCTCAAAAGACCGCAGTTTACTCCCCAAAAGACAAAGTTCTACTGCTATAATGCTATGGTCACCAGTCTACTTCTAGAAGACCGTGGTCTTTTCCCCAAAAGACCATGGTCTACTCACCCCTTATCCTTAGCATGAACATCAGCGCCCCTTTGCAGCAGTAACCTCACTGCCCTCGCTCTATTGTACCCTGCAGCCAGGTGTAACGGTGTGGACCGTCTGCCGTCACTCGCGTGGACGTTGACGTTTAGTGGCGTAAGGAGGGACGCGAGACGGTCATCGGCGCCGGACCGGGCTGCTTCTAGCACGTCTGCTGCACAGTATTCACCTGGAAAAGAGAAGAATTTATGGTAATGATCAATCAGAAATGTCAGAGTAAAATGAAAAAAAAAATCTTTTAGAGCTAGGTAATGTATATTTATTTTATTTCTAATTTTGAGTGTTGTTCCATATTTATATGTAATCGTAAGCTGCACTGGTTGACGTCTTCACGTCAACGCCAGCTGTCGCTAAAAACCATCGCTGGGGCTCTGTCTCGAATAGGGTCTAGCATTATGCTGAGCGACAGCCGTTTTGCGTGGGTGGGACGCATGTTTTGCGTGGGTGTAGCGCATGTTTTGCGTGGGTGTGACGCAAGTTTTGCGTGGGTATGACGCATGTTTTATTCCAACTTGTATTTTTTTTGTGTTTGTTTTCTTTTTCTGCGTCATGTTTACCGCAAATAAACGTATTTTCTTTCTTTCTTTTAAAAGAATCAATTTTACTTCCTTACCTGTCAACACAGGCCTGGTAGCAGAGTCGGCTAGATCGAGCGGAGTCTTGCCTTCCGTGTTGCGAATGTTCGGGTCAGCTCCGTGTTGTAGTAACGCTGGGGACAATATAAATGAAACAAAGTCGGTTTAGTTACACCATTTATTTATTTATTTATTTATTTAAACTTTTCGCACAAAAGGTACAAAGGCGGACTTAATGCCTTAGGCATTCTCTACCAGTCAACCAAGGGTGGTGAAGAGATTGGATGGCAGGTGCTTTGTGTGAGAGATTATAATTATAACTCAAGAACGGATGGACCGATTTTTATGATCTTTGATTTGTTGGATTTGTCTCCACCCCGAATAGCAGAATAACTATTAAAACAATCAAATTGCAGAAAAAAAAATAAGATTATTAATTTTTAACCAACTTCAAAAAAGGAGGAGGTTCTCAATTCGGATGTAACACATATATATAATTTTTTTAAATGTATTTTCGGGCACGGATTTGCAATTTTTTTTTTTTGTTCCAATGATGTTTTCTCCCATGTATTAATTCTAAGGCGGTTCCAAGTTCACTGGGTCAGCTAGTAAGCAGTGATGTACAAGATACCTTAAATAAAGTATCTGAAATACAAAATGCAAAATACTTTTAAATTAAGTATTTCAGATACCAGATGCAAATACCTTTCTGTAATGGTATCTGAAATACAAGATATAAAATACGTATCTTTTAAATACTTTTTATAGAAAAAATACTTTTGTAAAAAAAAAAAAACATTTTTTTTAATGAAAGTTTATTTTTTTACATGTAAATCGCGTTTTATTTTATTAAAATTTAATCGCGATTATCGCGTTAATATTTTTGGTTCTTTATGCAGTTTTAATCGTTATTTCAATACACACATACTGTATAAACAGCCGTCAAAATATTGTGTTATTTTTTTTTAGATATCTAGTGTTATGAAAAAGTCAAGGCTTAAAGAAAAGACTCAATTTTCTCATAGCTGCGACCAACCGTCCGAACTTTTATGTGTCTGTCTCCCTCAAACACAGACTATTATGCAAAATAATTAAAAATGACAAGGGGCATAGCCAATAACATTTTGTAGAAAGAAAGAATTGCCACGCCACCTATCAATTCGGCCCTAAAAGACTGAAGATTCAATAATGCGTTCAGTTTCATCTAAGACAACGTTAATATTTAAAATTATTGTCACCTAAGATGTCACAATAAAATCACCAATTACTAAAAGTATTTTAGCAAACATAGTATCTACAAAATACTAAGATACCAAACAACAGGTATTTAAATACAAGATACAAAATGCATTTCAAAAAAGTATCTGAAATACAGATACAAGATATGTATTTTGTATCTTGTATCTGTATTTCAGATACTTGTATCTTAGATAAGTCACATCTCTGCTAGTAAGTCTTGTACATAAATAAACAAATGTTTATTCGCTTGTATTCTCTTTATAAGGTAACAATACAGACAGTATTGTCAAGCCGTCCGCGTTGTCCGTATCATACACGGTCACGTTACTGAACCTCATCGTCTGCTATGTTGGGGTCGGCTTCCAGTATAACCGGATGCAGCTGAGTACCAGTATTTTACATGGAGCGACTGCCTATCTGACCTCAACAACCCAGCTACTGGTTAATACGATACCCCTTGGTAAGACTGGTTGTCAGACTTTCGAGCTACTGACGACCCGAAACGACTGTCAAACATCCACGAATGACAGCCGGGACCAACGGCTTAACGTGCTTTCCGAGGCACGGAGGGGTCTTGGTATGTAAAGATGGTCACCCATCCATGGACCAACCGCGGCAAGCGTAGCTTAACCTGATCGATCGACCCGTGCGACTGTTATTTTTTAGCCACAAGCCGAAACTGTACCTACCATGATAAAAAAATATTATATATAAATTAAAATATTATTTAAAAATAATATTATATTATAAAAATATTATATAATATTCTTACTAATCAGTTTTCTGAAATCCTGATCAAATGTCTGATTATTAAAACCATTTCCAAATGTTAAACTGAAGATTTCGATATCCTATAATCAAAGATTTCATCAGGCAAAGGGCGTTTACGCAGTACGGCATTTCATACAAACTTTCAAGCCTTTGTTTTTCGAAATGAATAAACCTATTTAAACTTCATACGCATAAGCAGGATACAAAGGTCTAAAAA
Source organism: Luperina testacea (assembly GCA_927399505.1). Lineage (NCBI taxonomy): Eukaryota > Metazoa > Arthropoda > Insecta > Lepidoptera > Noctuidae > Luperina > Luperina testacea. The sequence goes on along the minus strand of OV656785.1, from coordinate 2,126,030 downwards.
GTTAGTTAAGAACATTATTGAAATGTCTTATTTAAAAAAAGATAACTGGAAATCTCTGTTTCTATGGAAAATTTAAAATCGGTCTAATTTGGCTGTAACACTATTTTTCGAAAATGTTCTTAACTAACTTTTTAGACCTTTGTATCCTGCTTATGCGTATGAAGTTACATTAAAATCGGTTCATTAATTTCGAAAAATAAGGGCTTGAAAGTTTGTATGAAATGGCGTACGGCGTAGACGCTCTTAATGTCACACCTAAAACTCACCTATGCAAACATCGACCTTCCCCTTAGCGGCTGCCTCATGTAGCGGCGTATACCCCCAGTTGTCCCGGGCCGCGGGCGCCGCGCCGGCCCCCAGCAGAGCCCTCACCACGTCCGCATGCCCGAAGGAGCAGGCGTTGTGTAGTGGCTGGAGACCGCCGTCGTCACGCGCTTGCAGAGCCGCCCCGGCAGCGATGAGGATTTCCACTACTTCCCTGCGGCCGTATCCTGGAAAGAAGATAGATAGATAGATAGATAAATCGCTTATTCAGTGCAACAAAAGACACAAATACATATTAAAAACATCCAAAAAGTTGAAAAAAAAATTAAAAATAACAGACATTAAAAAGATAAATTAACTCAGAAGACGGAAGAAGACAGTTCGAGGGTCAGATCTGGCTAGAAAATTACTGTGTTATGGCAGAAGTCGCCAAACAAATGTCAGATCGTTGCCAGCTATAAGACCGCCCATTATGAACATCAAAGTTGATCACGTGACATCCATATTTTTTTGTACAGACACCAAGCTACCCGAAACTGTCAAATTTTCCCAATCAACTTAGAACCTTATGCTGTAGCGATAAAGCTGAAAATCTATTAAAGAAATTTGACAGATTGTAGTAGCTTGAGGTGCTGGCGTCTGTACATTTTAAAAAAAAAAATTGACATAATTGTATTTACGCGTACAAATAAATGTAACTTGATCAATTCAATTGTGATTTCCATTTACCTCCTTCTCTATATCCATACAAAATATCTATCCAACAAATAAAATAAAAATTTTCTTTTGAAAAATGCAACTATTCCATCAGTATTTTCTTATGACGTTGTCACGTTCAACTGTCGTCAGTAAACCGACTTTACAGACAACCGATTTTTTTTATTCTTTGTATAAAATCGATAGGATCGAATAGGTCGATGTGCAATATTTATCGCCGGGTACTGTAGTTTGTTCTTTCTTACGTTTTTTGCCCCTAAGGGTCTAAGCGTGATGTTAAATAGCCTATAGCCTTGCTCAATAATTGGGCTATCAAATGCACAAAAAAAACAAATCCCACCAGTAGTTGCAGAGATTAGCGCGTCCAAACAAACAAACAAACTCATCAGATTTATTTTTGATGAAAATTATTTTTTTATTGTTAGTAAAAGTATTATTAGTAGAGATAAGTAGATATATAGATTTATTCAATAATAATTCGAACCTAAGAATACCTATTCATAATCAGACAAAAGAAAAAAACTTAGCACGTTTATCACTTTTACTTCACAAAACAAGTTAGATAATCTAAATTGATTGCAAACTAGCGATAACATGAAATTGTAATAAATTAACCAATTAAGGTGAATGGGTAGTTGAGACCGCGAAATTCAAATTTTCTTACGTTTTTTGCAATTTGCAGGTCAGTGTCAGGTTGTATCTTGATCAAAATATGATTCGCGACAATAGCAGGTACATATTTAGAGAAGTATAATCATTAGAATCAATAATACATCTTTCTAAGTTAGATTTCTACCACTAACACTTTTCCATAAGAGATTGGTGGTTGGTGGTAGAAATCTAACTTAGAAAGATATATTAATGATTCTAATGATTATAATTCCCTAAATATGTACCTGTTATTGTCGCGAATCATATTTTGAACAAAATACAATCTGACACTGACCTGCAAATTGCAAAAAACGTAAGAAAATTTGAATTTCGCGGTCTACCACTATCCATTCACCTTAACTGTGATTTTACTTTACAATAACAATGTGCAACAACCCGTTTTGAGTACAGTCAACTGCACACGTGGTCACACTTGCACTACGAAAATAGCCTTCCTCAAGAAATTAGGCTATCAAATGCGAAAATATTTCTTTCAATTCCGACTGGTTATTTTAGAGATTAGCGCATTCAAACCAACAAACTTTTCAGCTATATTATTAGTTTAAAAATAGTTAAAAATAGGAAATACTTTTACACAATAATTCTATATAGGTTAACATTTTAATCACCTTTTTTCAGGATGGGATATCATCAAATGACCCCTCCCGCTCTGGGTGGAGCGGAAGGGAGTGTCAGACTCTTACTGACTAAAACCCACCCGTGTTCCATCCTTAGCCCTTTATGTTCCGGGCCAGCGGTAGCCCTTTCGGACAATTACTCATCATTATGAACAACTTTTACTATGGGAACAAACACGAAATCGCGAAAAAAAAAATTAGCTGTTCCCTACATTTTGACGAGTTATGCGAACATTAATGTAGAGAACAGCTGATTCTTTTTTCATGATTTCAGATTTGGTCCCATAGTAAAAGTTGTTCATAATGATGAGTACAATGACACCATAAGAGGTTAACGGTGATCAAAATTTCACCCTGTATTAGATCACACTAATATTATAAAGGCGAAAGTTTGTGTGTGTGTGTGCGTGTTTATATGTTTCTTACTTCTTCACGCTCAAACGGCTGAACCAATTTTGATAAAATTTTGTATCGAGGTAGCTGACACCCTGGATTAGCATATAGGCTACTTTTGACCCTATATTCCCACGGGATCGACACATACGCGGGTGAAACCGCGGGGCGCAGCTAGTATAATTAAAAAACACAACGGTGGATTTATTTGAAGCGTAGCCAACAAGGTCCTACAATCTTCTCATAAAATAAAAGAGAAATCGCTGTATCTTACAAGGCCAAGGACAAACACGTTAGATCTTAAACAAAAGAATTTGCACACTGTCTAGATTGAATTATAGATAAATATTTTTTCAGTTTTGTGTTAGTTTTTTTTTTAGCAAAAATCGGTTGTCTGTAAAGTCGGTTTACTGACGATAGTTGAACGAGACAACGTCATAAGAAAATACTGATGGAATAGTTGCATTGCATTTGTTAATATTCGCTTGCACTTCAAGCCGCCATGGAACGCTACAGAGCAAGGCCGCGAGGTAACGATACATGAGTCATGTTTTTTCGTGAGTGCTGCCAGCTTCATCGATTCATTAGACGTTGTCACGTCAAAACCTTCAAGCTGATCCAATATAGGGGTATGCAGAAAGTAGCTACACACTACTATAAAAACCGGCCAAGGGCGAGTCGAACTTACACATTAAGGGTTCCAGACCATCAGCGGGATTGTCCGAAAGGGTTACCGCTGGCCCGGAACATAAAGGGCTAAGGAAGGAACAGGGTGGGTTTTAGTCAGTAAGAGTCTGACACTCCCTTCCGCTCCACCCAGAGCGGGAGGAGTCATCTGATGATTTCCCAACCTCAAAAAAAAAAAAAAAGGGTTCCAGACCACAAGCCAAACAAAAAAACCCCGAAAAAATCTCTTTTCTTGTATAAAGACAAGGGGTCTTTATACAAGAAACGAGTATTTTAAGGCGTTTTTAAGTTTTTTCTAATTTTTAACTTCATTTTATTTTTATTACTAACTGCATCGCGCGGTTCCACCCGCGTAAATGTCGATCCCGTGGGAATATCGGGATAAAAAGTAGCCTATATGTTAATCCAGGGTGTCAGCTACCGCCATACAAAATTTCATCAAAATTGGTCCAGTCGTTTGAGCGTGAAGAAGTGACAAACATATAAACACACACACACACACACACAAACTTTCGCCTTTATAATATTATTGTGATTTAGAAAGAAAATACGTTTATTTGCGGTGAACATGACGCAAAACAGAACATAAACAAAAAAAAAATTGAAAAAGAAGGTAGGGCGGAAACATGCGTCACATCCACGCAAAACGGCTATCGCCAACGATTGTCGTCGTATCGGCTATCGTCGCTTTCTATTTGTATTTGATCTTGTTGTTGTTCGACGACCTTGTGAAGGCCGCAGGAACCCGTTGGATGCGAGAAGCACAGAACCGGTCGAAGTGGAGGTGCTTGGGGGAGGCCTATGTCCAGCAGTGGACGTCTTTCGGCTGCTGGAATGATGATGATGATTTGTTGTTCTAGTGGCAATAGAAATACACACTCTGTGAACATTCCGTCTGTCTACCTATTACGGTTCATGAGATACAGCCCTGTGACATACAGACGGACGGATGGACGGACGGACGTACAGTGGAGTCTTAGTAATAGGGACTCTAAGGACCTGTAAAAAGTAGCTTTGGCCAGGAATAAAACACGTTACGTAACTGGGATCTTGTTTTCGCATAATGTTCATTTTAACCCCCGACGCAAAAATGAAGGGGTGTTATAAGTTTGACGTGTCTGTGTGTGTGTGTGTGTGTGTGTGTCTGTGGCATCGTAGCTCCCGAACGGATGAACTTTTGTTTTTCCTAATAAACTTTGACATAACTATTTTGGCATATTTAATACCTTGCCATATTTTTTTTGGCATAAAGTTTATGTTTTCATAATTATCTTGAAGGCTAATTTGTTTTGGCATAAATTTAATTTGCATTACTAAACTAAAGTAATTAAAATTAAATTATTGTCTTAAAAATTCAATATATTGTGCTACCAGGCGGTGTAGGATGCAAGAGCGAGCGAAGAGCACCCAGAGGTTCAATAAAAAATAAAATTAAAAAATTAAAAATTTATGCGTACTTGATGGCGGATGGGGGAAACCCCCCCCGGGTTTATAGAATACTGTTTATCCCGGTATTCCCACGGGAGCGCCACTCATGCAGGTGAAACCACGGGGCGCAGCTATTTATACTATCTTACTAATATTATAAACTAGCTGCGCCTCGCGGTTTCACCCGCGTAAATGTCGATCCCGTGGGAATATCGGGATAAAAAGTAGCCATATGTTATTCCAGGGTAGGTACATTCAGCGGTCAGTGAACATTCAGCAAAGCGCACAAATGACAACCAACTGGTTGTTACCTGATAAGCTTACCGTATAAAAACTATATGGGGTAGTGTGCGTCAGGTCATTAGCTAACGAGATTCACACGTTTTTCTAGGAATTCTGTATTTTGTCTTTTTTTACTTTTGGCCAGCTTTTTGGGCCAAATACCTGTACAATGCGTGCCACGAAAGAGGAGACTTGACACACCACGTGGTTTGACTTGCGCAGAACACGATTTTAGGTGTCTTTAGCGATATGAGGTCTGAGTGCGGGACGGGACCGGATGTCATAGGGGCAGCGGAAAGAGCGGGGGAGGCGGGGTCAAGTCTCATCTTTCGTGGCACGAATTGTATTTGTACACGTGTGGCACGAATTGTTGTTGTATTTGTAAGAGGGAGGGGGGGGGTACACTCTACCAGTAGCCCAGAAGTGATCGATGTTATAGATGTTTATGAGGTAGGTGTCTATGGTTCAATTTATCTTTTTAATCTTTGTTATTTTTGATGTGAAACATCTATCTATCTATCATGGGGTTTAGGTTTCCGCACTTAGTCCTTGAAGTGGACCATTGTGCGTGTGAAACATCTATAGCCGCACGTAAAACAAATTTCTGGCGTGGCGACGCATGCCGTGGCGACGCGTCGCCACGCTATCATCATCATCATCAGCCTATAATGTTCCCACTGCTGGGACACAGGCCTCCTCTCAGTGAGAGGGAGTGGGCCGTAATCCACCACGCGGGCCCAGTGCGAGTTGGTAGATGTCACATGTCTTCGAACTTTTGGTTCTAGGACATGCCGGTTTCCTCACGATGTTTTCCTTCACCGTTTTGTGAGCAGTGGTGATGAAATAATTTACACAAAGTAAAGCGCCTGTCTGGGTTCGAACCTACGACCTACAACTCGTAAGTCGCGGCCGTTACCACTTGGCCACCACTGCTCTTTATATCGCAATCTGTTCCTTTCAATCATATTACCTACTTTTTCAAAATAATGTCGATGTTTCACATCTGCCAGGCGTCCCGTGACGGCTCACTTTTTTTTTTATCTTTTTTGATGTTTTTAATACTTGTATTGTCTTTTGTTGCACTAAATAAACGTTTTATCTCACGCGCGCCCTCTTTGGGTTGGTAGATACGATACTAAAAAAATATTTTTGTTCTAGAGGCATTAATTATTCAGGAAGAAAAAAGGGGAATACATTGGTATGGAGAATCGCACACCCTGTTCTTGCTCTTAATGGCTAATAAAAATGGATGCGATGCGATGCAGCTGTGATGTGCACTTAGCTTTAGGCTGACTCATATCACATTCGTATGATTCATGACTGATTCTCATTTATATTGTCAGTGAAAGTGCTTCAATTAATCAATCTACTGCTAAAGTTCCACCCAACACACATCTATGTAACTGTTACACATTATAGTTGGATAAGTATTGATTATATGTTTTTGAAGTGAAAACTTCTTTAGCGGCGCTGCGTACTTTTTTGGAATGGGTAAAAACTTCTAAATTCGCGTCAGGTCACGTGACCCTGATCGTAAGATTCGTAAGACGTAAAACGAAAGACGCGCGTTGTTGAGGACAGCGCCATCTATGCACATCGGGAAGAACTACGAGGGCCTCGCGTACTAACTACGTAGTTCATCCAACAACGACGGTAGTTCATCCAACAACGACGAGATGGCGCTGAACCACGGATATATAACTGACGTTTTGTTTATAAGACGATTCACAAAATACACTCGTAATTGTTCAAGTTTTCACTTCTGTCGGCACTACCGGAGTGCCAGTGTTTTTTTTTGGTCGGTGTACCTCAGGAAATAACCATTAAAAAGCACCCCTATTTTTTCACAAAAATTTTTTTCAGCTTTATAATAGTTACTTGGAAAATTATAAAAAAAATATATAATGGAAAGCTAATTAAGAGCTTTCATGTCGCGTTGGTTTCATTCAAATAGCTATCATAGTTTCGTAGAAATATAATTTTGGTGTTAGGGGTTGCAACCCCTATTTTCCAAAAACGAATGAAGTTAGGGGTTTGATAATTGGCCAAAAATTATTTTCAATAACTAGTAATATATTAAGAGCGTTATTACAAAACCGAAGTGCTCAGTTTTAGGTAAATTCGACGGCGCGCGGCAGCAGATGCGCACGTGTGCGTCTAGGGAAGAACGCTATGCACACATACAAACCGCTATGCGTCGGACGCCAGGATCAAACCAACAAGAGCCTTCGTTTTCAAAATAAATTAAATTACTGTTATTATAGTTCATGAAATATTATTTGTACCGATGAGTGTTACCTACAAACGGTTTGAGTTACAATAGGGTCATACAAATTTACTTCACTTTTAATTTTTATTTTATACCACTAAAGTGACAAACTAGCATACGGCCCGCTTGATGGTGTGTAGTTACCGCAGCCTAAAGCAGTGTTGCCAGTGACAGATAGTGAAATGTAACATGAGAGAGCTCAAAAAGTAACATTTTCACGAGAAAAGTAACATTACCTTATTTTTTGTGGAAAACGACTAATAATAACATGGCACTTTATTACATAAAAAAAAGCTGTCCCCTTAGTAGGCTTCGAAAGAATCGTAATAACAAACTGAACTGAACCAACACGGATGCCACTACTAGGCTGTCGCTCACTCGCCTAAGTAAGCGGGATGGGTCATTTAGAAATTCACGCGAGTGAGTGAATATGCGATACGACAAACGAAGTGAAAAATTTTCGCGCTGTCGTCGCGTCAGAATTTGGTCACAAAATCAAGACAATCAAGTGCGCCAACATGACGAACGAAACCTTTCTTGTATGCGTTCCGTTTCATGTTTATTTTTAGTAACATTTTGAGGCGTGTAACATGGAGGTAACATGAGAGGGTCAAAAGTACCTAACGTAAAATGTTACAAAAGTAACATACTGGCAACGCTGGCCTAAAGACGCTTGCATTGCCAGAAGCTGCATTACTTGCGCGTTGCCAGCCTCTAACATTACTTACAAATACTTTTGTGCTACTTTTATAAATACTTTTTGTACCTACTTTTTTTACGAAGTTTAATATACAGTATGTTAACTAACAGAGGGCGTTCCCGTTAACCCGCAATAGTATAGCATCCATACATGCTAAAAAAAATATTACCATTTGAAAATAAAATGTTTTTATATTTTTTTATATTAAAATATTCACTAAAAATTGTAAATTGATACGTTAAAGAAACACTCTGTACACGCGTACTTGAAGGACAGCAATGTCGGAATTTATTTAATTAAATAAATTAGAATTAATTAAATAAATAGAGTATCAATTTACGATTTTTAGTGAATATTTTAATATAAAAAAAAAATAAAAACATTTTATTTTCGAATGGTAATATTGTTTTTAGCATGTATGGATGCTATACTATTGCGGGTTAACGGGAACGCCCTCTGTTAGTTAACATACTGTATTATGTAATTTATTTAGCAGGTAGGAAGACATTTTAGTACTTATTTATAGAAATAAATGCAATGTGATGTTGTTTCTACAGTTTGGATAAAAATCGGTTGTCTGTAAAGTCGGTTTACGGACGATAGTTTAACGTGACAACGTCATAACAAAACATTAATGAAATTGCCGAACGCGGAGGCCGATTCGGCAGCGTTCGACATCATCTGTCTCTCATCGCTCGTTCCGCGCTCTCGCTTGCACTTCAAGCCGCCATGGCGTACAACGCTACAGCAGAGCAAGGCCGCGAGGTAACGCTACATGAGTCATGTTTTTTTCGTGTGTGCAGCCAGCTTCATCGATTTATTAGACGTTGTCACGTCAAAAAAGTCAAAAGAAAATAAAAAAGACAAATCAAAAGTCGTTTTATTAAAATTAAAAATTACAACTGTGAACTTGTAACGGTTCATGAGACACTAGCAGACAGACGGACGGTCGGACATCGGAGCCTTAGTAATAGGGTCCCGTTGGCACCCTTAAGGTACGGAACCATAAAAAACCAGTATAATAATTAAAATTATTCATTACATAAAATTAAAATATTTTAATTTAAAGAAATTTAAATGTAATGATTCAGAGTTTAACAAGGAACTTTTTAAATACTATAGGGCTAAAGTGAAAGAGCTCATTAATACAGCATTTAAAAAATATATTGTAAAGGTTGAAAACAATATAAGTTTAGATCCCTCAAGTTTTTGGCAATATGTGAAGGAAAAACGTAAAAATAGGCAACATATAAAAACATATACTTATAATGGTAAGTCTGTAGAAGGACAGAATGCAATTGACTCGTTTGCTCAATATTTTAGCTCAGTGTTCCATGATACCCTTCCGTCATTAGATGTGAAGGCTGCGGAGGACGAGGCTAATCGTTTAGGCTGCCTGTCTACAGTGGCTATCGAACAAGTTACAGCTACGGATCTTAGGCGTGCAGTACGCCGACTAAACGCGTTAACAGCTTGTGGTCCAGACAACATACCGGGTTTCTTAATAAAGGATTGCTTGTCGGCTTTAGAGGAGCCTTTACTATATATATATAATCTTTCGCTTAGACAATGTTTGTACCCTGGTAAGTGGAAAGTGTCTAGAGTGACTCCAATTCCTAAATGTGGATCGTCCACAGATATAACGAACTTTAGACCTATTGCTATATTGTGTGTACTTGGGAAGATATTTGAATCTATTATTAATAATGCCATTTGTAAACAAATCAAAGGACAATTGAGTGATTGCCAGCATGGGTTTCGTCCTGGGCGCTCCACGATGACTAACCATATAGAATTTGTTGACTATATAAATAGTAGAGTTAAGTCTGGTTCTCGGGTGGACGCCGCATACTTTGATTTCAAGAAAGCCTTCGATCTTGTAGATAATGATGTTCTTTTAAATAAATTTGCATTACTAGGATTCTCAACTTCTCTCTTAAAATTCATGGCCCACTACTTAAAAGATCGTAAACAGTATGTTAAGGTAGAAGGATATAAGTCGGAGGAGTATTATACTAGATCAGGGGTAAGTCAAGGTAGTACCATTGGTCCTACACAATTTATAATAGTGATCAATGATCTACCTACTGTAATCTCTAACGCAAAATGCCTTATGTTTGCGGATGATTTAAAACTGTACCTTTCTATAACCGATGCTAAAGATTGTGAGGCGCTACAACATGATATTGACGCTGTAGTTGAATGGAGTATAAAAAATAAATTGTCATTTAATAATTCTAAGTGTAAAACAATAACTTTTTCCCGATCTCGTAATCCGATTAGAAATGATTATAATCTTGCTGGTGCGTCAATGGAACGTGTTTTCTCGATCCGGGATTTGGGAGTAATAATGGATAGCAAATTAAATTTTCACGAGCATATTCTTCAAACTTGCAAAGACGCTAATAAATGTCTTGGTTTCATCATTAGATTATCATCTCAGTTTAAGAACACTCAAGTTATAAAACAAATATACAACGCCTATGTACGTAGTAAATTAGAATATAATGCAATTGTTTGGAGTCCTCAAGAGTCATTGTATACTAGTATGATAGAAAAAATTCAACGTAAATTCTGTAGATACCTGTACAAACGTCAACATGGATACTACCCCTTTCTATATCCTTCTTTGTTCGTGTCAGGAATGGTGGGTTTAGACACACTCAAATTCAGGCGAGAATCCACACATATAATTAATTATTATTTAATATTAGTAGATAAGATAGATAGTCCCGTTCTACGAGAGTCAATAAATTTTTATGTTCCTGACCAGTATATGCGTGGCGTTGTAAGACGACAACATAGACTTCTCTGCTACCCGCCTACATGGCGTGCTCCCCGAACCAACAACACTCCCACTGCTAGAGCAATTAAGTTAATAAATGACTTTCTGAAATATATACCTGAAGCAGATTTATTTTTTGACTCTCAATGGACAATCGCTAAGCATGTGTCTATTTATTTAAATTTGAAGAAGTAATTGTTTGTTTTTATTTTGTTCTAATTATAATTTTAATGTAATTTTGTAGAATTAGCATAGATATAAGCGATTTGGTGTAAACTGTTAGCTTATATTTGATAAATAAATGAATATGAATATGAATATGAATATGAAAAATAATATTCTCCGAAGCGGCATAGACCGTGCTTTCCTCGAATCTATGATTTCAGGAAGCACGCACTCCTCATAAAATTCTTACCGCTGAGCTTCTCTTGCGCGTTTCAAATTATCGGCCAAAACCTTTTTTTTTTATTTTGACAGCACCAAAAGTTCTATTTTTTTCTATTTTGCCCATTATTGTGTCTGAAAATAATTAATTAAATTAAAGTTGGAGATAAATAAAAAAGTCAGAAAAATTAAAAACTACAACTATATTTACGTATGTTTTTTTTCTATAATTATATTCACGTTGGAACATCATAGGAAAATAATTATATTATATACATTACAATCAGAACATAACTAATTAAAAAAAAAAACTCACTTGTATCAAGAAGTGTTGGTCGCTTTTTATTCGTGGCGAATTGTCGAACGAGATCACGTGACGGCAGCAGCGAGTGAGCGCTACGTCCTCCCTCTGAAAGCGCTCGGCGCGGACTAAAGCTAAGACCGTGCATCCCGAGATTTATATTGATAAAAAAGCATTGCATAAAACAATTGCTTAAAAATATTATTTTACTTCAAAATAGAGTATTTTTTTTTTTCAAGCAAGGTGACAAAGTAACCTTAGTTATTAAACACTTTTTGTTTGAATTTCTATTAAATATTCAGAGATAAAAAATATCATTTCGGCTGAAAAAATATCATTAACTCTCTGTTTTACGGAATTATTTTTGGTTTATTACTGTATTAAACATAATAAATTGATGTATGCATACCAAAGTAGAAGATACAGTTGTACCGTGGACATTTTTATAAATTATTAAACTATTATATCTTCGATGTAACAGAGCATCGCGAGATGCCCGAAATTAAATTTTTATGAAACAGCCTTTGCAGGAACAAGTTTTTTACTGATTTATGTAAACAAACTGAAATATTTATTGAATGCGCTCCCAAAAGAAGGAATTAAACTTTCTCGGGCATGTATTTTTTTAACTATTGTGACTTTAGTTAAACCATAATCACAAATCAAAACTCGAGTCAAACGCTCTAAACAAGAAAAACTTGTGATAGCGCTCTTAAAGGCACCAATGTCAAAAAAGACGCCAGTGCAGATTTCATATGGAAAGCCGGCGAGACCCTTTATTAGTTGTTTTGTTTTTAATAGGTAGGTATCTAGTGGCAGTGAAATTGGTAACAGAAGATCACAGCTGGATGCGTAACTACAGACATCGTATAATAATACTGGGTTCTGCCTGCGTTTTCGTCCGCGTGAAATTTCTTGTTCCCCCAAACAAGCTTGTTGCATCGCCTGGCCGCGCTATTACCTCGTTTTCTTTCTGACTTTTTTCTTTTTGCTCGGTTCCTAAGAGTCATAGCTTTATGTTAAACTAGCAGCGCCCGCGGATTCACCCGCATAATAACCGATCCCGTGGGAATATCGGGATAAAAACTATCCTATGTCCTTTCCTGGGACCCAAAATATCACTATACCAAATTTCATCTAAATCGGTTCAGCGGTTTAAGCGTGAAGAGGTAACAGATAGATAGACAGACACTTTCGTATTTATCGTTTAGATTGCAGTGGTGGATTTATCAGCAGGCTGAGTAGGCTGGAGCTTAGGGTATCAGATTTTAAGGGTGGCAAAGAATGTTGTGTTGTTGTGTAAGTAGTAGGTCTTAAGGCACCGCCTTAGAAGTAGTACTTACATAATTCGAGCTTTTATGAGCTCAGAAATATATAAGATCCCATTAAAATTGATGGACAAACATTTAGAAATCATTCAGACCACCAAAATAAGGACGATGATAAAAAAATAGATAGTAGAAAAACGCATAGATACTTACAAGAAAAATAATCAGCTAACGAAAATACACTAATGTGCCGGCAGTTTATTTATTTTAGGTCAAAATAAAATTACTTTAATCATTGTTTTTTTTTGCTTGGATATCTTTGTTTAGACGAACTGAGCGCTGTGTTAAAATTTGTCCATCTATTTTAATGGGATCCTGTAGATAGGTACCCAAAAACTATTTCTTGTGCAATCTTAACTAAACATTGGGTTATAAACATTATCTAGAAACTGACACATTATTGTAGAGGTCGGTATGCTAAATTTGAATAGCCTACTAGCGGCAAATGTGTAAATCCACCACTGCTTTATAGTAATGTTAATAAAGTATCAACAACATACTTTATAAAAGGAAAAAAAAGTTGTTCCGGAATTCACTGGCAAATTCACAATTTTCATCACTTGATTATAAGCTAACTACTTTATGGTATGCCTATACCATAAAGTAGTTAAATGTTGTTGCAAATACCTTTTTTATATGAACATAGAAAAACTGGTACAACAATACACATTAAATTAAAAAGAATTAATTATTAATAACAAAACACAGGCAGACCAAAACAAGTTCACACACACACTGGAACATTACCCCACTTGTCTGCTTACCCCAGAGCGGATATATCGTGATGATAAACAAGTTAAAAGTATTAGAGCATGACGCCAAGATACGAACTGTCAGAATTTTTGTTTCTCTCGCGAATTTCAACACCATAATAACATTACGTCAGATAAACATGAGTAAAACACGACAAAAGACATAAAACACGAAACGCCAATCAACAAGCGTAACTAATTATGCAATTTTTTAAAACTTACGACTTCCTATTGTGGTCTGTCCGTCCTTTCACCCGATTTTCAAAATCGTGTTTTATAACAAAATTATCGAATTTTTATAAGTTGTTTGTGTTTTATTACCTGCAGCGAAGTGTAGAGGAGTCGATTTTCGTCCAGCCGTGTCCCTGGCATTCACAGTTTGGGGTGTAATTAACTTTTTTACCCGAACAGCATCGCCTGTTTTACATGCCTCAAATAATTCGCGTAATGGATCAGTGGGCGGAGGTAGAGCATCAAGCGCGGATCCGAGGATCGAACGACGGCTCGACATTATGATTTCGCGTTTCACATTTAATTTTCGTGTTTTAAACGCACATTATCGAGATATTAATAAATAAAAACACGTATAAGCACAGCTGCTTGCTACTTTTATTTGACAATTGGTTTTGGGGTTACTGCTCCAAATTTTTATTACCCCATAAAAATGGTATTAATTGTTAGGCAGTATGCACACTTGCGAAATAAATTCGCATATTTTCCTTTTTTTTTGTATGAAAATGGGAACAAATTTCAAAAACTTTTTCAGTGGTTGGTTGCGATAAAAGCAAATAATCATCAGACAAAAAATGCAAACATTATTAGGAATAAATCGGATTGTTAACTATTGTATCACCTTTGCGGATAGTGAAGTGACAAGATTGCTGCAGGGGTTCTTTATTTAATTCCTATCTTCACCGTATCGCCATTCAGCATAAGTTATAGTATTCAATAAAGGAGGTCGCACATTTATCAGAACATACGCGCCGCACGCATCGTACACGCCGCATTTCATTTTTTCAATATTCGAATGCCTACAGCATTTTACGAAATGCGGCGCGTATAGTGCGAGTGGAATGTGCGAGGTTTCACCTGATTTCAAACAAATAATTCTAAAATTCGGCTCGTACGGCGTGGGCGGCGCGTTGTTGCAGACAAATGTGCGATCAGTTTTAATTAACAATATCTATCCATCTATCAAGATCATGCATTTTCCAAGCAATGATTATATTTTCAAATCTTCAACAAATCAATATAGAAACTATTACAGTTAAGTTATGGAAAGCCAATTTAAATTCAAAATGGTTTTAAATTAAATAAAAGCTCCATAGGTTTTGAGCGAAGATTTAAATTGAGATTTTTTTTAAAGTAAATCAAAATCCTTATAATTAATCCGAATAGTTCTGAAATTGTCCAGTTTTAACGTTTTAATTTTTTCAGGTAGTTGTTGAATATTTTTTTGGCCATACAGAAGGTACTTTTATTCATTAGTGCAGTTTTGCAATTAGTCACTTCGAGTTCTGACTAATTTTTATCGCGTAATTTTCGTAGTACGTAACTTTTAGTAGCTACTTTGTTTAATGAAATGTTAGATTTAACGAACATATTTGTTTCGTATGTGTACAGCGATGGCAAGGTAAGAATTTTGAGACGTATAAAGATTGGGACACACATAGCTCTGACACATCTTTTTTGGGTTCTGAATACGAGTTGTCTATCAACTGAATTGCCCCAGTATATTACACCATATCTGAGTGTTAATGCAACAAAGGCGTGATAGGCAGTTAGTACGGATTCTAAGCTTACTATTTTTGATAGTTTATAGAGAGCATAGGTAAACTTATTAAGTTTTTTACATGTTTCGTCTGTCTGGGGTTTCCAAGTCAAGTTGTTGTCTATATTAATACCAAGAAATTTAGTAGCAGTAGTTAATTCCATTTTTGTCCCTAAATAGCTAATGTCAAGGATTGTATTTGGTATTCTCTAATAAAAATGCATAATTTTAGTCTTTTCTAATTTTATAATTAGATTATTGTTGTCAAACCATGTTATAATTCTATTTAATATCATATTTATGTCATTTTCATAAGTATTGGGATCATAACACTAAATAATTACGGTGCTATCATTGGCAAATAGTACTATGGCGTG
The DNA here is from genome assembly GCA_927399505.1 of Luperina testacea. NCBI lineage: Eukaryota > Metazoa > Arthropoda > Insecta > Lepidoptera > Noctuidae > Luperina > Luperina testacea. The sequence continues at coordinate 2,110,303 of OV656785.1, read as the reverse complement.
CTTTATTTGCCTCGGAAGGTCATTTATGTAGAGCAATAAAAGGGGTCCTAGCACCCTAGCCTGAGGAACGCCGTATTTAATTATCTCGTTTTCGGAACGATATTTTTTCTTGTAACTAGTATTTGAGGATATTTGTGTGATTTCTACAAATTGCTTTCTGTCCGTTATGTAAGATCGAATGAGGTCAAGTATATTTCCTCTGATACCATATTTTTCAAGTTTATGTATTAGTATAGGATAATTCGGATAATCAAAAGCCTAGTTGGATCCATATAAATAGCATATTATTATACAGGATTTCTGTTATCTATATTAGACAAAACAGGGAGAAGCAGGTCATGTATAAACATATTGATTATCTTCTGCTTACAAAATTACTAATATATGCCTTTTGTTCAATTACTAATATATGTTTGATTTCTCGAGATAGTTGTATGTACAGACGCCAGCACATCAAGCTACCCGAAACTGTAAAATTTTCCCAATCAACTTTGAAACGATAAAGTAGAAAGTCTATTAAAGAAATTTGACAGATTGTAGTAGCTTGATGTGCTGGCGTCTGTACAAGGACTTACAAATGACTTTCTCAAATATTTTTGAAACGACGGGACGCAATAGGCCTATAATTTGACATAATTTGTCAAATATACATATTATCCTATATCCACTTATATAATTAAGTAATCGATGACGTTTTTATAACCAACGCTAGTTGCTGAATATTTTAAAATGAGGCAGAAATCTAGTCATGCCTGTAGATTAATTTGTTGACCATAAGGTTACCAGAAGGCAGGGAAAATGTTGAAGTATGGTATCATTGAACACCATAGACAACATTGTTATGGTCATAAGTTTGTAATGGTCTAGAATTGCAAACATTCTTGTTAAAATTATAATTATTTCTATACTTTTATGTTTAGAAACATAAGTTTTTAATACAAATGAAAATATATAGCCGTCTACTTACAAAATGCTCATTACAAATATTTGTTTTAAAATGTGACAACAAGTATTGATTTTACGTTTTGTTCCATGGTTCCGATCTTGATGTTCAATTAAAATTATTTGATCGACACTTTCTGTAGCTTTAATGTATACACAGCGTTAAAAATTAAATTTACGATTCAATATTTTACCAAAGAATCGCAATATTAGGTTCGAATTGCATTTTTTAAAAATAATCCGCAATCGTCGGGTAAGAATTTCTGAAGTAACAAAACGCTCGGATCTATCTTGTCTTTAGCCTTTAGTTGACGAAATCAAAATGGCGTCTTTTACGGGCTAGCGCTTATCCGCCGCATACTGAAAACCGTTTCCAATAATCGTGGGTGTAACTATTTGTTAGTGATTATAACAATTTGTGAACGACTTTTCAGTGTTGAAGTGTATTTTTTCTCATAACGGACTCACTGGATATTGTTTCGATACATCTAACCGAGCTCCATCAAAGGTATGTCTCCTTTCACCTATCGAATATTTAATATTGATAATCGTCTTAATATCGGGAATTGGTCGTAAAAAGTGGCGTTAGTTTCTCGTATTGTAGTGTTTGTGGCGCGTGGACGTCGAATTATCGCGGACGGAAGCCTCGTTCTTTAGATTAGTAGGTGAATGAAGGAACAGGTTTTTTTTGAGTCGAGGACGCACAGTTCAGCTTTACATCTTCACTTTTCTTAGTTCCTCATTCTTGTCGCGCGTCGCTCCGTCTACGGGTTTACCTAAGTGTTATATGTACAAATATTTGTTGGTGCGTAGAACGGCTAACTTAATTAGTGGGCAGGCGCGGCCGCCTGGCGGTTTCGAACTTCACTCATTTTACAGTGCAGCAGTGTTTGTGTATTTGGATTGCAGTGTTGTGACTTGTACCGTGTGCCAGATCGATAATCGAAAGTTTCGAGACCTAGTAGACGAGGTATTTACTCATTTTCTTCTATGCCATTTAAATAATTTGAGTTTTAATCGCGTTTTAGCCCATTAGTCCCAATTAACGTGTCTAAGTGGTATCAATTAGAATTAATACTTGTTTCTAATTTTTCACTCTACAAAAAAGTACTTATTGATACCTTATTTTGAAAATAGCTATACATCTACCCATTACAAAATTATGTATTTAAGCCAATTATAGACTTAATGAATCATCTTTTCAACAGGATGCTCGCTGCATTTATAAAAAAAACATTAACCATTTTTATTACTCAATATCCCACTTGTGAGTCACATTATTAAATTGTATTACCATTTAATGAACAAATTGTATTAAGTAACATTTGATTGAAGAATTTAGTTGTCAGAAGCGCAAAAGTGTGACAACCGGTCTTATCAAGGGGTATCTTGTTACCCAGTAACTGGGTTGTGAGATATGACAGGCATTCTCCACTACTTTACAAGTACTGGTATTCAGCTGCATCCAAGTATACTGGAAGCCGACCCCAACCTAGTTGCGATAAGGCTATTGATTGATCTGATATGAGATTGATTGATCTTGCATTACAAGGCCAATATACTTGGTTGCTATGGTTACTTTGTAACCATTGATTCTCTAATCTTGAAAAAACTGCCCTTCATTTGTAATGTGTAACTTTGTAAATCATAAGAGGAAAAAGAAATGTCATTGGTCTAACTTGGTTGTTACGGTTAGACTTTGTAACCATTTGATTCTCTAATCTTGAAAAAACTGCTCTTAATTTGTAATGTGCAACTTTGTAAATCTTAAGAGGATATAGAAATATTAAACTTAGTAATAGTCATTGCTCTTACTTGGTTGCTATGGTTATACTTTGTAACCATTTATTTCTCTAATCTTGAAAAAACTGCCCTGAATTTGTAATGTGTAACTTTTTAAATCATAAGAGGAAAAAGAAATACTTAACTAAGTGATAGTCATTGCTCTTACTTGGTTGCTATGGTTATACTTTGTAACCATTTGATTCTCTAATCTTGAAAAAACTGCCCTTAATTTGTAATGTGTAACTTTGTAAATCAGAGGAAAAAGAAATACCTACCTACATAACTAAGTGATAGTCATTGCTCTAGTAACACATTCATTATTCAAAACCACAGAAAGCAATACATTCAATTATGTTGTAAAGCTAGTACCTAATACTATGTAAAATGAAAACATAATATTTAAAACAATTTTATTTATCTCTTATGTTACTGTTTGTGAATTTCCTGTATGAGTCTCAATAAATACTTTTTCTTTCTTTCTCCTTAATATTAGCCAACCAGTAAGTTGGTGGAGGGCTTCTGGCTTAATAATACTAGCCGCACGGGTCGATTATCAAGGTTAAGCAGCGCTTGCTGAGTTTGGTGTGTGGATGGGTGGCCCTTCCATACTTGCAGTTGGTCCCGGAGGTCATTTGATCTTTGACTGTTGTTATGGGTGCTCAGAAGCACATAAATCTGACAACCAGTCTTAGCAAGGGGTATTGTATTACCCAGTAACTGGGTTGTGGAGGTCATGTAGGCAGTCTCTCCATGTTAAATACTGTTATTTAGCTATATCCGGCTAGACTGGAAGTCACTGCCCCTTGGTAAGATAATCGTTACAACTGTCAAAGATCCACGAATGACAGTCGGGACCAACAGCTTAACGTGCTTTTCTAGGCACGGTGGTGTCTTGGTATGTAAAGATGGTCACCCATCCACGGACCAACCGCGGCAAGCGTAGCTTAACCTGATCGATTGACCCGTGCGGCTGTTATTACTTAGTCAGAAACCCCTAACAATAATCTTACTTATAAGCAATAAAACCTACTACTTTCAGACATTTATCTTAAAACGTTTAAGATATCTCCTTATCTATTGAGTCTGTGTTATCTGTAGCACCATCGCTCTTATCTATGCCTTCAGTATGTAGATATGGATAGAATTTTAGCTTGATACTTAACATCACGCCTACTTCCTGGAAGGGGCTGGCAAGAATGTTATTAGTCCAATTTAATAGGGAGACAACCTGTAGCGGTATTTACATACAACATTACATGCGAACTCCGCGTCATACTGACGTCACGTAAAATCCTGCATCTCGCAAGCAGAGTTTACCGCGCAACTAGCATAATATAACGGCCCGACATAAATCATCGGGCAGTTGCCCCCAGACACAACACCCGTCTGGTCGGAGGATCCTCCCTTTTCTATATGAGTGAACTTTACACCCTGTTCCTCACACCTCTAAAACTGCCTATGTCTGCGAAGACAGTATAAATGGTATTTGAAGCCCTACAAATGAGTTGTCAACGGATGCCATGCCATTAAGCATGCCATGTACTTACGTGGTTTGACATCGAGACGGCACGAGGTCAAACCAAGACGTTAACGCCATTGCCCACGTGGATAAGCAGACAAGCAGCCTCCACGAATGTCGATTGATAGAATACTCTTTTAAATTATGTACACGATAAAAATTACAGATATTTAAATGTAGTAATTTAACATAGGGTGATGACACATTGGGCGGCTGTGGGTGTGGGCGATTTCTAAATGCACCCTTTGCCAACAGCCTGCACTCGGCTATGCCCGCGTGGTGTGTTACAGGCCACTCCCTCTCACAGAGAGGTCTGTCTCAGTAGTGGGGACATTATAGGCTTATCTTGCAACCTGTGAGATCAGCTGAGCTATATATATATATCTAGTTATATATCTAGTTTCGGCCATTTCCTGGCCGAAACCGAAACCGAACTTTCGGTCGGTCATTAGTGATAGTGCAACTATCCATGCTTCTTTGGCCACGTTCTTACATCCTGTCAAACACGCGTTGATGTGAATGTCACGCTTACACGGCTGAAACCAGACCATGACCTGGGTTAGGACATGGGATACTTTTTTATCCCATTAGTACGCTCACGTGGGATAATTTCCGACATCCGTGGGCGAAGCTGTAGACATTTTTTTTTGTGTGTTTGAAACGAACGGGAAGGAAATAACCATTCTATTTTTACCAGACCCACGGCCAGCGAACCCACACTCGAAGTTCCTATTCTATTAATAAACAAACAATTTGGTATGTCATACCAAAATAGCCCATCGGTAACAAACATAATTGCGGTCAGTCTTGACCTATTACGCTACTGACATACTGCAAGCTTGAAGGTCAGCTTTAATATTTAAATAAAATATTATACACGCGTAGTTTAATTTGTTTTAGTGCAGTATGTTGTTTTTTGAATTTTTCCTGTATCGAAGATGCGTCTCGTTGACGTTGAAGAACCGTTTTAAACTCATTAATTATTATTTTTTCATTAATAGTTGTCAAATTTGTACACTAGGCCTCTGTTGACAGCGCAATTTTGTGCGTTTTTTGAGGGTTCTAGTGCTTATAATAAAAATAATGTATTATCAAAAAGGAAAACATAGGGACACAGTATCCTTCACAATATCCTTCTTATTCTGTGTATGAAATATCTTTTAAATTGTTCCAATATTGGAGCAGAAAATAGGCGAGAGCTAAATCTCGAATTATGAATTTTTGCGTAGGCTTCTTCAAAAAGTTTCTCCGACCGCATTTCCTCTTAAGTATTCGGAAACAAGATGTCAAAGTAATAATCACTAGGTATCTACTGAAGAAAAACATCGTGAGGAAACTGGCATGTTTTTTTTTTTTTTTTTTTTCAGGACTAAATATTCGAAGACATGTGACATCTATCAACCCGCACTAGGCGTGTGCTGTGTCACACCAGTGGGAATATTTAGTATTGCGTATATCAAAGGCATGTCTCAACAAAAATTCATAGACCTTTCTTTTTAACGTGTCGAGGACAAAAATAACACGGAAAAATATATATAGCTTTTGAAAATAAAATGAATACCGCTTGTCGAGACATAGGTCCTCACGTGTGTAGGTGACAGGGCATGCGGCGCATGATGGGAGGCGACTCCTTGCGTCCGTGGAGAGACGCCGCATAAGTACGCACCTGAGATCAGACGTCAATCCTCGTAATTTTAACGTTCGTAGAACGTTCACAGTCTGGTCTATTTCAATCTGTCAAAAAGACCTCTAATTTCCCTACATTTTGACAAGTTTTTGACATTTATGGTCGCCGAGATGAGATTGTAACTAGATTCACTTTAGACATTGGCAGAATATTCGACATCGGCTTTACTTGCCATAATTAAAAATAGAATAGATTTTGAACGATTTTGAATATGGAAATTTGCCTTCTGAGCATAGACACTGGCGATATCCGCGTTTAGAAAGGGAATCGGAAACAAATCTTCTATCTGATCCTTTGACACACACAGTTATGTAGGTAAGACAAATGTGGAAACAAAAGGTCATAATGTAACGTCCGCTTGTTACGTACGCGTAGTATGCCGCTTGGATGTCTGACTATGCGCCGGCGGATGCAAGTGTTCAGATGATTTGATGCTCATATATGCATAGATGTAAAAGGGAAATATGTGTCCTGGGTATAGATGGCATAGTCTATGATGTGATACCCCAGTGGAACGGCCGCAACTTACCGAGTTGTAGGTCGTAGCTTCGAACACAGACAGACGCTTTACTTGGTGTAAAATATTTAATCACCACTGCTCTCAAAACGGTGAAGGATAACATCGTGAGGAAACCGGCATGTCCTAGAACCAAAAATTCGAAGACATGTCACATCCGCCAACTCTCAACGCCTGTGTGGTGGATTACGGCCCACTCCTCACAGACAGGAGGCCTGTGTCCCAGCAGTGGGAACATTAGGGTGCGTTTCCACTGAAGCGGAGCTGTGCGGAGCGGAGCGGAATCGACCAATCACAATGGTTGAAATCCTCAGCGCGTCACTCGTCTCGTTTATGATTGGACGATTCCTGCACGTCTCCGCTCCGCCTCCTCTTCAGTGGAAACGCACCCTTATAGGCTGATTTTGACATAACCATTGCAAGGGTTCTAACTCAAAACCAAGCTCGGCACTCGCAGTCACTTCAACCAGTTTTATTTCCTCTGAAGGCTATTTTACAGATAAAACATGCGTTTAAACTAACGTGGCCATTCATCCCGTTTTGGGCGGGACAGTCACGCTTTCAGGCTGTCTGTCCCGTTGTCCCCAACCAGAGCATAAATGTCCCGCTTTTACAAAGGGACCAAACGATATTCAATTCAATTTATTCATGAACAATTTACATTGTATCTGAATATCAAATATAAGACAGCACAGGACAGCACAAAACATGAAACATAATAAAATGTAGTCGATAAATTTTCATGTGCTAATCTCCATTCCTACATAAAAACTAGACCCGACATTTTAAAACTGATTTGCTTCACCGACAAATACAAAATAAATGCGTGTTCAACCGCAATGTAATGTTAAAATTACATATGTATAATATACTTAGCTAATATATTATTTTTCATATCTTTTTCTCTTTTTACAATATATACACACATAGTAAAAACAAATTTCACGTTAGTTTAAACACACATTTAGTCGATAAATATCGTAATTCACTATAGCCATCAGACTTTATTACGTCACTATAAACACGCAGTATTTATTTACCTACGTATTGAGTATATGAAATTCCTTTATGCTTGGAAATCGGATCTTGCATGTTATGCGTAGGAAGTTTAACTTTGACTTTTGCAATGATTTAAGCGCTACTGGGCTGGGCTTTGTTTTCAAAAGCTACGGTTGCCCAGAAGAGCTTTGGCTGTCATGAACATCTGTTATTTTTACCAGTATTAATTGACAAGGGGCTTACAGGACCTAAACACAAAAAACGCAAGTTTTAGAAACAATAAAAGTATATGATCGACTACAGTAAACAAAATCAGAAAAATATATGATATTCTTCAGGATACATGCTAGGTAGATAGTGTGTTGGCACAATGCAACTAATTTGATACGATAGAAAAGAATCATGGAGATAAACTAGGCTACATCTTTGAAGATTGGCTAGAGAAGCGTCACGGCGCCCTCACCTACCGCCTGACGCAGGTCCTCACCGGACACGGATGTTTCGAGAGGTTCCTGCACATCATCAGGCGGGAGGAAACGCCCGAGTGTCACCATTGCCAGGATCGCCCAGAGGACACAGTGGAGCACGGTGGAGGTCTGCCCCGCTTGGGCGGAGCACCGCCGTATTGACAGTTATTTCATACAAAAACTGTCAAACGTCAATTTTATTCCTCGAATAAAAGTTATCTGGCGATGGAAAAATCAGCCCTTGATTGAAATGAATGCATTGACTTTTAGATTAGCTATACTAAAACTGTTGTTATACTATAGAGAGAAACTAAGAAATAGAATAATATTAGTCAAACTAAAACTAAGACTTTTGGATGGCACCCCAAAATATGGCTCTTATTGACATCCTGAAGGCCTCGAAACCCTTTCGCGCTGCAGATATGGAACCTTCTAGAATCTACGCTATAAACCTATCTACGTATATGTAACATCTGCACTTGCACAAACGCAATTCCCCCTAGTGTGAGTAGAGGTCCACCATTTCTAGCCACCTACCCCCCCCACCTATCCCCGAACAGGCGTGGTCCACAAATGCATAGTATATTGCATATCTGACTTGCGCACTGCATGCCGGATAATATCCAGGTCGCCCGTTCGATCCATTAGTCGCTTTTCGGGTGTGAACGTGCGCGGTGCATTTCAGAATGCAAAGGAGTCTGTCCTTAGATTTGAGCAAGATGGTGCTGGAGACTAAGGTAGGTGGTGAAATAATTATGGAATTCTTTATGTAGCTTTCGTTTTGTTTATTAATATTGAGTATGTTGTCTGAATGCAGTTTTTTTTTTTTTTTTTGAGAAATTGTCTTTGAAGAAGAAACTTTTTGCATGGGTGTGAGATTTGTTCTGAATGCAGGATAGGTATGATGTACCAGAGACGACGTTGAGCTGTTGGGATTTATATTTTTCAGTAACTTTTGCCCAATTTCTGTTGCATAGCAGCCACTGAATCCCCCCTTCCCCCCGTGGCCCCCGACCTCTTTGGGCCCCGCCCCGCTTAAGGGTAGGTTTCAAAAATCATTAGAGCTGTACTCTTTTTTTATTGCTTACGTCTGTCGTCATTATTCTTATGAAAGCGATCGTTTGTACCATCACCAAATTTGCGCCGAGCTGGATTGCAGTGGTCTGTATTGAGCCCAGTGCGAAGCATCCAACATCATTATGTCACCTGGAAGACGCCTTCTGCTGCTGCACAAACGTAGCAGATGTGACGTTGAGCGAACAGCTCATATTTTTCAGTAACTTTTGCCCGATTTCTGTCGCATAACAGCCACTGCATCCTCCCTGCCCCTGGTGGCCCCCGTCCCCTTTTAACTGCTGCTGAAAAAAAGGCCTCCCCTAAGCATCGTCAGCCTCGGGCCTTGTAAGAAGGCTAACAGTCACCCAAAGGGCAATGGAGAGGGCTATGCTTCGAGTTTCCCTGCGTGGCCGAATCAGGAATGAGGAGATCGCAGGAGAACCATTTTTTGTAATTAAATTATTGCTTCATATTTTGCAATAAATTACCAGCGTTGTGTCATCGCGCTTCTCTTTCTTTTCTATGCAGTCCGACAGTGACCGCGATGTAAGCCCCTTAACTATCGAAACTTACATTTGCCAAAACCCTTTGTCCTTGTCCCAAAGCGTGGAAGCCAACAACCTCAATGCATACCCAACACTATCGATTATATTGCATTATACTCCCACTGCAGCAGCCCTGAACCGTCTACCGGCGTATCTAGAACCCTCGTCTGGGTCAATATTCAGGAGTTGCGCAGTAGAATATCTGAGCGGGGAAGATGAATGATTTATTCTGTTCGCCTGGTGGTCGCGTTTTGTGAGGACGTGATTATGGAAGGTTGCTGTGGTTGGTCTAAAAAATGGGCGTGTTGCCATGTAAGTTTTTTGGATTGTTTTGTTTTGAGTTTTCGCTATACAAATACGTAACGTTTCGTGTATAAGGTAGCTTTTTCCATGGGTCTATCTCGTGAAGTTTAAAGGCGGATACAGATATTCGTGGTGAGGTACATGCTTCCACATGCCATGACCAATGTCGCCCTGAGTCTCCCACGCAAGTAGGGTTACCATCTGACCGGATAAAGCCGGTCTAGACCGGATTTTTACGTGTTAGACCGGACTCCGCCCGGATTTTACGTCAGACCGGATTTTTGTCATACTTGCATGTCCTCCCGCCCACGCCCGCTCAGGCGACGGGTGCCGCACGCACTGGGCACGGAAGTCCCAAGTTCCCAACTAGCCTATCTCAACTCTCAAAACAAAAAAAAAAACGTTTTTGCACAAAATTCGTTACAGCACCGCATCGGTCCGATTTGTAAGCCGAAAACTACTGGAAACGTTCTAACATGTTTATGACTTTAACGTTACAATTGGGTGCGTGATATCACGTGCTGTGCGTGCTAAAAGTAAAAGTAATGTGGCTATTACTTCTGTCTGTCTTGTTAATAAACTTGGTTTTAATGATAGCAAGAGATTAATGTGTACGTACGAAGGTTTTTGTTAAAATTTTTGATTTAAGAAAAAATGGAATTTTCAATAGATGATCTTAATAAATAAAACAAAGTAGGGACATTTATAACCCAAGAACGGCTGAACCGATTTTTATGGACTCTGATTTGTTGGGTTTGTCTCCGCTCCGAATAGCAGAATAACTATTAAAACGGGAAAATATTATCACGAAAAACAAAATGAAGATTAGTCATTTTCTCATAGGTACAGACGCCCAACATGTTTTCCCAACATGTTGAGGTCAGCTTCCAGTCTAACCGGATGCAGCTGAATATCAGTATTAATCGTACACACGCCAGCACATCAAGCTACCCGAAACTGTAAAATTTTCCCAATCAACTTTGAACCTTCTGCTTTAGCAATAAAGTTGAAAATCTATTAAAGAAATTTGACAGATTGTAGTAGCTTGATGTGCTGGCGTCTGTACAAGGATCAGCTTGTTTTTTAAGTGACTTCAAAAAGGAGAAGGTTCTCAATTCGATTGTATGTTTTTTTTTTTTTGTATGTTTGTTACGCAATATATCCGGAAATTGTGGATCAATTCCAAAAATTCTTTTGACGTGACAACGTCTAATAAATCGATGAAGCTGGTTGCACTCACGAAAAAACATGACTCATGTAGCGTTACCTCGCGGCCTCGCTCTGTAGCGTTCCATGGCGGCTTGAAGTGCAAGCGAATATTAACAAATGCAATGCAACTATTCCATCAGTATTTTCTTATGACGTTGTCACGTTCAACTATCGTCAGTAAAGAGACTTTACAGACAACCGATTTTTTTTTAATGGAGAGGGTATGCCTCAGTAGTGATCCCATATAAAGGACATTGCTCGTCGTCCATACATAGTTGGCCTAAGATCCAACAGGGAGGTGTATTTACTTTTTGGGTTTTAGATAATTTATATATTCGATTGAACTTAAATTAAAACAACGGACACTTCTGTGAATTCGGAAAAAATCAAAACATTTTCGGATTTTGAGGTTATAATTACGTCAATAAAAACATTCGGTATGTAGCAATAACAGAATGCGCGCGCCAAGTGACATTACTACCAAATGTCAAATGTCATCTGTCAATTCATCAATTGTCAGTGTCATTATTGCTCGTTTCAAACAGCGCTCAATCGAGTTTTTTGATAAGCCGTATTATGATTCCGCGACATCATAGCGGACGTTAGTAACTAAAAACCATTATCGTATATCAAGCGTTGAGAATACTAACGCTTGTCTGTGTCAAACTCTTATTAAGAATGTTGTTACAAAGACTTGGCTGTATGAGCTATAATACCTTTGCCTATTAAAAACCTCAAATTGAACCAAAAAATAATAACACCGATGATTATGACGGAAGTGATCAAGTGAATACTTTTTAAAATGTTTTCGAAATTAAGAAGTGTCCGTTCTATTGAAATATTTGTAATGTATATTATTAAAAGAACTAGTAATTATAGTAAATGTTTCATGCGTGTTGATTCATAGGCCATTTTTTACAATGTCCTTTTATTAACTTTGCTTGGGCAGTTTTTGAGTTATCTTCTATATTACGGGGTTTTTTTCACTTACATAGTTTATATTGACGATTTTTTTATAATAATAAATAACTTCCTGTCACTGATATTTATATAGCAACTTAGCAAGTAGGTACTGATCGATTTTTTATGGGGTAGGTAAGTACAACTAAGTGAAAAATAAAAGCTTTTTTACAAAAAACAAAAACCCGACTTCCAAGAAAGCACTACTAAGTGAAAAATAACTTTAATTTCGAATGTCGGTATCTTTGGTTTGGTTTGTTTGGCCAAAGACACCGACTTTCGAAATTAAAGTTAATTGTAAGTTATTAAGGCAAAAAAAATTACGTACATTGGGCACCCGTTTAAATGGCACCTGGGTGAATGTGCTGCTGTGTATCAGGTGCAATTTAAGCGGGTGCCCAATGTGGAATACGTCAAAATAATGGAAGTATGTATATGAATGACGTAAATAAAAATGTCGTAGTGGTTTCAATAACGGGCGGAAAGCGCGGAATGCGTCGGTATCTAAACCGTGTCACTTAGTACGTGTGTCGCGGCGACAACACCGCTTGGCTACAAGTAGTGATTACGATATCACACACGTCTGGGTAAAGATAGAGAGAAACCATAAGTTAAGGGGCTTACATGACCTAAAGCGCGGTAGCTGTCGGACTGCATAGAAAAAAAAAAAAAGAGAAGCGCGATGACACAACGCTGGTAATTTATTGCCAAATATGAAGCAATTATTTAATTACAAAAAATCTATTGTTTGGACTAAAAAATTAAAACGGTAGTGTTTTAGTATCTTGCTTATAGAATAATCTGACAAAAAATCAGAATGATTGTACTTATATTAGTATGGTTAACATTGTAAAAATAATGTTTTTAGAGTTATCTTCATGATTTTTTTCTATCGTATCAAATTAGTTCTATTATGTTTCCAACACAATGTCTATCTAGCATATACCCTGAAGAATATCATAGGTTCTTAAATATTAGTTACATCATTACTTTTGAATTTAAAATTTTATAATGTTGTTGTTTAAGATACTGACGATCGATTCAATGAATAGCCAAACCCAAATTGATTTCCAAGTAGATATAAAATTTACTTCGCAACGGCCCAGATGCCAGGGTCCTTGATATGAGCTCAGATTTCGTCTCAAGGCGTTGCTAAGATATTGGTTGCTAGGCGACTAGCTTTTCTGATGAGAACCTCTATTCATTTACGTACAGACGCCAGCACATCAACCTACTACAATCTGTCAAATTTCTTTGATAGATTTTCAATTTTATCGCTAAAGCATAAGGTTCAAAGTTCATTGGGAAAATTTGACAGTTTCGAGTAGCTTGATGTGCTGGTGTCTATACAAGCCACCTGTCTCACCGCCGACGAGGTTTAGCTTTCTCGCTCAACAAACATACCATCGACCCATCGAGGAAACTTAGATCTGCCCAATTTGAAAACAAAATCTCGTGCACACGATGACCACATCTGTTAGCAAGCGTTACTATAGCGGCCGAGCGCTGCAAGCAAAAATAGCCCTTACGGTGTAAAAGTAGATGTAAGTTTCGAAACTTACATCTGCCCAATTTGAAAACAAAATCTCGTGTATACGATGACCCAAGCGTTACTATAGCGGCCGAGCGCTGCAAGCAAAAATAGCCCTTACGGTGTATAGTTGTAAGTTTCTTCGATAGTACATAAGATTGTAGGTCTCTGTTAAGGGGCTTACAGGACCTAAACACAAAAAAAAAAACGCAAGTTTTAGAAACAAAAGTATATCATCGACAACAGTAAACAAAGTCAGAAAAATGTATGATATTCTTCAGGATAATTAGATAGTGTGTTGAAAACATAATACAACTAATTTGATACGATAGAAAAAAAATGAAACTGAAACTAGCAGCTACCAGCTAGCAGCCGACAGAGACGAAACATAACAGATAGGGGCCCGGGCCCCTAAATATTTTTGAAAAATTAGGATCCTTCATTGCAAAATTACAAATAATATTAAAAACTAACATGACATCTGCTTATTAACAATAATTGTTGAATTGTAAAAAATTAAAAAAATAAAAAATAAACAAAAATCATTCTACTGAGACAAAATATTTTTTTACAATTAAACTATTAGAGTATCTTGGCTAGTATTACACCCACTACTTTCTCACACTAAAAAGAAGTTCTATGGCAAATTTCAGCAGGTTCGTATGTGTAGAAGAAAAGATATAGCTTTTTAAATAAACAAAAATCATTCTACTGAGACAAAATAGTTTTTTACAATTAAACTATTAGAGTATCTTGGCTGGTATTACACCCACTACTTTTTCACACTAAAAAGAAATTCGAGGGCAAATTTCAGCAGGTTCGTATGTGTAGAAGAAAAGATATAGCTTTTTAAATAAACAAAAATCATTCTACTGAGACAAAATAGTTTTTTACAATTAAACTATTAGAGTATCTTGGCTGGTATTACACTCACTACTTTTTCACACTAAAAAGAAGTTCTAGGGCAAATTTTAGCAAGTTCGTATGTGTAGAAGAAAAGATATAGCTTCATAAACAATTAAAAATCATTCTACTGAGACAAAATATTTTTTTACAATTAAACTATTAGAGTATCTTGGCTGGTATTACACCCACTACTTTTTCACACTAAAAAGAAGTTCTAGGGCAAATTTCAGCAGGTTCGTATGTGTAGAAGAAAAGATACAGCTTTTTAAATAAACAAAAATCATTATACTGAGACAAAATATTTTTTTACAATTAAACTATTAGAGTATCTTGGCTGGTATTACACCCACTACTTTTTCACACTAAAAAGAAGTTCTATGGCAAATTTCAGCAGGTTCGTATGTGTAGAAGAAAAGATATAGCTTTTTAAATAAACAAAAATCATTCTACTGAGACAAAATATTTTTTTACAATTAAACTATTAGAGTATCTTGGCTGGTATTACACCCACTACTTTCTCACACTAAAAAGAAGTTCTATGGCAAATTTCAGCAGGTTCGTATGTGTAGAAGAAAAGATATAGCTTTTTAAATAAACAAAAATCATTCTACTGAGACAAAATAGTTTTTTACAATTAAACTATTAGAGTATCTTGGCTGTTATTACACTCACTACTTTTTCACACTAAAAAGAAGTTCTAGGGCAAATTTTAGCAAGTTCGTATGTGTAGAAGAAAAGATATAGCTTCATAAACAATTAAAAATCATTCTACTGAGACAAAATATTTTTTTACAATTAAACTATTAGAGTATCTTGGCTGGTATTACACCCACTACTTTTTCACACTAAAAAGAAGTTCGAGGGCAAATTTCAGCAGGTTCGTATGTGTAGAAGAAAAGATATAGCTTTTTAAATAAACAAAAATCATTCTACTGAGACAAAATAGTTTTTTACAATTAAACTATTAGAGTATCTTGGCTGGTATTACACTCACTACTTTTTCACACTAAAAAGAAGTTCTAGGGCAAATTTTAGCAAGTTCGTATGTGTAGAAGAAAAGATATAGCTTCATAAACAATTAAAAATCATTCTACTGAGACAAAATATTTTTTTACAATTAAACTATTAGAGTATCTTGGCTGGTATTACACCCACTACTTTTTCACACTAAAAAGAAGTTCTAGGGCAAATTTCAGCAGGTTCGTATGTGTAGAAGAAAAGATACAGCTTTTTAAATAAACAAAAATCATTATACTGAGACAAAATATTTTTTTACAATTAAACTATTAGAGTATCTTGGCTGGTATTACACCCACTACTTTTTCACACTAAAAAGAAGTTCTAGGGCAAATTTCAGCAGGTTCGTATGTGTAGAAGAAAAGATATAGCTTTTTCAATAAACAAAAATCATTCTACTGAGACAAAATATTTTTTTACAATTAAACTATTAGAGTATCTTGGCTGGTATTACACCCACTACTTTTTCACACTAAAAAGAAGTTCTATGGCAAATTTCAGCAGGTTCGTATGTGTAGAAGAAAAGATATAGCTTTTTAAATAAACAAAAATCATTCTACTGAGACAAAATAGTTTTTTACAATTAAACTACATATTAGAGTATCTTGGCTGGTATTACACTCACTACTTTTTCACACTAAAAAGAAGTTCTAGGGCAAAGGACAATGCCCACATGTTAGAACAACCGTGGCCTACAGTGAACACTGATAAATAGTTTATGCAATTATAGTTTAAGTTGTTATGAACATCTTCTAGTACTTATCAGTTAAGAAAATAAGTCGCCATTTGGAAATAAAACAGTTTTAATTTTTTTATAACATATATTTTTTCATAAGCACAGACATATTATATACACATACAGTAACTTTTGAATGGTAAGTACATAATTTTTTACTCATTTTAACCTTTTGAATAATAGTCACCTTCCAAGTAAAGGTTCCATTTCATACGATAAAAATTGGTACAGTTATATCTAATGGATAGCTCAAAAGATTTTGGAGTTATTGTATATATTTTTTTTATTTATTAATGAATGCTTATCATTTGTCCCAAATACCACCACTCAATATAAAAATCAATCTCAATATAAAAAGTTAACATATATTTGTATTTATTTGTAGGTTATTGGGAAAACACCAACAACCTCTTAAGAGGTCATTGTACTCATTATGAACAACTGAACAAGTCTCCTAATAGGTCCCATGAGTTGCTTATTAGATGAAAATTGCAAATTCTGCATTGTGCGGGTACATAATATTTATAATCACAGAAAAGTCTTACTCGTAGTGATTCCGGAACGGTAAGGCGAGGGCGATCAGTACCTGTACATCCAGGGAAAAAGCAGCAGCGCTGAGTATCAGGTGCTCTTACATAATTTGGCAAAAATACTGTGGATTCTATC
This sequence comes from Luperina testacea, assembly GCA_927399505.1. NCBI lineage: Eukaryota > Metazoa > Arthropoda > Insecta > Lepidoptera > Noctuidae > Luperina > Luperina testacea. The sequence goes on along the minus strand of OV656785.1, from coordinate 2,093,458 downwards.
CATTGTGTAGACTCATTTGTTTGAGCACTGTCAAGGTCTACAGTCTCTTCTTCTAAATCGACTGACTGGTTACTAGAGCTGATAGAACGGGAACGTGTAATTGCTCTATCACTTCTCTGCCAGCAAGGGTGGCAAATGCGAGACGAGCTCAGCAACTGAAACAAAGTAATAAAGTAATATAATATCTTCTGTCTTTAAAAGTACAGCTTCCAGTCAGCTTAAAATTGTATACTTTTTTATAATATTTTTTGCTTTTTTAATAATAATGTTTGTCCAAGGAGAGAATGAAGCTATACATCTTAGTCGAGTAAGTAAGAGCACTACAGACTGGACCAATGAATTATTGAATAATATTATAAATCTAAATATTTCACACTATAAACTGAAATATAAGAATTATTAATTCTTTAGAACTTTACCTGACATGGAGCAATTTCTCTAGAAATATTTTCTCTTATATGATTTTCTCTTGGAGAATCCTGAGACAAGAGGTGACTTCTTTGTCTACGGAGTGAGCGACCACAGCCAACACAAATGAGGTGACCAGCGGAAGGTGAGACGCTTTCTGCTGGATGTCTTATTTCATTCCATGCTGCAGTCCAACATGAATGACAAACAAAATCACTGCTTGAGATATGCACCTGAAAATGCAATTGATTATTATTTAATATTAAATACATAGTAAATGATGAGGAAGAATGAAATAAGTAGCATAAAATAGTACATAATTATGCTGTACGATTTTGTGAGTTTCTCATTAAAATAAAAGTACTTATTTAAACATATTTTTACTATGAAAATGTAATTACTAAAAGCTTGCTTATGTACTGGCTATTGTTATCAGTTTTTTAAAGGTATTATTTGTAATGTAGGTGAGTAATGTAATATAAGGTTTAGGTACCTGTTGTGGCAGAACCCATTGCTGTACAATTGATCGTACTTCCATAATTTCCAATTGATGAGATCGCAAGCGCCTCATATCCACTCTACAATTTGCACAGCGAAGGTTGCTTGCGCCGGTTAATCCCTGCAACGACGTGCTCGGGACAGCAGAGCTGCTCAGGTCCATATTCGCGCCGGAATAATCATTCATAAAAGCGGGGCGGGAGTCCAAATGCGTGCAAGGGTCGTCATTAGATGCGGAGCCAGAAGTTTCACATTCACATCAGGGTTGTCATTCAAAGCGGAGCCAGGGTCCAAGTTCGCGCGAGGGTCATCATTCGGGTGAGGCAGATCGGAGTCCATTGTCGTAAAAAAGGGTCACAAAAGAGCACAAACCACGGCAAAAGAAAACTACGATAGCGAGCGCGCTAATGAATACGGTACGGTAATGTCGGTAGTTTGATTACAGCTTACTGTCAAATCTATCATCTGTCAAAGAATAATGTTGCCATATTTTAAAATATAATCGATTAGTTGCATCGATTGTTGGTCTTGATCAATTCATTTTTATCTAACTACGGCAAAGCCTTAAAGAATTCAGTGACTTTACCTTTTTATGTTTATGTATGTGTGGACTATGATCTCTGGTCTGAGGTGTTTATGAACATAATTGTTTTGTGATATGGTCGAGTAGGTTTCGTTCAAAGAAACTAAAATAACTGTGACATCAGAAAATCTTTTTGCTAACCATAGAAATACATAAAATCATTTCTATGGTAAGCGAAAAAACTGAAATCCGACTGACGTATTTAGTAATACATAGTTTAAGCGCTTCCCGAAGTCAAGAGCATAAATGCTCAAGTTTTAATAAATAGTAGCTGACAAGTAGCTTTATTTTTCCCTGTTGGGTTTTAGGTTTTAAGTGATTATATTTTATTTTTTATACCAGTATTTTATATTATTATTAATTAATCCGTAATCGATTAGATTTACTAAATATATAAATTGAAGTAAATTGACCATATAATGGCAACCCTAAACTTCGTTTGACTTGACAGTGAAACTCGCATTGATTTATCACTTATCAGTTAAATTACTTATTAATTTGCTAAAATCACGGCGTCTTAGTTAGAGATAAAACTTAAATGGAAACTTCCTATTTAAAATACTTATATTTTTTGATTATTGTTAAAAATGTGTTTGACGTGGGCCATAGCTTGGCATTATCCTTTCAGCAGGTTCGTATGTGTAGAAGAAAAGATATAGCTTTTTAAATAAACAAAAATCATTATACTGAGACAAAATATTTTTTTACAATTAAACTATTAGAGTATCTTGGCTGGTATTACACCCACTACTTTTTCACACTAAAAAGAAGTTCTAGGGCAAATTTCAGCAGGTTCGTATGTGTAGAAGAAAAGATATAGCTTTTTAAATAAACAAAAATCATTATACTGAGACAAAATATTTTTTTACAATTAAACTATTAGAGTATCTTGGCTGGTATTACACCCACTACTTTTTCACACTAAAAAGAAGTTCTAGGGCAAATTTCAGCAGGTTCGTATGTGGAGAAGAAAAGATATAGCTTTTTAAATAAACAAAAATCATTCTACTGAGACAAAATATTTTTTTACAATTAAACTATTAGAGTATCTTGGCTGGTATTACACTCACTACTTTTTCACACTAAAAAGAAGTTCTAGGGCAAATTTTAGCAAGTTCGTATGTGTAGAAAAAAAGATATAGCTTTTTAAGTAAATAAACAAAAATCATCCTACTAAGACAAAATAATTTTTTACAATTCAACAATTATTGTTAATAAGCAGATGTCATGTTAGTTTTTAATATTATTTGTAATTTTGCAATGAAGGATCCCAATTTTTCAAAAATATTTAGGGGCCCGGGCCCCTATCTGTTATGTTTCGTCTCTGTCGGCTGCTAGCTGGTAGCTGCTAGTTTCAGTGTCATAGAAAAAAATCATGAAGATACTTCCAAAAACTTTCTTTTATTCAAAAAAAATCATACTAATATACTAAAATCATTCTGATTTTTTGTCAGATTATTCTACTAGCAACATACTAAAACACTAGTGTTTTAATTTTTTAGTCCAAACAATAGATTTTTGTAAATAGATAATTAATTGCTTCATATTTCGGAATAAATTACCAGCGTTGTGTCATCGCGCTCCTCTTTCTTTTCTATGCAGTCCGACAGTGACCGCGCTTTAGGTCATGTAGTCCCCTTAAATAATGCACGTAATATTTTGTAGCACAAATCTGTTTGTGGTTTATTATCGAGTTTTACAAAGGCTGGCTCTCGAAAGACAGTATGACGTCACGTTTAGTATAGACCCATATAGGTCCTAGTCCTAGGGGTATAAACAGTGCTCCTACCATAAGACCATGGAAATAGCGATAACGGGATCAAATAACACGGCTGCTAATTTGTTTATACATGATTCTGATTACAATTAGCAAGCATTGACGGTCCACTAATTGATAACATGAATATTTATGCTGAATACTTAGCTTGGATAGTTGGTGAACGCTAAAGATGTAGGTAGGAAACGTTAGAGACGTAGGAGATAATTGCAAGCACAGATATTTATACTCCTAGATATCGCAAGAGCAACTACTTCGCGTGCCAAAAATCGCACCAGCTTACGTACAAAAATCGTAAGCCGCCACTTACGCGCTCAGTCCTGTGTACTGCCGGTCGATTCTGTAAAAATCTCACCGTGAAAAGTTGGGTGAAGTTAGTTTGTTTTTCCTAGGAATTAACACTATTGACAGCTCACTCCACGCTCACTTCACCTAAGTTTTCACGGTGAGATTTTTACAGAATAGCACCGCTGCTGGCTGGGTGAGCGTGAGCGCTGGCGCTAGGCCCCGGGGGTGGGACGCACGCGGCGGGGTCTTTGAATCGAATTGATTTGCCCATCACTAAATAGTGCTTGTGACGTCATAATAGGAAGTCAAAAATGGCACGCTTGGTTATCACACAGATCGTGATACTTGCGTTATCTAGGCATATCTATACTTATGTGTAGTTACAAATAGTGCGTAGTATTTCTTATCCTCCGAAGTCAGTGCTAGCTGTGACGGTATAAAATCGACAAAAGTGACTTTGTCAACCGAACTGCAAGGCCTAAATTAAGGTCAGCTAAGTTCTCTAGGACTTTCCTAATGAGTGTACAGAAGACGCGATTCGTCAGGGATCTCGAAGCTCCCTTTTGTGCTAACGAATGCTCCTGGTTACACTTCAGCGATATTTTACAGGAAGCTACTTCCTTCTTTCCTTTACAAGTGCACAACCCAATTACTGGTCTTGTATAATACATGTCGTGCCGATTTCGACTACGGTGACTGTTTACATTGTAAGGTCAGATCCACATCGTAATTGCGTTATACTCGGAATGACGATCTCAACCCTTTCGATTGGTCAGCGGGATTGTCCGAAAGGGTTACCGCTGGCCCGGAACATAAAGGGCTAAGGAAAGAAAACGGGTGGGTTTTAGTCAGTAAGAGTCTGACACTCCCTTCCGCTCCACCCAGAGCGGGAGGGGTCATTTGATGATTTCCCATCCTGAAAAAAAAAGCCCTTTCGATTGGGTAATTCAAAAAAATCTATTGAGTTATTTTTCAAATATGTACGCGAATGTTTAACAACAGATGGTCACAGGCACAGACTGTAGATAGTCAAAATTGGCTTTACCAATGATACACCCGCGATTAACCAAAAAACTTCTCAGCCTGAGTAGAAAATACCTTAGAATAATAATAGGTACAATTACGGGCCACAACCTCCTTACCAAACATCTTTTCAATGTAGGCGCCACAGACAGTCCCTCTTTGCAGGGGCTGCCTTGACGCCGAGGAATCAGCCGCCCACGTCATCATGGAACGCGAGGCCTTGGCTTCTCAACGTGCAGAAATCCTCGGAACAATGAGGTCGCTCCACGAAGCCTGTGAAGCTCCCAGGAAGCTTCTGTGCTTTTGGGCGGAGCTAGGCTGGCTCTGTTAGCCAGAATCCCCACGCACAACGGACCGAATGGCAGTCTTAAGTGCGGAAAAGGGAGTCCTATAATCATCATCAATCATTATCATCATACGCGAATGTTACTGCACAACATCCGAGGTCCAGAGGCCAGACGGGACGCGTGCTTTCTGGGTCACGGATGGCTATCGCTCGAGTTTATACTGGCGGGGGATTACTTAGCCAGTAGGATTACTTATTAAAAATATAACAAATAGCTAATAAATAAACAATCCAAGCGAAGAATCTCGTGAATTTGGTACGACCACGCCTCGGACTGACCTGCATGCACACCAACCCGGTCAGGCAACGGTATCGGAGGTTTCTAAGCCGTATTCAATCCACCAAATATGCTAATATGTTGGATCGCGACCGGTTCAAATGTAAGTGACGGGAATTGATTTGGTGACAATAGGTTTGTGGATGAATGTGGTTTGTGGTGGTTGTGTGGATCTTTGCCGTTTTTTTTTTTCAAGATTTTTTTTTTAATATTATTTATTGCTTTTTTTATGGCGCCCCATTTAGTAAGTACCAGAACTAAACCTTCATCTTCTAAGGGTACGTACAGACTCCAGGACATCAAGCTACCCGAAACTGTCAAATTTGTCCAATCAATTTTGAACCTTATGCTCTAGCGATAAAGCTGAAAATCTATTAAAGAAATTTGACAGATTGTAGTAGCTTGATGTGCTGGCGTCTCTGTACAAAATAAGAAAAAAACTATTAATAACAGATGTATACATGTGTGTGATGTGTCTATTATTATAATAGTAACAGATGAGACTTTTTTCCTTCCGTTACATTTTGTCTGCATGTCTACCGTTCGCGATCGGATGAGTCAGTGTGTCTTTGATATTTTATTAGAAAAAAATGTGTAACACTAATGATGTCAACTTCCTCTTATTAATGTGCCGGTGTGATCTTTAAATGTTAGAGGTTGTGACTTTTATGAAATCGTTTTTAGGCCGTTTTCGAATACTTCGACAAATATAGAGACTGCGTCGTTGGTCCAGCGGTCTTCGGTATCATGTACAGTCACGAGCATAAGTATGTATACACTTGGCTTTACTCAAAGACGATTTTCTCCTTTAGTTTTGAATTAAATTTTATGTTATTACTAGGGATGCCGCGATACGCCTTTTTGCCGATACGATACCGATACCGATACTCTTATAAAAATATCGGCGATACCGATACCGATACCGATACGCTTACTGAATTCAAAAAGAAAGGTTGATTAAATAAAACACAATTAATTACCTAATAATTTTAGTAGGTAATCAAAATTAACATTTATAACATTTTTATGGAATTATCAATTGTCGAAATTTCAAAGTGATTCCATAATAGCACTTTTGTGTTTTGAAGTTGATATGACTACTATTTATTTTATTTGACTCAAACGACTAGTTATAAATGACATACAATACACAAACAATATCGATATGTAATTCTTAATCTTATTTGCATGGAAAAATACTACGCGCTGTTGCGAGCGCGTAGTTTTTCCATGCAAACGCATGCACTCGCACATCTATCCCATTTCGTTAGGTTGAATGTTGTTACATTCAACTTAACGAAATTGGGTAGATGTGCGAGTGAGAGGCCAAAGCGGGCGGGCGAAACAAAACACTGAATAAAGCGCGGGGTTTCCCCGAGCATAGTTAGTTCGTGCCTCGTTTGCAACGAAATAGACGGGACAACACGCGCGTTTACATTACATTTTTAAAGCGCGAAATTTGAAAAGTATCGTTGAATCGGCCATAAAAATATCGCCGATACCGATATATCGGCAAACCCGAAGTATCGCCGATATATCGGTATCGGTATCGGTATCGGATGCATCCCTAGTTATTACGAACAAAGTATTTTCGAACCCATAGGTTTGTGTAAAGTGTCGTATTTCATCGTTGCATTCGTTATTTCACGAATCGAAAGTTGCCAAATGTTGACATATTAGTGCTCGTGACTGTACCTATCTTCACATACCGAGACTCCTCCGTGCCTCGGAAAGCACGTTAAGCCGTTGGTCCCGGCTGTCATTCGTGAATCTTTGACAGTCGTTACGGGTAGTCAGGAGCCCAAAAGTCTGGCAACCAGTCTTACCAAGGGGTATCGTATTAAGGCTCCTGCAAACAGACGCGACGCGCGACGCGAATCGCACGCGACACAAAGGCACCGCTCCTTGCGCGACTTGCGGTGCCTTTGTGTCGCCCGCAATTTTATCGCGTGTCGCGCCTGTTCGAAGGAGCCATTACCAAGTAACTGGGTTGTGGAGGTCAGATAGGCTGTCGCTCCATGTAAAATATCAGCGCTAACAAAATGTCAAAAACTTGTCAAAATGTAGGGAAATTACAGGTATTTTTGACAGATTGAGACTGAGATCAAACTGAACGATCTTAAACTTACGAGAATTTTTTTTTTTTAGCCTTCCCTGCCCCACTCCTGGGCAAAGGCCTCCCTCCACTCCTTCCATCTTTCGCGAGCCCGCGCGTCCTCCTTCCAATTTTGATGGAACCTATCGAGCTCGTCCCGCCATCTCCTACGTGGTCTGCCGCGGCAGACGAGAATTACCCTTTAAAAATATTATAATACTAATATTACCTACGAACAACCACGAGGCAGCAAACAACCAATATTAAGGGGCTTACAGGACCTAAACACTAAAAACGCAAGTTTTTGAAACAATAAAAGTATATGACCGATTACAGTAAACAAAATCAGAAAAAAATATGATATTCTTCAGGTATGTTAGGCAGATACATAGTTTGTTGAAAACATAATACAACTAATTTGATATGATAGAAAAAAATCCTCTAAAAACTTTCTTTTTACAATAAAAACCATACGAATGCACATTTTTTAGTCCAAAAAATAGATTTTTTGTAAATAGATAATTGCTTCATATTTTGCAATGAGTTGTCATCGCGCTTCTCTTTCTTTTCTATGCAGTCCGACAGTGACCGCGCTTTAGGTCATGTCCCCTTAAATAATGCACGTAACATTTTGTAGCACAAATATGTTTGTGGTTTATTATCGAGTTTGACAAAGGCTGGCTCTCGAAAGACAGTATGACGACGAGACAGTATGATGTAAAAAAAATCATGAAGATACCTCTAAAAACTTTCTTTTTACAATAAAAACCATACTAATATACATACAATCATTCTGATTTTTTGTCAGATTATTATCCAAGCAACATACTAAAATAATAGTGTTTTAGTTTTTTAATCCAAACAATAGATTTTTTGTAATTAAAAATTGCTTCATATTTTGCAATAAATTACCAGCGTTGAGTCATCGCGCTTCTCTTTCTTTTCTATGCAGTCCGACAGTGACCGCTCTTTAGGTCATGTAAGCCCCTTAATAAACTTAATATAAAAACTTAGTCATAAACTCTTAAATATAAGTTGGTAGACAATTGAATCACAATGACGTCAGAGACGGAACAAACATTAGGTCACGGTGTGAATATGCAAGAATGGTTCAAGGAAATAATGCTGCAGCTTGATAAGTAAAATTGTAATAAGTATGACGAGGTGCTGCTGTGACGGCTTGGCTGATGTTAAAGCTACAGTTACCTAGAAAAGCGGTGGCCATCTTGAAAATCTGTCATTTTCACCAGTGTTTGATACTTGCTAGTATCCAATACTCGTAAAAATGATAGATTTTTTTTTGGCCCCGCGGTTTTATCCGCATAATTGTCGATCCCATGGGAATATCGGGATAAAAAGTATCCTATATGTTAATCCAGGAAATGGTCTATCTATGCACTAATTTTCATCCAAATCTGTTCAACGGTTTACGCGTGATTGAGTAAATAACATCCAAACATCTTCACAAATTTTCACATTGATAATATTAGTAGGATTATGTCAAAAAACGCTCTGTATTTAGTCAGCACTTATTGTGAGACCGTCTACCGCTTTCTTGGAAAAGCTTAAGCCAGGTTTACGCTGGAGCAAAAACTGGCAACATTGCGAGCAGCAGACGCACGATAACGTAAGAGTCGTGCAGCAAGGCTATACTGCCATGCGGGATGTCGCGGATTGCCGCGGTGTCAACCCGAATACTATGCGCTATGGAATGGGTATTAAAAAAAAACAGTGGCACTCCGGGAGTGCCGACAGAAGTGAAAAACAAAACACAAACAGAATACTTTGCCATCACTCACTGACTTATCGGATATACATTAAAACCGAGTACATCTCGAGGACAGCCGAACACATCTGAAGCGGGTATTTTTTGAATCGTCTTATAAACAAAACGCGTGGTGTCGCTTACGGTAACAGTGGCACGATTTCAATGGTTTTTCCCCATCTCAAAAATGCCCAACGCGCGTAAGCAGTTTTCACTTCAAAAATCTCTGCCGCGTGTCGTATGATATTGATTTTGGTAGTATCGTAGACACACCTCACACCGCTCGGTTGTAAAGCCGGTCGACCCAGCAGCATCTGTACCGGCTCACGACAAGTTTACTACATATTAAAATCTACTGCTTTGTATGATAATGGGTCTCTTTGGGGTCCTAAAGTTCCTCATTCATGTCAGCGAGCCCTATCAGAATACCAGCGCTGTAACATTTATTTTTTAAATGTCGTAGCATCATGCTGAGATAGGAGCCTTTTGGCCTCGTATAGGACTTTCTGTTTCATTTTCCTTTTGTTACTTTTTTATACTATACCTTGGATTTTTATTTTGCTGTGTTGAGTTTAGTTTATGATACAACTTCATAAACTAAAAAAAGTTACATACCATATCCGTAATCAGCAAAATTTGCTGATTACAGATCTTGTACGTAACTTTTTAAAGCCCAAAGTCCGAGTTATTGCACTTATTGTAAGTACGGCAGTGTACGAATGGCAACAAATACTTTTTCTTTCTTTCTTTCTTTATTTATCTAGCTTTAAGAAGCCACTCTAGGATTGAACATTTTGAATCAAGCTCTTGATCTCGGGATTTCCCCTTTCTGCGTGAGTAGTGTTGACTGACGTTGCGATGTTAGCAAACGCTTCTCATAAACCATTCAGACTGACAGTGTAGTTGCATATTTTTTCTTTTATTGAAAAAACGCTTAGAATGATTAACTGCATAATGACATCACCAGTGATTAACATAGTGTATTCGATCACGTGACCAAGGACGAATAAAAAAGGTTATATTGTTTTCTTTTTTTGTTGCACTTGGTTGGTGAGATTCTTAGTGCGGGTTGAATCAATGAAAATGAACGCGATCAGTAATTCTAAACCTCGTTCAGGAGCTGGGCCTGGAGAGTATTGTGCCACTTCCAAGGAAATTAAAGGAATTTTGTCACCATAGATCCTACATCCTACAGTCTTTCTCCTATTCCACAACAATTCTGACATTGCTAGCTCTTGAACGCGGTTTAGTCGGTCTTACCGCGTGGTATTGTGTAATGCTTTCGCAGACAGACCCGACGCGGCTCTAGTAGTACAATGGATGAAGGCTCCGCTGACAGTCGCGACGCGTATTCGCGTCGCGACTTTCTGCGGAGGTCAGGTAGGCAGACGCTCCATGTACAGACGCCAGCACATCAAGCTACTACAATCTGTCAAATTTCTTTAATAGATTTTCAACTTTATCGCTAAAGCTTAAGGTTCAAAGTTGATTGGATAAATTTGACAGTTTCGGGTAGCTTGATGTGCTGGCGTCTGTACGATTAATACTGATATTCAGCTGCATCCGGTTAGACTGGACGCCGACCCCAACATGGTTGGGAAAAGGCTAGACAGATGCTGGGTGGCAAGAGCTTAAAAAACCATATTAATCATCAAACTTTTACCAAGAATATAGCATCATCTTCCAAACTGCTAAACGTAATATAATATTCGTCATTATGAGCTTCAAAGTTCCGAGTATCTTAACGCTAGCGTAATTACGGGGTAAACATAAATACTGGTGACGTAGCCACGGGTGATACGGTGACATCATGCGGTCGGGTTGGGTTCGGTCCAAGTTATGAGATGTAAGAGGGGAAGGAGATTAAGTTTAATTTAATTGAAAGTGACATAATGAGACTCACAGAATGAAGTTGCGTTTTTTTCCGGTGAATTACGGCTCCTGCAAACAGGCGCGACGCGCGACACAAAGGCACCGCTCGTCGCGCGACTTGCGGTGCCTTTGTGTCGCGTGTCGCGTCGCGCCTGTGTGTACGAGCCTTTAGGCGCCCTCGCTCGACGGTTGGTCCAGACGCGGAAATCTTTACAACACCGCATGAGTTCTTGTACTGAGACTAGAGAAGGAATATGTTTAACCTGGGTGGATTTTTTTTTATTTTAACCTTTTTATTGCTGAATGGGCCCGCTCTGGACCTCGATCAAGCCTGATGGAAAGCGATGGATGAGGTCTATGATGGAACGAGCGTGCCCAGAATATGCCTAAGGCACTGGAACTCCCACGCATCGACGAAACACAGCAGGCTGCTTGACGCCCGACTCCGGTGATTTTCCATATAAATGGCTTTCATCTATCTTTAAAAGCTTAAAACAGCCATTGAAGGACACTGAACGAGACACAACAGAAGTTTTATTGTTATTAAGAAATATATTTAAACAATTCGTACTATGGACCTTTGCTTCGCGTCGCCGAGACGGAGAGTCGTTTCTAAAAGAGACTGTTTACGCATTAAAAATAATATCATCCTACTAATATTATAAACGCGAAAGTTTGCGAGGATGTATTGATGGATGTTTGTTACTCTTTCACGCAAAAACTCCTGAACGGATATTGACGAATCTTTAGAGTAATATAGCTTATACATGAGAATAACACAGGATACTTTTTCATCCCGATATTCCCACAGGATCCATACTTATGCGGGTGAAACCGCGCGGCGCTGCTAATCGTTTATATATATCGCTATCGTTCATACATTTGGACCACACCCCTACTCAATTAAGAATCAGCTCGCGTTGTTTGAAGGCTCGTCTTCTCACAATTGGCACATCTGGCCCTCTGATGGCATTATTGTGTTCTGATTCAGATTATATATTTGGCAATAAGTAAGTATTGGCAATATTCCGTAGTCACAAAATAAATTAGGTATGGCCCTGAACATAGACACAAAATCTATTGAAACTTATGTTTTAAATTAATATTATTTTATTGATAGTTGTAGTAGTGAGATTTCGACCAGTGTAAAATCGTAACCTCTCCTCTCTTACACCGAACGTTACATTAAATGAGACATCACATGTAGTCCCATCATCTAATTATTGTCACATGTTCCCTCTACCTAATTGCTAATCTAATTAGGCCCAATTTATAAGCACTAAAACGCGAAGAAGTATCATGTTCGTAAATTAGGTTAAGGCACCTTCAAACAGGCGCGACACGCGATAAAATCGCGCGCGACCCGAAGGCACCGCAAGTCGCGCAACGAGCGGTGCCTTTGTGTCGCGCGCGATTCGCGTCGCGCGTCGCGCCTGTTTGTAGGAGCCTTTAGGTGCTGGAACCAAGGACTTAAAAACGAAATGAATTTCGTTCCGTTACCACTAATGTTATCGTATAACATTCCAAAATTTGTAACGATACTAAAACCTAAAAGTATCAATAACTTTACAAAGAAAAACGTTATAGAATATCATTTTCGTAGAACAACATTATAAGTAACGTTATAGACTTATAGGCATCAGTATCATTAAGCTTACCACTTGTAATAACGTTACAGGTGAAACGTTACAGATTCATTTCTAACGTTATTCATCATACTTTTTCGTCATCTTTTATGTCATGAAGCTGGCAAAGTTGAGTATCGAAATGAATAACGTTATTATATCGTTATACTAATAACGATATATTGATCATATTGTTAGTGAACAGTTCAAGATTTCGTTCCGTTTGACAATATCGTTATAGCCAAGGAATTAATATTGTTACGATCCTGGTGGAACGGTGCAAATTATCGGTACTGGAACTACGCGTAACGTTATTTTGAGTAAAGTTTCAAGTCCCTAGCTGGAACATTGCATAATTAGAGCATGCTGTTAATCCCAAAAAGTGGACACTACCCAATTTATAATTCCCGTATTACTGCGGTCTCTCTCATTGTATAACTGCAAGGCAAAATCATGCAGAGTAGGAAGGAGGATATTTTTAAACGACGCGCTTGTACAGACGCCAGCACATCAAGCTACCCGAAACTGTAAAATTTTCCCAATCAACTTTGAAAAAATCATGAAGATACCTCTAAAAACTTTCTTTTTACAATAAAAACCGTACTAATATACATACAATCATTATGATTTTTTGTCTGATTATTCTACAAGCAACATACTAAAACACTTTAATTTTTTAGTCCAATCAATAGATTTTATGTAATTAAATAATTGCTTCATATTTCGCAATAAATTACCAGCGTTGTGTCATCGCGCTTCTCTTTCATTTCTATGCAGTCCGACAGTGACCGCGCTTTAGGTCATGTCACGCTTAATTGCATCTCAACTTTGTATTATTCTTAATAGCCCTTTGTTGACTATGGTATCTCCGATAATCCGCCGAATTAGTACAGTACCTGGCGAGAAATATTGAACATCAACCTTTACCTTTTTTTGTATTTTAAACAAAGAATAAAAATAATTATCAAAAGAACCAAATCGTAATTGTTTTAACGGCTCCTAATTGTTGGAGGTTGATACCTTCATGGTATAATTATAATCTGTCACACTGATTATGTATTTAGCCATGACAACTGTTACTAATAAAAATTATCTGACGACTGAATCGTGTTTTCAGTGATTAATATACATAATTTATGTTATCGCAGTGCCAACTCTGCTAGACACTTTCCATCAGGTTATGGGCCCAGAAATTGCCAAGGGAGTTGCGCAGTAATTGCACGATATCGTAAATTTTAAAATTTGGAAATACGCACTTTCGATAATGACGGATGACAATAGTTCGTCAGGTTCCATTTTTGGAATCGGGAAGCTCAGGGGTGCAGAGAACTTTGAAGTTTGGAAGTTCCAAGTCCAAAACTACCTGGAATGTAAAAACTGGTGGGTGGCCGTAGAAGCCACAGAAGTTTCTGAAGAACTCAAAGATGCTGATCGACAGGCGCGTACTACCATGTGTCTACTATTGGAGCCTTCATGTTTTTCAAATGTCTACAATGTGAAGACTGCACATGAGGTATGGCACAAGCTGTGTGGTTCATATGAAGATAAAGGCTGGGGTAGACGAATATCACTGCAGCGTCAATTATGGTCATGCAAGTTGGAAAACTTTGCGAATATGGAGAAATACGTCTCAAAAGTACTATCCATAGCACAACAATTGGCTGCGATAGACGCGAAAGTCTCAGATGATTGGATCATTTCCATTTTGCTTGCCGGATTATCATCAGAGTACAACCCGTTGATAATGGCAGTAGATAATAGTGGAAAGGATATAAGCCTAGAGCAGATTAAAACCAAACTGCTGCAGGAGGCTAATAGACAAGCTGAAACAGCTGGAGCTGGTGAGCACGCCCTTGCCTCTAAACAGGAAAAGGCACCCAAAAACAATGCTCGTAAACCAGTGCGCAAGTGCTATAAATGCCACAAAGAAGGACACAAGGCAGCTGAATGTAAGAAGCTGAATGCCGGTGTGGTCGGTTTGAGCATGAGTACAGCAAATACCAAGAAGAAAAACGATTGGTATGTGGATAGCGGATGCTCAACCCATATGACTTACGATGCTGGAAAGTTATGTAACTATAAGAAAGTAATGGGTAACTTGACAATTAAAGTGGCCAATGGAGAACAAATACCAGTTGAAGGTAGAGGAAATGCTAAGCCAAAAGTTAGTGGAAGTTCAGATTTCACGTTAGAAAATGTTCTTCATATTCCTCGACTAAACTTGAACCTGATATCAGTAAGCGATCTTGTTAAGAAAGATTTTGCGGTTTATTTTGACAAAGGAGGTTGCATTATGAGGAATAAATCCGACCAAATAGTTGCGACGTGCAAAGAAGTTGACGGAATTTTCAAATTAAATGAAAAACAAAATTATGTCAATGCGATGTTGTCAAATGAACCTCTGTCAAACTTATGGCATAGAAGATTGGCGCATTTAGGTCAAAATAACATACTTATATTGAAAAATCTGGTAACTGGTATGAAATTCGATAGTAAACAGAACATTGAGCCATGTATTCCATGCATTCAAGGTAAGACATGTAAAAGTCCGTTTAAAAATAAAGGCACACGAGCACAACAGATTCTTGAATTAGTACATACGGATATTTGCGGTCCAATGGAAGAGCCATCGTTTGTTGGTTCCTTGTACATGTTGCTATTTATCGATGATTACACGCGCAAGACGCACGTTTATTTCTTGAGAAATAAGAGTCAAACTTTCGACAAATTTCGAGAATATAAGGCCGAAGTAGAGAGAGAGACTGGTAAGTCGATAAAATGCCTCAGATCTGATAATGGTACTGAATTTTGTAATCATGCCTTCGACAGATTGTTCAAGTCATCTGGTATAAAGCACCAAACGACTGTTCCGTATACACCCGAACAAAATGGCGTAGCTGAGAGGGCGAACAGATCGATCATTGAGAAAGCAAGGACGTTGCTTTGTGAGGCGAATCTTAGCAAGAAGTTTTGGGCTGAGGCAGTATATGCCGTGGTATACCTAAAGAATCGAAGCCCCACAAAGGCGGTCACGAATAAAGTACCTGAAGAACTATGGTCTGGTAAGAAAGTGAACTTAAGTCATTTAAAAATCTTCGGATGTTTGGCGTTTGCATTGAAACCGAAGCAGAAAAGGCAAAAGCTCGACATGAAGACTGAAGGTTTAATTTTTGTTGGCTATTGTGAGCTCACGAAAGGTTACCGGCTGATGAATTTGCAGACTAGCAAGATACTTATTGCTAGAGATGTAAAGTTCTTGGAAAATGTTTTTCCAGGTGATGGTACGAATGTGACGAAGAACGCAGTTGTTCCTTTGTCCCTAGAACAGGAACGAACTGAACCTGCGATATTGGATGTATCTCATGAGGTCCACTCAAACAGTGAAGACGATTTTCAGGATGCAGATTTTGGAAGTACCGAACCCGCTACGACTTCAGAGCCAAGTGTGGAGACGAGTATCGAGCCGAGATACAACCTGCGTACACGGAAGCCGGTCGACTATTCTTGTACGTGCATCAACGCTCTCGCGGCAATTGACGGCGATCCGACGACTGTAGAACAGGCGCTAGCTAGGCCTGATCGTGAGCTGTGGCAGAAGGCTATGGACGAGGAGCTGCAATCGTTGAAGGAGAACCAGACGTGGACGCTAGTAAACTTACCACGTGACAAGAAGCCGATACAATGTAAATGGGTCTTTAAGATTAAGCGAGATAGCGATGGTAAGGTCTCAAAGTATAAAGCTAGGCTGGTAGCGAAGGGATTTACTCAGGTACGCGGCGTAGACTATAACGAAACTTATTCTCCGGTAGTTAGGAGCTCGACTTTGCGACTGTTATTCTCATTAGCTGTAGAATATGATTGGGACATAGATCAGTGGGATGTGACGACAGCTTTCCTTTACGGTAAACTGAAGGAAGATATTTACATGATGCAGCCTGTAGGTGCTATAGCCAAGGGTCAGGAGACGAAGGTCTGCAAGTTAAATAGGTCGTTGTATGGTC
This sequence comes from Luperina testacea, assembly GCA_927399505.1. Lineage (NCBI taxonomy): Eukaryota > Metazoa > Arthropoda > Insecta > Lepidoptera > Noctuidae > Luperina > Luperina testacea. Next base: position 2,076,900 of record OV656785.1, on the reverse strand, counting down.
TGAAGCAAGCTTCGAATGCTTGGTTTCATGAACTTGACCAAGAGATGCTTAGCTTAGGTTTCACGCAATCAAAGATAGAGCCCTGCTTATACCAAAAGTTTTTAGGAGATAAGAATAGGATAGTTGTAGTTATATACGTTGATGATATTTTTATTTTTTGTAGTTCTTTACACAAAAATGAAAAGGAAAAGTTAAAGGCCGGTTTATTGAAAAAGTTCAAGGTCAAGGATCTAGGTCGTGCTAGACATGTTTTAGGCATGAGACTTAGGAGAGACAATAACACTATTTACCTTGATCAAGAACAGTATGTTATTAATGTATTAAAGGAATTTGAAATGACGGATTGTAAACCAGTCATTACCCCTATGGAAGTTGGTCTCAGATTGGAGAAAGCTTCAGATTCCAGTTGTAGGTTGCCATATCAGAATCTGGTAGGATGTCTGAACTATTTAGCCCAAAATAGTAGACCAGATATCGCGCATGCGGTTAGCGTTCTAGCACAGTTTAACTCGTGCTACGATGAAATTCACTTTAAGTATGCTAAACGGGTGCTTAGATATTTAAAAGGGACGTCTGATTTTGCACTTACTTTCCGAAAGTCAGGTAAATTAGAACTTCTTGGCTACGTGGATGCGGATTGGGGTGGGTCATATGATAGAAAATCCTTTACGGGTCTAATGTTCATGTTAGGGGATAGTTTAATAACGTGGGAGAGTCGCAAGCAAAGGTGTGTTGCTCTGTCCTCTACCGAGGCAGAGTACATAAGTCTTAGCCAAGCTTCAAAGGAAGCGATTTACTTAAGAAGTTTGTTAAAGAGCTTATCAAATGATAGTTGTGACAAACCCGTAGTCATTTATAATGACAATCAGTCTGCACATCACATTGCGAGAAACAAGATGAACCATAATAGGACGAAACATATCGATATTAGGTTTCACTTTGTTCGCGAAGCGATATCGAATGAGGCGGTAGAGGTCCAGTATGTACCTTCACAGGAAATGGTGGCAGATATGTTAACAAAGTCTCTGTCAGGCCCAAAGATAAAGTTAGCTTTAGCGAGATTACCCATTAAGAGGGCGGGTAGTGAAAGTGGTGTAACTTAGTTTTTGATATGTTGTATTTGTTTTGTACAAATAGGTTTAGGGTTTTATAATGGTATAATCTCTGTTTTGTTTATTTTTTATGTTTTAATGTAATGTGTTGATGTGGGTACTGTCGAGTACAACGTATTTGTGTACACTTTTGTACAAAGTTGCATACACACTTGTGCATGTTTTGGAACTAGTGACCTGGTGCGATTTAAGTGTGCATGTACACTTGTTAGTCTTAAGGGTGCGTACACATGTGGCAGATTAAGGGTGCGTGTTGGAGGTTGATACCTTCATGGTATAATTATAATCTGTCACACTGATTATGTATGTAGCCATGACAACTGTTACTAATAAAAATTATCTGACGACTGAATCGTGTTTTCAGTGATTAATATACATAATTTATGTTATCGCAGTGCCAACTCTGCTAGACACTTTCCATCACTAATAGATACCGGACTGCTTGTATTTCGTGCGACAGAGATAACGCTCTACGAAGCCGAAATTAGCCGATTGTCTCTTTCCAAAGGTCGATGTGCAATATTTATCGCCAGATACTGTAAGAAGCTGGCCTAACAAAATTAATTATGAAGCTTGCCATTGCCACGCTGACCTCACCTTAAGCTTACATGACGAATCAAACACATTTTACCCCCAACTTTCCCTCTCATATCAAACACGATAATGCTCATAACCGTATAGAAACGATCACTGAATACTATGTGTAATACCAATATGTAGTATTGCTAACATCGGCGCAGGATTACCTAACAGTTTGTCGCAACGTCGCATTCCGCGGCCCGTTGGTCGATAGGCCGAACCTGGTATTGGAAAATTTGTGTTGCTATTTACTTAATTTGGCTTTTTATAATTTTTTTTAAAGAGACTTGAAGGAAAAATAAAAAAATCTGGTTAAAAAAACACTAGAAAAATTTTGGTGTCTTTTTATTCAATAGGCGTGGCGACAGTATCAAATAATCAAAGATTTAATGATTTTAGGGGAAAGTACATATTAAAAAAATTATAACACTGATTTAGTTTTATTTAAAAACTTGAGATTAATCGGATTTTCACTAAAATAAAAGATGAAAATACGGCATTCGGCCATTTTGACTGAAACGCCAATCACAGCGCATGACGTCATGCCTATGTAAACATCACTTGCGTTTTGTTGACTACTACCGATTACGCAGTTGGATCGATTTTTTATTAATTTAAGTGTAATTTATCCACTCCACTTGACTCTACAACACGAATCTATAACAACATGGTTTCGCCTTGCGAGCTTTAACCATTGAACTCTTATTATTTGCTTGTTTGGGACATATATAAACACCTTGTTGGGAGTGGTTATTGATGTGTTTTTACACTGAGGCACTGCACACCACTTTTACACTTTGGAATTCATTTTTATCAGATGAAATATGCAATGTTTGTTTTGTCAACACGCGCAGTCAGAGGAAAGGTAAACACTAAACGTCAAATGTGTCAAATGTGTCAGCTTGACACATTTGACGTTTAGTGTTTACCTAGGCGTGACATCAGACCCGACGCCATGACACTGCGAGCTGTTTTCGCGCGCTATTGAAAAAATATTAGAAAAATGTCTTTAAACTTCGTTCAACTTTAGTTTATAACCGAAATATAGGTTTTTTCGTAAATAGTAAATGTGTATGTACATTACGGAAGTGGATTTCAAAATCATTCGTCATCCCTATTAGGTACGTACTTTATTTTCAACTAGCTTCTGAAAGCGAATTCGTCCGCTTGAGATTTCTTGTTCAGTCCCACCCACCCTGTCGCATCGCATCGCCCGTCCGCGCTATTACCTACCTACTTATTTCGTTTGCTTAGCGTTCTTTTGACTTTTTCGGCTTGTTCGGCTCCTGAGGGTTTGGCGTGATGTTAAATAGCCTTATAGAGGTATGAGGAACAGGGTGTAAAGTTCACTCATACTCTATAGAAAAGGGAGGATCCTCCGACCAGACGGGTGTTGTGTCTGGCGGGCAACTGCCCGTTGATTCATATCGGGCCGTTGTATCTATGCTAGTTGCGCGGTAAACTCTGCTTGCGCGATGCAGGATTTTGCGTGACGTCAGTATGACGCGTTGTTTGCTTGTGGCGTTGTAGATACCGCTACAGCCTTATACCCTTCTTCAAGAATTGGGCGATCAAATGCAAAAATAACCTCTTAAGTTGGAGGACCTCTTAATGTGATAGTCAATGCTTATTCATTATAATACAGATGTCGAAGTCATCATACATAATTATGGGGTCAAACTGAGGTTTCATTTCGCAAGTAGACGTCCGCAACAGACTTGAACTGTGTAAACATTGACAACAAGTCGTCTCATTGCCACTTTTAACACCCACAAGTGTCACCTAAAAGTCAAATTGCATAATTAAACATGTATTGGACATCGTGCATTAGACGATGGTCGGTTAGCGCAGCGTCCACTCGTCGGCACCAATGATCTTATTTCCTTCTGTCGGCACAAACTATGGAAAAATAGCCCATGTCACCATCTGCCTTGCCTTTCCCAACTATGTATATTAGGGTCTGTTTCCAGGCTAACCGGATGGCAGTATTTTACTTGGAGCGACTGCCTCCACTACCCAGTTCCTGGTCAATACGATAGCCCTTGGCAAGACTGGTTGTCAGATTTTCGGGCTTCTGACTACCCATAATGACTGTCAAAGATCTACATATGACAAGCGGGACCCCACTGCTTTTTTTTTTTTTTGAGTATGGGAAGTCATCAAATGACACCTCCCGCTCTGGGTGGAGCGGATGGGAGTGTCAGACACTTACTGATTACCCACCCGTGTTACGTGTGACATAAAGGGCTAAGGAGCCCTTTATGTTCCAGGCCAGCGGTAACCCTTTCGGACAATCCCGCTGACCGGGACCAACGGCTTAACATGCTTTCCGAGGCTCGGGAGGGGTTTCGGTATGCTATTAGCCAGTCAGCAAGATGGTTGCGGAGCTGAATCCTCAGGGTGCGCCCCCCTGACATCTAAGTGTGCATTCGTAGGGTGAATCAGACCTAATCAAACACGAGCATCTCAAGCCGAATTACACATTCAAAACTGCCAGAATATTTGAAGTCTTGAGAACAATGCATGACTGTGACAGTATTATCTGTAAGTACGTATTAATCATGAAGTACAGTGCGTGCCACGTAAGAAGAGACTTGACACACCACGTGGTTTGACATGCGCAGTACCCGATTTTAGGTATCTTTAGCGGTATGAGGTCTGAGTGCGGGACGGGACCGGGCGTCATCGGGGCGGCGGAAAGAGCGGGGGAGGCGGGGTCAAGTTTCTTCTTACGTGGCACGCACTGTACTCTATCTATGCCAAACAGTAGCGAAGGGTCAATTTTTGTAAGAGGTAAGCCGGAGAAGATATGTTTAAAATTATTATATTATTTGTCTATAGAATACCGACTGTGCCATTTTTTCAAAGGGAAGCCGGTAAGAATCTAGTTATATGGAACTGTATTTTCATTATTATTTTACTGCTACGAGTTGTGGTCCCAAGTCGGACGCCAGCACAGCAAGCTACAACAATCTGTCAAATTTCTTTAATAGATTTTCAATTTTATCGCTAAAGCATAAGGTTCAAAGTTGATTGGGAAAATTTGACAGTTTTGGGTAGCTTGATGTGCTGGCGTCTGTACGCAATTACCCCGCGGGTCAGCTCTGCACAATGTTAGCTAATTAAAACCGAGCGGCTTTTTCCCGAACATAACTACAAATATTTTGCCGCCTGCGCTGAATCATGCCGACCCGAACAAGTGTGTAGCAGATCCTAATTTTGATTTAGAGTTCCTCTAACTACATAACACTCAGCTAGCGTACTACCCATTTAAACAATACAGTTAAAATCTAACAGACAACGAAGCACCAACGCTCCTTATCAATTGACGCATGAGTCATACTCATATGAACCATAATTATAATAAATTGTAACTTTTTATCGACTCCTGCGCACGCTTCCGTTAAACGATAACAATTGATAAAATATAAGAGTTTTGAACTGACCAACGGGTTTTTTTTTCATGCCTAATTTTAATGTTATATTTTTATATAGCCCCTGCGCCCCGCGGTTTCACCCGCAAAGTGTCGATTCCGTCGGAATTTTGGGATAAAAAGTAGCCTATGTGTTAATCCAGGTGTCGGCTACCTCCATACCAAATTTAATCAAAATTGGTCCAGCCGTTTGAGCGTGAAGAAGTAACAAACAAACACTCACAAACTTTCGCCTTTATAATGTTATTGTGATTATATGTTGCTTAAATCTATCCCCGGCTTTTGAAAGCTAGCTTAAAGCTCGTGAAATAAACTTATTTACTTTCCACTTTCACATCACAGTTCATCATCTGCCTAGCCTTTTCCCAACTATCTTGGGGTCGGCTTCCAGTCAAACTGGATGCAGCTGAATGCCAGTATTTCACATGGAGCGACTGCCTATCTGACCTCCATAACCCAGTAACAAGGTAATACTTTACCCCTTGGTAAGACTGGTTGTCAGACTTTCGGGCTTCTGACGACCCGTAACGACTGTCAAAGATCCACGAATGACAGCCGGGACCAACGGCTTAACGTGCTTTCCGAGGCACGGAGGGTCTCGGTATGTAAAGATGGTCACCAGTTGCTTTATAACACTCGGTTTTCCGTCTCGCGCATTCATTCTGCCCCAGTACCCCAGTACCCAGTACCGGTAAGTGGTGAAGGGCGGGCGTTTTGGGAGACTGTCATGTAATTTTGATGTTCGAAAATTGCTGATTCTCAGTCTAGTTTGACTAAACTACTTTTAATTTAGTCTGCTCCAGCCAGACTTGCCAAAGGGTGTTACACAGTGAGGCTTGAGGTGGTCACATAGGCAGTTGCTCCATGTAAAATGCTGGTATTCGGCCGCATCAGGTTGGACTGGAAGCGGACTCCAATATAATAGAACGCTTATTATTCTTCGTGTAGCTGGCACGACAGTTAAACATTTTTTTGTGGCCCAAAACTTCACCACTTTCTCTTAGAACGCTGAGAATCCTTGAATGAACCATATTTGTGAATGAACCCTCATCAATATTATCATCTCTTCACCTCCACTATCTTTGAGAGTAATTACTACAATATTTCACGAACGTACAGTTTATAATATCGAACGCGGCCGACCTTGGCTCTGATAAGACGTGCAAATAATATATAACTCTTGTTAAATGGCGTTTACATTGAGGACAGTACCCTGCGATTGCGTACAAACAGATTCCTTTCCAGTGTAGGTTGTATATTGAAGTACATATTTGTATTTATCAACCAATCAAAACGGCTTACTTAACATTTTATGGCAGGGTTTAATCATCAGAGACTTAGGCTTATAGAATTATGAGAAACAGGATGTAAAGTTCACTAAAGATCCTCCATAGAAAAAGGGACGATTCTCCGACCAGAGAGGTATTATCTGGTTAACCCGACAATTGATGTCGCGATGTTTTATATATTATATGCTAGTGGCGATGTAAACTCTGCTTGCGCGATGCAGGCTTTTGCGTGACTTCAGTGTGATGCGTAGTTCGCATGTGGCGATAAAGATGCCGCCACAGGCCTATGATCTAGCTAAAATTATACTCTTTCATGAATCCATATTAAAAGTTAGATTTGAGTAGGTATTACTATGAAAACTGAGTATATTACGGTATCCTACGTTTGGGCGTTAAGAGTAAACTAGTCGCGAGCTCGAACTCACTGGTGGTCTTGGCCAAAAAGCACGCTATCTCACCTGGCTTCATGTCCGACAAAGCTAGTATCAGTTATGAGCAGTTAGACGCTAGTCTACACGAACAAAGTCTAGTTCTCACGCACAGAAACACCGTTCCGAATTGATAAGGGCGTAAAAAAATCGAAAAGTGCTATGGAATATCGAGTTGTATGAAAAAACCACTGCATAAATCAATTACAAATAAAGTTTATTGAACTCTTCGATAACTGATCATTGTCCTCGGTACGGACTTGGTTTTGAAGATTTTACAGATCTTTTATTACTTATTTACACCCAAAGTTACGTTAAAAATAGCAAGAAAAGAAGAATCTTTGTTGGCTCATAACTTTTTAATGGCTTTTTATTTTACTATTCTGTTTCCGTACAGACAAAATTAATAATATGTCAAAACGATATCATGTTTAACTTTGGATGCACAATGTCAAACAGTGGAGTAATACTCTCCCGAAATTTGTATGAGAAAAATATCGTCTACTGGTTGGCACCTTCAGTTTGTTGGTCCATTTAGCCGGGGGGCGACCCACACTACGCTTGCCTATACGCATCTCCACTCCAGGACTCGTCTGCTCCACCGGCCATCAGTCCGTCAATAAACATGGCCAGCCCACTTCAGTTTGCTTACCCTGCAAGCTATGTCGATAACTCCTGTTCTTTTCCGGATTATTTAACTTCTGATTCTACAGCATTATTAGGCAGTAATTACTGCTAATCATTACGTGGATGCTCTACGACCAACTAGACCCGTCGTTTAAAACAGATGGGCCAAAAACACGAACATTACAACGACTTACGTAACACATGGATAAGCTCCTTAATACGCGGACCTAAACAAATGTTTAAAAAAACCTCTATTTGTCCTCAAAACAGAGAATATATTATGTTTACGTTTGAAGAGGATTGTTATACGAGTTATGTGTTTTAAAATAAGTTAGCAGTCATGGTGGAGGTATGCCGTTCTATTTTGTACAATATCGAATATTGTTCATTGTAAGCTAAAGAAATTTAGGACTTAGTAAGTACATACTTTTTAAAGCCTGGTCGTCATCTTCTGCTTATCCTTTTCTCAACTATGTTGGGGTCTGCTTCCAGTCTAACAGGATACAGCTGAATACCAGCATTTTACATGGAGCGACTGCCTATCTGACCTCCACAACCCGGTGATTGGGTAATACGATACCCCTTTGGTAAGATTGCTTGTCAGACTTTCGGGCTTCTGACGACCCGTAACGACTGTTAAAGATCCACGAATGACAGCCGGGACCAACGGCTTAACGTGCTTTCCGAGGCACGGAGGGGTCTTGGTATGTATAGATGGTCACCCATCTACGGACCAGCCGCGGCAACCGTAGCTTGACCTGATTGAACGACCCGTGCGGCCGTTATTACTTGTACACAAGCCCCTCTCCTCTTGATAAAGCTTGGTAATCAAAAAAATTCTTAATGCCTGACCTGTTTTTGTAGTTATTAGTGTCATCAAAACTACGAAGAAACAGAATGGATAAGATGTCTGCCTTTTGACGGTGTTTTTTAAGGAACTCTCTCCCAAAACTCTGGTGAAGTCATTGCTAACGTATTATTTTCTATTGTCCACAGAGATGCACAGAGCCAAAGTGGAGGTGTGACACGATGTGTAAGGACGGATGAGGCGCCGGCGCGCGCTCCTGCGACGCGCACACTAACAAAATGTCGTTCTTTAATAATCTTAAGAAGGTAAGCATCCGCCCCAATAGATCCATCAATCAAACAACTCATCATCCAGTCTGTCGCAGCCACCTTCGTTAGGCCGCCCGTCCATCTAGCTAGGGGGCGTCCAACACAACGCCTAGCCGATATGCGGTCTCCACTCCAGGGGGCTTACTCTCCAAACTAATTTTAATTCCAATGAGATGCCAATATGATTCCAATGTTTATTTTACAGTCACGTGATTCGGTACTCTTGAAAACAATATTGTCAACAATTACCCCACGCCAAGCCCGAACCAAATTCCACTTAGTTCTCCAAAATGGACACCCAATCTAAAAATCATTTGGCGCTAGCATCGAACTCAAGAGTACGAAACGTCACAATTCCAATGTCGATCTATCGGAATTAAATTAAAGAGTAAGCACCCAGGACTCGCCTGCTGTACCGGCCATCGGTCCTTCGACAAACGCGATATGAGGAGGAAAGTCCTATACGCCCTAAGACATGAGGACTCATGTGTATTCGTAAATGTCGCAGAAACAGTAAAAAATAATTTTGATACATCGGCACTCGGCGGTAGCGCAACACCTTTATCTTGAATTACATATGTGCAGAAAGAGTGCCCATGGAATTTCTCGCCCGTTTCTTGACATACTACGCTCTGGAATGGCTTCATCTTTCTGGCTAACCGTCTACAGTACCCGGCGATAAATATTGCACATCGACCTTTACCTTTTTTGTATTTTATACAAAGAATAAAAATAATTATCAAAAGAAGCAAATCATAATTGTTTTAACAGCTCCTAATAGATACCAGACTGTTTGTATTTCGTGCGACAGAGATAACGCACCCCTGTGTGCTGATGGTGATCACCGGGACGGTTTTAGTGAGGTAAAAATCCTACACTCCCCGACCTCCCAACCCGGAGGTCGGGTGCCTTTTGAAGGTTTCCCCCCGACAATAAAAAAAGGATACTCTTCCCCCTCTTACTCACTACCTACCACCAAAGGAGCCTCTCCCTGCAGGGTGTAAGATGGTGCTGCCATCATAATAAGTATTGGAACTGCGATTATTGCTTAACCTGCGCGGTTCCAGATTCTAAACCTTTATAATTATAATTCAGGTGCTGCACCTGGGTAGCGGCAATGATGCGAAGAAAAAGAAGGTGTTCAACAACATCCGGGACAACAGCGATCCCTCCGAGAACTGGGACATGGTTGGCGAGCTCGGCGATGGCGCGTTTGGGAAGGTCAGTTTACTTTTCTTTTATGCCTTTTCTAGCTAATGCAGAGGGCATTGGCTCGTTTAAACATCCTCGCCCTTGGAACTTTGTTACCATAGACTTGAAAGTTTCGACATATCCTTTCTCAGTACACTTCTACGAGCTGAAATATAATCTTCCGAATTAAATGTTGGTAATTTCATAATGGTTCCGTACCCAAACTGTAAAAACGGGACCCTGTTACTAAGACTCCACCGTACGTCTGTCTGTCTGTCATCAGACTGTATTTCATGAACCGTGATAGCTAGACAGTCGAAATTTTCACAGATTATAATATTTCTGTTGCCGGTATAACAACAAATATTAAAAAGAGAATAAAATAAATATTTAAAGGGGCTCCCATACAACAAACGTTATTCGGCGTTTTTGCCTTGTGGTACGGAACCCGTCGTGTGAGAGTCCGACTCGCACTTAGCCAGTTTTTATCTTCAATAATCGTTGGCGAAGTCGAGGCTTGCGGCTGGCGCCGCCTTTAACACCAAGGATGTAGATATAATTTCATAAAATATTTCATTTGTATGTAATTTCATAGCCATTTTACAAACTGAAACATAGCATGCAATGTTGCTTGGCAAAAAGGCAACAATAGCAAAATATGCAATGATAAATGATTTTATTTTTGTAAGTAGATTTGCACAAACACATTTACACGTCAATCATATTATATTCTTTTAAACTAGATGAGGTCGGCGTTGAATGTGGTAGTAATGCTCTACTTAGACTCAAATCTGTCGATATAAGCCTCATTTTTTTTTTTTTTGCGGCGGGTTCACGGATGAGTGCTAACGCGTGCCCGTGTTCTCGCCGTAAGCGGCAGAGGAGGACACCGTGGAGTTTTAGTGGGTTAGAGTCCCACATAACTGCACTATCTCCCCGTGGTAGTGCACCATGCATGAGCATTTCTTCTTCAGGTTACTCCACGTAAATAAAGAAAAAAGCTTCACTTTTTCGACCGTCTCAACTAATTTCACAATCTACCCTTAAACTTTCCAGGTCTACAAAGCGCAACATAAACAGACTGGCCAGCTCGCGGCCGCGAAGATGTGCGTTCTCGACAATGAGGACGACCTCGCTGACTTCACCGTCGAGATCGACATTCTATCCGAGTGTCGGCATCCGAACGTCGTCGAACTACACGAGGCTTACTTCATTGACAATAAACTATGGGTAAGCCCAATGAAGATCTACCATTTTGGCCTATCATCGTGGACCATGATGGTCTGCTACAGTGGTCCACGATGGCCTGCCACAGTGGCCCATGATGGGGTCTCACATTGACCCATGATGGCCTTCTACAATGGCCCATATAGACCCACTACAGTGATCTGCAGGTTACTTCATTGAATAACAGTCGATGATTATGCTATCACCATCTGCCTAGCCTTCTCCCAAGTATGTTGTGGACAGCTTGCACTTTAACTGAATGCTGAAGCTGAATACCAGTAATTTACATGGAGTGACTGCCTACCTGACCTTCACAACTCAGTTACTCAGTGACACGATACTTATCGACCACTCTGCTCTCTAAAGCCAAGACTTTTGGGCCTATGGCAAGGGCTTATTACGACAAATCTTTCCAAAACCCTACTTAACTTACTTTTTCACTGTAGCGGTGTCTACAACGCCACATGTAAACTACGCGTCATACTGACGTTACGCAAAATCCTGCATCTCGCAAGCAAAGTTTACCGCGCAACTAGAATTTATACACAACGGCCTGACATGAATCATCGGGCAGTTGCCCGCCAGACACAACACCCGTCTGGTCGGAGGATCCTCCCTTTCAATGGAGGATGAGTGATTTTTACACCCTATTGTTCCTCATACCTCTATACTAGTGACCTCGACGTGATTGTCAGCGCAGCCTTCGTGCAAATACTTCAGCGTGACGTCATCATCATCACTCCCTCCAGCTTTAGCGGAAAGGAAGCATACCTCTATATCACCACACAGGATCTTATACCGTTCCAATGCTGGACATAGAAACATACATATTCCATTCTTTACATATCCGAATTGTTATTCTAACCCTCTCCTTTTTCCGTTCCAGATGCTCCTCGAATACTGCGACGGTGGCGCCCTCGACTCGGTCATGGCGGAATTAGAAAAAGGTCTCAACGAGATACAGATAGCCTACGTGTGTCGAGAGATGTGCAGAGGACTTCAGTTCCTGCATTCAAGACGAGTGATTCATAGGGACTTGAAAGCTGGGAATGTGCTCGCTACAATGACGGGTGGTGTTAAGTTGGGTGAGTTGATAATAAGTTTTATATGATGTGTGGTGGTCGGTAGTTTAAATATGTACAGACGCCAGCACATCAAGTTACTACAATCTGTCAAATTTCTTTAATAGATTTTCAACTTTATCGCTAAAGCATAAGGTTCAAAGTTGATTGAGAAAATTTGACAGTCTCGGGTAGCTTGATGTGCTGGCGTCTGTACTTAAAAAGGGTCAAATTAAATTGACTGGTGAAACTTCACAGATGTGACGTCAAAGGCATTTATTTCAAATAGGCACATAAAAGGCACTTTTGAACGTCAAAAATTACAACAGAATAGAATTGATTATACTTATGATTGATGGTACGTATGTATTATGATCTTATAAAAGCTTTTTGTTGGTTTTTCTCTACTCATCTAGTCTGTGATGTTTTGCTAGTTAATTAAAAAGGCTATAGGTACAGTGCGTGCCACGTAAGAAGAGACTTGACACACCACGTGGTTTGACATGCGCAGTACACGATTTTAGGTATCTTTAGCGGTATGAGGTCTGAGTGCGGGACGGGACCGGACGTCATAGGGGCGGCGGAAAGAGGCGGGGGAGGCGGGGTCAAGTCTCTTCTTACGTGGCACGCACTGTAAATGTGGTGGAGGTCGGCTAATTAAAGTATTATAAAAATGGCTTGTGGATATGCTTGTATTAACAATGTTTTTGTACTAATCGTACTAATATTTCAGTATTGATATTATTATTTATAATTTTCATACATAATGAATGTCATAAATGTACTTTCCGGTAATTATTACGTTTGCTTCCATTAATAGGCAATGTATTTATAATGCATTGTTGTGACAACTAACGTACTTTATAAAAACCTAATTATATTAAACTCAAACTCAAAGCATTTATTTCAATTAAACCATTTACAGGCACTTTTGAATTGTCAAGAAGTCGGTCAGTCAGAAAATATGAAGCTAGTTGCCCATTCCAAAGCGTAGGTACCTATGGAGGAGAACGGGCAAGAAACTCCATGGACACTCTTTTTTAAATTATATTTTACAAAAATATTAGTTACATCATTACTTTTGATATTAAAATTATATAATGTGAGAAATTATCGACATAATATCGGTATTATGCCTCGGTATTATGCCTATAAACTCTATAAAGTCTATAGTCAGGCGTGTTATATCAATTTAAGTCGAATGTTTGTGGCGGCATCAACATCGCCACATGAAACGCATCATAATGACGTCACCCAAAATCCTGCATCGCGCAAGGAAAGTTTACCGCGCTACTAGCTTAAGGGGGAAGCGCTAAGGTAGCGCGCGAAATTCAAATTTTCTTAAGTTTTTTGCAATTTTCTGGTCAGTATTAAGTTGTACGTCAATCAAAATATGATTCGCGGCCGTAACAAATATGTATTTACAGAATTATAATCATTAAAGTCATCAACACAACTCTCTAAGACCACGTAAGTCCAAAGAATGATGATTTCATGAAACAGTTATTCTTTGGACTTACATGATCTTAGAGAGTTGTGTTGATGACTTTAATGATTATAATTCTGTAAATAGATATTTCTTACGGCCGCGATTCATATATTAATCAACGTACAACTTAATACTGACCAGCAAATTGCAAAAAACCTAAAAAAAAATGAATTTCGCGGGCTACTCTGGCGCTTTCACCTTAAACAGTATGGAAACCACCAAATTATGACACATAATTGTTATCGCTTTTTCTGACGATACACAAAAAATTAACGAAACCGGTCGCGAAAAAAAATGGACTGGTCTCCGAGTCTCTGGTCATCAGTAACACTCGCGGCCAGTCATACATAGAGACCTGAAGCTTTAGTTTACAACCTTCAAATCTCTGTGTATGATTGGTCGAGGTTGTCTATGCTTCGAAGATGGCGGATAGGTATGTATTTATGTATGGTGTGTGTATTATGATATGTAGCTTTTATGTGTTGGCTTGCTGTATATTAATAAGTAACTACGAATAACCTTTGCTTAATATTCTTGACTAACTGAACAGTAACATTTAAAAATGGGACACGGAAATGAGAAAATAAAGGCTCGAAATCTGTGAATACTTTGCTACAGTTACACCAAACCATTCTGGGACTACAGACGTGGTGTTGTGTTATCTGCGAATAATCCTGTACACAAAAAATAACTCTGTATGTTAGGAAAAGGTTAAAGAAACCAGAACACATTGGAAATGCAACTAATGTTTACGTAAGCATTGTAAGCGCTTGTTTACTTTTGCTGATTTGGGGGTGTTAATAATTGCAAAAATCTGCTCACGCAATGCTTGAATGGCCCCCTATTTCGAATAAAATATTTTTTAATGTTGAATCCCTTTTCTTACACATGTTTTACCTAATTGTGTTTCCAAGTACCTACCCCATAACTATAAACTAACATTATACATTTTTTCCAGCGGATTTCGGCGTCTCGGCGAAGAACAAGTCGACGCTACAGAAACATGACACGTTTATCGGTACGCCATATTGGATGGCGCCAGAAGTCGTGTTATGTGAAACTTTCAGAGATCATCCTTATGATTTTAAGGTATGTTTTTTTATCACCTTTTGTCGATATACGCCAACTTGTGTCGTAAATTTTCACGAAAACCCCTTTCGTGAAAATATTCCCGAGTATTTATTGCGACTCGAACAGGAAGATCACAAACTAAACTAAACACAGCAAAATAGAAGAAAGAAGAAGTATATGAAGAAAGTAGTATGTGGATGTGTGTGTGTAGTAGTATGTGTGTGTATAGTAGTATGTGTGTATGTGTAGTGTATGTGTGTAGTGTATGTGTGTGTGTAGTGTATGTGTGTGTGTGTAGTGTATGTGTATTGAAGTGTTGACCGTTTATTTTGAATTTGTTACAGGTGGACATCTGGTCTCTAGGCATAACTCTAATAGAGTTTGCTCAAATGGAGCCCCCTAACCACGAGATGACCCCGATGCGGGTGCTCCTCAAAATTCAGAAGAGTGACCCCCCCACGTTAGACGAGCCCTCCAGGTGGAGCAAATCATTCAACGACTTTATCTCTAAAGCACTTGTTAAGGTAAGAACCGGCGGCGCTCCCGGGAGTGCCACTGTTTTTTTTTTTTAATTGAAAACTTCTTTAGCGGCTTTGTACACTTTTTTGTAATGGGTAAAAAATGTTAAACCTCGCGTCAGGACACGTGACCTGATTGAAAATTCGTAAGACGGATGGCCGTAGCCGGTACCGCGCTTGTTTTGTTTATAAGACGATTCACAAAATAGACACGTAATTGTTCAAGTTTTCACTTCTGTCGGCACTCCCGGAGTGCCACTGTTTTTTTTTACTTTTCTGACCCAACCATCACCCCACAGGACCCAGAGAAGAGGCCGACAGCGATCGAGCTGATGAAGCATGAGTTTGTGACCGGAAACTTCGATGCTAAACCTCTGAGGGACTTGCTCCTGGAGTACAGGGCTGAGGTGGTTGAAGAGGAGGTGCTGGATGATGATTCTGAGGTCAGTGCGATAATCAAATGGAGCTTTATAATGCTATTGGTAAAAATGTGGGGCAAAAATTGTGATGAAGGAAGTTTATCTAGTTACCGTGTGTTTGGTTCTAAAACGCTTTTAAAGAAGTGAGCTGGCGCTGAGAAAATATTTGAATAATCTCTTTGAATGATTGGTAAAAGTCATGTTTGCTTTAGTAATGGAATTAAAATGCAAATGTAAAGACATAATAAACAAACGAGTCTTAGCAGCGTATTCACAACCATTTGACAGGCTGTTGTATCGAAAACGACACATTTCGACAACCTGGGGGCCTAAAAAGGCCATTTTGGCAGAATCATAAAAGGACAACATTATGAATCATAATGGACAGTTAACTGTTAAGTTAATCATATATCAAATCTCATTGGTGAAGGATTTTTCAGTTATTTTTTTTTTTTTGTCTGTGCTAAAATACCAATCAGTCCAATCCCAATCTCTTTGATTATACCTACGTAGTGCAGCGAAAAAAAGAAAAACACAGACTGTCTTCGCTATATTATGATTCATAACGTTATCCTTTTATGATTCTGCCAAAGTGACCTTTTTAGGCTCCCTGATTTGCCTTGCACAGGTGTCAGAAGATTAGCGGTCATCTATCAGATTTGGGGCTGATTTTTCACCGAGATAGCTTTTATTCATGGAATAAAATTGACGTTTGGCAGTTTCTGTATGAAAAAACTGTCAAAATTATTCCTCGAATGAAGTTATCAGACGATTGACAAATCAGCCCCATAAACTGACAAAATTTTCGGGTTTTGTTTGAACAGCGTTTAGTTAAAGACTCCTACGATAACATTGATTTATGTACGATACGGTACAATGCGTGCCGCGAAAGATGAGACTTGACACACCACGTGGTTTGACTTGCGCAGTACACGATTTTAGGTATCTTTAGCGGTATGAGGTCTGAGTGCGGGACGGGACCGGACGTCATAGGGGCAGCGGAAAGAGCGGGGGAGGCGGGGTCAAGTCTCATCTTTCGTGGCACGCATTGTACGGAAGCTTAACGAGGGGTTGTTAATATCTATGCTGAGGTATTTTAGAATTTGGTATTTAAATTCTTTTTGAACACAACTATGACTGTATTAATTGATTCAAAATTCATCTGAAATATCCTGCCTTATAATTATTTATTGAAGAAATATTGATAATCATATAATAATACCTATTATCTTTGTCATATTTATATATTTCTATCTGAAAGTAACAAAATATATCTTTGCCAACTGGTTTAATTAGCCGTTTAGTTAACCGCCTAACCTTTTAACTAAACGGCGGCCGTTCAACTAACGGCCTGAATGATATTCAATTATAGTTTAGGTTGGAACTGTAACCAATCACGCTCGAGCCGAATTGGACGCAGTAACTAAGCCTGGGCACCCCGACCTAATGGGTTAGGTTGATGATGATGATGATGATGATGGGACTCCCTTTTCCGCACTTAGACTCCCATTCGGTCCGTTGTGCGTGGGGATTCTGGCTAACCGAGCCAGCCTAGCTCCGCCCAAAAGCACAGAAGCTTCCTGGGAGCTTCACAGGCTTCGCGGAGCGACCTCATTGTTCCGAGGATTTCTGCACGTTGAGAAGCCACGGCCTCGCAATCCAGGATGACGTGGGCGGCTGATTCCTCGGCATCAAGGCAGCCCCTGCAGAGGGGGCTGTCCGTGGCGCCTATGTTGAAAAGATGTTTGTTAAGGAGGTTATGGCCCGTAATTGTGCCTATTATTATTCTAAGGTTATTTCTACTCAGGCTGAGAAGTTTTTTGGTTAATCGCGGGTGTATCATTGGTAATGCCAATTTTGACTGTCTACAGTCTGTTGCCCGTGACCATCTGTTGTTATGGAGTTCGGTCGATCTTTGGCGAATCCATGCACGAAATTGTGAGAAAGGCAAAGGGAGAAGTGGGTACGGGCCTAACACCCTCATATCAGAGCCTCTCTTCGCAAGTTCATCTGCAGCATCATTGCCCAGAGATTCACTGTGCCCTTTGATCCACTGGAGAGTAATACGATTGGACGTCGATAAACTCTCCAGAGCTAGATGGCACTCAAAAATTAGTTTGTTGTTAGTTTGTTTGCTACCTAGAGCTTTAAGCACAGATAGGCTGTCGGATAGGAATTTAATGCCGTAGTTCCGGATGCCTAAGCGCTTTACTGCTATTGCAGCTTGTGTTAAGGCAACACATTCGCATTGAAAGATCGAACTATGTGTGCCAAGTGGTATGTGAAAGTTAATATTGAGGTCAAGGGAGTGCACGCCAGCACCTGAACCGTTTTGTGTTTTAGAGCCGTCTGTATAAATGCGCACTTCGTTGACTCCTGACTGATCCCTTTCTTCCTGAACTGTTTGTATAATGTAGTTCTTATTAAACATCGGTTGGTTTGGTGTTCTATCACACGGGGCAGCGATGAGAGGCTGGTACTCAATCGCCCGGTCCAGGATTTTAGCGTGTGGACTAGTAATGTTTTTGCCCCATATGCCCAGATGCATTAGCCTGATGGCAGCTAGCGCCGCTTCCTGCTGTATGTACAGGTCAAGGGGAGTTAATTGAAGGGCTATCTCCATGGCTGCTGTTGGGGTGGTTCTCATGCAGCCAGTGGTAGCTGAGCAGGCCAATCGTTGGAAGCGTTGTAGTCTGGTAATGGTGGTCGAGAGTTCTGTCCTCGTCCACCAAACCAGAGCGCCATAAGCCAACATTGGCCTGATCAGCGCTTTGTAAACCCACAAGGTAATCTTCGGAGAGAGCCCCCATGATTTTCCTAACATTTTTTTACATTGGTAGAGTGCAATTGTGCTTTTATTAAGTTTGTAGTCAAGATGCTTGTTCCAGAGCAGTTTGCTATCTAGAATCACCCCCAAGTACATGACTTCGTCTTTCAATGTTAGTTCCGTGTTGAAAAGTTTTGGGAGCCTATGAGGTCCAAGAGTTCTCTTGTTGGTGAACATTATTAGTTCTGACTTCGAGGGGTTAACCGATAGTTCGTGCTTCGTGCACCAACTCTCGACTATTTTGAAGGCCTTTCTCATGAGATCACATAAGATGCCCTCAAATTTACCTGAAATCAGAATTGCTATGTCATCCGCGTATCCCACTGAGTACAGACTGCTGGCGTTGAGCTCTAAAATGAGCTCATTTACGACTAAATTCCACAGCAGTGGTGACAGCACCCCACCTTGTGGGCAGCCTCTACTCACGATACCTCGTGTGGTGGTGTTCACGGTAAATTGAATAGCTCGGTGTTTTAACATGTTATTAATCCATTCTATGAGTGTTCGCGCAACACCGTGTGTGGCAAGTGCCTGTTCGATGCTGACGAAGTTAGTTTTGTCGAAAGCACCTTCTATATCAATGAAGGCGCCTAGGGTTGGGTTTTTGGCTTTAAGAGCATTACCTATGCGTGAGACTACGCTATGAAGTGCTGATTCAGTTGATTTGCCTGCACAGTAGGCGTGTTGATTAGGATGTAGAGGTCGTTGTAACGAAACCTGGGATCTAATCTTCCTATCCCCCAGCCTCTCCAGTGTCTTCAAGAAGAACGAGGAGAGGCTTATAGGTCTAAAAGATTTGGGCTGGGTGTAGTCGCCCCTACCAGGTTTCGGTATAAAGATTATTTTTACTTCCCGCCATTTCAAAGGAATGTAGCGGTGGGCCAGGCAGGATCGGAACACCTTAACAAGGTGATCGGCCAATATATCCTGACTCCACCTGAGCAGAGCCGGGAAAATACCGTCCAGTCCTGCTGCCTTGAAAGGTAGGAAGGACCTTGATACTTGGAAGGTAGGTAGGAAGGTAGGTGTTGATTGCCCATGTTATTTTGTCTTTATCAATTACTTCCAACGCCACTTCCCAATCCAGGCTACACGTGGCCCTATCCCTTTGCATTTCCCAGCTTTGCTGGGCGGCAATTTGGCATCCTGGGAAGTGGGTGGTTAGAAGTAGTTCACTTGTCTCAGCGTCGTTAGTTGTGTATGTGTTATCTGGTTTTTTTAGGCATCCTATTGAATGGTTAGGTTAGGTTAGAACTGTGATTAAAGAGAGCGAAGCGAGGCGAGCACTCATCGTATAACCTGACCAAGATTATGTCTGGACTTTAAAAGAGACTGTGACCTCTGAGTTTGTTCCAGCCTTTCTTCTCAGAGTAGTCAGATAGGAAATCTAGTTAAAAATCTAGTTTAAAAAACTATGATTGTCGTGTAAAAGTGTTTGTGCAAACTTGCAATAAGTTGCCAAAAAGTATCACAGACCTACACAAAATGAACCAATTCAAATTATGCTTGCACGAATTCTTAGTTGCAAAATGTTACTATTCAATTAATGATTATTTAAATGAAAGATGAATCTATTTTATCTGAAATGGCACCACAAATATAATAATTATTGAAATTTTGTTCTGACTCGTGTATTATAATAGATTGACATTTTTTATTGACATTCTATTTTTTTTTGTAACTCAATTTATAATTTATTCTGTTAGGTATATATTAATTTGCACACCTCAGTAGGTTATAATACAATGTACCTTTCATACTTGTAACACCCTTTTGACATGTATTATGCAAATAAATGATTTGATTTGATTTGATTTGATTTGATTTGCTTAGGGCTGATTTTACCAAAGTCAGGGCGCTTACTCTCCAAACTAATTTTAACTCCAATGAGATGCCAATATGATTCCAATGTTAATTTTACAGTCACGTGATTCGGTACTCTTGAAAACAATATTGTCAACAATTACCCCACGCCAAGCTTGAACCCAATTACACTTAGTTCTCCAAAATGGACACACAATCTAAAATCATTTGGCGCTAGCATCGAACTCAAGAGTACGAAACGTCACAATTCCAATATCGATCTATCGGAATTAAATTGAAGAGTAAGCACCCTGATATATTTTATCCTTGGAATAAAATTTCGTCTGACAGTTCTAGTATGGAAAAACTGTCAAAAATTCAAAATGTATTCTCAGTTTATGATTTATTCTATGTATAAAAGTTTGGTAGAATGCGCCCTTACAAAAATAAAACCATTTATCATTCCAAAGGCCAGACGGTTCACTAAGCGGCTAATTTAACCAGTTGGCTGCGACATATCTATAATGAAAATAATAACACTGTGTGTCTGCATCTATTGCACGCTTACTAACCCGCTTGCCTCTTTTCGATGCGACTTACAATGAGCAGTCAAAATCGAGGAGAGGCAAGAAAAATAAGGAGCAGTACCAGAGAATTGGTTAGTATATAATGTTGATATACATATAATATCTATGATGACATTTTCTTATAATGTACTCAGAATTTTAGATAAATATCGTGTTTTGAAAAACAGATTTTATGTCATATGGGACAAACTTCAAATTTAATCGCAACCAAAAGTTACTAAAGACAAAAAACAAATGGTCACTCAATAGCGAATTTATACTGCGTTCACGATTTAGTTTCCAAAAGTGTAAACAACTCGGTGTTTTTGGATAAACAATTTTAGTACCCATACATAAAGTTCAGATTGCGCTACAACTTCAAACGTTGTTGACCTTCGTTCTAAAATTAACTTAATTTATAGTTACATAAAGTTGATATACGTTTACGTGGAAAAAAATAAAAAAACCATCAACAAGAAAAAAAATTATATCATTTAATATTTAAAGTAGATCGATGAGTAAGCACTGTATGTAAATAATCTAAGATTCTGAGTAAGTATAAATATTTTTATTTTATTTGTTATTATATTTTATTTATTTTAATTTTCTATTTATTTTATTTAATCTTCGTTTGGAACTGCTTAAACCAACCGATGGAACAATTTCTACTTCCATTCCGTCGCGGATAATAAACGTAATATTGATTCATTTACAAACACATTGTTTTATATTGAAGAAGAAATATCTGTTTACCTTTAACAATAGTAGCCCCCGTCAGCTAAAAAGTATTAAGGATCCAAGCTATTGATGGTCAGGGTTCCTTCTAACAAAATGTGCTGTGTCTAGTAGTACAGCTTTATGCATCAAGCCCTAGAACCTGCCGAAGCCTGCCGGGTCAGCAGGATTGTCCGAAAGGGTCACCGCTGGCCCGGAACATAAAGGGCTAAGGGAGGAACACGGGTGGGTTTTAGTCAGTAAGAGTCTGACACTCCCTTCCGCTCCACCCAGAGCGGAAGGGCTCATTTGATGATTTCCCATCCTGAAAAAAAAAGCCCAAGAACCGACTTCCTGACAATTATGTATTTTAGACAATGGTCGAAGCTCTTGGCTGCTAGACAATCATTTCATTAATTTGTTGTTTGTTCTTAAGGGGCTTACAGGACCTAAACACAAAAAAACGCAAGTTTCAGAAACAATAAAAGTATATGATCGACTACAGTAAACAAAATCAGAAAAATATATGATATTCTTTAGGATATATGCTAGGTAGGTAGTGTGTTAAAAACATAATATGTACAACTAATTTGATACGATAGAAAAAATCATGAAGATACCTCTAAAAACTTTCTTTTTACAATAAAAACCATACTAATATACATACAATCATTCTGATTTTTTGTCAGATTATTCTACAAGCAACATACTAAAATAATAGTGTTTTAATTTTTTACTCGAAGCAAAAGATTTTTTGTAATTAAATAATTGCTTCAGATCTGGCAATAAATTACCAGCGTTGTGTCATCGCGCTTCTCTTTCTTTTCTATGCAGTCCGACAGTGACCGCTCTTTAGGTCATGTAAGCCCCATAATTCATTTACCTTAGTGTGTACACTCGAGCGACACGCTTCGACGACTGAGGCAACCGCAACCGACAATATCCCGCTCGTGTATTTGAGCACAGTACTCAAAAAACTTTCTTACAAAAAAAAAAAAAAACAACCGACATCCAAAAAAATACTCTACAGAGTGAAAAATAACTTTAATTTCGGAAGTAGTCGGTGTCAAAAAACGAAAACGCCGAACCAACGACATCGATTTCCGTAATTAATGTTATTTTTTACTTTGTAGTGTTTTTTTTTTGGAAGTCTGTTGTTTTTTTTTTTTGTAAAAACGTTTTTATTTTTCACTTTTTAGTTGTACCTACCCCACACAAATTCATTTTACACTGTATGCTATGTAAATAAAGTTATTAAAACATTATCAATATAAATAAGTAGAAAAAAATCGTATTATTGAAACTAATTCAAAAACTATCCATATATGGGACCACCCTTGAGGCATAGCTTATCCATTAAAAAAGTAATTTTGAAAATCCGTCTATACAGTGTGTTAGGTTAAACGAGGGACGTACTTTAAGAGAGTGTAGTACTCATGAAAATGAACAACTTTTACTAAGAGACCAACACTGAAATCGAGAAAATAAAACCAGCCTCTCTATACATTTTCTGTTCGCATAACTGGACAAAATGTAGGGAACAGCTGTTTTTTTTTTCATATTTTTGAGTCAGCCCCATATTAAAAGTTGTTCATTTTCATGAGTACTATACTCCCTTAAAATATGTCCCTCGTTTAACCTAACACACTGTATATGACGGAGTTATGCCCGAACATACATAAAAAAAAATATAAACATCCGAATTAAGAACCTCCTACTTTTTGAAGTCTGTTAAAAACACGAGCGACACAATGTCGCCGATACGCGTCGACGGTTGCATTTGCCTCTGTAGTCGATTTCATAGTTTCGTAAAATCAAAGTCTGTTGTTAACCATCATGATTTTGAGTATCATTCTAAGTGCTGATTTTATAAAATCATCAGTTAACTTTTATCTAAGTAATAAATATAACAGTTTGAAAAGGCTTTAAAGTTTAAATTGACCCCCCGGGGGTCGCAAAAGAGTATACATATAATTATTTGTCTCATTTATTAAGGCATTATAGGTTAATTTTTTTTAAAATTACATAATATTTTTTCCTTTTTTTTTGATTATTGCCCTTTCGTTTTAAAAACTATCTATTTATCGTAACAATACGTTAATGTGACTTGGTTGGTTTACATTGCAAACGAATCGGACGCCCAGCCGCTAGATCGTCCGCCTGCGTCGAAGGTATACACTAGCAATTATCTATATTTATAAGTATGCTGTGTTATATATCCTTGGTTTCCGAAAGCCTAATCATTCGCCCTCGTCTTACCTAGAGAACTGATTGATAGCGAATGGACAAAATTAGTAAGAATGGGTAAATGTAACAGTGAAATACCTTACTACCACAAAACGATAAATATTGCACATCGACCTTTTTACACAAAACCATTTTATACAAAGAATAAAAATAATTATCAAAAGAAGCAAATCATAATTGTTTTAACAGCACCGAATAGATACCGGACTGTTTGTATTTCGTGCGACAGAGTTAACGCTCTACGAAGCCGAAATTAGCCGATTGTCTCTTTCCAAAGTTCGATGTGTAATATTTATCGCCGGGTACTGTACTATTGTTTTTTTTTAGCTTATACTGTCCCACTACGGGGCAAATGCGTTCCCCAAATCCAGGAACATTTTTCCGGCGCCATATTGAAGCAGCCCTCGACCCTCACACTTAGAGCAATATTGTGCACAATGTAGACCATTTTAGCCAAATAACTACCTAGTAACGTCCACTTTTAGTTTAGTTAGCCTCCTTGTGTTTGTAGAGGGCGTTGCACGGTAAATTATTAGTAAAATGAAATGGAATAATTGATTACTTGGCAACATTAGGGTTGTGCGTGCTTGTTTAGTGAGCGTTCGATTTTTGAATGTTGTTCTAGTCTATTTTCTTTTTGGTTTATGTTTTGTAATGGATTTTGGTTAGTCGATTTCTACCTTAGTCGACAGCTTGTGGGGTGTGACAGGGTGTGACTAATTCATTATGTTTGTTATATCTAGGAGCCGCGCAGCTCTCATATACCAATGGAGGAAGATGACTCGACCTCCGTCCGCTCCGGCGACACGCCAGATGTCAAGAGTACGTATTACTTGACATAATTATAACATGTACACTTTGAATAATTTAGTGTAACTTCACAGATTCGATATGTAAAAGAAAAAGCAAAAAAAAATTGTTGTTTGAGTTACCTACGCGACGTATTATTGTGACTTTCTTGCGTTGTTTTTTTGACGTGACAACGTCTAATAAATCGATGAAGCTGGCTGCACTCACGAAAAAACATGACCCATGTAGCGTTACCTCGCGGCCTCGCTCTGTAGCGTTCCATGGCGGCTTGAAGTGCAAGCGAATATTAACAAATGCAATGCAACTATTCCATCAGTATTTTCTTATGACGTTGTCACGTTCAACTATCGTCAGTAAACCGACTTTACAGACAACCGATTTTTTATCCTTATTTGCAACATTTTCGGGTGTTATTACAAGTTTAATTAGAGTTATTTCAAAACTAAAACATTTAGTTTTTTTTTACAATAATCAATGTTTTGCCACTGTTTGGTGTCGCCTAGAAATCACAGCCCAAAAACTGGTGTCAGCTTGAGATAAAAATATGACATATATTAACTGCAGTGCGATTCTGTAACCATCTCACCGTGAAAACTTGGGTGAAGTGAGCGTGGAGTGAGCTGTCAATAGTGTCAATTCCTAGCAAAAACAAATTCACTTCACCTAAGTTTTCACGGTGAGATTTTTACAGAATCGACCGGCTGGTCATCATTTTGAATGTCGATGGTCATTCGTTGTTTATAACATTACGTCTTTCCGCACAGTGTCGGACGAGCCACAAGCGGGCACCACCCCCGCCGCCCCCGCGGGGCGCGCGCCCCCCTCCCCGCCCCCCGCCGCGCCCGCGCCCCCCGCGCCCCCCGCGCCCCCCGAGCCCGCGTCCGCTGCCGCAGCCAAGCGCCCGCACGAGGACTCGCACCCGCCTGCTGACAGGAAGCCGCCCGTGAGTATTATTACAGTGCGTGCCACGTAAGATGAGACTTGACCCCGCCTCTCCCGCTCTTTCCGCCGCCCCTATGACGTCCGGTCCCGTCCCGCACTCAGACCTCATACCGCTAAAGATACCTAAAATCGTGTACTGCGCATGTCAAACCACGTGGTGTGTCAAGTCTCATCTTTCGTGGCACGCACTGAACTTCCTTCAATATTATCAAATAAAAATAAAACAATAAATCGATAGCACGTCAATATCGATAATTGATAAATGTCAAATTGAAACACTGACACAGTAAACAGAGATCAATAGAATTGTTTCTTAAAGTTTAAAAAATAACTAAAACACCGTATGTTCTGAATAATTCATGAATTTCATGGATTCATGGATTTATCATCAGTTAAAACCTATGTTCATGCAAAAAAGTCGGATTTTTTGACTTTGTCAGATAACACCTTTGTCCACTTAACCCTTCAATTGGCATCGTCAAATGATACAAAGAACCAACTCTGCTCTTAAATCTAACAACAGTCGGAATGATTTATAAATAAATATTTGTTCAAAAAAATTACGATCCTAAAAAATTTTAAATCCACGATGAAGACAGATATGAAACAGATAAGAAGGCAGATTCTTTAGTAGTCAGAAGTGAGGCTATGTACGACTTTATAAAATTCTTGATTTATTGAATTCATGCTGTACTTCGATAAGATTAACCATACTTTTCATTTGTCTTCCAGGCACCAAAAAAAGAAAAAGGCCCCGCCCCCTTACCCCCTTCAGGCACCGCCACGTCCCCGCCCCCTCCCGCGCCCGCGCCCCCCGCCGCCCGCAAGCCGCCCGCGCCGCCGCCCCCCGCGCCCCCGCCCCCCGCCGCCGCCACGCCCTCGCCTTCGCCCCCCCGCACGCCGGCGTCGTCGTCGCCGCAGAAGCTTGTAGCAGAGGAAGTTACAGAGGCCTTGCCTGCTGCTACCGCGGGCAGGCTCATTGTGGACCAGGTATGCCATCATTTCAGCCTAAAGACGTCACTGCTGGACATAGGCCTCCTCCAAGCACCTCCATTTCGACCGGTTCTGTGCTTCTCGCATCCAACGGGTTCCTGCGGCCTTCACAAGGTCGTCGGTGGGAGGCCTTCTAACGCTACGTCTTCCGGTACGCGGTCGCCACTCCAGAATCTTTCGGCCCCATCGGACATCTGTTCTGCGAGCAATGTGCTCTGCCCACTGCCAGTTAAGTTTGGCAATTTTACTGCCCACTCTTCCAAATCGAGGAAACTAAAGTTCTGACATACTTTTTTATCACATTTGTTCAGGAGGACAGCTATTGTCACACGAATGTGATCCCACGTTTATCTGAACCCACCCCAAAAATGCAAAATAGAAAGAAATTTTTCAATGGACCTAATTTGATGTTACAGTCCAGTATTATAACCAAAAATCAAAGTAATCGCAATTCTTCCAAATTTAATGTTCATTCGTTTAGATGATTTAAAAAATTCTGACTGAACTACTATATTTAAACTAGCAAAATAACAAACCTACATTATCAATTATTTCAAAATCCAATCCACAGGTATGCAGAGACGCCGAAAAAGCAGTAGAAAGCAAAAAATCCGAACCAGAAGAAAAATCCAAACAAGAAGAAGTCAACGAAAAACCAAAGTCAACGGAAAAATCCGACACAAGAACAAAACCAGAAGTCAAGAACAAAACCTACTCCAGAAGTAACTCGACAGAAGAGACAGAAGTTAAAAAAGACAAGAGCAGACCGAATTCTATACACGAAAGAGACGTAAGAGATAGTAAGAGAGATTCGTTAGAGAAGTCTGGTATAGAAGTTAATAGAGTTAGTGCAGAAGTGCATCGGTTAGAGAAGAATTATTCAAGGTCCTCTTCCGTGGATGAGGAACGGTTTGACGATAAGAGGAGAGAGAAGAGTGATAGGAGATCGCAGCATAATGCTGTTGAAATTAGGCCCGTTACGGTGAGTTTGCAAATTTCTTGTATGAGATTTTGAACAGCGGGTCCTATCAGGATACAGCTGCGACATTTATTTTTTAAATGTCACAGCATCATGCTGAGATAGGGGCCTTTTGGCCTCGTATAGGACTTTCTGTTTCATGTTCCTTTTGTTAATTTTTTTTTATATAATTTGGGTTTTTATTTTGCTGTGTTTAGTTTAGTTTGTGATCTTCCTGTAGGAGTTGCAATAAATATTTTTTCTTTCTTTCTAACACTGACTATGACAATCTATAGAAAGATATGATGAGGTTAGAAAGAGCGAGCGTTGGCGAGATTTTAGTCGGCTTTTGTACAGTTTTTACTTGTGCATAAAGTTTTAATAAATAAATAATAAATCTACCCAGAGTTTTAACCATATCAAGACTTGTAAAACTACATTTCATTGTATTTCTTTTTAATGTTTATTTTTTTGTGTCACTGAAATTTTGTCCGACTGGTATGTAGTTTTTTTTTGGTCTAAAATCAACAAAATGGCAGTATTTTTATCGTGAAAATTGAATGAAAATCAATATTTCGAATTGAAATTGTCGAATTTTGTCAGGAAAACGGTAATATACATTTTGTTTAATCTAGGCATAACTCTGAGTATCTTTAGTAATTCTAGCAATGTATCGAGTCTTTTTTTCAAAGTTTTTTCATGAATATTTTCCTTTTTTCAGCCACCACAACCAAAAGAACCCGACCCGCCGAGAGAAACAAGCAAACCGCCCGCCCCCGCCCCGCCGCACGCGCGCGGTGTGCAGGTGACGTCACCCGCGCCGCTGCCGGCAGTGTCGCCGGTGGTGGTGGCGGTGAAAGAAAGTGTAGTAGTGGTAAGTTTGCTGTCAATGAGGGTTTTCGTGAAAATTTACAAAACCAGTTGGCACCACTGTGACAAGAGGTCTTCCAATATAAAATATATGATGACGTTCATCATTCGATTCATTCATTCGTTCATCATTCCGTCATGACTAAAGAAAATATAGGCTCTTTGACAGATGCCTGGACCTGACGTGCCAGTGCTGCCACCTAGCGAACGTCATTTCAGAAAACCCTCATTTTGTACTAGATAAATATTTTGTCTGGCGAAACTTCACAGACGAGACGATGGTGATGCAATTTAATTATTATTTCGTTTATTTATTTCCTTAACTTTATTACATTTTAAAATATTTCTGAAAATATAAAAAAGAAGTATAAAAAAGATAAAAAAAAAATAGTAATCCGCCGTTGTCGGGAGCAGGGTCTAATCTACCGGTGGTTAGAGCGCCAGAGACAGGAACCTCCTCACAATGCGAGCCGTATCGAGGAGTACTGCCTTCTGAATTAGGCCCTTGATCCAACCGCCTAACGAGAGCCTCGATAGATGTTGATCGAGGCTTTCGGCCATCAGTCCATTGGCCGATACGACAACCAAAGTGAAAGTCAAATCATTTATTTCAAATAGGCACATCAAAGGCACCTTTGAACCTCAAAACTTACAGTAAAAAAAAAAATTGTAAAATAAATATAAATAAATAAAATTGAATTGATTCCAGTCGCCCCTTCCAAAAGGTAGTGTTTTTACACTCGGTGAGCACTGTGAGCGCGTTCACGAGCGTTCCGAATTGTTAACAGCTCTCAGCTGTTATGATAGTAATATCTAAATCGGAACGTGAGTGCTGTGAGCAATTATAGCCAATTCGGAATGTGGCCTTAGAGATAATCGTAAACAATAAATACTGTTTGCATTACTTATAATTATTTTTCGTACAGACGCCAGCACATCAAGCTACCCGAAACTGTCAAATTTTCCCAATCGACTTCGAACCTTATGCTTTAGCGATAAAATTGAAAATCTATTAAAGAAATTTGACAGATTGTAGTAGCCTGATGTGCTGGCGTCTGTACAAAATGATCTTTGATAGATGTTAACAAAACTATGTTATGACACAGGTAGAACCAAACAGTTTAGCTGCGACCACGCCGGCCGGGCTCGTCACCGTCACCACTACACACCCGCCCGTCCTCAGTACCGCTGCCAATGTGAGTATTACATGTCGGGTTTATAACGAGCAGTGTGACGCGTCCACTGTACACCTAGTGTACAGTACTACTGTACACCTAGTGTACAGTGAACAAAAGAGATAAGTATGGAGGATCGTCGGATATAGTTAGAAACCGATGGATGTTGTCGACTGAAATTTAATTTGATAAATGAGCTGTTTGTTTTCTATTAATAAAATATCCCCAATAATAAACCCATAACTTTAATATTCATATATACCTTCAATATTTTTGACGTGACAACGTCTAATAAATCGATGATAGGCTGCACACACGAAAAAACATGACTCTTGTAGCGTTACCTCGCGGCCTTGCTCTGTAGCGTTGTAGCGTTCCATGGCGGCTTGAAGTGCAAGCGAGAGCGCGGAACGAGCGATGAGAGACAGATGATGTCGAACGCTGCCGAGTCGGCCTCCGCGTTCGGCAATTTCATTAATGTTTTGTTATGACGTTGTCACGTTAAACTATCGTCCGTAAACCGACTTTACAGACAACCGATTTTTTTTTCGTGAATTTTTGCCCGTGTTTTAATAGTTATTCTGCTATTCGGGGCGGAGACAAATCCAACAAATCAAACATCATAAAAATCGGTTCAGCCGTTCTCGAGTTGTAAATGGTGTAACTAACCCGACTTTGTTTTATATAATATAAGGTCCCATTAAAATAGATGGACAAACTTTTAGAAATCATTCAGACCATCAAAAGGACGATTGTAAAAAAATATATATAAGAAAAACGCATAGATACTTACTAGAAAAATAATAATCAGCTATCGAAAATACACTAATGTATTATTTTTTTGGTCAAAATAAAATCAATTTAATCAGTGTATTTTTTTTTTTTGCTTGGAAATCTTTGGTTAGACGTACTGAGCGCTGTGTTAAAATTTGTCCACCTATTTTAATGGGACCCTATATATAGATTGTACTAATTTAACATGTTTTTCTTCTGCCCAGCTCCCGCCAAATGCCGTAACGATATCAACAACACCACCGATAGCAGATGAAGTAGTCATAGTCGGCATGGGCTCGTCATCTGACGACGATTGCTTCGCGCCATCGTCACTGGACTCTTTAGACTGCACACACTATAGCGGTAAATATCTTAACGTAACATCACGTCTACATTCTTAACGGGGCAAAAGTGTCAAGTGTGTGTGTGTGTGCGAAGTGTATGCAGCGAAGTGTATGCAGCCGCTTCGGCTTAAAATGTCGGTCTAGAAGTTTCAGGATATCTTCAAAATTTGTTTCTTCCAACTTTTTAGACAACGCCAGGGGGCTTACTCTCCAAACAAATTTTAATTCCAATGAGATGCCAATATGATTCCAATGTTAATTTTACAGTCACGTGATTCGGTACTCTTGAAAACAATATTGTCAACAATTACCCCACGCCAAGCCCGAACTCAATTCCACTTAGTTCTCCAAAATGGACACCCAATCTAAAAATCATTTGGCGCTAGCATCGAACTCAAGAGTACGAAACGTCACAATTCCAATGTCGATCTATCGGAATTAAATTGAAGAGTAAGCACCCAGGTCCCTTGCTAGCATATAAGTAGATCCGGTGAGAGCGCTTATAAGAATTGCCCCCCGTTTGACCTTCAGCTTGTCCGATTTGTCTGTAATATCATTGGCAATAAACCATTGTTGTAGCCGTGACTTGTAACTTGTCCAGTCCTGGGATAAATGGTCAAAGTTCGTCATTATTTAACGACGGCACAGAAAGCCTGAAAGCGGGACTGTCCCGCCCAAAGCGGGACGAATGGTCACGTTAACCATACCTATTTCTGCTGCCAATCACAGATGCATTTGTTTTGAAAGGTATGGGTAGCGTGAAACAGCTTTGTCTCTGGGATTCCAACACATCTACGATGATTCTGGTATTGAAAATGTCCATAAGCAATGGTGATCAGGGGGACCGTCTGTTTGTAATAAACTTACAGTACCCGGCGATAAATATTGCACATCGACCTTTGGAAAGAGACAATCGCCTAATTTCGGCTTCGTAGAGCGTTATCTCTGTCGCACGAAGTACAAACAGTCCGGTATCTATTAGGAGCGGTTAAAACAATTATGATTTGCTTCTTTTGATAATTATTTTTATTCTTTGTATAAAATGGTTTTGTGTAAAAAGGTCGATGTGCAATATTTATCGCCGGGTACTGTATTTATTTTTTGTTTTGTTTACAGAAAAAACTCGTGGTCGACGATTAGATAGTAGTGAGGTCCTCATTCTAAGTCCTACGGCCGCAGCCACTGACTCCGGAGTGTTCGACGATAGTGTTACTAATGGACTCAATCTGGTGAGTCAGTCTTAATTATTACTATCAAAGCGGGACCTTCATAGAAGCCGAAAAGCCCGGCTTGCCCTAATAAAATCATAATTCACAACAACAAACTTACATAAACCTATCAATAAATAAATATATTAAAAAAATACCAATCAATGAACTCGAACACAAACATTAATAACTGAAAATCAGCCAATCCCGCAGTTGGGCGTTTTTTTTATACGTTGAAAATCTGTGGGCTTGCCCTAATTTTGACCACTAGGCACGCCACTGATTACTATCACTAAAACCTTCGGCTACCACTGACTGAAAATCTTGCACCTTGATGAAATGGGAAAATATAATAATGGAGACTATATTTTACTACATGACTTTGTAAGAGGAAATAGACGAGATTTTATTAAAGATCTTTGTAGTTCCATCATAACAATATAATTTTATGTCACCTGAGGTTTTTTTCATAGAACTGTACAATGCGTGCCACGAAAGATGAGACTTGACCCCGCCTCCCCCGCTCTTTCCGCCGCCCCTATGACGTCCGGTCCCGTCCCGCACTCAGACCTCATACCGCTAAAGATACCTAAAATCGTGTACTGAGCATGTCAAACCACGTGGTGTGTCAAGTCTCATCTTTCGTGGCACGCATTGTACAATTTTAGTTTTCCGAAACATTAAAGCGATATATTCGAAAATTGTATTCCATATCAAAATGTTCATAAATTCAGTCCAACGTAAAATCGCGCAGAAATGTTGTATTTGAAATGTTTTTGTGAAAACTTTTTTAGGCGCGTTGGGCATTTTTTGAGATGGGAAGAAACCATTGAACTCGCGCCACTGTTACCGTAAGCGACACCGCGCGTGTTAAATTTATAAGACGATTAAAAAATACCCGCTTCGGATGTGTTCGGCTGTCCTCGGGATGTACTCGATTTTAATGTATATCCGATATGTCAGTGAGCGATGGCAAAGTATTCTGTTTATTTTCACTTCTGTCGGCACTCCCGAAGTTCCACTGTTTTTTTTATCATATGTGATACAGAAGCGATGTGGTATGAATTGGTAAAAACAAGCCGAATCAAAGCGCATTTTTATCGATACAAGACATATATAATGTGCACTGCAAAACATTTCAGTGGTATCTGCTTGTGATAAAAAACAAACAAAATTTACTTGAGCTATATGTAGGTAATAGGTAAAATGGGCTGGTGTCCGCAACTCCACGTCAATGCGCGTATTTTGCGTACAAAGAGAGTAAATGAGAGAGAGAAATGAGAGAGAGAGAGGTAGAGTAAAATGTATTTCACCTAATTTTTGGTATCATTTTCATCCACAGGACACATCCCACGTGTCAGTAGTTACTGTCGGTAACGAAGAGGTGCGGGTTCGAGACTCGGCCGCGACTCACATCGCGCTGGGGTCAGTCAGTACGAGACTAAGTCCAGACAGCTTTGAGAGGTAAGGAGACACATAATATACAAAAACGCTTACATTTTGCGAATGTTTGGGTGCAATTTAAAAGGCGTTATCACCATTCCTGGTTTTATTTTGTAAGTTTGTTTGTTACCTTTTCACGCCTGAACCCAGTGGTTTAGGCGTGAAAAGGTAACAAACGTATATGCAAAATTTCAGGATGATCGGTTCAGTAACCGATCATCCTGAATCGGACTTTGCACTTTTTATTTTTATCTGATGTACGACTATTATCTAACTATCTGGTGTATTGTGTGTTTCTTAGTCTGTGCTAAATAAATGTATTTTCTTTCTTTTGCACAAGCATAACGCGACCCATCTTCCCCTCTTCTTCTTTGTACGAGGGTTCAGATAACGCAGAGCACTGACCGTACATGATGGCAGTAGCTTTCTAAGTATACCGAAGCGTGACAGTTTGCTCAACCGAACGAATTAAAAACTCTACGCTCAGCAGTCGCTCATGCGACTACCAGCCCGTCGATTCTGTAAAAATCTCACCGTGAAAACTTATGTGATGTGAGTTTGTTTTTGCTAGGAATTGACACTATTGACAGCTCACTCCACGCTCACTTCACCTAAGTTTTCACTGTGAGATGGTTACAGAATCGCACTGCAGACCACAGATAATATTTATATTTTTGCCTTTGATCTAACCATCAATTACTTTCACAGCAGATCACAGTCAGACAGCGGCTCAGTAGCGTCGTCATCGTCGCGAGTCCTTCAGGACGCGGACTCGCTGGCGACCAGCGCGACCACGGCGACCACGGCCTCGCACCCCGACCTGCACCTCGCGCATCTGAATGTTAACGTCAATGGTGGAGCCAGGTATGTAAATCGAAGCCAGATGTACGCCCTAATAACCTTTAAGCCTTTTCCCAACTATGTCGGGGTCGGCTTCCAGTCTAACCGGATGCAGCTGAATACCAGTATTTTACATGGAGCGACTGCCTATCTGACCTCCACAACCCAGTTACTTGGTAATACGATACCCCTTGGTAAGACTGGTTGTGAGACTTTCGGGCTTCTGACTACCCGTAACGACTGTCAATGATCCACGAATCACAGCCGGGACCAACGGCTTAACGTGCTTTCCGAGGCACGGAGGGATCTTGGTATCGATAGTCGTTACGGGTCGTCAGAAGTCCGAAAACCTGGCAACGAGTCTTATCACGAAAACCTGGCAACGAGTCTTACCAAGGGGTGTCTTATTACATTACCCAGTAACAGGGTTGTGTAGGTCAGATGGCAGTCGCTCCATGTAAAATACTGGCATTCAGCTGCATCAAGAGACTGGAAGCCGGACCCAACATAGTTGGGAAAAGGCTCGGCAGATTTTGCATTACCTGAATCCTCATTGCTCAATTAAACTGTTTCAAATTTTAACTATACATGTGATTGTTCTTTGTTACAGAGTAAATACAGACCAGACAGAGAACCTAGACAATGGCGAGCCTGTAGTACTTAGAAGAAAGCAGCAAGACGGACAGCCTGTCAACAGGATGCAGAGGTAAATAGCACTGATGTACAGAAAATCGGTTAAGTAGTCACGACCTCTCAAGGTCAACTACGAGATGCCATTAAAAAAAAAAAAAAAAAAAAATACAGAAAATTTGACAGGTTCGGGTAGCTTGATGTGCCGCCAGCACAATGAATGAATGAATCATAATGGACAGTTAACTGTTAAGTTAATCGCATCAAATCCCATTGGTGAAGGATTTTTTAGTTATTTTTTTTTTATCTGCGCTAAAATAACAATCAATCCAATCCAAATCTCTTTGAACCTACGTAGTGCAGCGAAAAACAGAAAAACACGGACTGTCTTCGCCATATTATGATTCATAATGTTATCCTTTTATGATTCTGCCAAAGTGGCCCTTTTAGGCTCCTAGTTCAGGTCAGCGGGATTGTCCGAAAGGGTTACCGCTGGCCCGGAACATAAAGGGCTAAGGAAGGAACACGGGTGGGTTTTAGTCAGTAAGTCTGACACTCCCTTCCGCTCCACCCAGAGCGGGAGGGGATTGTGATTTGATGAATTCCCATCCTCAAAAAAAAAAAAAGCTACCCGAAACTGTCAAATTTTCCCAATCAACTTTGAACCTTATGCTTTACTGATAAAGTTAACAAATCTATTAAAGAAATTGAAATATAAAATAACTTGTGTTGGCGTCTGTACCTCTAACGACGAAAGATGCATGGCAAATGAAAAAAAAACACCACATTATTTTTATAACCAGGATTAACACATAGGCTACTTACTTTTTAGCCCGGTATTCCCACGGGACCCTTACGCGGGTAAAACCGCGGGGCTCGGCTAGTAGTTAATATATTTTTGTCTACAGGTCGAAGGAAGATATCCACATGGCTAACTTGAAGAAGAAGACTCGCAAACGAACGCGGAAGTTTGAGATAGATGGCGTTATAGTCACCACTACTACTTCCAAGGTTGGTTTTGTGCATTGTATTAAAGAGGTATGAGGTAAAAGGGTGTAAAGTTCACTCAACCTCCATAGAAAAGGGAGAATCTACCGACCAGACGGGTGTTGTGTCTGGCGGGCAACTGCCCGATTCACGTCGGGCCGTTGTATCTATGCTAGTTACGCGGTAAACTCTGCTTGCGAGATACAGGATTTTGCGTGACGTCAGTGTGACGCGTTGTTAGCAAGTGGCGTTGTAGATACCGCTACAGCTATTATAAATACTGTATACTGTATAATTTTGGTGGATTTTAAAAACCTCAACTTCAAAAAAAAAAAAAACAATTCAATGAATTAATGAAGATCATGATAAATTAGTTTTATTTTTTAATTTTTTTTTGAAAAACATAGTAATTTGTTGTCTCATCTTATGTGAACATTGTAATATTTAAATTAAATTATATTGATTAAAAAAAAAAAATAAGAATTAATTCTTTTTCAATTCAATGTAATTTGTTGTCTCATCTTATGTCATCATTATAATATTTAAATTAATATGTTTGTGTTTGTTTTTATACTGGTCAATCACAACAGTTAATAAATTAAGGGCTGATTTTTCCCAACGCCAGATAACTTTATTGAAGGAATAATTAAAAAATTTTTGACAGTTCTTCCATACAAAAACTGTCAGACATCAATTTTATTCCACGAATAAAAATTATCGGTCGATTGATAAATTAGCCCACAATCAAATGTATTTATTATTTTGATTAAATTATATACATTAGTAAAGTATAATGTAAAATCAATAAAGATAAAGATATTTTATTTTGCAAATACGGGTACAAGATAAGGTGTTACTAATATAAATACAGAAACAGCCATATTTTACCAATTACAAGGCATGCAAAAGTATCGTGTTTAGGTCCAATTAAAATTCATGTTTACTAATAATACCTACATAATAATATTCTAATTCATTAATAAAAATAATCAGTCAATAATAAAATTAATGTCACAATTTCCAATAGTTATTTAAATACAATATATAAAATAGTCAAACAATTTCTTTCTCCAATAAAAACTCTTCAACCCTATAATAAGCAACTCTAGGATTTAACTCAATACTTTTGATTTAATTCATAGGTTATATGGGGCGACGAAGAAAGTGGTCGAACTTGGGACGACCATGCGCTCCGCAAGCAAGAGCTTCGCGAGATCAAGATGCTACAGAAACAGGAGCAGAAGCAGTTCCAGGACCTCAACGCCAAAGAGAGCCAGCTCAGGGAGCAGCAGGATAAGAGGTCAGTCTTGACGTCGATCCGCCTGCCTTATGGGACAGCTTCCAGTCTTACCGGACGCAGCTGAATACCAGTATTGTACATGGAGCGACTGCCTATCTGAACTCTACAACTTACCCAGTAACTAGGTAACACGCTACCCCTTGGTAAGACTGGTTTTTTTATTTTGTTTATTTGAAATGGGTTTGCTCTTGACTCTAGTCTAGGTCAGAGGTGACAGAGACAAAGTCTATGATGGAGTGAGCTTACCCAGAAGAAGCCTGTTCACTCTTACTTTGAAGAGATCCGGGTTGTATGCACTCGGAAACACAGACGCAGGTAGAGAGTTCCACTCTTTTGCTGTGCGTATTGTAAAGGATATTTGAAAACGCTTAGTGCGAATTGGTGGAATAGCAACTAGGCAGGGATGGTAACTTGCAGTGCGTCTGGATGTCCGAAGGTAGAAGGGGGCCGGTGGAATGAGGTCGTGGAGTTCTTGGTTAGACTCGGATTTGGGGCTACTGACTAACATACGATCTATCATCATCATCACAGCCGAAAGACGTCCACTGCTGGACATAGGCCTCCCCGAAGCACCTCCACCTCGACCGGTTCTGTGCTGCTTGTCATTCTGGGGGGGGGGGGGGGGGAGTTTTGCCAAAATCGCCACGCTACGATCTGTATCGACGGTCAAATATCTCTGAATGACAGCCGGACTGATGGCATAACGCGCTTTCTGAGGCACAGAGGGTGGAGAGGTCTCGATATGTTACGAAATCGGTCCATCCACAACATCGACGTCGGCAAGTGAGCTTAACCTTGCAATGGATGTTCAGAAGTTTAGTTGTGTTATAACTACAAAGATAACATATTGGGCTTTCTATATCCTGTAGATTTGGCAAATGTCATTTACAGTGAAACAACCCTTACTTTTTGATCTATCGTCATTGGCTCTGTAAGTAATGAGGGTTTTCTGAAATGACGTTCGCTAGGTGGCAGCACTGACACGCCAGGTCCAGGCATCTGTCAAAGAGCCTATATTTTCTTTAGTCATGACTGAATGATGAACGAATGAATGTATCGAATGATGAACGTCATCATATATTTTATATTCATTGCCGAAATGGAAGACCTCTTGTCAAAGTGGTGCCAACTGGTTTCGTAAATTTTCACGAAAACCCCCATTGAGCACTTTTTAAAACACAATCTCTGACACAGATTCGAAGCCGAACTAGTCTCCCTCGGCCGAGCGCACGAATCAGACCTGGAAGCGTTGGCGCGAGCGCAACGAGCGGCCGCCGAGCGAGCGGAGCAACAACTAGAAGCGGAACTACGTCACGCTGCCAAACGACTGCGGGCAGACCACGAGAGGGACCTGAGGCACTTTAGGGATACACTGAAACAGGAGCTTAGGTTACTCAAACAGGTAAAGACTAAAAATCACAGAATGATGTCATCTCTAATCTTGATTTTGACCTAATTTTCAACAAATAATTACAAAATGTTATCCATGAGAGATTATTTTCAGGGCTGCTATATTGGTTTTTGTTTTTGAACGCGTTTTGCCACTATAAACTGAAAAAATTACAAATTTTTAGATTATTTCCTTGATTTTTATTGAATTTTGGCCAAATTTTTTAACATTAGTATCAAAACCCCCAATATGAAAATGATACGCATGGACTAAATAATTTGTAGCTTTTGATCGCCATCTTTTTTTTTTTTTTTTTAATTTTGTTTTTGGCGTCATTCTCTCATCTCATGTCTTGAATTTAAAATGTATCACTTTAATGGTTTTATTGAGGTATGAGGAACAGGGTGTAAAGTTCACTCATACTCTATAGAAAAGGGAGGATCCTCCGACCAGACGGGTGTTGTGTCTGGCGGGCAACTGCCCGATGATTCATGTCGGGCCGTTATATCTATGCTAGTTGCGCGGTAAACTCTGCTTGCGAGATGCAGGATTTTGCGTGACGTCAGTATGACGCGTTGTTCGCATGTGGCGTTGTAAGTCAAAGTCTTGAAGTCTTTAGTTTCATGATTCAAGATTTCTAATCTCCTCCGCATTCCACAGGAAGTAGAACTAGTCGCGAAAGACCGTCGTAAAGACGCGTACCGCATCCGGCGCGCGCGCCTCGACGCCGAGCACGGCGAGCGCGAGCGCGCCTTCGTGGCCGCGCTCGCCGACGCGGGCGACGCCGTGCTGCGCCGCATACACGACGCGCATCGCGACAGGCAGGCACTGGCCGACCGCCAGTACCTGCAGCAGCGGCACCAGGTGAGGGACATGTGTACTGTACCGATACCGAGACTGAGACTGAGACCGGTACCGGTACCGATACCGAGATTGAGACTGGTACCGGTACCGATTACGAGACTGAGACCGGTACCGATACCGAGATTGTGACTGGTACCGATACCGAGACTGAGACCGATACCGGTACTGGTACCGAGACTGAGACCGGTACCGGTACCGATACCGAGACCGGTACCGATTCCGAGACCGGTACCGATACCGAGACTCAGACCGGTACCGATACCGAGATTGAGACTGGTACCGGTACCGATAGTTTGTTTTGAGAATTTTAATATATGTCATAGATATTAAGTTACTCAATCAAGGAAAAAGACCGAAAAAACCCGAAGAGTTCCGACTCCACCCGAAGATCGCCGAAGATTCCGCAAGGGTTGGGCTGCAACATGGTTATCTATGCGTTATGAGTGTTCCACAGAAAACCATGTTCCAGCCGAGTACTTGTCGGACCGTCAGCGAGACGACGGCTGCGGGCTGCGCTGCTACAGCGAGGTGATATTGTACAGTACCGGAGCAATCATCATCATTCCAGCCGAAAGACGTCCACTGCTGGTCATAGGCCTCCCCCAAGCACCGCCACTTGGACCGGTTCTGAGCTTCTCGCATCCAGCGGATTCGAGCGGTCTCACATATTGTACCCATTACTTTGTGAAGACCCAAGGTCAAGGGTACACTTTGTGGGGAGCACTACGTCATCAAAATGCGTTTTCGTTCGCGAGAATACACATAAAACTATACTGAAAAAAAAAACAGTGGCACTCCGGGAGCGCCGACAGAAGTGAAAACAAAACACAAACAGAATACTTTTCCATCACTCACTGACATATCGGATATACAATAAAACCGAGTACATCCCGAGGAAAGCCGAACCCAACCGAAGTGGGTATTTTTTTAATCGTCTTATAAGCAAAACACGCGCGGTCTCGCTTACGGTAACAGTGGCGCGAGTTCAATGGTTTTTCACATCTCAAAAAATGCCCAAAGCGCCTCAAGAAGTTTTCACTTCGATAAACATAAAACATTTGAAATCCGACTAACAAAAAGTTAAAAAATTCAAATTCGACTGGTAGATAGAGATAGATAAACCATTTATTTGGCACACACAAGAAGACAGCACAACACACAAAAGTACAGACGCCAGCAAATCAGGTTACTACAATCTGTCAAATTTCTTTAAAAGATTTTCAACTTTATCGCTAAAATATAAGGTTCAAAGTTGATGGGGAAAATTTGACAGTTTCGGGTAGCTTGATGTGCTGGCGTCTGTACAATATTAGATGATAACCAAATTACCCACACGATTATAAAACAAGGTGCCGATAAAGAAACAAAAAGTAAACACATCGAAATAAAAGTGACACTATGACGAACCGATAATCGCGTTCAAACAAAATATTCAGCTTAGTATAGATTTTCTTAGTTGGTCACATTGTATGTGTTCGTAACAAAAACATAACTAAGACTTCCCGATCTTTACAGATAATGCGCACAAGAGAAGCAGCCCTATGGGAGTTAGAGGAGAAACAGATCCACGAACGTCACCAGCTAGCGAAGAGACAGCTTAAAGACGAGTTCCTGCTGCGGAGACATCAGATGCTGGTGCGGCATGATAAGGAGCTGGAGCAGATCAAAAGGTATGCTTTATATCATCATCTGACGGTCGGCTTCCAGTCTAACCGGTTGCAGCCGAATACCAGGTGCCGTATTATGACCGTTTAATGCCATGACGATTCCAGTGTAAGAGAGAGACTGAGCTATACATGACTGATAGCACCATCTCTTTTTCGGACTGGAATCATGATGGCGTTAATACTTTGTATTACGGCCATGACCGTTTAATGCCATCACGATTCCAGTGTAAGAGAGAGACGGAGCTATACATGACCGATAGCACCATCTCTTTTTCGGACTGGAATCATGATGGCGTTAATACTTCGTAATACGGCCCCAGTATTTTACATGGAGTAACTGCTTATCTGATCTCCACAAACTACACTAATTTATTTGGGGTCGGCGCAGCATGTCTTGTTTTTAACATACTTCTCTATTAGTCGTCTATTGTTACTTGATAACGTAATATCCCTTGGTTAGAGTGGAATGTCAGGCTTCAGACTAACCGTAAAGACTCAAAGATCTATGAATAACGCACGACGGCATAACAAAAGCAATGCTTTTAGTAATGCTGATAGATAGGCGCAGGTGGGCTGCCTACTCAGCCAATCTCCATTCATACTGTTACGAGCTTGGGGTTCGTGACAATAAAAACTGCCGATATAACAAAAAATAGACACTTTAATTAACAACACTAATTACAACTCAAACATACTAATTATGAAACACAATTGCACTATTGATCGCTCTAAGTCGCACTTGAAGATCGCTTTCGATGTGTTCGCTTGTATCGCTTATCCAACACTATGTGTCTCGCGGCCCACACCGGCCTTATATAGTGCCACAGAGCTACTATATAAACATCTAGAATGTTTGAGTACATACCGGTCCCGACTGACCCAATGTCGATAGTTCTCGGAATTTCTAGGGCCTTGACTTTACTAGTACTGAGACTAGATGGCGCTAGTGGTAACTAATGTCACCATGTAGCAGGCATTAATCGTGGCGCGCAACAATACTAATATTATAAATGCGAAAGTGTGCGAAGGCCTATCTGTCTATTCACCTCTTCATGCTTAAACCGCTGAACCGATTTAGATGAAATTTGGCACAGAGTGAGTTTGAGTCCCGGGAAAGGACATAGGATAATTTTTATCCCGATATTCCCACGGGATTAAAACTTCCAGGCATTCAAACAAACCATTTTTGTCAACAGAAAAAACACCCGCAAAGAGGAGGAACTAGCCAAAGTCCAGGCGTTAGAGAAGAGATCTCTACCCAAGCGTATCCGCGCGGAACAGAAAGCGCGCGAGATGATGTTCCGCGAGTCGCTGCGGATCAGCGCCATCAGCGCCAGCCACGAGGACGAGCGAGAGCGGCTCAAGAAGGTAAGCAGTACTATTATCATATTAACCACCATACAAAAAGTATTCACATCACGGCAAAAAATAAAAAAATACTCCGGGCTTGTACCGAGAAATTCCTAATGGAAAAACATAATAATACTGCGGAATGGGTAACTTGTTCGGGCATTCATAAGATTATTGAATACTTGCGCGGAGTTTACACAGGTGACTATGGCCGCGCGATTTTCGCCGTGATACGACAATCGACTGTCTAATGTGGGGTTTACACGGGTGACTAAACCCGCATGATTTTTTCCGCGTGGCGAAAATCGAACGTCTAAATGGCAATTCGGCTAGGTCGCAAGTGACTAAAGCCGCAAGCCCCAAAGTTCCGCGGCGACCGGCCGCATGCGGCTGTTGACTAAAATCGATCGTGTAAACTATCAGTTGCAGACGATCGCTCGCCGCATGAAGGAGTGTTTCGTGTACGTTGTTCCACTACCGCGATTCTACATACAGATAGATCGTTTGGATAAACAACAATTATTCTTCAAGCAATTCTTGAATAATTGAATAACTAACTATTTCAATTCCGGCACGAACACCTATTCTGCTCAACATTTTTGAAGGAATGGCCGAGCCGTATGCGATTTTAGTCACCTGTGTAAATGGGCTAGCGATGCGGCTTGGTGAAGCAACTAGCCACACAGTGAAAATCGACCCGTGTAAACCCCTCTTAACTGTAAATGGCAATTCGGTTAGGCTGCAGATGACTAAAATCGACCGTGAAAATGCTCAGTCGTAGACGATCACCCGCCGCATGAAAGTCGACATTTTGATGCAAAATGAACTAGTCACCTCCGATTTTCTACCTGTGTAAATGGGATGGTAATTCGGCTTGTGATGTTTCTCTTGATAAGTGACCAACCGCACGGCCACAGTGTACCCAGTGTAAATCCCAGATTAGATTTCGTTTATTTATATTTTCTGTTTATTTGTGTAGTTCCAAGAGAACGAGAAGCGTCGCTACCGAGCGGAGCAGCAGCGACTTGCGACGAAACATGCCAAAGCGAGGGAGGAACTCAAGGCGGCTGGCGAGGTAACCTACTGCCTTTAGCATTCTTAAGGTCATAGCACACGTATCAAACCGGAAAAGGATCTGCACCGTTTCAATTCGAGCCGTTCAGTATTCTTTGCTCTTTTAGTATTTTTAGCTCCCTTCAAAATGGTTGAGCTGAATTTATTTATTTAAACTATTCGCACAAAAAGGTACAAAGGCGGACTTAATGCCTTAGGCATTCTCTACCAGTCAACCAAGGGTGGTGAAGAGATTGGATGGCAGGTGCTTTGTGTGAGAGGAACAATGATAAAAAAATCTATTAAAACTAGGTACACAAATACATAAATAGGTTATATATGTTGCAGTCAAAACTCTTAACCAGTCAAAAGTACTATTGACTAACAAAATCAGTCAAAAGTACTTTTGACCGTATGCTTTAGTCAATAATACTTTTGACTAAAATAACAGTTAAAAGTACTTTTGCCCAATGGAGCTGGTTAAAAGTACTTTTGACTAAGTGATTCCGTCAAAAGTGGTTTTGACTGGTTGTATCAGTCAAAACTCTTAAAAATTATTTAGCATATTTATTTCTTTGAAATAATGTCATTTGACCGCATTTTCAAATGCACTAATTTGCCTGTTTAATATGATATGAGGTACCTAAAGATATGTATTTGTATTCTCATTCACTCGCTCTTGCATCCAATGTCGACGGAGCCCCGCTTCGCGGGGCTCCTATTTCTGTGAAAAGGGTTTAAAGTAACCTAACAAAACCGAACCTCGGGGTGGGAACATTACATCAAATGAACATTATACCTTTTGATCAACAGCGCAAATGTTGTTATCGCAAATAAATATTCGATGAAATGAAAATTATGTTAATCGATATTATACAAATTGATTATTTTCCTAAACGTTGTTCGAATTAGTAACATTACAACAAAAGTTGTTATACCAAACAAGGGTGAACCTCTTTTTTATTCACATCTAACGAGTCAATAGTGCTTTTGACTGATGCTTTATTGCAGTTAAAACTACTTTTGACGAAGAGCGTCAGTCAAAAGTACTTTTAACCGCAAATTTGCAGTCAAAAGTACTAATAACCAATAATTTTCAGTCAAAACCACTTTTGACCAACCTATTCAGTCAAAAGTACTTTTGACTGATTTTGCTAGTCAATAGTACTTTTGACTGGTTAAGAGTTTTGACTGCAACATATACATTTACATACTATTTACTATAATATATACTTATAATATATATATATAATACACAAATTCAAAGGAGAGAGGTGATGAGATGACTCTACGCTATTTGTTTCGAAAATAACTCTGCAATTTCCGCTTAAATGCATACCGACTGGTGGCCGTCCTGATATCAAGAGGAAGTGCATTCCAAAGAAGAATGGACTGAATATGAAAGGAAGAATGAACAAAGTCAGAAGTATGAGAAGGACAGAGTAGGAGAAGATTGTTAGAAGAACGCAGATTCTTAGCGTGAGAAGAACAAAGATATTGAAATGGTATTGATCTATGCGTCATGTTCTTGAACGGGCGCCGTCAGTTGGGGCTGGTCATCACTTAGCTGCCTCGGCTT
The DNA here is from genome assembly GCA_927399505.1 of Luperina testacea. Classification (NCBI taxonomy): domain Eukaryota; kingdom Metazoa; phylum Arthropoda; class Insecta; order Lepidoptera; family Noctuidae; genus Luperina; species Luperina testacea. The sequence continues at coordinate 2,032,005 of OV656785.1, read as the reverse complement.
ATTTTTAATTATTTTAATTTTGAATTGTTGTTTTCTTACCATTTGCTGTACTCTGGACGCTTTTAACGCGTGTCTTTTTTTTTTTTACATCGTTCTCACATATAATTATAAATTCACATTAATGATGTAACTAATATATTTGTAAAATTATAATTTAAAAGAGTGTCCATGGAGTTTCTTGCCCCTTCTTCTCCATAGGTACCTACGCTTTGGAATGGGCAACTAGCTTCATATTTTCTGACTGACCGACTTTTTGACAATTCAAAAGTGCCTGTAAATGGTTTAATTGAAATAAATGCTTTGAGTTTGAGTTTGCATGAATTCCCTACTGCAACGCACACTAATCGGAATCGTAACGTAATCGCCTCGCCTCGGGACAAGCTCACGAACCACGGTGCGGTGCGTTACGGCTCCTCTTACCCGAGCTTTTTTTTTTTTTTTTTTGAGGATGGGAAATCATCAAATGACTCCTCCCGCTCTGGGTGGAGCGGAAGGGAGTGTCAGACTCTTACTGACTAAAACCCACCCGTGTTCCTTCCTTAGCCCTTTATGTTCCGGGCCAGCGGTAACCCTTTCGGACAATCCCGCTGACCCGGCAGGCTTCGGCCCTTACGGGCCCCTTCTTTAATGCTGACATCTCTTTGAGGCGCGCGTGGAACACGTATCTTACCCGAGCTTACGTCTCTTCGTCCACCCTTGCCCCTCTTACCCCCCCCCCCCCCCCCCCGGCCTGCCCGCTGCACCATCACCCACCGGTCGGCGAGCCGTAAGCGCGGCGTCGCCTAGCCGTAGCCGAGTCGACGTATCGGAGCTTCTGACCCGCTTTGGTTACGTGCTTACGTTTGGTTGACGCCTGTTTGACGGCGAGGCGAAAGGCGTTTTATGCGTCCTATAAACATCACCCATCTGGGCAGTCTGTCAGTTCTGGGAGGATGGGAGACGGAGTGAATGTCTCAAGCAATGCAAAGCAACCCTTTAAAAAAAAAATCGGTTGTCTGTAAAGTCGGTTTACTGACGATAGTTGAACGTGACAACGTCATAAGAAAATACTGATGGAATAGTTGCATTGCATTTGTTAATATTCGCTTGCACTTCAAGCCGCCATGGAACGCCTCCACGCTACAGAGCGAGGCCGCGAGGTAACGCTACATGAGTCATGTTTTTTCGTGAGTGCAGCCATGGCTTCATCGATTTATTAGACGTTGTCACGTCAAAAATACATCGGAATCTATTTTCTGAACCATGTGCTCTCTTTTTGATGATAAGTACGACTTCTTTATCGAATTTTTCACCACGCAGGCCCTTCTCCGCGAGTTGGAGCAGTACCAGAACGAGAAGCGGAAAGCCCTGATGAACCACGAGGGCAACAAGATGAAAGCCGTGGAGGAGAGGTACTCCCAGGAGTTGAAGGAGTGGCGTGCCACCCTCGGGGATAGGAAGCTGGTGAGTACTTGTGTAGTTTGTGAGGAGGAGGGAGATCTTTGGTGATATAGAATGGCGGAGCGTGGTTGCATTTTAACGTCTGTCTTTATTTAAAATATTATAGTATTTCAAGTTGAGAGAATTATGATGTGTCAAATATATTTAGGTTGAGCGCTCACCATGACATATAATCGTTGCGGAAAATAAAAGCCAAGCCGTTGGTCCCGGCTGTCATTCGTGGATATTTGACAGTCGTTTACTCTCTAACTTTGTTGGTCATCAGGCCAGGCTCCAGACAAAAATCCCCATCATTCTTAAGGCGAAAGCGCCAGGGTAGCCCGCGAAATTCATTTTTTTTTAGGTTTTTTGCAATTTGCTGGTCAGTATTAAGTTGTACGTTGATTAATATACGTTTCGCGGCCGTAACAAATATGTATTTACAGAATTACAATCATTAAAGTCATCAACACAACTCTCTAAGACCACTTAAGTCCAAAGAATAAGTGTTTCATTAAATCATCATTCTTTGGAGTTACGTGGTCTTAGAGAGTTGTGTTGATGACTTTAACGATTATAATTCTGTAAATACATATTTGTTACGGTCGCGAATCATATTTTGATCGACGTACAACTTAATACTGACCATTGCAAAAAACGTAAGAAAATTTGAATTTCGCGGGCTACCTTAGCGCTTCCACCTTAAGTTTTCTTAGACATGAAGTGTAGCCATGAACCAGCCAACGTATAATTGTTTTGTCATAGTGACATTGTCCAGTGTTTTTTTTAAATGGGCGTGGACAGAGACGTGTTAAGTTTATTTATTCATTTATTTATGAATAACCAGCTTATATGATAGTAAGAACGGAGTAATGTGTGGTGGTATTTTTTGCTACCATTTTTTCAATGTTTTTGAATGTGTTCACCCCACTGTCCTATACAGGATGTTTGGAAGCTGAGTGCAAAGTTTTATAGGAGTGATATTTGACACCATTTACAGCATTTTGAGCCATATATGTCTTAGACGAAGTATGTTTTTTTTTGAAGTGAAAACTTCTTTAGCATCGTTGTGATTTGAAAGTTTATGAAACGAAAAAGCGACAGTAAAAAGAGACATGTAAATTCATAAGATTTAACGTGGGAGAAAATGAGATAGGAAGCATTATACAGTGTTTTTGAAGGTTTCACATCTACCACGTGTGAATTGCACACATGCTGTTTTATTTTTAATTACAAACTATTAGTCAAAAATAACGGCACAACTTTAACCGGGAAAAATATAAAAAACATACTTCGTCTAACACATGTGTGGCTCAAAATGCTCTAAATGGTGTCAACTATCACTCCCTGAATGCTTTGTAGCCAGCTTCCAAACACTATATAATACAATTACGCTAGATTAAATATACTTTACGAAATGACAGTTGTTTTTTGTGCCTATTCAAAGCGCCCCCGCTCGAGCGTCTCAGGAACTAAAATTGACGAATTGTCGCAAATGGTCGTCGTGTTGTTTTGGTACGTTCTCTGACGATTTAGGTCTAAATTGTGGATTAAGACTCTTGTGTTTACTACGAGATGTTTAGAACATTTTTATCATAAGATTATGCGCATCTTGTAAAACTCCCTATCAAAAATATTGGTTCCACGGACGCTCACGTTGCTGTCAGCGCCAAAATGGCGAAAATCAAATATCTTCATTCATATCGATCGATAGTTTTCTAGTCCAGCGTACTTGTTTATTATAGGTCTGTGGTTCACACGCATTAAAAAACACTTGACTCACTCGCGAAGTAATTAATTACAGTAATGAGGGTTTTCATGAAAATTTACGACACCAGTTTGCACCACTGTGACAAGAGGTCTCCCAATACAAAATATATGATGACGTTCATCATTCGATTCATTCATTCGTTCATCATTCCGCATGACTAAAGAAAATATAGGCTCTTTGACAGATGCCTGGACCTGACGTGCTAGTGCTGCCACCTAGCGAACGTCATTTCAGAAAACCCTCATTGCTCAGTTTTCTGTCCACTTCCCATATCCAGCTGTGTTCCATAGGTTTTTGAGTTTTAAGTTACTTCGTCGACGTGGTGATCCTATGAAAGCAGAAATAAAATACAGATTTGATCTTTTCATATTATGTGTTTCCGCCTTTTAAATTCTAGCGTGATGTATGCATGAAGGTTTTATGGAATTGACTGTATTGAAATTCTTATTCGAATCAAACTAACTTGTAGAATTGTTTACTTGACCGCTGGATAAAGGAATCTACGAGAACCTACACGAAATGTTTATCTTTGCGTTTGTGTTTCCGAGTGCATACAACCCGAATCTCTTCAAAGTAAGAGTGAACAGGCTTCTTCTGGGTAAGCTCACTCCATCGTAGACTTTGTCTCTGTCACCTCTGACCTAGACTAGAGTCAAGAGCAAGCCCATTTCAAATAAAAAAAAAAAAAAATCTTGTACAATGCTTTTTCTCGAAAACTGTAGAAAAAATCAAATTTTGTTTTCGAGATAGGCTCGAAGAAATACGATGCTAGGCCTTTTTTTTCAGTTCGCAATGGGTTTATGGTGTATTTCTCTACTGGACAAAGAAAGATAACATACAATATTTTAAAATTATACATTTCAGTACAGTCGGCATCACAGATAATATTTGGAAATCATTAAATTTTAAGGCATGATGAGTTGTAAGTAGCTTGCATATGATTGGGTGGATTGTGCGCATGTGTTCATGGTATATATGGAAAAGGAATAGATTTACTACTAAAATATTGAACATTAGACAGGGCACCCTCAAAGCACTGCTTTAAAAGCATGACAGATTTGCTAAAAGTCACTACAAGGGGGATAAAAATGGTGTTTTATTCAAATTTTTGTCATTACAAAGAAAGTTATAGTGAAATCCATCGACTTTCGGGCTTCAGTTACAAGCACAGATACAGATAAATTTAGCTATCGCAAGTATCACGATCTGTATGAAAACCAAGCGCGCCATTTTTTGACTACCTACTATGACGTCACAAGCACTATTTAGTGATGGGAAATTCAAATCGATTTAAAGACTCCGCCGCGTGCCGCACCCCAGGGCCTAGCGCCATCGCTCACGCTCACCCAGCCAGCAGTACACAGGACTGAGCGCGAAAGTGGCGGCTTACGATTTTTGTACGTAAGCTGGGCACGCGAAGTAGTTGCTCTTGGCTTATCTAGGTGTGTCTATATCTGTGGTTACAAGTCATATTATATTTATTATTTCCATATTTTTTTTGGTAGTAAATCATTCCTTTTACCATATTGGTAAGCATGTTTGTTCATAGCTTGGTTCAAAACTAATTTGTGGTGGTGGGTTAGGAGAAGGTACGTAATAGTAAGATAAAATGGTTCTATTGAGTTCTGAAATGTGTTCCTTACGTTAACATTTATGTAGTTACTAGAAAACCGGGGAGAAAATCGTTCGAGTCGCTTATAACATGTTTTGGTAGCTGTAACACTGTTAAATTTTTTTTAAACTCGGTTCAGCGCTGAAAGTTGATAGATCCAACATTGATTCTTTGTTTAGGCATTAATTTAGGTGTAGCCTGGTGTTGGGGAAACCGGGGATTACTGGCAAAGATTGGAGTTACGTAACTACGAGTTGTAGCGTTTAAAACAGCAACGCATTTCAGGACTCAAAATATATTTAAAAAAAAAACTACACGTTGTACTCGTCCAGTGGCGTCCTAGGTCTTAAAACCTCAAATACAGACACTAAATAACACCCTAATTCTAAACAGACCATCATAAAATCCTTCGAGAAGCAACTGGATGATCACGAGAAAAAGTTCGGGATACCGATCCCCGATCGAGGGGTCTACCTAAACGTGCCTTGGCCCAAAAACGTTCTGCAGCACGTCCTCAGCGCTTACCACCAACGCACGTCCTTCATTGGATCCTTATCAAGGTCGAGGACCAGTCTTAACTTCATATCTGCTGCGAATACTCCTAGTATGGACAGAAGGAAAAGCATAAGCCCCAGTAGAACGACGAAATCGGCTGCTGCAAGTGCCAATAACACCACGAAACGGGGAAAATTGACTAAAGGACAACGCTACGCTTCAACATCCAATTTGAAGTTGGTCTCCGACAAAATCTCCGGATTCTCAGTCTTCAACAACAGTGATGACTGGCGGAGAGAACCTATAATGGCGTACGGCGACGACAAACAGATCAAAGAAGAAATTGAACGTCCGAAAGACAAGAAATTGAACAGACAATCTATGTCAGAACACTTGCTAAAAATAGAAACCACACAAACGATGAAACGCAGTATCTCGCAACAGAGCTTGAAACAAGATCGCGCTTTAGAAGCTGTTATGATTGATCTACCGTCGCTGGAGACGTCGTATAACACAATGAAGAGTGACCGTAGTGACAGCACGTATACCATAGACTCAAATGACGATTTAGAAACTCATTTTAGTCGATGGGGACCCGTTAGAGGATCGAATAGCTATTCGAATACGGAAGTTCCTGTGAGTCAGTTGTCGACTTTGAATGTAAGGAAATCGATTTTGAGTGATAAGACGGAAGGGCCTCCGGATTCCAATGTTTAGTCTGTTTTTGGATGTGGGAGCGACAGTCGTAACCTTTCTCTGTCTAACTAGGTTGGTTTTCAAAATAAACTATATTAGGGAAATATGTACTTGTTACATTAGTACTCTGGGTCTCACTAGATGGCGTACGTTGCAACAAAAATATCTGGGTTATCCAGCGAAACTCCTCAGACATGACGAAAACTGATTTCCAACCTCATAATGCAAAGATAGTCAAGTGCATTCAAGTAACTCTTTAAAATCTAACAACAAAGAATTAAATAGCCCATAATAATCAACTTTTTAAATATTTATAGCTGATCTATCCTATATGCGTATTGCAAAAGATTTTGTCCTGCGAATATTTGATCAAATAAGCCAACTTCACTTGGTGAATTTGCCCCAATATTGGCGTCGCCAGCATATAACCGGTTTCAATATTTCAATTACAAGTGCTATACAAATATTTTTTGTATAAGCAGCGGTGCTAAAATTAGCCATACAGCAAGGTACAGACGCCAGCACATCAACCTACCCGAAACTGTAAAATTTTCCCAATCAACTTTGAACCTTATGCTTTAGCGATAAAGTTGAAAAATCTATTAAAGAAATTTGATAGTAGTAGCTTAATGTGCTGGCGTCTGTACATGCTGACTACTCATATATAGAACAAGCTGGGTGCAGATTTCCCATCGATGGCAAAAATTACGATCTTTCCTTCTCCCCCTTTAGGGGATGACATTTCAAAAATCCTCTATTGTTCACTTTCGTTGTACTAAGAACTCTTGCGCAACATTTCATGCTTCTAGACGCGGCGGTTTAGGCTGTGCGTTGTCTGTCAGTGAATTTAAGCATTTTATTAAGTAAGAATACTGCATTTTAATGCATTTAAAGAGAATGTAACCAGTATTTTGCAGAAAGTTGTAGACTTTGGGCTTCTTTCTTGTATTCGCCATTCATTCAGCTCAGTTTAACGGAGTCCACTGCTGGACATAGGTCTCTTCCAGGCTGCGCTACAATACCCTGTCCTCCGCCCTCCGCATCCATAATTCAATTTAATATTCAACACTAGCAGCGTCCCGCGGTTTCACGTGCATAAGTTTCGATCCCGTGTGAATATCGGGATAAAAACTATCTCATGTCCTTTCCCGGGATTCAAACTATATATATCAAATTTCATCTAAATCGGTTCAGCGGTTTAAGCGTGCAGAGATAACAGACAGATACACTTTCGCATTTATAATATTAGTATGGATTAAAAAAACTGAAATACACACAGACACAAGTTTGACGCGTTTAAAAAATGTTGACCACTCACTCCCACATCCAAAATTGTATAAAAAGCATGTTTTTTTTGAACATAAATTGGCATGTACTTCAAAATGTATAGTATTATTTTGAGTTTTAAAGTGTTTTTGCATTGTATGTAAATAAATGTTAACTTTGTACAGACGCCAGCACATCAAGCTATTACAATCTGTCAAATTTCTTTAATAGATTTTCAACTTTATCGCTAACTCATAAGGTTCAAAGTCGATTGGGAAAATTTGACAGTTTCGGGTAGCTTAATGTGCTGGCGTACGTACTTGAAAAATGTATAAAAAATTTTTTGTTAACAATGTTACCTAATTCAGAGCAGTATTTTTTTTTTAAGAATGATCATGTTTCTTTTCTGTGATATACAGGACGATGTTATTTTTTAAAGGGTGAATACAGAGGGTGACTAATATGATTGTAATTTTACTGAATAAATTGTTTCATTGAGATAAGTTTAAGGCTTGACATTGCTCTACAAATCGCCATTTTTATAATCTTTTTTTTACCGACTTCAAAAAGAAGGAGGTAGTTTTTATTTTATTCACTTACATGTAAAAACACTTTGACATCACTTCTTTATATTTAAGGTTATGTTAACGCTTAAATCTACTAACTCGCTTTTTTTTCTAAAAATACTTAAGTATTTCTTTTCTTTTACTAACACTTTGTACAATTGTGTAAAATCCTAAGACATACTCTTTATACCTTGGATTTGATGTTAAAAGAAATATGGCGACTGCGGTGAAATCATAGACATATGTAGGTTCCTAATTGTTTTTACGAATACATTTTTTTGTGTAATAATTACTAACGGCCAGGGTCTTTATCAATGGTAATAGCCAAAGTAACGTTACATAAGTTAAAGTAACGGTTAAATTTTTTTTTGACGTGACAACGTCTAATAAATCGATGAAGCTGGCGGCACTCACGAAAAAACATGACTCATGTAGCGTTACCTCGCGGCCTTGCTCTGTAGCGTTCCATGGCGGAAGTGCAAGCGAATATTAACAAATGCAATGCAACTATTCCATCAGTATTTTCTTATGACGTTGTCACGTTCAACTATCGTCAGTAAACCGACTTTACAGACAACCGATTTTTCACTATTTTAGCTGTTTCTTGAATGAAGAAACACATGTGCCGTAGTATCACTAAAGGACAAGTAAAAGTTAACAGTAAAAGTCAGTTTGACTGATTACTTGAGTTGTTGATGAAGAAACTGGCCGTACGAGATTAGATGTACAAGCAAACATTTTTGTATCGCGCACTGAATTTTCAATCGACTGCTTAGCGCCGAGAGTTCAAAATCCAACGGTGTAATTTTTTGATGCGCTATAATGCTGGCTTTTCAATACTCGGCTCAACTTCAAGAGTTGAAGATCGAGCGCGGGATAAAAATCGTCGCGGGTAAAAACCGCTCGTGAGTACGAGGGTCCTGCGTTATCTTCCAATTTACGTGAAAGTCATATTCGCTTCTAAAATACTGCCAATACTGGGATGAAGTCTTCCTAAATAATATAAATCACAAAACTTTCCTTATATTAATTATTTATTGTCACAAACTTGCCATTAGACGTAGGGTGGAGGCACCTGTTCATAATTCTTGGATTTTTTTCTTAAAAATTTTACTTTTAAAATGTTTAAGGCTTACCTTCTTTTTGTAAAAGGTTAAGTGTCAACTGGTATGCACCAAACTTGCCATGAAATAATAACAATTCAAATAAAAGTTAGAAGATTTCAGAAGGGGACAAACAAGTCTTCCAGTATTTAGTCATAGTCAATTATTCATAAACAAGTAACTTGTGTCAGAATTTACACAAAAAAAAAAAATACATTTGGATTTCATAAATTACATTAATTTAAAAATAATAGATGTACATTTCTTCAATAGTACTTCAACCAGCTGTAAATTAAATAATATTACCAACACTTTAAAATTTAAAATAATAACAATAAAATAATTAATAAAAGATAAATTAGCATAGATTGTTCGAGTTAATTAATAATGATAATATTTTATATATTTGACACACAAGTTGACACGACGCTAATTGGTGCCTCTACCTCAATTAGTATACCTACAGCCAACTTCCAACAATTAGCCAAATACCTTCGCTTCCTTAGTATTTATTAATAGATTAGGATTTAATATAAAATTTGTCGCGATATACATCGGAAAAAATATTTGTATTAGCTCAGATACGCTTGGATGATTTCCTTTCGCGTACTCGAATTTCAACGCTCTGCTTACCGCCGAGAGTTGATAATCCAACCTGAGTGTTTTCTTCTCTCTCGGACTCAATGCTCGGTTCAATACTGTTTGTTGATAATCTAATACGCGATATAAAAATGTCGTGTAGAAACGCGAACCAGGGCTTAGTATATTTTACAAGAAAATTATCGGACGGTGGGTCTTTCCATTTTAGATGCATTTTTTTGCCATAGTTGTCATTTTATTAAATACATAATTAATATACTTGTTTAAGAAATTCGCAAAGTTTGTCTAAACTGTGTTCCAGTCGAAAACTGCCTTCTATGATTTTTCGCCAATTCTCTCTTACTTTAAAAACTTGAAAAAAAAATAGAATGTCAGTCAAAAATTTTCAAGTTAAAAAAAAGAAACCTAGAATGGTTCTAAAATGTTAGATACTTTCGCTTTTGCGTGTCGCTGGGGCTGATAACTCTGTGGTCGGTTAAATAGATAGTAAATGTATACTATGTGGAGACGAAAATAGGACAATAAATGAAATCACTGGCAGTACTAGTACAAAGGAGTATTTTTAGATAAATCCCAAAACGGTGAAGAAAACATCGTGAGGAAACCGGCATGTCCTACAACCAAACATTCAAAGACATGTGACATGTGTAAAAAGTAGCCTATATGTTAATCTAAGGAGTCAACTACCTCCATACAAAATTTTATCAACATTGGTCCAGCCGTTTGAGCGTGAAGAAGTAACAAACATATAAACACACACACACATACTCACAAACTTTCGTCTTTATAATATTAGTGTGATATGGGAATGTATTAGATATATTTGGTTGATTTTTTGTGAGCAGACTGGGAAATATCGTCGTATTCTCGTCTTCGCTTTGTATAAAACTCTTTAGCTTAGTAATGTAGCAATAAATAATTCGTATTCCGGAAACAAAAAAATAATAACTTCCAAAAATGTCGGTTGCTTGGCGATACGGTTGCTCAACATTTTCGGCGTTCGGCGTAACTAAAGCCGCTTTGTCGGCGAAAAATACGGCAATACTTAGCGAGTAGATTCGATGTGCCTCAATCCAAAGTCTTAGGTTAGTTAAAATGTATTTAAAAAAGTTGAATTTGATATTTTTAATTGTTACATTTTTGCAGGGTGTATTTTTGAAACTGAACTTTTACTATGGGACCAAACTTGAAATCGCGAAAAAAAAATCAGTTGTTCCCTACATTTTGACGAGTTAAACGAACATAAATGTAGGGAACAGCTGATTTTTTTTCGCGATTTGGTCCCATTGTAAAAGTTGTTCATAATGATGAGTACAATGACCTCTTAAGAGGTTGTTAATTTTTTACCAATAACCTTGTATGAACAAGACATAGATACTGACTCGAAGAAAATAAAATAAACTTCAGTTACATAACGTAGTAGATCATATTTCAACGTCCTTAAGAACACGTCTCTTTTGTTGGGGTTTTTCAAATCTAGCATATACTTATCGTACATTTCAAGTTTTAAAAATACATCCTGTATAATTATTATCAGATATAATTAAAAAATAATTAGGTATACGAAGTGCGTCGCCACTAACGAAGTTAATAATCATAATTTTTATTAATTTTTAATGATAAAGTACGCGTCGCTGAAACGGTTTACGCTGACCTATTGAGTTGTTTATTTACGCGCGTAAATTTAACGATAGGTGAAGCAAAGACGAATAATGCGTTTAAAGGTTGATGTCTGTAATGAGTATCTATTCCTTACACACTCATTCAAACTAAGATTGCCGAAGCGCATACCTCTTTTGGTTTACCTGTAGTAAACCAGAGAAGATTTGCGCTTCGGCAATCTTCGTTTTTCTGAATTAGCACGAACGTCGCGTTACTAAGTAAGAGGCAAAGGTTCCAAGTTTTGTACTGCCGCGCTTTGTAGTACTGCAATCAAGTCGCGTTTGTGACACTTGACATTTTACCTGTAGTAAACCAGAGAAGATTTGCGCTTCGGCAATCTTCGTTTTTCCGAATTAGCACGAACGTCGCGTTACTAAGTAAGAGGCAAAGGTTCCAAGTTTTGTACTGCCGCGCTTTGTAGTACTGCAATCAAGTCGCGTTTGTGACACTTGACATTTTCCAGTGTTATAGCCATTTCATACACCTGTCAAAGAATGACAGTAATTGTTATTTGAATATACGGACGGTTTCAGTTAGTAGTCAATTTTCCTGACATTACAAACATCAACCTTTTTACGCATGTAAACGATACTTAAACATTCCTAAATAAATATGTTACATTGTAGTCGAAGAGCTATGAGATTCATGAAGAGAATCGAGCTGCAAACTTTAACTCGATTTTATAAATAATTTTCTAACAATTATTTCGTTGTACAAAATACTTCATTTTATAATGTTTATTGTAAATTAATTTTAAATAAATTTTGTTCTTTTGAAGATATTTTATTATTATTAGATTCTATTGTTACTATAAAACTGTTTTAATTAATAGGCTGTTTCATCACTTAAGAAAATAGGAGGGTTACTGAAAAACGATATTATTATGTGTATTTTGAGGATATTGTAAATAGCACGATAGCTCTGGGTTTTAGAAAGAAAGAAATAAAAATAAAACAATATTCGTCTCTCATTTATAATTAAACAAAAAACGTCTGATTAACCAGCCTTACCAAGTGTTATCGTGTTACCCAGTAACTGGTATGTGGAGATCAGATTGGCAGTCGCTCCATATAAAATACTGGTATTCAGTTGCATCCGGTTACACTGGAAGCCCATTTCAACATACATTACATAGTTTGGAAAACGCTAGACAGATTTTTGAGTGCGAGTCAAAATAATGTACCAAAAATTTAGGACAATAATAGATAGAAACCACCGTATTTCGAGGAAAAACTAATATTTTACCAAAAACCTGAAAGATGATGGAACAGTCACAAAAATACAATTGATAACTTTGCCTCAAAACCAAATCTTTAACGATAAAAGTAATATTGTGTGTTACCCAGAACATCAGTCTCTGAAAGACTGACCAGGAAGTCTGTTGTCCGATCTCGTGTTTGGTTGACAATCACAGACCACGGAGGCGCTTTGTCGGCCGCTGCTAGAGAAGACAGTATTATTAACAATTTCCATACAAATCAAGCGTGTCAATGTTTACTCGTACTATGACACTAATGACGTATAAAACTGACGGATTTAAAGGTGGTCCATAATAGCAGTTGTCCATAAAAAAAAAAAAAAAATAAACGCGCTTTTGATTTGCAACGGGCTTTCGCATAAACAGCCTATACCGTTCCCACAGCTGGGACGCAGGCCTCCTCTTTGTGATAGGGAATGGGCCGTAATCCACCACGCGGGCCAGTGCAGGTTGCTGGAAGCCGACTTTCGCACGAACGTAAAAATATCGTTGCGGGCTTTTACGCGCACTAGATTTTCAACGTACTGTTTAGCGCCGAGAGTTCAAAATCCAACAGTGGCGCCGATTCCCTTGTTCACAAACTAAACTAAATTTAAGTTCAGTGCATCTTTTTCTTTCTTTTTCATTTTGAAAAGGACAGAAGATAAATATTAGTTTAGTCCTGTCAAATTAAGATACTCCATAGACAAGTTTAGACGTGATTAAAAAATTGGCTTCTAAAAATACGTCAATTTACGTCAGGCGCTGACTAATTTGACAGGGCTAAACTAATATTTATCTTCTGTCCTTTTCATAATGAAATAGAAAGAAAAAGATGCACCGAGCTTAAATTTAGTTTAGTTTGTGAACAAGGGAATCGGCGCCAGTGTCGTTTTTCGACGCGCTGGGATGCCCTCTGTTGGATTTTTTATGCTCGGCTCAGGGGCGTAGCTACCGCCGTATCTGCCGTATCAATTATACGGGGCCCCCGGGCCACGGGGGCCCCGTATTTAATTTGAATTGTTTGTAAAAATTTTGGAAAAAGTGATAGATAATTATGATGAATAAATATTTCTTTTAATTTATGCAAACATTTTTTTTCTTTTGTGAGAAATCTTTACCTTTCCTAAGGGCCCCCAAACAAATTTTTATACGGGGCCCCGCCAAGGCACGCTACGCTTCTGGCTCGGCTCAATACCGAGAGTTAAAAATCCAATACGAGATATCACGAATTTTATTAACACATCTCGTGACGCTCGCGGCGATTCCGTGCTCTGTGAAAACAACCAATCAAGTTGACAGGATTTGACAGCAGAAGTATTTGAATAGGCCTGTAGAATTCTGAGGTGTTATTCTTTAGCGCTTTGCGGAAATGATAATTTGCTATCTCGGGTCCGAAGGGTCCAAAGGTGTCGATATGATCCATCATATTAGATGGGAGCCAAAATTACGTTCAGTGTCAATGCAAGTCATACGCTGTAATTTTTTCAAAATGGCTGCTTTTGACAGCTGACTAATGACCCATGTTTAAATGTCAAACTCTGGTTGGGTAGAGGAGGTTAAGTTTGGTAAAACAGGAATAGATACTGCTTGATATTGCAGTTATGATAAACATGCTGACGACACCCGCATCTTGCCTTGAGCTTGAATGACTTTTACTTTTACCGCGGTAAAAAAGGTAAAATATCGGAAAAGCATGTTTTTAAGCTTAGTGTTCTTTTTTTGCATGTTCAAATGAGAAACACTATTTTACGGGCGGTCTTTTTAACGCGACGTTTCTTGCCGCGCACTGGATTTTAAACGTTCGGCCTAACGGCGTGAGTTGAAAATCTAACTGTGCATTATTTCAACGCGCTAGGGATGCACTCTGTTGGATTGTCAACGCTCGGTTTGACGCCGAGAGTTCAAAATCCAGAGCAAGGTCAAAAATACGCCCGTGGTAATGTCGGCTAAAATATAATTAAGTAATTTTAACTTGTGCATGTGTAAATTAATTTTGACTATTATGTGACTGTTTGTTAAACGTATATTTTATATTAGAAAAACACTTTTACTTTTACTTAAAAACTATGTTTTGTAAAATAATTATGCTCATCAACGAAATAGGATTACATAAAAGTTTTTTAAACAAATTATCATTTCTGTAAAGCTAATCCCTTTTATGTACAAGCTAGCGTAGAATGTCAATATGACGCGAATTCTGTACGCATAATTGTAAAATGTCATTTAATTATTTAAATAAATCATTTATATTACGCAAATTATAATGTAAATAAAGATGTTATGTTTCATAGTTCTTGATGTTTTTTTTTTCTACAAACGGTGCGGGAGAATTTTGTACCTTTTTGTTTGATTAACTATTACATTATTCAAGCTTGAATGGTTTTTAAATTGATTAACTTCTGATAAAAAAAAAATTTAATTACATACCTACATATTTCAAAGAAATGATAAATAGCAATCATTTTTTCAATTAAAACTCGTTAAAGGGCTTTGGGTAAAAACTGTTAAATTGCAGTAATAACAAAGCTACAACGCTAATTAATATCCAAGCTTGCTTCAATTGATTACTACAGGTATAATGGTGATATACATTGATATACAAGTGTTCAGAAGCTTGGGTTAACATTGGATGGCATTGGGTAATTCTTGTTAACTAGGGTAATAGGGTAAAACGAGCTTTACGTTAGGTTTACCTTGGGTAAAGTTAGCTAATTCTGGTTAAATTAACCTCAATATTTGCTCAGGGTAAAGTTGCCAAACCTAATAAACCTACAGATTTTACATTTGAGTTTACCCTTTGATATCTAGGTTTACACAAGCTTCTAAAATTACCATAAACACAAGAAGAGTTCACAATATAACTACAACCGGACTATTTTGAAAAAAATGTATCTGTGAAAACTTTTGTGAAGTGACCTTGAAGTGAACTGTCATTCCCCTGATGGTAGGGATTGACACTATTGACAGCTCACTTCACCTAAGTTTTCACGGTAAAATTTATACAGAGTAGTCCGGTGGATGTACATACAGCCTGTTTAACACACGACATATATATCAGTCGCGCCATTAAAAGTCGCAACGCATGAGCATGTGCTTCGATTTTTGTGTATTGTTGCTGATTATTTACTGAAACCTTTTTTTTGTAAGTCATGAGACGTCATATGAAGTATATATCCCCTTAAACTTTAGCCGATTTAATCCGTAAGAACGTAGGTGAAGTGAGCTTGTAGTAAGCTGTCATTCAAACCCTGACTGACACTGTTGAGAGCTCACTTCACTTAAGTTGTTACAGAATAAGGTCTGTTGGTATTCTGACAGCTCACTTCAGATGAGAGATTTTAACAGAACAGATGGGCTTAACTCTAAAGATTTAATTTAATAAAAAAAACATTACTAGATTGACGTGTCCTTGGTGGTTAACCAAATAAAAAAAAAATCCAAAAAAAAAATCGTTTTAATCGATGACATTTAAATTTAGCTTTTCTATCGAATTAGAATACCTCAGTATGCTCTCTGGTCCCATCACTAGCCAATTGCCCAGCGTATGTGAAGGTCGGCTTCTGACTAAACGAGATACCAAGTTCTTTCTCAGTTTTCATTAGTCTCTATTGACACAGAAAAAAGGTTTTAGCAAACCCAGCATACAAAACACAGGATATTTTAACGGCGGTGGTGAGGTTCTGCTAACACGGACTGGACGACGCCGGATGCATGGTATGTGGTTTATTTTATAGCACTCTTACTATAACTATGGCTGCATGAAACACGGCACGCTTGGCTTATTTCTAATATGAGTATTAACGCCTTGAATTGATAGAAAATTGAAGGATAATTCCCGTGTTTAAAAATGTTCAAAAGCAATCTCATCTCAGCGACAAACAATGTAAAACCTTGTCAAAAATGTAGGGAAATCTTTTTGACAGATTGAGACGGATCATACTGAATGTTCTTAAAATTACTAGAATTTGCCTCTCTGATTTAGCTTGACTTGGAAACATTTGTTTATGTCTTGGGATTAAGCTATTTCAGTTTATGAAATTATAGTCACATATTTGAATGTTAAAAGAGGGGGTGGCTCTATTTTACCTACATTTTTCACAAGTTTTAATCAAAAGTCTGGTTAGAGTTTTCGAATTAAAATGACAAAAAAAAATTAGTGGTTTTGTTACAAGTCAATTTTGCATTTTGTTTTGGGATTGAACTATTTCAGTTTATGAAATTATAGTCACATAATTAGAATGTTAAAAGAGGGGGTGGGGGCTCTATTTTACCTACATTTTTGACAAGTTTTAGTCAGAAGTCTGGTTAGAGTTTTCGAATGAAAATGTCAAAAAAATTTAGTGGTTTTTTTACAAGTTTATTTTGCATTTAAGATCAAACTGTCTTAGCAGCGTGTCGTGTCTTCTGTAGCAATCGTAATAACTCTTTCTTTACGTCATGGAATTAATTTATTTGTCAAGTTAAAAATAAATTTAGTTGGCATCCCATAACCGTAAAGACAGAGTTGAAATTGCACTGAATTTCGCACGATTATCCTTTTCGATTTATTTCTGAAATGTTTTTTTTTTTCTTATATTTGGCATGGAATTGTGTCCTGGTCATGTTAAAAGTGCAATAATGATCATATTATATTCTTCAAAACTTCATGTACACCCTACAAAAAAAAAATATATCTCTTTTACAGGAATTTCTAGGATAAAATAGTAGTAATAAAAATGTGTTTCTTGATTTATGGTTGATGATTGTTTACCGGACCAGTTAATTTTTAGACGTATTAAGAACAGTGCATACTTGGTTCTCAATGTATGCTTATTTAGATAATAACCGACTCCATTTTCAGTTCCATTTGACCAGTCAGGTATACAACCATCCCACACATACTTTATATTAAAAAAAAAATGAAACAGTTCCTCGAACCTCAACTGATCTTACTCTCATCATCCACAGGCCCTCGAAGAAGAATTCACAGTTCAGTTAGAAGACCAAGAAAGACAAGCGGCAAGTACTCGACTACCCCCACCATCATCAACGATGCCCCAGCACAGTTCGACCCTCCATTCCTCCCGAACTAGCCTAGCTTCTAGTCACTACGACTAGAACTCACACACACGCATAGTATCCGTCAAATTCCGCGGCGGTTCCCTAACATACCAAAAAGGCGACGTACGCGTAAAAAGGACAAAAGATTTCCACATAAGGAGCTGTGTGTGTGTGAAAAAGACAAACTCTCCCAAATAGTTCGCGGCTCTGAAGATAGATGGCGCTGTGTTCAATTGTGTTTAGTTTACGTTTGTTGGTAAGAGATGGCGTTGTTTTCAATTGTCGTGTGAAGACTGAAGTACATAATAATGCAATGTTTTAACTTATAGAGTTATGAGTAAAAATACGGAGGTTTTTATGATTCTGGGAATCGTAAAGAGAAATTAATATGCTAATTCTACTGAAATTGACAGCCTTTCGTGGTCCTCTGCTGGACAGGCCTATCTCAACTTGCTTTGAACTTGCCGTTTCTTCGGTCTCTGTTTAGCAAAGAGTACTAACTGCTTATTTAAAATTGAAAGACTACCTGAAACTATCCCCAGTTTTGATCTACTTAACTAGAAATATTCAAGGGGGCCTTGATAATCAAATAATCAATGAATTGCACGAAAATTATCATCGGCTTAAAATTGCACAAATTCCTGCAGCCTACCCTGCACTAAAACTTAAAAATGCGATGTTCGCGGGTTAAAATTAGAAAAACAAAAAAATGTAAATAAAATACAATTTTGGATGACCTTTTTAGAATAATGCTAGATAGAAAATTTTAAATTTTAACGGCGATTTGGCCTAAAACCTAAATAATCAATGCAATGTTAATATAAAGTGTGTGTGTATCATGTTGACTTGCAAATATCAATGAAACGAATCTGTAATTAGGATATCGAAATCACTTTTTATAAAACAAAACAAAAAATCTAGATGAGTCCTCATTTTTTATCTGACTTCTGGGAAGAAATGGCGAAACAAACTCAGGGAAAAAAGAAACATGAGTCTCTTTTAAAGTCCAGACATACCACACAGGCGAAAAAATATCGCGGCGTGATTTTATCGCGCACTAAAACGCACGCAAAAAAATTTCGCCGCTGGCAAAACGCGCCCTTGCTACCTGGGCGTAGTCTTGGTCAGATCATGTGATTAATAGGCAATAGGGTCGGTCCTATTACATAGGAATTAAAAAAATGTCAGCTCACTGCATTTTTGACTACCCATTTGGAGACGACGGGGAATTTTTACAGTAACTCAGAAGTTTTAAAAGTATTCAAACAAATTTTAAGTGCTGTGTCGATAATTCGTGATTGTGGCTTGTATACGCGTAGGATTTTTGAAAACTATTATGTAAGGGTGCTACATTCTTTTTCGGTTCGGCATGATTCGGCACAACCGGACATTTAAAGCGAATATACCTACTTAAGTTCAGAAAAAGCCGTTTGGCTTAGCTCGAATTGAGCCGAGCCGACTCATAGACACATGATTCAGCAAGGTTAGATGCCGATCGGCATGAGCCGAATAACAGCCGAAGTTGCTTCGGGTCGACTTTGTTGTTCATCAAATACTGCCGAACCGAATGTGCCGTACCGAACGAGTGTAGCACCCCTCCAATTTTAACTAATAAATATACTTAGTTTGATGTCTTTAGAACACTGGTCTCTTCAAGTGGAGAATCAGCCTGGAGTTTGGAGCCATGCTTTGTCAATGGCAAAAGGCTTACCCCCCTATTACACGAGATCATAACATAAATAAGAGGGGGGGGGGAGTATATCTCGTGACTACCTCTTCTATACTCAAGCTAAGTATATTTCTACTGTAAAGGTTTTTGTACAATGGTTTAACATAGTCAATGAAATAAAATCTGGGTCTATTGCACTCAAGGACAAATTGTCCAAAAGTGAGAAGCGAATGTCTGTACTCATCAGTCGCCATTTTGATTTACTAGTCTCATATCAAAATGGGGCATTGGTGGTCTAGTGGTAACGGCCTCGACTTTCGTGTTATTTCATCACTATTGCTTTAAAAACGGTGAAGGAAAACATCACGGAAAACCGGCACGTCCTAGAATAAAAAGGGAATTGAAGACCTTTATATGAAGTCTGGGATACTTAGAGTATCGGCCATTTTTTTTCAAAATGGCGGCCGTATAAGTTTATGCGAGGCCGCCATTTTGAAAAATAAATTAAAATGGCGGATAGTAGGTATGCCACGGACCTTCAAAGCTCTTTGAAGACATGTGACATCTACCAATCCGCACTGGGCCCGCGTGGTGGATTACGGCCCACTCCCTCTTGCTGAGAGGAGGCCTGTGTCCCAACATTAGGGACATAGGCTGGTTATGTACAGACGCCAGCACATCAACCTACCCGAAACTGTCAAGTATACCCAATCAACTTTGAACCTTATGCTTTAGCGATAAGGTTGAAAATCTATTAAAGAAATTTGACAGATTGTAGTAGCTTGATGTGCTGGCGTCTATACATGTAAGTTCTATGTCACCATTGTATAAAATCTAAAATATATCGGTTGTAAATAAAAACGGAATTGAATAAAGTAAAAGTAAGCTGCTTTTTGGCAAAGATTGATAAGCAATGTGTAATTGTAATAATTTGGAAACATAACTTAAAATGTTTAGGACGATTTTATTATATTGATCGGGGTTGAAATAGACTTTACGATTAATTTTTTGGAGACGAAGATTTTATATTGTGTCAGTTTATTGCTTCATTCTGCCGCCCTAAGCAAAAGAGGTCCATCTTCCTAAATGTTTTTATTAAAACAAAGTGTGTCTGAGCGATTCACAACCATCCGACAGGGGTCTTACTCTCCAAACTAATTTTAATTCCAATGAGATGCCAATGTGATTCCAATGTTAATTTTACAGTCACGTGATTCGGTACTCTTGAAAACAATATTGTCAACAATTACCACACGTCAAGCCCGAACCCAATTCCACTTAGTTCTCCAAAATGGACACCCAATCTAAGAATCATTTGGCGCTAGCATCGAACTCAAGAGTACGAAACGTCACAATTACAACGTCGATCTATCGGAATTAAATTGAAGAGTAAGCACCCGGGCTATCGTCTCGAAAACCTGATTCCCTTGCACAGACAGCAGACAGCTGTTGGGGGAATAGCGGTTGTCTATTTGATTTAAACTTATCAGTTTAAATTTTCGAGTTTTGGACTTTTGAAAAGAGTTTAGAGGACTCCTACGACAACATTGATTTATGTACGATACGGTACGGAAACGTATCGAGTGGTTGTGAATAGTTATGCTGAAGGGTTCAAAATTGTGAGTTTGTTCAAAACGTAAAATAACGCGTGCATTCAACAAAATGTATAAAGTTACATAACAGTCGAAATACCTTTTCCTACTTAGGTACTGTTGTGATTTTAAACATAAACCCTTGTGTTCACAAACATTTAAATAACTGATTAAATATTTAATCAGTTCTTTAATTAAAATGTTCTTAGGAAATTTGACATAAGCCATTTGTTTAAATACCTAACCGGTGGTTTGAATGTTGGTGAACTCAGGCCTTAGGGTCTAACCGCGACAATTTAGTCGCAAAAGAAAGGAGGCGAAGACGTGCCTCCATTAGAAGGTTCGATAAGTCTTGTGTTCAAAAAGATCTAAGTCAAAATTGCCTCCAAAATAATAAAAAGAAAATACTTAAATGTAACAACAATTTTAGATTTAGATTTTAGCATTGCTAGGCGTGTGGAAACTAGTTAAATATTCGGCCTAAAATGTTCCTAGTAACGGACATGATTGGATAGTCTTTTTTTAAAGATATTCTTGTAATATTCTTAAATTTTTTAAATGTATATATTTTTTTGTGTTTAAAGACTTGGTACTGAGAAATATCATGTATATGCAAGTAGATACAGTGCTGATTGATACCTATATTGGTTTCATTGCAAAAAGAGGGTAGAATTATATTTTTTTGAAAATGTGGGTAGATTGATGAAGAAAGGATTTGCTGTTTTTGCGTTTAAACCTATTTTAATACATGTGCACCTTTTATTAAGATGCCACAGAAAAAACCATACCATATGGCCCGGAACATAAAGGGCTAAGGAATGAACCACGGGTGGGTTTTAGTCAGTAAGAGTCTGACACTCCCTTCCGCTCCACCCAGAGCGGGAGGGGTCATTTGATGATTTCCCATCCTGAAAAAAAAAAGGGTGGGTGCCTGCTAAATGTTATTATAATTTACACAAAGTGAGTTTTTAGGCGATTCCATTAAACTCCTGTCTTTTTATGGCACAAATAAGCGAGGTTCTCAGCGATCTTACTCCGTCGGCTAAATGCTTGCAATGTGTTCCATATGCATAAGCAATGTAGGTATTACTGTGGTCCACGATTTTGATACCTAATTTTTACCCATGTTATGGGTTTACACACGAATTGATACTCGATTGGAATAATCTTGCAAATTCTGTTTAACTGCAATTTTTTTTTAATGAGAAATTATCTTTTTGAATGAAAATCTGTTTGACTCTTATCTAGGTTCTAGAACTTTCCAGTTCTGACATTAATAAATTTAAGCAAAAACAGCTTAGTACAAACGGAAAGTACTTACTGTTTTCTGAAAGATTTATTAAAAGGACGGTATTCAATAAAATGTAGCTAATATGGCGAAGAGTCAGCAAAAAAAAATATTATCTTTTTCCACCTTTCGCCAAAAAGTAAACAGATTTGCAGAATCACTTCAAAAACTTACAAAAGCCAATTGCGTACAGTGCGTGCCACGTAAGAAGAGACTTGACCCCGCCTCCCCGCCTCTTTCCGCCGCCCCGATGACGCCCGGTCCCCGTCCCGCACCGGGCGTCATCGGGACGGCGGAAAGAGTCGGGGGTGGCGGGGTCAAGTCTCTTCTTACGTGGCACGCACTGTACCACACTATCAATCTCATATTGATTGATATTGCTAATCCATTGCTTCATGTTTGAAAAAATCGTCTAACTACGTTGATAACGCAATGTATGTTGTTGACCTGTCAAATTGACAGGCATTATAATTGTTAGTGTTTTACGCAATGAGGGTTTTCGTGAAAATTTACGACACCAGTTGGCACCACTGTGACAAGAGGTCTCCCAATACAAAATATATGATGACGTTCATCATTCGATTCATTCATTCGTTCATCATTCCGTCATGACTAAAGAAAATATAGGCTCTTTGACAGTTGCCTGTACCTGACGTGCCAGTGCTGCCACCTAGCGAACGTCATTTCAGAAAACCCTCATTACTCCGCCGGTTTATTACGATGTAAATTTTGTACAGCATATTAGTAACGTCCGTACTTTCAGAAATATTGATAGTCAGCTTAGTTTTTGACTGACAATGTATAAATAAATAGGGGAAGATAATAATTTTTCATGTACAGCATAGGATAAGCAATGTGCCTACTCAATTTATGAAGACTTTCCGTATCTCTTTTTGGCATGGATTCTCCTAAAAAATTAGTTAAAAAAAAACTCATTTCGTTATCGATTTCCAGTCTTACCAAATCGATTATCGATTATTTTTGTGCACTAAAAATCGATTTACACAGTTATGTTAGCTAGTCTTCTTTTATGCTCATTTCAGTAAATAAAGGCAGTTGTAAAAGTAAAAAAAACTATTTTATTTATAGTGGTCATAAAAAAAAATATATTTTTCGTTTCGACTTTCAATCACACCGTTTCAACTTAAATTTAAAAATTTGCAAATTTTTTTCTAAATAATATTGATTACCCACTAAGAAAATTCAGGGTATAAATAATTTCAGGCATAGCATTTCGTCTTTTAGACTGAACACAGTCAGTCAGCCAGTTTTAGTCTTACTTATTTGGCTAACTTTGCTTCCTAAAAATATTCAGAATTTTTGACGAACTTAGGTGGCAATTCGACTCAAATTTGACTCTCAATTGAGAGTGATATTTCAAGGACGCGTTACGTTTAGGCACATTCCGTTACATGAGAGAGAAGATAAATATTACTCTCCCTGTCTCTCACACTAAATCTGTCTTATTCTTTAAGAAGTTGCACTTTTTTCACGTGTATGCTGCTGCATGCGCAATTTTTTGTTACTTTGCTGTGACAATGAGCAAGAGAAGACGGGAACCCAAATTCTATCTATCACGTTCTGCCTGCCATAACATTTAATTTTCTGTATTTCTGTAAAAACCAAAGAGATCTTTTCAATCTGTTTTAAAAGCGTGTTCAAATTTTGCGGGTAGCTGAATATTTTTTTTGTTGAAACTTGAGGGTAGTTCAATTGAGTTTTATTAACTGTCTTTTGATTGTTATACTGGATTGTTAATTGTTGTTTTTCTAACTTAGTATATCTCAATAATCATTATGTAGCTTAGGACCTCGGCTACAACTATTGTAAAATGATTTTATTTATTTTGCCACGCTTTTTTTCTTTTTATGAAAACGATAAAAAATCTGTTTTGAAATCAAATGTTTTTTTTTTGTAAACCATACTTTTCAACAGACTTCATAAAAGGAACCTCTTCCTTTTATGAAGTCTGTTGAAAAGTATCTCTCTTGTTTTTGACACGTATTTTTTAAACTAACAAAAGTACAGTCAGCAACCGCATGACTTTTGAGCACGCTTTTAAACGCGCTAGTCTTTCGGGCTGATCATATAAAAAGACGTAGTTTTTATCTTTTATTTTGTATCTTTTAAGTCGGAACAACGATTAGGACGTGTTTTTCTTAAATTATTATTATTAATTTTAGTAAGACCTGCGTTATTTTCGATAGTAGTAAGTGTAAAGATTTCTTTTATAGATTTTAAAGCGAAGTTAACTGTCATTTTGTGTACATTGCTTGTTTTCGAGAATTAATGTAGTTTTATATAAAAAATGCAATGTGAGGTTGGACAAGACATGAATCAAATTGTGTATTAGTAGTTAATAAAGGATGAAAAGGATTTTCTGTATTTGAAATGTATTACTTTTTTGCTGACCGTATTCTTTACGAAAATAGTCTTTTTGAAAAATAATTGATTTGATGGCTCGTTTCCCTTTCTGTTCGATTCTTATCAATTATTTTTCAAAATATTAATTGGAATTCATTTCAAATAATTGGAATTCCTAATTATTAAATCCTTAAACTGATTAGTTACTAAAAATGATTGAAAAAATCAAAATAAGCGATTTTTCGGCACTCATAGATCAACTATGTAGTGACCGAAAAAAAATTACATATTTTTTTAAATAATAATTTTCTTTAGAAACTTATTAATTTGTAAATATTGAACATAAAATAAATATAACCTAATTAAAGCATTTTTTAATATGTAAACATAATTTGAGAGATTACCACAGTATTGTGTAAAATTTTTATTTTATTATTTTTTTTAGTTTTAACAAAATAGCCATAACCATCTTTTTAATGTTAATTTTTGTCAATTAAAAGTGACTAAATTATTGTTAAATTTTTTTGAGATATAAAGGAAATACACTTTGTAATTTCTGTGTTTTATTGGACATACCTAAATAAATGAAACAAAATCATTTCATTCAAGGAGCGCAGACAATACTCAAACTGCGTAAACCTTAATTGTAGTACAGTATTTTTATGTCATGAAGCGACGCGCGCTTTACTTGTGATAAACAAGTGTAGACCTAGACGAGTTGTTTCAGCACAGAACACACACGCACACAGTTCCGATTTATCCATTATCTCGGACGGTAGGTACCGAGAGTCCTGCGCTCACACACACATTCACAGCATGTTGGTAAACTTTGTACCCACAAGTAAAGAGCGCGTGGCTTCGTAAGAAAAAAAAACTGTAACTCTCACATTAAAATATGAAAAAGCAGTAGTGAGAAGATTATTGTTTTTCAACTACCTACATTAAAATTAAAAGTGCTGTCTTTGAATAATATACAGCGCGAGAAAAAAACAGCGACACTTGAGTAGGATGTGGGGTCGGCACAGACCTAGCGAAGTGTTTCACTGTTAAACAAATATGAACCTTGCGCTAGTTATAATAAAGTTGAAAATAATTAACCTGAGATGCGCACCTATGACTGACTGACTTCGTAAAAGTCTTAGAAGATCTACTTGCAGAATTAAAACATTGAATTTCTCTTTTGCTTTGAAGCGCTCTGTCTTATGGATGTTAATTTATTTTCGACTTTATTCCTACCAGTTCGAATGTTGATATTTGTTTGCCATTTGAAATCCGCATTTCGCAAGTTTTGAAACCCTTTCTATCTGCGTTCACGATTTAGTTGCCAAAAGTGTAAACAAATATGAATGATTGAAAAAATAACTTTAATTCCTATACAATAAAGTTCAGTTTACGCTACAGTTTCAAACATTTTATAATATTTTCAATAGTGCTAGTCACTCTGAAATCAACTTATAACCATTAAAATAAAGTTAATATTTGTAATAATATTATATCTTAGTTTTATCAGACAGAAAAAAATTGCAATAGCCTACATGATTGTGTCTTTAGTTATTGCAAAACGGAATCGGCATCAGTATTCGTTCCTCAAGGCCACACGATGCTCTCAATCCAGGGCACGTAGTGGTAGACCCTGGTGTATATGCCGGAGCCTCCAGCGAAGCCGCAGGACCTGCCGTATGACGTCACACCCAGGATCGTGAAGAGGCAGTCTGAGAGATGTTGCGTTGATTGAAGGGGTCCACCGCTGTCACCCTGAGAAGAAAGATGTCTTGTTAGGTACTGTAGTTTTTCAATGCAATAAATGTATTTTCTTTCAATATGTTACATTACCCATTCGTTAGACTAATCGGGATGCCAGCGCCACAGAATTACAGAGTCTAGCCTGGAGTCCGTGCGAGTCGACTAGAGCCATCAGCAGCGCTGTGGCGCATCTCTTGACCATCGAACATCGTGCGCAAGTGCTCAGTGATTCGCTAGTGTGATTAATTTATTCGTAAATTTACAATTTGATTTAAACTGCAAACGGCTTTTCTATTACGCAATAACCAATACTATCCATAGTGGCGTCCCCACTATGGATAGTGTTGGCTATAAAAGGTAAAATATGGCTGATAATAACGAGAGAGACGTACCTTATCCGCCATCCACTTCATCATTGCCTAACCTTTTCCCAACTATGTTGGGGTCGGCTTCCAGTCTAACCGGATGCAGCTGAATACCAGTATTTTACATGGAGCGACTGCCTATCTGACCTCCACTATACCCAGTTACTGGGTAATTCGATACCATCCACCACCACTGCCATCCATACTAATATTATAAATGCTATGGTCTAAGCAACTTAGCTCGATTTAAGCTACCTGGTCGAGGAAGCTGTGTGGTTGGAGCCTTAGGCTGTGCCTTGTAGGCTTAAACGGAAATCCGAGGCTGCTTCCATGCCTACCTAGGAGCCACTTTCCTGCTGGGGTAACGTACACGAGTGAGCATGCTCTTTCTTTCACTGATAAAACACGAGGTCTCTGCCTTGCAGACATGCTGTGTGACAACAAACTGATAGGTGTTAGTACCTCACAAGTATCTTTAGGGTCTTCCCGATCTCCGTAGCACATCTGGGTAGAATGGTTGTATCCTTGGCGCAGGTGTCTGTGCTTAGGGTACGCTTTTTGACAGTCTGCCTCATCAAACCGTTCTACCCTCACCTGAGAAACAGATATTATTTAGATACAGACGCCAGCACATGAAGCTACCCGAAACTAAAATTTTCCCAATCAACTTTGAACTTTATGCTTTAGCGATAAATCTAATACCTATATACATTTGACAGATTGTAGTAGCGTGATGTGCTGGCGTCTGTACTTAGGTTCCGTCGTATACCTGCTGAAACTACTCGTAACATTCATGCCTTCATGTGGCAGTCTGGTAGATTCCTCTTACTCAAACTTTTTGTGGGTGTGCCAAAATCAGAAGTTTTATAATATTTCGTGCCTGGTACGGCTACGATCAGGAATTAGGTTTTTTTTCTTTATTATTGCTGAATGGGCCTGCTCTTGAGTCTTGACCTCGACGCCTGATTGAAAGCGACGGATGAGGTCTATTATGGAACAAGCATGTACAGAAGATGCCTGTTCACTCTTGCTTTAAAGGCAGACGGCTTAAATAGCTTGCTAATAGCTTGCTTGCGGCTTTTGTATTAGTTTATTATTGTATAAGATTATTTTGTGTATTTTATCTATGGGCCTTGTTGCCTGATAATAAAATGATGATTATTATTATTATTAAATGTGGAAGGGAACACAGACGCTAGCAAAGAGCTCCACACTTTGGCTGTGCGCATAATAAATGTGGAGGAGAAATGCTGAGTACCTACGAGGTTTCGGCAGTTAACCTTTTGCGTTCGAAGTGTTCCTCCCAATCAATCAAATCCCCTCCTATACAATCCACTCTATAGGTATATGTACCCACATTGAATGTACGGTGACCAAAGGAGATAAGTAACCATTGTCATCAGATGCAGCTTCTATGCGTATTGTTTTGACATGGATTGAGAAACAGGTTTGCATTAAGGCTCCTTCAAACAGGCGCGAGCGCGACACGCGATGAAATCGTGCGCGACACAAAGGCACCTTTATCTTACGCTGAAAGCATATCTTTGTCACACACGTATGTCTAAAAGTTTAGATTTAAAATGCTTACAGTCTGCAAAGTTTCTGCTAACTCTCTGCGGTGACCCAACGCGCCCCACCCCGTTGCTTCAGCAACTGGATCCGACTCCTCTTCCAAGTGAAGACAAGCGGGCAGCACGTGAACGTTAAATGATATCCTGGAAAGTAAGATATTTCATGATCATTTCATTAATGGCTCTTCATCATCTGCCTCACCCATCCATGAAGCAACCGCGACATGCGTAGCTGAACCTGATAGATCGACCTGTACGACTGTTATTTCTTAGCCACTATAGAGGTATGAAGAACAGGGTGTAAAGTTCACTCAACCTCCATAGAAAAGGGAGGATCCTCCGACCAGACGGGTGTTGTGTCTGGCGGGCAACTGCTCATTGATTCATTTCGGGCCGACATGACAAGACTTAGCCCACTATCGACCTCCGGTCTCCGGGGGGGAGTGATGTATCTACAACGCCACATGCAAACAACGCGTCATACTGACGTCACGCAAATCCTGCATCGCGCAAGCAGAGTTTACCGCGCAACTAGCATAGATACAACGGCCCGACATGAATCAACGGGCAGTTGCCCGCCAGACACAACACCCGTCTGGTCGGAGGATCCTCCCTTTTCTATAGAGTATGAGTGAACTTTACACCCTGTTCCTCATACCTCTATACCACAATTTCACAAGACATTTCGTTAATGGCAATACTACCGTTTTTTTTTGCGGAGACTCCGTTTAGGGAGAACAGGAGCTGTGTTTTTTTTTTTTTCATTTGAAATGGTTTTGCTCTTGACTCTAGTCTAGGCCAGAGATGACAGAGACAAAGTCTACGATGGAGTGAGCTTACCCAGAAGAAGCCTGTTCACTCTTACTTTGAAGAGATTCGGGTTGTATGCGCTCGGAAACACTAAACGCAGGTAGAGAGTTCCACTCTTTTGCTGTGCGCATTATAAAGGACATTTGAAAACGCTTAGTGCGAATTGGTGGAATAGCAATTACTAGGCAGGGATGGTAACTTGCAGTGCGTCTGGATGTCCGAAGGTAGAAGGGATGTCTGTTTTCAGCAGATTTTGAGGTCTATTTCTGGGATCTCGTTAGAAAGACATAGAATACGTACTCGGTATTAGTCTCGAGCAGTGCGATGTCATTATACTTGGAGGGTGGCTGGTACTCCGGGTGACTGATGATCCTTTTCACGTTGTATTTCTGCCATAACTCCGGAGGGTCCGAGCGTTTAAGGATACCAAGAGCGACGTATTTTACAGGACCCCTGAAATAATCAAATAATTGGATGGTTTGTTGCCGATTCCGTGAAAAAATCGACATGTTTTTTAAGGTAAGTAGAGTATTTTTGGCTAGAATTCTCAAGAAAGGGCGAAATAATTATAATTTTTAACGCCATTGACTGCTCGCATGCACTTTTGTCTTTGTCAGATGTGAATTGTACTCAGTTTTTAAAGTTTTCTTCTCAAACTTACTATAAGAAGTCTGTACTTACACAGAAGGACTTGATGTACAGTGACCGGCAGTGAGAATATACTTCTCGCTGATGACAGAGCCTCCACACAGCCACTGAGCTGTCTTCATATCATTGCCATAACCCAATAACGCCTGTACATACAATATTATAATGATTTTTATCAATCATCATAATTGTTGCGCCTGATAAAATAATGACAGCAATAAGTTAAACACGTTGCTCGTAAAAATCGTAAGGCGCAAGTTGAACTTGCAGACAAACCAGTTAGTTTTTCAATGATGGTAAGGCACCACAGAGTTTCGATAAGGGGATCGTCGTGAAGAAACTGAACTTCATCATCATCTACCTAGCCTTTTCCCAACTATGTTGGGGTCGGCTTCCATTCTAACCGGATGCAGCTGAATACCAGTATTTTACATGAAGCGACTGCCTATCTGACCTCCACAACCCAGTTACTGGGTAATACGATACCCCTTGGTAAGACTGGTTGTCAGACTTTCGGGCTTCTGACTACCCGTAACGACTGTCAAAGATCCACGAATGACAGCCGGGAACAAAGGCTTAACGTGCTTTCCGAGGCACGGAGGGATCTCTGTATGTAAAGATCCACACACCTATCTACAGACCGACTACGGCAAGTCGAAACCTGAACAGTCTGAAATCGCCAACACGCAGTGAGCAAGCGTGGTGACGCAAGAGGCCTGACCCAGCAGTGGGTTAGTAAGAAACCGATAAATCATATAAACCGTGTTTACTGTTTAACAGTGTACGTACACCTGTATGATGACACATGACACATGATGTGCATACCGATTAATCACTCAAAATATTGTATTCTATTTTTCAAATTCAAATTCAAAATAAATCAACGAACGAATGAACAACGCATGAATCAACGTTCCTAACAAACCTCTGTGGTTTTCTGGAACGTATATTTTGTCAATAATTGTAATATTAATAAGTTTCTTGATAATATAAATAAATAAATAATAATAATGATGGTTTGGTCTTGTAGACTCATAGATGTCTCGATTTGTTGACTATTTCCTACTAGCAGCGCCCCGCGGTTTCACCCGCATAAGTGTTGATCTCGTGGGAATATAGGGATAAAAACTATTCTATGTCCTTTCCCGGGACTCAAACTATCT
This sequence comes from Luperina testacea, assembly GCA_927399505.1. Classification (NCBI taxonomy): domain Eukaryota; kingdom Metazoa; phylum Arthropoda; class Insecta; order Lepidoptera; family Noctuidae; genus Luperina; species Luperina testacea. Next base: position 2,001,322 of record OV656785.1, on the reverse strand, counting down.
CTATACCAAATTTCATCTAAATCGGTTCAGCGGTTTAAGCGTAAAGAGGTTACAGATAGACACACTTTCGCATTTATTAAGTACTAGCTTCTGCCCGCGGCTTCTCCCGCGAGGTATATCGATAAAAACTATCCTATGTCCTTCCCCGGGATGCAATCTATCTTTTTACCAAGTTTTATCGAAATCTGTTCAGTGGTTTAAGAGTGAAAACGTTACATACAGACAGACAGACAGAGTTACGTACTTTCGATTTATAATATTAAGTATGTGGATGTGGATATGGATTTTGCTAACTACCTGGGTACTAATTGTACTTGTTGAAAGGCCTACACTGTCCTCCCATACCAATAACACTGTATTTTTAAAACATTGTAAAAGCCAATTAATTTTGATAAAATTTGGTATGGAGGTACTGAGGTAGCTGACACCCTGTATAGCACACACACACACACACACACACACACACACACACACACACACACACACACACACACACACACACATACATACACACACCCCACACACGAATAGCCAGAAGGCTATTCGTGTGTGGGGGCTAAAAAGAATTTTAGCCCTATATTCTCGCGGGATCGACACAAGAGCGGGGCGCTGCTAAAGTGAAATAAAACTAATACCAGGCCTCCGTCACTTCATGTACTTGCGCGCTATAATTACCTACCGCCCGGCCGAGCGGTCTCGGGCCGTTTGCGGACCATATTCAGTGCGGTTTTCGCAAGCGAAGCGCACGCACGTTATTCAATTTTAATCATTCCATTCGTTTGTACGGGTACCTACAATGCCGTCTGGTGCCTTATGTGCAGTAGATGGGTACAAATCAAGTAAAAGAAGGGATAAACACCTAATATTTTTCCATTTACCTGTCAATGAAGAAAGTTAAGTGATAAACTATTACCATTTTTTGTCGTTTCAAAATTATTACAGTCAGCACCAATTTATTAAAAACATATTTTACCTTTATACGATACAATTTTAAACTACCGAACATATTCACAGTTCTCAATAAAATAGACACAAATAGTTATGTTAATTTAATTTTATCGAAGAGGCGGCCCTGCGATTGCTGTGGGATCGCGCGGTGCGAAGCAATCACAACTGTACGCTTGAGCATTTAGGCACATTTTAGCATGCAGCGGTTGCTGACGCGACGGAGTAGGCTATTATAGCAATAGGTATTGGAAATTTTCTACTGAGTGAAGTATCTGTTACGTAGTAACTATTTAGTAATCTGTGCTAATACCATATGAGGAAACTGGTCGCGTCCAGCATTCCTTCCGCCCGAGATGATGTACATTGTTGCGAAAGTAGTGTAGCAGTTCTTCTCATTGTGCTTCTGTTTTAATACGGAGAAACATGACGAGCCTTGGCAGGGGTAGTCCAGCGTTTGAAAGTATTGTAGGCATTCTGAAAATAAATATAAATTAATATTGAAGTGAAAACTTCTTTAGGATCGTTGTGATTTGAAATTTTATGAAACGAAAAAGCAACAGTAAAAAGAGACATGTAAGATTTAACGTGGGAGAAAATGAGATAGGAAGCATTTTTTTTTTTTGAGGATGGGAAATCATCAAATGACTCCTCCCGCTCTGGGTGGAGCGGTAGGGAGTGTCAGACTCTTACTGACTAAACCGACCCTCTGACTGACCCGTGTTCCTTCCTTAGCCTTTTATGTTCCGGGCCAGCGGTAACCCTTTCGGACAATCCCGCTGACAGATAGGAAGCATTATACAGTGTTTTTGTTTTTTATTATTACAAATGGTGGATGATGATGGTGATGGTGATGATGATGATGATGATGATGATGATGATAATGATGATGATGATGGATGGATGGATGGATGGATGGATGAATGGATGGATGGATGGATGGATGGATAGATGGATGGATGGATGGATTGATGTTCTTTACCATCGTTGTTTTTGAAGGTTTCACTTCTACCACGTGTGAATTGCACACATGCTGTTTTTTTTTTATTTTGTGTACTTATCTACTATTTGTGAGATCAGCGGATTCACGAGCGGCACGTTGTCGACGGCAGCGTCGGCAGCCGTACCTTAGACGTGTCGGCGGCTGCAATTGCCTCTGCCGTTAAGGTGGAACTAGTCGCGAACTCACTGGTGGTCATGGCCAAAAAGCACGCTGTCTCACCTGGCTTCGTGTCCGACTGAGATACTCGTAGTAGCAGTTAGACGCTAGTCTACACACACAACGTCTAGTTAAAGGCGCGTGAAAAATCTAAAAGTGCTTTGGAAAATCGAGTTTTATGGAAAAACAACTGCTTATATCAATTAAAAGTAAAGTTTATTGAACTCTTCGATAACTGAGCCGACTTTGTTTTGAAGATTTTACAGTTCTTTTATTACTGTCTTATTTACGCCCAAAATTACGTTAAAATAACAAGAAAAACTTATTTTTGTTGGCTCATCTTTGTTGGCTCATAACTTTAATGGCTTTTTATTTTACTATTCTGTTTCCGTACAGACAAAATTAGTAATAAGACAAAATGATAATTAATCATTTTTAACTTTAGATGTATAATGTCAAACAGTGGAGTAGGTAATAGGTACTTAGGTACTCTTCCGAAATTTTTATGGAAAAAATATCAACTAGTGGTACCTTAATGCGTGCCGCTCGTGAGTATCAGCACTAATAGGTATCAACATAAACTTACTGTCTCTTGATTTCTGTCCGGTTTTGTAGTACGCCAAGTTAAAATCTTTATCCAAATCCCTGAAAACGAAGCCTAGATTTAAAGCTCCCGCAGGCAGGTGCGATACGATTATAGTACAACAATTTCTTTGAAAACTTTGTGCAAATTGTTCTATCGGAATTGCTTCGCATGGTCATGTCGCACCTGTCAGCGTTGTCGTTCCAAGCCCTCTGACTATGAGCAGGTATGCTCCTTAAGTTTTGACTTGAGCTGCACGATTACTGACAAATGCGTGCGTCCTCACTGATTGGACAGGTCCGCTCAATCTGTGTGGTTCTTTCCACATTTCAGACATCAATCTACCTGGTCTTCACATGATCTGACCAAGATCAAGCCTGGACATTAAAGAGACTGTGACCTCTGTGTTTGTTTCAGTCTTTCTTCTCAGAGTAGTCAGATAGGAAACGCCGACATCATCTAGTTTAAAAAATTTGATTGACGTGTTAGGGCCCTCGCCCACGGCGACTTTTTGTAGCGATGCAGTCGCGCGTTTAGCAAACGCGCGACAGCATCACTTCTAACGCGTGTTAGTCGCATTTGCAACGCGCTACTGCATCGCGATTGTATCGATACAAACGCGCGACCGCGTCGCGACAAAACGTTGAATATGACATTCTATAACAACTTTTGAATTTAAGATCATAATTTTTGAGTTGTTTGAATGTTGTTACATGATGTCCACAAAGTAATCTCTGGGTATTAAATGGATGCATCCAATATTGACGCTGCTTCCGTTGCCTACGAAGCAGTTTGCATCGCGACTGAATCTGGTCCCGTGGGCGCGGGCACACAGCTAGCGACTGCTTCGCGTCTGTATCGATGCTACGCGCGAGAGCATCGCGACTGCATCGCTACAAAAAGTCGCCCGTGGGCGAGGGCCCTTAGGGCCTGTGCACACCACGTTTTTTAAAAGCGCCGTTGACGCGCGTTTTAGAAACGTGCGTCGACGGCGCGCTTTTATCCTACAGAAGGTCTACAGGCTGCGTCTGACTCGCGTGCGTATCACGTCTGTATCGCTATAAACGCGCGTTGACGGCGCGTTTAAAAAACGTGGTGTGCACGGGCCCTTAAAGTGTTTGTACAAATCTACACACAGAAATAAAATAATAATTTATCATTTAAGTATAAATAAGGGAGTTGAACTCACAAAAAAGTTCCTGGTTCGCAATCAGCACAGCATATTATAGGCTTAACACCTTCGAAACTGCATATCTGAAAATAGATTTAAAAAAAAAATATAAATAAAAAATAAATAAATATTTCTATAAAAAAAAAAATTACAAAGTGAAAAATAACTTTAATTTCGGAAGTCGGTGTCAAAAAACGAAAATACAGAACCAACGACACCGACTTTCGAAATTAAAGTTATTTTTCACTATGTAGTGTTTTTTTGGAAGTCGTTGTTTTTTTTTTTGTAAAACAGTTTTCGTAGATAGGTATGTTACTCAGTCACAGCGCGAGCGCTTCCTACTAAACTGGTTGATAGCACCTAGTCCAGTTACTCTTGTTTACAAGTAGTCTTGTAATGTGTTAACGATGCACCATCTGACCTCACATATTTTTCTAATAAGTGTTATCAGAAAATGTGATAAAAGAGAAAGATGTATATTGCTATACTGTTATAGTTTAACATGTTGGTTCCTTCTCTGTAATTCACAGGCAAAAATGACATTTCATTTTTTAACCAGTCTTTTTTCCGACAAGATCAATAGGTTTGATGTCATTACCAAGGGGGGTACCTTTTCTGTGAAGCTGACTGTACCTACGTTAGTGCAGCGAAAAAAGAAAAACACAGATTGTCTTCGCTATAATATTATGATTCATAATGTTATCCTTTTATGATTCTGCCAAAGTGGCCTTTTTAGGCTCCTAGTATATTATTATTATGATAACTACTTACTAGTAAATGCATAGATGTGGCCTATTAGAGTACCTATGTGGTATTGAGAGAGAGATAAATAAAAATCTTGTGTTTATGTAAGCCTGTATGTATATCTTTACATAGTATAAAACAAAGTCGCTCCCGCTCCCTGTTAACTTAGATCTTTTAAACTACGCAACGAATTTAATGCAGTTTTCAGCAATAGATAGAGTGATTCAAGAGGAAAGAAGAGAAAGAAATAAAGAAAGATATATGTATAATACTTGCATATTATTATAGTAGAGAAAAGCCGAGAAATTCAAAGATTTGTAATGTGATGTCGTAACAAACATATTTTTGTGTGCTTACATTGCAAACGCTGGCTAAACCTTACGAAATTAATGTACTACGGAGTTGTAGATGTATCTTAAAAATATCGATAAAAATGTCCGCTATGGTATATGTTTATCTCCTAAGTATACCTAACCCACAGTAACCATTTTTATCTATTACATATTACAAAAAAAAATGGGTTATTTACCAAGATATTTTAAATAATACAGTATTATTCCTTATCCAATTAAATACGTTGTAAATTTCATGGAGATTAAAATTGCCCTTTACAGCATAATAAGTTCGCCGGGTCAGCTGGTATAATATTATACCAGCTGACCCGGCGAACTTTGTAATTATTACAAATTAATAAATGACTGTTAACTACATTCCATGTTATAAATCTTCTGTTTTATCGTAACTCAGTGTCAATAGCCACTTTGTGATCTTGGTCTTACATTCATTTAGGCACATGGGAGCAACGGTGCACGGTTTATTTATTTTATTACCTATATAAATGGTTAGACAGAGTTCTACATCCGCGAGTTGCGCATACTTCGTAGTATCTGCGCTTTTTAGCAGCATTCGGCTTGTATACCACAGAGGGATGTTTGCGCAAAATAGTGCCATGAAAAAAATATCTGTCTCACAGTGAGGACCTAACATTCGGTTTAGAGAGCCGGGTGGGATATCTAAACGGCTTCGAGGTCATTACCTTGAGGACAGCTCTATGTGCTCGTTCCAGAGGCAGTAGGGTTGTCTTGGAAGTCCCACACTATGATGTAGTAGTTTATTATGCTTTGCCAGAGGGCATATAAACAGTTTTAATGGTACAATAGTCCGCGACGACGTGCCTTTGTTTAAAAAAAATAAATATACACTTGCAGTACTAAGCAGGTATTAAGGGGCTTACAGGACCTAAACACAAAAAACGCAAGTTTTAGAAACAATAAAAGTATATGATCGACTACAGTAAACAAAATTAGAAAAATATATGATATTCTTCAGGATATATGCTAGGAAGACATAATACAACTAATTTGATACGACAGAAAACAATCATGAAGATACCTCTAAAAACATTGTTTTTACAATAAAAACCATACTAATATACATACAATCATTCTGATTTTTTGTCAGATTATTCTAAAAGCATCATACTAAAATACTATTGTTTTAATTTTTTCGTCCGAACAATAGATTTTTTGTTATTAAATAATTGCTTCATATTGTGCAATAAATTACTAGCGTTGTGTCATCTCGCTTCTCTTTCTTTTCTATGCAGTCCGACAGTGGCCGCGCTTTAGGTCATGTAAGCCCCTTAAGTACTTACCGGAGGAAAGTTTTTGTTCTTTATATCCGTCATAGCAGATGCACAATCGTAAACGCTTCTGCAGACGCCGTCGACTCCATCCCATGTGCATTTTGATCCTGAGAAAAAACAAATGAAAGCTATAACGCGAAATTCAAATTTTCTTACGTTTTTTGCAATTTGCTGGTCAGTACGTCGATCAAAATATGATTCACAGCCGTAACAAATATGTATTTACAGAATCATAATCATTAGAATCACTAATACCTACAACTTGTTAGGTTAGTATAATCCCAAAATGTCAAGATTTAATGAAATAGTCATTCTTTGGGATTACTTGGTCTTAGAGAGTTGTGTTGATGACTTTAATGATTATAATTCTGTAAATACATATTGTTTACGGCCGCGAATCGTATATTAATCAACGTACAACTTAATACTGACCACCGAATTGCAAAAAACGTAAAAAAAAATGAATTTCGCGGGCTCCCCTGCCGCTTTCGCCTTAGAACACTGAGATTCGGCAATCGGTCGGGTATCACTACAATTACCAACACCCCAAAGGTGTAACTCACTCTTTAAATCACAGTTCGAAGGTTTTTGAAAGAAATTCCGTGGGTTCAAATTCAAACCGAGTTCGATGGGTTACTTTGTGATAAATATGTTTTTCACTGCACTTACCCTCAGGTAAATTCAACAATTCTCTTTTATTTATATCATCTTCTTCACAATGAACCCTTATAAACACAAATAATAATAAACATAATTTGTTTTTCATTTTTAATAGACACGTGTGCATTATATCGGAACTCTTCGGGAACTAATTCGATTTACATGATGTTGTATTTATATCTTCTTGATGTTGTATTAATATTTTCTTGTAAGATACAGGTTGTTTTTTTTTTTATTCTTTAGACTACTGAGATGTTGTTTTGTTTGTTTGTTTAAACGCGCTAATCTCTGGAACTACCAGCCGCGCTTACTACGACTGGACAGGAAAGGTCTGCGCCTGGTCACGGGAACCATCACGGGACACTCTTCGCTAAATAAACACTTTCACACAGTAGGTATAACGGACAGTCCCCTGTGCAGGGTTTGCATGGAGGCTGATGAAATCGTTGCGCATGTACTCTTTGAGTGCACAGACATCACCCAGATTAGGTAAAAAACCCTCGGGACACCCAGATCTTACACAGATGTTCTCAACAGACCAGGAGACTTAATCAGCTTCTGGAGGGAGGTGGGCTGGTTTGAGTAACCACTGACGGCCGCCATGGCTTACGCACAATGGTCCATTTAAAGGATTAAGTGCGGAAACCAAATCCATAACATAAAACATAGACACTACCAGTCGGATTTGAAAAAATCTTTTTGCATTTGATAGCCTAAATTCGTGAAGAATGCTACAGGTTCTTTAAAATGACGCTAGGACAGATAGGAGTCCAGCAAAAAGAAAAAAAGTCATAAAGGACGCTAAGCGTAAAACGAAGTAATAGCGACGGGGAATTTTATAGAAATGTAGCTGTTATTTTAGTATAGGCTTTATGTATGCTTTTAACGCGTACGTCTTTTTTACATCGTTCTCACATATAATTATAAATTCACATTAATGATGTAACTAATATTTTTGTAAAAATATAATTTAAAAGAGTGTCCATGGAGTTTCTTGCCCGTTCTTCTCCATAGGTACCTACGCTTTGGAATGGCTTTTTGGAATGAGCTTCATATTTTCTGACTGACCGACTTTTTGACAATTCAAAAGTGCCTGTAAATGGTTTAATTGAAATAAATGCTTTGAGTTTGAGTTTATCTTACGAGGGCCACGCGAACGAAGTCACGGGCAGAAGCTTGTTAATTTATAATCTAAAAATAAATTTTAAGACCTTGTTTTTAAATCTAAAAATTTTACAGTTCAGACTACATAAATCAGTCTAATAAATTGGATACAATATCAAAGTGCAAAAATCCGGCCAAGTGCTCGGACCACGCACAGTGAAGGGTTCCGTAGTTGGCATGAATTTATCCCAAAAACAATTATTCATAACATTGTAGTTGAAAAACCCCGAAATGCACACACGGTCAATAATTTCTTCAACTGTAAATGTGCAAAAAATGTGATAAAACCACAACTTAACGATGTTCGGACTTTTTCCTTTACTGTGAGATCTTGCTTCTTGCCAATTTTCTTGATTCTAGGTCAACGGGAAGTACCCTATAGGTTTTCATTTATTTGCGAGTATCAAAATATGTCGCATGTTTAGACACCGTGTTTTTCACGTTATCCATACGAAAACACGATTCCATAAAATTTTCTCGATAGAAAAAAAATCCAAAGTTACCTCCAAACCGAACAATAAACCGCTGGTATTCAAAAAATACTTCAAATTAGATCATGAAACTTTGCATACTAACTGAACTAACTATAAAGCACGGTTTATGTTTTTTAATTTTTTTGAATTAAACCTTTATTTTCACCGTAAAAAGCAAATACCTAAACTATTGGCGCTGCCTTCCGCCCAGCATCGCACTCTGTCTCGCTCTCACACAGTCCGCGAGCAGTATCGTGCGAGCGAGATAAAGAGTTGTAGCGCTTAGGTAGTGTGGAGGCAAAAATACTTCAGATGTACGACGAAAATGTATTTAAAAATATACGAAGAATATCGTTTTTTTTTTAATGGCCTCTCGTAGTTGACCTTGAGAGGTCGTGACTACTTAACCGGACTATCCTGTGTAAACTCAAAGCCTCCAGCCAGGGGCTATTAACTTTGTGTACTAAGCGACTACACGCTAAGGGCACCCCCTGTGGGGTACGAACCTCGGCTTAGGGCGTCGCTGGGGACAGGGCAGCAAGTTGAGACTGGCTGGATCAGATTATTACTATTTAAGAATGATGGGATCGGCTTTTCCTAATCGACTACTCTGAGAAGAAAGGCCGAAACAAACTCAGAGGTCACAGTCGGAAATTTAAATCTACAGGCTCAGTTGCGGCGCGGGCTGGCACTACATCGAGCAAGGGTCGGGGGGTGCTCTTTACTTTTTTTTTTTTGACTAGGCCATCTCGTAGTTGACCTTGAGAGGTCGTGACTACTTAACCGGACTATAAGGTGCTCTTTACAAAATGTGTACATGTCTTATTACTAAACTTAGGGGCACAAGAGTGACCTACTTACAAACATTTATCGTTTCAGCCCGCCAAATATTATGAATGAAAATACGACGTTGCCAGTTCGGATAAAGAGGCATGCATATCGGGTGATTTACGTCAAGGTATTTAGTTTGTATGAAAAACAACAAAAAATAAGAATTAATTAATGTGTCCATAATGGAAAATACTTATTTCAATGGTCTGAACATCTGGTCGAAGTTTATGTAATATCTTTCGGAACACGGTGTACAATGCGTGCTACGAAAAATGAGACTTGACCCCGCCTCCCCCGCTCTTTCCGTCGCCCCGCCCCTATGACGTCCGGTCCCGTCCCGCACTCAGACCTCATACCGCTAAAGATACCTAAAATCGTGTTCTGCGCATGTCAAACCACGTGGTGTGTCAAGTCTCATCTTTCGTGGCACGCATTGTATCTATATGGCCGTATTTTTTTATTGCGTTGACTTAGAAGCTTTTATATAACTCCAAGGAGTTTCTCCCTTGAAGCTCTGTAAGTATTTGAAATTAATTTCAACTTGATAACCTCCATGCGTTCCTGAGAAAAAGGGTCTTGGCAGACTGACAGACAGACGAACGGACTGACAACGATGTGGTCCTATAAGGGTTCCGCTTTTTTCCTTTTGTGCCACGGAACCCTAAAATGAGCAGGTATCTAATGAAGAGTTCGTATTCCGATATACAGTTCGTTCGTTAGGTAGATGGTTCAAGGTTGCGTTGTCAAAATAACTTGTCAGTGTCATGAGGTTTGTTCTAAGGTATGGAAGGATTTTTTTTTTTTTTATGTTTGTTACCTCAGTACCGGCGTCATTTATAAACCGATTTGGAAAATTCTCTTTTTATTTAAAAGAATATACTTCCAGATTGGTCCCATTTTTATCAAAATCCAGTTCTGATGATGGGATCCATGAGGAATTGGGGGAACTCCTCAAATATTATAGGCACACCTATAGCGATTTGGGTATTTTTTTTAGTAACTCGTGAATTTGCTCTCGGAAACCACCATTTGGTGAAGTGGAACTGATGAAGAAGACCACAAATGGCCAGTATTTCACGGGTTGCGATTCGATTACTTTAATTTGGCTGCTAAGCAATTTATGCTCGTCACAATCCAAATCGTGAAATGGGGCTGGTGGTGGAATACTAGGAGAACTAATCAACAATTAACGTCCCTGCATCGAGAAAAGCGATATTTTGTAAATGGCGATGGGCAAGTTGACATTAGACTATTGTAACTTTGATACATTAAACAGACCCACTAAAAAGCGAGAGATAAAAACTTATTAACAAAAAAAAACCGACTCCAAAAAAAAGCACTACCCACATAGTGAAAAATAATTTTAATTTCGGAAGTCGGCGGCAAAAACTAAAATGCAGATCCAAAGACAGCGACTTCCGAAATTAAAGTTATTTTACACTTTGTAGGGTTGTATTTTTAAGTTTTTTATCTTATGTTTATAAATAGCGAGAAACGCCACCGAGACTCACTTGTTTACGTGATACCGATTATAAACAAGTTTTAAAATTGATTATACAGAATTCAATGGAATAGGTGTGCCAAATTAAAATATCTAATTTAACGTGTTATAAAGTAAATTTAGAGCATGTCATTATTAAGTAAAGGGACACACATACACACACACTTTTTTTTAGTGGTTCGACGACACACACACTCACAAACTTTCGCCTTCGAAAGTGAGTGTGTGTGTGTGTTTATATATTTGTTACTTCTTCACATTCAAACGGCTGGACCAATTTTGATAAAATTTTGTATGGAGGTAGCTGACACCCTGGATTAACATATAGGCTACTTTTTATCCCGATATTCCCACGGGATCGACATTTACGCGGGTGAAACCGCTGGGCGCAGCTAGTTATTAAGTAAAGGGATGCACACACACACATTTTTTTTACTGGAACGACGATAATTTGTATTTACTTGAACTTAACTGTTTCATGAAAATCATCATTCTTTGGAGTTACGTGGTCTTAGAGAGTTGTGTTGATGACTTTAATGATTATAATTCTGTACATATTTGTTACGGCCGCGAATCATATTTCGATCGACGTACAACTTAATACTGACCAGCAAATTGCAAAAAACGTAAGAAAATTGAATTTCGCGGGCTACCTTAGCGCTTCCCCTTAATGTTACTGTTAATACTGACCGGGCAACGTTTTTACGAATGGTACAATACACGTAAATGCCCAGGTTCGAAAAGCATTTTTCCATGTAAAGTCCTGCGAATGCTCGACGCTGCGTTCGATGTAATGCTCACAGCGCGGCGGCGAGTGAGCATTTACCTGTAAGATTACTTTCTACCTTGCGTTCATTGTTGAAATGTCGGTCCTACTGTGGCCTTAGTGTGAGTTTTTTCGACTCACATTCGATTGCGAGCGCGTTAGAATTATAAATGGAAAATAGTCATAGTGCCACCTGGTGGTCACTAGGAGAAATCTAATTTCCCATACAAAATTTTAACGCGCTCGCAATCGAACGTGAGTCGAAAAAACTCACACTAAGGCCACAGGTACCGCTCGTGCCTTTGCACGATAAAATGTTACACCAATAAGCTTAACAGGTTTTTAAAATCAGGTTGTAACAAAACATCGATCGTTTCTTGCCCGTTCTTCATCTGCCCATAGGTATCTACGCTTTGGAATGGGCAACTAGCTTCATATTTTCTGACTGACCGACTTCTTGACAATTCAAAAGTGCCTGTAAATGGTTGAATTGAAATAAATGCTTTGAGTTTGAGTTCGAGTGTCGTGTTCGAAGTGCGGTTCGATAAAATTATAAAACGGCGAATGCTCGATGTCCTGTAACTGTTATGCTCTAGTCTATACTCACCTTTAGATTTTAAAACTAGTTTTTCTTAATATATGTATACAATATTCTATTTAGTATTTTTCCTGTATCTTTGAACATTGGACGTATCGTTCTCGTCTTTAGACAAAATGACGTGTTATTAGTGAATATGTTCAATAAAATTGTTGTTTCGTGTTTGTTTGTATTGTGTTGTTGTGAAGATGGTAATAAAGAGACTTTTGATTTACCTGAAGGTGAGCGAGTTTTAAAAGCCCTCTTATATTTCAACGCTGCGCGACGAATTGTGCACCTCATTATTTTTTTTATCATAAATAATAGTAGTGTTCTTCACTTCTGAGATTAATACCTAAGGGTACATGCCGAAGATGCCTCATAGATCGCGGGCCTCATACCTCGACTTACGTGAAAATAAAATATTTTGTTTTGACGACACGGTTGGCGCAGTGGCTGAACGATCGACTGCTGCGCTGCGTGTCGCGGGTTCGATTCCCTCACGGAACAAATATTTGTATTGCCTACAGGTAGTTGTTCCGGGTCAGGCTGTTTGTGTATGTGAATTTAAATGTTTGTAAACGCACCCACGAAACAGGAGTAATTCCTAGTGCGGGGCAACGTTTAAAAAAAAAAAAAACAAAAAAAAAAAAACTCAAACTCTCAAACTCAAAGCATTTATTTCAATTAAACCTTGTATACGTACAGTCAGTTTTGAATTGTCAAAATTTAATAGTCTGTCAGTCAGAAAGTTGATTAGTGCCCATTCCAAAAAGTAGATGTCTATGGAGAAGAACGGGCAAGAAACTCCATGGACACTCTTTTAAATCAAGATATTACAAAATCCTGGGTAAATTTATTCTTGTTGCTTTTATAATTATGTGAGAACAATGTAAAAAAACATCGCGGTCGATGGCAAGCATCACGCTGGCTCGTGACTGGTCCAATCGGGTTCTGTGGGTCTTAGGGGCGGATCGGTTCAATTTGTTCTTCTGCATTCACAACCACTCGATACGCTTCCGTACCGTATCGAACATCAGTCAATGTTAAGACGACTACAAGGTCTAAAGTGCGGTCTTTGTCGGACTGCGTAGAAAAAAAAAGAGAAGCGCGATGACACAACGCTGGTAATTTATTGCAAACTATGAAGCAATTAGGTATCTATTTACAAAAAATCTATTGTTTGGACTAAAAATTTTAAACACTAGTGTTTTAGTATGTTGCTAGTACAATAATCTGACAAAAAAATCATAATGATTGTATGTACGAGTTTTTATTGTAAAAAGGAAGTTTTTAGAGGTATTTCCATGATTTTTTTCTATCGAACCAAATTAGTTATATTATTTTTTCAACACAGTATCTACCTAGCATATATCCTGAAGAATATCATATATTTTTCTGATTTTGTTTACTGTAGTCGATCATATACTTTTATTGTTTCTAAAACTTGCGTTTTTTATGTTTAGGTCCTTCACGTAGGAGTCCTCTAGACGCTTTTCACAAGTCCAAAACCCGAAAATGTTGTCAGCTTAAATCAAATAGAGGACAGCTATTCTTCCGACAGCTGCTGATTGCTGTCGGGGGCAAGGCAAATCTGGTTATCGAAATGCGTCATTTTCGATGCGATAACCTGTCGGATGGTTATGAATAGCTATGCTGGAGTAGGTAAAGTACAGACGCCAGCACAGCAAGCTACCCGAAACTGTCAAATTTTCCCAATCAACGTTGAACCTTATGCTGCAGCGATAATGTTGAAAATCTATTAAAGAAATTTGACAGATTGTAGTAGCTTGATGTGCTGGCGTCTGTACATCACAAACACAGGACTGGGCAACTGTGCTTTCAGTTGCGACTGAAACCGACGTAGTCGCACCGCCATCCATGTAGAAATAGCGTGTGTCGCCATCGACGACATCGAGGTATCGAGGTAGCGAGGTAGCGAGGTAGCGAGGTATCGAGGTAGCGAGGTGGTGAGGTATCGAGGTAGCGAGGTAGCGGGGTATCGAGGTAGCGACATAGAGCGAGGTAGCGAGGGAGTGACGTAGTGAGGTAGCGAGGTAGCGAGGTATTGAGGTAGCGAGGTATCGAGGTAGCGAGGTAGCGAGCGCGATCGTGAGCATCTTCGGCGTGAGATCCTTGAATAAAGATCCTTTCATTTTAATAGTTACACTAAGGGCTGATTTTTCAATCACCAGATAACTTTTATTCGAGGAATAAAATTGACGTTTGACAGTTTTTGTATGAAATAACTGTCAAAATTTCAAAAATATTCCTCCAATACAATCATCTGGCGTTGGAAAAATCACCCTTATTTAAAAATGTAACATTGCAAAAATCATAATAGAATAATATATGGTTGTAAAAATGTCTTACGATGATGCAAAAAGTAGCATACATTTTGCTCAATTTGAATATAATATGACCATAATTAAAGTAGATAAATTATTTACTATTTGTAGGAATTTTAGATAATACTTATGTAGAAGCACTTGAGTGAGATACCTGAGATACAGGTTTATTCCTGGATCTGGTAGAATCCAATTATTTCTTACCTACCTTTAGGCCCTAATTTGTAAATGTTTATGTAAATCAATTATTTCAGTAAACAATTTCAATTTAATTTGTACATTGTCTTTACCTAGGATCAAATTGTTCCTGGGGAGGCCTGGAAGGAAAGTGTACCAACATAGACCACTGCCAATCAGCTAAAGATGCTATACGACGCAAGAGTCACCCTCCTGTGAGTGATTTAAAACCTTTGATTTTCCTTCTTTTCAGGGCTATGCACACGACGAAATTTCAAATGATGTTGTCTGCATAGGCCCCTTGAGCCAGTGGTTAAAGTCATTGGGCGTCGATGGTCTAGTGGTCGCAAGCGCGAGTTCTGAGCACCCCTCTCTTGGGTTCGATGCCCAGTTTCCCAGAAAAAACCCACAACACAAGATTGCTTGAAATAGATCGCAGTAAGCGATGGTGCCGCCTATTATGTAGTCTTTGATGTATTTTTTTTTATGTTTTGTTAAAGTATCCTACTAATATTATAAATGTGAAAGTTTGTGAAGATGTTTGGATGTTTGTTACTCAATCACGCGAAAACCGTTGAACAGATTTGGTTGAAAATTGGCACATACATAGACCATTTCCTGGATTAACACATAGGATACTTTTTATCCCGTTATTCCCACGGAATCTAAACTTACGCGGGTGAAACCGCGGGGCGCTGCTAGTATATAAATAAATAAACACTGCCCGTGTTGTGGGTATTTCCAATACAAACTCAATAGCTACCTTTTCCCATACTTGAGGCGGCATCTACATCGCCACATACGAACTACGCATCACACTGACGTCACGCAAAATCCTGCATCGCGCAAGCAGAGTTTACCGCGCAACTAGCATATGTACAGACGCCAGCACATCAACCTACCACAATCTGTCAGATTTTCCCAATCAACTTTGAACCTTATGCTTTAGCGATAAAGTTGAACATCTATTAAAGAAATCTGACAGATTGTGGTAGGTTGATGTGCTGGCGTCTGTACAACGTCCCCAGAGCAATCGTCGCGCAGTGGCCCACCATACACATTTACACAACACCCGTCTTGTCGGAGGATCCTCTCCCTTTCTATGGAGAATGAGTGAACTTTACACTCTGTTCCATACACCGCATATGAATACTTTCTCTGCAGTGGGACAATATAATATGGAGCGTGTATCAGATATGTTTAGTTATACGTACGAGTATCTAAAGTTGTGGGTACAGAAAGACCATCAAACGGAACAACTTGCTCCATAGTCACCTGTTCCGTAGATCATCGCTCGCATGACTAAAAAGTCCTGTCTGTCCTGTCCTGTCATATTTTAGCTATTTATTTTTGAGTTAGGACAACTACATTCATATTCGTGATTCTTTACATTTCGTTGCCTTTCAAAATTTTGAGATCCAAATGACATAGACGTAAGACGGTTAGTGAAAAATTAAAAGGATCACGGATAGAAAAATATAGTTATCCTGAATCAAATCAGCAAAAAAATGAGATAGGACTTTTAAGGCTCCTTCAAACAGGCGCGACACGACACACGACACAAAGGCACCGTAAATCGCGCAACGAGCGGGGCCTTTGTGTCGCGCGCGATTTTATTGCGTGTCGCGCCTGTTTGTAGGAGCCTTTAAGGCTCCTTCAAACAGGCGCAACACGACATGCGACACAAAGGCACCGCAAGTCGCGCAACGAGCGGGGCCTTTGTGTCGCGCGCGATTATGTCGCGTGTCGCGCCTGTTTGTAGGAGCCCTTAGTCATGCGAGCGACGAAATTTGCGTCAGTAAGGCATCGAAGTTTTGTATGGGACAGTTGATTATATTTTTGCGATTACGGTGTTGGTCTCATGGAGAAAGTTATTCAGTTTTCTTTTAAACTTATAATGCAGGAGCAAAATATTTATTCAAAATTGCAACAGAAGTACAATGCAATCTTGAACAAATATTTTGCTCAATAACTGAGATTTAAAAAAACTGAAGTGTTAATCGACTTTTGTTGCTGACTGTACTATTTCATAAACATTTCAGATTTGCAGCTTTCAAGGAATGACACCTATTGTATGCTGTACGATTTGTGCGCCGAATCACAGTACAATGTAGGTGAATATCTGTATATTTATTTCGTGGTTAAAATACATTATTTTTTCTACAAAACCCGGTGATTCCGGATCAAGCGTTCTAGAATAAGATCAATAATTTATAGCTGTTCTAAAGTTTTCTCGAGAAATTATCAAAATTTTTGGTGAAAAATTGGTGACAACTGAAAATCGAGACACTTAACGAAGTCGAGAGTCACTTGTAGATACTTCCCGTCATTGTGATATTTTTTTTGTAGAGATATTGATGGTCAAAATTCTAACTTTTACTGACGTTTTTTTTTTTTACGAAATCTTTCTTATATACCAACCAACCAACCAACCACCAACCAACCAACCAACTTACCAACCAAACCAATCAACCAACCAATTAACCAACCAACCAACCTTACCAACTTTAAATACTTTTCAAACCAAAAATGAAAGTCGTTTCCCAGCAATTTTGTTTTGCACAGGTTGCGTAAATGACTGCTATGTGATGTTTTTTATCGACATACCTCGCGGGCGAAGCCGCGGGCGGAAGCTAGTCAAGAATATGTTTGATTTAGGTACAAATTATTTTGGTATTACGTTTGTATGAACTACGCATGCTCCGCCGGCCTCTTAAGTATAAGTATTAATTATCTGTTCTTTTTCAGGGATCCTTTTATAGACTTCGGGGTAGACTCAAGATTCAACAAAACCAGCAAAGCGAGAGACAGTAAGTTAACAAAACGCTAGCCTAGTCGAAAAGATACTAATATTTATCATCTGCCTAACCTTTTCCCGACCATGTTGGGGTTGGCTTATCAGTTGCAGCACTTGCAGCTGAAGATCAGTATTTTACGTGAAATGACTGCCTAACTGACCTCCACGACTCAGTTACTGGGTAACACGATAACCCTTGGTAAGACTGGTTGAAGACTTTCGGGTTTCTGGCTAGCCGTAACTGCTGTAGTCTGCGAGTGGCAACCGGCACGATCGTCTTAAAGCTTTTTTATTAATTTGTGTGTCATACTGCTCGTGGAGCTTGTGGATAAAGCCGCACGGGTAGATCGATCAGGTTAAGCAACGCTCGCAGCGAGGTCAGTACGTGGATGGGTGATCATCCATGTTAAACCTAGATCCCTCCGTGCCTCGGCAAGCACGTTAAGCAGTTGGTCCCGGCTGTCATTCGTGGATCTTTGACATTCGTTAAGGGTCGTCAGAAGCCCGGAAGTCTGACAACCAGTCTAATCAAGGGGTATCGTATTACCCATTAACTGGGTTAAGGAAGTCAGATGGGCAGTAGCTACATGTAAGATAGTATTCAGCTGCATCCGGTTACACTGGAACCCGACCCTAACATAGTTGGGAAAAGAAAACGCTAGGCAGATCGATCGTGTCATACTGCTTGTGTGTCTTCTTGTGCGAGTCCCAATAAATACTTTTCTCTGTCTTTTCGAGAGCAAATACAAAGCAGTTATTACAAAGGATGAGTTTAAATTCTTTCTCTGTTTCAGATTGTTTAAATTACTTGAAAACCCTCGACTATCCATGCGGCTTTCTGCCCAAAATTCCGATTGGAGAGAGAAGTCTTTCTGATAACAACTGCAATGGCGCTGTGCTACCATTGACCTTGGAGAATGCTGACAGTCGTCCACAAGGAGACCTGATTAAAAAACTGAAACGCCATTCTGAGAATCAGGTAGGGACATCATTATCACTATCACAGCCCGTAGACGGCCACCCCTGGACAGACTTCCTTGAAGCGTCGACACTTTGACTGTAGTCCTGGCTGCTGCCGATGTGTAATGTTTCTTCATGGGCTTGGAAAAATGGACGTTTACGACTGGACGTTTTTTGAAAACGAGCGACATCCGCGATGCGATGGTGGGACGGTGACTGCCGCCCCTGGCACGGGCAGCGCGAATTGGAGGCGCGGGCGCGGCCGGTAGTAAGTCCTGTCGTGCGCCATCAGTCGACGACAGGGCTGGAACAACCGGTCTTGTGCTTCTCGCATAAAGCGGATTCCTGATACGTCCACCAAGACATCGATTCATCTAAATCATGTTCAAACCAATCAACTGAGCCTATTGCACTCCACTGCTGGACATCGGCCTCTCCCAGGGTGCGCCACAACACCCTGTCCTCCGCCCTCCGCATCCAGTCTGTCCCAGCCACCTTCTTTAGGTCGTCCGTCCATCTAGCTGGGGGGCGTTCCACACTACGCTTACCGATATGCGGTCTCCACTCTCGAACTCGTCTGCTTCGTCTGTATCGGTTCTTCGACAAACATGGCCAGCCCACTGCCACTTCAGTTTGCTTTCTATGTTCAACTGCTGGAGTGGTCTGTAATGTAATCCACCACACAAGCCCAGTGATGGTTGCTGGATATCATATAATTTCGAATTTATTATTCTATGACATGCCATTTTCCTCACGATGTTTTCCTTCACCGATTTGAGAACGGTGGTGATGAAATTATTTACACAATGTAATTGCCTGTACGGTTTGGATCTCGACCTACATCTCGTAAGTTGGGACTGTTATCGCTCGGCCGCCCAAGCCCGTTGAAGGATGTCGTAAAATAAAAAATAATCATTAAGATTTTTGCTCACTAGCAGTCGAGGCACAGACTGTGGTCCAGAGTCTGGATTCTTCCCCAGTTAATGGTATAGAAGTATGAGGAACAGGGTGTTAAAGTTCACTCATACTCTATAGAAAAGGGAAGATTCTCCGGCCAGACGGGTGTTGTGTCTGACGGGCAACTGTCAGATGATTCATGTCAGGCCGTTGTATCTATGCTAGTTGCGCGGTAAACCCTGCTTGCGAGATGCAGGATTTTGCGTGACGTCACTATGACGCGGTGTTCGCATGTGGCGTTGTAGATACCGCTACGCAAGGAATAGATTCCTTTTTGCGTAGGACCTCGCAAAACGTCGGCGTAAGTTCAGAGAAATTAATCTTTATCAAATTGACTAGCATCTTTAATTTTCCGTATATTTATTTGAAACACAACTGTCATTCTTTGCCGATTGCATGACACGGCAAATTTACGTTAAACAATATTATTATAGTTTTTATTTTATTTTGAAAATAATTTTATTGTTTTTAACTATTTACACTAAAAATAAACAACTTATTTGCCTGACTACACCTCTGTCTATCCCATCTGTACCCTAATTGCGTAACACACAATCGTACATATGAAGAGACTCAACAACAGAGATAACGCAATGAATGTTGTTGAAATGTCAAATTTCAACGCAAGCAACTCATGTTAGTGTGATACGTAATGATCAAGATCAATATACAATGCGTGCCACGAAAGATGAGACTTGACCCCGCCTCCCCCGCTCTTTCCGCCGCCCCTATGACGTCCGGTCCCGTCCCGCACTCAGACCTCATACCGCTAAAGATACCTAAAATCGTGTACTGCGCATGTCAAACCACGTGGTGTGTCAAGTCTCATCTTTCGTGGCACGCATTGTACAAGACGATGATTATTTATGTGAAACATCTATAGCTGCACGTAAAACAAATTTCTGGCGTGGCGACGCATGCCGTGGCGACGCGTCGCCACGCTATATGATGGTGTATATATACAGTCACAGTCTTGTCTTGTGTACTGTGTGGCGACGCGTCGCCATGCGCAATGTTTCACATCTGCCAGGCGTCCCGTGACGGCTCACTTTTTTTTATCCCCATCTGTGAAGATGATGATTATTTATTGTCTGTTACAGAGTGCCAAGTTCTTTCATCTATCGAACTTTTCTGATTCACTGGACCCTTTAGCGATCAGCGCAGGAATAGCTGCGTATAGGCGCCAGTATCCTCACATGGTAAGTTAAGGTGCAACATAATAACGTATCGCTACGTTTAAGTCTTTACTAAGACAGTAACCGGTTATAAAAGAATAATTAGCGGTTCCGTCGAGGTAGCCCCACTTTACGAGGTTCGGCTTACACCTCCCCACTTGAGTTCGGAGATGGTTCAGGGACTTCCAAGTTGGCCACGGAAGGTTCCACCCTGCAGGAAGATGCTCGTTTGCTGGTAGTTGGAGTAGCTGGGCAAAAGGTCTCCTGCCATAGTTTGCGACGGGCGGACCGGGTTACCTGGTAGGTTCGTAAGAAACCTTATTTGAGCATCGTGGTAAGAAAATATCATTTTAGACGACTTCAAAAAAACGAGGAGGTTCTTTTTTATATTTGTTACCTCAGTACTCATTTATAAACCGACTTGGAAAATTATTTTTTTATTTAAAAGGATATACTTCCAGGTTGGTCCCATTTTTGTCAAAATCCTGTTCTGATGATGGGATTCATGAGGAATTGAGGGAAATCCTCAAATATTATAAGCACACCTATAGGGATTTGGGATTTTTTTATACTAACTCGTGCATTTGCTCTCGGAAACCACCATTTAAATAAGTATTTCACGGGTTTTGTTGTATATTTAAATAAGTATTTCACGGTATTCGATCACTTTAATATGGTTTTACTAAGCAATTTATGCTCGTCACAATGCGAATGGTTAAATGGTGCTGATGGTGGAATACTAGGAGAACTCCTCCACAAAAATTACGTCCCTGCATCGGGAAAAGTAATATTTTGTTAAAGATCGATAGGCAAGTTGACATTAGGCTATTTGTAACAGATACATATTAAACAGACCCACTAACAATCGAGAAATAAAAAACTTTTAAACAAAAAAAAACCGACTTCCAAAAAAAAACTACAGAGTGAAAAATAACTTTAATTTCGGAAGTCGGTGGCAAAAACCAAAATACAGATCCAAAGACACCGACTTCCGAAATTGAAATTATTTTTCACTTTGTAGTTTATTTTGGAAGTCGGTTTTTTTTTGTTAAATAGTTTTTGATCATCGATCTAAGATCTTTTTGATCTTGTTCTTTTGTTTTATCCCAGGCATTGCTGGGGTATGGAGATGACCTAAATACAGCTCAGTGGCTGTGTGGAGGCTCAGTCATCAGCGAGAAGTACATCCTCACAGCTGCTCACTGTGTATCAAGTCCAGCTGTGTAAGTATTCTGGATCAGTTTTCAACTGTCTAACTATCACGGTTCATGAGATACAGCCTGGTGACAGACGGACAGCGGAGTCTTAGTAATAGGGTCCCGTTTTTTACCCTTTGGGCACAGAACCCTTAAAACTGTAACTCAATAAAAAAAACTCAATTCCGTTTTCAGAGGTCCAGTCAAGTTCATAGCCTTAGGTATACTAAAGCGTTCCGACTCTCCCGAGTACTGGCAGACCCACAATGTGACGAGGATCATCGCCCACCCTGGGTACCAGCCACCTTCCAAGTACAATGACATCGCACTGCTCGAGACTGAGAACACGTAAGTACGGTATTTGGAAGTTCGCCTTACTTTGAAGAACTGTTCTAGTCTAGGTGTCTTGAAAGAATGAAAGAAAATACGTTTATTTGCGGCAGAAATGACGCTGCATAAAAAAAAATACCAATTTGGGAGAAAACGTGCGTCATATCTATGTAAAACAGCCATAGCTCAGCATAATGCTAAAACCCCATACGAGACAGAGCGACAGCCTGCGTTGACGTGATGACGTCAGCCAGTGCAGCATATGATTAGATAAATAAATAAGAAACCGGTGAAGCTAATGTAACTTTTGTTGATGATTTCTGAAAAAGTGTGTTATTTAGAGACATCGTTTTATTTTTCCTGTAATCTTTACATAAACTTCTATCACATAGAATTATTTCAGATTTTTCTCTTTGCAAACTTCGGAGATAAGGGGGGACCGGTATTTTTTTTACATTTTTCATGTAAAGTCGAAAACTATGCGGCCTAAAACAAAAAAAAAATATTTGAGAACGTGCAAACTGCGCTCTTTTATATGATACCCCACATGCTCTAGTAGCCCCACTTCGAATTTTAAAGACCCCCTTTCAGCACCTGTGGCAAAAAAAATAATGTTTTTATTGCTTTCTTATTTGCAAAATAGCTGGGCAAACATCATCTAGAACTATTCCTAATTTGAAGTTGATAGCATTAGTAGTTCTTGAGATATCCAGCTGTGACAGACGGACAGACAGACAGACTGAGTCTCACCATAAGTACTATCGACACGAAAAGAAGGAGCAGAATGCAAAAGTAACTAAAGCATGATTTCTACTAAACGGCTCGCATCGCATCGGATCGGAAAGGAAAGTATCCTTTCCGATCCGATGCGATGCGAGCCGTTTGGTGGAACTTAACTTCTATTTCACGCCTTAGCGACTGAACGGATTTGGATTAAATTTGGCACCATGACTTGACTTGCGAAATAGCAAACTTTTTATCCCGGTACTACGTTTCCGTGGGCTGTCATTCGTGGACATTTGACAGTCGTTACGGGTAGTCAGAAGCCCGAAAGTCTGACAACCAGTCTTACCAAAGGGTATCGTATTACCTAGTAACTGGATTGTGTAGGCCAGATAGGCAGTCGCTCCATGTAAAATACTGATATTCAGCAGCATCCGGTTAGACTGGAAGCCGACCCCAACATAATTGGAAAAGGCTAGCCAGATGATGATGCCTCCACAAGTAGCGGTGAATAACTAAAGATTAAGTCCCGTAATTAAAACTGTTTAAATCTAGTCCCAATCTCGTTTCCGTGGGATAATCTCCGACTATTATGGTTGTTATTCAGTTGCTGTTATCAGAGTGCGAGAGGGCTGTAGGTACTTATTGTAGTCTCTCGATTGCCCTATCAAACTGACAACTTTGATTTTCTATCCAGGATAACCTTCAGCTTCGACATACTGCCAGCCTGTCTCCCTTTGTTACCAGAGTCAGCAGTGGTAGCTGAAGCTACTGGATGGGGTGCCCTGGGACATCGACAGGGATTGGCAGACATTTTGCAGACTGTAAGTAGCTTTTTTAGTTTATTTTCACACCACGAAACGTTAATAAAGTCCTACATACCGAAGTTCGGCCTTGGCGATCCAATCTCAGCGGAGCCCAGCTATCAGCGTGGGAGATATTATTCTGCACAAATGTGTGCGCAGACACAGGGGTACTCTCTCTTCCTTCATTTTCATTCTCCGATTGGACGGAAATCCGACACTGCTACATCACTACAAACGCGCTGTAAGCGCGCGTTTGTAGCGATGCATCGCGCAGAAAGCCGCCGCCATTTGGAACCACAGTATTACGATGGCGTCGCTCGAGACAACTCTGCTTACCCTAGCCTTCATGCTGCTTTTAAAACGACGATCAAAAATAAAACAGAAAAAAAAAACAGTTTAAATTTTGGGTACACCCATTTTCGAATGAACGAAGATTATGTGGCCATTACAAAACAACAATGGCACAAACACGCTGTAAGCGCGCGTTTGAATCGATACAAACGTGTAAAATCTAAACATGTTGATAACGCGCAGAGGACGCGCTAATGAAAAACGCGCGTCGTCAGCGCATAAAAAACATGGTGTGAAAGGCTCTCAGATACACCTTTAAGTAACCCTTCGGAAATTACAGGCGTGTTGTTATGTTCAGATTTAACCTTATTTTTCATGACCAGGTAAGACTGCAGAGGTATGCAGGGGCGAAGTGTTCGCAGCTGTATCCTAAACACCGTCATCTGCGTGAAGGTTACAATCACACCTCGCAGATGTGCTACGGAGACACGAAGGAAGCTAAAGATACTTGTGAGGTATGAAAGCTTTATTTATTACTAGGTAGCTTCGTCCGCGTGAAATTTCTTGCTCCTCCGACCCACCGCGTCGCATCGCATCGCCTGCCCGCGCTGTCACTTCGTTTTCGCTCAGCCATTGTTCTTTTTTTTATTTTTGGTCGGTTCCTAAAGGTGTGTCCAGATCTGGCGAATGCGTCGCTCGCGAGCCGCTTGCGAACTGCGCGCGAGTTGCATGAGTGCGGTTACAGCCTACGTTTGGTACAACTCCGGCAAGGCTTGAGTGGGGCACTCATGCAGCGCGCGCGCATCTCGTGCTCACATAGCTTCTTTCGCGTTTGAACAATGAGCCTCAGTTGTGAATTTGCTTGCGCCGCTCGAGTACGGCGCGTAGCAGGGGCTGCGTACGAACATGAAATGCACGCACGCAGTTCACGAGCCGCGCATTCGTCAGGTCTGGACACACCTTGCGGGTCAAGCACGGGCAGGCGATGTGATGGTGGGTCGGGGAACAATGAATTTCTGCTGGGGAGTTTATCTGCTGAGAAGAGTGTTGCGCCACTTCTTCCCAGCTAAAGCATTTGGAAGTGGTGAAGGGCGGGCGACTTGGGGTCTGTCTTATGTTATTCTGACGTTCAAAAAGTGCTGATTCTCAGCCTAGTTTGAATAAATGACTTTTGATTTTTCATGCGGATGAAGTCACGGGCAGAAGCTTGTAGTTTTATACGGCAAAAGGTCAAAACCAAAGAATATTGTCCCCAGGGTGACAGCGGTGGTCCTCTCCAAACTGCAAACGAGTTCCTGAGCTGCGCATACACAGTGCTGGGTGTGACGTCATACGGCAGACAATGCGGCATTTCTGCCGGCTCCGGCATGTACACCCGGGTCTTCCACTACGTGCCCTGGATTGAGAGCGTCGTGTGGCCTTGAGGGAAGTCGGCTGGCGTGGTAGAAGTAATTGTTGAGTTGCGACTTCAACGCCAACAAACTAAGCTTTTACTTGAGTTTCAGAGTTTGAAAACTATAAGTATGTATGTATGTGAATACCGAGGAATGAATTTAATGTCAATAAATTATATATTATAAGTTATGAGGTTTTTATTAGTGGCTTTTACCTTTTTAGAGCTCCATGAGCAGATACTAAAGGTTCAGGCCTACGCCGTATGTCTTTCCGACTATCCATTTGTCTATCACAAGACCAAACACTAACAAGTCAATAACTTTTAACCGAAATAAGAAAGACTGGCTATTACTGGCTATTATTAAAATAAAATGCTAGTCAAAATCATCATCATCATCATCATCAGCCTATAATGTTCCCACTGCTGGGACACAGGCCTCCTCTCAGTGAGAGGGAGTGGGCCGTAATCCACCACGCGGGCCCAGTGCGGGTTGGTAGATGTCACATGTCTTCGAATTTTTGGTTCTAGGACATGCCGGTTTCCTCACGATGTTTTCCTTCACCGTTTTGTGAGCAGTGGTGATGAAATAATTTACACAAAGTAAAGCGCCTGTCTGGGTTCGAACCTACGACCTACAACTCGTAAGTCGCGGCCGTTACCACTTGGCCACCTCTGCTCTAGTCAAAATAACAAAAGTTTATCAACAATAAACATTACTTATATAACCTCTGTCACTAACTGTGATAAAATAATTATCAGGGCGAGCGAAGCGAGCCCTGCTATAATCCCACAACCTGAGCATTTTGTGGTACACTTTACGGAAAAACTATTACGCCTATTGATTTGTGCTTTATCATAATAATTTCTATTTATATGTAGATGTGTTATCAGTAAAAAAAATTATAATTTAAATTACGAAAAAAAATATTAAAAAAAACTGCCTTAAAGATTATTACCACGCAGAAAAACGACGCGAGCCCTCACAAAGCTCTGCTTTTAGCTAGTTATTGAGATAATACTATTGTAGAAATGGAAAAGTAATTATTATGATATGAATTTGCTCTTGATAGCCTATGGCACGTTTGTGTGGATACAAACATTATCTTGTTCTTTTTGCATGCTATGTGTTGATCACAGCACACGAAACACTTCGAGGAACCTGCGTGCTGTGATAGTTTATTTCTCTGATAGGCGGGGGTTATATCGAACACGAATTAAAATCAGCAAAACACATTGATAATCACTTATATTTGTTACTACACTTTTACACGTTACACAGTCATAATAATTATAATACGCGACACAAATTAACTTAATCTTAGGTATATACTCGCGACTTTTAGGGCTCCGTTGAGCATTATCACTTTTACTTGTTACTCGCTCGGTGGTTTTTGATGACTAACTTACATTTTTCACAGTGGGGTATATTTATATAATTTTCTCTATGGCTAGGGTAGTGGGCATGCCTCACCTCACTACGATTGGACATGCAATCGGCGTGGGCCCAATAGTGGCCACGCCCCTATTTTTACGCTCTGCCTGGCGTGCAGGTCGCAACCTGTCGATATCCCACCGACAAGCACAAACCTGTTTGTCCGTTTCTTTGTTTGATTCTGTACAGGTTGCGACTTGTCGATGTCCTACGACATAAATATTCACTACTTTAATTACATTAATACTAATCAGTAGGTACTTTCTTAAGCTTAATTTATATTATTTAGACATGACTATATACGCTAATTCGCAAACGGAGCTAGGGTTATTGTGCTTTCCCTACATTCCACCCCCTGTAAAAGGGTTCAACCGGCTTACATCTGTTTCGGTGGGAAGCACAATAACCTTTGCTACTGGTCGACGCAGGACCCCGTTTGTCGTCTTAATATCTACAACACGGATGACTCCGTCATCACCTTGATACACTGATTGGATAATACCTTTTGTCCATGCACTTCGCTCTCTATTGTTATCGACTATCACTACCACATCACTGACACGCACATTGGGCACACTGTTTGTCCATTTCTCACGACGTTGCAGAGTCGGGAGATATTCCCGTAGCCAGCGGCGCCAGAACATGTCGGCGAGCGCATTGACCCGCCGCCACTGCCGGCGGGAGTCGACGTCCTCCTGGTTGCTCGGCGCAAACGGTGTACTCCCGGACGCAGTGCCCAGGAGCAGATGGTTCGGCGTCAGGACCTCGGGTTGCTCGTGGTCGTCGTACACATAGCTCAGCGGGCGACTGTTTACTATAAGTTCTGCCTCAGTGAGGAGGGTATAGAGGACCTCCTCACGAGGGGCCCGCTCCTTGAGCGTGCTTCGAAGTGCATTCTTGACTGACCTGACCAGGCGTTCCCAGCAGCCGCCCATGTGTGGCGCTGACGGGGGATTGAAGTGCCACTCGATGCCTCGGTTGGTCGCCTCGTCTCGAATCTGATTGTGATCGAGATCTTTTAATGCTGCCCGTAGTTCGGTGTTTGCTCCGACGAAGTTGGTACCCTGGTCAGAGTACAGGTGTGCAGGTTGCCCCCGGCGCGCTATGAGGCGCCTCAGGGCCAATATTGCGGAGTCTGCGCTCAGCGTGGCAGCTAGTTCCAGGTGGACGGCGCGCGTGGCGAGGCAGGTAAATAGGGCTCCCCACCTCTTTTCGCGGCGCCGCCCTATTGCCACTTCCATCGGGCCGAAGTAGTCCACTCCTACTCGTACAAAGGCTCTTCGAGTAGTTTCCACTCTGGCGGGCGGGAGATCACCCATCTTTGGTGGTATCGGCTTAGCTCTGGTGATGCGACAGAGTTGACAATTTGCGACCACGGTCTTTACTGATGTTCGTATTTTCGTAATCCAGTACTTTTCTCGTAGGTTATTGACTACGGTCTCGTGGTTCGCATGCAAAGCCATCGCGTGATAATGTGCGATTAGCTTTCTTACTAGAGGGTGACGTCCGTCTAGAATAATCGGGTGCTTCTCTCCGAACGTGAGCTCTTCACAGGCAATCAAACGTCCTCTTACTCGCAGTAGCCCATCGTCGGTGATCATTGGGTCCAATGACCTTATTTGGCTGTCGTTTGGTGCGGACAACCCTTTCAGGATGGCGGCTCGTTCTCGGTGGAAGCTGTCGTTCTGGCACAACCTCATCAGGCGGAGATGTGCTTCTTCTAAGTCGAGTGGGCGCAGCTCCGACGTCGCTCTACTTTTGCGACATCGCTCGATGAAGATCAGCGCGCGCGCCATAGTGCGCTGCACGCGCTTCCAGGTCGAGTAGCGCTCGTAGTCTAGGAGAGGCCCTGTCGGGGCCGCCGTCGTGTGGACTCGTTGGACGCGCTCGAGGTCGGACTCTGCCGCCTCAGGCTCGCGACACGCTGGCCACTGCTCCTGTGAATTACACAAAAACGAGGGGCCCGACAACCACGCTGCGTGGTCATCAGGCCAAGACAGTCTGGTCGCCTTGTCAGCTGGGTTGTCCTCCGAGGGGACCCAGCGCCAGTTGCCTCTGGCTGATAATCTATCGATTTCCGCTAACCTATGTGA
Source organism: Luperina testacea (assembly GCA_927399505.1). Classification (NCBI taxonomy): domain Eukaryota; kingdom Metazoa; phylum Arthropoda; class Insecta; order Lepidoptera; family Noctuidae; genus Luperina; species Luperina testacea. The sequence continues at coordinate 1,972,422 of OV656785.1, read as the reverse complement.
AACAAATCTCTGGAATTCTTGTGCATCAGAGTTTATCCATTTAAGTACTGTCTGACTGTCGGTCCAATAGAACTTTTCCCTAAGTGGTAACCCTAGCTCTGTCTCGGCCGTGTCGGCTAATCGACAGGCCAGTACTGCAGCTTGAAGTTCTAGTCTAGGAACGGAGATGACTTTTTGAGGTGCCACTCGAGCTTTACCTAATAGCATGACAACCTCTCTGGTCCCTCTAGCGTTATGTCCTACGAGGTAAACGACCGCGGCGTATGCCAGTTCACTGGCGTCTCCGAACACGTGTAGTTCGAGGTTCTCGAGGCCTAGCCCATACCACCGCGGTATCCTAACTTCTGTCAAGCTGTTTAGATGAGTAAGCCAAGCGAACCATATCTTGGCCTCCTTTTCCTGCAGGGGTTCATCCCACTGGATCCCTGACTTCCATATTTGCTGCATTAATATTCGGGACTGGATAACGCAGGGATATAGGAAGCCTAGCGGATCGTAAATTGACATAATCGCGCTTAGAAATTGTCGTTTAGTGGGTACTAAGTTACCGGTTATTATTTCGGTTAGCAAACGTTTGAACGACAGGTCAAATCCTAGTTCGTCCTGCTTAGGTGACCATATTAATCCTAACGTCCTTTCTACCATTCCTTGTCCCTTTTCGAGGGGGACCTTAGCGGGCATGTCTATCTCTAGCTTTTTCCTAAGCTCTGGCGAGTTAGTGACCCACCCCCGTATTACGAATCCCCCGGCGGCGTGTATCTTGGTCACTTGCTCGATTAGACTGTTGCCCTGCTCGACAGACCACGTGCTATCTAAATAGTCGTCCATATAATGCTTATCCCTTATGGCTGCGACGGCTTCAGGGTAGACTTCAGCCCACTCACTGGCGTTTTTATTAAGTATGTAAATCGCCGTGGTGGGTGAGGAGGCGGCGCCAAATATCATCGATGTCATGGCGTAAGTGTCTGGTTCTCTTACGTCATCCATGCCCCTCCATAAAAACAGCTGTGCGCCCTGATCTTGTGCCCTAATCTTAACTCGCAAAAACATATCAGCTATATCACCTGAGAACGCTATGGGGCCTATTCTAAATTTGATCAATATGCCTAACAGTGAATTTAATAGATCGGGTCCGGTCAACAAATTATCATTTAAACACGTACCTTGAGACGTAGCAGCCGCGTCGAACACTAGGCGAAGCTTCCCTGGTTTATTCGGGTTTACAACACCGAAATGTGGTAGGTACCAAACCGGTGAGCTATCTACCTCGCCTTCTACCTTGCGTGCATAACCTTCATCTACCAATCTACCTAACTGGTTCGCGTACGTCTCAGCGAAACGAGCGTCCTTACGCATCCGTCTCTCGATACCGTATAGTCTCTGCCGCGCCTGTCTGTAATTATCAGGCAACAGAATGTTGTCCTGCTTCCACAAAAGACCTACTTCCCATTGTGTATTATCAGGCGTACGTTGACTCGTGCTTTCTAACACCTGCATGGCTCGTTCTACGTCCTTATGTTTGCGAGTTACTTGAGAAATACCTATTGATTCTAACTCAAACTGTGACTTTACTAAATCATGTAAATCTGGAAGGGAAACTGACGTGCAGTTTACTGCTTCAGTACTACTGGTATTATCAAATGGTCCATGTATGACCCATCCTAGCTTAGTGAGTGAGGCAACTGGCTTACCGGATCGTCCTCGGCGAGTGTCCCTGCCGACGAGCAGCTCCCAGTTGTCCTGCCCGATGAGCAGCAGCGGCTTGGCTCCCCTCATCTCTGTGCAACCCAAGTCGCGGAGGTGCACGTTTTCATTGATCACTGAAGAGGTCACTGTTTGTGTAGGCAAGTTCAAGTTTGTTATTGTCCTGCACTTGATATTATGGCACTGTCCATTGGGGCCTTTCACACACACTTGTACCACACGCGAGGTAAGGTCCGACACACCGTGACCGCCCGCGGTCTTTAACATTAGTGACACACGTGGGCCCGTTAGGTTTGTAGCGAGCGAACTGTCTATTAGCGATACGGTTGCCCCGTCGTCTAACAACGCATAGCACTGTTCGTTATTACTGTCTTTGTTACACATTGTCACTGGCACTATTTTCAATAACGCTGTAGCTCGCCACTCTCCTATGTTTGTTACACATTCTGGTTTCGCTTCTTGTTTCGACCTGTCCTCGTGTAACAACACATGATGGCTGTAGTCGCACTTCTTGCACTTTTTCGCGCGACAGAACCTTTTAGTATGTTTTATGTTTAGACAGTTAAAACACACTTTTTCCTTTTTGATCAGTTCCCAGCGCTCTTGTACGCTTAGCTTTTTAAACTGATCGCACTCTTCTATGCCGTGTTTTCCGTGACACATCACGCATTCCTTCTGTGTGGTAGCTTCGTCGCTATGTGTATTCACACGATGTGTCATCTGCGGCTTGTTGGTGACTGGGCGTGCAGCGTTTGCAGGTCGAGTCCGTCCGCTGGTCTGCTGCTGCTTCACAGGTTTAGAAGGTTCTGGTTCATACACAGTCGGTTGTAGGTAGTATGAAGTAGAACGCGTCACGTGTATGAGAAACTGTGACAGTATTTCTAAGCTGGGTGAGATCCTCAGGTCCACCCCCTGCGAGCTATCCAGGCCCATCGCGAAGTCACCATACTGCGCACGTTGAACTGGTGTCAGCTTGCTCAGCAGCTCGCTTACTAGCTGAGGGTTATTCAGGTACCCATCTGCTTTGACATTCTTTAGCAGCGACACACAATTCCTTACAGTCGACGAGAATTTCCTTAATTCCTGGCCACTTTCAGACACTCTAGGTAAATTTCTCACTTTCTTTAGGGCATATTGAAGTATGACGGTCGGGTGACCGTACTCTTCATCTAGTGCGCGCATTATTTCAGTGGGGTCTCTCGATGACCTTAACAAATCCTCCACTGTAATCTTTGCTTCCCCATGTAAAGAAGACTTCAGGCGCGCTATATTCTCATGTGACCTAAAGTTATACAATTCAGTAGTGTCCCAGTACATATTTCTGTATGATATCCAATCTGCTGGGTCACCGTTAAAATGTGGCAATTCGTAAGCCTGTCTGGGTACCGGGTGCGGGCGCGCCATGTTTGTGATCGCCTCTGCCAGCTTGTCTATCTTCCTGTCTCTGTCGCTTGACGATAGTCGCCGCCTTTCTATATCGTCCACTCCGCTATTTCCGTGCCGCTGTGTGACCGACTCGAGTGTCGAAACTCGAGGTACACTTGCGACCGGAGTGGTAAAGGTGGGATAATTGTCGGGTAGACGGAATCTGACTGCTTCAGTATGAGCTGGCGTATGCATAGGCCCCGCATTGTACTCTGGGGTTTTATGCTGATGCGACACATTATTCTGGCTTGACGTAGCCGGCACACGGTACATATCAGATTCAAGATTCACTGTACTTACATTTCGGTCTTGAATCCTAGGTGGATCATACGGCGCGGTGACCTCGAGCGGCGCGCGCGACGTCGCCGGTGCGCGTGGCGCGGCCGACGTAAACAGTGCCGCGTCCGACTGCGGCGCTTGAGGCGTTGTCTTTATCCATTCTTCAACGCGGTGCGCCGTATCCACTTCTGAGTTTGAGTCATCACTTTCAGCATTCGCCTCGATCTCAGCTATCTCTACCTCCATCCTTTTCTTCACCAGATTCTCCCTGATGTGCACCAGATCACGCTCAGCTTCATATTCGGCCTTCTTCCGTAGGAATTCGACGCCCTTGCGACTATTCCTGGACGAACCTCTGCTGCTACGCGTCGATCTTGCGACTGTCTGCCTTGATACGCCCTCTGCCGGTTTTTCACTGTAGTCGATTACTCGACCCCCGATCAGCGGTATATTGGGGGCAGCCGCGGATGTTATCGTTGGTGCTATTGATGGTGAACCCGGTGCTAATTCGGACGGTAAGCCCGAGTCCGAGACGATGGTGGCTTCCCTACGCCGCGCGTCTGATTTTTCAGTTAATTTGCGTAATTTACTTCGCGTGGTTACGGCACTTTTAACACTCATTTTGCTGGTTTAATTCGCTATTTGAACGTAATCCGATTTCGAACGCTAGTTTGTAAGGCTACACTCGAACAATCGGTTATCCGGCTCGCAAGGACCAATGTTGATCACAGCACACGAAACACTTCGAGGAACCTGCGTGCTGTGATAGTTTATTTCTCTGATAGGCGGGGGTTATATCGAACACGAATTAAAATCAGCAAAACACATTGATAATCACTTATATTTGTTACTACACTTTTACACGTTACACAGTCATAATAATTATAATACGCGACACAAATTAACTTAATCTTAGGTATATACTCGCGACTTTTAGGGCTCCGTTGAGCATTATCACTTTTACTTGTTACTCGCTCGGTGGTTTTTGATGACTAACTTACATTTTTCACAGTGGGGTATATTTATATAATTTTCTCTATGGCTAGGGTAGTGGGCATGCCTCACCTCACTACGATTGGACATGCAATCGGCGTGGGCCCAATAGTGGCCACGCCCCTATTTTTACGCTCTGCCTGGCGTGCAGGTCGCAACCTGTCGATATCCCACCGACAAGCACAAACCTGTTTGTCCGTTTCTTTGTTTGATTCTGTACAGGTTGCGACTTGTCGATGTCCTACGACATAAATATTCACTACTTTAATTACATTAATACTAATCAGTAGGTACTTTCTTAAGCTTAATTTATATTATTTAGACATGACTATATACGCTAATTCGCAAACGGAGCTAGGGTTATTGTGCTTTCCCTACACTATGTTTAATCTTAGCTAAACATGTTTGTGCCACTCTGACCTATGTTTAACACCAATGTATACCATGTTTTATGCAAATAAATTATTTTATTATTATTTATTATTAATCATCATAATAATACGAGTATTAGGTATGATCTTCTAACCTAATTCAACATGTATTTCGTGTTAAATCCTCATGGGTATCCTCCGTCTGGGTAGGTTTTTTTTTTGTTTTGTTCGCCTCAATAATGGGTGGCTTAAAAAAAATAAAATTATTTAATTAGGAAAACCAGATTTCAGACATAAACGTAGGTAAACGATATCAAAATATTACTTCCAATTTTGACCCGACAACGGAGAAGACAAAAGAGTACCTAGGTAATATTTTCAAGGATACCTATAGGATATGTGTATGTCCCTCCAATAGCGCGAACCCAACGACTGAGAGATTTATAGAATTTTAGAAGTCTGGGGAATTTCACTAGTGATACATTCACGGATCAAGGGGATTACAGGACCTAAACGCAAAATACGCAAGTTTTAGAAACAATGAAAGTATATGATCGACTACAGTAAACAAAATCAGAAAATATATGTTCTTCTTCAGGATATATGCTAGATAAATAGTGTGTTGAAAACATAATACAACATACTAAACTACTAGTGTTTTATTTTTTAGTCAAAACAATAACTTTTTGTAATTAAATAATTGCTTCATATTTTGCAACAAATTACCAGCGTTTTGTCATAGCGCTTCTCGTTCTTTTCTATGCAGTCCGAAAGTGACTGCGCTTTAGGTCATGTAAGCCCCTTAAATGTCAATTTCCCACTCGCCCCTTCGTAAGGGGTGAATCACTACACCAAAATAATAAAAAACGGGGTGAGTGGAACATTTTAATCGAAAGGGGCTTGCCCCTCGGGTCTTGACCCGGCGAGCGGACCCCAAACCTGAAGTAGCTGTTTGTAATGTCAAATAACAGCTTTTTACTAATGCATACAAAAGTATAAGCGGTATTTATATATTTTTTTAAGTAAAAAATTTTGTCTTTCTGTCCGTTTGTTCCTGCTAATGTCTGAACGGCTAGACCGATTTTGACGAAACTTTTACTGGCTGATAGCTGATTTTATAAAGAGTAACTTATGCTTCTTTTTATTTTAGAAAGAGAATTAGGGTTCCGCGCAAAAAATAAAACTTAAAAAGTGAAAAGAGATTGATTCTTTTTAGTGATGGTATCTAATCTACACATTCTCTAAGTGACACTTATCGAAGCCGCGGGCACAATTAGTATGATCCCACACGCACAGCAGTATGAGGGACAAATGTGTTGACGAACACGTCCAACGGTACTCGTGGTGCGGGTTTTCACAAAAATGATAAATGTCATAATTCATGATGTCATTCATGTTTTTGTTGTTGTGTTGTATTTATTGTTGTGTCTAAGGTCTGTAAGAGGCAAGTAAATAAATTAATGAATAAATTATATATTTATCAATATTCCTAAGGCCACGACAAGGTTAGATCGCTCAGCATAGCTATTCACAACCACTCTACAGGATTATATGCCTAGGCATATAATCCTTTTACCAACTAGGTATGTAGTATGTTGAGGACGACTTCCAGTCTAACCGGATGCAGCTGAGTACCTCCGCAACCCAATTACTAGGTAATATACCCAATTAAGGCTCCTATCTCAGGAGCCTTTTGAACATGAGCACGAGCCATGTCCGTGTCTTACAAAATATGTCCGATCTTATCGCTGAAATTGATATTTTAAAAACACCAATTTAGATATTACCAACAAAACAATGTCACGTTTTAAAATATGTTTATTAGAAGAAAAACTTTTAACCACAACATTAAGATATGATAATTCAAAACAATTTATAGGTACCGAGAGATAAACGTTTACCTATATCAAGATGTGCTGCGTAAATTATCTTCAGTCGAAGCTCAGCGTTCGTGGCAAGCGCGTGCTTCGTTAACATGTATAAATATATTGTATTGTGTCTGTGTGTCTGTTTGAGTGGCGTAATATGTGATCTTAACAAGGATGAAGGTAATTTTTTATTATTTAAATTAATTCTTATTTAAGGACGCTATCACATTTTTCCACGAATAACAGTGTTTTTCAGGTATGTACCATTTTAATAAACCAGTTCATTAAAATGGTGCATACCGCAGTTGTAACTCCAGAGTTCTGCGGGGATATCTCGGTTTCAAATTAAAGATAATATAATCATCTCCAGAATGGCCCCAAAACAATTATGTAGATACAAAATTTTTGCAAAAGGTTACTAAACAATTTATGCTCGTCACAATGCGAATAGTAAAATGGAGGTGATAGGTGAATTCCAGGAGAACTCCTCAACAATTAACGTCTCTCCGTGCCTCGGAAAGCACGTTAAGCCGTTGTCGCGCTGTTATCTTCGACAGTCGTTCCGGGTCGTCAGAAGCCCGAAAATCTGACAACTAGTCTTACCAAGGGGTATTGTATTACCCAGTTACTGGGTTGTGGAAGTCAGATAGGTAGTCGCTCTATGTAAAATACTGGTATTCAGCTGCATTCGGTTAGACTAGAATCCGACCCTAACATAGTTGGGAAAAGGCTACGCAGGAGATGATGAATAATGTGAATCACTAACTTATTTCAGGGGCTGACTGCGAGTGGGATGGAGTCAAAGGGAAATGTGTGAAAGAGACGCAATGTATGACCACACTCGACACTCGGGGCGAAAAACATCTCGTAAGTGACGTCATCAGAATTTTATTTTGGTTTTATAATGCATATCACGCTTTTTTCTATCTTCAGCCTTTATTTTCATCTGTAAGCTTTCTTTGTAATCTTCAGTACACGAGTTTATGAGTTAGAGGTCGTGGGTGTGAACCGTGTCCAAATCAATTTTTTTTTCTGACTTTCTTTCTTTCTGTATTTCTTTCTTTCTTTTTGTATTTCTTTCTTTCTTTCTTGATATACTATATTGAGCAGTTTTAAAAATATTATTAAAAAAAATTAAATTTCCCTTAAAATATTTCATTTTATTTTCAGGTTTGTTCCAAGAAAGATGACGTCACCATCGTCTGTTGCACTGACTGCGAACTGATCAATAGCACAAGGTAGCTACAATTTTACACTTAATCTGCATTCGCGATTTATTTGCCAAAAATGTAAACAAATATGAGTTTGTGGAAAAATAATTTTAAATCCTACACAATAAAGTTCAGTTTACGCTACAACTTCAAAAGCTTTATATAACTTTTTCAATAGTCCTAGTCACTCTGAAATCAACTTAATTACCATTTAAATGAAGTTGATATTTTTGTTTAACTAGAAATAATATTAGTTTGAAAAATGAGTTTGAATAGACTTTACATACCTACATACATGAACTCACGCCTTTTCCGCATGGAGGTAGGCAGAAACTACAGAACACCACCTGCTACCTAACATACTCCTTATGCTTTGTTTACGTTCATACATCTGGTCATACACGCACGTAGGGTTGCCAACTTTTTTTAGAAGAAATAGAGTACATGTGATTTTGATGGAGGTAAATAAAGAGTACGGACGTACAAAAAAGAGTATCATTTATTTTGTACTTTTAAAAAGGTATTTTTTGTACTTTTTGCAGCACCTAACAATTTTTCATTGTTCTTATAGAAATTGCATGAGTCCAAACATTCCAACTCTAAATTTATAATATGTAATTACATATATCAAGAACTCATTTTTGATCAATTTCAATGAAGCTCTATTTCTCTCTTCTCGCCACTTGACATTCATGACCGAAAAGACTCTTTCAGTAAATCCTGAAGTGGCGGGAACAGAGAGTACAATTTTTTTAAACAATCAAATTCTTCAGGACATTTTTTTAAAATAAATTGCCATTTTTCTGCAGTGGATTTTTGCATAAAATCTGTGTTATTAAACAATTCGGCTTGGAGTTCTTTTAAAATTATTACTTCTGAATATAAACTGTCCATGTGTATGTTTAGTCTTTGTAAATTAAGTTTTCCTTCTATAATTTATTCTAAATGATTAAATTAAACAGTAAATAGTAGACTTTTTTTATTCTGATTATGGGTCTTTGCATATTATTACAGACTGGCACTAGTTAAGTAAACATTGTGTAAAAAAGAGTATTTTAGCGTACTCTATTAGTGTTATAGATTATAGAGTACGCCTACATGATATAGAGGACAATACTCTATTTTAGAGTACGGTTGGCAACCCTACACGCACGCCAGTTGCGACCACTACACACCTGACCTTTTTGAGGAACATCACCAATACGGTCATTATGTGCCCTTCTAGGGCGCTCCCTTCCTCCATGAGAGGTGGCCTGCGGGCGGCGGACTAGGGGCGTCCGTCGTCCGACCAGACAGGTCCGAGTCGGCGCCGCAGTGTTCCACGCGCGCCACTCGAGTGTGGGTGCGGCTATTGTAGGAATGGCCGCACGGGGAGGTGGGGCCTGAGGTACAGCGGGTCGAGGCCTGTCGGGGGAGCGGCGAGTCCTTATGCGAGTCCCGCACCCCCGGCCATAGGTGGAGGTGGAACACCGCAGTGGTTTTACCTGTAAGAGTCCGACATGCCCCATGCCCCTCTGTCACCCCCACGATGGAGGAAATCCGTGAGGATTTCCACCGCAAACCACAAAAAAAGGGTGTCTCCTCACTCTAAATAAATCGCCCATAACTTTTTTAGTTATTAACTCATTTTGGGTATTTTGTCCCTTACCTCAATTGAACCTACGGTCGACGATATGCCTAGTTAGCCGCCTTGACTCATTTCTCGATCATGAAGTTTCATTTATTAATTTCCTTTTCAGAAATGTGGTAATGAGTCCAACGAGTGGTTTCTACTGGAAGGATGGCACCAAAGCTAGAGACAGTAAGTTTCATATCCTTTTTGCTAACTCTTCTTACGTTTTGGCCATCCATGTTAGGCGACTCGTTCCTTACAACGTGGGACCTACATGACTGGCAAAATAGGGATGTTGTATACACCTCTGCCCTAACTTTTTTGCAGCAGTTGCTCCACGTAAAATACAGGTATTCCACGGCATCCGGTTAGATTGGAAGCCGACCCCAACATAGTTGAGAAAAGGTTAGGCAGTTGAAAATAAATAATTTGAGCTTGAGATTGAAAAAATCGGTGGTGTTCAACCTATAGCAATGATAAATCACCTAACTTAAAGGGACTACACTAGGGCTTTCAATACCGGTATTCCGGGATCCCGTAATACCGTGATCACGGATTTTATTTTGGCCTTTTACAATACCGGTATTGACGCCCCAATACCGTGATTACGGTATTACAAACATTAGGTCTGAAAATTATGTGATCTTATTGTCACACTTGTTTTCTTCAGCGCAAGCGTCCCGCTGTTATCTTAAGCTCACCCTCCCGCACCCCGCCTGAGACAATGCCCGAAATCGAGCTGTATTTATGTGCCGTTTTTGTTATTGTCACTATTGTCAGTCAGTTTCGCAAAGGCGACGGGATAACGCGTCTTACTTTTACATTTTTTTACTGTTTTTCAGAAATTGTTATTAACGCTTGATTTATTTTGTTACTTGTTTAGTTTTAGATTTTGATTGTTTTTTTATTACATAATTATTAATAAAGTTACTAAAATGATTGCTAGCTACTTAGCTAGATAAGCTATACTTAACTTATTTGCATTTCTACAAATAATGATACCTATGTTCATTCTTGATTTATTTTCTTACTTGTTTAGTTTTAGATTTTTTGATTGTTTTTTTATAACTTAATTATTAACAATGTTACTAAAATGATTACGAAACAATTGCTACTAGCTAGTTAAGGTATACTTTACTTACTTACATTTCTACAAATAATGATACCTATAGGTATTGATTTTTACATGAGACATGATGACATTTAGGTAATAATAAGAAATATTTTTTTTTATACTGTGCAAACAAAGTCTATGTGAAATGCCTTCCTGCAAAAAGAGTAGATTCAGTTTAAGTTTTCATTATGTTTCTAATTCCTAGTCCTACCTAAATAATCAACCAATACCAAATTATTATAAAAAAATTAAGAAAGCTATGTATAACATATTTATTTTAGTATTTTCAATAAAATAATAAGAACAATACTGATTTGAAAATACAAAAAGGCGTATTTTATTGGTTTTATTAATGTCCTATTTGAACTTGCGTTCAATACCGGACAACCGGTATTGATACCGGGATCACGGTATTGACTTTTCCAATACCGGTATTGATACCGGTATTGAAAAAATCCGGTATTTGAAAGCCCTAGACTACACCCATTTTGATGACCATCATCTTCGGCAGCTTTGTTTTACTCACTGATGAGCATAGGTCTCCTCCCCTTTGTGTCATGCTTCCTTGGTCTATAAGAGTCTCATTCAGGTGTTCCCTACGATCTACCTGGATAGGTCGTCCACTTCTTTTACCGTTTGTCGGCACCATTCAGTTAGGGCTCTGCTCCACCAGCTATCGTCAAACCTGCCTGTTAACGTCTAGCCAAGTGTCCTGCTGATCTTCTTGGTCGCGTACTTCATTACTGAAGGTCGTGTTCCTGAAAGGCTTTTATGGCTTTATGTAAGATGTTCCTCCACTTCGTTCGGTTCTCAGCTTCTTTTAGAGCGGTCGTAAACAGAGAGTACACTGAGGGCGGTTACTTGGTCTGACCAGCGGTTAGGTGACCAGCCACGAGGTCTTTTCCCATCTACCTTGCCAATCACCACCAACTTTTCAAGATTACTTATCTGGTTCCCGACAGGCAATGTGACCAAAGTAACCGAGAAGCCTTTGATAACCAATTTATAAAAACTATCTTAATATTCCAGGTTGTCTCGAGTACTTAGACACTCTACCGTATAGGTGTCGCGAAGGAGGTTTCTATTCTGGCATCAGCAAGAAGTTTGACGAGGATCAGAAATGTCACAGAATAAGATTGTGGGCCATCGGAGGCGCCCCACCACCAGGGTCTAAACCCGGTGCGAAATACCCTCACCAGGTATGGCATTTTAAAATTGTCTCCACAATTACTTAAATTAACGTGGCGCAACGTGGCCGAATTTACAAACGTCACAATGGTTTCGGCGGTAGGGGCTCGTGGCTAGAAAACAACAGCCGCACGGGTCGATCAACATAGGTGATATGGAGCAATGGATAAGGAATTTCCTTCAAAATCCTTTCAGGAGTGCTGAACATGGATAAAACGGTTATTGTGGACCATATTATATGATGGAGAATTGTGATGGTAAAAGTTGGACTGTTGTCAATCTGTAAGACATTTTCTATGTTTTCATAAAAGCAATAGACTAGAGCAGTGCTGGACTAGTGGTATCGGCCCCGGTATACGAGTTTGTGGGTCGTGGGTTCGTACCCAGCCAGGCGCTTTACTTTGTGTATATGATTTCATCACCACTGCTCTCGAATCGGTGGAAACATCGTGAGGAAACCGGCATGTCCTAGAACCAAAAATTCGAAGACGTGTGACATCTCCCAACCCGCACTGGGACTTAAACTGTACAACATTCGGATTTCGGATTTGTAAACAGTGTTTCTTAGACGACTCCTTCGATAACATTGATTGATCATTCAGCACAGAAGCGTATCGAATTTATATCGATTATCGATTTTGATTGCAGATGTTAATTCCTGTTTTTCGAATCACCAGGCAATGCTGGGTTACGGTGAAGACTTGGCTTCAGCTCAGTGGAATGCTGGAGGTTCCATTATCAGCAATAAATATATCCTGACCGCTGCTCATGTCATAAACTATCGGGGTGCAATGAAGTAAGAAAACCTAAATTCCTTTAAATGGTCATATCACACGTATCAAATAGAAAAGGGATCGGTACCGTATCGCCTTTCGCCTCGCCGCCGCCGTCACCCAGGCGTCAACCTAACTAACTAAACTAACCAAACTGCCCAAACCACTAACTAACTAACCAAAGCGGGTCAGAAGCTCCGATACGTCGATTTGTTTCAGCTAGGCGACGCGTCGCCTAGCTGAAACAAATCGACGTATCGGAGCAGCAAGTCGACGTGGCTGATGGTACAGGCAGGCCGCGGGAGGGGCGAGAGGGGCAAGGGTGGGCGAAGAGACGTAAGCTCGGGTACGGAGAGACGTAAGCGCGGGGACGACGAGTCCTAACGCTCCGCACCGCGGTTCGTGAGCTTGTCCCGAGGCGACGCGATCACGTTACGATTCCGATTAGTGTGCGTTGCAGTAGGGAGTTTCAGACAAAGAATACTGAACGGCTCGAGTTGATACGGTGCCGATCCCTTTCTGGTTTGATACGTGAATTATGTATGACCTGTAAAACTATCTGATTAGTAGTCTAAGTATGTCTAATGCATGGCGTTTAGTACCCGATGTAGGTAGGACGCCCTCAGGCTAGGTGGAGCGACGATCTTCGCAGGATGGCAGCAGGATAAGAGTTGCCGAAAATCGTGTTAAATGGCGTGCAATAGGAGTGGCCTATGTCCAGCAGTGGACTACTCTGTAGGCTGATGATGATGATGATTAGTACCCTCGCTATGGATGATGATGATGATGATTAGTACCCTCGCTATGGACTACATAACGCACACGTATTGTAATTTATTATTAGTGAAGCTCTCACTAAGTGGAGTTAGTAACACATTCATCTGCATTCAGAAGGTTTCAAATTTATACCTGATTGGCATCCTCAAGTACGTTTTCATAGCCATTTTCATCAGAGCCCGAATTCACTATGACCACGTAATGATTCCTTACCTCGAATCCACGTTAATTCCTCAGCTAATCAAGACATCTGCTAATAACGTATTCTTTATGGCATAGTGAGCGAAACCGTGCAAATTGAACGCGAATGTAAACAAATATGAATTAATAGAAACATAACTTTAATTCCTACACAATAAAGTGCAATTTACGCTAGAACTTCAAACATTTTTATAACTTTTTCAATAGTGCTAGTCACTCTGAAATCAACTTAATCATCATTTAAATAAATTTGATATTTGTTTAACTTTGAATAGGGTGAGCGTGTACAGCACTGCGCACTTTTACGTCCTCGCGGAACTAGTTGGCCGCGCCTTAGGTATGTGAGCGGTGGGACGGAGGGGCGGGGCCGCTTTGTCATTGCTACCATACAGAATTGGGGCCCTGATACTTTTCGACAAGATTATTTTAACATTCTTCTTTCGCAGAGATGGCCCAAAATTCGTCGCGTTGGGTGTTGAGAAACGTTCTGATTCGCCAACTGCCTGGCAGACTCATAAGGTGAAGAGGTGTATCCAACACCCAGACTACAAGCTTTCTAGTACCTATAATGACATCGCCCTCATTGAGACAGAGACACCGTAAGTATAGACACACCACAAATTCAACTCCGCAGACGTGATGAGTAAAGTATTGATATCTAAACATGATAAAACAAAAAATAAATAAAGATGATTTTTTTTGTGGGGTCATCGATCGCAGTTTATGTTTTTGTCACGGTTAATAGCCGAAGTGTGGCTACACCTAGTTTTAGCCGAGTAGAGCTGCGGCGGCTACTTCTAGTTTTAGCCGGATATATAACTATGTGTAACCGGTCACATGCGGATCGTGTGTACAAGAGCGAGCGAAGGGCACCCCGAGGTTAGGTTTAGTTAAAACTAGGTGTAGCCGCATTTCGGCTATTAGCCGTAACATATTCACTTGAAATATCAGGTTAAAATGTGTTTTTTTTTTGTAATCGAAACGCGATAAAACATGTTCTCAACTCTTATTTCAAGCAACAGCACTACCAGCGGTCGTAGACCCTTAAAAAAGAAACATAATCACTTATAAATTTTTTTTCAATCTTTTTAGGGTTCCGTAGTCAACTAGGAACCCTTATAGTTTCGCCATGTCTGTCTGTCCGTCTGCCCGTCCTCGCTTAATCTCTGTGACTGTCAGCACTAGAAAGCTGAAATTTGGTACCAATATGTATATCAATCACGCCGACAAAGTGGTAAAATAAAATTTGGAAAAAAATGTTTTATTAGGGTAGCCCCCCTATATGTAAAGTGGGAAGTGATTTTTTTTTTAATTTCAACCCTAACGTGTGATATATTGTTAGAAAGGTATTCAAAAATGAATAGGGGTTTACTAAAATCATTTTTTGATAATGTCAATAATTTCGGAAATAATCGCTCCAAAAGTAAAAAACAATGTCCCCCCCCCCCTCTAACTTTTGAACCATAAGTTTATAAAATATGAAAAAAATCTGAAAAGTAGAACTTTATAAGGACTTTCTAGGAAAATTATTTTGAACTTTATGGAAACAACAGTTTTTGTACAAAAAAGACAAAAAGTTATACAAAATAATTTCTGGACTAAGTTTGTAGTATAATCGTATATGCAAGGATTTTTTTAACTTCGTTTAGATATTTTATTATCCTGAACGTATCTTTTTTCAAATAAATACAAAAAAAGAATTATTAAAATCGAATCCCAATATTTTAAGATCTATGATCGACTACGATTATTACGCGAACATAATGGATACCCACTTTTAAACTCATAAGTGGGAACACTTATTGTGACGGACGGGAAACTACGGAACCCTACACTGAGCGTGGCCCGACACGCTCTTGGCCGGTTTTTTTAATTGTATAGTGTTTAGCATACCCATCACGTCTGCAGAGTTACGCTAGGTAATTTAATTTGACTCTGCATGTAGTCTTCATACCGAATTTGGATCATCATGGCCCATCTCAACGGAGACAAGCAAGTGTGTCAAAGTGACCTCTGCGCTGCCACCGACAACGCCGTGGAAGTGGCAAAGTTTTGGGTAAACAAGATTTAAATAAAATACAGTCGTGACGTACAGCGACACGAAGAAGAAGCAAGTGTGTGCGTAGACATTGGTGCACTCTCTCTTCTCTCACTCTCATAGTCCGATGGGGCGGCAAACCGACACGACCGGACAGAGATCAGGCGCAAGACTTCACGTGATTTCCGAAACACGTGGGCATTACACCGCCAATTTCCAAACACAGGCTGCTACTCAGAAATTCCTAATGGAAAAATGGCAATAACACTTTTATCCGTCCTGGGAATTGAACCTAGGGCCCCACAGTCACGCTTTGTGACCAGTTAATGGCATTAGGGTCGCCCCCTCTTACATGGGCGTTCCCAGCTAGCGTAGGCGTAGCGTAGGGCGTAGGAGGGGGCAAGTCAGATTTTTTAGGTCGGATCGTCCGCGGCTGTTTTGTCATACACACTACACAAACACAGCTACATGAATCATTAGGTGTATGTAGTGTAGTGTGTAGGGCAAACAGCCGCAAACGATCCTGCTTTATAGGTAGTTAAATAAATAAAAGTTTTGACTAGGTATGCATGCATTTTTATTTTACCTACTTTAAAAGTAATTTTCGAGGATCTTCTACAAAACGGTTTATAACGTCTTCCGTGAAAGAATCGCCCATACTGTTTACAAGTTTTTTATGTAGGTACACTGAGCAAACAAAGTCCATTTAACCTGTCTTCGATCATTGTTGATCTCAGCTACGTTTTCACGCGTCTGAGTGTACTGAATGATCTTTCAATTGCAGCCGTGGAATAAGGCATTGTCGACTCGCTCGCAAGTCCTTATCGAAGATTATCGAATACAGCCGGGCGTTCGAACGCTTGGCTAGATTTGGTAATGTACAGACGTCAGCACATCAAGTTACTACAATCTGTTAGATTTCTTTAATAGATTTTCAACTTTATCACTAAAGCATAAGGTTCAAAGTTGGTTGCGAAAATTTGACAGTTTCGGGTAGGTTGATGTGCGGCGTCCGTACGTCCGCCACCGTCGCGCGCGGTTTTTTGGCAATTGCATCGTGCATTTTGTCAGTGTCTACTGCGCGGTTTATTTAAAAGTTAGAGCATAAGGACCCGTTTACACTTTAATTAGTAATTAGGCGAGTTCATACATGTTCTGCGAGATTTCCAAGGGCGGGCAGCTGCCCTCCACTGCCCCCCCTGGGTACGCCCATGCCCTCTTACATGAGACTAGCATAGCCTGCATAGACGGGCGAAATTATAGGTGCACGAAGAAGAAAGTGATGTCTTACAAAATCCTTGTTGAATAACTGAACATCTCGATTTCAGGATTACATTCAACAAAAACGTGCTGCCAGCTTGTCTTCACGTAGAAGCGGCTGACGCTGAGACTGCTATCGCCACCACATGGAGAGACCTGAAGTCGCACTCCACTGAAATGGCTGACACGATTCAGACGGTAGGTCACCATCACCAGAGCTGACAGATGCGATCATCTGCCCAGCCTTGTCCCAACTATGTTGAGGTCAACAATATAATATTTTATTTTATTTGCTAATATTTAACATAAATTATATCTATTTTATTATTTATTTATTTCTGTATCTGCCCGTAACATCACAGTGGGCGCGGCCCATCAGAATACCCAGAGCGGCAGCGCTGCGACATTTTTTTTATTTTTTATTTCGCAGCATCATGCCTTTTGGCCTCGATGAGGACTTTCTGTTAAACTTTTCTTTTGTTCACTATTTTTTTTAATTTAGTTTGTTTTTTTGACTGTATTTAGTTTAGTTTGTTTTGTTTAGTTTGTGTTTGTTTGTGTGTTTGTGTTGTACGAGTCGCAATAAATGCTTTTTCTTTCCTCAACAATAGAGGAATACAAAGAAATTGCAATATTGCCCATCTCCGGTAGCAGATAGCGTGACAATTTTTAGCTTACCACGGACCAACCGCGGCAAGCGTAGCTTAACCTGATCGATCGACTCCTGCAGCTGTTATTAATTAACCACAAGCCCTCATGACGCGATGATCCCAAGACATCCATCACATCTATAGAATTTTGCTAGTAAACTTAATTTGACCGTGCACAAGTCCAGTGTTGAACTTATCTCCTCTTCTGCCTAACCTTTTCCAACTATTTTGGGTTTTTTTTTTCAGGATGGGAACTCATCAAAGACCCCTCCCGCTCTGGGTGGAGCGGAAGGGAGTGTCAGACTTTTACTGACTAAAACCCACCCGTGTTCCTTCCTTAGCCCTTTATGTTCCGAGCCAGCGGTAACCCTTTCGGACAATCCCGCTGACCCGGCAGGCTTCGGCCCTGACGGGCCCCTCCAGTGTTGAACTTATATCCTCTTCTGCATAGTCTTTTCCCAACTATGTTGGGGTCGGCTTCCTGTCTAACCGGATGCAGCTTAATACCAGTGTTTTACATGGAGCGAATGAAGCCAATTATTTTAAAAAAGAGTAACCGTGGAGTTTCTTGCTGGCTCTTCTCCATAGGAAACGACCAATTGGAACGAGCTTCTGACGTTTCATAAGTGCCCATGTATTGTGAAATAAAATATTTTGATTTGAAGAAATTACAGGTGTACGAAGAAGAAAGTGATGTTTTACAAAATATTTTGATATTTTGAAATTATTTGTTTGTTAATTTCCAGATTAACGTGGAGGAGTTCACCCAGGAAGAGTGTAATACTGCATATGCTCCGCCAAAACACTTCTTAAAGGATGACATTGATTACGAAACTCAAATGTGCTATGGAAGCAAGACTCATTCTTCTGATAATTGTCGGGTAAATAAAACTTACATCATAATCCTACATTATAGCTATTTACTTTAAGCGCTATAATGTTTATGATAAAATATTATATATATATATATTATGATATGATTAGAATGTTCCCACTGTTGGGGCTCAGGTCTCCTGTCTGTGAGAGGGAGTGGGCCGTAATCCACCACGCGGGCCCAGTGCGGACTGGTGTATGTCACACGTCTTTTAATTGTTTCGGCCCAATACATGCTCACATTATTTCCACCAATTCCACCCCACTCTTAATCTGATTGTTGCACATACATTTTAATGGATTGACCTGGTTCCAGACTCATTCAATTTCATGTCAAATAGTAGTTTCCTCAACCAATCAAAATTCAAAATAGTTAGGATAATGAAATTGTAATTGTTCCGGATGTCAATGTTGTGCAATTGCCAACACAGACTGAGCAAGCACGAATTGTAAACAAAACTGAAGAAATGTGAAAGAAAAAGAATGGGGCGAAGAAAGGAATATAAATTTAGAGATGCTTTATTTCTCATACAAGTACTTAAATAACACAGTTCACTTAAAATGAGATGCAAAGTGAAATATAATAATAAGTCCATACTAATATTATAAATTCGAAAGTAAGTTTGTTTGTTTGTTACACTTTCACGCTAAAACGGCGAACAGGTTTGGATGAAATTTGGCACGTGGCTAGACCATAACCTGGAGAAGGACATAAGCTACTTTTCATCCTGGATCGCCGACGAAGTCGCGGGCAACAGCTAGTATGTTTATACATCATCATCAGTCTAGCCTTCTCTCAACTATGTCGGGGTCGGCTTCCAGCCTAACCGAATATAGCTGAATACCAGTATTTTACATAGAGCGACTACCTATCTGACCTCCGCCACCCAGTTACTGGGTAATACGATATCCCTTGGTCAGACTGATTGTCAGACTGTCGGGCTTCTGACGACCCGTGGCCGTAACGACTGTCACAGATCCACGAATGATAGCAAATCTTTAATTAAATCCTGCGGTAAATCAATAAACAGTTGTGCTCCCTCAAACATTAATATTTTTTTCCGTAATTAGACCGTGCACGTGCAGTCATTAGTTGAATTTTGTTTTCTTCTTCGGAATTCATGGTGATTTTTTTATGAGAATAATATGCACGTGTTATTGCACGTGCATATTATTCTCATAAAAAAATCATCGAGTATGCGTAAAGTTGTGTGAGATTTAGATGCGTTTACTAAACCTCAGTGTACCCCACCACGAAATACAAACTGAAGTAATGTTTTTTTATGTTTTCCAGGGTTTAGTCGGTGAACCTTTGATGATCACCACTCAATTCTCCCGCTGTATCTACACCATAATCGGAGTGACGTCATTTGGCATTTCCAATTGTGGTCCTAATACCAGTACCCCTGATGTCTACACTAGGGTGGCTCACTACAAACCCTGGATTGAAAGTGTCGTGTGGGCTTGAATGATGGCTGGCGAATTTTTTTTGGTTTGTGATCAAATAAAAATATTGTAGAAAAAAAAATGCGTTTTTTCTAGACTACCTCATATACTTACCTAAAAATTGCATACCTACTCTTCTCTAACAAAGAAAACAGGCCAAGTAGGGTCTGACTGACCAAATAAATGGATGTTGCTCGCAGAACAGATGGCCGATGGGGCCGAAAGGTTCTGGAGTGGCGACCGCGTGCCGGAAGACGTAGCGTTGGAAGGCCTCCCACAAGGTGGACCAACGACCTTGTGAAGGCCGCAGGAACCCGTTGGATGCGAGAAGCACAGAAACGGTCGAAGTGGAGGTGCTTAGGAGTGGCCTATGCGGAGCACCGCCGTGTCCTCGTAGAGGCGTTCGGCAGCGGCGGCGACCTCTGCGATGAGTGGGAGGCAGTCGCCTCCTTTGCGGAGCAGTCATGCTAGCGAAGAAGGTGGCGGGATGGCTGAGGGAGAGAGCCTCCTGTCCCAGCCGCCGCGGGAGACGCTGCGGGCGTCGGGAGCCGCGCGACGACTCCCGGCCACCATAGGCGCGGGAAGCCGACCCCAACATAGTGGGAAAAGGCTAGGCAGATGATGAAATAGCAACTCTTGGCGGCGGAAATAGGTGTGGTACCTATCTGTTCCAAAAGTATTTATTGTTTATACAAATGCACCTCACCCCTCACCCCTCACCCCCGCTGACACGTGAATGTGTTACTGCGCACCGACTCGCCTCATATTCCAAGCCGCAATACAGTCGGATCTCAGTCTCAATCTGTCAAAAATACCTCTAATTTCCCTACATTTTTGACATTGATTGTCGTTGAGATGGGATTGCGACTAGATTTAAACATTTTTAATTACGGGAATTAATCTTTAGTTATTCACCGCTACTTGTGGAGGCATCATCATCTGCTAAGCCTTTTCCTATCTATGTTGGGATCGGCTTCTAGCCAAACCGAACGCAGCTGAATATTGTACAGACGCCAGCACATCAAGCTACACGAAACTGTCAAATTTTCGCAATCAACTTTGAACCTTATGCTTTAGCGATAAAGTAGAAAATCTACTAAAGAAATTTGACAGATTGTAGTAGCTTGATGTGCTGGCGTCTGTACATTGAGCGACTGCCTATCTGACCTCCGTCACTGGCTATTATAAAAATAAAATGCTAGTCAAAATAACAAAAGTTTATCAACAATAAACATTACGTCTTACATAACCTCTGTCACTAACTGTGATAAAATAATTATTATTGAGATAATAAATATTATTCTAGAAATGGAAAAGTAATTTTTATGATATATGAATTTGCTCTTGATAGCCTATGGCATGGGGTCGTGTGGATACAAACATTATCTTGTTCTTGTTAATCATCATAATAATATTTTCGTGTTAAATCCTCATGGATACCCACCGTCTGGGAAGATGTTTTTTTTGTTTTGTTTGCCTCAATACTGGGTTGGTTTAGAAAAAAGAAAATTAGGAAAACTAAATTTCAGACATACGAGTAAACGTAGGTAAACGATACCAAAATATTACTTCCAA
Organism: Luperina testacea; assembly: GCA_927399505.1. Lineage (NCBI taxonomy): Eukaryota > Metazoa > Arthropoda > Insecta > Lepidoptera > Noctuidae > Luperina > Luperina testacea. The sequence goes on along the minus strand of OV656785.1, from coordinate 1,951,064 downwards.
TTTTGACCCGACAATGGAGAAGACAATAGAGTAGGTAATATTTTCAAGGATGTGTATGTCATGTCCCTCCAATAGCGCAAACCCAACGACCGACTGAGAGATTTATAGAATTTTACCAGTCTGGGGAATTTCACTAGTGATAGGTACATTCACGGATTAAGGGGCTTACAGGACCTAAACACAAAAAACGCAAGTTTTAGAAACAATAAAAGTATATGATCGACTACAGTAAACAAAATCAGAAAAATATATTATATTCTTCAGGATATATGCTAGATAGATAGTGTATTGAAAACATAATACAACATATTAAACTACTAATGTTTTATTTTTTAGTCAAAAAAATAACTTTTTGTAATTAAATAATTGCTTCATATTTTGCAACAAATTACCGGCGTTTTGTCATCGCGCTTCTCTTTCTTTTCTATCAGTTCTACAGTGACCGCGCTTTAGGTCATGTAAGCCCCTTGATGTCAATTTTCCACTCGCTCCTTCATAAGGGGCGAATCACTACACCAAAATAATAAAAAAACGGGGTGAGTGGAACATTTTAATCGAAAGGGACAAGACCTAAGGGGCGAGCGGACCCCAAACCCGAAGTGGCTGTTTGTAATGTCAAAATAACAGCTTTTTACTAATGCATACAAAAGTATACGCGGTACTTATATATTTTTTTTAAAATAAAAATTTGGTCTTTCTGTCCGTATGTTCCTGCTAATCTCTGATCGGCTGGACCGATTTTGACGAAACTTTTACTGGCTATGATAGCTGATGTTATAAGGAGTAACTTATCCTTTTTTGTAAGAAAGAGAATTAGGGTTCCGCGCAAAAAATAAAACTTAAAAAGTGAAAAGAGATTGATTCTTTTTAGTGATGGTATCTAATCTACACATTCTCTAAGTGACACTTATCGAAGCCGCGGGCACAATTAGTATGATCCCACACGCACAGCAGTATGAGGGACAAATGTGTTGACGAACACGTCCAACGGTACTCGTGGTGCGGGTTTTCACAAAAATGATAAATGTCATAATTCATGATGTCATTCATGTTTTTGTTGTTGTGTTGTATTTATTGTTGTGTCTAAGGTCTGTAAGAGGCAAGTAAATAAATTAATGAATAAATTATATATTTATCAATATTCCTAAGGCCACGACAAGGTTAGATCGCTCAGCATAGCTATTCACAACCACTCTACAGGATTATATGCCTAGGCATATAATCCTTTTACCAACTAGGTATGTAGTATGTTGAGGACGACTTCCAGTCTAACCGGATGCAGCTGAGTACCTCCGCAACCCAATTACTAGGTAATATACCCAATTAAGGCTTCTATCTCAGGAGCCTTTTGAACATGAGCACGAGCCATGTCCGTGTCTTACAAAATATGTCCGATCTTATCGCTGAAATTGATATTTTAAAAACACCAATTTAGATATTACCAACAAAACAATGTCACGTTTTAAAATATGTTTATTAGAAGAAAAACTTTTAACCACAACATTAAGATATGATAATTCAAAACAATTTATAGGTACCGAGATATAAAAGTTTACCTATATCAAGATGTGCTGCGTAAATTATCTTCAGTCGAAGCTCAGCGTTCGTGGCAAGCGCGTGCTTCGTTAACATGTATAAATATATTGTATTGTGTCTGTGTGTCTGTTTGAGTGGCGTAATATGTGATCTTAACAAGGATGAAGGTAATTTTTTATTATTTAAATTAATTCTTATTTAAGGACGCTATCACATTTTTCCACGAATAACAGTGTTTTTCAGGTATGTACCATTTTAATAAACCAGTTCATTAAAATGGTGCATACCGCAGTTGTAACTCCAGAGTTCTGCGGGGATATCTCGGTTTCAAATTAAAGATAATATAATCATCTCCAGAATGGCCCCAAAACAATTATGTAGATACAAAATTTTTGCAAAAGGTTACTAAACAATTTATGCTCGTCACAATGCGAATAGTAAAATGGAGGTGATAGGTGAATTCCAGGAGAACTCCTCAACAATTAACGTCTCTCCGTGCCTCGGAAAGCACGTTAAGCCGTTGTCGCGCTGTTATCTTCGACAGTCGTTCCGGGTCGTCAGAAGCCCGAAAATCTGACAACTAGTCTTACCAAGGGGTATTGTATTACCCAGTTACTGGGTTGTGGAAGTCAGATAGGTAGTCGCTCTATGTAAAATACTGGTATTCAGCTGCATTCGGTTAGACTAGAATCCGACCCTAACATAGTTGGGAAAAGGCTACGCAGGAGATGATGAATAATGTGAATCACTAACTTATTTCAGGGGCTGACTGCGAGTGGGATGGAGTCAAAGGGAAATGTGTGAAAGAGACGCAATGTATGACCACACTCGACACTCGGGGCGAAAAACATCTCGTAAGTGACGTCATCAGAATTTTATTTTGGTTTTATAATGCATATCACGCTTTTTTCTATCTTCAGCCTTTATTTTCATCTGTAAGCTTTCTTTGTAATCTTCAGTACACGAGTTTATGAGTTAGAGGTCGTGGGTGTGAACTGTGTCCAAATCAATTTTTTTTTCTGACTTTCTTTCTTTCTGTATTTCTTTCTTTCTTTTTGTATTTCTTTTTTTCTTTCTTGATATACTATATTGAGCAGTTTTAAAAATATTATTAAAAAAATTAAATTTCCCTTAAAATATTTCATTTTATTTTCAGGTTTGTTCCAAGAAAGATGACGTCACCATCGTCTGTTGCACTGACTGCGAACTGATCAATAGCACAAGGTAGCTACAATTTTACACTTAATCTGCATTCGCGATTTATTTGCCAAAAATGTAAACAAATATGAGTTTGTGGAAAAATAATTTTAAATCCTACACAATAAAGTTCAGTTTACGCTACAACTTCAAAAGCTTTATATAACTTTTTCAATAGTCCTAGTCACTCTGAAATCAACTTAATTACCATTTAAATGAAGTTGATATTTTTGTTTAACTAGAAATAATATTAGTTTGAAAAATGAGTTTGAATAGACTTTACATACCTACATACATGAACTCACGCCTTTTCCGCATGGAGGTAGGCAGAAACTACAGAACACCACCTGCTACCTAACATACTCCTTATGCTTTGTTTACGTTCATACATCTGGTCATACACGCACGCCAGTTGCGACCACTACACACCTGACCTTTTTGAGGAACATCACCAATACGGTCATTATGTGCCCTTCTAGGGCGCTCCCTCCCTCCATGAGAGGTGGCCTGCGGGCGGCGGACTAGGGGCGTCCGTCGTCCGACCAGACAGGTCCGAGTCGGCGCCGCAGTGTTCCACGCGCGCCACTCGAGTGTGGGTGCGGCTATTGTAGGAATGGCCGCACGGGGAGTACAGTACAGTACAGCGGGTCGAGGCCTGTCGGGGGAGCGGCGAGTCCTTATGCGAGTCCCGCACCCCCGGCCATAGGTGGAGGTGGAACACCGCAGTGGTTTTACCTGTAAGAGTCCGACATGCCCCATGCCCCTCTGTCACCCCCACGATGGAGGAAATCCGTGAGGATTTCCACCGCAAACCACAAAAAAAGGGTGTCTCCTCCCTGCGATTCCACTCACATTATTCGTCGACCGTAGGTTCAATTGAGGTAAGGGACAAAATATGATTTTTCAGGAGAGGCCGACAAAGTTTTTTTGCGGACTAAATCGCCCATAACTTTTTTAGTTATTAACTCATTTTGGGTATTTTGTCCCTTACCTCAATTGAACCTACGGTCGACGATATGCCTAGTTAGCCGCCTTGACTCATTTCTCGATCATGAAGTTTCATTTATTAATTTCCTTTTCAGAAATGTGGTAATGAGTCCAACGAGTGGTTTCTACTGGAAGGATGGCACCAAAGCTAGAGACAGTAAGTTTCATATCCTTTTTGCTAACTCTTCTTACGTTTTGGCCATCCATGTTAGGCGACTCGCTCCTTACAACGTGGGACCTACATGACTGGCAAAATAGGGATGTTGTATACACCTCTGCCCTAACTTTTTTGCAGCAGTTGCTCCACGTAAAATACAGGTATTCCACGGCATCCGGTTAGATTGGAAGCCGACCCCAACATAGTTGAGAAAAGGTTAGGCAGTTGAAAATAAATAATTTGAGCTTGAGATTGAAAAAATCGGTGGTGTTCAACCTATAGCAATGATAAATCACCTAACTTAAAGGGACTACACCCATTTTGATGACCATCATCTTCGGCAGCTTTGTTTTACTCACTGATGAGCATAGGTCTCCTCCCCTTTGTGTCATGCTTCCTTGGTCTATAAGAGTCTCATTCAGGTGTTCCCTACGATCTACCTGGATAGGTCGTCCACTTCTTTTACCGTTTGTCGGCACCATTCAGTTAGGGCTCTGCTCTGACCAGCTATCGTCAAACCTGCCTGTTAACGTCTAGCCAAGTGTCCTGCTGATCTTCTTGGTCGCGTACTTCATTACTGAAGGTCGTGTTCCTGAAAGGCTTTTATGGCTTTATGTAAGATGTTCCTCCACTTCGTTCGGTTCTCAGCTTCTTTTAGAGCGGTCGTAAACAGAGAGTACACTGAGGGCGGTTACTTGGCTTGACCAGCAGTTAGGTGACCAGCCACGAGGTGATTATCTGGTTCCCGACAGGCAGTGTGACCAAAGTAACCGAGAGAAGCCTTTGATAACCAATTTATAAAAACTATCTTAATATTCCAGGTTGTCTCGAGTACTTAGACACTCTACCGTATAGGTGTCGCGAAGGAGGTTTCTATTCTGGCATCAGCAAGAAGTTTGACGAGGATCAGAAATGTCACAGAATAAGATTGTGGGCCATCGGAGGCGCCCCACCGCCAGGGTCTAAATCCGGTGCTAAATACCCTCACCAGGTATGGCATTTTAAAATTGTCTCCACAATTACTTAAATTAACGTGGCGCAACGTGGCCGAATTTACAAACGTCACAATGGTTTCGGCGGTAGGGGCTCGTGGCTAGAAAACAACAGCCGCACGGGTCGATCAACATAGGTGATATGGAGCAATGGATAAGGAATTTCCTTCAAAATCCTTTCAGGAGTGCTGAACATGGATAAAACGGTTATTGTGGACCATATTATATGATGGAGAATTGTGATGGTAAAAGTTGGACTGTTGTCAATCTGTAAGACATTTTCTATGTTTTCATAAAAGCAATAGACTAGAGCAGTGCTGGACTAGTGGTATCGGCCCCGGTATACGAGTTTGTGGGTCGTGGGTTCGTACCCAGCCAGGCGCTTTACTTTGTGTATATGATTTCATCACCACTGCTCTCGAATCGGTGGAAACATCGTGAGGAAACCGGCATGTCCTAGAACCAAAAATTCGAAGACGTGTGACATCTCCCAACCCGCACTGGGACTTAAACTGTACAACATTCGGATTTCGGATTTGTAAACAGTGTTTCTTAGACGACTCCTTCGATAACATTGATTGATCATTCAGCACAGAAGCGTATCGAATTTATATCGATTATCGATTTTGATTGCAGATGTTAATTCCTGTTTTTCGAATCACCAGGCAATGCTGGGTTACGGTGAAGACTTGGCTTCAGCTCAGTGGAATGCTGGAGGTTCCATTATCAGCAATAAATATATCCTGACCGCTGCTCATGTCATAAACTATCGGGGTGCAATGAAGTAAGAAAACCTAAATTCCTTTAAATGGTCATATCACACGTATCAAATAGAAAAGGGATCGGTACCGTATCGCCTTTCGCCTCGCCGCCGCCGTCACCCAGGCGTCAACCTAACTAACTAAACTAACCAAACTGCCCAAACCACTAACTAACTAACCAAAGCGGGTCAGAAGCTCCGATACGTCGATTTGTTTCAGCTAGGCGACGCGTCGCCTAGCTGAAACAAATCGACGTATCGGAGCAGCAAGTCGACGTGGCTGATGGTACAGGCAGGCCGCGGGAGGGGCGAGAGGGGCAAGGGTGGGCGAAGAGACGTAAGCTCGGGTACGGAGAGACGTAAGCGCGGGGACGACGAGTCCTAACGCTCCGCACCGCGGTTCGTGAGCTTGTCCCGAGGCGACGCGATCACGTTACGATTCCGATTAGTGTGCGTTGCAGTAGGGAGTTTCAGACAAAGAATACTGAACGGCTCGAGTTGATACGGTGCCGATCCCTTTCTGGTTTGATACGTGAATTATGTATGACCTGTAAAACTATCTGATTAGTAGTCTAAGTATGTCTAATGCATGGCGTTTAGTACCCGATGTAGGTAGGACGCCCTCAGGCTAGGTGGAGCGACGATCTTCGCAGGATGGCAGCAGGATAAGAGTTGCCGAAAATCGTGTTAAATGGCGTGCAATAGGAGTGGCCTATGTCCAGCAGTGGACTACTCTGTAGGCTGATGATGATGATGATTAGTACCCTCGCTATGGATGATGATGATGATGATTAGTACCCTCGCTATGGACTACATAACGCACACGTATTGTAATTTATTATTAGTGAAGCTCTCACTAAGTGGAGTTAGTAACACATTCATCTGCATTCAGAAGGTTTCAAATTTATACCTGATTGGCATCCTCAAGTACGTTTTCATAGCCATTTTCATCAGAGCCCGAATTCACTATGACCACGTAATGATTCCTTACCTCGAATCCACGTTAATTCCTCAGCTAATCAAGACATCTGCTAATAACGTATTCTTTATGGCATAGTGAGCGAAACCGTGCAAATTGAACGCGAATGTAAACAAATATGAATTAATAGAAACATAACTTTAATTCCTACACAATAAAGTGCAATTTACGCTAGAACTTCAAACATTTTTATAACTTTTTCAATAGTGCTAGTCACTCTGAAATCAACTTAATCATCATTTAAATAAATTTGATATTTGTTTAACTTTGAATAGGGTGAGCGTGTACAGCACTGCGCACTTTTACGTCCTCGCGGAACTAGTTGGCCGCGCCTTAGGTATGTGAGCGGTGGGACGGAGGGGCGGGGCCGCTTTGTCATTGCTACCATACAGAATTGGGGCCCTGATACTTTTCGACAAGATTATTTTAACATTCTTCTTTCGCAGAGATGGCCCAAAATTCGTCGCGTTGGGTGTTGAGAAACGTTCTGATTCGCCAACTGCCTGGCAGACTCATAAGGTGAAGAGGTGTATCCAACACCCAGACTACAAGCTTTCTAGTACCTATAATGACATCGCCCTCATTGAGACAGAGACACCGTAAGTATAGACACACCACAAATTCAACTCCGCAGACGTGATGAGTAAAGTATTGATATCTAAACATGATAAAACAAAAAATAAATAAAGATGATTTTTTTTGTGGGGTCATCGATCGCAGTTTATGTTTTTGTCACGGTTAATAGCCGAAGTGTGGCTACACCTAGTTTTAGCCGAGTAGAGCTGCGGCGGCTACTTCTAGTTTTAGCCGGATATATAACTATGTGTAACCGGTCACATGCGGATCGTGTGTACAAGAGCGAGCGAAGGGCACCCCGAGGTTAGGTTTAGTTAAAACTAGGTGTAGCCGCATTTCGGCTATTAGCCGTAACATATTCACTTGAAATATCAGGTTAAAATGTGTTTTTTTTTTGTAATCGAAACGCGATAAAACATGTTCTCAACTCTTATTTCAAGCAACAGCACTACCAGCGGTCGTAGACCCTTAAAAAAGAAACATAATCACTTATAAATTTTTTTTCAATCTTTTTAGGGTTCCGTAGTCAACTAGGAACCCTTATAGTTTCGCCATGTCTGTCTGTCCGTCTGCCCGTCCTCGCTTAATCTCTGTGACTGTCAGCACTAGAAAGCTGAAATTTGGTACCAATATGTATATCAATCACGCCGACAAAGTGGTAAAATAAAATTTGGAAAAAAATGTTTTATTAGGGTAGCCCCCCTATATGTAAAGTGGGAAGTGATTTTTTTTTTAATTTCAACCCTAACGTGTGATATATTGTTAGAAAGGTATTCAAAAATGAATAGGGGTTTACTAAAATCATTTTTTGATAATGTCAATAATTTCGGAAATAATCGCTCCAAAAGTAAAAAACAATGTCCCCCCCCCCCTCTAACTTTTGAACCATAAGTTTATAAAATATGAAAAAAATCTGAAAAGTAGAACTTTATAAGGACTTTCTAGGAAAATTATTTTGAACTTGATGGAAACAACAGTTTTTGTACAAAAAAGACAAAAAGTTATACAAAATAATTTCTGGACTAAGTTTGTAGTATAATCGTATATGCAAGGATTTTTTTAACTTCGTTTAGATATTTTATTATCCTGAACGTATCTTTTTTCAAATAAATACAAAAAAAGAATTATTAAAATCGAATCCCAATATTTTAAGATCTATGATCGACTACGATTATTACGCGAACATAATGGATACCCACTTTTAAACTCATAAGTGGGAACACTTATTGTGACGGACGGGAAACTACGGAACCCTACACTGAGCGTGGCCCGACACGCTCTTGGCCGGTTTTTTTAATTGTATAGTGTTTAGCATACCCATCACGTCTGCAGAGTTACGCTAGGTAATTTAATTTGACTCTGCATGTAGTCTTCATACCGAATTTGGATCATCATGGCCCATCTCAACGGAGACAAGCAAGTGTGTCAAAGTGACCTCTGCGCTGCCACCGACAACGCCGTGGAAGTGGCAAAGTTTTGGGTAAACAAGATTTAAATAAAATACAGTCGTGACGTACAGCGACACGAAGAAGAAGCAAGTGTGTGCGTAGACATTGGTGCACTCTCTCTTCTCTCACTCTCATAGTCCGATGGGGCGGCAAACCGACACGACCGGACAGAGATCAGGCGCAAGACTTCACGTGATTTCCGAAACACGTGGGCATTACACCGCCAATTTCCAAACACAGGCTGCTACTCAGAAATTCCTAATGGAAAAATGGCAATAACACTTTTATCCGTCCTGGGAATTGAACCTAGGGCCCCACAGTCACGCTTTGTGACCAGTTAATGGCATTAGGGTCGCCCCCTCTTACATGGGCGTTCCCAGCTAGCGTAGGCGTAGCGTAGGGCGTAGGAGGGGGCAAGTCAGATTTTTTAGGTCGGATCGTCCGCGGCTGTTTTGTCATACACACTACACAAACACAGCTACATGAATCATTAGGTGTATGTAGTGTAGTGTGTAGGGCAAACAGCCGCAAACGATCCTGCTTTATAGGTAGTTAAATAAATAAAAGTTTTGACTAGGTATGCATGCATTTTTATTTTACCTACTTTAAAAGTAATTTTCGAGGATCTTCTACAAAACGGTTTATAACGTCTTCCGTGAAAGAATCGCCCATACTGTTTACAAGTTTTTTATGTAGGTACACTGAGCAAACAAAGTCCATTTAACCTGTCTTCGATCATTGTTGATCTCAGCTACGTTTTCACGCGTCTGAGTGTACTGAATGATCTTTCAATTGCAGCCGTGGAATAAGGCATTGTCGACTCGCTCGCAAGTCCTTATCGAAGATTATCGAATACAGCCGGGCGTTCGAACGCTTGGCTAGATTTGGTAATGTACAGACGTCAGCACATCAAGTTACTACAATCTGTTAGATTTCTTTAATAGATTTTCAACTTTATCACTAAAGCATAAGGTTCAAAGTTGGTTGCGAAAATTTGACAGTTTCGGGTAGGTTGATGTGCGGCGTCCGTACGTCCGCCACCGTCGCGCGCGGTTTTTTGGCAATTGCATCGTGCATTTTGTCAGTGTCTACTGCGCGGTGTATTTAAAAGTTAGAGCATAAGGACCCGTTTACACTTTAATTAGTAATTAGGCGAGTTCATACATGTTCTGCGAGATTTCCAAGGGCGGGCAGCTGCCCTCCACTGCCCCCCCTGGGTACGCCCATGCCCTCTTACATGAGACTAGCATAGCCTGCATAGACGGGCGAAATTATAGGTGCACGAAGAAGAAAGTGATGTCTTACAAAATCCTTGTTGAATAACTGAACATCTCGATTTCAGGATTACATTCAACAAAAACGTGCTGCCAGCTTGTCTTCACGTAGAAGCGGCTGACGCTGAGACTGCTATCGCCACCACATGGAGAGACCTGAAGTCGCACTCCACTGAAATGGCTGACACGATTCAGACGGTAGGTCACCATCACCAGAGCTGACAGATGCGATCATCTGCCCAGCCTTGTCCCAACTATGTTGAGGTCAACAATATAATATTTTATTTTATTTGCTAATATTTAACATAAATTATATCTATTTTATTATTTATTTATTTCTGTATCTGCCCGTAACATCACAGTGGGCGCGGCCCATCAGAATACCCAGAGCGGCAGCGCTGCGACATTTTTTTTATTTTTTATTTCGCAGCATCATGCCTTTTGGCCTCGATGAGGACTTTCTGTTAAACTTTTCTTTTGTTCACTATTTTTTTTAATTTAGTTTGTTTTTTTGACTGTATTTAGTTTAGTTTGTTTTGTTTAGTTTGTGTTTGTTTGTGTGTTTGTGTTGTACGAGTCGCAATAAATGCTTTTTCTTTCCTCAACAATAGAGGAATACAAAGAAATTGCAATATTGCCCATCTCCGGTAGCAGATAGCGTGACAATTTTTAGCTTACCACGGACCAACCGCGGCAAGCGTAGCTTAACCTGATCGATCGACTCCTGCAGCTGTTATTAATTAACCACAAGCCCTCATGACGCGATGATCCCAAGACATCCATCACATCTATAGAATTTTGCTAGTAAACTTAATTTGACCGTGCACAAGTCCAGTGTTGAACTTATCTCCTCTTCTGCCTAACCTTTTCCAACTATTTTGGGTTTTTTTTTTCAGGATGGGAACTCATCAAAGACCCCTCCCGCTCTGGGTGGAGCGGAAGGGAGTGTCAGACTTTTACTGACTAAAACCCACCCGTGTTCCTTCCTTAGCCCTTTATGTTCCGAGCCAGCGGTAACCCTTTCGGACAATCCCGCTGACCCGGCAGGCTTCGGCCCTGACGGGCCCCTCCAGTGTTGAACTTATATCCTCTTCTGCATAGTCTTTTCCCAACTATGTTGGGGTCGGCTTCCTGTCTAACCGGATGCAGCTTAATACCAGTGTTTTACATGGAGCGAATGAAGCCAATTATTTTAAAAAAGAGTAACCGTGGAGTTTCTTGCTGGCTCTTCTCCATAGGAAACGACCAATTGGAACGAGCTTCTGACGTTTCATAAGTGCCCATGTATTGTGAAATAAAATATTTTGATTTGAAGAAATTACAGGTGTACGAAGAAGAAAGTGATGTTTTACAAAATATTTTGATATTTTGAAATTATTTGTTTGTTAATTTCCAGATTAACGTGGAGGAGTTCACCCAGGAAGAGTGTAATACTGCATATGCTCCGCCAAAACACTTCTTAAAGGATGACATTGATTACGAAACTCAAATGTGCTATGGAAGCAAGACTCATTCTTCTGATAATTGTCGGGTAAATAAAACTTACATCATAATCCTACATTATAGCTATTTACTTTAAGCGCTATAATGTTTATGATAAAATATTATATATATATATATTATGATATGATTAGAATGTTCCCACTGTTGGGGCTCAGGTCTCCTGTCTGTGAGAGGGAGTGGGCCGTAATCCACCACGCGGGCCCAGTGCGGACTGGTGTATGTCACACGTCTTTTAATTGTTTCGGCCCAATACATGCTCACATTATTTCCACCAATTCCACCCCACTCTTAATCTGATTGTTGCACATACATTTTAATGGATTGACCTGGTTCCAGACTCATTCAATTTCATGTCAAATAGTAGTTTCCTCAACCAATCAAAATTCAAAATAGTTAGGATAATGAAATTGTAATTGTTCCGGATGTCAATGTTGTGCAATTGCCAACACAGACTGAGCAAGCACGAATTGTAAACAAAACTGAAGAAATGTGAAAGAAAAAGAATGGGGCGAAGAAAGGAATATAAATTTAGAGATGCTTTATTTCTCATACAAGTACTTAAATAACACAGTTCACTTAAAATGAGATGCAAAGTGAAATATAATAATAAGTCCATACTAATATTATAAATTCGAAAGTAAGTTTGTTTGTTTGTTACACTTTCACGCTAAAACGGCGAACAGGTTTGGATGAAATTTGGCACGTGGCTAGACCATAACCTGGAGAAGGACATAAGCTACTTTTCATCCTGGATCGCCGACGAAGTCGCGGGCAACAGCTAGTATGTTTATACATCATCATCAGTCTAGCCTTCTCTCAACTATGTCGGGGTCGGCTTCCAGCCTAACCGAATATAGCTGAATACCAGTATTTTACATAGAGCGACTACCTATCTGACCTCCGCCACCCAGTTACTGGGTAATACGATATCCCTTGGTCAGACTGATTGTCAGACTGTCGGGCTTCTGACGACCCGTGGCCGTAACGACTGTCACAGATCCACGAATGATAGCAAATCTTTAATTAAATCCTGCGGTAAATCAATAAACAGTTGTGCTCCCTCAAACATTAATATTTTTTTCCGTAATTAGACCGTGCACGTGCAGTCATTAGTTGAATTTTGTTTTCTTCTTCGGAATTCATGGTGATTTTTTTATGAGAATAATATGCACGTGTTATTGCACGTGCATATTATTCTCATAAAAAAATCATCGAGTATGCGTAAAGTTGTGTGAGATTTAGATGCGTTTACTAAACCTCAGTGTACCCCACCACGAAATACAAACTGAAGTAATGTTTTTTTATGTTTTCCAGGGTTTAGTCGGTGAACCTTTGATGATCACCACTCAATTCTCCCGCTGTATCTACACCATAATCGGAGTGACGTCATTTGGCATTTCCAATTGTGGTCCTAATACCAGTACCCCTGATGTCTACACTAGGGTGGCTCACTACAAACCCTGGATTGAAAGTGTCGTGTGGGCTTGAATGATGGCTGGCGAATTTTTTTTGGTTTGTGATCAAATAAAAATATTGTAGAAAAAAAAATGCGTTTTTTCTAGACTACCTCATATACTTACCTAAAAATTGCATACCTACTCTTCTCTAACAAAGAAAACAGGCCAAGTAGGGTCTGACTGACCAAATAAATGGATGTTGCTCGCAGAACAGATGGCCGATGGGGCCGAAAGGTTCTGGAGTGGCGACCGCGTGCCGGAAGACGTAGCGTTGGAAGGCCTCCCACAAGGTGGACCAACGACCTTGTGAAGGCCGCAGGAACCCGTTGGATGCGAGAAGCACAGAAACGGTCGAAGTGGAGGTGCTTAGGAGTGGCCTATGCGGAGCACCGCCGTGTCCTCGTAGAGGCGTTCGGCAGCGGCGGCGACCTCTGCGATGAGTGGGAGGCAGTCGCCTCCTTTGCGGAGCAGTCATGCTAGCGAAGAAGGTGGCGGGATGGCTGAGGGAGAGAGCCTCCTGTCCCAGCCGCCGCGGGAGACGCTGCGGGCGTCGGGAGCCGCGCGACGACTCCCGGCCACCATAGGCGCGGGAAGCCGACCCCAACATAGTGGGAAAAGGCTAGGCAGATGATGAAATAGCAACTCTTGGCGGCGGAAATAGGTGTGGTACCTATCTGTTCCAAAAGTATTTATTGTTTATACAAATGCACCTCACCCCTCACCCCTCACCCCCGCTGACACGTGAATGTGTTACTGCGCACCGACTCGCCTCATATTCCAAGCCGCAATACAGTCGGATCTCAGTCTCAATCTGTCAAAAATACCTCTAATTTCCCTACATTTTTGACATTGATTGTCGTTGAGATGGGATTGCGACTAGATTTAAACATTTTTAATTACGGGAATTAATCTTTAGTTATTCACCGCTACTTGTGGAGGCATCATCATCTGCTAAGCCTTTTCCTATCTATGTTGGGATCGGCTTCTAGCCAAACCGAACGCAGCTGAATATTGTACAGACGCCAGCACATCAAGCTACACGAAACTGTCAAATTTTCGCAATCAACTTTGAACCTTATGCTTTAGCGATAAAGTAGAAAATCTACTAAAGAAATTTGACAGATTGTAGTAGCTTGATGTGCTGGCGTCTGTACATTGAGCGACTGCCTATCTGACCTCCGTCACTGGCTATTATAAAAATAAAATGCTAGTCAAAATAACAAAAGTTTATCAACAATAAACATTACGTCTTACATAACCTCTGTCACTAACTGTGATAAAATAATTATTATTGAGATAATAAATATTATTCTAGAAATGGAAAAGTAATTTTTATGATATATGAATTTGCTCTTGATAGCCTATGGCATGGGGTCGTGTGGATACAAACATTATCTTGTTCTTGTTAATCATCATAATAATATTTTCGTGTTAAATCCTCATGGATACCCACCGTCTGGGAAGATGTTTTTTTTGTTTTGTTTGCCTCAATACTGGGTTGGTTTAGAAAAAAGAAAATTAGGAAAACTAAATTTCAGACATACGAGTAAACGTAGGTAAACGATACCAAAATATTACTTCCAATTTTGACCCGACAATGGAGAAGACAATAGAGTAGGTAATATTTTCAAGGATGTGTATGTCATGTCCCTCCAATAGCGCAAACCCAACGACCGACTGAGAGATTTATAGAATTTTACCAGTCTGGGGAATTTCACTAGTGATAGGTACATTCACGGATTAAGGGGCTTACAGGACCTAAACACAAAAAACGCAAGTTTTAGAAACAATAAAAGTATATGATCGACTACAGTAAACAAAATCAGAAAAATATATTATATTCTTCAGGATATATGCTAGATAGATAGTGTATTGAAAACATAATACAACATATTAAACTACTAATGTTTTATTTTTTAGTCAAAAAAATAACTTTTTGTAATTAAATAATTGCTTCATATTTTGCAACAAATTACCGGCGTTTTGTCATCGCGCTTCTCTTTCTTTTCTATCAGTTCTACAGTGACCGCGCTTTAGGTCATGTAAGCCCCTTGATGTCAATTTTCCACTCGCTCCTTCATAAGGGGCGAATCACTACACCAAAATAATAAAAAAACGGGGTGAGTGGAACATTTTAATCGAAAGGGACAAGACCTAAGGGGCGAGCGGACCCCAAACCCGAAGTGGCTGTTTGTAATGTCAAAATAACAGCTTTTTACTAATGCATACAAAAGTATACGCGGTACTTATATATTTTTTTTAAAATAAAAATTTGGTCTTTCTGTCCGTATGTTCCTGCTAATCTCTGATCGGCTGGACCGATTTTGACGAAACTTTTACTGGCTATGATAGCTGATGTTATAAGGAGTAACTTATCCTTTTTTGTAAGAAAGAGAATTAGGGTTCCGCGCAAAAAATAAAACTTAAAAAGTGAAAAGAGATTGATTCTTTTTAGTGATGGTATCTAATCTACACATTCTCTAAGTGACACTTATCGAAGCCGCGGGCACAATTAGTATGATCCCACACGCACAGCAGTATGAGGGACAAATGTGTTGACGAACACGTCCAACGGTACTCGTGGTGCGGGTTTTCACAAAAATGATAAATGTCATAATTCATGATGTCATTCATGTTTTTGTTGTTGTGTTGTATTTATTGTTGTGTCTAAGGTCTGTAAGAGGCAAGTAAATAAATTAATGAATAAATTATATATTTATCAATATTCCTAAGGCCACGACAAGGTTAGATCGCTCAGCATAGCTATTCACAACCACTCTACAGGATTATATGCCTAGGCATATAATCCTTTTACCAACTAGGTATGTAGTATGTTGAGGACGACTTCCAGTCTAACCGGATGCAGCTGAGTACCTCCGCAACCCAATTACTAGGTAATATACCCAATTAAGGCTCCTATCTCAGGAGCCTTTTGAACATGAGCACGAGCCATGTCCGTGTCTTACAAAATATGTCCGATCTTATCGCTGAAATTGATATTTTAAAAACACCAATTTAGATATTACCAACAAAACAATGTCACGTTTTAAAATATGTTTATTAGAAGAAAAACTTTTAACCACAACATTAAGATATGATAATTCAAAACAATTTATAGGTACCGAGAGATAAACGTTTACCTATATCAAGATGTGCTGCGTAAATTATCTTCAGTCGAAGCTCAGCGTTCGTGGCAAGCGCGTGCTTCGTTAACATGTATAAATATATTGTATTGTGTCTGTGTGTCTGTTTGAGTGGCGTAATATGTGATCTTAACAAGGATGAAGGTAATTTTTTATTATTTAAATTAATTCTTATTTAAGGACGCTATCACATTTTTCCACGAATAACAGTGTTTTTCAGGTATGTACCATTTTAATAAACCAGTTCATTAAAATGGTGCATACCGCAGTTGTAACTCCAGAGTTCTGCGGGGATATCTCGGTTTCAAATTAAAGATAATATAATCATCTCCAGAATGGCCCCAAAACAATTATGTAGATACAAAATTTTTGCAAAAGGTTACTAAACAATTTATGCTCGTCACAATGCGAATAGTAAAATGGAGGTGATAGGTGAATTCCAGGAGAACTCCTCAACAATTAACGTCTCTCCGTGCCTCGGAAAGCACGTTAAGCCGTTGTCGCGCTGTTATCTTCGACAGTCGTTCCGGGTCGTCAGAAGCCCGAAAATCTGACAACTAGTCTTACCAAGGGGTATTGTATTACCCAGTTACTGGGTTGTGGAAGTCAGATAGGTAGTCGCTCTATGTAAAATACTGGTATTCAGCTGCATTCGGTTAGACTAGAATCCGACCCTAACATAGTTGGGAAAAGGCTACGCAGGAGATGATGAATAATGTGAATCACTAACTTATTTCAGGGGCTGACTGCGAGTGGGATGGAGTCAAAGGGAAATGTGTGAAAGAGACGCAATGTATGACCACACTCGACACTCGGGGCGAAAAACATCTCGTAAGTGACGTCATCAGAATTTTATTTTGGTTTTATAATGCATATCACGCTTTTTTCTATCTTCAGCCTTTATTTTCATCTGTAAGCTTTCTTTGTGATCTTCAGTACACGAGTTTATGAGTTAGAGGTCGTGGGTGTGAACTGTGTCCAAATCAATTTTTTTTTCTGACTTTCTTTCTTTCTGTATTTCTTTCTTTCTTTTTGTATTTCTTTCTTGATATACTATATTGAGCAGTTTTAAAAATATTATTAAAAAAATTAAATTTCCCTTAAAATATTTCATTTTATTTTCAGGTTTGTTCCAAGAAAGATGACGTCACCATCGTCTGTTGCACTGACTGCGAACTGATCAATAGCACAAGGTAGCTACAATTTTACACTTAATCTGCATTCGCGATTTATTTGCCAAAAATGTAAACAAATATGAGTTTGTGGAAAAATAATTTTAAATCCTACACAATAAAGTTCAGTTTACGCTACAACTTCAAAAGCTTTATATAACTTTTTCAATAGTCCTAGTCACTCTGAAATCAACTTAATTACCATTTAAATGAAGTTGATATTTTTGTTTAACTAGAAATAATATTAGTTTGAAAAATGAGTTTGAATAGACTTTACATACCTACATACATGAACTCACGCCTTTTCCGCATGGAGGTAGGCAGAAACTACAGAACACCACCTGCTACCTAACATACTCCTCATGCTTTGTTTACGTTCATACATCTGGTCATACACGCACGCCAGTTGCGACCACTACACACCTGACCTTTTTGAGGAACATCACCAATACGGTCATTATGTGCCCTTCTAGGGCGCTCAATTCCTCCATGAGAGGTGGCCTGCGGGCGGCGGACTAGGGGCGTCCGTCGTCCGACCAGACAGGTCCGAGTCGGCGCCGCAGTGTTCCACGCGCGCCACTCGAGTGTGGGTGCGGCTATTGTAGGAATGGCCGCACGGGGAGGTGGGGCCTGAGGTACAGCGGGTCGAGGCCTGTCGGGGGAGCGGCGAGTCCTTATGCGAGTCCCGCACCCCCGGCCATAGGTGGAGGTGGAACACCGCAGTGGTTTTACCTGTAAGAGTCCGACATGCCCCATGCCCCTCTGTCACCCCCACGATGGAGGAAATCCGTGAGGATTTCCACCGCAAACCACAAAAAAAGGGTGTCTCCTCCCTGCGATTCCACTCACATTATTCGTCGACCGTAGGTTCAATTGAGGTAAGGGACAAAATATGATTTTTCAGGAGAGGCCGACAAAGTTTTTTTGCGGACTAAATCGCCCATAACTTTTTTAGTTATTAACTCATTTTGGGTATTTTGTCCCTTACCTCAATTGAACCTACGGTCGACGATATGCCTAGTTAGCCGCCTTGACTCATTTCTCGATCATGACGTTTCATTTATTAATTTCCTTTTCAGAAATGTGGTAATGAGTCCAACGAGTGGTTTCTACTGGAAGGATGGCACCAAAGCTAGAGACAGTAAGTTTCATATCCTTTTTGCTAACTCTTCTTACGTTTTGGCCATCCATGTTAGGCGACTCGCTCCTTACAACGTGGGACCTACATGACTGGCAAAATAGGGATGTTGTATACACCTCTGCCCTAACTTTTTTGCAGCAGTTGCTCCACGTAAAATACAGGTATTCCACGGCATCCGGTTAGATTGGAAGCCGACCCCAACATAGTTGAGAAAAGGTTAGGCAGTTGAAAATAAATAATTTGAGCTTGAGATTGAAAAAATCGGTGGTGTTCAACCTATAGCAATGATAAATCACCTAACTTAAAGGGACTACACCCATTTTGATGACCATCATCTTCGGCAGCTTTGTTTTACTCACTGATGAGCATAGGTCTCCTCCCCTTTGTGTCATGCTTCCTTGGTCTATAAGAGTCTCATTCAGGTGTTCCCTACGATCTACCTGGATAGGTCGTCCACTTCTTTTACCGTTTGTCGGCACCATTCAGTTAGGGCTCTGCTCTGACCAGCTATCGTCAAACCTGCCTGTTAACGTCTAGCCAAGTGTCCTGCTGATCTTCTTGGTCGCGTACTTCATTACTGAAGGTCGTGTTCCTGAAAGGCTTTTATGGCTTTATGTAAGATGTTCCTCCACTTCGTTCGGTTCTCAGCTTCTTTTAGAGCGGTCGTAAACAGAGAGTACACTGAGGGCGGTTACTTGGCTTGACCAGCAGTTAGGTGACCAGCCACGAGGTGATTATCTGGTTCCCGACAGGCAGTGTGACCAAAGTAACCGAGAGAAGCCTTTGATAACCAATTTATAAAAACTATCTTAATATTCCAGGTTGTCTCGAGTACTTAGACACTCTACCGTATAGGTGTCGCGAAGGAGGTTTCTATTCTGGCATCAGCAAGAAGTTTGACGAGGATCAGAAATGTCACAGAATAAGATTGTGGGCCATCGGAGGCGCCCCACCGCCAGGGTCTAAATCCGGTGCTAAATACCCTCACCAGGTATGGCATTTTAAAATTGTCTCCACAATTACTTAAATTAACGTGGCGCAACGTGGCCGAATTTACAAACGTCACAATGGTTTCGGCGGTAGGGGCTCGTGGCTAGAAAACAACAGCCGCACGGGTCGATCAACATAGGTGATATGGAGCAATGGATAAGGAATTTCCTTCAAAATCCTTTCAGGAGTGCTGAACATGGATAAAACGGTTATTGTGGACCATATTATATGATGGAGAATTGTGATGGTAAAAGTTGGACTGTTGTCAATCTGTAAGACATTTTCTATGTTTTCATAAAAGCAATAGACTAGAGCAGTGCTGGACTAGTGGTATCGGCCCCGGTATACGAGTTTGTGGGTCGTGGGTTCGTACCCAGCCAGGCGCTTTACTTTGTGTATATGATTTCATCACCACTGCTCTCGAATCGGTGGAAACATCGTGAGGAAACCGGCATGTCCTAGAACCAAAAATTCGAAGACGTGTGACATCTCCCAACCCGCACTGGGACTTAAACTGTACAACATTCGGATTTCGGATTTGTAAACAGTGTTTCTTAGACGACTCCTTCGATAACATTGATTGATCATTCAGCACAGAAGCGTATCGAATTTATATCGATTATCGATTTTGATTGCAGATGTTAATTCCTGTTTTTCGAATCACCAGGCAATGCTGGGTTACGGTGAAGACTTGGCTTCAGCTCAGTGGAATGCTGGAGGTTCCATTATCAGCAATAAATATATCCTGACCGCTGCTCATGTCATAAACTATCGGGGTGCAATGAAGTAAGAAAACCTAAATTCCTTTAAATGGTCATATCACACGTATCAAATAGAAAAGGGATCGGTACCGTATCGCCTTTCGCCTCGCCGCCGCCGTCACCCAGGCGTCAACCTAACTAACTAAACTAACCAAACTGCCCAAACCACTAACTAACTAACCAAAGCGGGTCAGAAGCTCCGATACGTCGATTTGTTTCAGCTAGGCGACGCGTCGCCTAGCTGAAACAAATCGACGTATCGGAGCAGCAAGTCGACGTGGCTGATGGTACAGGCAGGCCGCGGGAGGGGCGAGAGGGGCAAGGGTGGGCGAAGAGACGTAAGCTCGGGTACGGAGAGACGTAAGCGCGGGGACGACGAGTCCTAACGCTCCGCACCGCGGTTCGTGAGCTTGTCCCGAGGCGACGCGATCACGTTACGATTCCGATTAGTGTGCGTTGCAGTAGGGAGTTTCAGACAAAGAATACTGAACGGCTCGAGTTGATACGGTGCCGATCCCTTTCTGGTTTGATACGTGAATTATGTATGACCTGTAAAACTATCTGATTAGTAGTCTAAGTATGTCTAATGCATGGCGTTTAGTACCCGATGTAGGTAGGACGCCCTCAGGCTAGGTGGAGCGACGATCTTCGCAGGATGGCAGCAGGATAAGAGTTGCCGAAAATCGTGTTAAATGGCGTGCAATAGGAGTGGCCTATGTCCAGCAGTGGACTACTCTGTAGGCTGATGATGATGATGATTAGTACCCTCGCTATGGATGATGATGATGATGATTAGTACCCTCGCTATGGACTACATAACGCACACGTATTGTAATTTATTATTAGTGAAGCTCTCACTAAGTGGAGTTAGTAACACATTCATCTGCATTCAGAAGGTTTCAAATTTATACCTGATTGGCATCCTCAAGTACGTTTTCATAGCCATTTTCATCAGAGCCCGAATTCACTATGACCACGTAATGATTCCTTACCTCGAATCCACGTTAATTCCTCAGCTAATCAAGACATCTGCTAATAACGTATTCTTTATGGCATAGTGAGCGAAACCGTGCAAATTGAACGCGAATGTAAACAAATATGAATTAATAGAAACATAACTTTAATTCCTACACAATAAAGTGCAATTTACGCTAGAACTTCAAACATTTTTATAACTTTTTCAATAGTGCTAGTCACTCTGAAATCAACTTAATCATCATTTAAATAAATTTGATATTTGTTTAACTTTGAATAGGGTGAGCGTGTACAGCACTGCGCACTTTTACGTCCTCGCGGAACTAGTTGGCCGCGCCTTAGGTATGTGAGCGGTGGGACGGAGGGGCGGGGCCGCTTTGTCATTGCTACCATACAGAATTGGGGCCCTGATACTTTTCGACAAGATTATTTTAACATTCTTCTTTCGCAGAGATGGCCCAAAATTCGTCGCGTTGGGTGTTGAGAAACGTTCTGATTCGCCAACTGCCTGGCAGACTCATAAGGTGAAGAGGTGTATCCAACACCCAGACTACAAGCTTTCTAGTACCTATAATGACATCGCCCTCATTGAGACAGAGACACCGTAAGTATAGACACACCACAAATTCAACTCCGCAGACGTGATGAGTAAAGTATTGATATCTAAACATGATAAAACAAAAAATAAATAAAGATGATTTTTTTTGTGGGGTCATCGATCGCAGTTTATGTTTTTGTCACGGTTAATAGCCGAAGTGTGGCTACACCTAGTTTTAGCCGAGTAGAGCTGCGGCGGCTACTTCTAGTTTTAGCCGGATATATAACTA
Source organism: Luperina testacea (assembly GCA_927399505.1). Lineage (NCBI taxonomy): Eukaryota > Metazoa > Arthropoda > Insecta > Lepidoptera > Noctuidae > Luperina > Luperina testacea. The sequence goes on along the minus strand of OV656785.1, from coordinate 1,929,189 downwards.
TGTGTAACCGGTCACATGCGGATCGTGTGTACAAGAGCGAGCGAAGGGCACCCCGAGGTTAGGTTTAGTTAAAACTAGGTGTAGCCGCATTTCGGCTATTAGCCGTAACATATTCACTTGAAATATCAGGTTAAAATGTGTTTTTTTTTTGTAATCGAAACGCGATAAAACATGTTCTCAACTCTTATTTCAAGCAACAGCACTACCAGCGGTCGTAGACCCTTAAAAAAGAAACATAATCACTTATAAATTTTTTTTCAATCTTTTTAGGGTTCCGTAGTCAACTAGGAACCCTTATAGTTTCGCCATGTCTGTCTGTCCGTCTGCCCGTCCTCGCTTAATCTCTGTGACTGTCAGCACTAGAAAGCTGAAATTTGGTACCAATATGTATATCAATCACGCCGACAAAGTGGTAAAATAAAATTTGGAAAAAAATGTTTTATTAGGGTAGCCCCCCTATATGTAAAGTGGGAAGTGATTTTTTTTTTAATTTCAACCCTAACGTGTGATATATTGTTAGAAAGGTATTCAAAAATGAATAGGGGTTTACTAAAATCATTTTTTGATAATGTCAATAATTTCGGAAATAATCGCTCCAAAAGTAAAAAACAATGTCCCCCCCCCCCTCTAACTTTTGAACCATAAGTTTATAAAATATGAAAAAAATCTGAAAAGTAGAACTTTATAAGGACTTTCTAGGAAAATTATTTTGAACTTGATGGAAACAACAGTTTTTGTACAAAAAAGACAAAAAGTTATACAAAATAATTTCTGGACTAAGTTTGTAGTATAATCGTATATGCAAGGATTTTTTTAACTTCGTTTAGATATTTTATTATCCTGAACGTATCTTTTTTCAAATAAATACAAAAAAAGAATTATTAAAATCGAATCCCAATATTTTAAGATCTATGATCGACTACGATTATTACGCGAACATAATGGATACCCACTTTTAAACTCATAAGTGGGAACACTTATTGTGACGGACGGGAAACTACGGAACCCTACACTGAGCGTGGCCCGACACGCTCTTGGCCGGTTTTTTTAATTGTATAGTGTTTAGCATACCCATCACGTCTGCAGAGTTACGCTAGGTAATTTAATTTGACTCTGCATGTAGTCTTCATACCGAATTTGGATCATCATGGCCCATCTCAACGGAGACAAGCAAGTGTGTCAAAGTGACCTCTGCGCTGCCACCGACAACGCCGTGGAAGTGGCAAAGTTTTGGGTAAACAAGATTTAAATAAAATACAGTCGTGACGTACAGCGACACGAAGAAGAAGCAAGTGTGTGCGTAGACATTGGTGCACTCTCTCTTCTCTCACTCTCATAGTCCGATGGGGCGGCAAACCGACACGACCGGACAGAGATCAGGCGCAAGACTTCACGTGATTTCCGAAACACGTGGGCATTACACCGCCAATTTCCAAACACAGGCTGCTACTCAGAAATTCCTAATGGAAAAATGGCAATAACACTTTTATCCGTCCTGGGAATTGAACCTAGGGCCCCACAGTCACGCTTTGTGACCAGTTAATGGCATTAGGGTCGCCCCCTCTTACATGGGCGTTCCCAGCTAGCGTAGGCGTAGCGTAGGGCGTAGGAGGGGGCAAGTCAGATTTTTTAGGTCGGATCGTCCGCGGCTGTTTTGTCATACACACTACACAAACACAGCTACATGAATCATTAGGTGTATGTAGTGTAGTGTGTAGGGCAAACAGCCGCAAACGATCCTGCTTTATAGGTAGTTAAATAAATAAAAGTTTTGACTAGGTATGCATGCATTTTTATTTTACCTACTTTAAAAGTAATTTTCGAGGATCTTCTACAAAACGGTTTATAACGTCTTCCGTGAAAGAATCGCCCATACTGTTTACAAGTTTTTTATGTAGGTACACTGAGCAAACAAAGTCCATTTAACCTGTCTTCGATCATTGTTGATCTCAGCTACGTTTTCACGCGTCTGAGTGTACTGAATGATCTTTCAATTGCAGCCGTGGAATAAGGCATTGTCGACTCGCTCGCAAGTCCTTATCGAAGATTATCGAATACAGCCGGGCGTTCGAACGCTTGGCTAGATTTGGTAATGTACAGACGTCAGCACATCAAGTTACTACAATCTGTTAGATTTCTTTAATAGATTTTCAACTTTATCACTAAAGCATAAGGTTCAAAGTTGGTTGCGAAAATTTGACAGTTTCGGGTAGGTTGATGTGCGGCGTCCGTACGTCCGCCACCGTCGCGCGCGGTTTTTTGGCAATTGCATCGTGCATTTTGTCAGTGTCTACTGCGCGGTTTATTTAAAAGTTAGAGCATAAGGACCCGTTTACACTTTAATTAGTAATTAGGCGAGTTCATACATGTTCTGCGAGATTTCCAAGGGCGGGCAGCTGCCCTCCACTGCCCCCCCTGGGTACGCCCATGCCCTCTTACATGAGACTAGCATAGCCTGCATAGACGGGCGAAATTATAGGTGCACGAAGAAGAAAGTGATGTCTTACAAAATCCTTGTTGAATAACTGAACATCTCGATTTCAGGATTACATTCAACAAAAACGTGCTGCCAGCTTGTCTTCACGTAGAAGCGGCTGACGCTGAGACTGCTATCGCCACCACATGGAGAGACCTGAAGTCGCACTCCACTGAAATGGCTGACACGATTCAGACGGTAGGTCACCATCACCAGAGCTGACAGATGCGATCATCTGCCCAGCCTTGTCCCAACTATGTTGAGGTCAACAATATAATATTTTATTTTATTTGCTAATATTTAACATAAATTATATCTATTTTATTATTTATTTATTTCTGTATCTGCCCGTAACATCACAGTGGGCGCGGCCCATCAGAATACCCAGAGCGGCAGCGCTGCGACATTTTTTTTATTTTTTATTTCGCAGCATCATGCCTTTTGGCCTCGATGAGGACTTTCTGTTAAACTTTTCTTTTGTTCACTATTTTTTTTAATTTAGTTTGTTTTTTTGACTGTATTTAGTTTAGTTTGTTTTGTTTAGTTTGTGTTTGTTTGTGTGTTTGTGTTGTACGAGTCGCAATAAATGCTTTTTCTTTCCTCAACAATAGAGGAATACAAAGAAATTGCAATATTGCCCATCTCCGGTAGCAGATAGCGTGACAATTTTTAGCTTACCACGGACCAACCGCGGCAAGCGTAGCTTAACCTGATCGATCGACTCCTGCAGCTGTTATTAATTAACCACAAGCCCTCATGACGCGATGATCCCAAGACATCCATCACATCTATAGAATTTTGCTAGTAAACTTAATTTGACCGTGCACAAGTCCAGTGTTGAACTTATCTCCTCTTCTGCCTAACCTTTTCCAACTATTTTGGGTTTTTTTTTTCAGGATGGGAACTCATCAAAGACCCCTCCCGCTCTGGGTGGAGCGGAAGGGAGTGTCAGACTTTTACTGACTAAAACCCACCCGTGTTCCTTCCTTAGCCCTTTATGTTCCGAGCCAGCGGTAACCCTTTCGGACAATCCCGCTGACCCGGCAGGCTTCGGCCCTGACGGGCCCCTCCAGTGTTGAACTTATATCCTCTTCTGCATAGTCTTTTCCCAACTATGTTGGGGTCGGCTTCCTGTCTAACCGGATGCAGCTTAATACCAGTGTTTTACATGGAGCGAATGAAGCCAATTATTTTAAAAAAGAGTAACCGTGGAGTTTCTTGCTGGCTCTTCTCCATAGGAAACGACCAATTGGAACGAGCTTCTGACGTTTCATAAGTGCCCATGTATTGTGAAATAAAATATTTTGATTTGAAGAAATTACAGGTGTACGAAGAAGAAAGTGATGTTTTACAAAATATTTTGATATTTTGAAATTATTTGTTTGTTAATTTCCAGATTAACGTGGAGGAGTTCACCCAGGAAGAGTGTAATACTGCATATGCTCCGCCAAAACACTTCTTAAAGGATGACATTGATTACGAAACTCAAATGTGCTATGGAAGCAAGACTCATTCTTCTGATAATTGTCGGGTAAATAAAACTTACATCATAATCCTACATTATAGCTATTTACTTTAAGCGCTATAATGTTTATGATAAAATATTATATATATATATATTATGATATGATTAGAATGTTCCCACTGTTGGGGCTCAGGTCTCCTGTCTGTGAGAGGGAGTGGGCCGTAATCCACCACGCGGGCCCAGTGCGGACTGGTGTATGTCACACGTCTTTTAATTGTTTCGGCCCAATACATGCTCACATTATTTCCACCAATTCCACCCCACTCTTAATCTGATTGTTGCACATACATTTTAATGGATTGACCTGGTTCCAGACTCATTCAATTTCATGTCAAATAGTAGTTTCCTCAACCAATCAAAATTCAAAATAGTTAGGATAATGAAATTGTAATTGTTCCGGATGTCAATGTTGTGCAATTGCCAACACAGACTGAGCAAGCACGAATTGTAAACAAAACTGAAGAAATGTGAAAGAAAAAGAATGGGGCGAAGAAAGGAATATAAATTTAGAGATGCTTTATTTCTCATACAAGTACTTAAATAACACAGTTCACTTAAAATGAGATGCAAAGTGAAATATAATAATAAGTCCATACTAATATTATAAATTCGAAAGTAAGTTTGTTTGTTTGTTACACTTTCACGCTAAAACGGCGAACAGGTTTGGATGAAATTTGGCACGTGGCTAGACCATAACCTGGAGAAGGACATAAGCTACTTTTCATCCTGGATCGCCGACGAAGTCGCGGGCAACAGCTAGTATGTTTATACATCATCATCAGTCTAGCCTTCTCTCAACTATGTCGGGGTCGGCTTCCAGCCTAACCGAATATAGCTGAATACCAGTATTTTACATAGAGCGACTACCTATCTGACCTCCGCCACCCAGTTACTGGGTAATACGATATCCCTTGGTCAGACTGATTGTCAGACTGTCGGGCTTCTGACGACCCGTGGCCGTAACGACTGTCACAGATCCACGAATGATAGCAAATCTTTAATTAAATCCTGCGGTAAATCAATAAACAGTTGTGCTCCCTCAAACATTAATATTTTTTTCCGTAATTAGACCGTGCACGTGCAGTCATTAGTTGAATTTTGTTTTCTTCTTCGGAATTCATGGTGATTTTTTTATGAGAATAATATGCACGTGTTATTGCACGTGCATATTATTCTCATAAAAAAATCATCGAGTATGCGTAAAGTTGTGTGAGATTTAGATGCGTTTACTAAACCTCAGTGTACCCCACCACGAAATACAAACTGAAGTAATGTTTTTTTATGTTTTCCAGGGTTTAGTCGGTGAACCTTTGATGATCACCACTCAATTCTCCCGCTGTATCTACACCATAATCGGAGTGACGTCATTTGGCATTTCCAATTGTGGTCCTAATACCAGTACCCCTGATGTCTACACTAGGGTGGCTCACTACAAACCCTGGATTGAAAGTGTCGTGTGGGCTTGAATGATGGCTGGCGAATTTTTTTTGGTTTGTGATCAAATAAAAATATTGTAGAAAAAAAAATGCGTTTTTTCTAGACTACCTCATATACTTACCTAAAAATTGCATACCTACTCTTCTCTAACAAAGAAAACAGGCCAAGTAGGGTCTGACTGACCAAATAAATGGATGTTGCTCGCAGAACAGATGGCCGATGGGGCCGAAAGGTTCTGGAGTGGCGACCGCGTGCCGGAAGACGTAGCGTTGGAAGGCCTCCCACAAGGTGGACCAACGACCTTGTGAAGGCCGCAGGAACCCGTTGGATGCGAGAAGCACAGAAACGGTCGAAGTGGAGGTGCTTAGGAGTGGCCTATGCGGAGCACCGCCGTGTCCTCGTAGAGGCGTTCGGCAGCGGCGGCGACCTCTGCGATGAGTGGGAGGCAGTCGCCTCCTTTGCGGAGCAGTCATGCTAGCGAAGAAGGTGGCGGGATGGCTGAGGGAGAGAGCCTCCTGTCCCAGCCGCCGCGGGAGACGCTGCGGGCGTCGGGAGCCGCGCGACGACTCCCGGCCACCATAGGCGCGGGAAGCCGACCCCAACATAGTGGGAAAAGGCTAGGCAGATGATGAAATAGCAACTCTTGGCGGCGGAAATAGGTGTGGTACCTATCTGTTCCAAAAGTATTTATTGTTTATACAAATGCACCTCACCCCTCACCCCTCACCCCCGCTGACACGTGAATGTGTTACTGCGCACCGACTCGCCTCATATTCCAAGCCGCAATACAGTCGGATCTCAGTCTCAATCTGTCAAAAATACCTCTAATTTCCCTACATTTTTGACATTGATTGTCGTTGAGATGGGATTGCGACTAGATTTAAACATTTTTAATTACGGGAATTAATCTTTAGTTATTCACCGCTACTTGTGGAGGCATCATCATCTGCTAAGCCTTTTCCTATCTATGTTGGGATCGGCTTCTAGCCAAACCGAACGCAGCTGAATATTGTACAGACGCCAGCACATCAAGCTACACGAAACTGTCAAATTTTCGCAATCAACTTTGAACCTTATGCTTTAGCGATAAAGTAGAAAATCTACTAAAGAAATTTGACAGATTGTAGTAGCTTGATGTGCTGGCGTCTGTACATTGAGCGACTGCCTATCTGACCTCCGTCACTGGCTATTATAAAAATAAAATGCTAGTCAAAATAACAAAAGTTTATCAACAATAAACATTACGTCTTACATAACCTCTGTCACTAACTGTGATAAAATAATTATTATTGAGATAATAAATATTATTCTAGAAATGGAAAAGTAATTTTTATGATATATGAATTTGCTCTTGATAGCCTATGGCATGGGGTCGTGTGGATACAAACATTATCTTGTTCTTGTTAATCATCATAATAATATTTTCGTGTTAAATCCTCATGGATACCCACCGTCTGGGAAGATGTTTTTTTTGTTTTGTTTGCCTCAATACTGGGTTGGTTTAGAAAAAAGAAAATTAGGAAAACTAAATTTCAGACATACGAGTAAACGTAGGTAAACGATACCAAAATATTACTTCCAATTTTGACCCGACAATGGAGAAGACAATAGAGTAGGTAATATTTTCAAGGATGTGTATGTCATGTCCCTCCAATAGCGCAAACCCAACGACCGACTGAGAGATTTATAGAATTTTACCAGTCTGGGGAATTTCACTAGTGATACATTCACGGATTAAGGGGCTTACAGGACCTAAACACAAAAAACGCAAGTTTTAGAAACAATAAAAGTATATGATCGACTACAGTAAACAAAATCAGAAAAATATATTATATTCTTCAGGATATATGCTAGATAGATAGTGTATTGAAAACATAATACAACATATTAAACTACTAATGTTTTATTTTTTAGTCAAAACAATAACTTTTTGTAATTAAATAATTGCTTCATATTTTGCAACAAATTACCAGCGTTTTGTCATCGCGCTTCTCTTTCTTTTCTATCAGTCCTACAGTGACCGCGCTTTAGGTCATGTAAGCCCCTTGATGTCAATTTTCCACTCGCTCCTTCATAAGGGGCGAATCACTACACCAAAATAATAAAAAAACGGGGTGAGTGGAACATTTTAATCGAAAGGGGCAAGACCCAAGGGGCGAGCGGACCCAAAACCTGAAGTAGCTATTTGTAATGTCAAAATAACAGCTTTTTACTCATGCATACAAAAGTATACGCGGTATTTATATATTTTTTTAAAATAAAACTTTGGTATTTCTGTCCGTTTGTTCCTGCTAATCTCTGAAACGGCTGGACCGATTTTGACGAAACTTTTACTAGCTGATAGATGATGTTATAAGGAGTAAGTAACTAATGCTTCTTTTTATTTTAGAAAGAGAATTGGGGTTCCGTGCAAAAAAATAAAACTTAAAAGGGAAAGAGATTGTTTCTTTTTAGTGGTGGTATCTACACATTCTCTAAGTGAAATTTATTGAAGTTGCGCGCATATTTAGTATGATCCCACAGCAGTATGAGGAACGAATGTGTGACGAACACGTCCAACGGTAAACGTGGTAACGTGGTGCGGGTTTTCACAAAAATGATAAATGTCATAATTCATGATGTCATTCATGTTTTGTTGTTGTGTTGTATTCATTGTTGTGTCTAAGATCTGTAAGAGGTAAATAAATAAATTAATGAATAAGTTACATATTAATCAATATTCCTAAGGCCACGACAAGGTTAGATAGCTCAGAATAGCTATTCACAACCACTCTACAGGATTATATGCCTAGCCTTTTAAAAACTATGTTGGGGTCAGTCCAATCGGATGCAGCTGAGTACCTGAATACCAGTATTTTATATGGAGAGACTGCCTATCTGACTTCCACAACCCAATTACTAGGTAAAGGCTCCTATCTCAGGAGCATTTTGAACACGAGCATGAGCCGCGTCCGTGTCTTGCAAAATATGTCCGATCTTATCGCTGAAAGTGATATTTTAAAGACACCAATTTAGACATTACCGACAAAACAATCTTACATTCTAAAATATGTTTATAAGAAGAAACACATGCATTTTCATCAGAAATATTCTTAACAAAAGCGTTCACTCAAACATAACACTCACTCAATATAAACAAGTTAGTCAACGCAGTACACGGCGAGCAAGCTTGTTAGTTTTACCAAAAACAAGAACTAACTATGGCAAAAAAATGCTAACTTTTGAAGGAGCACAGCTTTATAACAAATTACCGTCCTGTATAAAAAATGTACACTCTTACAATGCATTCAAAACTCAACTTAGCCAGCTCATATTGCGGATCGATCACTTCTGGAGAAATGAATGCATTGGATGGGTAACTATTAAAATATTATGATACTGATGACGAACATATTGTAATCTATATTTTTAGTATTGTTCTCAAGTAAGTGACTTATGTCTTTATTGGGAATAAAGTTTCTTTAAACCGAAAACCGAACTTTTAACGGCAACATAAAGATATGATAATTCAAAACAATTTTATAGGTACCGAGAGATAAACGTTTACCTATATATCAAGATGTGTTGTGTAAATAATCTTCAGTCGAAGCTCAGCGTTCATGTCAAGCGTGTGCTTCGTTAACATGTATAAATATATTATATTGTGTCTGTGTGTCTGTTTGAGTGGCGTAATAATATGTGATCTTAACAAGGATGAAGGTAATTTTTTATTATTTTAATTACATTTTTCCACGAATAACAGTGTTTTTCAGGTATGTATGTACCATTCTAATGAACTGGAGTTACAACTGCGGGGATATCTTGGTTTCAAATTAAAGATAATATAATCGTCTCCAGAATGGCCCCAAAATAATTAAGTAGCCCCATACAAAATTTTTCCAAAAGGTTACTAAACAATTTATGCTCGTCACAATGCGAATAGTAAAATGGAGGTGATAGGTGAATACCAGGAGAACTCCTCAACAAATAACGTCCCTCCGTGCCTCGGAAAGCAAGTTAAGCCGTTGTCACGCTGTCATCTTCGACAGTCGTTCCGGGTCGTCAGAAGCCCGAAAATCTGACAACTAGTCTTACCAAGGGGTATTGTATTACCCAGTAACTGGGTTGTGGAAGTCAGATAGGTAGTCGCTCTATGTAAAATACTGGTATTCAGCTGTATTCGGTTAGACTAGAATCCGACCCTAACATAGTTGGCAAAAGGCTACGTAGAAGATGATGAATAATGTGAATCACTAACTTATTTCAGGGGCTGACTGCGAGTGGGATGGAATCAAAGGGAAATGTGTGAAAGAGACGCAATGTTTGAGCACACTCGACACCCGGGGCGACAAACATCTCGTAAGTGACGTCATCAGAATTTTATTTTGGTTTTATATTGCACATCACGCTTTTTTCTATCTTCAGTCTTTATTTTCATCTGTAAGCTTTCTTTGTAATCTTCAGTAAACGAGTTTACGAGTTAGAGGTCGTGGGTGTGAACTGTGTCCAAATTAAAATTATTTTTTCTTTCTGACTGTCTTTCCTTCTGTATTTCTTTCTTTCTTTTCTGTATTTCTTTCTTTCTTTCTTGATATACTATAGCGAGCTGTTTTAAAAATATTATTAAAAAAAAATCCCTTAAAATATTTTATTTTATTTTCAGGTTTGTTCCAAAAAAAATGACATCACCATCGTCTGTTGCACTGACTGCGAACTAGTCAATAGCACAAGGTAGCTACAATTTGACACTTAATCTGCATTCGCGATTTATTTGCCAAAAATGTAAAGGAGGCCTGTCGGGGGAGCGGTGAGTCCTTATGCGAGTCCCGCACCCCCGACCATAGGTGGATGTGGAACACCGCAGTGGTTTTAACCGGTAACAGTCCGGCATGCCTCTCTGTCACCCCCACGATGGAGGAAGTCAATGAGTATTTCCACCACGAACCACAAAAAAATGGGCGTTTCCTCCCTGCGATTCCACTCACATTATATGCCTTGTTAGTCGCCTTGACTCATTTCTCGATCATGAAGTTTCATTTATACATTTCCTTTTCAGAAATGTAGTGAGGAGTCCAACGGGTGGTTTCTACTGGAAGGATGGCACCAAAGCTAGAGACAGTAAGTTTCATATCCTTTTTGCTAACTCTTCTTACGTTTTGGCCATCCATGTTAGGCGACTCGCTCCTTACAACGTGGGACCTACATGATTGGCAAAATAGGCATCTCTACCCTAACTTTTTTAGAATTACTATAAGTATAAATTCAACAATCAATATTTTGTAACAATACCTATAGGTAATTCAATTTGGTCGATGAGGCCGAAAGGTTCTACCGGTAGACGAAGCGTTGGAAGGCCTCCCACAAGGTGGACCGATGACCTGGTCAAGGCCGCAGGAATCCGCTAGATGCGAGAAGCACAGTACCGGTCTAAGTGGCGATGTTTGGGACAGGCCTATGTCCAGCAGTGGACGTCTTTCGGTTGAAATAATAATGATGATTTATAAGAGTGTCCATGGAGTTTCTTGCCCATACTTTCCAAAGGAACCTACTACGCTTTGGAATGGGTAACTAACTGACTGATCGACTTCTTTGACTTTTGTAAATGATTTCATTGAATTGTCGTCTTTGCACTGCCATTCGTCGATCTTTGACAGTCGTTACGGTTGTTTGAAAGTCTGACAACCAGCTTACCAAGGGCTATTGTATTGTCCAGTAACGGGCACACAACCCATGTCAGATAGGCAGTTGCTCCACGTAAAATACAGGTGTTCCATGGCATCCGGTTAGATTGGAAGCCGACCCCAACATAGTTGGGAAAATGTTAGGCAGTTGATGTTTACATTTAAATAAATAATTTGGGCTTGAGATTGAAAAAATCGGTGGTGTTCAACCCATATCAATGACAAATCACCTAACTTAAAGGGACTACACCCATTTTGATGACCATCATCTTCGGCAGCCTTGTTTTACCCACTGATGAGCATAGGTCTCCTCCCCTTTGTTGACACAAAGGGGAGGAGACCTATGCTCATCAATGAGACTCGTATAGACCAAGGAAGCATGACTGCTTCCTTGGTCTATACGAGTCTCATTCAGGTGTTCCCACGATCTGCCTGCATAGATCGTCCACTTCTTTTACCGTTTCTCGGCACCATTCAGTTAGGGCTCTGCTCCACCAGCTATCGTCAAACCTGCCTGTTAACGTCTAGCCAAGTGTCCTGCTGATCTTCTTGGTCGCGTACTTCATTACTGAAGTTCGTGTTCCTGAAAGGTTTTTATGGCTTTATGTAAGATGTTCCTCCATTTCGATCGGTTCTCAGCTTCTCTTAGAGCGGTCGTAAACAGAGAGTACACTGAGGGCGGTTACTTGGTCTGACCAGCGGTTAGGTGACCAGCCACGAGGTCTTTTCCCATCTACCTTGCCAATCACCACCAACTTTTCAAGATTATCTGGTTCCCGACAGGCAATGTGACCAAAGTAACCGAGAAGCCTTTGATAACCAATTTATAAAAACTATCTTAAAATTCCAGGTTGTCTCGAGTACTTAGACACTCTACCGTATAGGTGTCGCGAAGGAGGTTTCTTTTCTGGCAACAGCAAGAAGTTTGACGAGGATCAGAAATGTCACAGAATAAGATTGTGGGCTATCGGAGGCCCCCCACCGCCAGGGTATAAACCCGGTGCTAAATACCCTCACCAGGTATGGCATTTTAAAATTGTCTCCACAATTACTTAAATTAACGTGGCGCGCACCATGGGCCTAGTTCTACGTATTTACAACCGTCACAATGGTTTCGGCGGTAGGGTAATATGAAGTAATGGATAAGGAATTGCCTTCAAATCGTTCCGGGGGTGCTGAACATGGATAGGACGATTATTGTGTACCATATGATGGAGAGTTGTGATGGTAAAAGTTGGACTGTTGTCAATCTGTAAGACATTTTCTATGTTTTCTTAAAAGCAATAACTAGAGCAGTGGTGGACCAGTGGTAACGGCCCCGGCATACGAGTTTGTGGGTCGTGGGTTCGTACCCAGCCAGGCGCTTTACTTTGTGTATATGATTTCATCACCACTGCTTTCGAATCTGTGGAAACATCGTGAGGAAACCGGCATGTCCTAGAACGAAAATTCGAAGACGTGTGACATCTACCAACCCGCACTGGGACTTAAACTGTACAACATTCGGGTTTCGGATTTGTAAACAGCGTTTAGAGGACTCCTTCGATAACATTGATTGATGTTCAATTCAGCACAGAAGCGTATCGAATTTATAGCTATGCTGCTTATAAGTGACCAAGATTTTGATTGCAGATGTTGATTCCTGTTTTTCCAATTACCAGGCAATGCTGGGTTACGGTAAAGACTTGGCATCAGCTCGGTGGAATGCTGGAGGTTCCATTATCAGCAATAAATATATCCTGACCGCTGCTCATATCATACTCTTTCGGGATACAATGGGGTAAGAAAACCTAAATTCCTTTTAATGGTCATAGCACACGTATCAAATCGGAAAGGGATCGGCACCGTATCGCATTTTGCCTCGCCGTCAAACAGGCGTCAACCTAACGTAAGCACGTAATCAAAGCGGGTCAGAAGCTCCAATACGTCAACTCGGTTTTAGCTAGGCGACGCGGACGCCGCGCGTACGACTCGCCGACCGGTGCCTGATGGTGCAGGCAGGCCGCGGGAGGGGTGAGACAGGCAAGGGTGGACGAAGAGACGTAAGCTCGGGTACGGAGAGACGTAAGGGTAGGGGCGCTTTGTCATTGCTCAGTACGTGCGTTGCGAACAATAGGCAACCCCCCGGCCTCACCCAAGGCGCGGCCAACTAGTTCCGCGTACTATAAATGTTATTTGTACATGGTAAGACTACGCGGGGAATAGTAATTACCATACAGAATTGGGGCCCTGATACTTTTCGACAAGACTATTTTAACATTCTTCTAACTTTCGCAGAGATGGCCCAAAATTTGTCGCGTTGGGTGTTGAGAAACGTTCTGATTCGCCAGGTGCCTGGCAGACTCATAACGTGAAGAGATTCATCCAACACCCAGACTACAAGCTTTCTAGTACCTATAATGACATCGCCCTCATTGAAACAGAGACACCGTAAGTATAGACGCACCACAAATTCAAGCCCTTTTCTTAAACAGGGTTAAATAAAATTAGCTAGCGAAACTCCGCAGACGTGATGAGTAAAGTATTGATATCTAAACATGATAAAACAAAAAATAAATAAATTTGATGATTTTTTTTTGTGGGGTCATCGATCGCAGTTTATGTTTTTGTCACGATTAATAGCCGAAGTGTGGCTACACCTAGTTTTAGTCGAGTAGAGCTGCGGCTACTTCTAGTTTTAGCCGGATATTGTATCTAGGTGTAACCGGTCACATGCGGATCGTGTGTACAAGACCGAGCGAAGGGCACCCCGAGGTAGGGCACGCCACGATAGTGGCGGTAAGACCCCTCTTTGAGGAGTGGCTAGAGAGGCGTCACGGCGCCCTCACCTACCGCCTGACGCAGGTCCTCGCCAGACACGGAAGTTTCAGGGTTCCTGCACATAATCAGGCGGGAGGAAACGCTCGGGTGTCACCATTGCCAGGATCGCCCAGAGGACACGGTAGAGCATACGGTGGAGGTCTGCCCCGCTTGGGTGGAGCACCGCCGTGTCCTCATTGAGGCGATCGGTAGCGGCGGCGACCTCTCACGTCCGGGCCTGGTTCAAGCCATGGTCCGGGGCGAGAGGGAGTGGGGGCAGTCACGCTTTGTGACCGGTTAATAGCAATAGGGTCGCCCTCTCTTGCATGAGACTAGCATAGCCTGCATAGATGGGCGAAATTATAGGTGCACGAAGAAGAAAGTGATGTCTTACAAAATCCAGGTTGAATAACTGAATATCTTGATTTCAGGATTACATTCAACAAAAACGTGCTGCCAGCTTGTCTTCACGTAAGAGCGGCTAACGCTGAGACTGCTATCACCACCACATGGAGAGACCTGAAGTCGGACTCCACTGAAATGGCTGACACGATTCAGACGGTAGGTCACCATCACCAGAGCTGACAGATGCCATCATCTGCCCAGCCTTTTCCCAACTATGTTGAGGTCAACAATATAATATTTTATTTCATTTGCTAATATTTTACATAAATTATATCTATTTTATTATTTATTACTGCCCGTAACATCACAGCGGGCCCGGCCCTATCAGAATACCAGAGCGGCAGCGCTGCGACATATTTTTTTTTGATTTCGCAGCGTCATGCCTTTTGGCCTCGATTAGGATATTTTTTTTTTAATATAATTTTTTTTTTTTACTGTATTTAGATTAGTTTGTGTTCTTTCTGTACGAGTCGCAATAAATACTTTTTCTTTTTTTCTTTCTTCAACAATAGAGGAATACTAAGTGCCCATGTATTGTGAAATAAAATATTTTGATTTTGATTTGGAGAAATTATAGGTGTACGAAGAATAAAGTGATGTTTTACAAAATATTTTGATATTTTGAAATTATTTGTTTGTTAATTTCCAGATTAAGGTGGACAAGTTCACCCAAGAAGAGTGTAAGACTGCATATGCTCCGCCAAAACACTTCTTAAAGGATGAAATTGATTACGAAACTCAAATGTGCTATGGAAGCAAGACTCATTCTCCTGATAATTGTCGGGTAAATAAAACTTACATAATAATCCTACATTATAGCTATTACTATTAATGTTCCCACTGTTGGGGCTCAGGACTCCTCTCTGTGAGAGGGAGTGGGCCGTAATCCACCACGCGGGCCCAGTGCCGGCTGGTGTATATCACATGTCTTTTTATTGTTTCGGCCCAATACATGCTCACATTATTTCCACCAATTCCACCCCATTCTTAATCTGACTGTGGCACACACATTTTAATGGATTCACCTGATTCCAGACTTATTCAATTTCATGTCGAATATTAGTTTCCTCAACCAATCATAATTCAAAATAGTTGTAATAAAATTTATTGATTGATTGAAATTGTTCCGGGTGTCAATGTTGTGCAATTGCCAACACAGACTGAGCAACCACGAATTATAAATAAAACTGAAGAAATATGAAAGAAAGGGAAGGGGGCGAAGAAAGAAATATAAATTTAGAGATGATTTATTTCTCATACTTGTACTTAAATAATACAGTTCACTTAAAACGAGATGCAAAGTGAAATAATACATCAATAATAATAAGTCCATACTAATATTATAAATTCGAAAGTAAGTTTGTTTGTTTGTTACACTTTCACGCTAAAACGGCGAACGGATTTGGATGAAATTTAGCACGTGGCTAGACCATGACCTGGAGAAGGACATAGGCTACTTTTCATCCTGGATCGCCGACGAAGTCGCGGGCAACAGCTAGTATGTTTATACATCATCATCTGCCTAGCCTTCTCCCAATTATGTTGGGGTGTGCTTCCAGCCTAACCGAATATAGCTGAATACCAGTATTTTACATGGAGCGACTGCCTATCTGACCTCCACAACCCAGTTACTGAGTATACGATATCCCTTGGTAAGACTGATTGTCAGACTTTCGGGCTTCTGACGACCCGTGGCCGTAACGATTGTCTCAGATCCACGAATGACAGCAAATAATTATGTTCATAATCACAGTTCTTTAAATCCTCCGGTAAATCTATAAACAGTTGTGCTCCCTCAACCAATAATGTTTTTGCCGTAATTAGATCGTGCACGTGCAGTCATTAGTTGAATTTTTTTCTTCTTCTTCGGTATTCATGGTGATTTTTTAATGAGAATAATATGCAGGTGTAATACGAGTATGTGTAAAGTTGTGTGAGATTTAGATGCGTTTACAAACCTCAGTGTACCCCACGATGACATACAAACTGAAGTAATATTTTTTTATGTTTTCCAGGGTTTAGTCGGTGAACCTTTGATGATCAACACTCAATTCTCCCGCTGTATCTACACCATAATTGGAGTGACGTCATTTGACACTTCTCATTGTGGTCCTAATACCAGCACTCCTTATGTCTACACCAGGGTGGCTCACTACAAACCCTGGATTGAAAGTGTCGTGTGGGCTTGAATGATGGCTGGCGAATTTTTTTTTGGTTTGTGATCAAATACAATTATTGTTGAAAAAAAAATGTGTTTTTTCTAGACTACCTCATATACTTACCTAAAAATTGCATATACTCTTCTCTAATAAAGAGAACAGGCCAAGTACGGTCTGACTGACCAAATAAATGGATGTTGCTCGCAGAACAGATGGTCGATGGGGCCGAAAGGTTCTGGAGTGGCGACCGCGTGCCGGAAGACGTAGTGTTGGAAGGCCCCCCACGAGGTGGTCCGACGACCTTGTGAACCAAAGGAATCCGTTGGATGCGAGAAGCACAGAAACGGTCGAAGTGGAGGTGCTTAGGGGAGGCCTATGCGGAGCACCGCCGTGTCCTCGTAGAGGCGATTGGCAGCGGTGGCGACCTCTGCGATGAGTGGGAGGCAGTCGCCTCCTTCTGCGGAGCAGTCATGCTAGCGAAGGAGGTGGCGGGATGGCTGAGGGAGAGAGCCTCCCGTCCCAGCCGCCGCGGGAGACGCTCCGGGCGTCGGGAGCCGCGCGACGACTCCTGGCCACCGTATGCACGGGCCTGTGGACGGAGAGTAATGTGTAGCTCACTGTCCGATCAAGACCAGGCCCGTGCCGGACGGCGCGTACGTATTCCCACGCGTACGTTTCCCAACTATGTTGGGGTCGACTTCCAGTCTAACATGATGCAGCTGAATATTTTACATTGAGCGACTGCCTTTTTGACCTCCGTCACTGGCTATTATGAAAATAAAATGCTAGTCAAAATAACAAAAGTTTATCAACAATAAACATTACGTCTTACATAACCTCTGTCACTAACTGTGATAAAACAATTATTATTGAGATAATAATATTGTAGAAACGGAAAAGTAATTTTTATGATATGAATTTGCTCTTGATAGCCTATGGCATGGTCGTGTGGATACAAACATTATCTTGTTCTTGTTAGTCATCATAATAATATTATGATCTTCTAACCTTATCCAACACGTATTTAGTGTTAAATCCTCATGGACACCCTCCGTCTGGGAAGATTTTATTTTTGTTTTGTTCGCCTCAATACTGAATAAAAAAGAAAATTAGGAAAACCAGATTTCAGACATAAACGTAGGTAAACGATACCAAAATATTAGGTACTTCCAATTTTGACCCGACAATGGAGAAGACAATAGAGCAGGTAATATTTTCAAGGATATGTACGTATGTCCCTCCAATAGCGCGAACGCAACGACTGAGAGATTTATAGAATTTTAGAAGTCTGGGGAATTTCACTAGTGATACTTTTACGGATTAAGGGGCTTACAGGACCTATACACAAAAAACGCAAGCTTTAGAAGAAACAATAAAATTATATGATCGACTACAGTAAACAAAATCAGAAGTTCTTCTTCAGGATATATGCTAGTGTGTTGAAAACATAATATAACTAATTGGATACGATATAAAAAAATCATGATGATACCTCTAAAACTTTATTTTTGAAATAAAAACCATACTAATATACATACAATCATTCTGTTTTTTGTCAGATTATGCTACAAGCAACATACTAAAATACTAGTGTTTTATTTTTTAGTTAAAACAATTATTTTTTGTAATTAAATAATTGCTTCATGTTTTGCAACAAATTATCAGAGTTTTGTCATCGCGCTTCTCTTTCTTTTCTATGCAGTCCGACAGTGACCGCGCTTTAGGTCATGTAAGCCCCTTAAAAGTAAATTTTCAACTCACCCCTTCGTGAGGGGCGAATCACTACACCAAAATAATAAAAAACGGGGTAAGTGGAACATTTTAATCGAAAGGGGCAAGACCCAAGGGGCGAGCGGACCCCAAACCTGAAGTAGCTGTTTGTAATGTCGAAATAACAGCTTTTTACTAATGCATACAAAAGTATCCGCGGTATTCCTTTTTTTTTTTAAATTGATACATCTTTCCGTTTGTTCCTGCTAATCTCTGAAACGGCTGGATCGATTTTGACGAAACTTTTACTGGCTGATAGCTGATGTTATTAGGAGTAACTATTATGCTTCTTTTTATTTTAGAAAGAGAATTAGGGTTCCGCGTAATAAAATAATACTTAAAAAGGGAAAAGAGATTGTTTCTTTTTAGTGGTGGTTTCTACACATTCTCTGAGTGACACTTATCGTAGTCGCGGGCACAATTAGTATGATCCCACAGCAGTATGAGGAACGAATGTGTGACGAACACGTCCAACGGTACTCGTGGTGCGGGTTTTCACAAAAAAGATAAATGTCATAATTCATGATGTCATTCATGTTTTTGTTGTTGTGTTGTATTTATTGTTGTGTCTACGATCTGTAGGTCTGTAAAAGGTAAATAAATAAATTATTAATCACTATTCCTAAGGCCACGACAAGGTTAGATCGCTCAACAAAGCTATTCACAACCACTCTACAGGATTATATGCCTAGCCTTTTATCAACTATGTTGGGGTCAGCTTCCAGTCTAATCGGATGCAGCTGAGTACCTGAATACCAGTATTTTATATGAAGCGACTGCCTATCTGACCTCCACAACCCAATTGCTAGGTAATACGATACCCCTTGGTCAAAAGGCTCCTATCTCAGGAGCATTTTGAATACGAGCACGAGCAGTGTCCGTGTCTTACAAAATATGTCCGATCTTATCGCTGAAAGTGATATTTTAAAAACACCTATTTAGATATTACCAACAAAACAATTTTGGATTTAATAATATTTTTATAAGAAGAAAAAATTTTAACTGCAACATAAAGATATGATAATTCAAAACAATTTTATAGGTACCGAGAGATAAACGTTTACCTATATATCAAGATGTGCTGTGTAAATTATCTTCAGTCGAAGCTCAGCGTTCATGCCAAGCGCGTGCTTCGTTAACATGTATAAATATATTTTATTGTATCTGTGTGTCTGTTTGAGTGGCGTAATATGTGATCTTAACAAGGGTGAAGGTAATTTTTTATTATTTAAATTAATGCTTATTTAAGGACGCTATCACATTTTCCACGAATAACAGTGTTTTTCAGGTGTGTACCAGTTTAATGAACTGCCGGTCGATTCTGTAAAAATCTCACCGTGGAAACTTAGGTGAAGTGAGTTTGTTTTTGCTAGGAATTGACACTATTGACAGCTCACTCCACGCTCACTTCACTTAAGTTTTCACGGTGAAATGGTTACAGAATCGCATTGCTGGAGTTACGACTGCGGGGATATCTCGGTTTTAAATTAAAGATAATATTATAATCATCTCCAGAATGGCCCCAAGACAATTTAGTAGCCCCATACAAAATTTTTGCAAAAGGTTACTAAACAATTTATGCTCGTCACAATGCGAATAGTAAAATGGAGGTGAACAATTAACGTCCCTCCGTGCCTCGGAAAGCACGTTAAGCCGTTGTCGCGCTGTCATCTTCGACAGTCGTTCCAGGTCGTCAGAAGCCCGAAAATCTGACAACAAGTCTTACCAAGGGGTATTGTATTACCCAGTAACTGGGTTGTGCAAGTCAGATAGGTAGTCGCTCTATGTAAAATACTGGTATTCAGCTGCATTCGGTTAGACTAGAATCCGACCCTAACATAGTTGGCAAAAGGCTACGTAGAAGATGATGAATAATGTGAATCACTAACTTATTTCAGGGGCTGACTGCGAGTGGGATGGAGTCAAAGGGAAATGTGTGAAAGAGACGCAATGTTTGACCACACTCGACACCCGGGGCGACAAACATCTCGTAAGTGACGTCATCAGAATTTTATTTTGGTTTTATGTTGCACATCACGCTTTTTTCTATCTTCAGCCTTTATTTTCATCTGTAAGCTTTCTTCAGTAAACGAGTTTACGAGTTAGAGGTCGTGGGTGTGAACTGTGTCCAAATTAAAATTATTTTTTCTTTCTGACTGTCTTTCTTTCTGTATTTCTTTCTTTCTTTTCTGTATTTCTTTCTTGATATACTATAGCGAGCTGTATTAAAAATATTATTAAAAAAAAATTTGCCTTAAAATACTTCATTTTATTTTCAGGTTTGTTCCAAAAAAAATGACGTCACCATCGTCTGTTGCACTGACTGCGAACTAGTCAATAGCACAAGGTAGCTACAATTTGACACTTAATCTGCATTCGCAATTTATTTGCCAAAAATATAAACAAATATGAGTTTATGGAAAAATAACTTTAAATCCTACACAATAAACTGCAGTTTACGATACAACTTCAAAAACTTTATATATCTTTTTCAATAGTCCTAGTCACTCTGAAATCAACTTAATTACCATTTAAATAAAGTATGCGAGTTCCGCACCCCCGGCCATAGGTAGAGGTGGAATACCGCAGAGGTAAGAGTCCGGCATGCCCCTCTGTCACCCCCACAATGGAGGAAATCCATGAGGATTTCCACCGCGAACCACAAAAAAAAGGGCGTCTCCTCCTTGCGATTCCACTCACATTATATGCCTTGTTAGCCTTGACTCATTTCTCGATCGTGAAGTTTCATTTATTTATTTCCTTTTCAGAAATGTGGTGATGAGTCCAACGACTGGTTTCTACTGGAAGGATGGCACCAAAGCTAGAGACAGTAAGTTTCATATCCTTTTTGCTAACTCTTCTTACGTTTTGCCTATCAATGTTAGGCGACTCGCTCCTTACAACGTGGGACCTACATGACTGGCAAAATAGGCATGTTGTATACATCTCTGCTCTAACTTTTTTAGAATTACTATAAGTATAAATTCAACAATCAATATTTTGTAACAATATAGGTCATTCAATTTGGTCGATGAGGCCGAAAAGTTCTACTGGTAGACGAAGCGTTGGAAGACCTCCCACAAGGTGGACCAATGACCTGGTCAAGGCCGCAGCTTTCGTCAAACCTGCCTGTTAACGTCTAGCCAAGTGTCCTGATGATCTTCTTGGTCGCGTACTTCATTACTGAAGGTCGCGTCCCTGAAAGGCCTTTATGGTTTTATGTACGAGGTTCCTCCTCAGCATCTCTCAGGGCGGTCGTAACAGAGAGTATACTGAGGGCGGTTACTTGGGCTGACCAGTGATTAGGTGACCGGCCATGAGGTCTTTTCCCATCTACCTTACTCATCACCATCAACTTTCCAAGATTATCTGGTTCCCGACAGGCAATGTGACTAAAGTAACCGAGAATCCTTTGATAACCAATTTATACAAATTATCTGAAATATTCCAGGTTGTCTCGAGTACTTAAACACTCTTCCGTATAGTTGTCGCGAAGGAGGTTTCTATTCTGGCATTAGCAAGGACTTTGACGAGGATCGGAAATGCCACAGAATAGGAATGTGGGGCATCGGAGGCGCCCCATCACCAGGGTCTAAACCCGGTGCTAAATACCCTCACCAGGTATGGCATTTTAAAATTGTCTCCACAATTACTTAAATTAACGTGGCGCACACAGTGGGCCTAGTTCTACGAATTTACAAACGTCACAATGGTTTCGGCGGTAGGAGCTCGTGGCAAAAAAATAACAGCAGCACGGGTCGATCAACACAGGTAATATGAAACAATGGATAAGGAATTTCCTTCAAAATCCTTCCGGGGGTGCTGAACGTGGATAGGACGATTATTGTGGACTATATGATGGAGAATTGTGATGGTAAAAGTTGGACTGTTGTCAATCTGTAAGACATTTTCTATGTTTTCTTTGAAGCAATAGACTAGAGCAGTGGTGGACCAGTGTTAACGGTCCCGACATACGAGTTTGTGGGTTGTGGGTTCGTGCACAGCCAGGCGCTTTACTTTGTGTAAATAATCTCACTGCTCTCAAAGCGGTGAAGGAAAACATAGTGAGGAAACCGGCATGTCCTAGAACCAAAAATTCGAAGACATGTGACATCTACCAACACGCACTGGGCCCACTCCCTCTCCAAGAGAGGAGGCCTGTATCCCAGCACTTGGAACATTAAACGGCTGATTATGTAATAGACTAGAATTTAGAAAGTGTAAAAGATTTTAGTTTCCGTAAGGCAGCGAAGGTTAGATTGACCTGCAAAATCAAGAGCAATGATTTCATGAAGATTGTCAAGAAAAGGCTTGGACTTCAATCACTACCTACTCACTCGTAAAATAAAAACAGTATACGACATTCATCTTTAGAAAGTATTATATTCTAGGATGTTATAGGGCAAACAGACTTTCATCAGTTTACATATGACAGGTTCACTCGCCAAGAACTAAATGTAATGCTATGCTTCTATAATGCTATGCTATGCTTCTGAAAAATATCACTTAGGTTATTAGCAAAATTGGTCAACTGACCAGCGTTGCTATTCACAACCATTCCTCAGGTTACCTGATTTGCCTTGTTCCTGACCGCAAAGTTACCGTCGAAAGAATAGCGGTCATCTATTTGGTTTCAACTGTACAACATTCGGGTTTCGGATTTGTAAACAGCGTTAAGAGGACTCCTTCGATAACATTGATTGATATTCAATTCAGCACAGAAGCGTATCGAATTTATAGCTATGCTGCTTCGAAGTGACCAAGATTTTGATTGCAGATGTTAATTCCTGTTTTTCCAATCACCAGGCAATGCTGGGTTACGGTGAAGACTTGGCGTCAGCTCAGTGGAATGCTGGAGGTTCTATTATCAGCAATAAATATATCCTGACCGCTGCTCATGTCAGCAATCAGGGTACAATGAAGTAAGAACATCTAAATTCCTTTCAATGTTCATAGCACACGTATCAAATCGGAAAGGGATCGGCACCGTATCGCCTTTCGCCTCGCCGTTAAACAGGCGTCAACCTAACGTAAACACGTAACCAAAGCGTCACTCTGAACTCAACTTAATCATCATTGATATTTGTTTAACTTGTAATAGGGTGAAGGCAGCACTTTACGCACTGCGCACTTTTACGTCCGCGCGGAACTAGTTGGCCGCGCCTTAGGTATGTAAGCGGTGGGACTGAGGGGCGGGGGCGCTTTGGCTCACTCAGTACGTGCTTTGCGAACAATAGGCAATCCTCATGCCCCACCCAAGGCGCGGCCAACTAGTTCCGCGCGTACTATAAACGTTATTAAAATTTGTACATGGTAAGAATACGCGGGAAATAGTAATTACTATACAGAATTGGGGCCCTGATACTTTTCGACAAGACTATTTTAACATTTTTCTAACTTCCACAGAGTTGGCCCGAAATTCGTCGCGTTGGGTGTTGAGAAACGTTCTGATTCGCCAACTGCCTGGCAGACTCATAAGGTGAAGAGAATCATCCAACACCCAGACTACAAGCCTTCTAGTAAATATAACGACATTGCCCTCATTGAGACAGAGACACCGTAAGTATAGACACGCACCATAAATTCAAGGCCTTTCCTTAAACAAGGTTCATCATCATCAGCCTATAATGTTCCCACTGCTGGGACACAGGCCTCCTCTCAGTGAGAGGGAGTGGGCCGTAATCCACCACGCGGGCCCAGTGCGGGTTGGTAGATGTCACATGTCTTCGAATTTTTGGTTCTAGGACATGCCGGTTTCCTCACGATGTTTTCCTTCACCGTTTTGTGAGCAGTGGTGATGAAATAATTTACACAAAGTAAAGCGCCTGTCTGGGTTCGAACCTACGACCTACAACTCGTAAGTCGCGGCCGTTACCACTTGGCCACCACTGCTCACTTGGCCACCACTGCTCAAACAAGGTTAAATGTAATTATCTAGCGAAACTTCGCAGCTGTGACGAGGAAAGAATTGATTTCTAAACATGATAAAACAAAAATAAATTAATTTGATGATTTTTTTTTGTGGGGTTATCGACCGCAGTTAGTGTTATTTTCTCGGTTAATAGCCGAAGTGCGGCTACACCTAGTTTTAGTAGGAAACAACTGCGGCTACACCTAGTTTTAGCTGGGTATACAACTAGGTGCAGCCGGCCACATGCGATTCGTGTGTACTTCGGGAGGCGACGTAAAATTTTAAAATGATTGTGTTGCTATTTTTAGGGGTCTACGACCGCTGGTAGTGTTGTTGCTTGAAGAAAGAGTTGAGAAAATGTGTTTTATCGCGTTTCGATTACAAAAAAAAACATATTTTTAACCTGATATTTCAAGTGAATATTTTACGGCTACAGCCTACACCTAGTTTTAACTAAACCTAACCTTGAGGTGCCGTTCGCTCGCTCTTGCATGTCTGCATAGTCTGCATAGTCTGCACAGACGGGAGAAATTATGTGTATACGAGTGTATGGTGCACGAAGAAGAAAGTGATGTCTTACAAAATCCTGGTTGAATAACTGAATATCTCGATTTCAGGATTACATTCAACAAAGACGTGCTGCCAGCTTGTCTTCACGTAGAAGCGGCTTACGCTGAGACTGCTATCACCACCACATGGAGAGACCTGAAGTCGGACTCCATTGAAATGGCTGACACGATTCAGACGGTAGGTCACCATCACCAGAGCTGACAGATGCTATCATCTGCCCAGCCTTGTCCCAACTATGTTGAGGTCAACAATATAATATTTTATTTTATTTGCTAATATTTTACATAAATTATATCTATTTTATTATTTATTTATTTCTGTAGCTGCCCCTAACATCACAGCGGGTGCGGCCCTATCAGAATACCAGAGCGGTTATAACAAGTTGCCAAAGCCGGTTACAGAACTTAGCAATGCAAAGTTCAAAACCTTCATCAAACGTGTCCTTAGCAAAAAAGCATATTATAAGTGTAGCGGTATCTACAACGCCACATGCAAACAACGCGTCATACTGACGCCACGCAAATCCTGCATCGCGCAAGCAGAGTTTACCGCGCAACTAGCATAGATACAACGGCCCGACATGAATCATCGGGCAGTTGCCCGCCAGACACGACACCCGTCTGGTCGGAGGATCCTCCCTTTTCTATGGAGGTTGAGTCAGTTGAGTGAACTTTACACCCTGTTCCTCATACCTCTATATAAGATTAAAGACTACGTTGAAGACAAGGTAGTTTGGCAATAATTCCTTCTGCACATGTGGCTTCCCTGGCACCTCATTAACGGCATAACTAAATGTCTAATAACAGCTGTTCTCAAATTAAGATGTTTATTTTTTGTTTATTTTTTACATACTTCTTTGACATAATCTTCTTAACAATTAACAGTTATATACAAAAAAATATAATTTTTCACCTCTTTAAGGCTCCTGCAAACAGGCGCGACACGCGATATAATCGCGCGCAACACAAAGGCACCGCTCGTTGCGCCACTTGCGGTGCTTTTGTGTCGCGTGTCGTGTCGCGCATGTTTGAGGGAACCTTTGGTAGTGGTTGTAATGGCAGTCATATCACTTGGTTTTAGTAGGTTTTTATATTTTGTTTTTTATAAAATTTATCCTTTTGATAGATTCTTATTTTGTAAATAAGTTTTTATTTTATCAAGTACCTGGTACTTGTTGACAAGCCTACGCTGTCCTCCCATACCAACTGTAATTTAAAAACATTTTAAAAGCCAATTATTTTTAAAAATAGTAACCGTGGAGTTTCTTGCCGGCTCTTCTCCATAGGAAACGACCAATTGGAACCGTGCACTTAGCTTCTGACGTTTCATAAGACAAGTGCCCATGTAGATTTATGTGAAATAAAATATTTTGATTTTTTGAAGTTATTTGTTTGTTAATTTCCAGATTAACTTGGACGAGTTCACCCAAGAAGAGTGTAAGACTGCATATGCTCGGCCAAATCGCTACTTAAAGGATGGAATTGATTACGAAACTCAAATGTGCTATGGAAGCAAGACTCATTCTCCTGATGCTTGTCGGGTAAATAAAACTTACATCATAATTCTACATTATAGCTATAACTTTAAGCCATATAATGTTTATGACAAAATATTAATATAATATGATATGATTAGAATGTTCGCACTGCTGGGGCTCAGGTCTCCTTTCTGTGAGAGGGAGTGGGCCGTAATGACTGACAGACTGACAGACTGAGCAAGCACGAATTATAAACAAAACTGTAGAAAGAAGGAAGGAGGAAAGAAATATAAATATAGAGATACTTTATTTCTCATACTTGTACTTAAATAATACAGTTCACTTAAAATGAGATACAAAAAAAAAAAAATTAATTTTACTTCTTGTGCTGTATTTTATAGCTCTTTTATTTTTTAGTTGTATGTTTGATTGTACGGAATTCATGGTGGTTTTTTTAATGAGAATAATATGCAGGTGTAATACGAGTGCATAGGCCCATCTAAATCCCACACAACTTTACACATAGGTGTAAAGTTGTGTGGGATTACACTAGATTTAGATGGGCTTACTAAACCTCAGTGTACCCCACCATGAAAAATACAAACTTAAGTAATATTTTTTTGTTTTCCAGGGTCTATCCGGTGAACCTTTGATGATCACCACTCAATTCTCCCGCTGTATCTACACCATAATCGGAGTGACGTCATTTGGCACTTTCCATTGTGGTCCTAATACCAGCACTCCTGATGTCTACACCAGGGTGGCTCACTACAAACCCTGGATTGAAAGTGTCGTGTGGGCTTGAATGATGGCTGGTGGATTTTGTTTTGGTTTGTGAACGAATAAAATTATTATTGTTGAAAAACAATGGGTTTTTTCTAGACTACCTCATATACTTACCTAAAAATTGCATATACTCTTCTCTAACAAAGAAAACAGGCCAAGTACGGTCTGACTGACCAAATAAATGGATGTTGCTCGCAGAACAGATGGCTGATGGAGCCGAAAGGTTCTGAAGTAGCGACCGCGTGCCGGAAGACGTAGCGTTGGAAGGCCTCCCACAAGGTGGACAGACGACCTTGTGAACCGCAGGAACCCGTTGCATGCGAGAAGCACAGAACCGGTCGAAGTGGAGGTGCTTGGGGGAGGCCTATGTCCAGCAGTGGACGTCTTTCGGCTGAAATGGTGATAATGATGACGAGTCGGATTTGTGTACGGACGCCAGCACATCAACCTACCCGAAACTGTCATATTTCCCCAATCAACTTTGAACCTTATGCTTTAGTGATAAAGTTGTAAATCGATTGTAGTAACTTGATGTGCTGGCGTCTGTACTAATGGTTCCGTACCACCGAAATTTTTAGCCCAGGTTGGCACGGGACCGATTTTCCCGCAGCAACACTGCTTAGCGCCGAGAGTTGACAATTCAACAGTGTGTCTTTTTGACGAGCCTGGGATGCGCTCTGTTGGATTCTAAACGCTAGGTTCAACGCCGACAGTTGAGAATCCAGTGCGCGGGAAAATCCCGCCGCGATATTTTAACGTCCGTGTGCGAACGTGGGCGGCATTTTTTTTTTTTTTTTTTTTTTGTTCCGGGGTGGAAAATCCTCATGGATGTCCGCCGCCCTGGGGCGGGCGACGGGGTCTGTCAGACTCTTACTGACTAAAAACCACCCCGGTGTTCCATCTCACACCTACGCCGGGGGTCGCGGGAACGTACGATCCTTCCGCAACCCCCGGCTGGTGCCGGCCCGCCGCAGCGGGCCCCGTCTGGTCAGGGGGGGGAGTGAGGTGTTTGACTCCCCCCGC
Source organism: Luperina testacea (assembly GCA_927399505.1). Lineage (NCBI taxonomy): Eukaryota > Metazoa > Arthropoda > Insecta > Lepidoptera > Noctuidae > Luperina > Luperina testacea. The sequence continues at coordinate 1,901,191 of OV656785.1, read as the reverse complement.
GACGTCTAAGAGGGGCGCGCGTGGAACACATCGCGCCGCCACCTCGGGTCCTGATGTGTGGGGGGCGACGGACGTCCCCGAGTCCGTCGCCCCTGGACCCGTTTAGGGGGGCCGGAAGAGGGCGTTGTCCGCCCTCCGCCGACGCCCGGTGCGCCTGCTGCGGGCAGGGTGAGTGGACGAGATCTCCCTCTCCCTTTCCGCAGCCTCCTTCTGCGAGACGACCGTTTCGCAGAAGGAGTGGGCGGCATACCTTCGCTAACGTCTTAGGACCTATTTTGATTCCTCTAGTGCAGGGGTGGCCAACTTTCCTAGACCCAAGATCTACTGTTCACTGACAACACCCTGTGCGATCTACCAATTACATACTTCTTGAAATCTTAAATGAAACAGCATAGTTCAGTACACAATTATTTTGTATTTTTTATTTAATTAAGAGGGAAAATATAATTCGTAACTCCGTTAAGGCTCCTTCAAACAGGCGCGACACGCGATATAATCGCGCGCGTTTTTGCGCTTGTCGCGCCTGTTTGTAGGAGCCTGAAGTCTGTCGTCAACTGACTGACGGAGTGACAACCGTCCGCGTCCCGCTCCCGCGTCCCACACGCTTCCCGCTTATTGTTATCGCGCACCGAAAACAAAAGAGAGCTATGCTGCATAGAAGAGAGGATAAATAACGTGACGGAACGGCGATTGAAAAATGACACAAGATGATGCGTGGAGCAGTTAGTCATTAGGTACGTTGTGCAGTCTTTTCTACGTATTTATATTTTTTCCTTGCCACGATCGACTGGACTAATAGTCGCGATCGACCGGTTGGCCACCCCAGCTCTAGTGGGTTTTAGGTTTATGTTCATAGGTGTGTCCGTGGCAGTGGCACGGCACCACAGCGAGCCCCGTGCTATGGCAGCTTGGAACATACAGCAATTTCAGTTTTTTATTGAGTAAAGCGCCATCTCTGTCACAGAGAACTATATTATAATGTAGTCTGTGGCGGGCCCTTTATGGAATTCCAGCGCTGTGGTATTTTTTTTGTTATTATATCGAATTTTCATGCTGGGATAGGAGACTTTTCGGCCTTGCACAGGTCTCCTTTTTTTTTGTTAGATGAAGATAATATTTGTTTGTCTAAAACATGGGTATACAATCATACACTCACATCTCACTCACATGGCATCAAGGTGTTACATTCAATTAAATCAAAATCAGTCATCTGTTGCCTCAACAGCGTAAAACTACAAATACAAAAATAATAACAATAATACAGAAATTAATACAACTTGTTCAGTTAGTATAATACTAAAATGTCAAGATTTCATGAAATAGTCATTCAGTAGGATTACTTGATCTTAGAGAGTTGTGTTGACGACTTTAATGATTATAATTCTGTAAATACATATTCGTTACGGTCGCGAATTATATTTCAATCAGCGTACAACTCAATAATGACCAGCAAATTGCAATTGAATTTCGCGGGCGCATTTCAGTATCTGCATAAGGAGCTCTAAAAAGGGTAAAGCCACTAATAAAAACCTCAAAACTTATAATACCTATATCATTTATTGATATTGAATTCATTCCTCGGTAGTCACATACATACATACTTAACTTATAGTTTTTGAAACTCAGAAACTCAAGAAAAACTTAGTTTTTTGGCGTTGAAGTCTGAACTCAACAGTTACTTCTACCACTCCAGCCGACTCCTTCAAGGCCACACGACGCTCTCAATCCAGGGCACGTAGTGGAAGACCCGGGTGTACATGCCGGAGCCGGCAGAGATGCCGCATTGTCTGCCGTATGACGTCACACCCAGCACTGTGTATGCGCAGCTCAGGAACTCGTTTGCAGTTTGGAGAGGACCACCGCTGTCACCCTGGGGACAATATTCTTTGGTTTTGACCTTTTGCCTGTATAAAACTACAAGCCCGCACCGACCGACCGACCGTGACTTCATCCGCATGAAAAATAAAAAGTCAATTTATTCAAACTAGGCTGAGAATCAGCACTTTTTGAACGTCAAAATAACATAAGACATACCCCCAAAACGCCCGCCCTTCAACACTTTCAAATGCTTCAGCTGGGAAGAAGTGGCGCAACACTCTTCCCAGCAGATAAACTCCCCAGCAGAAATTCATTGTTCCCCGACCCACCATCGCATCGCCTGCCCGTGCTTGACCCTCAAGGTATGTCCAGACCTGACGAATGCGCCGCTCGCGAACTGCGCGCGTGCATTTCATGTTCGTACACAGCCTCTACTACGCGCCGTACTCGAGCGGCGCAAGCAAATTCACAACTGAGGCTCAGATAGTTCAAACGCGAAAGAAGCTATGTGAGCACGAGATGCGCGCGCGCTGCATGAGAGCGCCACTCAAGCCTTGCCGGAGTTGCACCAAACGTAGACTGTAACCACACTCGTGCAACTCGCGCGCAGTTCGCAATTTAAGCGGCTCGCGAGCGGCGCATTCGCCAGATCTGGACACACCTTTAAGAGCCGAGCAAAAATAAAAAAAGAACAAACGCTGAGCGAAAACGAAGTGACAGCGCGGGCAGGCGATGCAATGCGACGAGGTGGGTCGGAGGAACAAGAAATTTCACGCGGACGAAGCTACCTAGTAGTAAGTAAAACTTTCATACCTCACAAGTGTCTTTAGCTTCCTTCGTGTCTCCGTAGCACATCTGCGAGGTGTGATTGTAACCTTCACGCAGATGACGGTGTTTAGGATACAGCTGCGAACACTTCGCCTCTGCATACCTCTGCAGTCTAACCTGGTCAGTAGTCATGAAAAATAAGGTTAAATCTAAACATAACAACACGACGCCTGTAGTTTCCGAAGGGTTACTTAAAGGTGTATCTGAGAGCCTTTCACACCATGTTTTTTTTATGCGCTGACGACGCGCGTTTTTCATTAGCGCGCCCTCTGCGCGTTATCAACACGTTTTAGATTTTACACGTTTGTATGTTTTAAAAGCAGCACGAAGGCTAGGGTAAGCAGAGTTGTCTCAAGCGACGCCATGGTAATGCTGTGGTTCCAAATATGATATAATATAAAAGCTTGTCGCGAGATTTAAGTTCTAGTACCTATTTAATTACTTTGAAACATTTAAAAATTAAAATCAATCAGATTAAGTTATTTAATTTACTTGTTTATCTACACAGGTAAATTTCGCGACAAGCTTTTATATAATTTAAATTGTGTAATGACTAATGACGTTATAAGTTGATAGTGAAAGTTTTAAAGGAAAAGTTTATTTTATTCTTTTTAGAGCATTTAAATAAAAGCTTGTTTTTAGATTTTTTTTTACTTTTGATTATTTTTTTACTTTTTAGTTAGCGCTGGACAGGTTTCTTAGTCTGTTTATTAACTTGCATTCGTATTCTCAGTAAGTCATTTCATTTGATACCCATATTGTAGGAAAGCATAGAAAACTTAGTCCGCCATCTTTAGAAGTCCGCCATATTGGACTTAGATTGACGTCACTTTATTTTTCGAATTATTTTCCGCAAGCCCTTTCATTTGATACCAATACTGTAGGAGTGCATTAAAAATAACTAGTCCACCATCTTGGATGTTCCGCCATATTGGATTTAGAATGACGTCACACAGCTAACCATGCATTGTCATCCAAACTAAACGTGTATACAAAATTTCAGCTCAATCGAATGAAGATTTCTGCTTCAAAATTGAGTTGCAAGATTCGACCCGAACAAGCATAGTTACATACATACATTGCAGGTTAAATAAAAGCTCGAAAAATAACGTGTGAGCTCACTCTTCTCAGTATGGACACTTTTTCGCTAAATAGGGTGAGCGCAAATCTAGTGATTTAAATCTTTTAGCAGCGGGGTTTGACTTTACAGTGTCGAGAACGCTCCCTTGGAAAACACGCTAATTTACTTTCTTAATAACGTTTCAGGGACGTCGTAACTGCCCCGTTGGTCTCGTGGTCGCAAACGCGACTGCTGACTGCGGTCCTGGGTTCAATTCCCCATTATTAGTCCGATTTTTCCATTAGAAATTTCTTAGTAACAGTGCCTCGGATAGCACGTTCAGCCTTTAGCCCTGCGCCTGATCTGATCTCTCCGTTCGTGTCGGATTGCCCTCCCAACGGACTATGAAAATGAAGGAAGAGAGAGTGCCCCTGCGTCTGCGCACACATTTGTGCAGTATAATACCTCCCACGCTGATAGCTGAGCTCCGCTGAGATTGGTCGCCAAGGCCGAAATTCGGTCTGTAGTGTGTGAAAAAAAAACAAAAAAGAACAGTGGCAGTCCGGGAGTGCCGACAGAAGTGAAAACTTGAACAATTACGTGTGTATTTTGTGAATCGTCTTATAAACAAAACACGCGCGGTACCGGCTACGGCCATCCGTCTTACGAATTTTCGATCAGGTCACGTGTCCTGACGCGAGTTTAACATTTTTTACCCATTACAAAAAAAAGTGTACAACGCCGCTAAAGAAGTTTTCACTTCAAAAAGCTACTTACAGTCTGCAAAATGTCTGCCAATCCCTGTCGATGTCCCAGGGCACCCCATCCAATAGCTTCAGCTATCACTGCTGACTCTGGTAACAAAGGGAGACAGGCTGGCAGTATGTTGAATCTGAAGGTTATCCTGGATAGAAAATCAAAGTTGTCAGTTTGAATCGAGAGATTGCAATATGTACAAAACTTTCACACTCTGAAAGCAGCTACGAAACAGTAACCTGATTGGTCGAAAATTGTCCCACAGAAATGTAGTAACGGGATAAAAAGTATCCTACTTCGTAAGCCAGGTCATGGTGCCAAATTTCATCCAAATCCGTTCAGTCGCTAAGGCGTGAAATGGTAACAGTTGAGGTACGAGTTCGTAGCCGACCGCAGACGGCAGCAGCAGACGACGTGTCGCTGCAACACTACTGGTTTGTATGTATTCCTATGGAACACCTTCCGCAGCTAGCCACACGTCACCCGACTACACGCCGCACGACCGCAGACGTCGTGTCGCCCGACCGCAGACGTCGTGTCGCCCGACCGCAGACGTCGTGTCGCCCGATCGCAGACGTCGTGTCGCCCGACCGCAGATCAGTAGTGTCACCGACACTGGAGTGACAGCACGTTGAATCTTTCTCAAAAAAAGAGTTTTTCCGATTCCGAAGAAGAAAAACTGATAAACCAGGTGGCCTAATATCCTACACTGAACGATGCATATCACAAAAACCATATATCTCTACACTAGTATAATAAAAAAATAAGTCATCGATGTCTTCTTCCTCTTCTAACAAAAGATACAAAAGTAAATCACGATCACTGATCCCAAACAGGTCAGAAATTTGTCTCAGGGAAAATTAAAAACTAACTGGAATACGGCGCTGCCGTCAGCTGCTGCATCCATCTGCGGTTGGGTTCGGAATCATGACTGCAGGGACATGACGCTACGACGTGTCGGTACGATATGTCGTAACATCACGTCGTCCGCTGCTGCTGTATGCGGTCGGCTACGAATTCGTACCCTAAAAGATGATTTCCACCAAACGGCTCGCATCGCATCGCATCGGAACGGATAATCTTTAAACGATATTAAATCGTGTACACAGTATTTAAAGTCTGTATTACCAAGCCGCGCACAGCAGCTTGAGCACGGACGTCTTCCGCGACACGCGATCGTAGCCGAAAGTATGCTGCGACGCGCGATCGGCTCCGTTCGCCTGTCGTCATATCCGATCGAATCCTTTCGGCTGTCGTCGCGTGTAGAACACGTCAACATGGTAGGATTGAAACTATGTGATTAGGCGCAGAAACGGATACGTTCGCAAGCGACAAAGTGTTACATCTGTGCACGCGACGGTGACGGTACGGAGCCGATCGTATGCGCCGACATGCTGCCGGACGCGATCGGCTGTCGCCGCATCCATTCGTATCCTTTCCGCTCCGATGCGATGCGACCCGTTTAGTGGAAATCATCCGTTAGTTACTTTTGCATTTTGCTTCTTCTTTTCGTGTCGATGGTACTCTTACTACAGTGGAGTCATTTTAATAGGTAACATTTGACGTCTGTCAGTTTTGTCCTCATAGTGAGGTGACCTGCTTATAAACATCGATTAAAGTGAATGAATCGATACGGACTTGAAACATATGCGAATTTTAAAAATCATCAGGCGAATCCCTGTCCCATTATTATTATTTTTTTCGTAAATTTAAGGAGCAAAATAAGACAAGTACACAATTTAACAAAAAAATTGCATTTATTCAGTTGAACTATCAGAACTGTTAAAAGTATTGTCATCTTCATCACTGCTGTCAGCACTCAGAGATATTATTAATTCATTTTCAATAATATTGTCTATTCTCACATCTCGTTCAAAATCTTGTAAAATTATTTTCTTTGTTTTCTCTACGACTTTTTTCCAGTCTTCTGTAGTGACTTCTGCACACGCAGTTTGTAGCAGAGACATCATTTTAGCAGTACTGAAGGGTGGTTCAGTATTGTTCCGCGCTGCATAACCCTTTATTTGTGCCCAAATAAGCTCGATGGCGTTATACTGGCAATGGTAGGGAGGCAATCGAATAACTTCGTGTCCATGCTCTAGGGCTAGTTCATCGATTACATAGCGGAGCTTGGACGGCTTAGTTGCTTTTACTAGATTTAACAACTCAACTTTTAATAAAGTTGGACTTGCATCCACACCATTTCTTACCAGCCACGAGACAATTTCTTGCTTTTTATTTGCTTGAGTTGGTGGTTTATCAACTTGTACAGAATGATACGGTGCATTGTCCATTATAATTTTCGATGGGTTTTCTAAGCTGACTAGCAGCTTCTCAAACCACTCTTTAAAAACCTCAAAGTTTATTTCCTCATGGTAATCACTTGTAGTTTTAGAGGCGAATGCGAGGAGGCAGTTTTTCTATTTCATTATTTTTTGTATTTTTATACCTAGTTAGTTAAAAGAATAATAAATAAATTTTTTATTATAATCACAACGTGGTTATTAATTTATGGTGATATTTCTTCACAAGTCATCATTGCATTCGATTCTACTTATCAGCTTTCGATTTTTAGAGTAACATCCCTAGTGTTTAAAAAGAAAAATGGTTAACTGACGTAACCTTGTAACGACGTTCAGTTCTTTAGATCAGAAATTGTTTATTATGTTTAGAATGGTTTATTAATGAAAGCAAATCGTAAAATTACTCGTATCGGTCATTATTACAATAAATATGTAATCGTAATTGAAAAAAGGTAAGCAATTGTGCAGTTCTAACGAAACGAAAAAATATGTTATTTTATGCCCGCCGTTACAAGGTTACGTTGTTGAATATTTGATGAATTGTCAAATGTTACCTATTAAAATGACTCCACTTTAGTTGTTTTTTTTAGGATTCTGTACCGAAATGGTAAAACGGAACCCTTACGGTGAGACTCAGTCTGTCTGTCTGTCCGTCTGTCACAGCTAGAGAATACAATCCCGGGATCCCTTATCTCGGGGTCCCGGGATCCCGAACGTTTTCTGGCCCCGAAAATCCCGGGACTGTACTTGGCTAATTTCGGGATTTTCGGGATTGCCACAAACAAGTCTAGTTTGTATTCCGTAGTCCGTTGCGCCTTGAAAATAACCTTGCCTAGATTATTTTAATACATTACGACAAAAAGCAACTCGTACAATACGTAGGTACCTACTATTTACTACACAGGTACAGTTAGAGAATACAATCCCGGGATCCCTTATCTCGGGGTCGGGATCCCGACCGTTTTCTGGCCCCGAAAATCCCGGGAACCTGAACGAGCGTTTTCAGCTGCTGCTTATGTTGGCAATAAACTACGAAGCAGGCTCAGTCAAACATTGGATGCTTTGATATTTCTGCGATTATATTTTCGAAATTCTATTCTAAATAGTTACCTATTATGTGCTGTTTTTTAATTTCTTGCAAAAGTATAGTATTTTTTGGGTTGTGTTTTTTCTTTTCTTATTATTATTCTGATTTGTGTTGTGCAAAGACATAAAGACATTTTTTTTTAATTACTCGTTTTTTTTAATTTTAGCCCAATTAGAAACCACATAGTCTAATCCCGGGATAAACCCGGGATCCCGGGAAAAGGCTTCAAAAATCCCGTAAGCCCGGGATTGAAAAACATGCTCGGGATTGTATTCTCTAGTCACAGCTGGATATTTCAAGAACTACTAATGCTATAAACTTGAAAGGAATAGTTTTAGATGACGTTTGCCTGACTATTTGGCAAATAAGAAAGCAATAAAAATATTTTTCTTCTTTTTGCGACAGGGACTGAAAGGGTTTCTGAAAAGTCTTAACATTATGCTGAGCTATGGCCGTTTTGCGTAGATGTGACGCACGTTTTCTCCCAAATTGTTATTTTTTGCAGCGTCATTTCTGCCGCAAATAAACGTTTTTTTCTTTCAAGACACCTAAACTAGAATAGTTCTTCAAAGGAAGGAGAACTTCCAAATACCATACTTACGTATTCTCAGTCTCGAGCAGTGCGATGTCATTGTACTTGGAAGGTGGCTGGTACCCAGGGTGGGCGATGATCCTCGTCACATTGTGGGTCTGCCAGTACTCGGGAGAATCGGAACGCTTTAGTATACCTAAGGCTATGAACTTGACTGGACCTCTGAAAACGGAATTAGTTTTTTATTGAGTCGCAGTTTTAAGGGTTCTGTACCCAAAGGGTGAAACGGGACCCTATTACTAAGACTCTACTGTCCGTCTGTCCGTCTGTCACCAGGCTGTATCTCATGAACCGTGATAGACAGTTGAAATTTTCACAGATGATGTATTTCTGTTGCCGCGATAACAAATACTAAAAACGGAATAAAATAAATATTTAAGTGGGCTCCCATACAACAAACGTGTTTTTTTCGGCAAAGGTACGGGACCCTTCGTGTGCGAATCCGACTCGCACTTGGCCAGTTGTTTTTGCACATTATTGAGCTGTGAAAAAGCTCGTCTGTGGATCTACTAGCATAATGTGTAATAGCTCGCAGAGTAAGAAAAATGTAATGGCAGTGAGCTGGCCATGTTTGTCGAAGGACAGATGACCGGTGGAGCAGACCGCGGAGTGGAGACCGCGTATCGGTAAGCGTAGTGTGGCTGTGTGGGACGCCCCCCAGTTAGATGGACGGACGACCTAAAGAAGGTGGCTGGGACAGACTGGATGCGGAAGGCGGAGGACAGGGTGTTGTGGCGCAGCCTGGGAGAGTCTTATGTCCAGCAGTGGACTGCGATAAGCTGAGTTGATTAATTGATTGATCCGGAGTACTTACACAGCTGGACTTGATATACAGTGAGCAGCTGTGAGGATGTACTTCTCGCTGATGACTGAGCCTCCACACAGCCACTGAGCTGTCTTTAGGTCATCTCCATACCCCAGCAATGCCTGGTATAAAACAAAAGAACACGATCAAAAAGATCTTAGATCGACGATAAAAAAAATGACTTTAAAAAAAAAAAACTACTACGTGAGAAATAACTTTAATTTTGAAAATGGGTGTCTTTGGATTTGTATTGTAGTTTTTGCCACCGACTTCTGAAATTAAAGTTATTTTTGACTTTGTAGTTTTTTTTGGAAGACGGTTTTTTTTTTGTTAAAAAGTTTTTTATTTTTCGCTTTTTAGTGGGTCTGTTTATAATGTATCTGTTACAATAGCCTAATGTCAACTTACCCATCGACTTTTAACAAATTATTGCTTTTCCCGATGCAGGGACGTTAATTGTTGAGGAGTTCTCCTAGTATTCCACCATCAGCTCCATTCAACCATTCGCATTGTGACGAGCGTAAATTGCTTAACAACCATATTAAAGTAATCGAACCGCAACCCGTGAAATACTTATTATTGAGTAATTCCGATGGCCATCTGTGGTCTTCTTCATCAGTTCCACTTCAACAAGTGGTGGTTTCCGAGAGCAAATGCACGAGTTAGTATAAAAAATACCCAAATCGCTATAGGTGGGCCCAGTATATTTGAGGAGTTCCCTCAAATCCGCATGGATCCCATCATCAGAACTGGATTTTGATAAAAATGGGACCAATCTGGAAGTATATCCTTTAAAATAAAAAAATAATTTTCCAAATCGGTTTATAAATGAGTACTGAGGTAACAAATATAAAAAAGAACCTCCTCCTTTTTTTGAAGTCGGGTCATAGATATTTTCTTACCACGATGCTCAACTAAGGTTTCTTACGTACCTACCAGGTAACCCGGTCCGCCCGTCGCAAACTATGGCAGGAGACCTTTCCCCCAGCTACTCCAACTACCAGCAAACGAGCATCTTCCTGCAGGGTGGAACCTTCCGTCGCCCACTTGGAAGTCCCTGAACCGTCTCCGAACTCAACTGGGAAGGTGTAAGCCGAACCTCGTAAAGTGGGGCTACCTCGACGGAACCGCTAATTATTTTTATATAACCGGTTGTTGTCGGTTTGGCAAAGACTTAAACGCAGCGATACATTACTAGGTTTCACTTTAACTTACCATGTGAGGATACTGGCGCCTATACGCAGCCATTCCTGCGCTGATCACTGGTGATTGTGGAAGAGAAAAGTTCGATAGATGCAAGAACTTGGCATTCTGTAACAGGCATTAAATATATGTAATCATTATCTCCACCACAATCGCATCGCGGATGTCGCTCATTTTCTAAAAACGTCCAGACGTAAACGTCCATTTTTCTAAGCCCATAAAGAAACATTACACATCGGCAGCAGCCAGGACTACGGTCAATGTATCGACGCTTCAAGGAAGTCTGTCCAGGGGTGGCCGTCTTCGGGCTGTGATAGTGATAATGATGTTGTCCCTACCTGATTCTTAGCATGGCGTTTCAGTTTTTTTATCAGGTCTCCTTGTGGACGACTGTTAGCATTCTCCAAGATCAATGGTGGCACAGCGCCATTGCAGTTATTATCAGAAATACTTTTCTCTCCAAACGGAATTTTGGGCGGAAAACTGCATGGATAGTCGAGGGTTTTCAAGTAATTTAAACAATCTGAAACAGAGAAAGAATTTAAACGCATCCTTTATAATGACCGCTTTGTTTTTGGTCTCGGAAAGACAGGGAAAAGTATTTATTGGGACTCGCACAAGGAAACACACAAGCAGTATGACACGATCAAACTGCCTAGCGTTTTATTTTCCCAATTATGTTAGGGCCAGCTTCCAGTGTAACCGGATGCAGCTGAATAGCAGTATCTCATGTAGCTACTGCCTATCTGACCTGCTTAACCCAGTAACTGGGTAATACGATACCCCACGATTATACTGTTTGTCAGACTTCCGGGCTTCTGACGACCCTTAACAACTGTCAAAGATCCACAAATGCCAGCCGGGACCAACTGCTGAACGTGCTTTCCGAGACACGGAGGGATCTACGTTTGAAATGGATGGTTACCCATCCACGTTACTAACCTCGCTGCGAGTTTTGCTTAACCTAATCGATCTACCCGTGCGGCTTTATCCACAAGCTCCACGAGCAGTATTACACACAAATGAATCGTGCCGGCTGCCACTCGCCAGATCTTTGACTATCGTTACGGCTAGCCAGAAACCCGAAAGTCTTCAACCAGTCTTACCAAGGGTTATTGTGTTACCCAGTAACTGAGTCATGGAGGTCAGTTAGGCAGTCGCTTTACGTAATATACTGATCTTCAGCTGCAACTGGTAAGCCGACCCCAACATGGTTGGGAAAAGGCTAGGCAGATGATAAATTATTCGTATCTTTTCGACTAGGCTAGCGGTTTATTAACTTACTGTCTCGCGCTTTGCTGGTTTTGTTGAATCTTGAGTCTACCTCGAAGTCTATAAAAGGATCCCTGAAAAAGAACAGATAATTAATACTATACTTATGGGGCTGGCGGAGCATGCGTAGTTTATACAAACGTAATACCAAAATAATTTGTAAATTGAATTTTTTGAAGTGAAAACTTCTTTAGCGGCGCTGTGTACTTTTTTTGGAATGGGTAAAAACTTCTAAATTCGCGTCAGGTCACGTGACCCTGATCGAAAATTCGTAAGACGTAAAACGTCAGACGTAAAACGTAAGACGCGCGTTGTTGAGGACAGCGCCATCTATGCACATCGGGAAGAACTACGAGGGCCTCGCGTACTAACGTCAGACGTAAAACTTAAGACGCGCGTTGTTGAGGACAGCGCCATCTATGCACATCGGGAAGAACTACGAGGGCCTCGCGTACTAACTACGTAGTTTATCCAACAACGACGAGATGGCGCTGAACCACGGATATATAACTGTGTGCTTATTTGTAAATCTGAATAAATTCCTTTCACGAGAAGAATAAACCAGTCACTTTGGTCATCATACCTGATTTGCAAAAAACCCTATAAAATAAGGAACACACCTTAACACGCGTGTTTTGTTTATAAGACGATTCACAAAATACACTCGTAATTGTTGAAGTTTTCACTTCTGTCGGCACTACCGGAGTGCCAGTGTTTTTTTTTTTAAATATTTTTCCTGTACTCAGCTCACTATAATCCATAAAAATATAGGTACATATTATAAACCGTGTAAACCAGTGTTATTGATCTTATTCTAACGCTTGATTGAAATCACCGGGTCTTGTAGAAAAAATAATGTATTTTAACCACGAAATAAATATACAGATATTCACCTACATTGTACTGTGATTCGGCGCACAAATCGTACAGCATACAATAGGTGTCATTCCTTGAAAGCTGCAAATCTGAAATGTTTATGAAATAGTACAGTCAGCAACAAAAGTCGATTAACACTTCTGTGCGGGACGGGCGTTACCCACGGAGGCGAGAGGTGAGGGGAGGTTGTAAGTCTCCCCGTCGCGTGGCGATCCTGCACCTGTAGATCGGGGTATTTCAGGAATCCCGCGGATAGATGTATTGAAGAGTCGTCGAACCGCGGTTATCTTCTAGGGTTCATGCGTGGAAGGTGTCTTGAGAATGAAAGGCGATATGTTGAATCTGGAGAGTGTTCAGGAAGCGATTTCGGGATTCTTCAGGTTTCTTCAGGAACTATCTTGCCGACGACTACGAAATTTCAATTTTTCAACGATTACAACTTTACTGTGAAGAGTACCCGAAATTTCTTCTTGATTTTTAACTTTATTTGTTTAAATGACCTTAACCTAATACTATTACAGGCCTAAATGTCTATATTTCTAAATGTAACCATAACGTGTCGCATATCGTTTGATGCGGTAGAAAATTATCTTTTTAATTGAGTTATGTATATTTTCTACATTTGCAATACTAATAAATCATAAAAACTATCTTTCACATTAGGTGGGCCACTACTCGACGATTGATCTCGGGACGTTGTACAGTGCGTTGCGTGCCACGTAAGAAGAGACTTGACACACCACGTGGTCTGACATGCGCAGAACACGATTTTAGGTATCTTTAGCGGTATGAGGTCTGAGTGCGGGACGGGACCGGACGTCATAGGGGCGGCGGAAAGAGGCGGGGGAGGCGGGGTCAAGTCTCTTGTTACGTGGCACGCACTGTACATATGCTAGTTGCGTTTTTCTGGGAAACTGGGCATCGAACCCAAGAGAGGGGTGCTCAGAACTCGCGCTTGCGACCACTAGACCATCGACGCCCAATGACTTTAACCACTGGCTCAAGGGGCCTATGCAGACAACATCATTTGAAATTTCGTCGTGTGCATAGCCCTAAAAAGAAGGAAAATCAAAGGTTTTAAATCACTCACAGGAGGGTGACTCTTGCGTCGTATAGCATCTTTAGCTGATTGGCAGTGGTCTATGTTGGTACACTTTCCTTCCAGGCCTCCCCAGGAACAATTTGATCCTAAAGACAATGTACAAATTAAATTGAAATTGTTTACTGAAATAATTGATTTACATAAATATTTACAAATTAGGGGCTAAACTAGAGGTAGGTAAGAAATAATTGGATTCTATCTGATCTAGGAATAAACCTGTATCTCACGTATCTCACTCAAGTGCTTATACATAAGTATTATCTAAAATTCCTACGAATAGTAAATAATTTATCTACTTTAATTATGGTTATATTACATTCAAATTGAGCAGAATATATGCTACTTTTTTGCATCATCGTAAAACATTTTTACAACTATATATTATTCTATTATGATTTTTGCAATGTTACATTTTTAAATAAGGGCTGATTTTTCCAACGCCAGGCAATTTTATCAGAGAAATAGTTTTGAAATTTTGACAGTTATTCAAAAACTGTCAAACATCAATTTTATTCCTCGAATAAAAGTTATCTGGTGATGGAAAAATCAGTCCTTGTGTAACTATTAAAATGAAACGATCTTTATTTAAGGGTCTCATGCTAATCCAGTCAAAATAGACAAAAATAAGTCATAACTTAGCCAAAATTCGCATAGAGCTGAAAATTGGCAGAGACATTAAAACATAATTAGGTACTTATAAATGAAATGTCAAAAATCCCCTTCGATCCTACTTCTGCAAAAATTTTTATTCAAGGTCAAAAGTACAAAATTAAGGTTTTTTCCATTTTTCTCGAAAACAGTAAGTATTATCGTGAAAATAAGTCGACAAAAGTTGTAGATCATACAATTCTCTACAAAAATGATCCAGTTACTTTTTCTCTTACGACTCACCATTCGTGAGATATCGCGGTTTTAATCATTAGAAAATTCATATTTTACTTTACATAATATGCACACATTTCCGCACCACCTATGAGATAATGTACAGACGCCAGCACATCAAGCTACCCGAATCTTTCAAATTTTCCCAATGTACTTTGATCCTTATGCTTTAGCGATAAAGTTGAAAATCTATCAAAGAAATTTGACAGATTGTAGTAGGTTGATGTGCTGGCGTCTGTACTTGGCGCATTTTTTTTAACGTGGTTTCACCAGTAGGTATACTCCACGATCTATTGTAATAAAGAAAGTTTGATCAGATCGTATCCTATTAATTGAAAGAATAGCATTGCTAATGATCAAAGTGGTATAGGTTGTTTTTTTCTATACATGTCATTATAATTATAAGATAATTGTCTAATTCTACTTCGATTTATTATTTCTTCGTCTTCATTTTCTTCTTGCAGAAAATCTGTTCGCTGTTCTAAGAAAAGGGATGCATCAATTGTCTCCTCATTAATATCAAAAATATCTTCAACTGTTGTATTTGTTTCAATATTGGAGCAAGTCTGACTCTGACAATTGATGCATACTGGCGAACAAAATTATCCCACTTTTTGACAGCCACAATTCTTACTGCAATCCGTCTTGCATTTACAAAAAATAGTATTAAGTAGTTTTTCTGGAGCAGGCGTGAGTTAAGTTTGAATTGGCTCCAAATAATTATCTGTTAATTTCCAACCCCATCCTTCTGGGTCCAGCTCATTGCCTAGCCACACTTGAACTTCATAATACACACGCACGATACAAGTGTTACGGAAGCGTATCGAGTGGTTGTGAATGCAGAAGAAAAAATTGAACCGATCTGCCCCTAAGACCCACTGACCCTGATTTGACTAATCACGAGCCAGATCACATCGATGCTCGCCATCGACCGCGAAGTAAAAACAAAATATTTTTCACTTCAGTAGCTCAAACAAGTAGGTTTTGCTGCGTGAAATCAGTGAGCAAAATGCGATTTTGCTCACTGAGTGAGACAAAGTAACTTTTTAATTGTTTTTTCAGAAAGCCGCGAATATATTATTCAGTCTTGGGTTAATCATACAATTCGAAACATTCACACTCTATCTCTTTCCCGCCATTAGAAAGAGAGAGAGACAAAGACCAGCCCTTTCGAAGTTCGGATTTTGAATTCGACCTCAAAGACAAACACGTTCGGAATTTCGTACTAACTAAAGAAATTTTGCAAAAAGAAAATTATGTATTTTAATGTAATTTATTGAATTTTTAACTTATTGTTGTATTTAAACGAAAATAAGTATTTACTGCAAATAAAACTGATATTTAACTTGTAAATATTTATTTCTAGTTTCAATAAATGTTAGGTACTTACGTAATATATTTTGAATAATAAAATATCATGGGTGCTATTTCCGAACACGCCTTAATTTAAATAAAAGAGCGAGAATAAAATTTTGTGACTGGCGTACAGAGTTGAATAAGTTAAAAAATATTAAAATAATCGTAAAATATGAGTGAAACAAGCGACGAGAACAGTATTTTAACACCGGAAGAGTTAAAACAACAAGTTATTAATGCAGAATTAAGTTTCCTACCTGAGAAGTCTCGCGAGAAATATCTGAAAGCATACCATGTCTTCAATGAATGGAGCCTTACAAAGGGCGCAAGCAGTTTTTCGGAGACGGTGTTGCTATCTTATTTTTTAGATTTTATAGAATTGGTATCTATCTACAATGTTAATTATTTTGATTCACAATAAATAGTTATTTCAATCTATTCCTGTTTATTATTTTATCTCCTAAAGTGTTCTCGCTGCTGAAGTGAAAAGTTATGTGTGTTACACGAGAGCAAAGTTTTTTTGCATCTCGTGCCTTTGAATCCCTCGCCACACTCAGGATTCAACTTTAGAATCACTCGCTACGCTCGTGATTCAATCGTTGAATCCTTCGTTTGCTCGGGATTCAAAATCAGCACTCGCAGCAAAAAACTACTTTGCTCTCTTGTTGCACAAATAACTATTGTTTTCACGTAGGCATCGAGGTATGAGGGCCGCGATGTATGAGGCATCTTCGGCATGTACCCTTATGTATTATTTATATTAATCTCAGAAATGAAGAACACTACTATTATTAACGATCAAAAAAAAAAGATGAGGTGTTCAATTCGTCGCGCAGTGTAAAAATGTAAGAGAGCTTTTAAAACTGACTCACCTTCAGATAAATCAAAAACCTCTTTATAACCATCTTCACAACAACACAATGCAAACAAACACGAAACAACAATTTTATTGAACATATTCACTAGTAACACGTCATTTTGTCTAAAGTAGAGAACGATACGTCCAATGTTCAAAGATACAGGAAAAATTGTAAATAGAACATTGTATATGTTATGGACCAAGTAATAAAAACGGGCATTTTTCATAATGCCCGCGCATTATGAACAATGACAAGCTACTTCGGGCGAAATAAATTATTATAGTTTGGGCTGATGTAATCGTAACTATTTAAAGATATTTGTTTTCTCATTCGCTCGCTCTTGCATCATATGTCAACAGAGCCCCGCGAAGCGGGGCTCCTATTTCTGTGTAAAGGGTTTAAAGTAACCTAACCAAACCTAACCTCGGGGTGCCCTTCGCTCGCTCTTGCTCGCCTATCGCCAGCAGAGTGTCTATGAATGGAAAGATGTTGTTTGATTTTAAATATTGATTCTACGTTTAAAATAACAATTACAGTAATCAAACCTGGTTTTAATTGTTCTGCCCCATAGGTGACTAGCATTATAAAAAATGCCTGGTCGATTTGATTATTTAAATAGTTATTATCACACTGCCCTCTCATATTGGGCATTTTTCATACTGCCCGGGCATTTTTCATAATGTCCTAATAATCACTTGGTCCATGACATATACATATATTAAGAAAAACTAGTTTCACTCGATGTTTTGTTACAACCTGATTATAAATACCAACAAGCTTATTGGTGTATTTTATCGAACAAAGGCATTAGCGATACCTGTGGCCTTATAGTGTGAGTTTTTTCGACTCACTCAGTTATTTTGTATGGGAAATTAGGTTTCTCCTAGAGACCACCAGGTGGCGCTATAACTTTTTTCGATATAAAATTCTTTTAATTTTTGAGTCCAAACATTAGATTTTTTGTAATTCAAAATGCGATATCTCAGCGAAAGAAAAAGATATTTGAGTAAACTCAACGTCATTTTAAAGAGAAAGGCTAGTCCTTTGAGATGCTATTAATAATTTTTGAAAGAAAATAGGATCGGCCGTGCTACATAACCTCAAAAATGAGAAAAAACTGTATTTTTTGCACTTTAAGGTTAGGATATCTCGAAACCCTGACGTGATAGAGCAATTTTGATTTCCAGATTCGAATTCAGCGCGTCAAAATCCTTCGGAAAAGTATGTCTGGTTTCTTGGAAAAAAAAAAATTGACCTGTGTAACTGTGTTATCAGAGTTGTGTCATCGCGCTTCTCTTTCTTTTCTATGCAGTTCGACGGTGACCGCGCTGTAGGTCATGTAAGCCCCATAATGTCGAAATTGATGTATTCACGTGTCATTTGAGTGACTTCGCTAGGACACTGTGATTTATTTTATGTTATACTTAACTAACGTGACCAATCGTCCCGGTTTGGGCGGGACATTCCCGCTTTCAGGCTACCTGTCCCGTTGTCCAGCACGCGGTCGCCACTCCAGAACCTTTCGGCCCCATCGGCCATCTGTTCTGCGAGCAACATCCATTTATTTGGTCAGTCCTACTCGTAGGTACTTGGCCTGTTTTCTTTGTTAGAGAAGAGTAATATCGTCGGCATAATTTGTTAACCTGCCAAGTCCATTTTTAAACAAAATTTATTTTTTAGGTATACCAGGCAAAAGGTAGGTTCTGAAACATTTGTCTGGTATAAAAAGTAAATTTTTCTTAATAATGATTTTGGCAGGTTAACAAATAAGGCCGACGATATGCAATTTTTAGGTAAATATATGAGGTAGTCTAGAAAAAACACATTTCATTTCAACAATAATTTTATTTGATCACAAACCAAAACAAAAATCCGTCAGCCATCATTCAAGCCCACACGACACTTTCAATCCAGGGTTTGTAGTGAGCCACCCTGGTGTAGACATCAGGAGTGCTGGTATTAGGACCACAATGGGAAGTGCCAAATGACGTCACTCCGATTATGGTGTAGATACAGATGTCGAATTGAGTGGTGACCATCAAAGGTTCACCGGATAGACCCTGGAAAACATAAAAAAATATTACTTCATTTTGTATTTCATGGTGGGGTACACTGAGGTTTGTAAACGCATCTAAATCTCACACAACTTTACACATACTCGTATTACACCTGCATATTATTCTCATAAAAAAAAATCACCATGAATTCCGTACAATCAAACATACAACTAAAAAATAAAAAAGCAATAACATACAGCACAAGAAGTAAAAATAAATTTCAACTAATGACTGCACGTACACGGACTAATTACGACAAAAAACATTATTGGTTGAGGGAGCACAACTGTTTATTGATTTACCGAAGGATTTAAAGAAGTGTGATACTATGAACATATTTGCTGTCAATCGTGGATCTGTGACAGTCTTTACGGCTACGGGTCGTCAGAAGCCCGAAAGTCTGACAATCAGTCTTACCAAGGGGTATCGTATTATCCAGTAACTGGGTTGTTGAGGTCAGATAGGCATTAGCTCCATGTAAAATACTGATAAAATACTGGGCTTATTATAGCTATAATGTAGGATTATGATGTTGTAAAAAAAAAAATATAAAAAAAAAAAATACCCGACAAGCATCAGGAGAATGAGTCTTGCTTCCATAGCACATTTGAGTTTCGTAATCAATTCCATCCTTTAAGTGGCGATTTGGTTCATATGCAGTCTTACACTCTTCTTGGGTGAACTCGTCCAAGTTAATCTGGAAATTAACAAACAAATAATTTCAAAAAATCAAAATAATTTCACATAAACCTACATGGGCACTTATGAAACGTCAGAAGCTAGGTTCGAATTTGTCGTTTCCTATGGAAAAGAACCGGCAAGAAACTCCACGGTTACTCTTATTAAAAATAATTGGCTTGTACAATGTTTTCAAATTACAGTAGGTATGGGAGGCCAGCGTAGGCCTGTCAACAAGTACAGGTACTTGATAATATAAAAAATGGTCTACAGATCTAAAGTCTACAAGGCCTACAAAGCTCGATGTAAAATACTAGTATTCAGCTGCATCCGGATAGACTGGAAGCCGACCCCTACATAGTTGGGAAAAGGTTAGGCAGAAGAGGAGATAAGTTCAACACTAGACTTCTGCAAGGTCAAATCAAATTTGCTATAAAAATTCGATAGATGTTAAAATAAAAGTAAGAAAGAAAATTTGATTGAAATTTTATTTGATTTTTTTTTTTTTTTTGATGTGATGGATGTCTTGGGATCATCGCGTCGTGAGGGCTTGTGGTTAATTAATAACAGCTGCACGAGTCGATCGATCAGGTTAAGCTACTCTTGCCGCGGTCGGTCCGTGGTAAGCTAAAATTATCACGCCATCTGCTACCGGAGATGGGCAATATTGCAATTTCTTTGTATTCCTCTATTGTTGAAGAAAGAAAGGAAGAAAAAATATTTATTGCGACTCGTACAGGAAGATCACAAACTAAACTAAATACAGTAAAAAAAAAACTAATCAAATTAAAAAAAAATTAACAAAAAGAAAAGTTTAACAGAAAGTCCTAAACGAGGCCAAAAGGCTCATACCTCAGCATGATGCTGTAAAATTTAAAAAAATAAATGTCGCAGCGCTGCCGCATGCCGCTCAAAGAGTAGAGTAACTATTATATATATACTCTGGTATTCTGATAGGGCCGGGCCCGCTGTGATGTTACGGGCAGATACAGAAATAAAGAAATAATAAAATAGATATAATTTATGTAAAATATTAGCAAATAAAATAATTAATTATATTGTTGACCTCAACATAGTTGGGACAAGGCTGGGCAGATGATGGCATCTGTCAGCTCTGGTGATGGTGACCTACCGTCTGAATCGTGTCAGCCATTTTAGTGGAGTCCGACTTCAGGTCTCTCCATGTGGTGGCGATAGCAGTCTCAGCGTCAGCCGCTTTTACGTGAAGACAAGCCGGCAGCACGTCTTTGTTGAATGTAATCCTGAAATCGAGATATTCAATTATTCAACCAGGATTTTGTAAAACATCACTTTCTTCTTCGTACACCTATGATTTCACAAAATCAAAATATTTTATTTCACAATACATGGGCACTTATGAAACGTCAGAAGCTAGGTGCACGGTTCCAATTAGTCGTTTTCTATGGAGAAGAGCCGGCAAGAGATTCCACGGTTACTCTTTTCAAAAATAATTGGCTTTTACAAAGTTTTTAAATTACAGTAGGTATGGGGAGGACAGCGTAGGCCTTTCAACAAGTACCAGGTACTTGATAAAATAAAAGATGGTCTAGATCTAAAGTCTATAAGACCTACAGAGTCCTTGCATTTACAAAATAAGAATCTATCAAAAGGATAAAATAAAATATAAAAACCTACTAAAACCAAGTGATATGATTGCCATTACAACCACTAATAAAGAGGTGAAAAATTAGAATTGTCGGTATAAAATGTCAAATATTAAAAAGATTGTGTCAAAGAAGTATGTAAAAAATAAATAAAAAATAAACATCGTAATTTGAGAGCAGTTATTAGACATTTAGGTACATAGTTATGCCGTTAATGAGGCGCCAGGAAAGCCACATGTGCAGAAGGAATTATTGCCAAACTATCTTGTCTTCAACGTAGTCTTTAATCTTATAATATGCTTTTTTGATAAGGACACGTTTGATGAGGGTTTTGAACTTTCCATCGCTAAATTCTGTAACCGGCTTTGGCAACTGGTTATAAAAACGGATACTGTTTACAAGAAATGACTTGCTAACTAGTTTTAGTTAATCTAAATTTTGGTATCAAAATTTCATTTTTACTACGTGTATTTTTATTATGGAAATCTCTTCTTATTTTGAAAAGTCCGTAGTGATTTTATTTAACGCTGCTTAAGGAAAGGGTTTGAATTTATGGTGCGTGTCTAGTCTATACTTACGGTGTCTCTGTCTCAATGAGGGCGATGTCATTATATTTACTAGGAGCCTTGTAGTCTGGGTGTGGAATGAATCTCTTCACCTTATGAGTCTGCCAGGCAGTTGGCGAATCAGAACGTTTCTCAACACCCAACGCGACGAATGTCGGGCCATCTCTGTGAAAGTTAGAAAAATGTTAAAATAGTCTTGTCGAAAAGTATCAGGGCCCAAATTCACGGTTCAAATATCATTTATTTCTCAAAGATTTGCGCTCATCGTGCAGTTAGGAAGTAGGTACATAAGTAATTCATTCATTCTGTATGATAATTACTATTCCCCGCGTATTCTTACCACGCCACGTACAAATAAGTTTATAGTACGCGCGGAACTAGTTGGCCGCGCCTTGGGTGGGGCCGGGGGTGAGGGCGGCAGGGTTGCCCATTGTTCGCAACGCACGTACTGAGTCATGCCTGCCGGATCAGCGGGATTGTCCGAAAGGGTTACCGCTGGCCCGGAACATAAAGGGCGAAGGAAGGAACACGGGTGGGTTTTAGTCAGTAAGAGTCTGACACACCCTTCCGCTCCACCCAGAGCGGGAGGAGTCATTTTATGATTTCCCATCCAGAGAGAAAAAAAAAAACGTACTGAGTCAAGACAAAGCGCCCCCGCCCCTCCGTCCCACCGCTCACATACCTAAGGCGCGGCCAACTAGTTCCGCGCGGACTTAAAAGTGCGCAGTGTCCGTCCGCGCGGAACTAGTTGGCCGCGCCTTAGGTATGTAAGCGGTGGGACTGAGGGGCGGGGGCGCTTTGGCTCACTCAGTACGTGCTTTGCGAACAATAGGCAATCCTCATGCCCCACCCAAGGCGCGGCCAACTAGTTCCGCGCGGACTTAAAAGTGCGCAGTGCTGCACTCCCTCACCCTATTTCAAGTTAAACAAATATCATTGATTTCAGAGTGACTCTTTCGTTACGTGCTTACGTTAGGTTGACGCCTGTTTATGGCGAGGCGAAAGGCGATACGGTGCCGATCCCTTTCCGATTTGATACGTGTGCTATGACCATTAAAAGGAATTTAGATTTTCTTACTTCAATATACCCTGCTTGTTCATGACATGAGCAGCGGTCAGGATATATTTATTGCTGATAATGGAACCTCCAGCATTCCACTGAGCTGATGCCAAGTCTTCACCGTAACCCAGCATTGCCTGGTGATTGGAAAAACAGGAATCAACATCTGCAATCAAAATCTTGGTCACTTCTAAGCAGCATAGCTATAAATTCGATACGCTTCTGTGCTGAATTGAACATCAATCAATGTTATCGAAGGAGTCCTCTAAGCGCTGTTTACAAATCCGAAACCCGAATGTTGTACAGTTGAAACCAAATAGATGACCGCTATTCTTTCGACGGCTATTTTGCGGTCGGGGATAAGGCATATCAGGTAACCTGTCGAATGGTTGTGAATAGCAATGATGGTCAGTTGACCAATTTTGCTAATAACCTAAGTGATATTTTTCAGAAGCATTGTTTTAGTTCTTGGCGAATTAACCTGTCATTTATGTAAATTGATGAAAGTCTGTTTGCCCTAGTAACATCCTAGATTATAATGCTTTCTAAAGATGAATGTCGTATACTGTTTTTATTTTAAGTAGTTATTGAAGTCCAAGCCTTTTCTTGACAATCTTTATGAAATCATTGATCTTGATTTTGCAGGTCAATCTAACCTTCGCTGCCTTACGGAAACTAAAATTCTTTACACTTTCTAAATTCCAGTTTATTACATAATCAGCCGTTTAATGTTCTCACTACTGGCATACAGGCCTCCTCTCTTGGAGAGGGAGTGGGCTGTAATCCACCACGCGGGCCCAGTGCGGGTTGGTAGATGGGTAGTTCTTCAAAAAGTATTCTCCGCGTAACTTTCATAGCGAATATTTTTTTTTTAATAATCTCCATTTAAATGTACCCACATTTAAGACGCTGTAAAAATAATACGTATTTTTTTATTTTATGTAAATCGGTGCATAAACTACTGAGATATTTTATTTTGAAATTTCTGTGCCCATGAAAGTTACGAAAGACGGCACGAAAGTTACAGACGTATTTTCTACAAGCAAAATATAGTTTCAAATCCTTATTTTTTCTCAAATTTCCAATTTATAAATTGCCATTTTATATTTTTAGTGTTCGATAATTTTTTTTATTGTGTATTTTTGTGGTGTACAATAAAGTAGGTATATATAAATATAAATAATAAATAAAAGACTTATTATTATTTTATGAATCAACTTCTATTTGAGATCAACAATTATAGTGTTTTGAGATATTATTAGTTCTCATCACTCCTTATTAACTTAGATTGGTAACAATATGGGTAACAATTGCTTTGCTCCCGGAAATTAAACTTTAAAATTTACAATATAAACATAATTATTACTTACTAATTATTGCTGGCAGATAATAGTTTAGTTTGTGAACAACAGAATCGGCACCAATGTGTGCTTTTGAATCATAAAACATACCATTTTCAGCCAGCTGTTTTTTTAGTAGTCTACATATTATTTTTATAAATTTTCAGTCTCGAATCATTTAGAATTTATGAAAAGATGCACTGCATTGTGTAATTCTGTATCATTTTTTATTCTTTCTCTTCTTCTTATCTCTGCTAGACGCTTTTTCTCCCGCGCGTCGCTCCTTTGCACTTTGCGGTGCCATTTTCGCTTTGAACGTAATCTGAAAATAAATTTAACCAGAAAAAATTAACACGACTGCTGTGAGTAATTAATGCAAGACAATCAGAAAGTATGACGGTGACGTTGGGAATTTTTAAGTAAGAGGGATACAATTGGTAAAACAGCCCAGTTTGGAATGGGAAAAATAGTTAAATTGACTACGAGAAAACCTACAAACAGAAACACATACCTACCTACTACAAGTCGTTAAAAGAAAAAAAATTAAACACATATAACTACGCATACAAATACATGACACCTTTTTTGAGCTTCACGATAGCATCTGCAGCGTCACAAGTAATCTAAATTTATCATTCAATGGAGATATATAACTTTCGTGGTGCCCTAGCTAACTTTCGTGGACAAATTACCACGAAAGTTGTGCCACGAAAGTTATGAAAATTTCATATTTTTGAGAATTACGATTAAACTTATGGGTAAATAAACAAACAAAGTACTTGAGAATAATCTCGAAGATCTATCTTATTTCTTAATACAAAATGACTTGGAAAATTATAAGCATTATCCTTCAAAATATGCGCATGAAAGTTTCTAGACCAAGGCTACTTGAAAATATTCAAAGAATAACTCACCTCGTATTTTTTTTGTTTAGAAGCGATGAACGTACGTGTCTCGCCCACTGACACCGGGATACTATGAGCGTCCGCGCAGCTAAAATGTGTAGCGACAAGTTGGCGCTCTTGGAAGATACGTGCAGTTTTGTTGCGCGCTCTCGAAACTAACAAAATCGTGTGACAGAGACATAAAGCTTATTAACTATTGTCACTTAAGAGATAAAATTAATATTCTTTGATAATTATGATGCATAGTTAAATACAATTAATTAGATACATTACATTATATGCTTATGAATTGAAACCAAAAGTTATCAAAGTTTGCCGTGCGCGCGCGAACAGAGTGTGACGCGCGAAGAACACCGATGTTGCTCCCGTTTTCGACATTAGATATTTTTTTAAATAAACATTAGAAATAATTTTAGATGTTTAATGTTTAAATTATGTACACATATAAATAAAGATTAATCTGTATTTGGTCCTAAGACTGAATGTTTAATAGTTTACGAATTAAGACCGTGTGACTGCGTTTTGAGGGACCTCGAAGAACTACCCACATGTCTTCGAATTTTTGGTTCTAGGACATGCCGGTTTCCTCACTACACTATTTGCGCTGTAGCATGGTGCGGGTGACAGTTGCCCGTATGACGTTGACATTTGTCAGTACCACGTACATAGGGATGTGAGGTTATGCAATTCATTTTTATCGCTAACGATACTCGCAGCGTGAATCTAGTTCTCTTTAATATTGTTATGAAAATTAGTGTATTATTCAGTTGTGCAGTGTAACTACGTGTGTGCTACGTGTATAAACTTGTCAATATAAATGTTTTATGGCTACATAATTATCTTTGTACTTATATAAAATAATCAAAATCGGGTTTATGTTTTTTTTTTCGTGACAACATTTTTGCTCTATGGTGCATCGGCGCGGCGGCCATGTTGTTTACCCGTGCGATGCTGTGAGTGCGAGTACGAGTGCAAGCGCGTTATATTGTGACTTAATGTGACACATATTACGATTTCATTGTTTGTTTTCATTTTTGTTAAATTGTTATTTGTTATAAGTTTGTTGAGTTTGTTGTTATTACCATGCCTAAGCATACAAAAAAAACTGTTTTGGGTAGTCAGGCCAGGGAGCTTGTTGTTCGCCTCCGAGACTACTTTGAAAGAGAACAACAAAATAATGGACCGTTGTTACCATTGAATCATATTGTAGAACGAGTAGCCGAAGCTCTTGATATTGGCCGCAATACTGTTTCGCGTATAACACGTGAGAAAATTGGCCAAGATGGGATGTTTGAAAATAAATTATCGACACCCAACAAAAAGCGGACCAAGGTGAAGCCAATCACAGATTTGGATGATTTTGCTAAGGTTGCTATTAGAAATCATATTTATGATTATTATAGAAGAATGGAGCTACCCACATTGCTCAAGCTTCTAAAATCATTAAAAGAAGCTGACTTGTTCAAAGGAGGTATTACTTCGCTACGGCAAGTTATAAAAGATATTGGCTTTGTTTACAAAAAAGTTAACAAAAGAAAGATTATTATGGATAGGACTGACATTGCCCTAGCAAGATGTAGATTTTTAAGGAAGGCCAAAAACATAAGTGATTGGAGCAAAGTTGTCTTTTTGGATGAAACGTGGCTAAACGCCAACCACACAGTGGGTAAAAGTTGGACCGACGATACGGCACAATCGTGTACCAAAGTGCCGGAAGGCAAAGGCGAACGCCTTATTATTTGTCACGCAGGTACAGCAAGTGGATTCGTCCCTGATTGTTTGCTGGCTTTTAAGTAAAAAAAAACTACGGAGTATCATGAGGAGATGAATTACGAAAAATTTAAAGATTGGTTCATAGGTCTATTAAACAATTTAAAAGAGCCTATGACCATAATAATGGACAACGCACCCTACCATTCGGTGCAAGTTAATAAACCCCCAAACCAATCCAACCGCAAAAGCGAGTTGGTGAAGTGGCTGAGTGAAAACGGAGTTACAGCAGATATAAAAATGTTAAAGACGGAGCTTATTGCCTTAGTCCGACGCCATAAGCCACCAACTCCTACCTATGCTCTGGACGAGATGGCAAAAGAAAAAGGCCACCAGGTCCTTCGACTACCACCCTACCATTGCCAGTATAACGCTATTGAGCTGATTTGGGCCCAAATAAAAGGTATGCTTTTAATTTCAATTCCCATTTTGAAGCTTTATAAAAAAATCAGCTTTCCGATCGTAGCATGTACCTAGTTTAAAAACATTACCAGATACTAGATTAGGCTGATTGATGATTATTTGAATACTTTTTTTTATAAGTTCGTTTATTTTTAGGTTACGCCGCAAGAAATAATACTTCGCCGCCATTTACGGCAAATAAGATGTTGGCCCTATTACAAGAGGCCATCAACAATGTTCAACCTGAAGACTGGTCGAAGGTCGTGAATAAAACAAAAAGGGACATTATGTCTGATTGGGATCGTGACATACATATTGACAACATAATTGAGTCATCGTTAATAATATCCGTCACAGATTCAGATGATGAATTGAGTGACAATTCAGATGTTCCTGACTCTGATATGAGTTTAGACGAATAACATGTATTTTTTTTTAGCAACCTTTTAAGCAACCTTACCCTATAAATGTTCTGTTGTATAATTAGACCTTTTAAAAATAAAAATTGACCTACGCACAATATACGTTTTTTATTATAAAAAATATCGACTATCCATCGTAGCAGTACATCCCATCACTAAATACGTCTATGGCGTTACGTTATACGCATAACACTTTGCTTAATTTTTCATTCAATTTGATTTTATTTCTTGATTAGAACATTCTGGTTGGGTTTAATTTAATTTACTACAGTTATTAATTATTTAATATATTACGAATGTGGTACAACTGAAATATTAAGTCATAAATTGTAAATCGCGGCAACTTTCAAGAGTGAAACGAAATGTTACTGAAACTGTCACCCGCACCATGCTACAGCGCAAATAGTGTATGTTTTCCTTCACCGCTTTGAGAGCAGTCAGATTACTTACACAAAGTAAAGCGCCTGGCTGGGCACGACCCCACGACCTACAAACTCGTAAGTCGGGGCCGTTACCACTGGTCCACCACTGCTCTAGTCTATTGCTTCAAAGAAAACATAGAAAATGTTTTACAGATTGACAACAGTCCAACTTTTACCATCAAAATTCTCCATCATATGGTCCACAATAATCGTCCTATCCACGTTCAGCTCCCCCGGAAGGATTTTGAAGGAAATTCCTTATCCATTGCTCCATATTACCTGTGTTGATCGACCCGTGCAGCTATTATTTTTTAGCCAAGAGCCCCCACCGCCGAAACCATTGTGACATTTGTAAATTAGTAGAATTGGGCCCATGGTGCGCGCCACCTCAATTAAGTACATGTGAAGACAATTTTAAAATACCATACCTGGTGAGGGTATTCCGCACCGGGTTTAGACCCTGGTGGTGGGGCGCCTCCGATGCCCCACAATCCTATTTTGTGGCATTTCTGATCCTCGTCTAACTTCTTGACGATGCCAGAATAGAAACCTCCTTCGCGACACCTATACGGTAGAGTGTCTAAGTACTCGAGACAACCTGGAATATTAAGATAGTTTGTATAAATTAGTTATCAAAGGATTCTTGGTTACTTTAGTCACATTGTCTGTCGGGAACCAGATAATCTTAGAAAGTTGATGGTGATGAGTAAGGTAGATGGGAAAAGACGTCATGGCCGGTCACCTAACCGCTTGTCAGACCAAGTAACCGCCCTCAGTAGACTCTCTGTTACGATAGCCTTGAGAGATGCTGAGGAGGAACATCGTACATAAAGCCATAAAGGCCTTTCAGGAACACGACCTTCAGTAATGAAGTACGCGACCAAAAAGATCAGCAGGACACTTTTTTTTTTCAGGGTGGGAAGTCATCAAATGACTCCTCCCGCTCTAGGTGGAGCGGAAGGGAGTGTCAGACTCTTACTGACGAAAACCCACCCGTGTTCTTTCCTTAGCCCTTTATGTTCCGGGCCAGCGGTAACCCTTTCGGACAATCCCGCTGACCCGGCAGGCCTCGGACCTGACTGGCCCCTTCGGTTGATGCTGACATCTCTTTGAGGCGCGCGTGGAACTGGCTGGCTGGCTGGTTGGTTGGCTGGTGGTTCGTGGTTGTTTGTCTGGCTGGTGGTGGTGTTGGGACTGGTTGTCAGACTTTCAAAGACTAGTAACGACTGTCAAAGATCGACGAATGGCAGTGCAATGGCGGCAATTCAATGAAATCATTTACAAAAGTCAAAGAAGTCGATCAGTCAGTTAGTTACCCATTCCAAAGCGTAGTAGGTTCCTTTGGAAAGGACGGGCAAGAAACTCCATGGACACTCTTTTAAATCGTCATCATTTTTTCAGCCGAAAGACGACTACTGCTGGATATAGGCCTCTCCCAAACATCCCCACTTAGACCGGTACTGTGCTTCTCGCATCTAGCGGATTCTTGCGGCCTTGACCAGGTCATCGGTCCACCTTGTGGGAGGCCTTCCAACGCTACTACGTCTTCCGGTACGCGGTGGCCACTCCAGAACCTTTTTGCGCCATCGGCCATCTGTTCTGCGAGCAATGTGCCCTGCCCACTGCCACTTGAGTTTGGCAATTCTTCGTCTGCCGGTAGAACCTTTCGGCCTCGTCGACCAAATTGAATTACCTATATAGTTACAAAATATTGTTTGTTAAATTTATACTTATAGTAAGTAGTTTTATAAAGGTAGGGCGGAGTTGTATACAACATCCCTATTTTGCCAGTCATGTAGGTCTCATGTTGTAAGGAGCGAGTCGCCTAACATGGATAGCCAAAACGTAAGAAGAGTTAGCAAAAAGGATATGAAACTTACTGTCTCTAGCTTTGGTGCCATCCTTCCAGAAGAAACCAGTCCTTGGACTCATCACTACATTTCTGAAAAGGAAATAAATAAATGAAACTTCATGATCGAGAAATGAGTCAAGGCGACTAACAAGGCATAATTAATGTGACTGGAATCGCTGGGAGGAGACGCCATTTTTTTTGTGGTTCGTGGTGGCAATCCTCATGGATTTCTTCCATCGTGGGGGTGACAGAGGGGGATGCCGGACTCTTACCGGCCAAAACCACCGCGGTGTTCCACCTCTACCTATTATTAAATTGTAGCTACCTTGTGCTATTGACTAGTTCGCAGTCAGTGCAACAGACGATGGTGACGTCATCTTTTTTGGAACAAACCTGAAAATAAAATGAAATACTTTAAGGGAAATTTAATTTTTTTAATAATATTTTTAAAACAGCTCAATAAAGTATATCAAGAAAGAAAGAAATACAGAAAAGAAAGAAAGAAAGAAATACAGAAAGAAAGAAAGTCAGAAAGAAAAAATAATTTTGATTTGGACACAGTTCACACCCACGACCTCTAACTCGTAAATTCGTTTACTGAAGATTACAAAGAAAGCTTACAGATGAAAATAAAGGCTGAAGATAGAAAAAAGCGTGATGTGCAATTTAAAATCAAAATAAAATTCTGATGACGTCACTTACGAGATGTTTGTCGCCCCGTGTGTCGAGTGTGGTCAAACATTGCGTCTCTTTCACACATTTCCCTTTGACTCCATCCCACTCGCAGTCAGCCCCTGAAATAAGTTAGTGATTCACATTATTCATCATCACCTGCGCAGTCTTTTCCCAACTATGTTAGAGACACACCTATCAATACACAGAACAGATACTGGTAAACGCGGGTTACTTTAGCTCTGGGGAGGAACTTTGGCTCAATACAAAAAAGGGTTTTCTATTTTCTATTTTTGTATAGGGCTAGATTGACTCAATGCTGTCATAAATATTGTTTTTGTATCGACAAAATCTGCAGGTCAAACTAACCCTCTTCAAAGAACAACATTGGCTCAAAAGTAAAAAAATAAGTAAAAATATTTACATAATATACATTTCGGGGAAAATAATATTATTACTAATTAGCTACTATCCACACCTGTAAAACAAGTCCATTAAAATGCTAAGAAATCCACTATAATCCCTACTATCAAAGGGTTTCTAAAAAAAGATGAAAAAAATTGCTAAAGTAACCCGCGTTTACGGTACCTATCTCAATAACGCATATGATAATATCGACCGATATTAACGCTGCTGTGGGGGGAGCCTTATAGCTTCGACCGAACCGGCGCGTCAAGTACGCGGGATGCGGGACGCGAAGTAGGAGCGAGCGTCAACAACGCAAAAATAAACGTGAAAACCTGCGCGACTACAACGGTCGCGTAGGTATGGCCAAGGCCGTACGGCTGTCCCATTTCAAAACCAGTAAGGGACACTTTTTACAAAAATCGTTTTATTGCATAATCTTGCTAACCTAGAAGGTCTCTACCAAATACAAAAACACCAGCGTTTTAAACTTACATTATAAAAGGAGATATATTATTTAAGCATCGATACCTACTGCACCATTCATTCCCTAGTGACCATTTTAATACCTAGTAAGTCACTTTAACCAATTCAAAACCTCTTTTACAACCATTAGCATCAATATTACGTTTATGCGCTCTCCTGTAAAATTTAATTTAGTCCTTACTAGGTTTTGAAATGGGGCAGCCGCATAGATAACTACGAGCAGCGTCCGCTACGTGACTGACGTTCCCGCTACGCAGTCTGCAAGCTTTTACTATGAGCGCGTGTCCACTGCACATCGTCACCCAAACACCGTCATCCCGATCGCCGAAGCTTCGAGAGTCAGAACTCAACCCGAGTAACGTGCTGATATGCCGATAATACAAAACACGTTTGATCTAGTCAACATACTGCCGCCACACCGGCGCGGCGCCGTTCACCGGCTTTTGTTTTGTATATTCATAAAGGCTCCTTCAAACAGGCGCGACACAACACGCAACACAAAGGCACCGCAAGTAGCGCAACGAGCGGTGCCTTTGTGTCGCACGCGATTACATCGCGTGTCGCGTCTGTTTGTAGGAGGCTTAACATACTAAACCGCCGATTTCGATCGCGGATGACAAAGGATTGTCGTCACTGGGACGTCACGTTCTGTTCGAACTTCGAGTAATATTGTTTCTCGTTGACGTCCCGTTGACGGTGGACAAGGGGATGTCAACGAGAAGATTAGCCCATAATATGTTAATCCAGGGTGTAAGCTACCTCCATACAAAATTTTATCAAAATTGGTTCAGCCGTTTGAAGAAGTAACAAACATATAAACACACACACACAGACACAAACTTTCGCCTTTATAATACTAGTGTGATTAGTGTGATAATCGTAATTTGTTCAAAAATAGATTAGACGGTGTCCCCCAAACCAGGCATTTGCCTGTATCTTGGAAGTCATAGCCTGTATATTTTCAGAGTAAGGTACGTGGTGATTATTGCATGACAGGAAAACACAAACTAAAATCAATTAAAATAAAGTTGACGCCACCGAAGTAGCAATACAAGTTTTAACTATGGCTGCGTGTCCACCGCACGTCCGTCAACGACTCGTTTCTCGTTGACGTCCCGTTGACGGTGGTGGTTTTTTTCACGGTAAGTTTTTTACGGGATAGATCAACAGATTTTTGGCCGATAATCAAATGCACCCGCCCCCCGCCCAGTTAAGTCAAAGTATTTATTTATCTACACTAATATTATAAAGACGAAAGATTTGTTTGTTTGAATTGAATAGGCTCCGAAACTACTGAACCGATTTGAAAAATTCTTTCACCATTAGAATCCTACATTATCCCTGATGAACATAGGCGATAGAATATTTTCAAAACAGTTAGGGATGAAGAAAACTTCGATAATGTAACCCAAGATGTGAAAAAAATACCATAAAAATCCTTATATCGCGTACGCTGCGGAAACTATTGACAATAGAGCAAAGTGATGGTACTACAGTTTTATAGAAGACATCAATATCTACAAAAAAAGTCTGCGATACCATATGTCTAACCATCACAGTTATGTCACAATAACTACTTTTCCATGTTAAAATATGCAATAGTAACGCCGAAAAATCCATGAGGATTTTTCGGCGTTACTATTGCATATTTTATCATTATTATATATAGATATTGTTATCTAACAAAAATAAGACATGAGTCTTATTTTTGTTAGATAACAATATTTACCCGTGCGAAGCCGGGGCGGGCCGCTAGTTTCAATTAAATCAATTACAGGCAATTTTGGATTGTCAAGGGGTCGGTCCGTCAGAAAGACGAAGCAGTTGCCCATTCCAAGTCAAGTATCGTAGTAGATACCTATGGAGAAGAACGGGTAAAAAAACTCCACGGACACTCTTTTTAAATCATAAAATTGTTAAAAAAGAATGGTTACATCATTCATGTTGACATTAACGTGTGTAACCTTTCGACAAAGTGCCTTCCGAAGTTTAATCTATAACCGTATCCATACCATACTAATATTATTAATTCTGGTTAAAGACATTTATTTCTCATAAAGAAATTTACATTTCACTTAGATGAGAACAAATCTAAACATAAAAAATCGAAATTCGAAAGTAACTCTGTCTTGCCGGGTCAGCGGGATTGTCCGAAAGGGTTACCGTTGGCCCGGAACATAAAGGGCTAAGGAAGGAACACGGGTGGGTTTTAGTCAGTAAGAGTCTG
Organism: Luperina testacea; assembly: GCA_927399505.1. Taxonomy (NCBI): domain Eukaryota; kingdom Metazoa; phylum Arthropoda; class Insecta; order Lepidoptera; family Noctuidae; genus Luperina; species Luperina testacea. Next base: position 1,867,502 of record OV656785.1, on the reverse strand, counting down.
ACACTCCCTTCCGCTCCACCCAGAGCGGGAGGGGTATTTGATGATTTCCCATTCTGAAAAAAAAAGTGTCTGTATGTCAGTCTGTCTGTATGTTACCTTTTCACGCCTAAGCCACTGAACGGATTTCGATAAAATTTAACAGAGAGATTGATTACATCCCGGGGAAGGACATAGGATAGTTTTTATCGACATACCTCGCAGGCGAAGCCGCGGGTGGAAGCTAGTCAAGAATATGTTTGATTTACAAATTATTTTGGTATTACGTTTGTATGAACTACGCATGCTCCGCCGCCGGCCCCATAAATACATATCTGTTCTTTTCCAGGGATCCTTTTATAGACTTCGGGGTAGACTCAAGATTCAACAAAACCAGCAAAGCCCGAGACAGTAAGTTAACAAAACGCTAGCCTAGTCGAAAAGATACAAATAATTTATTTAATAAAATAATAATAAAGCTGACGAGCATCTGACGAGTTTGTTAATTTGAACTCGCTAATCTTTGGAAATACCAATCTTGTTTGAAAGAAATATTTTTACCTTTAATAGCCCAATTCTCGAGGAAGAGACACAGGCTGTTTAACATCACGCCATGAACAATAGGAGCAGAACTAAAAACAAGGAAATATCACGCGGACGTAGCCGCTAGTTAGGTAATACAAAATTTATTTAAATAAAAAATTACCTTCATCTTTGTTAAGGTCACACAGTACGCCACTCAAATAGACGCACAGACACAATACAATATATTTATACATGTTAACGAAGCACGCGCTTGGCATGAACGCTGAGCTTCGACTGAAGATTATTTTACACAGCACATCTTGATATATAGGTAAACGTTTATTTCTCGGTGCCTATAAAATTGTTTAGAATTATCAAAAGATTTTCGATACTTGTAAATATGTTTAATTTTTATTTCTATTATAGAGTTAGTGTGTAAATATTTTAATAAATTATAAATACTTAAATAAATATTTTCTTCTTAAAAACATATTTTAAAAGGTGACATTGTTCTGTTGGTAATAATATATAAATTGGTGTCTTTTTAGCGATAAGATTGGACATATTTTGTTACCCTAAAGGCTATGTAATAACAGCCGCACGGGACGATCAATTAGGTTAAGCTACGCTTGCCGCGGTTGGTCCGTGGATGGGTGACCATCTTTACGTATTGAGACCCCTTAGTTTTTTGGAAACCGCCGTTGGTTCTGGCTGTGATTCGTGGATTTTCGACAGTCGTTACGGGTCGTCAGAAGCCCGAAAGTCTGACAACCAGTCTTACCCAATAACTGGTTGTGGAGGTCAGATAGGCAGTCGCTCTAAGTAAAATACTGCATCCGATTAGACTGGAAGCCGACCCCAACATATTTGGGAACAGATAACGTATTCTCTATGACACAATGAACGAAATCACGTGATGTTTTTTTGACATTTTTTAACCCCCTCCCCATGGTGATACAATTAAATTTAATTGAAAAATAATTCATATTCCAGTTGAATCTTTGATATAGTTTTATTCATACCCTAGGGCAGAGGTGGCCAACCGGTCGATCGCGACTACTAGACTAGTCGATCGTGGCAAGGAAAAAAAAATTAAATACGTCGATCGAACAGACCGCACAACGTACCCAATCACTAACTGCTGCACGCATCATCTTGTATCATTTTTCAATCGCCGTTCTGTCAAGTTATTTATCCTCTCTTCTATGCAGCATAGCTCTCTTTTGTTTTCGGTGCGCGATAACAATAAGCGAGTAGCTTGTGGGACGCGGGAGTGGGGCGCGGGCGGTTGTCACTCCGTCAGTCAGTTGACGACAGACTTAATGCTTCTACAAACAGGCGCGACACGCGATAAATCGCGCGCGATTATATCGCGTGACGCGCCTGTTTGAAAGAGCCTTAGTGGAGTTACGAGTGGTTACGAGTTATATTTAAAAGATACTACATTATTGTGTACTGAACTATGCTGTTTCATTTAAGATTTCAAGAAGTATGTAACTGGTAGATCGCACAGGGTGTCGTCAGTGAACAGTAGATCGTAGGTCAAGCCAAGTTGGCCACCCCTGCCCTAGGGTATGTCTACAACGTGTTTCAAAAAAACACGTTGTAGACATATTTACTATGCACGCGAGTCATCATTACTCAGTCTTTGAATCAAATTAATGTGTGGTTTTCCTTGACAAACTAGTTTTAAGATTGCAAAATATCATAAACATGACATGTGTATTCTATCCAAATCTTGGTTCCTACGGATTGAAGACACGGACGCGGCTCGCGATCGTGTTCAAAAGGCTCCTGAGTTGGAGCCAGTTCAATGGGGTATCGTATTACCTAGTAATTGGGTTGTGGAGGTCAGACAGGCAGTCGCTCCATGTAATATACTGGTATTCAGCTGCATCCGGTTAGACTGGAAGCCGACCCCAACATATGTAACATATGTAATGGCAATCATATCACTTGCTTTTAGTAGGTTTTTATATTTTATTTATTCGTTAAATAGATTCTTGTTTTGTAAATGTGAGGACTTTGTAGGCCTTGTAGACTTTAGATCTGTAGACCATTTTTTTATTTTGTCAAGTACCAGGTATTTGTTGACAGGCCTACGCTGTCCTTCCATACCTCCTACTGTATTTTGAAAACACTGTAAAAGCAAATTATTAAAACACTGTAAAAGCAAATTATTATTAAAAAGAGTAACCGTGGAGATTCTTGCCAGTTCTTCTCCATAAGAAACGACCAATTGGAACCGTGCACCTAGCTTCTGACGTTTCATAAGTGCCCATGTAGGTTTATGTGAAATAAAATAATTTGATTTTGTTTTTATTAAATGCGATCTTACCTTGTCGTGGCCTTAGGAATATTGATTAATAATTTATTTACTTACCTCTTAGATCTTAGACACAACAATAAATACATCACAACAAAAAAAACATGAGTGACATCATGAATTATGACATTTACTAGCTGTGGCCGCGACTTCGATAAGTGTCACTTAAAGAATGTGTAGATACCACTCCATCACTAAAAAGAAACAATCTCTTTTCCATTTTTACTTCGATCAATAATAGCATTTTTAAGATTAATTTTTTTGCGCGGAACCCTAATTCTCTTTCTAAAATAAAAACAAGCATAAGTTACTCCTTATAACATCAGCTATCTGCCAATAAAAGTCTCGTCAAAATCGGTCCCGCCTTTTCAGAGATTAGCAGGAACAAACGGACAGAAAGACCAAATTTTTATTAAAAAAGTCGGTTTACTGACGATAGTTGAACGTGACAACGTTTGAACGTCATAAGAAAATACTGATGGAATAGTTGCATTGCATTTGTTAATATTCGCTTGCACTTCAAGCCGCCATGGCACGCTACAGAGCGAGGCCGCGAGGTAACGCTACATGAGTCATGTTTTTTCGTGAGTGCCACCAGCTTCATCGATTTATTAGACGTTGTCACGTCAAAAAAAATATAAAAATACCGCGTATACTTTTGTATGCATTAGTAAAAAGCTGTTATTTTGTCATTGCAAACTGCTACGTCAATTTTATTTAGGTACTTGTATAGATAAGTTTTTGTGCCTTTTTTTTTCAGGATGGGAAATCATCAAATGACCTCTCCCGCTCTGGGTGGAGCGGAAGGGAGTGTCAGACTCTTACTGACTAAAACCCACCCGTGTTCCTTCCTTAGCCCTTTATGTTCCGGGCCAGCGGTAACCCTTTCGGACAATCCCGCTGACCCGGCAGAAGTTTCTGTGCCTCGGAAAGTACGTTAAACCGTTGGTCCGAGTTGTCATTTGTAGATTGTAGGTCTTTGACAGTTGTAACGGATAGTCAGAAGCCCGAAAGTCTGACAATCACTCTTAACAAGGAGTATCGTGTTACCCAGTAACTGGGTTGTGGAGCTCAGATAGGCAGTCGCTCCATGTAAAATAGACAACAATCTTCAAGACTCTTCAACATCTTACACAACCAGTCTTATCCTTCCTACTTGCGTGAACGTTTTTCTTATACTCGCCCTAGCGATGCACCATGTAGATCACACCTAAGACCCGTCCTTAAATCTCATCCTCATAAAACAAGCTACTATTCTTATTCCTTCTCTGTCCATGCTGTAAGATTGTGAAACTCTCTTCCGCCTAACATTCGTGATTTAAAAACTATTTCTCTATTTAAATGTCGATTGAAAGAGCATTACCTTTCCTCTATACTGTGAGTATATATATACATATATGTTTATATATTTTAGCATTATGTATTTATTTAAGTATACCTATTTATCTTATTTTTTTTGCATTATATGTGTAGGTTTATTTAATATTCTAGTTTTAGACTTCACACATTCATATTTTTCTCTTCTTGTTCTCACACACTATTGCTTGTCTTTGTGACTGTCCGTCACTTACACCTATTTAATAACAAAATATTATATTTATTTTAAACTGACATTTGGCGCCGCCACTTGGAGACACATAAATTCTCTATTTTATGGACAACAGACTGGCACATATGCTAGCCATCAGTCGAAACCAATATTTTACGTCACTTAAGATGCAGTATTTTGTACGAATTCTAAGAACGACCCAAACCCTAAACGGACCCTTGAAACAATTGAGAAATGGTATAAGAAAGAGCGATAAACAGATGTTGCGAAAGCATGGGAATGTGGGCTGAGAGTGGTGTAGATGTTAGGATGTGCGAGATTATAATGAAGACGAAGGGGCAGTTAATTGCGGAACGTAGAGAAGGACAGTCGGGGGTGACCCGCTTTAGGAGACGGACTTGCGAGTCCAGGGTAGAAGTTAGGAGATTTAGTGAACACTAGGAGGCAATATACAAGTGGGCTGTCGCGAGATAGCGAGTATTAGGTTTTAAGCTAAATATAATTGGGTTGAAGCCCAGATTAGTTATTTTAGACTAGGTTATATTAGTCTACTATAATGTAAGTAGCGTGTAAGGCGCGTGAATCTCAGTGAGTGTCTGTGAACGATTGGATTGGGTGAGTGTTGAATATTTTATCCTTCCTTGTTCCTTTTAATGACCTAATCGAGGTATCCTACACATGCGTTTGGTTCTAGGGACTCGGGGAAAGCCATCTATGGGTGCGACACTATATACAACCATAGCCAGGACATGATCCTTGGGCAGTCACACAGCTTATGGAAGGCTGAACCGAACTTGCAACTCGTTAGGGCTAATTTGAATTATAGTGCTATATTGTAGTCTGTTGTTCTTGTTTACGAACACAAACCAATCAAACGTTAGTGATGGCTACCTTTTCCCCTAAGGACTGACTAACTGCAGGATATCTTAGATTGTACTTGATGTACGCACACTTCCTGGGAGCGGGGGTAGGCTTCACCAAGTACCACTAACTGGTTTGATAGCCGTTCTAAGGAACGTTAGAAATTGTGTCTCGTTAAATCACACCCGGCCCCCGTAGGCCTCTTACTGATACAAAAAAATAATATTTAGCGAGACACATAATTTTGGATGCCCAGATGGAAAGGCCCCGCTGCTAGATAGGTATACAGAAATTATTGAAGGACGCCGATTACACTGCAAGCATCCCCAACTTGGGTAGATTAAAGGAAGTGAGAAGTGACGATTTAAAATAACCACTTCGGCGTATAGCAAGGCAATTCGTAAGGAATTTTGCAACCGACTGACGATGCGGTACGCTTGCGCTAGTTTTGTATTGTCTTAGTAAAGGGTGAGTAGGCCGTTATAAGGGGTTATTATTACAGTACGCGTCCAGCACTTCTGGAAACTTGTCTCGCTCAATGGTAGAGCTACTTCGCAGTCCTTTACCTTAGGATTGGGTAAGACATGCTTGAGTATAGGGAACGTGTCCTGCTGGTAACGTAGCAGGCCCTCTCTAGGGCCTATGCACTTTAGAAGCAGGACTGGCAGCGCACGGAAGACGTAACAGCTGTTATAAAGTGTCGTGCCCTACGTCTCTACGTCTCTGGGGTGGGTTACCAGATTATTGTAAGAACTTTCAGTAACGTAACTCAAAACAATGTATTCTCCAACGCAAGTGTTACGTATCAATTACCCTTTTGTATTCCTCTCAAGTCTCGTAACTTTCATAAGCAAAATAAAAGTAGATTTCCTTTCCTTAATCACCTTATAGATGGATTCCCAACCTTATTTTATATTGAAATTGTTTTCTTGTATCCCCCTTGTTCCCCAGCTTCCTAAGTCGGGACAAGGCAAAACACTTCTTGGGAATTCATTACAATCGGTGGGAGAGTGTCCAGTCTGGAGACGAGCTCTACAGAGCCGTACGGTGGCGGGGTGCGGCTCTTCCCCATTAGGGGGAACCGACCTAAACACTAATAAGTAACAGAATTAGGAAAAACGAAAATTTTATCAGCCTAGGGTAATTTAGGAACAGTCACATTTTGGTGCCGTGACCAGGATTCTCGTCATTAAATGTACTGATTCACTTCAGTGCAACGAGAAAGAACAAAATATGGGTTACTACGAAAATAACACAACGTACACAAAATAACATAACGTAATTTTATGGATCTATTCTTCGATCAATAATTGTTGACCAAAGTTTTATTATGTAACTGTTAGAAACGAGTGACAAAGATTACAATAACTTAAGTTTATTATAGGTTTCATACAAACCTTTTGTGTATTGAATGGCAAGCCGCCCCATCGGGCGCGAAAGAAAAAAAAAGGGCTGGGACATTCCATGCGATGTCCGGGACACGTGTATGGTTAAGTTACGAATTAATAACGGTGGTTGAATTATTCAACTACTGGTAGCGGGTTCGATTCCCGTATGATTTAGTTGCTGTTGTGCTCAGATTCTGTTGTCATGAATGTTGGGTTCGATTCCCGCCTGATGTTATTGGTTGATGCAATAACTTATGTTTAATTAAGTTACGGCTGAGTAATGATGGTTGAATTCTGTAAGTAGGTACTCATAGTGGGTTCGATGCCCACCTGATGTTATTGGTATACATATAAGCATTTGAATTCTATTGTCATGAATGTTGGGTTCGATTCCCGCCTGATGTTATTGGTTGATGCAATAACTTATGTTTAATTAAGTTACGGCTGAGTAATGATGGTTGAATTCTGTAAGTCGGTACTCATAGTGGGTGCGATGCCCACCTGATGTTATTGGTATACATATAAGCATTTGAATTCTATTGTCATGAATGTTGGGTTCGATTCCCGCTTGATGTTATTGGTTGGTACAATAACTTATGTTTAATAAAGTAAAGGTTTGGTAATGATGGTTGTATTCTGTAAGTAGGTACTCATAGTGGGTTCGATGCCTACCTGATTTTATTGGTTAATTAGCGTTTGAATTCTATTGCATTGGATCTTGGGTTCGATTCCCGCCAGATGTATTGTTTTATGATTGCTTGGTATTCCTGTGTCACGGCTTGACGTATTTTTAGGTAGGTAATAGTATGATTGTTGCTTGGCCTCCTGTGTTACTGCAATAAAGGGTTCGACTCCCTGTATATGCGAGATTACTATCTGACAGTATGTGATATGAAGTATGGTTGTGCGTTTGAGATTGATATGTTGCGTGTGTGTGGACTGTGGAATGAGCCTAGGTTAATTACACGGTTAGGCACGCCCTTATTATAGGTCAATCTAATATTTAAGTCCTACGAAGCGTGAAGTTATAAAATGACAATTAATTTACCAGGAAGGTACATTAAATATTATCATAAGAAGTAAACATAAATCTTTCCATCTCTAAAGTCGGCGACGTATGTCGTATAATTGAATAGATACTCGTTTGGCCTTATTTCAAATTCCAGGATATTTGAGTCTTCACTCGGCTGCCACTACGCTATATACTACGCTATATCTGAACCATTGGTTTGTGAGTTGCGCTTGGTTTGAAGTTCCTTCAAAAACAGCTGTCATCGGCTGACTCCAACAGCAGCAGCTGTAGCGTATACGAAGCTAAGTTTCACTTTCATTAGATACTTCAGTTACCCGTAGCTACGTGGTATGATTATTGTTACCTCATGAAATATTATAGGTTCTTGTCTTAGGGCAAGCCTGCATTAGCGATTTATTTGCCAGAAGTGTGGACAAGTGTGAGTTTATGGAAAGGTGACTTTGAACCCTACACGGTGGGGTTCGGTTTGGACATTTTTGTGACTTATCCAGTGGTGTTGGTCACTCTGAAATCGGCTTAGTTGGCATTATGTTAAGGTTGATGTTTCCTTGACTTGAAGTAATATTAATTTGAAACATAGGTTTGAATAGGGTTTATAGTTATCGGTTCAAGTATATCAGAGAATGTACTTGTCAACACCTTTATAATCTTACGAGATAGTTAACAGCATTGTGTGCTAGTAAGCCAATAATTGATTGCACAGTCTAGGATGCTTATATTTTCTAATTGGTATATCTACCAAGCTCTTATTAGAATTTAAAACTGCTCTAACCTCTTAAAATCAGAGGGGGGCAACTAATTGGAATGTAGACTAATATGTTTATGTGCGGACTATTTCAGCTGCTCTTGGATACGACTGCAGGCAGCTGACTAAGCTGCCCAGGGAGAGGTTTTTGTCCAGCGGCAGCTGCGAGAGGCTAAGTTTAGAACGAGGGAGCAGCGTAGGTAGCGTGGCTCGTTAGCACAAATACTCTTAAGGAGACCCTGGTATGTAAAACTACATTATAAGCATGCACAGGTTTTCTGAACTGAGCTGAGGTACAGTAATGTTATTTGAATTATCATGAAAAGAGTATTTGGAAGAAGGATAACAGTTTGAATAGTATAAAGCAATTAATTGCTTGCATATTGATTGAAGATACTTCTGCGAAACAGAATTATATTTTAGCAGACATTGCATCTTACTGGAATCTTATTGGATTGATGTTTCAATTATAATACGTACAATTATTAGGTAAATATAGCAGATAGGTATATCTTCTGTAAAACTTTCAAGGAGGTGCATAGTTCATCCTATTGTGAAAGCTCATCCGCTGTTCTGCGTCACGCGTCTGATTTTCAGAGGGGGGAATGTGACTGTCCGTCACTTACACCTATTTAATAACAAAATATTATATTTATTTTAAACTGACATTTGGCGCCGCCACTTGGAGACACATAAATTCTCTATTTTATGGACAACAGACTGGCACATATGCTAGCCATCAGTCGAAACCAATATTTTACGTCACTTAAGATGCAGTATTTTGTACGAATTCTAAGAACGACCCAAACCCTAAACGGACCCTTGAAACAATTGAGAAATGGTATAAGAAAGAGCGATAAACAGATGTTGCGAAAGCATGGGAATGTGGGCTGAGAGTGGTGTAGATGTTAGGATGTGCGAGATTATAATGAAGACGAAGGGGCAGTTAATTGCGGAACGTAGAGAAGGACAGTCGGGGGTGACCCGCTTTAGGAGACGGACTTGCGAGTCCAGGGTAGAAGTTAGGAGATTTAGTGAACACTAGGAGGCAATATACAAGTGGGCTGTCGCGAGATAGCGAGTATTAGGTTTTAAGCTAAATATAATTGGGTTGAAGCCCAGATCAGTTATTTTAGACTAGGTTATATTAGTCTACTATAATGTAAGTAGCGTGTAAGGCGCGTGAATCTCAGTGAGTGTCTGTGAACGATTGGATTGGGTGAGTGTTGAATATTTTATCCTTCCTTGTTCCTTTTAATGACCTAATCGAGGTATCCTACACATGCGTTTGGTTCTAGGGACTCGGGGAAAGCCATCTATGGGTGCGACACTATATACAACCATAGCCAGGACATGATCCTTGGGCAGTCACACAGCTTATGGAAGGCTGAACCGAACTTGCAACTCGTTAGGGCTAATTTGAATTATAGTGCTATATTGTAGTCTGTTGTTCTTGTTTACGAACACAAACCAATCAAACGTTAGTGATGGCTACCTTTTCCCCTAAGGACTGACTAACTGCAGGATATCTTAGATTGTACTTGATGTACGCACACTTCCTGGGAGCGGGGGTAGGCTTCACCAAGTACCACTAACTGGTTTGATAGCCGTTCTAAGGAACGTTAGAAATTGTGTCTCGTTAAATCACACCCGGCCCCCGTAGGCCTCTTACTGATACAAAAAAATAATATTTAGCGAGACACATAATTTTGGATGCCCAGATGGAAAGGCCCCGCTGCTAGATAGGTATACAGAAATTATTGAAGGACGCCGATTACACTGCAAGCATCCCCAACTTGGGTAGATTAAAGGAAGTGAGAAGTGACGATTTAAAATAACCACTTCGGCGTATAGCAAGGCAATTCGTAAGGAATTTTGCAACCGACTGACGATGCGGTACGCTTGCGCTAGTTTTGTATTGTCTTAGTAAAGGGTGAGTAGGCCGTTATAAGGGGTTATTATTACAGTACGCGTCCAGCACTTCTGGAAACTTGTCTCGCTCAATGGTAGAGCTACTTCGCAGTCCTTTACCTTAGGATTGGGTAAGACATGCTTGAGTATAGGGAACGTGTCCTGCTGGTAACGTAGCAGGCCCTCTCTAGGGCCTATGCACTTTAGAAGCAGGACTGGCAGCGCACGGAAGACGTAACAGCTGTTATAAAGTGTCGTGCCCTACGTCTCTACGTCTCTGGGGTGGGTTACCAGATTATTGTAAGAACTTTCAGTAACGTAACTCAAAACAATGTATTCTCCAACGCAAGTGTTACGTATCAATTACCCTTTTGTATTCCTCTCAAGTCTCGTAACTTTCATAAGCAAAATAAAAGTAGATTTCCTTTCCTTAATCACCTTATAGATGGATTCCCAACCTTATTTTATATTGAAATTGTTTTCTTGTATCCCCCTTGTTCCCCAGCTTCCTAAGTCGGGACAAGGCAAAACACTTCTTGGGAATTCATTACAATCGGTGGGAGAGTGTCCAGTCTGGAGACGAGCTCTACAGAGCCGTACGGTGGCGGGGTGCGGCTCTTCCCCATTAGGGGGAACCGACCTAAACACTAATAAGTAACAGAATTAGGAAAAACGAAAATTTTATCAGCCTAGGGTAATTTAGGAACAGTCACATTTTGGTGCCGTGACCAGGATTCTCGTCATTAAATGTACTGATTCACTTCAGTGCAACGAGAAAGAACAAAATATGGGTTACTACGAAAATAACACAACGTACACAAAATAACATAACGTAATTTTATGGATCTATTCTTCGATCAATAATTGTTGACCAAAGTTTTATTATGTAACTGTTAGAAACGAGTGACAAAGATTACAATAACTTAAGTTTATTATAGGTTTCATACAAACCTTTTGTGTATTGAATGGCAAGCCGCCCCATCGGGCGCGAAAGAAAAAAAAAGGGCTGGGACATTCCATGCGATGTCCGGGACACGTGTATGGTTAAGTTACGAATTAATAACGGTGGTTGAATTATTCAACTACTGGTAGCGGGTTCGATTCCCGTATGATTTAGTTGCTGTTGTGCTCAGATTCTGTTGTCATGAATGTTGGGTTCGATTCCCGCCTGATGTTATTGGTTGATGCAATAACTTATGTTTAATTAAGTTACGGCTGAGTAATGATGGTTGAATTCTGTAAGTAGGTACTCATAGTGGGTTCGATGCCCACCTGATGTTATTGGTATACATATAAGCATTTGAATTCTATTGTCATGAATGTTGGGTTCGATTCCCGCCTGATGTTATTGGTTGATGCAATAACTTATGTTTAATTAAGTTACGGCTGAGTAATGATGGTTGAATTCTGTAAGTCGGTACTCATAGTGGGTGCGATGCCCACCTGATGTTATTGGTATACATATAAGCATTTGAATTCTATTGTCATGAATGTTGGGTTCGATTCCCGCTTGATGTTATTGGTTGGTACAATAACTTATGTTTAATAAAGTAAAGGTTTGGTAATGATGGTTGTATTCTGTAAGTAGGTACTCATAGTGGGTTCGATGCCTACCTGATTTTATTGGTTAATTAGCGTTTGAATTCTATTGCATTGGATCTTGGGTTCGATTCCCGCCAGATGTATTGTTTTATGATTGCTTGGTATTCCTGTGTCACGGCTTGACGTATTTTTAGGTAGGTAATAGTATGATTGTTGCTTGGCCTCCTGTGTTACTGCAATAAAGGGTTCGACTCCCTGTATATGCGAGATTACTATCTGACAGTATGTGATATGAAGTATGGTTGTGCGTTTGAGATTGATATGTTGCGTGTGTGTGGACTGTGGAATGAGCCTAGGTTAATTACACGGTTAGGCACGCCCTTATTATAGGTCAATCTAATATTTAAGTCCTACGAAGCGTGAAGTTATAAAATGACAATTAATTTACCAGGAAGGTACATTAAATATTATCATAAGAAGTAAACATAAATCTTTCCATCTCTAAAGTCGGCGACGTATGTCGTATAATTGAATAGATACTCGTTTGGCCTTATTTCAAATTCCAGGATATTTGAGTCTTCACTCGGCTGCCACTACGCTATATACTACGCTATATCTGAACCATTGGTTTGTGAGTTGCGCTTGGTTTGAAGTTCCTTCAAAAACAGCTGTCATCGGCTGACTCCAACAGCAGCAGCTGTAGCGTATACGAAGCTAAGTTTCACTTTCATTAGATACTTCAGTTACCCGTAGCTACGTGGTATGATTATTGTTACCTCATGAAATATTATAGGTTCTTGTCTTAGGGCAAGCCTGCATTAGCGATTTATTTGCCAGAAGTGTGGACAAGTGTGAGTTTATGGAAAGGTGACTTTGAACCCTACACGGTGGGGTTCGGTTTGGACATTTTTGTGACTTATCCAGTGGTGTTGGTCACTCTGAAATCGGCTTAGTTGGCATTATGTTAAGGTTGATGTTTCCTTGACTTGAAGTAATATTAATTTGAAACATAGGTTTGAATAGGGTTTATAGTTATCGGTTCAAGTATATCAGAGAATGTACTTGTCAACACCTTTATAATCTTACGAGATAGTTAACAGCATTGTGTGCTAGTAAGCCAATAATTGATTGCACAGTCTAGGATGCTTATATTTTCTAATTGGTATATCTACCAAGCTCTTATTAGAATTTAAAACTGCTCTAACCTCTTAAAATCAGAGGGGGGCAACTAATTGGAATGTAGACTAATATGTTTATGTGCGGACTATTTCAGCTGCTCTTGGATACGACTGCAGGCAGCTGACTAAGCTGCCCAGGGAGAGGTTTTTGTCCAGCGGCAGCTGCGAGAGGCTAAGTTTAGAACGAGGGAGCAGCGTAGGTAGCGTGGCTCGTTAGCACAAATACTCTTAAGGAGACCCTGGTATGTAAAACTACATTATAAGCATGCACAGGTTTTCTGAACTGAGCTGAGGTACAGTAATGTTATTTGAATTATCATGAAAAGAGTATTTGGAAGAAGGATAACAGTTTGAATAGTATAAAGCAATTAATTGCTTGCATATTGATTGAAGATACTTCTGCGAAACAGAAATATATTTTAGCAGACATTGCATCTTACTGGAATCTTATTGGATTGATGTTTCAATTATAATACGTACAATTATTAGGTAAATATAGCAGATAGGTATATCTTCTGTAAAACTTTCAAGGAGGTGCATAGTTCATCCTATTGTGAAAGCTCATCCGCTGTTCTGCGTCACGCGTCTGATTTTCAGAGGGGGGAATGTGACTGTCCGTCACTTACACCTATTTAATAACAAAATATTATATTTATTTTAAACTGACATTTGGCGCCGCCACTTGGAGACACATAAATTCTCTATTTTATGGACAACAGACTGGCACATATGCTAGCCATCAGTCGAAACCAATATTTTACGTCACTTAAGATGCAGTATTTTGTACGAATTCTAAGAACGACCCAAACCCTAAACGGACCCTTGAAACAATTGAGAAATGGTATAAGAAAGAGCGATAAACAGATGTTGCGAAAGCATGGGAATGTGGGCTGAGAGTGGTGTAGATGTTAGGATGTGCGAGATTATAATGAAGACGAAGGGGCAGTTAATTGCGGAACGTAGAGAAGGACAGTCGGGGGTGACCCGCTTTAGGAGACGGACTTGCGAGTCCAGGGTAGAAGTTAGGAGATTTAGTGAACACTAGGAGGCAATATACAAGTGGGCTGTCGCGAGATAGCGAGTATTAGGTTTTAAGCTAAATATAATTGGGTTGAAGCCCAGATTAGTTATTTTAGACTAGGTTATATTAGTCTACTATAATGTAAGTAGCGTGTAAGGCGCGTGAATCTCAGTGAGTGTCTGTGAACGATTGGATTGGGTGAGTGTTGAATATTTTATCCTTCCTTGTTCCTTTTAATGACCTAATCGAGGTATCCTACACATGCGTTTGGTTCTAGGGACTCGGGGAAAGCCATCTATGGGTGCGACACTATATACAACCATAGCCAGGACATGATCCTTGGGCAGTCACACAGCTTATGGAAGGCTGAACCGAACTTGCAACTCGTTAGGGCTAATTTGAATTATAGTGCTATATTGTAGTCTGTTGTTCTTGTTTACGAACACAAACCAATCAAACGTTAGTGATGGCTACCTTTTCCCCTAAGGACTGACTAACTGCAGGATATCTTAGATTGTACTTGATGTACGCACACTTCCTGGGAGCGGGGGTAGGCTTCACCAAGTACCACTAACTGGTTTGATAGCCGTTCTAAGGAACGTTAGAAATTGTGTCTCGTTAAATCACACCCGGCCCCCGTAGGCCTCTTACTGATACAAAAAAATAATATTTAGCGAGACACATAATTTTGGATGCCCAGATGGAAAGGCCCCGCTGCTAGATAGGTATACAGAAATTATTGAAGGACGCCGATTACACTGCAAGCATCCCCAACTTGGGTAGATTAAAGGAAGTGAGAAGTGACGATTTAAAATAACCACTTCGGCGTATAGCAAGGCAATTCGTAAGGAATTTTGCAACCGACTGACGATGCGGTACGCTTGCGCTAGTTTTGTATTGTCTTAGTAAAGGGTGAGTAGGCCGTTATAAGGGGTTATTATTACAGTACGCGTCCAGCACTTCTGGAAACTTGTCTCGCTCAATGGTAGAGCTACTTCGCAGTCCTTTACCTTAGGATTGGGTAAGACATGCTTGAGTATAGGGAACGTGTCCTGCTGGTAACGTAGCAGGCCCTCTCTAGGGCCTATGCACTTTAGAAGCAGGACTGGCAGCGCACGGAAGACGTAACAGCTGTTATAAAGTGTCGTGCCCTACGTCTCTACGTCTCTGGGGTGGGTTACCAGATTATTGTAAGAACTTTCAGTAACGTAACTCAAAACAATGTATTCTCCAACGCAAGTGTTACGTATCAATTACCCTTTTGTATTCCTCTCAAGTCTCGTAACTTTCATAAGCAAAATAAAAGTAGATTTCCTTTCCTTAATCACCTTATAGATGGATTCCCAACCTTATTTTATATTGAAATTGTTTTCTTGTATCCCCCTTGTTCCCCAGCTTCCTAAGTCGGGACAAGGCAAAACACTTCTTGGGAATTCATTACAATCGGTGGGAGAGTGTCCAGTCTGGAGACGAGCTCTACAGAGCCGTACGGTGGCGGGGTGCGGCTCTTCCCCATTAGGGGGAACCGACCTAAACACTAATAAGTAACAGAATTAGGAAAAACGAAAATTTTATCAGCCTAGGGTAATTTAGGAACAGTCACATTTTGGTGCCGTGACCAGGATTCTCGTCATTAAATGTACTGATTCACTTCAGTGCAACGAGAAAGAACAAAATATGGGTTACTACGAAAATAACACAACGTACACAAAATAACATAACGTAATTTTATGGATCTATTCTTCGATCAATAATTGTTGACCAAAGTTTTATTATGTAACTGTTAGAAACGAGTGACAAAGATTACAATAACTTAAGTTTATTATAGGTTTCATACAAACCTTTTGTGTATTGAATGGCAAGCCGCCCCATCGGGCGCGAAAGAAAAAAAAAGGGCTGGGACATTCCATGCGATGTCCGGGACACGTGTATGGTTAAGTTACGAATTAATAACGGTGGTTGAATTATTCAACTACTGGTAGCGGGTTCGATTCCCGTATGATTTAGTTGCTGTTGTGCTCAGATTCTGTTGTCATGAATGTTGGGTTCGATTCCCGCCTGATGTTATTGGTTGATGCAATAACTTATGTTTAATTAAGTTACGGCTGAGTAATGATGGTTGAATTCTGTAAGTAGGTACTCATAGTGGGTTCGATGCCCACCTGATGTTATTGGTATACATATAAGCATTTGAATTCTATTGTCATGAATGTTGGGTTCGATTCCCGCCTGATGTTATTGGTTGATGCAATAACTTATGTTTAATTAAGTTACGGCTGAGTAATGATGGTTGAATTCTGTAAGTAGGTACTCATAGTGGGTTCGATGCCCACCTGATGTTATTGGTATACATATAAGCATTTGAATTCTATTGTCATGAATGTTGGGTTCGATTCCCGCTTGATGTTATTGGTTGGTACAATAACTTATGTTTAATAAAGTAAAGGTTTGGTAATGATGGTTGTATTCTGTAAGTAGGTACTCATAGTGGGTTCGATGCCTACCTGATTTTATTGGTTAATTAGCGTTTGAATTCTATTGCATTGGATCTTGGGTTCGATTCCCGCCAGATGTATTGTTTTATGATTGCTTGGTATTCCTGTGTCACGGCTTGACGTATTTTTAGGTAGGTAATAGTATGATTGTTGCTTGGCCTCCTGTGTTACTGCAATAAAGGGTTCGACTCCCTGTATATGCGAGATTACTATCTGACAGTATGTGATATGAAGTATGGTTGTGCGTTTGAGATTGATATGTTGCGTGTGTGTGGACTGTGGAATGAGCCTAGGTTAATTACACGGTTAGGCACGCCCTTATTATAGGTCAATCTAATATTTAAGTCCTACGAAGCGTGAAGTTATAAAATGACAATTAATTTACCAGGAAGGTACATTAAATATTATCATAAGAAGTAAACATAAATCTTTCCATCTCTAAAGTCGGCGACGTATGTCGTATAATTGAATAGATACTCGTTTGGCCTTATTTCAAATTCCAGGATATTTGAGTCTTCACTCGGCTGCCACTACGCTATATACTACGCTATATCTGAACCATTGGTTTGTGAGTTGCGCTTGGTTTGAAGTTCCTTCAAAAACAGCTGTCATCGGCTGACTCCAACAGCAGCAGCTGTAGCGTATACGAAGCTAAGTTTCACTTTCATTAGATACTTCAGTTACCCGTAGCTACGTGGTATGATTATTGTTACCTCATGAAATATTATAGGTTCTTGTCTTAGGGCAAGCCTGCATTAGCGATTTATTTGCCAGAAGTGTGGACAAGTGTGAGTTTATGGAAAGGTGACTTTGAACCCTACACGGTGGGGTTCGGTTTGGACATTTTTGTGACTTATCCAGTGGTGTTGGTCACTCTGAAATCGGCTTAGTTGGCATTATGTTAAGGTTGATGTTTCCTTGACTTGAAGTAATATTAATTTGAAACATAGGTTTGAATAGGGTTTATAGTTATCGGTTCAAGTATATCAGAGAATGTACTTGTCAACACCTTTATAATCTTACGAGATAGTTAACAGCATTGTGTGCTAGTAAGCCAATAATTGATTGCACAGTCTAGGATGCTTATATTTTCTAATTGGTATATCTACCAAGCTCTTATTAGAATTTAAAACTGCTCTAACCTCTTAAAATCAGAGGGGGGCAACTAATTGGAATGTAGACTAATATGTTTATGTGCGGACTATTTCAGCTGCTCTTGGATACGACTGCAGGCAGCTGACTAAGCTGCCCAGGGAGAGGTTTTTGTCCAGCGGCAGCTGCGAGAGGCTAAGTTTAGAACGAGGGAGCAGCGTAGGTAGCGTGGCTCGTTAGCACAAATACTCTTAAGGAGACCCTGGTATGTAAAACTACATTATAAGCATGCACAGGTTTTCTGAACTGAGCTGAGGTACAGTAATGTTATTTGAATTATCATGAAAAGAGTATTTGGAAGAAGGATAACAGTTTGAATAGTATAAAGCAATTAATTGCTTGCATATTGATTGAAGATACTTCTGCGAAACAGAATTATATTTTAGCAGACATTGCATCCTACTGGAATCTTATTGGATTGATGTTTCAATTATAATACGTACAATTATTAGGTAAATATAGCAGATAGGTATATCTTCTGTAAAACTTTCAAGGAGGTGCATAGTTCATCCTATTGTGAAAGCTCATCCGCTGTTCTGCGTCACGCGTCTGATTTTCAGAGGGGGGAATGTGACTGTCCGTCACTTACACCTATTTAATAACAAAATATTATATTTATTTTAAACTGACATTTGGCGCCGCCACTTGGAGACACATAAATTCTCTATTTTATGGACAACAGACTGGCACATATGCTAGCCATCAGTCGAAACCAATATTTTACGTCACTTAAGATGCAGTATTTTGTACGAATTCTAAGAACGACCCAAACCCTAAACGGACCCTTGAAACAATTGAGAAATGGTATAAGAAAGAGCGATAAACAGATGTTGCGAAAGCATGGGAATGTGGGCTGAGAGTGGTGTAGATGTTAGGATGTGCGAGATTATAATGAAGACGAAGGGGCAGTTAATTGCGGAACGTAGAGAAGGACAGTCGGGGGTGACCCGCTTTAGGAGACGGACTTGCGAGTCCAGGGTAGAAGTTAGGAGATTTAGTGAACACTAGGAGGCAATATACAAGTGGGCTGTCGCGAGATAGCGAGTATTAGGTTTTAAGCTAAATATAATTGGGTTGAAGCCCAGATTAGTTATTTTAGACTAGGTTATATTAGTCTACTATAATGTAAGTAGCGTGTAAGGCGCGTGAATCTCAGTGAGTGTCTGTGAACGATTGGATTGGGTGAGTGTTGAATATTTTATCCTTCCTTGTTCCTTTTAATGACCTAATCGAGGTATCCTACACATGCGTTTGGTTCTAGGGACTCGGGGAAAGCCATCTATGGGTGCGACACTATATACAACCATAGCCAGGACATGATCCTTGGGCAGTCACACAGCTTATGGAAGGCTGAACCGAACTTGCAACTCGTTAGGGCTAATTTGAATTATAGTGCTATATTGTAGTCTGTTGTTCTTGTTTACGAACACAAACCAATCAAACGTTAGTGATGGCTACCTTTTCCCCTAAGGACTGACTAACTGCAGGATATCTTAGATTGTACTTGATGTACGCACACTTCCTGGGAGCGGGGGTAGGCTTCACCAAGTACCACTAACTGGTTTGATAGCCGTTCTAAGGAACGTTAGAAATTGTGTCTCGTTAAATCACACCCGGCCCCCGTAGGCCTCTTACTGATACAAAAAAATAATATTTAGCGAGACACATAATTTTGGATGCCCAGATGGAAAGGCCCCGCTGCTAGATAGGTATACAGAAATTATTGAAGGACGCCGATTACACTGCAAGCATCCCCAACTTGGGTAGATTAAAGGAAGTGAGAAGTGACGATTTAAAATAACCACTTCGGCGTATAGCAAGGCAATTCGTAAGGAATTTTGCAACCGACTGACGATGCGGTACGCTTGCGCTAGTTTTGTATTGTCTTAGTAAAGGGTGAGTAGGCCGTTATAAGGGGTTATTATTACAGTACGCGTCCAGCACTTCTGGAAACTTGTCTCGCTCAATGGTAGAGCTACTTCGCAGTCCTTTACCTTAGGATTGGGTAAGACATGCTTGAGTATAGGGAACGTGTCCTGCTGGTAACGTAGCAGGCCCTCTCTAGGGCCTATGCACTTTAGAAGCAGGACTGGCAGCGCACGGAAGACGTAACAGCTGTTATAAAGTGTCGTGCCCTACGTCTCTACGTCTCTGGGGTGGGTTACCAGATTATTGTAAGAACTTTCAGTAACGTAACTCAAAACAATGTATTCTCCAACGCAAGTGTTACGTATCAATTACCCTTTTGTATTCCTCTCAAGTCTCGTAACTTTCATAAGCAAAATAAAAGTAGATTTCCTTTCCTTAATCACCTTATAGATGGATTCCCAACCTTATTTTATATTGAAATTGTTTTCTTGTATCCCCCTTGTTCCCCAGCTTCCTAAGTCGGGACAAGGCAAAACACTTCTTGGGAATTCATTACAATCGGTGGGAGAGTGTCCAGTCTGGAGACGAGCTCTACAGAGCCGTACGGTGGCGGGGTGCGGCTCTTCCCCATTAGGGGGAACCGACCTAAACACTAATAAGTAACAGAATTAGGAAAAACGAAAATTTTATCAGCCTAGGGTAATTTAGGAACAGTCACATCTTGCTTGTCTTTTTTTACTTCTCCTTTCGCAGGTCTGCTGGAAGAAATTTCTTTAGTAATAAGCAGTACCTTTGTACTCAAATTATAATCATGTCATATCCCTATGTATTTTACTGTGTGTGCATAAATTATAAAATAAATAAATAAATAGAATACTGGTATTCAGCTGCAACCGGTTACACTGGAAGCCAACCCAAATATACCTAGTGGAGAAAAGGTGAGGCAGATAAGAAAGAAAGAAAATAAGTTTATTTGCGGCAAACATGACGCATAAAAATAAAAAAAAATAAACAACAGAAAAACAAAGTAACAATTTGGGAGAAAGTATGCGTCACATCTACGCAAAACGACCAACGCTCAGCATAATGCTAAGACCCTATACGAGACACGAGACGCTAGGTACCTCGAAAATCTAAAATCCTCGAAAACTTATTACCTAAGCGAGCGAAAGTGATGCAATTACTTTTGAAACGCAAAGAAGAGCGATGGCTATAATGTGCGTGTGGTCGGAATAAAACGACGTATGTGCCAAAACAAATTTACTCCTTTTTTAACGAAATAAATGAATTAAATTTAAAACTACTTTGAGTAAACTTTGATATGATACTTAGTTCTCTTATGTTTTAAAGTAAATTCCATTGAAAAACTCTTTAATGTTACGCCGTGATGTCAAATATAGTAAAAAAATAGATATATAACTTTGCAATTTTCTTGTATCGAGAAAAATTTAATCGTAATTTTAAAAGGTAAGTTTATAACCACGTTTAAACATGTATGGAGTAGTGTCAGGCGCTGATTTATTTGACAGGACTAAACTAAAATGTATCTTATGTCCTTTTCTTAATGAAATAAAAAGATTCACTTAAATTAACTTAAATTGAACTTAAATTTAGTTTAGTTTGTGAACAAGGGAAACGGAACCACTGACTAGTAGTTAGAATTTGGGTGTTTTGTGTTTTACAACATGTGAATACATATTCTAGCTATAATACTGACAAACAAATCTCAAAGAAACACCACTCAGAAAAAATTATGACTAAAACCGCCTACAATTTAAAAAATCTAGAAATAAAACAAGAGGAGAGAGAGATAGATACTTTTTTCGAGACATCGCCAAGCGATTGGTCGACTCTTCACGTGACCAGAGGGCTGGCTTATTTTTGGGCCAAAGAATCAGCATTGCCATACAACGTGGCAATGCTGCCAGTCTTTTGGGCACGTTTCCTGTTGACAGCGATGCGGATGAATTTTTTGATGCCCTTTGATTATTTTCCCTCCTTTCTTTTTTTTACCTTGTACATATTATTACTATTATTAATATTGTATTTTATGTTTTAATAAATAGTACCCCCTATTGAAAAAAAAAAAGAAATAAAACAACAAAAAAAAACATTTTTCGTAAACTACAAAATATCGGAACATACATACATAGGGGTTTTGTTCTTATTGATTCTGAGGCGTTACAAAGTTTGCTGTGTAAGCTGGTAGAATATAGAATAGAATATTTATTTTTCAGAAATAATATGGTGTTTACAAAGGTGTTCTTATTATTGCAAAGTGCTACATGTCTCACTGCTTTAACGGTATGCAAAATCAATTTACAATCAAATGAAGTTCTTACATAAATTAATTTTAAAATTTAAATAATATTTCAATTTCAAAAACTCAAAACTCAAAAAATTTATTACAATTTTAAGGGGAAATAGTTAAAGTTTGATGTTGTGGGTAGTTTTGGAAAAATGGGATGGACGTCCTAAATATACTACACAATTCCAGTTTTACCATATTATTAAATATAACAATACATTTGACATCATCATCATCATCATAATCAGCCTATAATGTTCCCACTGCTGGGACACAGGCCTCCTCTCAGTGAGAGGGAGTGGGCCGTAATCCACCACGCGGGCCCAGTGCGGGTTGGTAGATGTCACATGTCTTCGAATTTTTGGTTCTAGGACATGCCGGTTTCCTCACGATGTTTTCCTTCACCGTTTTTGAGAGCAGTGGTGATGAAATAAAATTTACACAAAGTAAAGCGCCTGTCTGGGTTCGAACCTACGACCTACAACTCGTAAGTCGCGGCCGTTACCACTTGGCCACCACTGCTCTATTTAACATAATACTAATTATGCCTGTATTTTGATGCCAGATCAAGAGAAAAAAATTATAGGGACATTTTCCAAAAAACTCTTGAATTGTGTAAAAATATTCCTGCAACAACCACTTCCGTAGTGCCGAACAAAATTTTTGCAAGGGTTGTTGGGTAATTGACTTCGGCAAAGCATTTTATATTCGGGGAGCCATGTAGATAAAACTCTTTCGAACAGTTGCAACTTAGGAACCGGTATCTCGAATTCAACCGGTACATAGCAACGCTTGTCCTTCGTAGATCTTTGACAGTCGTTACGGGTAGTCAGAAGCCCGAAAGTCTGACAACAAGTGTTACCATGGGGTATCGTATTACCCAGTAGCTGGGTTGTGGAGGTAAGATAGGCAGTCGCTCCATGTAAAATACTGGTATTCAGCTGCATCCGGTTAGACTGGAAGCCGACCCCAAAATACATAGTTGGGAAAAGGCTAGGCAGCTGATGATATAGCAACGCTTGGCGGAGGAAATAGGTAATGGTATCTATCTGTTCCGTTCTGTTCTGTTCTGTTCTGTTCTGTTGTTTGTATTTATTGTTTATACAAATGTATCTGAAAACGTACGTGTGGATGCCAGTTTGTAGTGATACTTACAAATTGAGGTTCTTTGATTTGATTCGAAGTTCTACAGTAAAATTTTCGCCGGCGTGTTTTCAATTACAATGTCATCTTCTCATCTACCTAGCCTCACTCTCTCTCTGTCTACAATGCGTGCCACGAAAGATGAGACTTGACACACCACGTGGTTTGACTTGCGCAGTACACGATTTTAGGTATCTTTAGCGGTATGAGGTCTGAGTGCGGGACGGGACCGGACGTCATAGGCGCGGCGGCAAGAGCGGGGGAGGCGGGGTCAAGTCTCATCTTTCGTGGCGCGCATTGTACCTCGTATACTTTAGTCAGATACTTTTAGAACAGCGCGCTGTTCTAAAAGTATCTCACTGAAGTGTGATTGCGTAACACACTAACAAGTTAACAACTGTTGTGTTGAACTGTCAAAATAAAAGCCATTGCTACGGCTCAACAACAACAACAACAACAACTCAACAACTACAACAACTCAACAACAACTCAACAACAACAACTACTAGTTCAACAACTTTTACGAACATTCAAGCAATGGATTAGCAGTATCCATCAAAATTATTCAGATTTTGATAGTGTGTTACGCAGACCATAATAGTATAGTAGTACTTCTAGGACGAGTTCCGTCACAAGGAGCTCTTTGTTACGACGGCATTAGGTATCCTTTTTAGGGTTCCATACCAAAATGGTAAAACGGAACCCTTATGGTGAGACTCAGTCTGTCTGTCTGTCTGTCACAGCTGGATATCTCAAGAACTACTAATGCTATCAACTTGAAATTTGGAATAGTTTTAGATGACGTTGGCGCACAGGGACTGAAAGGGGGTCTGAAAAATTCGAAGTGGGGCTACTAGGGCATGTGGGGTATCTTATGAAAGAGCGCAGTTTGCACACTCTCAAACATTTTTCTTTTTTTTTAGACCGCATAGTTTTCGACTTTTGATGAAAAATATTTAAAAAATACCGTCCCCCCTTTATCTCTGTAGTTTGCAAAAAGAAAAATCTGAAATTGTTCCATGTGATAGAAGTTTATGTAAAGATTACAGGAAAAATAAAACGAAGTCTCTAAATAGCACACTTTTTCAGAAATCATCAACAAAAGTTACATTAGTTCCATTATCGGTCAAGAGATGGCGCTGAAAAAATTCTCTGATAAATATAGGAATCGCCGATGAAAATTTAAAAACATATAATGGTACGGAACCCTCGGTGCGCGAGTCCGACTCTCTTTTGCCCGGTTCTTTTAGTTGGTGTAGACTGTAGGTACAAGAATAATAAAATACCGTAAAAATTGGCCATTTTCATTACCATATTTTTTTATAGAAACGTTTAATTTGAACAAGTGTTCGACGCGGTTATTTGCGCCGAATAAGCATTAGGTATTATAAATTGAATTCTCATGTATGTAATGAATAACATTTTATTATTTATCTTTAGATAGGTAAATGACCTCCGCCACGTTTAACAAAAAAAAGAGCTATACTCCATTTGTTTAGGTAATTAAATAAAGGTAAACAAAAAAATCACGTGACTTACCCAAGTAACACAAAATCGATATAATGGAAAAAGTGATGACCAGAAAATTTCTTCTAGCTTCGTTATAGAATTTGAAGGGTTTTAGCAATGTCTTGCTTCTGTATAACAGCATTTTATTAACTTTGTAGTTCCTAAAGCTATATAATCCTCTTTTTCAATCTTTTGTGCAGTTAAAGGGTTTATTTTAGACATAATTTATGTCTCTATACAGCTTCTAATACAGCTGTAAGCATTATACAAAAGTGTAGGCCGTATGTAAGCATTAATTACGGCTTAGGCTATTAAAAAGCATTTTAAAATTCTTTAAAACTGCTCTATGTTTTATAACGACCTTTCGCATGGGTCACAACTGTTTAACGGTGTACATTGGTGCTGTTTTAATGCCAGCTTTTTAAAAGCATTTCATCATAATATTATATAGCCTTTATCTATACAAACGTATAATGACAAGAATTTTAACAAGCAATAAGTCGTATTCCGGCCATCCGCATGCCTAAAGTTATTAATTATGCTTACGCCATTTTTCTTTTTGTATCGATAATATTTAAAATTTAATGTTATGGTAAATAGTCCTTTAGAAAGGACTTCAACCTATGGTATTGACCTGCCGGTACAATACAGGTATCATAATGACTAAAACTAAAGATTTCTTCGTAAGAGCATAATTTTTTTTACAATTCCACATATTTTTATAATATTTTTGTAATAAATAGCTCTTTAATTTGAAGGCGCATGAAATATTTGATTCAAATATATACATACTTTCACAGTAAACTGATACTCGCAACCTTAATTCACCCATAGAAAACAAAAACAAAAGTTTAATTACTTGCCTTGTAGCACTTATATTTTTTTGTTGAAAGTATCCATGTTCTTTTTACACAAGATTTATTAATAATAACAGAAATTAAAAATAATATTTGAAAATGTTTTTATTTTGCCTTTGTAATGGTACAAGCTGTATAAGAGCCGCATTTAACATAAATGCGCACTGCTTTAACCTGTTTTCACAGCAAATTATAATGCGTTTATCATTCCGGTAGACAACCAATATAATGCTGCTAAAATGCCATTCTTACACTTAAGGCTGTATAATTTGGGGCCCAAATTAGCATTACAAGAGCTGTATAGTGGTTTATAATGCCTATATGTAGACTTCTTATAAAGCTATAATAATATGCTAATTCTGTTATCCATCGATTATAAAGCTATTTTGTGCTACTTGGGTAGTTAATCGACTGAACGTAATACCAATCACTTCAGTTGTCATGCTACGTCACAGCTGTACTCTTTAATTTAGCAATATTATTAAGAACTCAGACAAAACTCAACGCTCGACTGCGGACAGGCAGATCGCTCGCGTTTCCGCGCCCGCGCCGCTCCCCGCCCCGCGCTGCCAGTCTGCCCAAGCACTCAGAGTTGCCGAGAATCCAGCTGAATGTCGAGCAGTAGGAGAGGCTTATGCCAAGCATTGGATTACAGTACCCGGCGATAAATATTGCACATCGACCTTTGGAAAGAGACAATCGGCTAATTTCGGATTCGTAGAGCGTTATCTCTGTCGCACGAAATACAAATAGTCCGGTATCTATTAGGAGCTGTTAAAACAATTATGATTTGCTTCTTTTGATAATTATTTTTATTCTTTGTATAAAATCGATAGGATCGAATAGGTCGTGTGCAATATTTATCGCCGGGTACTCTACTGTAGGTTGATGATGGTGATGATGAACATTTGAGGCAACATTTCGCTTTGAATAAAACGCTGACTGATGAAATACTTTTTAATCTACAACAACAAAATATTAAAAAATATATTTATTTGTTAGAATATATGATTGTATACTTACACTGAATAAACTTCTTATACTTAGGGCTGATTTTTCCAACGCTAGATAACTTTATCGGAGGAATAATTTTGAATTTTTGTCAGTTCTTCCATACAAAAACTGTCAGACGTCAATTATATTCCACGAGTAATAAAAAAAAATCAAAAGTCATACTAACTACTACTGGGCTGAGAATCAGCACTTTTCGAACGTCAAAATTACAAAAGTCAGTCCCCCAAAACGCCCGCCCTTCACCACTTCCTAGTGCTTTCGCTGGGGAGAAGAAGTGGCGCAAGAAACTCCCCAAAATTATCGGTCGATTGAAAAATCAGTCCTAAATTAACTAATAACCTAACCTTACTAAATAGTAGA
This sequence comes from Luperina testacea, assembly GCA_927399505.1. Taxonomy (NCBI): domain Eukaryota; kingdom Metazoa; phylum Arthropoda; class Insecta; order Lepidoptera; family Noctuidae; genus Luperina; species Luperina testacea. The sequence continues at coordinate 1,840,740 of OV656785.1, read as the reverse complement.
TTTTACAACAAGTGCACAAAACAAACCATTTTTATCCGAGACTTTTAGCAGCCCGAGCCGAAGGCGAGGGCTGATAGTAATGTCGAGGATAAAAATGGTTTTGTGGACGAGTTATAAACTCTGCTTTTCACTTCGATTGCGAGGAAATAAAACAGTAGGATTTTTCTTTTCTCCAATTTACAAAATTACCTATCGTAAACTTTGAGATATTTTTCCCGAGACTTTGGCGGTAATATCTGTTGCACAACTCTCTGTGCATTCATTTCCATAAGCGTATTAGGAGAGACTGTTAAATCCTCTTCTTCACTGGACATTTTTAACAATTTTAGCAAATTGAAGAAATTAATAAATGCACGAAAAAAGAACAAGAGCTGTTTCCCGCCGCTTTATTTTTTTTTTAAATCCTACGACATTGATATAAGCGTTCCTGCACACGATGCCGTCACCGCGCCGTCGCCGCGCCGACGCCGCACCATTACACTGTAGATACGAGTCGCGCGAAGCCCGCCACCGCGCCGTCGCCGCGCCGCCACCGCGCGCGTTTTTACTGTTTCATTCATTCCATTACCGGCCGCGTACGAACGTGCACGCCGCGTAATTTCCCGTAAATGAATCAAACAGATAGGGAGGGGAACGCGCGCGGTGGCGGCGCGGCGGCGGCGCGGTGGCGGGCTTCGCGCGACTCGTATCTACAGTGTAATGGTGCGGCGTCGGCGCGGCGACGGCGCGGTGACGGCATCGTGTGCAGGAACGCTTAGGCTGCAGACCTATACAGCCTACTATTAAATTAATTTTGTAATAATAATTTTCTTAAATCAACTAACCTACCGTACTTGAATTAAACATTTTAATATCTATTATATCTTAAAAAACACATAAGGCAAATAAATTAAAGTAAATATTATATGATAACAAATTCTATCTATGAACTTCTTATTGCATTTGGCTGTATGGCTCATTTTCTTTGCCTTAATATAATACATTTATGAGTAGATACGTTAATGCCCTTGTGCACAAAATTCGATTTTGTGCAGCCTATACCCTGCACAAAGAAGCACTTTCAGAGCATGAGAAGTGAAAACTATATTAACTAACATAAAATATCTACCTTTTATTTAATAAATACATAATTTACACAATTAATTAATAAAAATAACAAAATCAAATCTAAACAGAAACTAAAAAATAGCGTCGAAAAATTCATCTGCATCGCTGTCGACTGGTAATTTACCCAAGAAACTGGCGGCATTACCACGTTGTATGGCGATGCTTATACTCTGGCTAAGGTAAAAGCCAGCCCTTGGGTCACGGGAAGTGTCAACCAGCCGTTTCTTTAAAAAGACCATGAGCACTCGGACCCCACGGCCCGAGGGTTTCAACCCCAAACGGCTCGAAAATATAATTTCCGATAAGGTTATTTATACATAAAATTAATTCAAAATAATGTTAGACACAACAACACATCAAATTATAGTCCGCGCGGACGGGGGTGAGGGCGGCGGGGTTTTTTTTTTGTGGATGGGAAATCATCAAATGACTCCTCCCGCTCTGGGTGGAGCGGAAGGGAGTGTCAGACTCTTACTGACTAAAACCCACCCGTGTTCCTTCCGGGTGGGTTTTAGTCAGTAAGGGTCCTATTGTTCGCAACGCACGTACTGAGTAATGACAAAGCGCCCCCGCCCCTCCGTCCCACCGACCGTCAATCCGACCCTAACTGTTCCCGGTGCAAAGGTATCCAAAACGCTTGCTGCATTGCCACATTGGATGACAATGACCTTTGCACTAAGAACGAGCCGGAGCGGGAGCCATCCGTTTTGTCACGGAGCTTGTGCCTATCTCACTAATGTAATGAGCTTCTTGGCCTCAGTGCCCCAACCAGCCATGGTCTTAACGGCAATACAGGTCAAAGTCAAAGTCAAAGTCAAAGCATTTATTTCAAATAGGCACATAAAAGGCACTTTTGAACGTCAGAAATTACAAAAAATAGAATTGATTCTAGTCGCCCATTCCAAAAGGTAGTTTTCGTATGGAGAAGAACGGGCAAGAAACTTCACCGGGTTATTGGTAAAACATTAACAACCTCTTAAGAGGTCATTGTACTCATCATTATGAACAACTTTTACTATGGGACCAAACCTGAAATCGCGAAAAAAAAAATATTTATTTTTATTTAATTTATTTATTTATCACAAAACACAACTATCATTACAGGCAATAATCCTAATGCGGTAGCGTGGTCTTTAGTTACATTCTAAATTACAATTAAAGCTACTAGTTATTATATTAGCATAACATAATACAAACAATGTTACCTTAACAACTCTACAATTAAAATCAGCTGTTCTCTACATTTAGACGAGTTATACGAACGTAAATGTAGGAACCAGTTGATATTTTTTTCGCTATTTCAGTTTTGGTCCTAGTAAAAGTTGTTCATAATGTCATCATTATGAACAACTTTTTTTTTAAAACATTAACAACCTCCTAAGAGATCATTCTACTCATGTACTATGACCTCTTAAGAGGTTAATTGTTAATATTTTACCAATCACCCCGTATAATAGTAATTACATACTTAATTTATTCAGAATAAATCTACAACAGTTTTCTTCTGAAAGCCGCAGCATTTAATACTTTATTGTAGGTTATGTGTGAATATTATGTGCGTTACAGTGCGTGCCACGTAAGAAGAGACTTGACCCCGCCTCCCCCGCCTCTTTCCGCCGCCCCTATGACGTCCGGTCCCGTCCCGCACTCAGACCTCATACCGCTAAAGATACCTAAAATCGTGTTCCGAGCATGTCAGACCACGTGGTGTGTCAAGTCTCTTCTTACGTGGCACGCATTGTACTTAACCTGGGTCAAATGATGTTATTTCTTTTCTTTCTTTTCTATAGGCTTCTTTCCCATCCAACAACTTAAAAAGTCTTAATCCATTAAAATCTTCAAGGCCATACAATGCTCTCAATCCAAGATATGTAGTGTAATACTTTGGTGAACAGTCCCGAACTGCCCGCGGTACCACAGGTCCTATCAAATGATGATACACCCAGGATACTCGGGGCACAGTCGAAGAGTTTGGAGGTGGCTATCAAGGGACTGCCACTGTCGCTCTGGGGAAGAAAAACCATTGATTAGTAATGTGGGCTTTACTAATGTCCAAATCAACAATGCCTACAGGATTTTGTTAGGGCTGCCTCGGTACTGCAGTGTGTCGGGGATGTTCGCTGAGTCGCCACATTGACTGCTTCTTTGCGACTATGCGGATACGGTGCAGATCCTTGTCGCGCAGGATCCGCGCCAACTCCAACACCATCTTGAGGATGATGGCTGAGAGGTTCGACTGTCACTACATTAACTCCCGCTCTGGGTGGAGCGGAAGGGAGTGTCAGACTCTTACTGACTAAAACCCACCCGTGTTCCTTCCTTAGCCCTTTACGTTCCGGGCCAGCGGTAACCCTTTCGGACAATCCCGCTGAGCATTAAGATACCCCTTGGTCAGACTGATTGTCAGTTTTACGCGCTAACTACACGTTAACTACCACAGGACTCTTGTTTCATAAAATATTTAATCATAATTATTATATCATACTTGACAAGGGTCCGTAGGTTTCTTCGTGTCTCCATAGCATGTCTGTGAGATGCCATTGTACCCATTTACTAATATATCGTGAACTGGGTAGAAGATAGCACACTGTATGTCATCGAATTGCTGGAGAGTGGTCTGAAATTATAAATGATCATGTTAACAAATTAATGAAGAAACTTCAAAAAAAAAAACCGGCCAAGAGCGTGTCGGGCCACGCTCAGTGTAGGGTTCCGTAGTTTCCCGTCCGTCACAATAAGTGTTCCCACTTATGAGTTTAAAAGTAAAAAATGCTTGCATATACGATTATACCTACTACAAACTTAGTCCAGAAATTATTTTGTACAACTTTTTGTCTTTTTTGTACAAAAACTTGTTTCCATCAAGTTCAAAATAATTTTCCTAGAAAGTCCTTATAAAGTTCTACTTTTCAGATTTTTTTCATATTTTCTAAACATATGGTTCAAAAGTTAGAGGGGGGGGGACACATTGTTTTTTACTTTTGGAGCGATTATTTCCGAAATTATTGACATTATCAAAAAATGATTTAAGTAAACCCCTATTCATTTTTAAATACCTTTCCAACAATATATCACACGTTAGGGTTGAAATAAAAAAAAAATCACTTCCCACTTTACATAATATAGGGGGGCTACCCTAATAAAACATTTTTTTCCAATTTTTATTTTACCACTTTGTCGGCGTGATTGATATACATATTGGTACCAAATTTCAGCTTTCTAGTGCTAACGGTCACAGAGATTAAGCGAGGACGGACGGACGGACGGACAGACATGGCGAAACTATAAGGGTTCCTAGTTGACTACGGAACCCTAAAAATCAGTTGTCTGTAAAGTCGGTTTACTGACGATAGTTGAACGTGACAACGTCATAAGAAAATACTGATGGAATAGTTGCATTGCATTTTTGTTAATATTCGCTTGCACTTCAAGCCGCCATGGCGTACAACGCTACAGCAGAGCAAGGCCGCGAGGTAACGCTACATGAGTCATGTTTTTTCGTGAGTGCAACCAGCTTCATCGATTTATTAGACGTTGTCACGTCAAAAAACATTAATAAAAATCAATCGTTCATTTGTAAATGAACGATCGTTCGATCGTTCGTTTGTTTTTGTTTTTTTTTTTTTTTTGCATCTGTTTTTTTTTTTGTTTTGATTTTTTTTACATGGTCATATTAAATTAGCCAGCGAACCTTCGCAGACGTGATGGTATATGGATTTTTATCGATATCTAAATATGACAAAAAAAAAATTGATGGTTTTTTTTTTCGGAGTTATTGCCCGCTGGTAGTGTTGTTACTTGAAGTGTGAGTTGTTAAAATCTGTTTTATCGTGTTGAGATATCGATAAAAAAACTGAATTTTAAACTGATATTTTAAGTGACTACGTTACAGATATAGATACACCTAGATAACACAAGAGCAACTACTGCGCGCGCCCAGCTTACGTACAAAAATCGTAAGCCACCACTTTCGCGCTCAGTCCTGTGTACTGCTGGCTGGGTGAGCGTGAGCGCTGGCCCTAGGCCCCGGGGGTGGGGCGAGGGGGGTGCCGCACGCGGCGGCGGCTTTGAATCCATTTGATTTTCCCATCAACATTATCAACACTATTATAATGGTTAGCTTTAAAAAAAAATAGTTTTGGTCATTGTATTAAGGCTCCTTCAAACACGCGCGACACGCGATAAAATCGCGCGCAAAGGCACCGCAAATCGCGCAGCGAGCGGTGTCTTTTTGTCGCCCGCGATTCGCGTCGCGCATCGCGGCTGTTTGCAGGAGCCTTTATGCTTTTAACTCAATACTCTAACTGGTATACATGGCAGTATAAGCTCTTGTGTTCATTATGTTACACGTAGTACATCATACAAATATTCGTCCCGTAAGTGAATCAAAGGAGCAACCAATGGCTCACCGCTTCAAAAGAATCGGAAAGAAATTCTCACCTGTGTCAAAGTTCCTTGGTCTTCGCCATGCTTATCCCAGACAAGGATATTTGCTTCTGTAAATATATCAGTTGTATTTGGATCTGAATGCAGACAGGCGGGCAGCACCTCTCTGCTGAAAGTTATCCTGGAAAATATAAAAAAAAAGGTTTTTGGCATTAAGGGGCTTACATGACCTAAAATGCGGTCACTGTCGGATTGCAGAGAAAATAAAAAGAAGCGCGATGACACAACGCTGATAATTTATTGCAAATTATGAAGCAATTATTTAATTACAAAAAATCTATTGTTTGGACTAAAAAATTAAATCACTAGTATTTTAGTATGTTGCTTGTAGAATAATCTGTCAAAAAATCAGAATGATTGTATGTATATTAGTATGCTTTTTATTGTGAAAAGAAAGTTTTTAGAGGTATCTTCATGATTTTTTTCTATCTTTTCAAATTAGTTGTATTATCTTTTCAACACTCTATCTACCTAGCATAATATGCTGAACAATATCATATATTTTTCTGATTTTGTTTACTGTAGTCGATCATATACTTTAATTGTTTCTAAAACGTGCGTTTTTTGCGTTTAGGTTATGGTGATTTATCGAGGTAGGCACTGCTTTATGCTTACCTATATACCTTTATGCAATGCAAGCCACTGGACACAGGCTTGCTCTCTGTGAGAGGAGAGGGGCTGTAATCTTCCACGCGAGCCCAGTGCGGGTTCGTGGGTGCTCCTGCAAACAGGCGCGACGCGCGACGCGAATCGCGCGAGTCAAGATAACGAGGTCAGACAGTCAACAGTTGAGATAACGCTACTACCCGATAACAACGGGATAAGCGGAGTCGATTATAAATAAAGTAATAAATATAAATAGGATATTAATATTGAGTCAAGATAACGAGACCAGACAGTGGAGATACCACCACCGCCCTAATAAACAACATCAATAAACGGAAGCGATTAGATAAGTGAATTGTGGTGACAACCATTCTGTCCCCACCACTGTGTTAGCTGATAAGACTTAGTATATAAACTAACCCAACTATAATTTAAGCACATTATTGTATTGACTCTACAACATACCACTGTACTACTAACACGTTTTGAGAATAAAATTACTTTTATCTCCATCACAAGTCTCAGTCTTTTAACTGGCGCCCAACGTTACGGGCATTTCTTGAAGAAATTATCAATCAAGGCGACGTGCTGAATTGCTGTATCTCCGCTACCAGACACCGAACCAAGAAGATTACTCTATCAAACCTGCCCAGAACCTACAAATAAAGAAAAAGATTCAAGACTTCTCCTGCAAGGTGACGCTGACTCAGAGAAAAACTCTTCTCCGTACACATCAAGGTGACGCTGGCCAAGAAGAACTTCTCTTCGTACATCGCAGTATAGAAGCTCATCGGAGTAAATCGACGGACTTCAAAGACCCGACTCTACGAAGCCTCTACTACATCCAGATGAAGACAGTGATAGCCCTCATCATTCTCACAACACAACTGTAAGTACACGTGATTATTTCCCGGTTAAAACTACCTCAAACTGGCATTTACTCCTTCAGGTAGAAAATTAGTAAACAACCCAAAGTTAATTATGACGTCATCCGTAGATTCCAACCCTCAAATTAGACCAGAAAGTAATATTCCTATTCCCCAGTTCTCTGGAGAAGGTGGAGAAAGATACCTACACGGTTTTATCACCGCAGTAGAACGTTTTATTCAAATAACCTCTGGCACAGATGCACAAAAAGTCAATATAATCTTGTCAAAGATAACAGGCAATGCGGCTACTCTCATATATAGCTACCCCCATAACTTCACTTGGTTAGAAATTAAAGAAATCCTAAAACAACAGTATGGATCATGGAATAGAACGATAGGAGATGTGTTTCAGGAAATTAATAACTTAAGACCAAGCTCACCAAGCTTAACTAACGTTATATACGAGTTACAAATGTTAATAGCTGAAGGATGTACAATTAACCAACATGTACACACCGGTTTAAAGGAAATAGCTAACCAAAAGTTAATATCACTCCTACCACCTGAATATAAACCAGCCTGTGAAAAACTAGACTTCCTAGAAACTTGCCTTAGAGCTAGAACTCTTGACAAAGAAGGATATGTAATTAACATCAGAAATACGGGAAACAAACCGAATGGTCATACTCAACCTTTCGTTAAAAATAATATGAGCTCAACCCCCCAACAACACAACGCCCTTGTGTATAATTCAAACCTTGGTAATAGACCTGTTCAGCAAAAACACGCATATCCAATCTCACCTTTCTCGGCTAGGATTCGGATGCAACAAGCAGAACAAGCTAAACAACCTTGGTATGGCAACTATAATAATAATCAAACTCACGCTTACCCTAAGCGTAATTTCAATAATAATGCTAATAATTTTAATCAAAGACCTCCATGGCAACCAACTCGGCCCAACTGGCAACCAAAACCACAAAATGCCGAACTACAGGATAAAGACGCGACTATGCGTACTGTAACAGAACGACCTCAATTAAAAAGAAACCGAGTATTTAACATCGACGAACCTGAATGTAATAGTGATGACTATCCCGATACCCCTTTTGAAGAATACATGCAGCAATGCGCCAACGAATATTTTACTAACATCAACCCTAGATATGAAAACAATGATCAAATTTATGAGCCAACACACGAATATGACCCAAACTCGGAGGATTTTCAGACGGATTTACCCCAGAATACCCCAACATAAATTCTACACCTCATCATACCCAACTACCATACATTAAAATACCTAATACAGACGAAAAAATACTAATAGACACCGGATCAACACGCTCATTTATTAAACCCAATATAGCTAAAGAATTAATATCGGATGGATACGCGATTTATATTGACGAAACATTTTCAGTCCAAACCCCGCACGGACTCTCAAAACATAATGGTAAAATAATAACCTACCCCATGGTAAATATCTTCGGACAACACAGTAATCCAATAGAATTTTATATGTTCGACTTCTCTAATAACTATGAATACCTAATAGGATGGGACACATTAATTAAACAAAACCTATTAATAATTCCTAGCGAGAACAAAATAAAAACACCAGACGATATAACTATACTATTACATTATCAAGAAAACAAGTCGATTACGTTAGGACATATTCTAACAGAGAAGGGACTCAGTCCATGTCCAGAAAAAACCAAAGCAATAACCAGATTTCCACCACCTAAAACAACCAAAGAAATCAAGTCATTCTTAGGACTAGTATCCTATTATAGGAAATTCATACCAAACCTATCCAAAATAGTAAAACCTATAACTGAGTGTACAAAGAAAGGAAAAGAGATAAAACATGATAAACCATTTTTAGAAGCTTTCCAAAGAGCAAAAGACTTAATCATTAACCCACCAGTCCTAGCATATCCAGATTTTAATAAAATATTCACAGTAACGACTGATGCAAGTGATATAGCATTAGGAGCTGTTATTTCACAAGAAAATCATCCTATAGCATACACATCTCGAACACTAACGGAAACGGAACAAAAATATAACGCGACTGAAAAGGAACTACTAGGTATACTTTATGCCCTAACACAATTTAGACTATACATCTATGGGCGACACTTTAAACTTGAAACAGACCACCAACTACTAATATGGATAACCAAACTTAAAGAACCAAACGCTAAGCTTACCAGATGGAAGTTAAGGCCAGGACTCTCGGAAATCTCGGAATCGACCTATTTTTGATTCAACATTAAACAATCAAATATTCTTTGTTTTAATCTGAAAAAAATATATGGCATAGTTTAACTAACATTCTTGATTATTCTATGGTTCAAAACACGATATTTACAACTTCACTCGATCATAAAAAATCGCAAACAAATCGAAAACAGCGAATTTTTTAATCGTTTTTCAAGTCGTATTTGAAGTAGACTTAACTTTTACTCGCAAAAAATATATCAAAAAATAGGCAATGATGTATAGTAGAACATTCTACGGTTAATTTTTTTCAAAACTGATTTTTATTGTCTTAACAAAATATAATCTAAAAAGGCGGCCTGCGCGCTTCACTTCAGTAGCCCGCCGGGCGTTACCGAGGTAGGACCTGTGTCGCTTTTGCTGGCTCGCCGCGTTCCCGCTAATCGATCGAAATATACGTTATATTATTGTTAATTTCCGTGTTTGTGTATTAGTTTCAAAAATCAGTCTGTAAATATTGTTTAGGTTCTAGTATTAATAATTAAACTAAATATTAGTTTGTTATAATATAGTTGTAATATATAATGATAATTAAGCTCAGCGAGTTCATTCGAACTGCGCTTTCGCGGCATTTGCCACGCGAGGACGGAGGTAACGCTAAATGCCTACTACGCTCGAAGATCCTGGCCTTAAAACTGCAAGAATACGACTATGAAATATCACATAAAAAGGGAAGTACTAACCACGTAGCAGACGCTCTGTCTAGAATCGTACTAATGCATAACTCAGACCAAGCAACCGTACATAGCAACTTCGATGACTCAGATGAAGGATTTATAATAAAATCAAAACATCCCCCTAGGCGTATGAATAGAATATTTGTAACGACAGAACCATATCAAGTGAAAGTAATACAAAAAGACAACCACACCTACGATTATAATCTAAAAATAAACAATCCCCAAGACTTTATAAAATTCTGTAAAGAATATCTCGGATCAAAAAGATATTATGCTATAGTAGGAAATAGTAATAAACTCATAGAACAACTGTCTGAAATATACAGGAAACATTTCAATAATAAAGAACTCACAATCATTTGGTTTACACAACCACGTGTAGAAATCACAGACAAAGAAGAAATCCTAAAAATAATTAGATCAACGCATGAATTTATGGATAGACATATAGGAAACCCAGCTTTAATAAAGGAAATCTCTAAAACATACTATATCGAGAACATCAAAAAACATACGCAAAACTATCTGAATCAGTGCGAAACATGTGCTAAAGTAAAATACGATCGACAACCATTTAAACCGCCCTTTGAAAACACCAAAACACCAACAAAACCAATGGAAAAATGGCAAATAGATACGTTCCACTTTAAAAAGAAAACCTATTTAACCGGAATAGACACATTTTCTAAGTGGACTTTCGCCACAGAACTAGTTGAAACAACTCCCTACAAGTAATAGAAACGCTATTACGACTCTTCGCTCTAATAGGAACCCCCGACCTAATCTCAACAGATAACGAGACTATACTAATATCGGAAATAGTAAAAGAATTTCTAGCAGGATTAAAAATCAAACATCATGTGACAACACCCCTGCACCACACGTCTCATGGAGACATAGAACGGTTTCACTCCACCCTAATAGAGAGATTAAGAGTACAACAGGAACTAAAGAAAGAAGATGTTAACTTAGCAGTACTAGCATATAATTCCACTATACATAGTGCCACTAACAAAACACCTAACGAATTACACTTTTTACGAAAAATTAACGTAGTACGAGACATAAACAAACTACAATCCCTAATAGTCCCAAGCGTTGCTATACAAAGCAAACTATTAATATTCCAATTCGCTATACCCATGGTCTCTAAAGAACAATATAATCTAGAAACAGTAATTAGCGTAATCACCCGATCTAACCAATATTGTCAAATGCCTAGTATTAAGAACGGCCAGTATTTAACGGGAACCAATCATGTGTATAAAGTAGACAAATGTAATAACAATATATGTACAGCTTCACCAACAAAGAAATGTGTAGAAGAAAGCATTCTGAAACAACGCAACAACTGTCCAGCACGATACTCATACAAAATTCAGAATGACTTATATTTCCAGTTCAGATTAAAGGAACAAACAATCTATGATAGATGTGCCGACAGAAGCGTGACCATCGTAGACTCATATATAGAAGATAACACCAAATGCGGAAGCACTCAAGATCCTGTGGATATTCAGACCTTTACTGAAATCACAGAACCAGCAAACGAGTTACCAATGACGTTACCAGAAAATATGGACAACATAGAAGAGCAGATCGCAGCAATCAATAGACCCGACTTAACCTCTGATAAGATCAAAGACATAGGGATCCTGACCTACATAACGATAGTAACCATAATCTTGTTAACTATCGTCTTTTTAACTCGTCGAATCATAAAAACCCGACAGAGTACAAAAAGACTAGGAGGGGAGAGTCAAGATAACGAGGTCAGACAGTCAACAGTTGAGATAACGCTACTACCCGATAACAACGGGATAAGCGGAGTCGATTATAAATAAAGTAATAAATATAAATAGGATATTAATATTGAGTCAAGATAACGAGACCAGACAGTGGAGATACCACCACCGCCCTAATAAACAACATCAATAAACGGAAGCGATTAGATAAGTGAATTGTGGTGACAACCATTCTGTCCCCACCACTGTGTTAGCTGATAAGACTTAGTATATAAACTAACCCAACTATAATTTAAGCACATTATTGTATTGACTCTACAACATACCACTGTACTACTAACACGTTTTGAGAATAAAATTACTTTTATCTCCATCACAAGTCTCAGTCTTTTAACTCGCGCGACACAAAGGCACCGCTCGTTGCGCGACTTGCGATGCCTTTATGTCGCGTGTCGTGTCGCGCCTGTTTGTAGGAGCCTTTATGTCTATGAACAGCAAGATACTTATGAAAGGGATTAATATTATAAAGAGGTCAAAGTGAGTTTGTATATAGGCGCTAATCTTCGCAATTACTAATTCGATTCCGATAAATATGTCACTAATGGGAAACTACAGTATTGGCGAGTAATATGATATATTTTATGTTAAAACAAGATATTTCACGCGGACGAAGTTGCTGGTAATAGCTTGTCGAAATCTATACCTACTATTATAAAACTGAAGAGTTTGTTTGTTTGGTTGAACGCGCTAATCTCTAGAACTGCTAGTCGGATTTAAAAAATTCTTTTTGCATTTGATAGCCCAATTTTTGAGGAAGGCTGTAGGCTATTTAACATCACGCTACGACCTTTAGGAGCCGAGCAAAAACAAAAAAAGTCAGAAAGAACGCTAAGCAAAAACGAAGTAATAGCGCGGGCAAGCGATGCGATGCGACGGGGTGGGTCGGACTAACAAAAAATTTCACGCGGACGAAGTCTCGGGTAAAAGCTTGTCGAAATAATAATTATAAAGAGAAAAGACTTGATGCTGTCTATCTTCGTTTGTTTGGCTTTCACGCTAAAACGGCTGAACGGATTTGGATGAAATTTGGAGCATAGGTATACCATGACCTGGATTAGGACATTTGATACTTTTTATCCCGATATTTTTACGATATCGAGACTTATGCGGGTTAAGCCGCGGAGCGCAGCTAGTAAGTAATAATCGTATGCTCACGTCTTCTCAGTCTCAAGCAGTGCGATGTCATTGTACTTGGAAGGTGGCTGGTACCCAGGGTGAGCTTTGATCCTCTTAACATTGTATTTCTGCCACATCCTGGGAGGGTCTTTACGTTTGTTGATGCCTACAGCTATATATTTTACAGGACCTCTGAAAATTAGAATAGTTTAATGTTAGAAAAATATTTAAGAACTCTTTAAGTAATAACAGCTGCACAGGCCGATCGATCAGGTTAAGCTGCGCTCGCCGCGGTCGGTCCGAGGATTAGTGACCATCGAGGCCCCTCCGTGCCCCGGAAAGCACGTCCAGCATGTCATTCGTGAACCTTTGACACTCGTTAACGACTTGTCAACTTCTTGCTGACTGTTTTTTTCAAACGTTGCCCCACACTAGGAATTTCTCCTGTATTGTACCCTACGTTTACAAACATTAAGGTGCAGCGCAGACGACAGACTATCCGTGACGCACTTTTTAGTCTGTGAAAATAGAACCTATGCAATTATATGCAGTAACGCACACGACGCGCAAAAAGTCCGGCGCGCAAAAAATCGATGTATTCCTCCTTGTAATTCGGGCAGACCGCGCGGCGGTGCGGCCCGGCGCGGTGCGGTCTGCCCGAATTACAAGGAGGAATACATCGATTTTTCGCCGCATCGCCGGGCCGCACCGCCGCGCCGCTCCGCACAAGAAGTGTGTGAAAAAAATTGAACGTTTGCTTCAACGCGCGCTAACGCAGACGGCGCGCACTTTAGTCGGCCATCTGCATTTGCTAGGGGTGGACGTAACGCACGCGATCTATTATCATGGCGCCAGAGGTCGATGTAACGATGTTAATTCAAGAAATACAAAACAGACCAGCAATTTATGATACTTCTAAGGCAGAATATCATGATAGACATTTAAAAAGAATGTATGTGAATGAATGTGTGTTTATGTGCGTCGTGTGCGTTGAGTCTGTGAAAAATCCGCAACCGACTTTTTGCGCGCCATGCAGACTTTTTGTGCGCCGCAGACTCGATCGCACAAAAAGTGTGCCGTCTGCGCTGCACCTTAAACTCACATACACAAACAGCCAGACCCGGAAAAACTACTTGTAGGTCATACAAATATTTGCTCCGTGCGGGAATCGAACCAGCGACACGCAGCGCAGCAGTCAATCGCTTAACCACTGCGTCAACCGTGCCGCTATTTTGTTGTTGTGACTTTTCGTTGTTGTCGTTTTGTTAGTCGTTGTTCAGTTGTTTTACGAAATGGAGTTGTTTTGTAAAACAACTAATGGTTTTGTTAAAGAGCGTATTCTACAATACATCTGCGATATATACATAGAATAGAATACTCTTTATTATGTACACCATATAAATTACAGACATAAATATAGAAACTGTACAAAGGGTGACACTGGCTACACCTTCGCGGGAAACAACTTCATGTTATACTTACAGCTTATCTTTGGAAATACAGTGAGCTGCCGTTAGAATGAATCTGTCACTGATGATGGTCCCAGCACAAAGCCATTCAGCTGATTGTTTGTCAGCACCGTATCCCAGCAATGCCTGGAAAAGTAAACCTTTGTGTTATTTTATTTAATCAGCGAATCCTTCTCGGAATCTATAATGTATCTAGGAATGATGTGTAGGTACAGGATGATTTCCACCAAATGGCTAGCTGTGCAACGGTACTCTAAGTGCGTAACGCTATCAATCGGAATCTGAATGATTTTGAAGCAAATTGTAAATCCATTGCTTCATAAGTTCGAAAAAATGTGTCTGCTCAACACGTAAATAACGCAATGAATGTTGTCTGTCAAAATGAAACCGATTCCGATTGATAATGTGTATACGTAATTGCATCGTCTTCACATATTATGATTATAGCAAAATATTGAAAGAATTTTAAAAGAGTAACGGTGGAGTTTCTTGCCCGTTCTTCTCCATACGAAAACTACCTTTTGGAAGGGGCGACTAGAATCAATTCTATTTGTTGTAATTTTTGACGTTCAAAAGTGCCTTTTATGTGCCTATTTGAAATAAATGCTTTGACTTTTTTGACTTTTGAAGGATAAGGAAAGGATACGAACGGATGCGGCGACAGCCGATCGCGTCAGGCAGGATGTCGACACATACGATCAGCTCCGTACCGTCGTCGCTTGCGAACGTATCCATTTCTGCGTCTAGTCAAATAGTAATTTCATTCCTACCGTGTTGACGTGTTCTAATTTTTGAAAATTGAGTTGACGTAATTTTGTTATTGTATTGTTGGCTATTGTCACACGAGTAGACAACAGAAAAAGAAAATAATCATAAAACACAGGAGAGGAAAAGAAAATTTGGACGACAGCCGAATGGATTCGATCGGATACGACGACAGGCGAACAGAGCCGATCGCGCGTCGCAGCATACAATTCGGCTACGATCGCGTGTCGCGGAAGACGCCCGCGGTCAAGCTGCTGTGCCCGGCTTGGTAATATAGACAGGATATATTCTAGGTAGATAGTGTCTTGAAATCATAAAGGCTCCTTCAAACAGGCACGACACGCGATAAAATCGCGCGCGACACAAAGGTACGCAAGTCGAGCAACGAGCGGTGTCTTTGTGTCGCGCGCGAATATATCGTGTATCGCGCCTGTTTGTCGGAGCCTTAATACAACTAATTTGATACGATACAAAAAAATGATGAAGATACCTCTAAAAACTTTCTTTCTAAAATAAAAACCATACTAATATACTCGTACAAATCATTATGATTTTTTGTCAGATTATTCTACAAGCAATATACTATAGCACTAGTGTTTTAATTTTTTAGTCCAAACAATAGATTTTTTGTTAATAGATAATTGCTTCATATTTTTTAATAAATTACCAGCGTTGTGTCATCGCGCTTCTCTTTCTTTTCTATGCAGTCTGACAAAGACCGCGCATTAGGTCATGTAGTCGCCTTAAGAGGTTATCCATTAATTACGGGACACCTGTATATATGTGTTTTAACTAGCGGTGCATTGCAGATCCGCTCGCGTTTTTTGCAATCAAGTTTTTATTTTTGCTGACTCTATTACGTAATGCAAAAAGTTTTTATAATAAAGTTTCAAGTTTCAATACCAACTATCGGATTTCTAAAGATCGTGTGCTCAGAATAAAAGGTTAAATATTTTTATTTGTTTTTTTCTGTTTTCGTAGCGTAGGTAGGTACAAAATTATTGAACATTAACAGTTATTATTTATTAATTATATTTAATGGCGTGGCTAAATGATATGCCGCACCGGTCGATGGAAGGTTAAGCTTCACATGCCAGGGTCGGTTCCTAGATGGGTGAGCATCCATTACACATCGAGTCACCACCGTGTCTCGGAAAGCACGTTAAGCCGTTGGTCAGGGCTGTCAGTCGTTGCGGGTAGTCAGAAGCCCGAAAGTCTGACAACCAGTCTTAACCAAAAAGTATCGTATTACCCAGTAAGGGCGTGGACCCATGTCTACGGTACGGCGCCGTTTGCCGTGCAACGGTACGGCACCGCCGCCGGCAGATGGCACGACGCCGTGCCGCGCCACGGCGTCGTGTACCGGCACGTGCTCACTATATTGTGTTGTCAGTTGCATAGTGCGCACGTTGTAATTTTTTGCATAAAATGGCGGACGATTTAGATTTAGAATATTTAATTTCACTAGTAGTGGTGGTGGTTTTTGGTATACGTGCCGAGCGGGTACGGTACACGATGCCGTGGTACGGCACGGCGCCGCGCCATCCGCCGGCGGCGGTGCCGTACCGTTGCACGGCAAACGGTGCCGCACTGTAGACATGGGTCCACGCCCTAACTTGGTTGTGGAGTCTTACAGGCAGTCCTTCCATGAAAAATACTGGTACTCAGCTGCATCCGGTTAGACTGGAAGCCGACCTCAACATAGTTGGGAAAAGGCTAGGCAAGTTAACTTACCAGATATGATTCCCTTGGGGCTGGCATTTTTACAGGAATCTCTTCTGTGGTGACTCCAATTTCGTAACAAGTGGAGACAGGGTCTAAAACCCTCGTGTAATTAGCTCTTGTGTTTATTTTGCAGTCATAGTCCAGTTTGTCAACGAAGTTCACACATTCTGGAATGAGAAAGAAATAGTGGAATACATTTTTATGTTTGATTTTTTTGTTTAAAGGCAATTTTACATGAGGGTAGTTTTTCAAATTTCAAGGGAAAGTGAGTTTAAAGGGAAATACTTTACTGATCCTCCAAAATCTTATTGACTTTCTTATGATAGACACTTTTTTAAATTAATTAATTAAATAAATTAAAATGCCACGTTGTAAGGCAATGCTGATTCTTTGGCCATAAAATAGGCCAGCCCTCTGGTCACGTGAAGACTCGACCAACCGCTTGGCGATGTCAACTGGTATTTTTTTTAATGTTATGCTTATAACACTTGTTATTAAAATATGATTTTTGGCATTTTAAATTTCGAATAGTAGCCGGGGGGTTAATTTTAGACTTTCGCTGTAATAGTAAACAAGAGCGTGTCGGGCCACGCTCAGTGTAGGGTTCCGTAGTTTCCCGTCCGTCACAATAAGTGTTCCCACTTATGAGTTTAAAAGTAGTATCCATTATGTTCGCGTAATAATCGTAGTCGATCATAGATCTTAAAATATTGGGATTCGATTTTAATAATTCTTTTTTGTTTTTGTTTGAAAAAAGATACGTTCAGGATAATAAAATATGTAAACGAAGTTAAAAAAATGCTTGCATATACGATTATACTACAAACTTAGTCCAAAAATTATTTTGTACAAATTTTGTCTTTTTTGTACAAAAACTGTTGTTTCCATCAAGTTCAAAATAATTTTCCTAGAAAGTCCTTATAAAGTTCTACTTTTCAGATTTTTTTCATATTTTCTAAACTTATGGTTCAAAAGTTAGAGGGATTATTTCCGAAATTATTGACATTATCAAAAAATTATTTTAGTAAACCCCTATTCATTTTTAAATACCTTTTCAACAATATATCACACGGTAGGGTTGAAATTAAAAAAAAAATCACTTCCCACTTTACATATAGGGGGCTACCCTAATAAAACATTTTTTTCCAATTTTTATTTTACCACTTTGTCGGCGTGATTGATATACATATTGGTACCAAATTTCAGCTTTCTAGTGCTAACGGTCACAGAGATTAAGCGAGGACGGACAGACGGACAGACAGACATGGCGAAACTATAAGGGTTCCTAGTTGACTACGGAACCCTAAAAATGGTGAAAATGTTGTTTCCCATACGAAAATATTACTTTTTTTTCTGGCCGGCACTTTAATTTATGGGTACGATAAGAATGATGTCCTTTCAAAATAAAGAGTTTATATTAAACTAACAGCGCCCCGCGGTTTCACCCGCGTCAATTTCGATCCCGTGGGAATATCGGGATAAAAAGTATCCTATATGTTAATCCAGGAAATGGTCTATCTATGTGCCAATTTTCATCCAAATCTGTTCAACGGTTTACGCGTTATTGAGTAACAAACATCCAAACATCTTCACAAACTTTCACATTTATAATATTAGTTAGAAAAAATGATTTTATGACATCAGATTGAAATACGGGTTAGAAAGATATGTGTTTATCCTCGTTACAGCTGAAAGACGTCCACTGCTAGACATAGGCTTCCTCCAAGAACCTCCACTTCGACGTTTCTG
Organism: Luperina testacea; assembly: GCA_927399505.1. Lineage (NCBI taxonomy): Eukaryota > Metazoa > Arthropoda > Insecta > Lepidoptera > Noctuidae > Luperina > Luperina testacea. The sequence goes on along the minus strand of OV656785.1, from coordinate 1,822,114 downwards.
CGGCCTTCACAAGGTCGTTGCTCCACCTTTGTGGGACGCCTTCCAACGCTACGTCTTCCGGTACGCGGTCGCCACTCCAGAACCATCCGGCGCCATCGGCCCTCCGTTCGGCAGATAATGTGCCCTGCCCACTGCCACTTAAGTTTGGCAATTCTTCGGGCTATATCGGTTACCTTGGTTCTCCGGAATTCCAAGCATAGCCCTCTCCATTACCCTTTGGGTGACTTTTAGCTCTCTAATAAAGCCCATTGTGAGCGACCACGTTTCAGTGCCATAGGTCATCACTGGCAACACGCACTGGGGGCTTACTCTCCAAACTAATTTTAATTCCAATGAGATGCCAATATGATTCCAATGTTAATTTTACAGTCAAGTGTTTCGGTACTCTAGAAAACAATATTCTCAACAATTACCCCACGCCAAGCCCGAACCCAATTCCACTTAGTTCTCCAAAATGGACACCCAATCTAAAAATCATTTGGCGCTAGCATCGAACTCAAGAGTACGAAACGTCACAATTCCAATGTCGATCTATCGGAATTAAATTGAAGAGTAAGCACCCTGGTCTGGCAAAACTTTCGTCTTGAGACACCGCGGCATGTGAGACGAGAAAAATTACTAACTGTTTCAGTAAAATTACTAATATAACATTCAACTGGATTTGCACGATTGTTTTTTTTTTGGGAAAGTTTTTTTTAGAAGAATAGAATTTACCAAGTTGTGTTTTAACTTACTGTCATTAGCTTTTTGTCCTGTTAAAGATAGCAGTTCAGTTTTCGGGTTGAATACGATTTTCCTGAAAATAAATAAGAATGTTTCGTAAGAAGCTGGCATTGTTTGTCTTATTTATTTTAGTTTAAGTGCGTTTTTATGTGTGCTTATATTACGATATAATTAACATCATCATATGCCTAGCCTTGTTCCAACAATGTTGGGGTTGGCTTCCAGTCTAACCGGATGCAGCTGAATACCAGTATTTTACATGGAGCGACTGCCCATCTGACCTCGACAACACAGTTACTGGGTAATACGATACCCCTTGGTAAGACTGGTTGTCAGACTTTCGGTCTTCTGACTAGGTACCCGTAACGACTGTTAAAGATCCACGAATGACAGCCGGAACCAACGGCTTAACGTACTCTCCGAGGCACGGAGGGGTCTCGGTATGTAAAGATGGTCACCCATCCACAGACCAACCGCGGCAAGCGTAGCTTAACCTAATCGATCGACCCGTGCGGCTGTTATTACCTAGCCACTAGCCCAAATATAATATAATTAGGTACATTTCAACAAATATTTATTCCTTGGAAAAGATAATATGAGATTTGACTAATTGAACCAAATCAAAAATCATTTATTTACATAATTAGTCTGAAAATCAACACTTTTTGAACGTCAAAATTACTTAAAAGACAGTACCCCGACATGTCCGCCCTTCGCCACTTACTAAGTTGCCGCGAGATAATAAAAAAATAAAAGTCATTGACACCCGTCTACCAATGTTTTCCAATATTCCTAAACGATACAAAAAAATCTAAGGGCAGTGTCACTAACACGATCAACACAAACGTATCGCGGTAAGTGGCGTCCTTGCTATTATGAAACTAAACCGAAGCAGTATTAGCGACAGTTTTGTATGACGAGCGATCTATGTCGAATAAGTTTGGACTTTTTGGTACAAGTCGGATCAATGACTTTTATTTTTTTGTTATCTGGCGGCAATTATTGTGCTTCAGCTGGGGAGAAGAAGTGGCGCTACAAACTTGACAGCTGCACAGAACTCGTTAAGTTAGAAAGGACCTGATTGTATAAATAAAATCAGGTTCTTTCTAACTTATCAGACTGGGGATTGGAGAGATTGTTGCGCCACTTCTTCTTGACCGCGTATCGGCAAGCGTAGTGTAGAGCTAGATGGACCCACAATCTTAAGGAAAGAAAAGGGCTTATGGTATAAAACCATACAGAGTGAACCTCTTCGTGTGCCCTGGTTCATGAACAGTGATATTAGCAGAAAACTGACTGTTACTGCTCTTAGACTCAGAGATCTGGACACATTCTATGCAAAAAATTTGCTTTCATGATGAAGAAAATCGCTTCACCCAATTGTGACGAATGTGGAGTTGTCGAAGACCTACAACATTTATTGATGGAATGTGTCCAATATGAGTCCAGTAGAAATAATTTAGTAAGGTCCCTGAATTTGAACAGAACTTGATGTTGGCATGTTCAATACAATTCTATCCCAACCAAATGGCGACGATGCGAAGGGTTTGTTCAAATTCATGGCCCACGTTCTGTGAAAGTACAATTGTTTAGGATACGATGGGACTGGTACATACGCTGTGCGTTAAAGCCCCTATAAATAAATAAAGAAAAAAAATCTTAAGGAAGTGGCTTGGACAGACTAGATGCAGGAGGCAGGTGTGGCGCAGCCTGGGAGAGGCCGACAGCAGAGGACTGCAATAGACTGAGTTGATTGAGAGACCTGATCAGGGTTCATGCTTACCTAACATCATCGACTATAGTGCAGTCTGTGCAGCAGATGATTGGTTCCTTGCCTTTGAATGCGCATATCTGAAAATGAACAAACATTTTTAAAATCACACCCGTATGTACTGTTGATGGAATATGAGAGTAGGAACCCTCCCTTGCATTTCGTCTTAATCACAATGATGTTAAAGAAGTTTTCACTTCAAAAACACTCTGTACGGTCTGTGTTACTCTGTATGGTTGTCTCAAATTTGTGAATATTATTATTATTATTATTATAAAAAAAAAAGTAAATCTAATCTAATCTCATGGGAAGAAGAGGTGAATGACGTAACCATAGCAGTGCTTACCGGTGGGAATTCCTTCTTATTCTTGAGAAAAATTTGTGAACTTTCACACTGATATATACTGACGCATAAACCAGTGGCTTCCTTCCAAGTACATCTGGAACCTGCAACATAAGACAGCATAATCAGCCTATGTAACGTTCCAACTGCTGGAACACAGGCCTTCTCTTTTCGAGAGGGAGTGGGTCGTAATCGACCCCGCTAGCCCAGTGCGGTCGATGTCACATGTCTTCGAATTTTCGGTTCTAGGACATGCCGGTTTCCTCACGATGTTTACCTTTTAATTACCTTTTCACGCCTAAACCACTGAACGGATTTCGATAAAATTTGGCAGAGAGATAGATTGCATACCGGGGAAGGACATAGGATAGTTTTTATCCCGATATTCCCATGGGTACGACACTTATGCGGGTGAAACCGCGGGTCGCTGCTAGTATTATAATTATCATCATCTGCGTTTCAAACGCTATTGACGTCAATTTAAACGAACGCCAATATAAACGCGAAAGTTTGTGAGGGTGGATGGATGGATGCTTCTTACTCTCACGCAATATCTAATGAGCGGATTTGGATGAAATTTAGCATACAAATAGTTTATAACCAGGATTAACATATAGGATACTTTTTACCGCCGGCAACATTTACAACCGGCGGCAAATTGCGGCAACTCCAGGAGACTCTTTTAAATCAAGATTTTAGAAAATCCTGGGTACATTATTCTTGATGCTTCTAAAGTGTTAATTAATGTTCTGTGGTTGCTTCTTTAAAGGCTCAAATTTTAAATTAACTGGCGAAACTTCAGAGTCGTGATTGATATCCAAACACGATGCAACAAAAAAAAAGTGAGCCGTCACGGGACGCCTGGCAGATGTGAAACATGACATTATTTTGTAAAAGTAATATGATTGAAAAGAACAGATTGCGATATAAACTAAATATGGCATAATGATAAAATAAAATATTACGATTTTTTCCAGAAAATGATGACTGTTTATTTAATAAACATTTGTTTTCATTAAATAATTATAAAAACAATTTATACAACTTCATTTTGTAATCGATTGCGCATGGCGACGCGTCGCCACACAGTACACAAGACTGTGACTGTATATATACACCATCATATAGCGTGGCGACGCGTCGCCACGGCATGCGTCGCCACGCCAGAAATTTGTTTTACGTGCGGCTATAGATGTTTCACATCAAAAAGGATTTTGTAAACTCGTACTTTCGAATAACTTCAGCTGGTTATGGAGCTAGTCGGCTGACCGACAGTTTTTTTGTATCGTATCAATACTCATCACACGTGTAAAGTTTCTCCAGATTATTTGATTTGATCCTGTATGTGAGAACAATGTATATTTTTATTGTAAGTTTATCTAAAGACCACAGAAACCCCGCATAAGTAACCAGTTCTTGAGGAATTCAGACTAATAAAAACAAAAAAAGAACATCAAAAACAAAACAATAATACCGAACCTTCTTGTTTGTTAATTAGCTCACATAACACACACAAACTCAAGGAAAACACAGCTAGCGAATGACGAAGCATTTCGTATAAAAACGATGAAAATAAATTAATAGTAATATTATACCCGACCGGTCCGCGAAAGAGACGCGGCGAGACTAATCGATAAAAAAGAAACATACAAATTATGCAGCGTGTTTATCAAGATAACAGTTAAGGAGATTGGCACACTGCACCGCATTACGCAGCTGGGTGCGTGAAACGGAGCCAAATTCCCCGCACGGAAGCGCGTTTTTATTGAATTTGTGTGTAAAATGTCACGCGCGGGGTCACGTTATCTGCATCCCGCTGCGTGATGCGGTGCAGTGTGCCAATCGCCTTAAGGCCTGTATTAATGCCGATAACCTTGAGCATTTGGGCGGAGCTAACGACCCCTTCTCCGCGCCACTCCGCTACCCGCATGTAACAGAAAATGTGCGGTTGTGTGCGCCGCCACCACGGTTTGCCTCGCCTAGTCTCGTCACAGAGTATCGAAATCACAGAAGGTCAAGTCATCGTGAAAGTTAAATAATTATGTGTACCACATATACAGGGTGTCCCAGAACTCAACGTCAAGCCGAAACGGGGTGACAGGATTGATCATAACCATCACGAGAAAAATATAAAAAAAATCTATCCCATGCAGTTTGAAAATTATGGGCATTTTAAGAAAAACCTAGAAATTTGATCAAACTGTAACATTTTTCGGTTATTGTGGTTATTCTTTTTTATTTTTGTTCAATTAAACTTTGGAAACGTAATCCTAAATAACATTTCTAGAATCCCAATAAAAAATAATGACACGATTGCCTCAAGTTTCCGAGAATTGAGACTATTCGTTAAACTACGAATTTAAAATTTTCAAGATTCGTCGACTTTGATTGGCCCTCCTTTAAAAAAAATGTACTAGAGTGCCTTGGCAAGTGGTATTAAAAGTTGGCGCGTTTAATCAGAATTCTAAAATGGTACAATACTTGTTAGTTCCATACAATAAAAAAGAGTAAAAAAATTAAAACCTCAAGTAACCCGATTTTTGCTATCTCAGTTAAAATGTTTTTGATTCGCACAAGCTCTAGGTAGGTTCTTAATTTTAAGGCAAAATGATGAGAGAGATGGATAGTGGGTATGTTTGCCATGAGTGAGCGAGACAGATAGTGACGCCACTTTTATTAAAGTGAAAAAAGTGAAAAAAAGTTAGTACAATAATGAAAAATCTTGATCTAGTTTAATTTAGGTTTGTTGGAATAAAAGTCAGATAGAGAAATAACATTTTTATTACAATAAATGTTCAAATTGTTTACCATCAGCCTCAATACAAGCCCTACATCTTCTTAAAAAAGATCTACTTATTAGTCGGGCATATCTTCAAGAGTTGATCTCCTCAGCTGCTTGAGAAATGCGTTCACGCAGGTCGGCTACGTTCTCAATGGGCTTATTTATTGTAATAAAAAACGTTATTTCTCTATCTGACTTTTATTCCAACAAACCTAAATTAAACTAGATCAAGATTTTTCATTATTTTACTAACTTTTTTTCACTTTAATAAAAGTGGCGTCACTATCTGTCTCGCTCACTCATGGCAAACATACCCACTATCCATCTCTCTCATCATTTTGCCTTAAAATTAAGAACCTACCTAGAGCTTGTGCGAATCAAAAACATTTTAACTGAGATAGCAAAAATCGGGTTACTTGAGGTTTTAATTTTTTTACTCTTTTTTATTGTATAGAACTAACAAGTATTGTACCATTTTAGAATTCTGATTAAATGCACCAACTTTTAATGCCACTTGCCAAGGCACTCTAGTACATTTTTTTTAAAGGAGGGCCTATCAAAGTCTACGAATCTTGAAAATTTTAAATTCGTAGTTTAACAAATAGTCTCAATTCTCGGAAACTTGAGGCAATTGTGTCATTATTTTTTATTGGGATTCTAGAAATGTTATTTAGGATTACGTTTCCAAAGTTCAAATGAACAAAAATAAAAAAGAATAACCACAATAACCGAAAAATGTTACAGTTTGATCAAAATTCTAGGTTTTTCTTAAAATGCCCATAATTTTCAAACTGCACGGGATAGATTTTTTTTCAGATTTTTCTCGTGATGGTTATGATCAATCCTGTCACCCCGTTTCGGCTTGACGTTGAGTTCTGGGACACCCTGTATTTACAATGGTCCAGTTTTGGTTTTATTTAGGTATTATCTATTGATATGGATGTACTTTTCGGGCTATGGTTACGAATAAAATTGTTAAAAGCTTTCGAGGCCGTGAGTAGAAGCTATACCCTTAATATAAATCAGCCTGGCTTGCCAAGTGGTAAACAACTTAATGTATCTTTTTAACTAAAATTAATGGCTAAATGTGCTGCTAAGCGCAAAACTCAAGAATGGCTGGACCAATTCGGTTTTTTTTTAAATATTCGTTGAAGTCTTAGGAAGGTTTCTATGAAGAGAAGAAGGGTAGGTAGGCATGTACGTAGATAGGTAGGTAGGTATGTAGGGTAGGTAGGTAGGTAGGGTAGGTAGGTAGTTAGGGTAAGGCAGATAGGAAGGTAGGGTAGATAGGTAGGCAGGTAAAGTAGGTAGGTAGGTAGGTATAGGTAGTATAATTATCACTAGTGTATGTCATATTATTTGTTATATTTTTTATAAACAAATATATTATAACTAAAATTCAGCTGAATAATCTTCAAGTTCTTCGACAGACCTTACAAGATGCTTGTGAGTCACCATGTCATCCAATAGAGACCGTAGTTTTTGAATGCCCAAATCATCTTGTTCCTAAAATGAATGCAGTTATACATATATTTACAAGTAAAACAAAAATATAGGTTCATAATTTGTAAAAAAAAATACATTCACATCCAAATCAACAGAATTACCTTCAACTTCTCTGGTAGAACTAATTGATTCACTACGTATAGGTAATGATTTTTTTATTTGATTTAATTAGTTGAATAATATTATTGACCCACTTTAGCCCACATGGATAGTAATGATAAGTGATAATTATAATAAAAAACATGACTACCAATTTGTTTTTCTAATTTTATGTAGTCTGTGCCACCCGCGGTCTGCGATAGGCTGATTTAATTGATTGATGTCACCCGCGACGATAGAAGTCGAGTAAAAAGTATTCGACTTTCGATCTGCCATAGAGAGATTTGATCCTTATGATTGACCCTATCGATTGATGCCATAAAAGTACAGGGTATTATTTTTTCGGATTTTAGGCGGTTCGATTCCCGAGAGCGGCAAGCGAATTTTCGAACATCTTTGATTGCAGATTTGTTTTTTTTTTTAATGAAGGGATTTTCCTTTGAGTAAAATTTGCTATCTCCAGTGTTTAGAGTACTTGCCCTCTAGGTGAGGTTAAAAAAATCCAGCCTGTATATACATATATATTATTGAACTACTACTTTTTACTATTGTATGACATTATTATTTTTAATTCCTTATTTTGTTGACTGATCTGTATTTACGATAATTTTATTTTCAATGACATTGTACAGACGCCAGCACATCAAGTTACTACAATCTGTCAGATTTCTTTAATAGATTTTCAACTTTATCACTAAAGCATAAGGTTCAAAGTTGATTGCGAAAATTTGACAGTTTCGGATAGGTTGATGTGCTTGGCGTCCGTACTTTATTGAATAGTGAAATTAACAGTTAACATTCTTGTTTTATATTTGCACACCTTATATGGTTATTAACAGTGTACCATTTGACCTTTTTTAACATCCACTGAACCTGTTTTATGCAAATAAATGATTTGATTTGATTTTTTTATTTGAAAATAATTACGCCGGTAATCAATAAATTGACAAATTATTAGCAAGTACGTAACCTATAATCATAATTAATACCTACTTTAGGAGCATTTTCAGTTTTGTGTCACAATATGTCACAAATAATCGCAACGCATCAGAATAATAGACTTTACTTAGGCACCGAAAAGTAAAATTTATAATATTGGCTGAATCATTTCGTGGACGTGGACCTTCTGTGATCATTCACTACTAGTACTTACGACTTTCGTTTGAATGAGGTAGGTATTTTATAAACAGTACCTATGTACACAGAGTAATGGACAGCGCATAAGTTTCATAAAACCCCGCTTGGGTAGGTACACTTTTTGTTTTTGCAGTAATATTTTACGATTTTATTTCGTAGTGCGGAGTTCTCGCAACGCGACATACGTCCACCTAGCAACACGATGCGCCCCGCACTAAATTTATGGACGAGTGCGGGGGTGATGTAGACGCAGTCCTTTATCAGAGGCCTTTTTAATTTATTATCATAAAAATAATACATATTTTAAAAAAGTAACAAAACCATATTATTCTCCTTTGTATTGCGAAGATGTAGATATATTTTTTTACACTCTTTTGATAAAAAATGAAGGAGTAAAACGGTTTCATCTCAATGATTTGGAGGTGATTTGGTGATTTTTTTTTAAATTAAGTGATACCGGTAGAAAAATTATGGCTAAACCAAATTACGTATTATATCATGAAGATTACTAAGGATTTTTTTCAGATGTAATTTCTCTGTAAATGCCGACAAAAAATGGCTTCATCTGCATGCTTTTTTCAAGCTTTTTTCGAGAGAGCGGCCTTAAGGCGCAGTTGCTTTGTTGTTCATTTACGTTATATGTAACTAGCTTTTGTCCGCGGCTTCGTCCGCGTGTAGGATATTCTTCTCCTCACAGATTGTTCGCGCAGAATGGGAGTCGAACCGCCACTCGAGCCCAGTCTCCAGGTCATGGTCTCCCTGTCTCCTGTGTGCCATTTAGACAGAAGGAATTACTTTCGCATTTATAATATTAAAAGTATGGATGTAACCGGGAGTGTTCACTGCGCCGAGGCTTGAAACCGGTACCAAAGTACAAATGCTGTACTGATACTTAGCGGTTCTAGCCATTTCAGTACCTGGGTACCGGTTCGAAACGTGGTTTGGCTCGTCATTTTACAATTTGCGGTAAACTATAGAAGAATACGATATTGTGCATCCCCCAAAGCAAATAGCGTGATGATTTATAGCCTACACATTAACCAGATGTATAGAGAATATCTATGCAAAATTTTAACAAAATCTATCTGGTAGTTTTTGCGTGATGCTGTAACATACATTGAGACAAACACAAAAAAAAAAAAATTAAAAAAATTCGGCATTAGAATCGTTCCTAAGCCTCCTAAAAATAACTTTAAAAAAAAAAATGCACAGTTTTGGCTTTGCTACGATTTTATAAATATCTATAGAGTGCATACTTGTGTGAGGTCACTAGAGGTCAGCGGTATAATTGATACGTTTAGATTTATTCGAACGTGAATTTAAATCTTATACCAAAACCTGAACTGTGCCTTAAATCGTCCGGGGACCAAAATCAAATACTTTGATATCAATTTCGTTGCTGTGTTCCGATTGTTGATAGCAGATGTAATTACAACCGAATGTGATATCTCAACTTTCCCGCTAAGATTGGAAACGGGAAGCCTCTTAGTATTGGAGAACCCTGAGAACTACCTATAGCGGAGATCTTCATCTAGCTCCAATGAGGGTTTTCGTGAAAATTTACGACACCAGTTGGCACCACTCTGTGACAAGAGGTCTTCCAATATAAAATATATGATGACGTTCATCATTCGATTCATTCATTCGTTCATCATTCAGTCATGACTAAAGAAAATATTATAGGCTCTTTGACAGATGCCTGGACCTGACGTGTCAGTGCTGCCACCTAGCGAACGTCATTTCAGAAAACCCTCATTGTTAAACAGTTTGTGGATAACACTAGATAATAGTTCCCGGCTGGATCAGGATCTTTGGCAGTCGTTACGGGTCGTCCGGAGCCCGCAAGTATGACAATCTTTTTTAGTTTTTGTTTTGGGTGGGAAATTATCAAATAATTTGTCGCGCTCTGGGCGGAGCGGGAGGGCTCTGTCAGACTTTTACTGACCCACCCGTGTTCCTTCAGTTGCCTGTGCCAGGGGCCACGGTATCTCTTTCGAATAACCCGCGGTCCTGGCAGGCATAGGCCCTAGCAGAGCCCGTCACTTAGTGTTGATATCAGTTTGCGTGATGGAACACAACGCGCCGTTGACCCGGCCCTGGTCCTGACCGGACGGCGAGCTGTCCATTGCTTGCCGTCTGCAAGCTCGCGACTACGGTGGCCGGGAATCGGAGGCGTCGGGACGAAACCTCAAAGATTGCCTCTGCCTCACGCGCTCCGCCTTTCGCGAGAATTACTGCTTCGCAGAAGGAAGCGACGGCTTCCCATGCACTCTCGCTCTGTACCATGGTCTGGACTAGGGCCGGACGCGAGAGATCGCCGCCGCCGATCGCCGCCGTGAGGACACGGCGGTGCTCACCGTATGCTCCACCGTGTCCTCCGGGCGATCCACACAATGGTGACACCCGAGCGTTTCCTCCCGCCTTATCCGGAACAGGAACCTCTCGAAGCAGCCGTGCCCGGTGAGGACCTGCGTTAGGCGGAAGGAGGACGCCGTGGCGCCTCTCTAGCCACTCCTCAAAGCGGGGACTTATCGCCGTAATTGTGGCGTGCCCAATATCTGACAATCTGAACCAGAAGTCTTACCAAGAGGTGTATAAGCCAGTAACTAGGTTTTGTAGGTAAGAAAATATATCGAGAGGCACACAAACCGCTTACAGATAACATAGTTTCAAGGTTAAAAGAATAAGGTAAATAGTGGAATTATATGATTAATTAAATTAATTAATCATACAGTGTTCACGAGAGAATAAATCTTTGTAATGCTAATTGTTAGACATGTCAATGTATATTAAACCTGTTGTTCCGTTCTTAAATTATTATTTATGTTATTTAAATCTATGTAAAGTATTAATTTATTCTTAGGTGAGGCATAGGGAACAGTAGCAAAGGGTCAATTTTTGTAAGAGGGAAGCCGGAGTACCTAAATATCTTTAGGAGCGTTTACGCCGTCATACAAACATTCAAGCCCTTATTTTTCGAAATGAATGAACCGATTTTAATGAAACTTTATACGCATAAGCAGTATACCTACAAAGTTCTAAAAAGTAGAAAACATTTTCGGAAAATAGTGTTACAGCCAAAATAGACCGATTTTAAATTTTCCATAGACACAGAGATTTACAGTTATCTTTTTTTAAATAAGACATGTCGCCATTTTGATTTTTTTTCGACATTTTTTTATCCCCATATTCACACGGGATCGAAACTTACGCGGGTGAAACCGCGGGGCGTTGCTAGTAATCACACTAATATTATAAAGGCGAAATTGTTTGTGTGTGTGTTTATAATAATTATGTTTGTTACTTCTTCACGCCCAAACGGCTAGACCAATTTTGATAAAATTGTAAGTATATGGGGGTAGCTGACACCCAGGATAGGTTACTTTTTATCTCCGATATTTATTTATTTATTTGGCTCACCAACAATTGTATACACTGACACAAAGATATGAGATACATCCAATAGACTTATAGACTAGTGTACCAATTTCTTACAGGTAAGCACATCATGCATTATTAATTTATCTATTAGTTGATTATGAGCGCCTACATCCAATTAGATGAGTTCTTATACTCACCGAACATAATTATATAGATATTCAACCAAATTAAAATCATAATTAAAATTAAACTCACATGCAATCAAAGTAAAAATAAAATAAAATAAAAATACAATTAAAATCAAAACAGAAATAAAATAAAAATAATAATTAAAATCAATATCATTATTTAAATTAAAATAGAGATCAGCACTAAAATTAAAATCAACCCTTAAATTAAAATAAAAAATTAAATTCACTCACACTAAAATGATTTTACAAGTTTTTGTACATAATGCTTCGAAACTTACCAAGTGAGTCAGAGTGCACATCCACAAGATCGCTGCAGCTATTTAATAATTTACATGGCGGGGGATTGGAGAATTAGCACCAAGGACAGTTCTGCGAAGAGGAGGACATAAGGGGGTTATGGGAGCTCGTGGGCTTTTCGTGGGAACACGGATTTTGATCTTGCTCAACAATTGGGGACAGTCAATTTTACATCTCAAAATTTTAAATAAAAATAACGAATCCAGTAAATCTCTCCTCTTCTGTAGGGATACCATTTTGAAATGCAAGAGTCTCTCTTTATATGAACGTTTCTTTTTAGCTATCCCGGTAGAGTATGCTAAATGCCACAGAAATCGTTTTTGAAACCTTTCCAATCTTAGTGTGTGGGTGGCATAATGAGGTCTCCATACGGTGCTGCAATATTCTAACGAGCTACGGACCAAACAATTGTAAAGCAGAATTTTGGTCTTATTGCGACGAAAACAGGTAACATTTCTTAAGACATATTCTTACGGGATCGACATTTACGCGGGTGTAACATACATACGAGTATATTATTTTGTTTGTTTTTAAATAAAAACCGATGGTCCACGATGGGCTCGTGGCTCGTGGTTTAGTTACGCTTGCTGGGGTAGGTCCGTGGACGGGTGACCATCTATGCATAACCATCCCGTGTCTCGGAAAGCATGTTAATCCGTTGGTCCCAGCTGTCATTTTTGGATTTTTGACAGTCGCTAGGGGTCGTCAGAAGCCCGAAAGTCTGACAACCAGTCTTACCAAGGGGTATCGTACTACCCAGTAACTTAATTGTGGAGGTCAGATAGGCAGTCGCTCCATCTAAAAAACAGGTTTTACTAAATCTCATTTTTAACTAGGCTGTACGTCACCTTTGCGTCGTCGCAAGCGTTAAAAACAAAAACTGACAGTTGATAATTTGACACAAAAAGCACAGACATTTTATTACAGAGACAAAGGCAGCATCAATCGATGTGAAAATTTTTTGTTCATTAATTTACCTTGAAATCCTGAGATGATTTAAGTTAATCATCTCAGGTAAAATCAAAATGTGCGAGCATCGGTACCGTGATGCAAGCACAGTTACACAATTCAAATCATTAAATATCATAAATGAAGCTTTAGAACGGAGATATAAAAGATGTGCACTTCTAAAACTGATCCAACATGTCGACATTTATAGGAAATACCGTTCAAACTATTGCGAATTAGACCGTCTGAAACTGTTAACCAACAAAGCTGATGTGTCCATAATAGGTATATCTTCAATGGAGTGCAAAGTTACTGATGGCAACGGGAGAATACAGTATTCTGAATGTTCGTCACCAAAAGCTGCAGATTCCAGACTCAGCCGGTTCTCCATGTCGCCGAATCTGTCTGGACTGCATATCAGCTCGGATGTCATGGTTAGACGTGGTAACAGGACCAGATTGTGTTGAAGAAGTAACAATTTTGCCGTTGTGAGCCCGAAGTAATGTGAGTCTTTTGGAGTTGAATTAAAAGTGAAGTGTCTGAGTTAGTTTCATTTTTTTTTATATTATACCCTCCTCTAGCTCAAGGGTAGGGTTAAAAAAAATACTTAAAATTGTTTTTAAACTGAGCAGTTTTATTTAACTTTTTTTTTTTGAGTGATTTGATAGCATTTTGCGAAAGTATTTACGCTCGTACCTACATGATTTACCAGGCTGCAAGGGCTCCGGGGGTTGGATTCATGAGGAAGGTTTAGGTGTATCATTCATTAAGGCTTATTGTTTTCTACGATAGATTTTTAACTTTATCGCTAAAGCATAAGGTTCAAAGTTGATTGGATAAATTTGACAGTTTCGGGTAGCTTGATGTGCTGGCGTCTGTACTTTAGTCTACTCAGAGACTATGTAGTTGTGATATCCAGACGGACGAACAGTAATTGAACATGAAGAAATAATAAGGATTCCATTTTCCATTTTGCTACGGAACCCTAAAAAGTGAAGCTTCGACACATATCTCGTTTTGCGTTATACATACACATAATAACTGCATAGTACAGACGCCAACATATCAAGCTACTACAATCTATCAAATTTCTTTAATAGATTTTCAACTTTATCGCTAAAGCAGAAGGTTCAAAGTTGATTGGGAAAATTTGACAGTTACGGGTAGCTTGATATGCTGGCGTCTGTACATCTCACATGGAAGTATTGATCGTGACCTGCGCAGTGCAGCTAGATATCTAGACTACAGTTCCTTTGAGCACTGCCGCAGTGCGTCAGCCGCCGTCTGCCGTGCAGGACGAGTCGGTCCTTCGAGCCGCTCACCGGGGCTCCGGGCTCCGGAGCCCTGCAGTACCTGCCGTGACAGATAAAGGTTAGTCAATTACTTAGAATGATTCTCTTCTTCTGGCCTATTTTTTGGCCAAAGAATCAGCATTGCCTTACAATTACAACGTAGCAATACTGCCATCCTTTTAGGCACGTTTCTTGCTGACAGCGATGCGGACGAATTTTTTGATACCTTTTGATTATTTCCCCTAATTTTTATATTTTAATTAGTTTGACTAACATCGTTTTTAAGTTCTATAATACTAACCTCATATGGATATGCAAAAATAGTCTGAATTAAATTCACTAGTAATCACTTAGTATAACTTTTGACTCGGAAAAGCTACGACGTTCGTTTAATTTCTACTTAAGCGTTGATCTATCGGTATCATCATCACCATAATTTTAGCCAAGAATCACTCATTGCTTCGTATAGGGCTCCCCTTTCTTCTGACACACTTCCCTATTCCCTGCGTCCCTCATCCAGGTGTTTCGGCGTTTGGCGACGTTGACGATATCGTCAACGCAACGCGCTTTTGGATAACCCTGGTTTCTTTGCCTTAAACTTGACCACCATTTGGTCACAAATTTCTAATTTTTTAAATCTTTATTAGTGGTTGTAATGGCAATCATATCACTTGGTTTTAATAGGTACTTAGTAGTATTTTATTTGTCCTTTTGATAGATTCTTTTAAATTTGTGACATGGGTGAAAACATCTCTTATATTAATAAAAATAACACAATTACATTCTAACTTAACTAAAACTATACAGAAACTAAAAAATTGCATCGAAAAATTCATCTGCATCGCTATCGACTGGTAATGTACCCAAGAGACTGGCGGCATTACCACGTTGTATGGCGATGCTTAGCCTCTGACCAAAGTAAAAGCCAGCCCTTGCGTCACGGGAAGTGTCAACCAGCCGTTTAGAAATTTCATTAAAAAGACCATGAGCACTCGGACCCCACGGCCCGAGAGTTTCAACCCCAAACGGCTCGAAAATATAGAATAGAATAGAATAGAATAGAATAGAATAGAATACTCCCCAAATAAGGAATATAATTCCCAATAAGGTTATCATATTTTCGCCGCTTGAGGTTTTCCGCAGCCGCAGCAGCAGCGCCAGTAAATAACTAAATAAATAACTTTCTAAAATAGTATTTCTCTATTTTCCAGGTCCTGGTGGAAAAGCAACATCGCCTACTCGAATCTGAAGGCAGCTGACGTTCAGTTCACAGTTAAACCTCATTTTCTGCCATGTCGCAGGAGACCCCACTCTCGCGAACACCGATGGGGTGTAAGTGGCTCTACCAATACCTGAAGAGCCAAAGTCAACCTCACCTGCCCGCGGTACACCCTGCTGAATCACCAACGAGGCTCTGGCGAATCCCAGGTCTTAGAAGACCGAGGACGTGGGATAAAGATTGACGCGGTTGGAAGAAGTATTAAGTGCCGTATTGTATATAAGCTTAGGTTAAAAAATTATTATTCTCATAGAAAAATACGCATTTGTAGACGTGACTCCATTTAACATTTAAATTATAATTAAAATTAGGTTAAGGAATTATTTTGTTTTATTAAATTTTGAAAAACCCCAACATGTCCTCTCTCACTTTGCCTTTTTTTCTTTGGGGGTGATCCTCATGGATATTTCAGCTGAAGGACGTCCACTGCTGGACATAGGCCTCCCCCAAGCACCTCCACTTCAACCGGTTCTGTGCTTCTCGCATCCAACGGGTTCCTGCGGCGTTCACAAGGTCGTCGGCCCACAACCTTACGGCCTTACGGCCTTACAACGCTACGTCTTCCGGTACGCGGTCGCCACTCCAGAACCTTTCGGCCCCATCGGCAAAATAAAACCGTTTAAGGGGGAAGCGCTAAGGTAGCCCGCGAAATTCAAATTTTCTTACGTTTTTTGCAATTTGCTGGTCAGTATTAATTTGTACGTTGATTAATATATGAATCGCGGCCGTAACTAACATGTATTTACAGAATTATAATCATTAAAGTCATCAACACAACTCTCTAAGACCACGTAAGTCCGAAGAATGATAATTTCATGAAACAGTTATTCTTTGGACTTATGTGGTCTTAGAGAGTTGTGTTGATGACTTTAATGATTATAATTCTGTAAATACATGTTAGTTACGGCCGCGATTCATATATTAATCAACGTACAACTTAATACTGACCAGCAAATTGCAAAAAACCTAAAAAAAACAAATTTCGCGGGCTACCCTGGCGCTTTCGCCTTAACTAAAATATTTTAAGTTTTTAGTTTTTATTTAAACTCTATGATCCGCCATGCATTGTGTTGTACTTGTAAAGATCTTTTATTTCATACCCATTACCCATATTGAAACAAATATGAAATCTGGCATTTTGTGCCAGCGTCCATCTTAGATTTGAAATATTTTTCATAGTGTACGGTATTCTACTAGTCAAGCCCTTTCATTTGATACCCATATTGAGGGGGCTGTGAAAAATATTTAAGTAATCCGCCATTATGTAGCGGCGGCCATCTTGGGTTTACAATAATACTGATTAAATTAAATTGCATTGTCATCAAAATTAAAGGTGTGTTCCAAATTTTTGTTCTTTTTATTTTTGTTAATCTTTTTGCATAAGATTCTGTAATATCTCTTACTGGGAGAAGCCACTGGCTCTTGTAACACAGGTCTCTCACCTAGCACAGGAGTCAGGGACTTCACACTATTTTGTAACCACTTTCTTGTGTAATAAAGATTATTATTATTATTAAATTAATATCAGATCAATCTGCCAACAGGAAGGAGGAAAAATGTCAAGTATTAAATTTGACCCAAATAAATAAATAAGAAACGGGACAAGCTAAATAAAACCATTTAAAAACATGTTCTCCAATACATTTCAACTGAAAACCTATTTAGCTGTGAAAGTATTCCTTTTAACTTCATCGTAGACAAGATGACAGGTATCAGGGAGATTCATTCACTCAGTACATGATCCTGAACCCCCTGCGCCAAAAAAAGCTAGGGGATCAGATCCGTACGCAAAATACGCACATTGACGTGGAGTTGCGGTCACCAGCCCGTAATACCTATTATCTACCTTGAGAAAAAATCATGATTTCAGTCAGGGTGTCGATGACCTTGCCGTCCTTTAAACTACCCAATGCCGTGAATTTTTCACATATCCAAAAATCTTGACTTACTTTACTAAAGCCGGTTGCAGACCCGCACAGCTAAGGTGATTTTTAATACGGCTCTTCATAGTTTGCGGTCTGTACACAAGTAGGTATGAAAAACTACATCAGCTATGCGAGCTAAGGTAGACTAACTTAGGTTAGCTCTTGGTCTGCAACCGGCTTAAGTCTCTCTCCTAAGCCGTGGTCAGACAGACAGACGCACGAACATGGCGAAGTGCTGAGGTTTTTCGAAATAAAATAACACAATCCTTAACCTAAGGTTTATTTTCTAGATCATTATATCTATGTTAAGTCGACAAACAAGTCGGCAGTCCACCGGATGGTACGTGGTCACTCCCGCCTGTGGGCATCTGCAATACCAGAAGCATCACAGATGGGTTGCCATCCCAGAGACACAGCTGGAACGTCTCATGTGCCTGTAACTACACCGGAACCCAGACCCTTCAAACTGGAGCACAGCCACGCTGCAGGCGGCAGAAACAGGCATGGAGGTAGTACTGCCCCGGACGAGCTCTGCACATGAAGAGCTCTACTACCTACAACTAAACTAAATAACTTAAAAACGTTTGAATAGAACAAAGAAAAAAATCGTAAAATACACTCAACATAAAACAAAGCCTGCCAGAATACAAGCAATCAACACAACCATGTGAAATTCAAATTCTCTTACGTTTTTTTGCAATTTGCTGGTCAGTATTAAGTTGTACGTCGATCAAAATATGATTCGCGGCCGTAACAAATATGTATTTACAGAATTATAATCATTAAAGTCATCAACACAACTCTTTAAGACAAGGTAACTCCAAAGAATGGTGATTTCATGAAACAGTTATTCTTTGGACTTACGTGGTCTTAGAGAGTTATGTTTATAATTCTGTAAATACAAATTTGTTACGGCCGCGAATCGTATATTAATCAACGTAAAACTTAATACTGACCAGAAAATTGAAAAAAAAACAATAAAAATTGAATTTCGCGGGCTATCCTGGCGCTTTTGCCTTAAGAAAGAATACAAATCAAAAGCACGTACAGACTCGCGAGGCAAAATCAGCCTGGAATGTTCCCGCTGCTGGGACACAGGCCTCCTCCTGAGAGGGAGTGGGCTGTAATCCAGCACGCGGTCCCAGTGCGGTTTGGTAGATGTCACATGTCTCCGAATTTTTGGTTCTAGGACATCCCGGTTTCCTCACGATGTTTTCCTTCACCGTTTTGGGTGCTGTGGTGATGGAATAATTTACACCAAGCAAAGCGCCTGACTGGGTAAACTACGACCTACAACACATAAGTCGCGGCTGTTACTACTGTGCCACCACTGCTTTGACTCGCGAGTCATCTGCAGCGAAGAACATTGCCACGTATCTCTCAGGCTCAACGAATCACCACATGTCATCGACGAATGTTCACAGAGCGACACACACACACATACACACAGCCTGAGGCATGCGTGGCAAACCATTCACTGCAGGCTTCCTCTCTCTGCGGGATCGGGAGAGGGCTGATCCTGCTCGGA
The DNA here is from genome assembly GCA_927399505.1 of Luperina testacea. Taxonomy (NCBI): domain Eukaryota; kingdom Metazoa; phylum Arthropoda; class Insecta; order Lepidoptera; family Noctuidae; genus Luperina; species Luperina testacea. Next base: position 1,802,912 of record OV656785.1, on the reverse strand, counting down.
GAAGGAGGAGTCGGGGTGGCAACCGCCTTGTCGCCTAATACGCCGAAACCCGCTTACCAAACAAGATAGGTGGACCTTTGGGGTCGCGGGCGCACAGAGTGGGGACTCTGTCCGCCCACCAAGTGACCCCAGGAAAGACGGTGGCACAGTGGTCACGTGTTGCCGTGCATAGCAAAGGTCAGGGGAGGCCCTTACAGTCTCCCCAGGGATGTGCCTCACAGGCGTTGCACGGGGGGGTTCCGCAGTTGGTTTTTTAAGAGGAACCGGGACCACCTATGTGCTGATGGTGATCACCGGGGTGTTTTTAGTGAGGTGAAAATTCCACACTCCCCGACCTCCCTCCCCGAAGGTCGGGTGCCTTTTGAAGGTTTCCCCCCGCAAAAAAAGGCTTCCTCTCTGTGAGAGCGAGTGGGTATTAATCCACCACGCTGACACATTGAGGTGTTGGTTGCTGTCACGCAGGTCTGTACGTGGGTAAAAATAAGTGTTTTCAAATTAAATTAGAACAGATTGACGACTCCCACCCCGAGTCCTCGGCCTTATTATTTGAGACCAAGGAAACGGCAAGGCTCCCTTCGTGATGTCTTCATCTTCGTCTTGGGGTGGTGCTGATGAGGAGAGGAACACATCTGCTCCAAGGAACTGTAATGAGAAATAATGTTATGTTAATAAAAAGTTAGCGTTTACGACCTTAGAAGGTGGTTAGGACATACTGGATGCGGAAGTCGCTGGACAAGATGTTGTGGCAGGGCTGAGAGAGTTCCCCCCCGGTGGGTTCCCGCATTGTCAAGGCGGGGGGGCTCAGTAGCCGTGGCTTGGACACCCACGGTGAAGCGAAGAGGAACCCGAGGAGGGACCGCTCGTCAGGGCTTTTGCCGACAAGCCAACGACGTAGCGGCCAAAAGTAGGTTGCGGTGTCGCTTGGGCGACATCGCAACAGAGGCGGGCCGCGATGTCGTACCTGAGGCATCGCGGCTGAGGGTTGGAGGCCGCGGCGGGAGAGGAGTGCCGGTATTACGGTGCGCCGCTCTCCCTACCTTCCGCGGCCTTGACGGGGTCGCCACAGTACGATGGCGGACGCGGTGGGGCTGCAGGGGAAGAGGAGTGTCGGTATTACGTTGGCCGCTCTCCCTATCCTCTGCAGCCGAAAATTGGCAGGCGGCGGGGCCAATGTCCTGACCCGTCGCAGGGGGGACCAAGGGTGCCCAGACACGGGGTCGTCTGGCGCCCATGTGCTGGTTTGGTCCCTGGGGTGGTCACGGCGTGCTACGTGTTCTAGTGCGCCGGTGATGGGGAGTACTCCCCAGAGGAGGGTCCGGCAACGGACAGCCGCGGCGGGTTCGCGGATGAGTGCTAACGCGTGCCCGTGTTCCCGCCGTAAGCGGCAGAGGACACCGTGGAGTTTTAGTGGGTTAGAGTCCCACATAACTGCACTATCTCCCCGTGGTAGTGCAGTATGCATGAGCATTTCTCCACGATAAAAAAAAAAGAAAAAGGGCTGAGAGAGTTTTATGTTCAACAGTCGACTGCGATAGGCTGATTTGATTGAGACGACACCAAAATTAATGTCTAAATAAAAGTGCCGCTCGGCTCAACGGCGACAGGAATCATGAGTTGTCATAGGGGCCCGAAAAAATACATAAACACTTACCGCCATCTTGTTTTTCGGATACTCGAAACGTAGGTCTACAAAATGCCTGTTCAAAGGCCCAAGGTCTTCTTCACGATGGCGACCTGAAAAAGGTATGAAATAAAATATAAATGTGAAATACCAGTGACCATTTACAGGCACTTTTGAATTGTCAACGGGTCGGTCAGTCAGAAAGATGAAGCCAGTTGCCCATTCCAAAGCATAGTAGGTATGGAGAAGAACGGACTCAAAATTTTCACGGACACGGTGCAATGTTTTAATACAAATAGTTTGTTATTTAAGGGGCTTAAATGACCTAAAGCGTGGTCACTGTCGGACTGCATAGAAAAGAAAGAGAAGCGCGATGACACAACGCTGGTAATTTATTTCAAAATATCAAAGAGATTAAATATTTGTAAATAATTTAATGTCTTTGCAAAATATGAAGCAATTATTTAATTACAAAAAAATCAATTGTTTGGACTAAAAAATTAAAACACTCGTATTTTAGTATGTTGCTTGTAGAATATTCTGACAAAATTATTGTATGTATATTAGTATGGTTTTTATTGTAAAAACAAAGTTTTTAGAGGTATCTTCATGATTTTTTTCTATCGTATAAAATTAGTTGTATGTATTATGTTATCAGCACACTATCTATCTAGCATATTATATCCTGAAGAATATCATATATTTTTCTTATTCGTTTACTGAAGTCGATCATAATCTACTTTTATTGTTTCTAAAACTTGTGTGTTTAGGTCCTGTAAGCCCCTTAATTTAGAAAATTATGAAAAAAAATATTATCTTGCTTGTTGATCAATGTTAGGTATCATCTTGGCTCCCCGATGAATCATGTTAATGAATTGACGCCCTTTATTGCCATGCTCGTATAAAAAGAAAGTAATTTATTCAAAATAGGGACGTCAAAATTACTCGTACTATTACATAAGACAGTCACCCCGACACGCCCGGCTTTCACCACTTCCGAGATCTTTAGCTGGGAAGAAGTGGCTCAATAAACTCCCCAAATACTCTCCCCAAAAATAATATCTATAGACCAATCAAATGACGTAAACAAAACACGTAACATTTACGTAACATACAATAACACGTAACATAGCTGCTAAATTAATGTTTTATTTTATTTTTACTTTTATCTCTTTTTTTTTTTCTCTCTTTTAAAAACCTTTTACGCCTCATCATTGTTAAGTTACCAGTTATGGGAAGAGCGAGGCAGCTCCGACACAAGTACTTTTGTAACTTACTGGGGCTGTCTCAATTTATGTATGACACAATGTTTAAGTTGAAATAAATATTTTTGTATTTTTTTTTTTTGTAACAATCTTCGCCCAGGCAACCCAGGTGCGCACGCGTCTTTCCAGCGTCAATTTTTTTCCGCGCACTGGATTTTCAACGGTCTTCTTAGCGGTATACGCTGAGGTCATACAACGCCCTGCGTGTCCAGTATAACAATGTATTCAGGATGCTGTTGGGTCTACCACGATTTTGTAGCGCTTCCGGAATGTTCACCGAGACCAGGGTTGATGGTTTTCATGCCATTATACGGAAACGGTGCGCTTCTACTCTCGGTAGATTGCGAGCTAGCTCCCACAGCATTCTGAGTGTGTTGTGTGATAGGTGGGACAGCCCCATGCTGGCGCATTGGATTCGGCTGCACACGTAGGTGTCAGTCGCTTTAATTTTGTGTTTTTACTAACATTAGGTTAAGATTTTTTACTAACAACATATTATATTATTCTTGTTATTTTTTGTTGTTATGGATTTTTAATCCGAAATAAATGTATTATTATTATTAGCGTCGAGAGTTGAAAATTCAACAGTATGATTTTTCGGCGCGCTGGGATGCACTCTGCTGGTTTTCAACGCTCGGCTCAAAACCAAGAGTTAAAATCCAGTGAGCGATAAAATCCCGCCACGATATTTTTTACGTCGGTGCAAAGTTGGGCTTAAGGCGAAAGCGCCAGGGTAGCCCGCGAAATTCAATTTTTTTTAGGTTTTTTGGAATTTGCTGGTCATAAGTTTTACGTTGATTAATATATGAATTGCGGCCGTAAGAAATATGTGTTTACAGAATTATAATCATTAAAGTCATCAACACAACTCTCTAAGACCACGTAAGTCTCAAGAATACCTATTTCATGAAATCATCATTCTTTGGACTTACGTGGTCTTAGAGAGTTGTGTTGATGACTTTAATGATTATAATTCTGTAAACACATATTTCTTACGGCCGCGATTCATATATTAATCAACGTACAACTTAATGCTGACCAGCAAATTGCAAAAAACGTAAGAAAATTTTAATTTCGCGGGCTACCTTAGCGCTTCCCCCTTAAGGATAGGGTATATTGGGTCCCCACCTATGAAATTGGCGTTTTTTTCTCACAAATAAAGAACCTTGTCACTTCTATTATTTAAAATATTCATCAATTGCTTGATATTCTATCGGATTATTAGCATCATAGACAACTACCAATAGTAAAAAACCTTAGTAGGTACATTAGTTTTCTAAACATAAAAAATACCTTAAAAATGACTCTTTATTTTGTTAGTAGAAATGACCACTATGTATTTGTTTTAACTTAGCCAAAACTTATTTTTGTCGCTTAATCTAAGTGGCATACGTTATCTTAGTTTTTAAACATTAGTGCATAAAAGTTTTAAAACATTAGTGTTCATTATGAAAAATGCAACTTCTTTAAAATTCTCCATACAAAACGCTGATTTCATATTGTTTCATAGGTGGGGACCTAATATTACAGCCGCATTGGGAACGGTGTGCGAAAGAGATGCAAGTAGTAGGTTCTCCACGAAACTGCTCGGTCCGCCCCAAAACTACGCAACCTTTATCGATCGTACTATGACCACTCCCATATCCGCACCCACGCACCCCCGGCCTGCGTAACTTCCCTGCCCCCCTTAAGAGCCCCTCTTAAGAGGGAACGCGTGCGATTCTCCATACAAATGTATTCCCCTTTTTCTTCCTGAATAAAGATTTTTTTTTCATAAAATCAAGGTCTGCTGTAAACACGTCTGTGTCATTTTGTTTTTTTTCAGCAACTAATTAATAAAGAAAATATGACCTCTAAAAATTACAAAAAATGCCCTATTTTTACCGTTGTGATTATAAGACTACCAGACAAATTAGAAAAGTTTTTAACATAAAATAAAAATGTTAGGAACCTAAACATACTCTATCCTAAAATGTTAATGTAAAAAATAATTGAATCGGCTCAGTTTTCGAAGAGCAAAAGGGGAATACGAAATGTCGATTTTGTCAAAATGTTTGTGATAATTTCGGTCTGACTAACTTATTCCATATTATACAGTGGCAGTACGCATATGGACTAATCGTGTATAATTATACGCGAGCAGTTGCATGCTCGCCGTTTTGATTTGTTGACCACTGTATATATTATATACTCCGTATGTACTCCATGTACATACCTTCTATCTTGTATTTACCTTCGTAAAAGATTAGGTCATATCAAACATAGTCTAATTTCTTAGTATTTTTTGCGGTAAAAACAAACGGGATATTATTAAATGCACATCAAATAAATAATCATCTATAAAATTTCCATCATATTAATACTTTTTTACATCAAAAATACGACATTGCATAAATAGGGACTGCACGGCAAATTAACTCCGAGCGTAAGCGAGGGGCCACCCAGGGTATCAAGAACCTAGCGGACACAAAGGAACGAGCGTAGGATAGCGCGAGCGGCGACATGGCTGACAGGAAACGAGAGACAATTCAATTGCGAACGTGACGAGCGGAGCGAGGAGCCAGAACAAAATATTATTTTAGTAAACTATATCTTAACTCTTGTCAGGCGTAAGTGATGTAGCATAGTTTGGAACCAACATGCGCGCATACACATATACACGAGTAGTACGCAAAATTCGTGTATACATTGTAATCGCAGATTGAAAAATAGCAATACAAAGTATATATACGCGAGCAGTTTCCTATGGCTGCGTTCTGGCCTTGTATAGAATGGAAAGACGCATCCCCGCAATCAGCAACCTGTTGCGTAACTTACCAGTAGTCCCTCTCTTGCCTCCCCCCTTCTCCCCCCCTCAATGATACACTTTTTTCACAAAACACTCCTTTTATCCGTTTCAAAGGAGCACTGATTCACTTACTTGAGTTTCCAATCCTGGGAGATGCGGTCCTGAAGTCCCACTACAGAGCCTGGTGTCCCGGCTCAGAGTACCGATGCGTCATGCACAAGGGACGACGGAAGATGCACTGCGGATTGCAGGGGTGCAAAAAAGAAGTCTAGGTGGCCTAGAAAAAGCTAGCTGCAGTGCGCAGGTCACACAGCCCTGATCAATACTTGGATGTGATGTATACGATGCAATTTTGTTATGTTGCGAGTATGGCACAAGACAAAAGTTGTACCGAAGGTGTACTTCTTATATAACCCGACTGTGCAACAGCAAAGATGGGGTTTATTTTTGTCAGGTGTAGGTATCTTTCATCTTAAAAATAAAGAAAGAAATAAATAGGTTTATTTGTCATTGAAACACGTGCCTACAAACAGAATACAGACATGCGAGACAACCACAAACCTGGGGGCTTACTCTCCAAACTAATTTTAATTCCAATGAGATGCCAATATGATTCCAATGTTAATTTTACAGTCACGTGATTCGGTACTCTTGAAAACAATATTGTCAACAATTACCCCACGCCAAGCCCGAACCCAATTCCACTTAGTTCTCCAAAATGGACACCCAATCTAAAAATCATTTGGCGCTAGCATCGAACTCAAGAGTACGAAACGTCACAATTCCAATGTCGATCTATCGGAATGAAATTGAAGAGTAAGCACCCTGCACTGTGTCCGCATGGAGGATTTATAGCGTTCATCCCGCGCGGGCTGGTAACGTCGCATTTCGGGATTTTCCTGATTATTTTATAAACTACAGAATACTATTTTTTTACAGCCAAGTACCTACTAAGACGTTGGTATTTATTAAGTACTTTGGTCTAAATATACCTAATAAAAATAATCACGACAAACCACGAGTAATGCGACGTTGCCAGCCCGCGCGGGGGCCCACACGCTCTCCCAGAAAAGATGTCCCCGTAGTGGGAATGTTAGGTACCTACATATACGCTGACACTTCAACAAGAACAGTGAATGATTTGCCACGCATGCGTCAGGCTGTGTGTATGTGTGTGTGTTTAGTACTGCGAGCATGTCGTCGATGAGGGATGTGGTATTTGATGAGCCTGAGAGATACGTGGCAATGTCATTCGCTGCAGATGCCTCGCGAGTCAGAGCACTGGTGGCTCAGTGGTAACGGTCGCTAGTTATGAGTTGTAGGCGCTTTACTTGGTGTAATAAAATTTATTCCATCACCACTGCTCATAAAACGGTAAAGGAAAACGTCGTGAGGAAACTGGCATGTTCGAGAACCAAAAAATCCAAGACATATGACTTCGAACAACCCGCACTGAGCCCGCTTGGGGGATTACAGCCCTCTCCCTCTCACAGAGAGGAGGCTTGTGTCCCCGTACACTGATTATGCCTCGCGAGTCTGTACGTGGCTTTTGATCTGTATTCTTTCCTTCTTAAGGGGGAAGCGCTAAGGTAGCCCGCGAAATTCAAATTTTCTTACGTTTTTTGCAATTTGCTGGTCAGTATTAAGTTGTACGTTGATTAATATATGAATCGCGGCCGTAACTAACATGTATTTACAGAATTATAATCATTAAAGTCATCAACACAACTCTCTAAGACCACGTAAGTCCGAAGAATGATAATTTCATGAAACAGTTATTCTTTGGACTTACGTGGTCTTAGAGAGTTGTGTCGATGACTTTAATGATTATAATTCTGTAAATACATGTTAGTTACGGCCGCGATTCATATATTAATCAACGTACAACTTAATACTGACCAGCAAATTGCAAAAAACCTAAAAAAAACAAATTTCGCGGGCTACCCTGGCGCTTTCGCCTTAAATGGTTTTGTTGATTGCTTGTATTCTGACAGGCTTTGTTTTATTTTAAGTGTATTTTACGATGTTTTTCTTTGTTCTATTCAAACGTTTTTAAGTTAGTTAGTTTAGTTGTAGGTAGTAGAGCTCTTTATGTGCAGAGCTCGTCCGGAGAAGAACTACCTCCATGCCTGTTTCTGCCGCCTGCAGCGTGGCTGTGCTCCGGTTGGAAGGGTGTGTCTGCCGGTGTGGTTACAGGCACATGAGACGTTCCAGCGTTGTCTCTGGGATGGCAACTCATCTGTGATGCTTCTGGTATTGCAGATGCCCATAGGCGGCAGTCACCACCATCAGGTGGGCTGCCGACTTGTTTGCTGACTTAACATAGATATAATGATCTAGATAATAAACATTAGGTTAAGGATTGTGTTTTGTTTTATTTCCTAAAAACCTCAACACTTCCTCCTTTTTTAGGTTCCGTAGTCAACATGGAACCCTTGTCCGTCCGTCTGTCTGCCTGTCATTCAAAGTAATGTTACGAGCTTGGGGTTCGGGACAATAAAAACTACCGATTTAATAACCAAGAAATGACACTTTAATCAACAACACTAATAACAACTCAAACACACTAATTATAAAACACAATTGCATTTCTAAGTCGCACTTGAAGATCGCTTTCGATGTGTTCGCTTCTATCGCTTAACCAACAATGACCCGGGTCGTGGCCCAGTCCGGCTATATATAGTGCCTCAGATAGTTCTAGAACCTTCTATACTGTAGAAACATCTAGAATGTTCGAGTAGGCACATACCGGCCCCGACTGACAAGATACCGATAGTTCCAGAAAGTTCTAGCATCGAAATTTCTAGAACGATCTTGACAGCATAAATATCCTGAAGAATATATTTTTTTTACTTTTAGGCATTATAAAACCTGATTTTTTTGCATTTAGGTCCTGTAGTCCCTTAAGTCAAAGTCTGCGACGCCAGCGCGGAGTCCCCTCGTTGTCATCTCGGTGTCCCCTCGCTGTCAGCTCGATGGAGGTTTGAGGAACAGGGTGTAAAGTCTTTTGCTCCATAGAAAAGGTAGGATCCTCCGACCAGACGGGTGTTGTGTTTAGTGGTCTAATGTTCGACGACAGGCAGGACGTAGTATATATGTGAGTGACGCGGTAAACGGCGTACGTGATGCAGGATTTGGCTTAACGTCAGTATGACGCAGTTTGTCGCAAGTGGCAATGTAGATGGCGCCACAAGTTGACTAAACGCATGCCGTTTATTAGCTTACCTTGAGGCGAGGCAATGACATTACGATGCCGATGAGTATGCTTTGCAGTATAGTGTTCACGCAATCCGCACCAGGGGACGCGCGGAGGGCGCGGCGCGGCGCGGGTTTACACCACAGATTAGATATTAGTAGCTAGCTAGACTACACCGCGGCAGCAGGCTAGCCGCCGCCCGCACCTTACTCCATTACCAAACGCGGTCGAAGACGCGCGCGCATACTTGTTGTCCAAAGTTTTAGTCCCAAAATTGTATTGTCTTTTAAAGTATTTACAGTCCACTTTACTTTCATTTATGAACCTTTAGTTAGGTCCTTAACAATACAGTTTCGTAAAAAGTTTGCTTTACAGCTCGAGTTGAGGGAATGCTGATCCAGTTCCCGGGAGTTTTTGCCTGTTCTTTTCCATAGGAACCTACTACGCTTTAGGAGCTAGCTTCATCTTTCTGACCGACCAACCCTTTGCTGACTCCAAAAGTGACTGCAGTTGGTTTAATTGAAACAATTGCCTTGGGTTTAAGTGCTTATACGGGTGCGTTGACCTTTAGGCTATAGAGGTATGAGGAACTTTACACCCTGGTGTAAAGTTCACACATACTCTATAGAAAAGGGAGGATCCTCCGACCAGACGGGTGTTGTGTCTGGCGGGCAACTGCCCGTTGATTCATGTCGGGCCGTTGTATCTATGCTAGTTGCGCGGTTAACTCTGCTTGCGAGATGCAGGATTTTGCGTGACGTCAATATGACGCGTTCTTTGCATGTGGCGTTGTAGATACCGCTACAAGGCTATTAAGAAAAGTAAGAAATACAGTGATGGGATTTTCAAAATAAAACAAATGAATACTTATCCTAGTGCTTATAATTTAACCTAACCTAATTATATTCTAAACTTATTAACTAGGCTTTTCTAAATGTAACTAATGCACAGATTTTCTTAACTTTAAGTATGCCTTGAGTTGTCTGTCTGTCAGGTTTTATATTATTAAAACCGCATATGATGTTAGAGGACAAAAAAGCAGCGGCGCATCTGATGGTATGTGGTCACCGCCGCCTGTACACAACTGCAATACCAGAGGCATTGCAGATGGGTTGCCCTCCCAGAGACAAAGCTGGAATGTCTCATGTGCCTGTAACCACACCGGAACCTTTCAAACCGGCAAACAGCTCGGCTGCTTGGCGGTAGGCATGGTGGTAGTGCTTCCCCGGACGAGCTCTGCACAAAGAGCTCTACTACCTACTAATCTAACTAACAGAAATGTAATTTGAACTGAGAGAAATGTGAAGTAAGGCTGCACCACAAATCGCTAAAAGCCAACCTTATTCGTTTGGCGTGGAATGTTTAGATATCGGCAGGTTAGCACTAATCTTCGTAGAAAGGATATAAGACGAAAACAAGGTTAAATATAGTAGACGGCCCCCTCTGCGTCTTGGCCTTGTTGGAGCCCAGGGACTCGTCACAGCCCCGTCAGTGATGTCTAGACGAGGTGAGGCCTATGTCAGCTGCCTTGAGACGAGATGGCATCTCCGCAGAGCACCCAGGGTACTGAAAAACGAAATTACAGAATTTGAATAAGAAATTAAATGTAATACCTACATACATACTGTTGCGCGCCACAATTAATGCCTGGTACTTATATATTGGTGACATTAGTTACCACTAGCGCCATCTAGTATCGGGTAGCAGAACTAGTAGAACCAAAATCCTTCTAGAAATTTCGATGCTAGAACTTTTTAGTTTCTTTCTAGAAGGTTCTAGAAACTATCTGAGGCACTATATAAGGCCGGGATGGGCCGCGAGCCACACAGTTGGATAAGCGATACAAGCGAATACATCACATCACATCTTCAAGTGCGACTTAAGAGTGACCAGTAGTGCAATTGTGTTTTATAATTAGTGTGTTTGAATTGTAATTAGTGTGTGATTAAAGTGTCATTTTTTGTTTATTAAATCGGCAGTTTTTATTGTCACGAACCCCAAGTTCGTAACAATAAAAATATATGGAGGGGCCCATGGCTAAATAAGACGGCACGGTGGCGTGGTAAGACTGGTTGTCAGACTTTCTCAGGCTTGATTTAATTCGCGTTCAACAACTGACAAAGATCCAAAAATGATAGCCGGGACCAACCGCTTCACGTACTTGCCGAAGCACGAAGGGATCTCGGTATGTAAAGATAGTCACCAATCCACGGACCAACCGCGGCAAGCATAGCTTAACCTGATCGATTGACCTGTGCGGCTGTTAGTACAGACGCCAGCACATCAAGCCACCCGAAACTGTCAAATTTTCCCAATCAACTTTGAACCTTATACTTTAGCGATAAAGTTGAAAGTCTATTAAAGAAATTTGACAGATAGTAGGTTGATGTGCTGGCGTGACTTAGCAACATTATATCATAAAAAAAAATTAAGATCGTTAAAGAAATCTAAACCACTTACATCCAGCCCTGGTCCTGGACCCCAGTCGACTCGAAGGTCCAAACCACGTGGATGGTGTACCTTCTGATGATTCAGCCTTCAGGGTCGCCGACGGGGTGAAGATCTTCGTGGACCAAGGACCTGAAGATTTACAAAAATAAATAATTTTAGTACTATAGGTATAAATCACCATCTGCCAAGCCTTTTCCCTAGTATTTTGGGATTGGCTTGATGTCTAACCGGATGCAGCTGTATCACTACATCATACTAAAAATTATAAAGGCAAAAGTTTGTGAGTGTGTGTGTGTGTGTTTATATGTTTGTTACTTCTTCACGCTCAAACAGCTGGACCAATTTTGATAAAATTTTGTATGGAGGTAGCTGACACCCTGGATTAACATATAGGCTACTTTTTATCCCGATATCCCCACGGGATCGACAATCACGCGGGTGAAACCGCAGACGCAACTAGTGTTATAATACAGTATGTTAAATAACAGAGGGCGTTCCCTTAAACTCGTTAATCTATATCATTAATAGATTAAAATAAAAATATCAGCATAGAAAAATAAGCATAAAATAATCCGAATAAAAAAAAATAATTAATTGCCAATAAATTCGAAACCTCCTGTTTAAAATCAAAATAGTAGCGCGGAATAGTATTCGTAGTAGTAATGCCCAAACGCAATGCGCACGATGCTGGCCGAGCGTTTCCGAGAGTTCACGAAGCCGAGTGAGACGGCCGCCCCGCCCCGCCCGCACCCGCGCCCGTCATTCATAAATAAATTCCGACATTGCTGTCCTTCAAGTACGCGTGTACAGAGTGTTTCTTTAACGTATCAATTTACTTTTTTTTATTTTTAGTGAATATTTTAATATAAAAAAAATAAAAACATTTTATTTTCGAATGGTAATATTTTTTTTAGCATGTATGGATGCTATACTATTGCGGGTTAACGGGAACGCCCTCTGTTAGTTAACATACTGTATAACAAAGTCCCCCACCGCGTCTTTCTGTTTGTCTGAACGCGTATATCATTCAAGCCGCTACTTAAACGGCGACGTTTGATAGAAAGGGGGAAGCGCTAAGGTAGCCCGCGAAATTCAAATTTTCTTACGTTTTTTGCAATTTGCTGGTCAGTATTAAGTTGTACGTCGATCAAAATATGATTCGCGGCCGTAACAAATATGTATTTATTTATTATTATGAATGTAATGTATCAAACACAATATAAATTGTTCCTGATAAATAAATAAATAGTTGATTGAATAATATAAGCATCTTATCAGTCAAAATTATCATCTTAGCTCCGCCTGCTTGTTAATGGCTTTTCACCAAAAAACCCATGCCCTTTAACCAATGAGGTGAAACAATGACGCTTCAGCTTTATCGATCGTAGAAACACGCCTACTTCCACTTCCCTGACACGCCCCTTGCCCTTGCCCCGCTTTCCTGAAGCTCCCCCTAACTCTACCCCTCCCCCCTCGCGCCCCTCGCCCCTTACCCCTCAGCACTGAACAATGAACACCTTTCGACAAAACTCTTCATAAATCATTTGCGCCATTTGCCCTCTCCTGATACCTCTCTTTCCCCCAACACTGAACCAAGAGCACGCTTTGACAAAATTCTTCATAAATGCTTTTATTCGGATCATTTAGCAGTCCTACTCACTAATCACCATAATTATGAGTTTCATGTAATAAATCTCAAATTATCATACTCTATGGAATCACGTTCTTAACACGAAAAATGCCGAGATATAAATCTTTTATCAACGATTTATTAATAGAGAAGAAACACTGATTCCTGAAAATTTTTTAAATGTATGCGTAAAAGAGCACGCTATTGGATTTCAACGTTGAAAGTTGTAAAACCAACAACGCGGCTTTATTATTTAGGCATCCATTTTCAGTAAGATAATTCAAGTGCTTCTGTCATTGAAGACAGGTATGAATCACGTACCTTCATCTAAGTCCGAGGGATACGCCGTACAGTAGGGCTCCATAGCTCTGCTCTCTGTGACCTCTCGTCAACACCAGCACGTCATGCACGGAGCACGGCGACTGGCGCACTGCGGCACTGCAGCAAGGGTCTAGATTAGACAAAGACTAGATGCACTGCGCAGGTCACGATCGATACTTCGATGTGAGATATAGGTTTCATTGCAGTTATTATTTCGTCGCGCGTCGGCACCAAAGTATATACGGTTATCTGCATAATCATCTGCTGAGTCAGGTAGAGCCATTCGATACGGTGCGGAGCAGCGTCGCACCGCAAAACATCTCGCCGCACTGGCGATCACACGAGCAGTGCGGTGTCGCAACGTTCTTACGGCGGCGTCGGCGTCGCGGCGCCGCCCGCATCGGCGACGAAAAGAAGGGTTTGGCTTGCCCATCTCTACGACGACAGTCTGTACAAAATTACAATGCGTGCCACGAAAGAAGAGACTTGACCCCGCCTCCCCCGCTCTTTCCGCTGCCCCTATGATGTCCGGTCCCGTCCCGCACTCAGACCTCATACCGCTAAAGATACCTAAAATCGTGTTCTGCGCATGTCAAACCACGTGGTGTGTCAAGTCTCTTCTTTCGTGGTACGCATTGTAATTGCGGTGCGGTGCCGCACCGCACCGTGTCTAACGGCTCTTACGCTGAATAACAACAATAATAGATGAACGCACCGGTTGGCCGCCGCATACACGGACTAATGGTATACTATATGTCCGTGTCTGCTTCGTCTCTTTGTAAAAAATTGGTGTAGTTGTCTTTATCTATGATCCCTTTAAAATAGATGGACAAACTTTTAGAAATTATTCAGACCACCAAAATAAGGACGATGGTAAAAAAATATACGTACCTAGAGTATTGTCTTACTATCCTGACGTCGTAGGCAGCCGAACTGAGCCTTCCTGCTGGGCTTGATATATGTGGTCCCTACTGAAGTTTGGCATCTACTAATATTCCCAGAAAAACTGCCGCGTCCACAGTTACAAGCACCTCTGTATCTAGGACGATGTTAGGTCCTAGATTACTAACATTCGGTAAGGCGAACTTTACACATTTCGTTTTCTTGGCATTGAGAAGTATGTTATTTGACGTAAACCAATCCGTAACTATTGAGTGTGCACTGTTTACGTCGTCAAAATTTCGACTATTCTTGTCTACTTTAAAAATAAGAGAGGTATCATCTGCAAACAGTACAACGTCACAGATGCCCTTTAAACAGAATGGTAAATCATTGATATAGACTAAGAAAAAGAATTAACTCAGTATTGAGAATTGCGGTACACCTAATTGAACTGGTAGCCCGGAAGATTTCACACCATTAACAAAGCTACACATTGGAACCTATTATGAAAATAAGAATTTATTACGTTGAGAGCTTCGTTTTGGACACCGTAATGACGTAGTTTACCCAAAAGCGTGTCGTGGTGCACACAATCAAAGGCTTTGGGGAGATCACAGAAAACTCTAAAAGCATTTTGCGAGTTCGCCCATGCGTTAATAGTACATTACGATATTAGTGCGTAAAGATGGTTATAACATGCGAGGCGGAATTTCAGCCCGAGCCGAAGGCGAGGGCGTAATTGAGCCGAGCATGTTATAACCATACGCACGTATATCGTACGACGTTTTTTAACACATTTGCGAGGAAACAGAAAAAAAAACATTTTATATTTTGTTCATTTTTAATTATTGAAACAGTTAGTGAAATTACAATTGTTAAAATGATACGTACATAGTTGTAGTTGGTTTTTTAATTATGTTTTTATTATTATTATTACTATTCATAATGTCATTGTTTTGTGTTAGGGTAAATGTTGGAGACGACGAAACTTCTTGAAAGGCGGCAGAAGAACATTGTAATTCGTCATTAGTTTTTAAATAAAAAAGTATCATCAGTAGAAGAGGGGCGCGGCTCAGGGCAAAACTTCTTCGTTTGTGGCTCCAAATTTATTGTCTGAGTTATTTTGGCACTTATATTTGCTTTGTTTTGGATGGAATCTTTAAATTACCGAATAAATTGTTTTTTTTTATTTTAAATAAACTCAATCTGTGAATGCACACTGTTGCTTTCCCGCCATTTTAACAGCGCGCTAGCGCTGCCTACTGACTGGCGCCGCGCGGCGATTAGTTCGAAATTTGAATAGCAACAGCGCGCTGCTCACTAGCTGGAGTCACAGCTGGAGTCGTGCGGCGGCGATCAGTTCCAAATTTGAAATGGCAAATAATGCTGTTATGGAATTTGTATGGACTATAACTTAACTATTTGCTTTGGTAACACACGCGTTTTTTATGACCCTCTTTACATATTTAAAACCGGTGGAATTACATCAGCTTTACGAGCAAGGGTGTTAAAATAGTACATTACGATATTAGTGCGTAAAGATGGTTATAACATGCGAGGCGGAATTTCAGCCCGAGCCGCAGGCGAGGGCGTAATTGAGCCGAGCATGTTATAACCATACGCACGTATATCGTACGACGTTTTTTAACACATTTGCGAGGAAACAGAAAAAAAAACATTTTATATTTTGTTCATTTTTAATTATTGAAACCGTTAGTGAAATTACAATTGTTAAAATGATACGTAGTTGTAGTTGGTTTTTTAATTATGTTTTTATTATTATTATTCATAATGTCATTGTTTTGTGTTAGGGTAAATGTTGGAGACGACGAAACTTCTTGAAAGGCGGCAGAAGAACATTGTAATTCGTCATTAGTTTGTAAATAAAAAAGTATCATCAGTAGAAGAGGGGCGCGGCTCAGGGCAAAACTTATTCGTTTGTGGCTCCAAATTTATTGTCTGAGTTATTTTGGCACTTATATTTGCTTTGTTTTGGATGGAATCTTTAAATTACCGAATAAACTGTTTTTTTTTAATTTTAAATAAACTCAATCTGTGAATGCACACTGTTGCTTTCCCGCCATTTTAACAGCGCGCTAGCGCTGCCTACTGACTGGCGCCGCGCGGCGATTAGTTCGAAATTTGAATAGCAACAGCGCGCTGCTCACTAGCTGGAGTCACAGCTGGAGTCGTGCGGCGGCGATCAGTTCCAAATTTGAAATGGCAAATAATGCTGTTATGGAATTTGTATGGACTATAACTTAACTATTTGCTTTGGTAACACACGCGTTTTTTATGACCCTCTTTACATATTTAAAACCGGTGGAATTACATCAGCTTTACGAGCAAGGGTGTTAAAAATATTTGTTTCAGCAGACTTAACCACGGACCGACCGCGGCAAGTGTACTTAACCTTTGATCGCTCCGTGCAGCTGTTATTTTTTGTGCACAAGCCCCTCTCATGTAGCAAAAGGTCATAAATTAGCCTATAATACACATTGCTGGGACACAGGCCTCCTCTCTTGGAGAGGAGGGGGGGGGGTAGCAAAAGGTACAGCTAAGAAATAAAACTATAATATTATCATATTTTTTTTGATGTAACCTCTAGTACTAGCTTAATTACATTCTATATAAAACAAAACCAATTAGATATTTGTACCACTTACTAAACTTAAATCTATGGAGATAACTGCATTACATTACTAAAATGAAATACAGTTACCTGCTGGAGGAGATTACGTTCAGGCGCGGATCCAAGGGAGACGTTCAGAAGGCCAGAATTTACAAAACCGAGGCTGGTCCTCCCACCACTTTTTTGTAAAAAAAATGGTCTTTTTCATCCCCTCCTTTTGTGTCCGTCCCTGCCTAATTTAGCCCCCGTGCCTTTCACTGCGGTCAGAAGACACTTAATATGCTTAACTAATTAAATCTCAATCCTTTTATTAATTACATATATTCAAGAATACGAGAAACAAGCTTTGTCGTTACTCATATCCTTGGGAGACTCATATCAGTAACATTTAAACTACATAAGTTAGTGATATATGCCTCAATACAAAACTGCACTGTCACTGGTCTTATAAGTGTCAGTGTATATAGATAATTATCTACTCATATGAGGTTGAGTTAATAACAAAACCTCATAAGTGGAGATTCGTCAGAGCCTCGTTGGTAAGTTCAGCAGGGTGTACCGCGGGCAGGTGAGGTTGACTTTGGCTCTTCAGGTGTTGGTAGAGCCACTTACACCCCATCGAATGAGGTCAAGTTCACAATGGCTTGGTATGACGCTGATCGTCCACTGGACCTGAAATGTGAAATAACATTGCGTTAAAAGAAAAAAAAGCCGTTTATTTGCGGTAAACATGACGCAGAGAAAGAAGACAAACTCATAAAATATCAATATGGGTTAACAAAAAAAAAAAAGAAAGTTGTAGAATCATAAAAGAATAACATTATGATTCATAATGTTATCCTTTTATGATTCTGCCAAAGTGGCCTTGTTAGGCCCCCAGGTCTATGTTAAAAGGAGAAAATCATCTAGAAAAACTAAAACTTACCTCCGTCATTTTGCTGCGGCATAAGCAGCATTGCCGGCAGCAGCTGGTGGCCACTCGGAGGAAAAACATACGACCACGCTTCCGAGGACATCGAGGACCTGGAAAGAGAGTGACGACAATTTTGAAACATGCTTCTAAGTAGGCGGAGAGAACATCACACGATATCACTATAAGAAAAACTTGTGGCAAAACAATGAATGAGGGGCTTATGGCCAAGTAATCAGCCGCACAGGTCGATAGATCAGGTTAAGCTACGCTTGCCGCGGTGAGTGCTTGGATGGGTGGTCATCTTTACATATCAAGACCCCTTCGTGCCTCGGAAAGCACGTTTATAAGCGGTTGGTCCCGGCTGTCATTCGTGGATATTTGACAGTCATTTCGGTTCCTCAAAAACCCGAAAGTCTGACAACCAGTCTTACCAAGGGGTATTGTATTACTCAGTAACTGCGTTGTGGAGGTCAGACAGGCAGTCGCTCCATATAAAATACTGGTATTCAGCTGCGTCCAGTTTTAAGACTAAAGAATGAAAAACTTAGAATGGAGAAAATCATGTAGAAACACCAAACTGCATTAAGAAAATCGTCTACGTTCGAAAGTATATACAATTAATGAAAACAAAAGAGGGAATACAGTACCACCCTACTTTTACCCCCTCACGTGCCGTCTCGTCCTCCGCCTCTTATAATGAGTTGTTTCACAAAAAATCTTAGACTCTGCCCAGGAAATAATCTTATACAGGAATCGAATTCAATGACTTCAACGAAATAAATTTATGAAAATACTATTTCAAAGTATGCACTTCGCAGCCTCACAATCTATTCAATCTCGATATTTTTACATGACTTAACATACATGATATGAACTCACACCTTCTGTGGGGGTAGGCACAAACCACAAACTGCCGCGAACCTTACATACTCCATTTGCTTCGTTTACGTTCATACATCTGGTCATACACGCACACCGGTTGCAAGTTACACAATTTTCAGTTAACAAGAAATGCTAATGGTCTGACCTTTATATCTTTATTCACGAATCCCGGTACTGCAGGACTCCAGAGCCCGGAGCCCTGATGCGCGGCTCGAAAGACAAACTCGTCCTGCACGGCAGACGGCGGCTGGCGCACTGCGGCAGTGCACAAAAGAGTTCTAGCACACAGTATGTAAATGTAACAGCTGTAGTCTAGATATCTAGCTGCACTGCGCAGGTCACGATCAATACCTCGATGTGAGATTCACTATGCAGTTAAGTTGATGTTCCAAGAGGGGTGCCGTGATCCGACAGACAATTAAACGATATTTATTCCATTAATTAGAGCAATGCTCATTGGTAACGGACTGCCTTCCGAGTTAGGTCGTATGTTGGACCCCAGACACCACTGCTCTCAAAACGGTGAAGGAAAACTTCATGAGGTCATCATCAGGGGGTAAGGCTGCTTTTCCACCAAAGACGTGCTACGTTGCTATGGATGCGTTTGATAATATCAACCAATCATATTCACTGGTCCACATAGCATTGTACTTGTGGAAACGCGTTCAACTAAGCTATGTTTTTAATATGGAAGGATACGTGCTACGGATGGGAGCTATGGATGCGCGAGTGGTGTAGCTATGTGCAAAGCAGAGTACCCAAAAGAAGGCGCGCGTTTGTCAGCGAAAGAAGACATACTCCCCTTGCCTATACTGCCGATGCATCGCATAGCTCGAGCTGCGCATCTTCATCGTACAGCTACCTCAAGCGAGCGCATCTACATAGCATATTATATTACTCGCTCCGCTACACAGCTCAGCATTAATGGCAACGGTCGCATAGTTTCGTAGCAGCTTTCACATCCTCACAGCATAGCTACATAGCATATCTCTGGTGGAAAAGCAGCCTAAAGGTCATGGCACACGTATCAAATCGGAAAGGGATCGGCACCGTATCGCCTTTCGCCTCAGCGTCAAACAGGCGTCAACCTAACGTAAGCACGTAACCAACGGCCAGCGGTGGTCAGCGAGATTGTCCGAAAGGGTTACCGCTGGCCCGAAACATAAACGGCTAAGGAAGGAACACGGGTGGGTTTTAGTCAGTAAGAGTCTGACACTCCCTTCCGCTCCACCCAGAGCGGGAGGGGTCATTTGATGATTTCTCATCTAGAAAAAAAAAAATTGCATGTAACCAAAGCGGGTCAGAAGCTCCGATACGTCGACTCGGCTACGGCTAGGCGACGCCGCGCTCATGGTTCGCCGACCGGCGGTGACTGATAGTGCAGGCAGGCCGCGGGAGGGGCGAGAGGGGCAAGGGTGGGCGAAGAGAATAAAGCTCGGGTACGGAGAGACGTAAGCGCGGGGACGACGAGTCCTAACGCTCCGCACCGCGGTTCGTGAGCTTGTCCCGAGGCGACGCGATCACGTTACGATTCCGATTAGTGTGCGTTGCAGTAGGGAGTTTCAGACAAAGAATACTGAACGGCTCGAGTTGATACGGTGCCGATCCCTTTCTGGTTTGATACGTGAATTATGTATGACCTGTAAAACTATCTGATTAGTAGTCTAAGTATGTCTAATGCATGGCGTTTAGTACCCGATGTAGGTAGGACGCCCTCAGGCTAGGTGGAGCGACGATCTTCGCAGGATGGCAGCAGGATAAGAGTTGCCGAAAATCGTGTTAAATGGCGTGCAATAGGAGTGGCCTATGTCCAGCAGTGGACTACTCTGTAGGCTGATGATGATGATGATTAGTACCCTCGCTATGGATGATGATGATTAGTACCCTCGCTATGGACTACATAACGCACACGTATTGTAATTTATTATTAGTGAAGCTCTCACTAAGTGGAGTTAGTAACACATTCATCTGCATTCAGAAGGTTTCAAAATACCTGATTGGCATCCTCAAGTACGTTTTCATAGCCATTTTCATCAGAGCCCGAATTCACTATGACCACGTAATGATTCCTTACCTCGAATCCACGTTAATTCCTCAGCTAATCAAGACATCTGCTAATAACGTATTCTTTATGGCATAGTGAGCGAAACCGTGCAAATTGAACGCGAATGTAAACAAATATGAATTAATAGAAACATAACTTTAATTCCTACACAATAAAGTGCAATTTACGCTAGAACTTCAAACATTTTTATAACTTTTTCAATAGTGCTAGTCACTCTGAAATCAACTTAATCATCATTTAAATAAATTTGATATTTGTTTAACTTTGAATAGGGTGAGCGTGTACAGCACTGCGCACTTTTACGTCCTCGCGGAACTAGTTGGCCGCGCCTTAGGTATGTGAGCGGTGGGACGGAGGGGCGGGGCCGCTTTGTCATTGCTACCATACAGAATTGGGGCCCTGATACTTTTCGACAAGATTATTTTAACATTCTTCTTTCGCAGAGATGGCCCAAAATTCGTCGCGTTGGGTGTTGAGAAACGTTCTGATTCGCCAACTGCCTGGCAGACTCATAAGGTGAAGAGGTGTATCCAACACCCAGACTACAAGCTTTCTAGTACCTATAATGACATCGCCCTCATTGAGACAGAGACACCGTAAGTATAGACACACCACAAATTCAACTCCGCAGACGTGATGAGTAAAGTATTGATATCTAAACATGATAAAACAAAAAATAAATAAATTTGATGATTTTTTTTGTGGGGTCATCGATCGCAGTTTATGTTTTTGTCACGGTTAACAGCCGAAGTGTGGCTACACCTAGTTTTAGCCGAGTAGAGCTGCGGCTACTTCTAGTTTTAGCCGGATATATAACTATGTGTAACCGGTCACATGCGGATCGTGTGTACAAGAGCGAGCGAAGGGCACCCCGAGGTTAGGTTTAGTTAAAACTAGGTGTAGCCGCATTTCGGCTATTAGCCGTAACATATTCACTTGAAATATCAGGTTAAAATGTGTTTTTTTTTTGTAATCGAAACGCGATAAAACATATGTTCTCAACTCTTATTTCAAGCAACAGCACTACCAGCGGTCGTAGACCCTTAAAAAAGAAACATAATCACTTATAAATTTTTTTTCAATCTTTTTAGGGTTCCGTAGTCAACTAGGAACCCTTATAGTTTCGCCATGTCTGTCTGTCCGTCTGCCCGTCCTCGCTTAATCTCTGTGACTGTCAGCACTAGAAAGCTGAAATTTGGTACCAATATGTATATCAATCACGCCGACAAAGTGGTAAAATAAAATTTGGAAAAAAATGTTTTATTAGGGTAGCCCCCCTATATGTAAAGTGGGAAGTGATTTTTTTTTTAATTTCAACCCTAACGTGTGATATATTGTTAGAAAGGTATTCAAAAATGAATAGGGGTTTACTAAAATCATTTTTTGATAATGTCAATAATTTCGGAAATAATCGCTCCAAAAGTAAAAAACAATGTCCCCCCCCTCCCTCTAACTTTTGAACCATAAGTTTATAAAATATGAAAAAAATCTGAAAAGTAGAACTTTATAAGGACTTTCTAGGAAAATTATTTTGAACTTGATGGAAACAACAGTTTTTGTACAAAAAAGACAAAAAGTTATACAAAATAATTTCTGGACTAAGTTTGTAGTATAATCGTATATGCAAGGATTTTTTTAACTTCGTTTAGATATTTTATTATCCTGAACGTATCTTTTTTCAAATAAATACAAAAAAAGAATTATTAAAATCGAATCCCAATATTTTAAGATCTATGATCGACTACGATTATTACGCGAACATAATGGATACCCACTTTTAAACTCATAAGTGGGAACACTTATTGTGACGGACGGGAAACTACGGAACCCTACACTGAGCGTGGCCCGACACGCTCTTGGCCGGTTTTTTTAATTGTATAGTGTTTAGCATACCCATCACGTCTGCAGAGTTACGCTAGGTAATTTAATTTGACTCTGCATGTAGTCTTCATACCGAATTTGGATCATCATGGCCCATCTCAACGGAGACAAGCAAGTGTGTCAAAGTGACCTCTGCGCTGCCACCGACAACGCCGTGGAAGTGGCAAAGTTTTGGGTAAACAAGATTTAAATAAAATACAGTCGTGACGTACAGCGACACGAAGAAGAAGCAAGTGTGTGCGTAGACATTGGTGCACTCTCTCTTCTCTCACTCTCATAGTCCGATGGGGCGGCAATCCAACACGACCGGAGAGTGATCAGGCGCAAGACTTCACGTGATTTCCGAAACACGTGGGCATTACACCGCCAATTTCCAAACACAGGCTGCTACTCAGAAATTCCTAATGGAAAAATGACAATAACACTTTTATCCGTCCTGGGAATTGAACCTAGGGCCCCACAGTCACGCTTTGTGACCAGTTAATGGCATTAGGGTCGCCCCCTCTTACATGGGCGTTCCCAGCTAGCGTAGGCGTAGCGTAGGGCGTAGGAGGGGGCAAGTCAGATTTTTTAGGTCGGATCGTCCGCGGCTGTTTTGTCATACACACTACACAAACACAGCTACATGAATCATTAGGTGTATGTAGTGTAGTGTGTAGGGCAAACAGCCGCAAACGATCATAGGTAGTTAAATAAATAAAAGTTTTGACTAGGTATGCATGCATTTTTATTTTACCTACTTTAAAAGTAATTTTCGAGGATCTTCTACAAAACGGTTTATAACGTCTTCCGTGAAAGAATCGCCCATACTGTTTACAAGTTTTTTATGTAGGTACACTGAGCAAACAAAGTCCATTTAACCTGTCTTCGATCATTGTTGATCTCAGCTACGTTTTCACGCGTCTGAGTGTACTGAATGATCTTTCAATTGCAGCCGTGGAATAAGGCATTGTCGACTCGCTCGCAAGTCCTTATCGAAGATTATCGAATACAGCCGGGCGTTCGAACGCTTGGCTAGATTTGGTAATGTACAGACGTCAGCACATCAAGTTACTACAATCTGTTAGATTTCTTTAATAGATTTTCAACTTTATCACTAAAGCATAAGGTTCAAAGTTGGTTGCGAAAATTTGACAGTTTCGGGTAGGTTGATGTGCGGCGTCCGTACGTCCGCCACCGTCGCGCGCGGTTTTTTGGCAATTGCATCGTGCATTTTGTCAGTGTCTACTGCGCGGTTTATTTAAAAGTTAGAGCATAAGGACCCGTTTACACTTTAATTAGTAATTAGGCGAGTTCATACATGTTCTGCGAGATTTCCAAGGGGGGGCAGCTGCCCTCCACTGCCCCCCCTGGGTACGCCCATGCCCTCTTACATGAGACTAGCATAGCCTGCATAGACGGGCGAAATTATAGGTGCACGAAGAAGAAAGTGATGTCTTACAAAATCCTTGTTGAATAACTGAACATCTCGATTTCAGGATTACATTCAACAAAAACGTGCTGCCAGCTTGTCTTCACGTAGAAGCGGCTGACGCTGAGACTGCTATCGCCACCACATGGAGAGACCTGAAGTCGCACTCCACTGAAATGGCTGACACGATTCAGACGGTAGGTCACCATCACCAGAGCTGACAGATGCGATCATCTGCCCAGCCTTGTCCCAACTATGTTGAGGTCAACAATATAATATTTTATTTTATTTGCTAATATTTAACATAAATTATATCTATTTTATTATTTATTTATTTCTGTATCTGCCCGTAACATCACAGTGGGCGCGGCCCATCAGAATACCCAGAGCGGCAGCGCTGCGACATTTTTTTTATTTTTTATTTCGCAGCATCATGCCTTTTGGCCTCGATGAGGACTTTCTGTTAAACTTTTCTTTTGTTCACTATTTTTTTTAATTTAGTTTGTTTTTTTGACTGTATTCAGTTTAGTTTGTTTTGTTTAGTTTAGTTTGTGTTTGTTTGTGTGTTTGTGTTGTACGAGTCGCAATAAATGCTTTTTCTTTCCTCAACAATACAAAGAAATTGCAATATTGCCCATCTCCGGTAGCAGATAGCGTGACAATTTTTAGCTTACCACGGACCAACCGCGGCAAGCGTAGCTTAACCTGATCGATCGACTCCTGCAGCTGTTATTAATTAACCACAAGCCCTCATGACGCGATGATCCCAAGACATCCATCACATCTATAGAATTTTGCTAGTAGGTAAACTTAATTTGACCGTGCACAAGTCCAGTGTTGAACTTATCTCCTCTTCTGCCTAACCTTTTCCGAACTATTTTGGGTTTTTTTTTTCAGGATGGGAACTCATCAAAGACCCCTCCCGCTCTGGGTGGAGTGGAAGGGAGTGTCAGACTTTTACTGACTAAAACCCACCCGTGTTCCTTCCTTAGCCCTTTATGTTCCGGGCCAGCGGTAACCCTTTCGGACAATCCCGCTGATCCGGCAGGCTTCGGCCCTGACGGGCCCCTCCAGTGTTGAACTTATATCCTCTTCTGCATAGTCTTTTCCCAACTATGTTGGGGTCGGCTTCCTGTCTAACCGGATGCAGCTTAATACCAGTGTTTTACATGGAGCGAATGAAGCCAATTATTTTAAAAAAGAGTAACCGTGGAGTTTCTTGCTGGCTCTTCTCCATAGGAAACGACCAATTGGAACGAGCTTCTGACGTTTCATAAGTGCCCATGTATTGTGAAATAAAATATTTTGATTTGAAGAAATTACAGGTGTACGAAGAAGAAAGTGATGTTTTACAAAATATTTTGATATTTTGAAATTATTTGTTTGTTAATTTCCAGATTAACGTGGAGGAGTTCACCCAGGAAGAGTGTAATACTGCATATGCTCCGCCAAAACACTTCTTAAAGGATGACATTGATTACGAAACTCAAATGTGCTATGGAAGCAAGACTCATTCTTCTGATAATTGTCGGGTAAATAAAACTTACATCATAATCCTACATTATAGCTATTTACTTTAAGCGCTATAATGTTTATGATAAAATATTATATATATATATATTATGATATGATTAGAATGTTCCCACTGTTGGGGCTCAGGTCTCCTGTCTGTGAGAGGGAGTGGGCCGTAATCCACCACGCGGGCCCAGTGCGGACTGGTGTATGTCACACGTCTTTTAATTGTTTCGGCCCAATACATGCTCACATTATTTCCACCAATTTCACCCCACTCTTAATCTGATTGTTGCACATACATTTTAATGGATTGACCTGGTTCCAGACTCATTCAATTTCATGTCAAATAGTAGTTTCCTCAACCAATCAAAATTCAAAATAGTTAGGATAATGAAATTGTAATTGTTCCGGATGTCAATGTTGTGCAATTGCCAACACAGACTGAGCAAGCACGAATTGTAAACAAAACTGAAGAAATGTGAAAGAAAATGAATGGGGCGAAGAAAGGAATATAAATTTAGAGATGCTTTATTTCTCATGCAAGTACTTAAATAACACAGTTCACTTAAAATGAGATGCAAAGTGAAATATAATAATAAGTCCATACTAATATTATAAATTCGAAAGTAAGTTTGTTTGTTTGTTACACTTTCACGCTAAAACGGCGAACAGGTTTGGATGAAATTTGGCACGTGGCTAGACCATAACCTGGAGAAGGACATAAGCTACTTTTCATCCTGGATCGCCGACGAAGTCGCGGGCAACAGCTAGTATGTTTATACATCATCATCAGTCTAGCCTTCTCTCAACTATGTCGGGGTCGGCTTCCAGCCTAACCGAATATAGCTGAATACCAGTATTTTACATAGAGCGACTACCTATCTGACCTCCGCCACCCAGTTACTGGGTAATACGATATCCCTTGGTCAGACTGATTGTCAGACTGTCGGGCTTCTGACGACCCGTGGCCGTAACGACTGTCACAGATCCACGAATGATAGCAAATATGTTCATACTATCACACTTCTTTAATTAAATCCTGCGGTAAATCAATAAACAGTTGTGCTCCCTCAAACATTAATATTTTTTTCCGTAATTAGACCGTGCACGTGCAGTCATTAGTTGAATTTTGTTTTCTTCTTCGGAATTCATGGTGATTTTTTTATGAGAATAATATGCACGTGTTATTGCACGTGCATATTATTCTCATAAAAAAATCATCGAGTATGCGTAAAGTTGTGTGAGATTTAGATGCGTTTACTAAACCTCAGTGTACCCCACCACGAAATACAAACTGAAGTAATGTTTTTTTATGTTTTCCAGGGTTTAGTCGGTGAACCTTTGATGATCACCACTCAATTCTCCCGCTGTATCTACACCATAATCGGAGTGACGTCATTTGGCATTTCCAATTGTGGTCCTAATACCAGTACTCCTGATGTCTACACCAGGGTGGCTCACTGCAAACCCTGGATTGAAAGTGTCGTGTGGGCTTGAATGATGGCTTGCGAATTTTTTTGGTTTGTGATCAAATAAAATTATTGTTGAAAAAAAAATGCGTTTTTTCTAGACTACCTCATATACTTACCTAAAAATTGCATATACTCTTTTCTAACAAAGAAAACAGGCCAAGTAGGGTCTGACTGACCAAATAAATGGATGTTGCTCGCAGAACAGATGGCCGATGGGGCCGAAAGGTTCTGGAGTGGCGACCGCGTGCCGGAA
Source organism: Luperina testacea (assembly GCA_927399505.1). Taxonomy (NCBI): domain Eukaryota; kingdom Metazoa; phylum Arthropoda; class Insecta; order Lepidoptera; family Noctuidae; genus Luperina; species Luperina testacea. The sequence continues at coordinate 1,775,734 of OV656785.1, read as the reverse complement.
GACGTAGCGTTGGAAGGCCTCCCACAAGGTGGACCAACGACCTTGTGAAGGCCGCAGGAACCCGTTGGATGCGAGAATCACAGAAACGGTCGAAGTGGAGGTGCTTAGGAGTGGCCTATGCGGAGCACCGCCGTGTCCTCGTAGAGGCGTTCGGCAGCGGCGGCGACCTCTGCGATGAGTGGGAGGCAGTCGCCTCCTTTGCGGAGCAGTCATGCTAGCGAAGAAGGTGGCGGGATGGCTGAGGGAGAGAGCCTCCTGTCCCAGCCGCCGCGGGAGACGCTGCGGGCGTCGGGAGCCGCGCGACGACTCCCGGCCACCGTAGGCGCGGGAAGCCGACCCCAACATAGTGGGAAAAGGCTAGGCAGATGATGACATAGCAACTCTTGGCGGCGGAAATAGGTGTGGTACCTATCTGTTCCAAAAGTATTTATTGTTTATACAAATGCACCTCACCCCTCACCCCTCACCCCCGCTGACACGTGAATGTGTTACTGCGCACCGACTCGCCTCATATTCCAAGCCGCAATACAGTCTGATCTCAGTCTTAATCTGTCAAAAATACCTCTAATTTCCCTACATTTTTGACATTGATTGTCGTTGAGATGGGATTGCGACTAGATTTAAACATTTTTAATTACGGGAATTAATCTTTAGTTATTCACCGCTACTTGTGGAGGCATCATGATCTGCTTAAGCCTTTTCCCATCTATGTTGGGATCGGCTTCTAGCCAAACCGAACGCAGCTGAATATTTTACATTGAGCGAATGCCTTTCTGACCTCCGTTACTGGCTATTATGAAAATAAAATGCTAGTCAAAATAACAAAAGTTTATCAACAATAAACATTACGTCTTACATAACCTCTGTCACTAACTGTGATAAAATAATTATAATTGAGACAATAATATTGTAGAAATGGAAAATTAATTTTTGTGATATGAATTTGCTCTTGATAGCCTATGACATGGTCGTGTGGATACAAACATTATCTTGTTCTTGTTAATAATCATAATAATATTATGATCTTCTATCCTAATCCAACACGTGTTTCGTGTTAAATCCTCATGGATACATACTTTGTTTTGTTCGCCTCAATACTGGGGTGGTTTAGAAAAAAAGAAAATTAGGAAAACCAGGTTTCAGACATAAACGTAGGTAAACGATACCATAATATTACTTCCAATTTTGACCCGACAATGGAGAAGACAAAAGAGTAGGTAATATTTTCAAGGATATTATTATTATTATATTTATTTATTCAGATAACAGAGATCCATTGGGTTAGTAACAATAATCTTAACCTATGTTAGTACTCAACTAATAACACCGACAATGTACGGGTGACAAGTGATCTCACCAACGGGCAGTCCCTCCAATAGCGCGCAATATGTGTATGTCCCTCCAATAGCGTATTTTTTGTAATTAAATAATTGCTTCATATTTTGCAACAAATTACCAGCGTTTTGTCATCGCGCTTCTCTTTCTTTTCTATCAGTTCTACAGTGACCGCGCTTTAGGTCATGTAAGCCCCTTGATGTCAATTTTCCACTCGCTCCTTCATAAGGGGCGAATCACTACACCAGAATAATAAAAAAACGGGGTGAGTGGAACATTTTAATCGAAAGGGGCAAGACCCAAGGGGCGAGCGGACCCAAAACCTGAAGTAGCTGTTTGTAATGTCAAAATAACAGCTTTTTACTAATGCATACAAAAGTATACGCGGTATTATATATATTTTTTTAAATAAAAATTTGGTCTTTCTGTCCGTTTGGTCCTGCTAATCTCTGAAACGGCTGGACCGATTTTGACGAAACTTTTACTGGCTATGATAGCTGATGTTATAAGGAGTAACTTATCCTTTTTTGTAAGAAAGAGAATTAGGGTTCCGCGCAAAAAATAAAACTTAAAAAGTGAAAAGAGATTGATTCTTTTTAGTGATGGTATCTAATCATTCATCACCAGACCATTCATTGACAACTTGCAATACCACCTTACTGCAGCCCTGTGTTGATTTGGTAATTCCTCCTATTGATAGTTCCTACAAACATTGTAAACAAACTTTTAATAATGATATTATATTATTTTGTGATGAGATTGGAAAGGACTTAGGTCACTTGTTGACAGATGAATATCCGGGACACTCAATAATAAATTACTGTATGCCGGGTTGCTCTTTGTTTCATATTATGAAAGCAATTATTAAATGTAACTTTACCCCGGATACAACTTTAATAATTTTTATGGGTAATAGGGGAAACGTTAACAAAGGAGAACTACTCCAGTATCATAGAACTTTATGCAACCTTAGTTTAAGACAAGTTGTGTTGTTTACATTCCCTTACAGTAACAGTTTGCCACAGGAAGAAAATAGGTTAAGATTTGAATTGAATATGACAATGCATAACTTGACATTTAATAATAACATGTTTCATTTAGTTGATATTAACAATTATGTTAATAATAATTTGTATTTGACAAAAGATAGATATAACATTGTTATGTACTATCTTTCTTACTACTATAAAAGACAGATAGCTGTGTCGCTATCTTATTTTTTTTCTATTACAGCCAAAAATTTGGCTAAACAACTTGCTTCTTTTGAGCAATGCAATGACATTTTAAACAATTCTGCCAATAATTTGGTCACTTTTAATGACATTGATAATAATTTAAATTAGAAATTAAGACAATAGAGGCAACCTCTAGCATACAGAATTGCAAAAATAACTCAAAAAACAGTTTAAAATCACTAAATAGTATCAACCTGGTGCATCAAAATATTCAAGGATTTATGAACAAAGATTTAGAAGTAGAATTATTCATGAATTTTAATAGTATTGACATTCTTTGTATAACAGAACATTGGCTGAAAAGCCACCAGTTTCTGTTCAATTTTAATAATCACCAGGTTGGTAGTTCGTTCAGCAGAATAAATGCTATACATGGTGGCTCATTAATTTTAGTAAGTAACCAGCTCACATTTAAAGATCGTAAAGATATTGTGAGCCTATCTGTTGAGCGTACGGTTGAAATTGCCTGTATAGAATTGGAGCACTCTATTGTATTAAGTGTGTATAGACCCCCGTCAGGATTGTATGACTGCTTTGAAAAGGTAATGGATGAAGTGTTACACAGGATTTGTAACTCAAACAAGTCCGTTATCATTTGTGGTGATTTTAATGTAAATTTATTAGAAAACTCAGGTTCTTGTAGTAAAATTTTAAGTCTGTTTCAGTCCTACAATCTTGTAAACCTATTTTTGGAGCCCACAAGAATAACCCCTACTAGTGCCACATGCCTAGATAATATTTATACAGATATTATACCAAGCCACAAAGAAATTATAAATTTACTAGATTCTGATCATTGCGGGCAAAGGATTACTATTCAAAACCAAAACAAAAAAGCGGCTAAAAAGGATATCACTGTTAACCCCAAAACTGCAAGTCGCTTGGAGGCTTTTAAAGTTAAACTCATTAATAAATTACCAGTTTTGTCTATTCATGCGGATCCTAATCATCTTTATGATAATTTTTTTAATATATACTGTAAACAATTTGATTCCACCTTTATTCCCAAGACTATCTCGGTTAATAGTAATGTATCGTTCAGTGATTGGGCTACCATTGGTATTCATAAAAGTAGAACACGGCTTTATGAACTGTACAATGAAAGGACACATGTTAACACTGATGAATTTAATTTGTATGTTAGAAATTATTCAAAATTATTTAAAAAAGTTTGTTATATGGCCAAGTCACGTTATTTGGGTTCAAAAATTAAAAACAGCAGTAATGTAATTAAAACGACTTGGAACATTATTAATAGTGAAGCGGGAAGGTCTAGTAACCGAAATACTGATTACAGCCTGTCTATTAATGACAACATAATAAAATCTGACTCACAAGTCGCCGAGGCATTTGAAAATTTCTTTTCAGATATTCCCGTTTCAACTACTAAATCCCTAAACTCATCACCTTCTGTTGCTGAGTCTTTGCTTAAGGAAAATGTTAATGGTTGCGATTCGGATTTTAATTTTGAATATATTACATGTAGAGATATAATTAAAACCTTTCACACTTTAAATGTAAAAAAGACTACAGATCTGTGGGGTAATTCTGTGGAAGTTGCTAAGTCTATTATTGACATTGTAGCACCTACTCTTGCTCTTATCTTTAATAGTTGTATTGACAATGGGGAGTTTCCTGATCTTATGAAAAATAGTAAAATAATACCTTTGTTTAAATCAGGTAGTACATCAGACCCCACAAATTATAGACCTATTTCTGTACTACCTACCTTTAGTAAAATTTTTGAGAAATTAATATTAGACCAAATGCAAAGATTTTTTAATAAATATAAATTATTACACAGCAAACAGTTCGGTTTTACAAGGGGTCGTTCAACTACTGATGCCGGTGTTGAACTTTTAGGACATATTTATAATGCATGGGAAGATAAATGCGATGCCTTGGGCATCTTTTGTGATTTGTCCAAGGCATTCGATTGCGTTCTTCACGAAACGTTAATCAGGAAACTCCACCACTACGGGATCCGGAATACTGCTCTGGATCTTCTTACTTCATACTTGAGTAAAAGGATTCAGAGCGTTGACGTTAATGGAAAAAGATCACCCGGATCTTTAGTAACGATGGGAGTCCCACAGGGCTCAATTCTTGGTCCTTTCTTGTTTCTTATTTATATCAATGACTTGCCGTACCTCATAAAGGATAATCATGATATAGTGTTGTTTGCAGATGACACTTCACTTTTGTTTAAACTTAAACGTCAGCAGTTGGTTACTGACGATGTAAATAGCGCGATTTCGAAAGTAGTCCACTGGTTCAATGTTAATAATTTGCTTCTAAACGAGAAAAAAACCAAATGTATTAAGTTTACGCTACCCCACGTTAGGCAGGTGAAAACTAATGTGTTGATAAAGGGCGAGGAATTGAATCCTGAAGACAGCACGGTATTCTTGGGCATAACTTTGGATGCTAAGCTTCAGTGGGGTCCGCATATAGATAAACTGTCAAAAAAGCTAAGTTCCGCAGCATACGCCGTTAGAAAAATTCGTAATTTAACTGATATAGAGACTGCCCGTTTAGTGTACTTTAGTTATTTTCATAGTGTAATGTCGTACGGTATTCTATTGTGGGGAAATGCCGCCGATATTCAGACTATCTTTGTTTTGCAGAAGCGTGCTGTTCGATCAATTTATAAATTAAGTCCGAGACACTCTCTCAGAGACAAATTTAAAGAGATTAATGTAATGACTGTGCCTTCTCAGTATATTTATGAAAATCTTTTATATGCCCATAAAAACATAAAATTGTTCAAAAAATACAGTGATATCCATAATATAAATACTAGAAACAAACACAAATATGTTGTACCTACAACAAGGCTCAAGAAAATAGGTGGCTCGTTCAGATGCCAATGTATACACTTTTATAATAAACTACCAAGCCACGTTCAAGATCTAAGCCTTAATAAATTTAAATCGTTCATTAAACGTAAGTTGTGCCAGAAAGCCTTTTATACCGTTAAAGATTATATTGAGGATACAAAGGCTTGGGATTGAGTTGCTTCCAATTTCTGCATTTTGAGTGTTTTTGATGTTTTTTTTTTTTATATACACATTGACATTAATGATTTTTTTTTTTTTTTAACTGACATTTGCTTACTTTTTAAAGTATTATATTATTTTAATTATTGTGAATGTGAAGACGATGTGGGTCATTTAATTTAGGCATTTTATATTATTATTATTCTCTCTATGGTCTGGCAGTTTGAGTAATTTATGTGGCCTACCCAAATGTCCTTTCTTTGGTATTGTTCGTCGAATCGTTGAGCTCCTTAAGTCTTGAGTTGAGCTGCATGATTTCTGACAAATGCGTGCACTGACTGGACAGGTCCTCTCAATCTGTGTGGTTCTTTCCTCAAAAGGCCATCTCAGACATCGACCTACATGGTCTTCATATAACTTGACCAAGATTATGTCTGGACTTTAAAAGAGACTATGACCTCTGAGTTTGTTTCGGCCTTTCTTCTCAGAGTAGTCAGATAGGAAACGCCGACCTCATCTAGTTTAAAAAATTTATGATTGACGTGTAAAAGTGTTTGTGCAAACCTACTTACAGAAATAAAATCATTTATCATTTATCATTTAATCTACACATTCTCTAAGTGAAATTTATTGAAGTTGCGCGCATATTTAGTATGATCCCACAGCAGTATGAGGAACGAATGTGTGACGAACACGTCCAACGGTACTCGTGTTGCTGGTTTTCACAAAAATTATAAATGTCATAATTCGACCGTAGCAATTAACATAGTCGTATGTGAAAAATAGCTACTTTAGGGTACGGCCGTTCAAAGCTTCAAATATGTATCAAATATATGTCAATGTAGCCTTAACCAAATTTGGTGTGACGTATAAATACTAATTACCTGACGTAGTAACTTAGTATATGCTTATGCGTATAAACTTATTCTAAGGCTTTTAATGCAATAAAATGAAAATCGCAAAAATGTAGATCCGACAATGTTAATTGTTGTTGTGTTGTGTTCATTGTTGTGTCTACGATCTGTAGGTCTGTAAAAGGTAAATAAATAAATTATTAATCACTATTCCTAAGGCCACGACAAGGTTAGATCGCTCAACAAAGCTATTCACAACCACTCTACAGGATTATATGCCTAGCCTTTTATCAACTATGTTGGGGTCAGCTTCCAGTCTAATCGGATGCAGCTGAGTACCTGAATACCAGTATTTTATATGGAGCGACTGCCTATCTGACCTCCACAACCCAATTGCTAGGTAATACGATACCCCTTGGTCAAAAGGCTCCTATCTCAGGAGCATTTTGAATACGAGCACGAGCCATGTCCGTGTCTTACAAAATATGTCCGATCTTATCGCTGAAAGTGATATTTTAAAAACACCAATTTAGATATTACCAACAAAACAATTTTGGATTTAATAATATTTTTATAAGAAGAAAAAATTTTAACTGCAACATAAAGATATGATAATTCAAAACAATTTTATAGGTACCGAGAGATAAACGTTTACCTATATATCAAGTAGTCACGACCTCTCAAGGTCAACTACGAGATGCCATATTATAAAAAAAAAAAAAAAAATTATCTTCAGTCGAAGCTCAGCGTTCATGCCAAGCGCGTGCTTCGTTAACATGTATAAATATATTTTATTGTATCTGTGTGTCTGTTTGAGTGGCGTAATATGTGATCTTAACAAGGGTGAAGGTAATTTTTTATTATTTAAATTAATGCTTATTTAAGGACGCTATCACATTTTCCACGAATAACAGTGTTTTTCAGGTGTGTACCAGTTTAATGAACTGCCGGTCGATTCTGTAAAAATCTCACCGTGGAAACTTAGGTGAAGTGAGTTTGTTTTTGCTAGGAATTGACACTATTGACAGCTCACTCCACGCTCACTTCACTTAAGTTTTCACGGTGAAATGGTTACAGAATCGCATTGCTGGAGTTACGACTGCGGGGATATCTCGGTTTTAAATTAAAGATAATATTATAATCATCTCCACAATGGCCCCAAAACAATTTAGTAGCCCCATACAAAATTTTTGCAAAAGGTTACTAAGCAATTTATGCTCGTCACAATGCGAATAGTAAAATGGAGGTGAACAATTAACGTCCCTCCGTGCCTCGGAAAGCACGTTAAGCCGTTGTCGCGCTGTCATCTTCGACAGTCGTTCCGGGTCGTCAGAAGCCCGAAAATCCGACAACTAGTCTTACCAAGGGGTATTGTATTACCCAGTAACTGAGTTGTGGAAGTCAGATAGGTAGTCGCTCTATATAAAATACTGGTATTCAGCTGCATTCGGTTAGACTAGAATCCGACCCTAACATAGTTGGCAAAAGGCTACGTAGAAGATGATGAATAATGTGAATCACTAACTTATTTCAGGGGCTGACTGCGAGTGGGATGGAGTCAAAGGGAAATGTGTGAAAGAGACGCAATGTTTGACCACACTCGACACACAGGGCGACAAACATCTCGTAAGTGACGTCATCAGAATTTTATTTTGGTTTTATGTTGCACATCACGCTTTTTCTATCTTCAGCCTTTATTTTCATCTGTAAGCTTTCTTTGTAATCTTCAGTAAACGAGTTTACGAGTTAGAGGTCGTGGGTGTGAACTGTGTCCAAATTAAAATTATTTTTTCTTTCTGACTGTCTTTCTTTCTTTTCTGTATTTCTTTCTTGATATACTATAGCGAGCTGTTTTAAAAATATTATTAAAAAAAAATTGCCTTAAAATATTTCATTTTATTTTCAGGTTTGTTCCAAAAAAGATGACGTCACCATCGTCTGTTGCACTGACTGCGAACTAGTCAATAGCACAAGGTAGCTACAATTTGACACTTAATCTGCATTCGCAATTTATTTGCCAAAAATGTAAACAAATATGAGTTTATGGAAAAATAACTTTAAATCCTACACAATAAACTGCAGTTTACGATACAACTTCAAAAACGTTATATATCTTTTTCAATAGTCCTAGTCACTCTGAAATCAACTTAATTACCATTTAAATAAAGTATGCGAGTTCCGCACCCCCGGCCATAGGTAGAGGTGGAACACCGCAGTGGTTTTAGCCAGTAAGAGTCCGGCATGCCCCTCTGTCACCCCCACGGTGGAGGAAATCCATGAGGATTTCCACCGCAAACCACAAAAAAGGGCGTCTCCTCCCTGCGATTCCACTCACATTATATGCCTTGTTAGTCGCCTTGATTTATTTCTCGATCATGAAGTTTCATTTATTTATTTCCTTTTCAGAAATGTGGTAATGAGTCCAACGACTGGTTTCTACTGGAAGGATGGCACCAAAGCTAGAGACAGTAAGTTTCATATCCTTTTTGCTAACTCTTCTTACGTTTTGGCCATCCAAGTTAGGCGACTCGCTCCTTACAACGTGGGACCTACATGACTGGCAAAATAGGCATGTTGCATCTCTGCCCTAACTTTTTTAGAATTACTATAAGTATAAATTCAACAATCAATATTTTGTAACAATATAGGTCATTCAATTTGGTCGATGAGGCCGAAAAGTTCTACTGGTAGACGAAGCGTTGGAAGACCTCCCACAAGGTGGACCGATGACCTGGTCAAGGCCGCAGCTTTCGTCAAACCTGCCTGTTAACGTCTAGCCAAGTGTCCTGATGATCTTCTTGGTCGCGTACTTCATTACTGAAGGTCGCGTCCCTGAAAGGCCTTTATGGTTTTATGTACGAGGTTCCTCCTCAGCATCTCTCAGGGCGGTCGTAACAGAGAGTCTACTGAGGGCGGTTACTTGGTCTGACCAGCGGTTAGGTGACCGGCCTTGAGGTCTTTTCCCATCTACCTTACTCATCACCATCAACTTTCCAAGATTATCTGGTTCCCGACAGGCAATGTGACTAAAGTAACCGAGAATCCTTTGATAATATAACCAATTTATACAAACTATCTGAAATATTCCAGGTTGTCTCGAGTACTTAGACACTCTTCCGTATAGTTGTCGCGAAGGAGGTTTCTATTCTGGCATTAGCAAGGACTTTGACGAGGATCGGAAATGCCACAGAATAGGAATGTGGGGCATCGGAGGCGCCCCATCACCAGGGTCTAAACCCGGTGCTAAATACCCTCACCAGGTATGGCATTTTAAAATTGTCTCCACAATTACTTAAATTAACGTGGCGCACACAGTGGGCCTAGTTCTACGAATTTACAAACGTCACAATGGTTTCGGCGGTAGGAGCTCGTGGCAAAAAAATAACAGCAGCACGGGTCGATCAACACAGGTAATATGAAACAATGGATAAGGAATTTCCTTCAAAATCCTTCCGGGGGTGCTGAACGTGGATAGGACGATTATTGTGGACTATATGATGGAGAATTGTGATGGTAAAAGTTGGACTGTTGTCAATCTGTAAGACATTTTCTATGTTTTCTTTGAAGCAATAGACTAGAGCAGTGGTGGACCAGTGTTAACGGTCCCGACATACGAGTTTGTGGGTTGTGGGTTCGTGCACAGCCAGGCGCTTTACTTTGTGTAAATAATCTCACTGCTCTCAAAGCGGTGAAGGAAAACATAGTGAGGAAACCGGCATGTCCTAGAACCAAAAATTCGAAGACATGTGACATCTACCAACACGCACTGGGCCCACTCCCTCTCCAAGAGAGGAGGCCTGTATCCCAGCACTTGGAACATTAAACGGCTGATTATGTAATAGACTAGAATTTAGAAAGTGTAAAAGATTTTAGTTTCCGTAAGGCAGCGAAGGTTAGATTGACCTGCAAAATCAAGAGCAATGATTTCATGAAGATTGTCAAGAAAAGGCTTGGACTTCAATCACTACCTACTCACTCGTAAAATAAAAACAGTATACGACATTCATCTTTAGAAAGTATTATATTCTAGGATGTTATAGGGCAAACAGACTTTCATCAGTTTACATATGACAGGTTCACTCGCCAAGAACTAAATGTAATGCTATGCTTCTATAATGCTATGCTATGCTTCTGAAAAATATCACTTAGGTTATTAGCAAAATTGGTCAACTGACCAGCGTTGCTATTCACAACCATTCCTCAGGTTACCTGATTTGCCTTGTTCCTGACCGCAAAGTTACCGTCGAAAGAATAGCGGTCATCTATTTGGTTTCAACTGTACAACATTCGGGTTTCGGATTTGTAAACAGCGTTAAGAGGACTCCTTCGATAACATTGATTGATATTCAATTCAGCACAGAAGCGTATCGAATTTATAGCTATGCTGCTTCGAAGTGACCAAGATTTTGATTGCAGATGTTAATTCCTGTTTTTCCAATCACCAGGCAATGCTGGGTTACGGTGAAGACTTGGCGTCAGCTCAGTGGAATGCTGGAGGTTCTATTATCAGCAATAAATATATCCTGACCGCTGCTCATGTCAGCAATCAGGGTACAATGAAGTAAGAACATCTAAATTCCTTTCAATGTTCATAGCACACGTATCAAATCGGAAAGGGATCGGCACCGTATCGCCTTTCGCCTCGCCGTTAAACAGGCGTCAACCTAACGTAAACACGTAACCAAAGCGTCACTCTGAACTCAACTTAATCATCATTGATATTTGTTTAACTTGTAATAGGGTGAAGGCAGCACTTTACGCACTGCGCACTTTTACGTCCGCGCGGAACTAGTTGGCCGCGCCTTAGGTATGTAAGCGGTGGGACTGAGGGGCGGGGGCGCTTTGGCTCACTCAGTACGTGCTTTGCGAACAATAGGCAATCCTCATGCCCCACCCAAGGCGCGGCCAACTAGTTCCGCGCGTACTATAAACGTTATTAAAATTTGTACATGGTAAGAATACGCGGGAAATAGTAATTACTATACAGAATTGGGGCCCTGATACTTTTCGACAAGACTATTTTAACATTTTTCTAACTTCCACAGAGTTGGCCCGAAATTCGTCGCGTTGGGTGTTGAGAAACGTTCTGATTCGCCAACTGCCTGGCAGACTCATAAGGTGAAGAGAATCATCCAACACCCAGACTACAAGCCTTCTAGTAAATATAACGACATTGCCCTCATTGAGACAGAGACACCGTAAGTATAGACACGCACCATAAATTCAAGGCCTTTCCTTAAACAAGGTTCATCATCATCAGCCTATAATGTTCCCACTGCTGGGACACAGGCCTCCTCTCAGTGAGAGGGAGTGGGCCGTAATCCACCACGCGGGCCCAGTGCGGGTTGGTAGATGTCACATGTCTTCGAATTTTTGGTTCTAGGACATGCCGGTTTCCTCACGATGTTTTCCTTCACCGTTTTGTGAGCAGTGGTGATGAAATAATTTACACAAAGTAAAGCGCCTGTCTGGGTTCGAACCTACGACCTACAACTCGTAAGTCGCGGCCGTTACCACTTGGCCACCACTGCTCACTTGGCCACCACTGCTCAAACAAGGTTAAATGTAATTATCTAGCGAAACTTCGCAGCTGTGACGAGGAAAGAATTGATTTCTAAACATGATAAAACAAAAATAAATTAATTTGATGATTTTTTTTTGTGGGGTTATCGACCGCAGTTAGTGTTATTTTCTCGGTTAATAGCCGAAGTGCGGCTACACCTAGTTTTAGTAGGAAACAACTGCGGCTACACCTAGTTTTAGCTGGGTATACAACTAGGTGCAGCCGGCCACATGCGATTCGTGTGTACTTCGGGAGGCGACGTAAAATTTTAAAATGATTGTGTTGCTATTTTTAGGGGTCTACGACCGCTGGTAGTGTTGTTGCTTGAAGAAAGAGTTGAGAAAATGTGTTTTATCGCGTTTCGATTACAAAAAAAAACATATTTTTAACCTGATATTTCAAGTGAATATTTTACGGCTACAGCCTACACCTAGTTTTAACTAAACCTAACCTTGAGGTGCCGTTCGCTCGCTCTTGCATGTCTGCATAGTCTGCATAGTCTGCACAGACGGGAGAAATTATGTGTATACGAGTGTATGGTGCACGAAGAAGAAAGTGATGTCTTACAAAATCCTGGTTGAATAACTGAATATCTCGATTTCAGGATTACATTCAACAAAGACGTGCTGCCAGCTTGTCTTCACGTAGAAGCGGCTTACGCTGAGACTGCTATCACCACCACATGGAGAGACCTGAAGTCGGACTCCATTGAAATGGCTGACACGATTCAGACGGTAGGTCACCATCACCAGAGCTGACAGATGCTATCATCTGCCCAGCCTTGTCCCAACTATGTTGAGGTCAACAATATAATATTTTATTTTATTTGCTAATATTTTACATAAATTATATCTATTTTATTATTTATTTATTTCTGTAGCTGCCCCTAACATCACAGCGGGTGCGGCCCTATCAGAATACCAGAGCGGTTATAACAAGTTGCCAAAGCCGGTTACAGAACTTAGCAATGCAAAGTTCAAAACCTTCATCAAACGTGTCCTTAGCAAAAAAGCATATTATAAGTGTAGCGGTATCTACAACGCCACATGCAAACAACGCGTCATACTGACGCCACGCAAATCCTGCATCGCGCAAGCAGAGTTTACCGCGCAACTAGCATAGATACAACGGCCCGACATGAATCAACGGGCAGTTGCCCGCCAGACACAAGTGACACAACACCCGTCTGGTCGGAGGATCCTCCCTTTTCTATGGAAGTTGAGTGAACTTTACACCCTGTTCCTCATACCTCTATATAAGATTAAAGACTACGTTGAAGACAAGGTAGTTTGGCAATAATTCTTTCTGCACATGTGGCTTCCCTGGCACCTCATTAACGGCATAACTAAATGTCTAATAACAGCTGTTCTCAAATTAAGATGTTTATTTTTTGTTTATTTTTTACATACTTCTTTGACATAATCTTATTAACAATTAACAGTTATATACAAAAAATTATAATTTTTCAACTCTTTAAGGCTCCTGCAAACAGGCGCGACACGCGATATAATCGCGCGCAACACAAAGGCACCGCTCGTTGCGCCACTTGCGGTGCTTTTGTGTCGCGTGTCGTGTCGCGCATGTTTGATGGGAACCTTTATTAGTGGTTGTAATGGCAATCACTTGGTTTTAGTAGGTTTTTATATTTTATTTTTTATAAAATTTATCCTTTTGATAGATTCTTATTTTGTAAATGCAAGGACTTTGTAGGCCTTGTAGACTTTAGATCTGTAGATCATTTTTTATTTTATCAAGTACCTGGTACTTGTTGACAGGCCCATACCTACTGTAATTTGAAAACATTGTAAAAACCAATTATTTTTAAAAAGAGTACCTAAACGTGGAGTTTCTTGCCGGCTCTTCTCCATAGGAAACGACCAATTGGAACCGTGCACTCAGCTTCTGACGTTCCATAAGTGCCCATGTAGATTTATGTGAAATAAAATATTTTGATTTTTTGAAGTTATTTGTTTGTTAATTTCCAGATTAACTTGGACGAGTTCACCCAAGAAGAGTGTAAGACTGCATATGCTCGGCCAAATCGCTACTTAAAGGATGGAATTGATTACGAAACTCAAATGTGCTATGGAAGCAAGACTCATTCTCCTGATGCTTGTCGGGTGAATAAAACTTACATCATAATCCTACATATTATTATTATATTATATAAAGCTCGATTACCACTCACTGACATAATTGTTCTCCCAGATGGTGAAGGGGGAGGTGGGTATATTTTTACAGATTCGTATAGAAGTAACTCTCACGAGTATGGGAAAAATCCCAAACCTCCCCTTTTCCACCCCACCTCCCCCCTCCCTATCGTATCTCGGAAACTAAGAGTCCCGTGTTTTGTTGTTTTACGGATTCGTATAGAGGAGGCTCGGAAAAGTAAAATCCATTTTTCAAAGTTGCCCCCCTTGCCCCCCTTCTTACCCCTCTAGGTAGATCTCGGAAGTTAAGAGACTTGGAACATTTTTTTTTTCACATTCATATCAAGGGGCCTAGAGTTGGTCAAAATCATTTTTCAAAACTCCCCCCTCTCCCCCCCTTCACCCCTCCCCTCATCGTATCTCGGAAATTAAGAAACCTGGGTTTTGTTTTTTTACGGATTCGTATAGAGGAGGCTCGGAAAAGTAAAAACCATTTTTCAAAGTTGCCCCCTTGCCCCCCTTCTCCCCCCCCCCTCTAGGTAGATCTCGGAAGTTAGGAGACTTGGAACATTTTTTTTTTCAGATTCATATCAAGGGGCCCAGAGTTGGTCAAAATCATTTTTCAAAACTCCCCCCTCTCCCCCCCTTCACCCCTCCCCCCCTCGTATCTCGGAAACTAGGTAGCGGTAAAGCGAAGCGTAGCGTAGCGTAGGGATAAGGTCACGATAGCTTTCCGGTAGTAGGTAGGTCCTGAGTGGAGCGAACCTGCGAGACCGAGTTATTATTATTATTTTTATTATACTATATAAAGCTCGATTACCACTCACTGACTCACTCACTCACTGACATAATTGTTCTCCCAGATGGTGAAGGGGGAGGTGGGTATATTTTTACAGATTCGTATACAAGTAACTCTCACGAGTATGGGAAAAATCCCAAACCTCCCCTTTTCCCCCCCACTCTCCCCCCTCCCTATCGTATCTCGGAAACTAAGAGCCCCGTGTTTTGTTGTTTTACGGATTCGTATAGAGGAGGCTCGGAAAAGTAAAATCCATTTTTCAAAGTTGCCCCTCTTGCCCCCCTTCTCCCCCCCTCTAGGTATATCTCGGAAGTTAAGAGACTTGGAAAAATTTTTTTTTCAGATTCATATCAAGGGGCCCAGAGTTGGTCAAAATGATTTTTCAAAACTCCCCCCTCTCCCCCCCTTCACCCCTCCCCCCATCGTAAGAAATACTCCTCAAAAACACGACCTCGCGAGCTGCTTGCAGCTCGCGCAACGCCCAAATACTTTTTACAAGGGTAAGAAATACTCCTCAAAAACACGACCCCGCGAGCTGCTTGCAGCTCGCGCAACGCCCAAATACTAGTTATACTATATAAAGCTCGATTACCACTGACTGACTGACTGACATAATTGTTCTCCCAGATGGTGAAGGGGGAGGTGGGTATATTTTTACAGATTCGTATAGAAGTAACTCTCACGAGTATGGGAAAAATCCCAAACCTCCCCTTTTCCACCCCACTCTCCCCCCTCCCTATCGTATCTCGGAAACTAAGAATCCCGTGTTTTGTTGTTTTACGGATTCGTATAGAGGAGGCTCGGAAAAGTAAAATCCATTTTTCAAAGTTGCCACCCTTGCCCCCCTTCTCCCCCCCCTCTAGGTAGATCTCGGAAGTTAAGAAACTTGGAACATTTTTTTTTTCAGATTATTATCAAGGGGCCCAGAGTTGGTCAAAATCATTTTTCAAAACTCCCCCCTCTCCCCCCCTTCCCCCATCGTAAGAAATACTCCTCAAAAACACGACCCCGCGAGCTGCTTGCAGCTCGCGCAACGCCCAAATACTTTTTACAAGGGTAAGAAATACTCCTCAAAAACACGACCCCGCGAGCTGCTTGCAGCTCGCGCAACGCCCAAATACTAGTTATACTATATAAAGCTCGATTACCACTGACTCACTGATTGACATAATTGTTCTCCCAGATGGTGAAGGGGGAGGTGGGTATATTTTTACAGATTCGTATAGAAGTAACTCTCACGAGTATGAGAAAAATCCCAAACCTCCCCTTTTCCACCCCACTCTCCCCCCTCCCTATCGTATCTCGGAAACTAAGAGTCCCGTGTTTTGTTGTTTTACGGATTCGTATAGAGGAGGCTCGGAAAAGTAAAATCCATTTTTCAAAGTTGCCCCCTTGCCCCCCTTTTCCCCCCCTCTAGGTAGATCTCGGAAGTTAAGAGACTTGGAACATTTTTTTTTTTCAGATTCATATCAAGGGGCCCAGAGTTGGTCAAAATCATTTTTCAAAACTCCCCCCTCTCCCCCCCTTCACCCCTCCCCCCATCGTAAGAAATACTCCTCAAAAACACGACCCCGCGAGCTGCTTGCAGCTCGCGCAACGCCCAAATACTAGTTATAGCTATAACTTTAAGCCATATAATGTTTATGACAAAATATTAATATAATTATGATATGATTAGAATGTTCGCACTGCTGGGGCTCAGGTCTCCTCACTGTGAGAGGGAGTGGGCCGTAATGACTGACAGACTGAGCAAGCACGAATTTAAAACAAAACTGAAGAAATATGAAAGAAAGAAGGAAGGAGGAAAGAAATATAAAATTAGAGATACTTTATTTCTCATACTTGTACTTAAATAACACAGTTCACTTAAAATGAGATACAAAAAAAAAAAAAACAGCATGTGTGCAATTCACACGTGGTAGAAGTGAAACCTTCAAAAACACTGTATAATGCTTCCTATCTCATTTTCTCCCACGTTAAATCTTATGAATTTAAATTTCTCTTTTTACTGTCGCTTTTTCGTTTCATAAAATTTCAAATCACAACGATGCTAAAGAAGTTTTCACTTCAAAATGAAATTTAATTTTACTTCTTGTGCTGTATTTTACTGCTCTTTTATTTTTTAGTTGTATGTTTGATTGTACGGAATTCATGGTGGTTTTTTTAATGAGAATAATATGCAGGTGTAATACGAGTGCATAGGCCCATCTAAATCCCACACAACTTTACACATAGGTGTAAAGTTGTGTGGGATTAATCTAGATTTAGATGGGCTTACTAAACCTCAGTGTACCCCACCATGAAATACAAACTTAAGTAATATTTTGTTATGTTTTCCAGGGTCTATCCGGTGAACCTTTGATGATCACCACTCAATTCTCCCGCTGTATCTACACCATAATCGGAGTGACGTCATTTGGCACTTTCCATTGTGGTCCTAATACCAGCACTCCTGATGTCTACACCAGGGTGGCTCACTACAAACCCTGGATTGAAAGTGTCGTGTGGGCTTGAATGATGGCTGGTGGATTTTTTTTTGGTTTGTGAACGAATAAAATTATTATTGTTGAAAAAAAATGTGTTTTTTCTAGACTACCTCATATACTTACCTATAAATTGCATATACTCTTCTCTAACAAAGAAAACAGGCCAAGTACGGTCTGACTGACCAAATAAATGGATGTTGCTCGCAGAACAGATGGCTGATGGGGCCGAAAGGTTCTGGAGTGGCGACCGCGTGCCGGAAGACGTAGCGTTGGAAGGCCTCCCACAAGGTGGACAGACGACCTTGTGAACCGCAGGAACCCGTTGGATGCGAGAAGCACAGAACCGGTCGAAGTGGAGGTGCTTGGGGGAGGCCTATGTCCAGCAGTGGACGTCTTTCGGCTGAAATGATGATAATGATGACGAGTCGGATTTGTGTACGGACGCCAGCACATCAACCTACCCGAAACTGTCATATTTCCCCAATCAACTTTGAACCTTATGCTTTAGTGATAAAGTTGTAAATCGATTGTAGTAACTTGATGTGCTGGCGTCTGTACTAATGGTTCCGTACCACCGAAATTTTTAGCCCAGGTTGGCACGGGACCGATTTTCCCGCAGCAACACTGCTTAGCGCCGAGAGTTGACAATTCAACAGTGTGTCTTTTTGACGAGCCTGGGATGCGCTCTGTTGGATTCTAAACGCTAGGTTCAACGCCGACAGTTGAGAATCCAGTGCGCGGGAAAATCCCGCCGCGATATTTTAACGTCCGTGTGCGAACGTGGGCGGCATTTTTTTTTTTTTTTTTTTTTTTGTTCCGGGGTGGAAAATCCTCATGGATGTCCGCCGCCCTGGGGCGGGCGACGGGGTCTGTCAGACTCTTACTGACTAAAAACCACCCCGGTGTTCCATCTCACACCTACGCCGGGGGTCGCGGGAACGTACGATCCTTCCGCAACCCCCGGCTGGTGCCGGCCCGCCGCAGCGGGCCCCGTCTGGTCAGGGGGGGGAGTGAGGTGTTTGACTCCCCCCGCGACGTCTAAGAGGGGCGCGCGTGGAACACATCGCGCCGCCACCTCGGGTCCTGATGTGTGGGGGGCGACGGACGTCCCCGAGTCCGTCGCCCCTGGACCCGTTTAGGGGGGCCGGAAGAGGGCGTTGTCCGCCCTCCGCCGACGCCCGGTGCGCCTGCTGCGGGCAGGGTGAGTGGACGAGATCTCCCTCTCCCTTTCCGCAGCCTCCTTCTGCGAGACGACCGTTTCGCAGAAGGAGTGGGCGGCATACCTTCGCTAACGTCTTAGGACCTATTTTGATTCCTCTAGTGCAGGGGTGGCCAACTTTCCTAGACCCAAGATCTACTGTTCACTGACAACACCCTGTGCGATCTACCAATTACATACTTCTTGAAATCTTAAATGAAACAGCATAGTTCAGTACACAATTATTTTGTATTTTTTATTTAATTAAGAGGGAAAATATAATTCGTAACTCCGTTAAGGCTCCTTCAAACAGGCGCGACACGCGATATAATCGCGCGCGTTTTTGCGCTTGTCGCGCCTGTTTGTAGGAGCCTGAAGTCTGTCGTCAACTGACTGACGGAGTGACAACCGTCCGCGTCCCGCTCCCGCGTCCCACACGCTTCCCGCTTATTGTTATCGCGCACCGAAAACAAAAGAGAGCTATGCTGCATAGAAGAGAGGATAAATAACGTGACGGAACGGCGATTGAAAAATGACACAAGATGATGCGTGGAGCAGTTAGTCATTAGGTACGTTGTGCAGTCTTTTCTACGTATTTATATTTTTTCCTTGCCACGATCGACTGGACTAATAGTCGCGATCGACCGGTTGGCCACCCCAGCTCTAGTGGGTTTTAGGTTTATGTTCATAGGTGTGTATGTCCACAGCGAGCCCCGTGCTATGGCAGCTTGGAACATACAGCAATTTCAGTTTTTTATTGAGTAAAGCGCCATCTCTGTCACAGATAACTATATTATAATGTAGTCTGTGGCGGGCCCTTTATGGAATTCCAGCGCTGTGGTATTTTTTTTTTGTTATTATATCGAATTTTCATGCTGAGATAGGAGACTTTTCGGCCTTGCACAGGTCTGCATTTTTTTGGTAGATGAAGATAATATTTGTTTGTCTAAAACATGGGTATACATAAACTCATATCACTCACATGGCATCAAGATGTTACATTCAATTAAATCAAAATCAGTCATCTGTTGCCTCAACAGTGTACAACTACAAATACAAAAAAAAAAAAAACAATAATACAGAAATTAATACAACTTGTTCAGTTAGCATAATCCTAAAATGTCAAGATTTCATGAAATAGTCATTCAGTAGGATTACTTGATCTTAGAGAGTTGTGTTGACGACTTTAATGATTAATTCTGTGAATACATATTCGTTACGGTCACGAATCATATTTCAATCAACATATTAGGCCGCTATCCCACTGGCGTTTTACGAGCGTCGGCGTCTCTCGAACGTCTGCGCAGCGTCAACGTTGCGCAGACGCGACGTTGACGTCAACGCTCGTGAAACGCCAGTGGGATAGCGGCCTAACTCAATAATGACTAGCAAATTGCAATTGAATTTCACGGGCGCATTTTAGTATCTGCATTTAAGGAGCTCTAAAAAGGGTAAAGCCACTAATAAAAACCTCAAAACTTATAATTATCATTTATTGACATTGAATCCATTCCTCGGTAGTCACATACATACATGCTTATTGTTTTTGAAACTCAGAAACTCAAGTATTTGGCGTTGAAGTCTGAATTCAACAGTGACTTCTACCATTCCAGCCGACTCCCTCAAGGCCACACGACGCTCTCAATCCAGGGCACGTAGTGGAAGACCCGGGTGTACATGCCGGAGCCAGCAGAGATGCCGCATTGTCTGCCGTATGACGTCACACCCAGCACTGTGTATGCGCAGCTCAGGAACTCGTTTGCAGTTTGGAGAGGACCACCGCTGTCACCCTGGGGACAATATTCTTTGGTTTTGTCTTTTTGCCTGTATAAAACTACAAACTTCTCTGCCCGTGACTTCATCCGCATAAAAAATCAAAAATCATTTATTCAAACTAGGCTGAGAATCAGCACTTTTTGAACGTCAAAATAACATAAGACATACCCCCAAAACGCCCGCCCTTCACCACTTCCAAATGCTTTAGCTGGGAAGAAGTGACGCAACACTCTTTTCAGCAGATAAACTCCCCAGCAGAAATTCATTGTTCCCCCGACCCACCATCGACTCGCCTGCCCGTGCTTGACCCTGAAGGTGTGTCCAGACATAGCGAATTCGCTGCTCGCAAACTGTGCGCGTGCATTTCATATTCGTACGCAGCCCCTGAGCCGTCCACGCGCCCCTTGCGCGCAAGCTACGCGCGCGCCGTACTCGAGCGGCGCAAGCAAATTCACAACTGAGGCTCAGATAGTTCAAACGCGAAAGAAGCTATGTGAGTACGAGATGCGCGCGCGCTGCATGAGAGCGCCACTCAAGCCTTGCCGGAGTTGCACCAAACGTAGACTGTAACCGCACTCGTGCAACTCGCGCGCAGTTCGCAAGCGGCTCGCGAGCGGCGCATTCGCCAAATCTGGACACACCTTTAAGAGCCGAGCAAAAATAAAAAAGTCAGAACAAACGCTGAGCGAAAACGAAGTGACAGCGCGGGCAGGCGATGCGACGAGGTGGGTCGGGGGAACAAGAAATTTCACGCGGACGAAGCTACCTAGTAGTAAGTAAAACTTTCATACCTCACAAGTGTCTTTAGCTTCCTTCGTGTCTCCGTAGCACATCTGCGAGGTGTGATTGTAACCTTCACGCAGATGACGGTGTTTAGGATACAGCTGCGAACACTTCGCCTCTGCATACATCTGCAGTTTTACCTGGTAGTCATGAAAAATAAGGTTAAATCTAAACATAACAACACGCCTGTAATTTCCGAAGGGTTACTTAAAGGTGTATCTGAGAGCCTTTCACACCATGTTTTTTTTATGCGCTGACGACGCGCGTTTTTTATTAGCGCGCCCTCTGTGCTTTATCAACACGTTTGTATGTTTTAAAAGCAGCACGAAGGCTAGGGTTAGCAGAGTTGTCTCAAGCGACGCCATCGTAATACTGTGGTTCCAAATATGATATAATATAAAAGCTTGTCGTGAGATTTAAGTTCTAGTATTTAATTGCTTTGAAACTTTTAAAAATTAAAATCAATCAGATTAAGTTATTTAATTTACTTGTTTATCTACACAGGTAAATCTCGCGACAAGCTTTTATATAATTTAAATTGTGTAATGACTAATGACGTTATAAGTTGATAGTGAAAGTTTTCAAGGAAAAGTTTATTTTATTCTTTTTAGAGCATTTGAATAAAAGCTTGTTTTTAGAAGATTTTTTTACTTTTAATATTTTTTTTACTTTTTATTTATCGCTGGACAGGTTTCTTAGTCTGTTTATTAACTTGCATTCGTATTCTCAGTAAGTCATTTCATTTGATACCCATATTGTAGGAAAGCATAGAAAACTTAGTCCGCCATCTTTAGAAGTCCGCCATATTGGACTTAGATTGACGTCACTTTATTTTTCGAATTATTTTCCGCAAGCCCTTTCATTTGATACCAATACTGTAGGAGTGCATTAAAAATAACTAGTCCACCATCTTGGATGTTCCGCCATATTGGATTTAGAATGACGTCACACAGCTAACCATGCATTGTCATCCAAACTAAACGTGTATACAAAATTTCAGCTCAATCGAATGAAGATTTCTGCTTCAAAATTGAGTTGCAAGATTCGACCCGAACAAGCATAGTTACATACATACATTGCAGGTTAAATAAAAGCTCGAAAAATAACGTGTGAGCTCACTCTTCTCAGTATGGACACTTTTTCGCTAAATAGGGTGAGCGCAAATCTAGTGATTTAAATCTTTTAGCAGCGGGGTTTGACTTTACAGTGTCGAGAACGCTCCCTTGGAAAACACGCTAATTTACTTTCTTAATAACGTTTCAGGGACGTCGTAACTGCCCCGTTGGTCTCGTGGTCGCAAACGCGACTGCTGACTGCGGTCCTGGGTTCAATTCCCCATTATTAGTCCGATTTTTCCATTAGAAATTTCTTAGTAACAGTGCCTCGGATAGCACGTTCAGCCTTTAGCCCTGCGCCTGATCTGATCTCTCCGTTCGTGTCGGATTGCCCTCCCAACGGACTATGAAAATGAAGGAAGAGAGAGTGCCCCTGCGTCTGCGCACACATTTGTGCAGTATAATACCTCCCACGCTGATAGCTGAGCTCCGCTGAGATTGGTCGCCAAGGCCGAAATTCGGTCTGTAGTGTGTGAAAAAAAAACAAAAAAGAACAGTGGCAGTCCGGGAGTGCCGACAGAAGTGAAAACTTGAACAATTACGTGTGTATTTTGTGAATCGTCTTATAAACAAAACACGCGCGGTACCGGCTACGGCCATCCGTCTTACGAATTTTCGATCAGGTCACGTGTCCTGACGCGAGTTTAACATTTTTTACCCATTACAAAAAAAAAGTGTACAACGCCGCTAAAGAAGTTTTCACTTCAAAAAGCTACTTACAGTCTGCAAAATGTCTGCCAATCCCTGTCGATGTCCCAGGGCACCCCATCCAATAGCTTCAGCTATCACTGCTGACTCTGGTAACAAAGGGAGACAGGCTGGCAGTATGTCGAAGCTGAAGCTTATCCTGGATAGAAAATCAAACTTGTCAGTTTGATAGGGCAATCGAGAGATTGCAATATGTATTGTACAAAACTTTCATACTCTGAAAGCAGCTACGAAATAGCAAGCTGATTGGACGCAAAATCCCACAGAAACGTAGTAACGGGATAAAAAGTATCCTACTTCGTAAGCCAGGTCATGGTGCCAAATTCATCCAAAGCCGTTCAGACGCTAAGGCGTGAAATGGTAACAGTTGAGGTACGAGTTCGTAGACGACCGCATACAGCAGCAGCAGACGACGTGTCGCTGCGACACTAGGTACTGGTTTGTATGTATTCCTATGGAACACCTTCTGCAGCTAGCCACACGTCACCCGACTACACGCCGCACGACCGCAGACGTCGTGTCGTCCGACCGCAGACGTCGTATCGCCCGACCGTAGTTCAGTAGTGCCACTGACGCTGGAGTGACAGCACGTTGAATCTTTCTCAAAAAAACTATTTTGCAAATAAGAAAGCAATAAAAATATTTTGCTTTTTTTTTGCAACAGGGATTAAAAGGGGGTCTGAAAAATTCGAAGTGGGCTTACTAGGGCATGGGGGGTATCATATAAAAGAGCGCAGTTTGCATGTTCTCAAAAATTTTTTCTGTTTGTTTTAGGTCGCACAGTTGAAAAATTAAAAAAAAAAATACTACTCCCCCTTGTCTTCGAAATTTGCAAAGAGAAAATCTGAAAAAAATGTACTTATGTGATAGAAGTTTATGTAAAGATTACAGGAAAAATAAAACGATGTCTCTAAATAGTACACTTTTACAGAAATCATCAACAAAAGTTACATTACTTCCACTATCGGTCAAGAGATGGCGCTGACTTAAAACTGAAATATTCAATTCTCTGACGAATATTAACCCCGCCGATGAAAATTTAAAAACATATTATTAGGATGGTACGGAACCCTCGGTGCGCAGTCCGACTCGCTCTTGACCGGTTTTTTTTAAATTTATATCTGATCTAATTGTATGCTGCACTGGCTGACGTCATCATGTCAACGCCGGCTGTCGCTGAAAACCAGTGCTGGGGCTCTGTCTCGTATAGGGTCTTAGCATTATGCTGAGCTATGGCCGTTTTGCGTAGATGTGACGCACGTTTTCTCTCAAATTGTTATTTTGCTTTTTTTTGCAGCGTCGGTTCTGCTGCAAATAAACGTATTTTCCTTTATTCTTTCAAGACACCTAGAATAGTTCTTCAAAGAAAGGCGAACTTCCAAATACCGTACTTACGTATTCTCAGTCTCGAGCAGTGCTATGTCATTGTACTTGGAAGGTGGCTGGTACCCAGGGTGGGCGATGATCCTCGTCACATTGTGAGTCTGCCAGTACTCGGGAGAGTCGGAACGCTTTAGTATACCTAAGGCTATGAACTTGACTGGACCTCTGAAAAAGGAATTAGTTTTTTTATTGAGTCGCAGTTTTAAGGGTTCTGTACCCACAGGGTGAAACGGGACCCTATTACTAAGACTCCGCTGTCCGTCTGTCCGTCTGTCACCAGCCTGTATCTCATGAACCGTGATAGACAGTTGAAATTTTCACAGATGATGTATTTCTATTGCCGCTATACCAACAAATACTAAAAACAGCATAAAATAAACATTTAAGTGGGCTCCCATACAACAAACGTGTTTTTTTCCGGCGTTTTTGCCTTGTGGTACGGAGCCCTTCGTGTGCAAATCCGACTCGCACTTGGCCAGTTTTTTTGCACATTGTTGAGAGTTTTTGAGCTGTGAAAAAGCTAATCTGTGGATCTACTACCACAATATGTAATAAATAAATAATAGTCATTGAGACTGAATTTCCTTCCTTGCTTTCGGCGCAGGTGACATTACAGTGTACAGACGCCAGCACATCAAGGTCATCAAGCTACCCGAAACTATGACACACCGTATGACCGTGGTATGACTAACGTGACGTTCCCTTCCAGTACTATATTCCGCCATTCCTCTCCTCTCTCCCTCTCACTGTCGTTCCTTCTCTCTCTCGTGCGTTGCGTTCCATTCTTCATATATTCACTCGTACATTAAAACACTCATCCTACATAACGTATAAAATTCACAAATGTTAACCAGACTACAAAATTATCTGTAAAAGAACCGGAGTTACAGACATAGCTCGAAGAGTAAAAAAACTGAAGTGGCAGTGGTCTGGCCATGTCTGTCGAAGGACCGATGGCCGGTGGAGCAGACGAGTCCTGGAGTGGAGACCGCGTATCGGCAAGCGTAGTGTGGGACGCCCCCCAGCTAGATGGACGGACGACCTAAAGAAGGTGGCTGGGAGAGACTGGATGCGGAAGGCGGAGGACACGGTGTCGTGGCGCAGCCTGGGAGAGACTTATGTCCAGCAGTGGACTGCGATAAGCTGAGTTGATTAATTGATTGATCCGGAGTACTTACACAGCTGGACTTGATATACAGTGAGCAGCTGTGAGGATGTACTTCTCGCTGATGACTGAGCCTCCACACAGCCACTGAGCTGTCTTTAGGTCATCTCCATACCCCAGCAATGCCTGGGATAAAACAAAAGAACACGATCAAAAAGATCTTAGATCGATGATAAAAAAAAAATGCCTTAAAAAAAAACTACTACGTGAGAAATAACTTTAATTTTGAAAATGGGTGTCTTTGGATTTGTATTTTAGTTTTTGCCACCGATTTCCGAAATTAAAGTTATTTTTGTCTTTGTAGTTTTTTTTGGAAGTCGGTTTTTTTATCAAAAAGTTTTTTATTTCTCGCTTTTTAGTGGGTCTGTTTATAATGTATCTGTTACCATAGCCTAATGTCGACTTGCCCATCGACTTTTAACAAATTATTGCTTTTCCCGATGCAGGGACGTCAATTGTTCAGGAGTTCTCCTAGTATTCCACCATCAGCTCCATTCAACCATTCGCATTGTGACGAGCATAAATTGCTTAGCAACCATGTAATCGAATCGCACCCGTGAAATACTTATTATTGAGTAGTTCCGATGGCCATCTGTGGTCTTCTTCATCAGTTTCACTTCACCAAATGGTGGTTTTCGAGAGCAAATGTACAAGTTAGTATAAAAAATACCCAAATCGCTATAGGTGTGCCTAGTATATTTGAGGAGTTCCCGCAAATCCTTATGGATCCCATCATCAGAACTAGATTTTGATAAAAATGGGACCAATCTGGAAGTATATACCCTTTAAAATAAAAAAATAATTTTCCAAATCGGTTTATAAATGAGTACTGAGGTAACAAATATATAAAAATGAACCTCCTCCTTTTTTTGAAGTCGGTTAAATATATATTTTCTTACCACGTTGCTCAACTAAGGTTTCTTACGTACCTACCAGGTAACTCGGTCCTCATAATCGGCCTATAATGTTCCCACTGCTGGGACACAGGCCTCCTCTCGGTGAGAGGGAGGTAACTCGGTCCGCCCGTCGAAAATTATGGCAGGAGACCTTTCCCCCAGCTACTCCAACTACCAGCAAACGAGCATCTTCCTGCAGGGTGGAACCTTCCATGGCCCACTTGGAAGTCCCTGAACCGTCTCCGAACTCAAGTGGGAAGGTGTAAGCCGAACCTCGTAAAGTGGGGCTACCTCGACGGAACCGCTAATTATTTTTTTATAACCGGTTGCTGTCGATTTAGCAAAGACTTAAACGCAGCGATACGTCATTAGATTGCACTTTAACTTACCATGTGAGGATACTGGCGCCTATACGCAGCTATTCCTGCGCTGATCACTGGTGATTGTGGAAGAGAAAAGTTCGATAGATGCAAGAACTTGGCACTCTGTAACAAGCATTAAATAATCATCATCTCCATAGATGGGGAACAAAGTAAGAGTGAACAGGCTTCTTCTGGGTGAGCTCACTCCATCGTAGACTTTGTCTCTGTCATCTCTGACCTAGATTAGAGTCAAGAGCAAACCCATTTCGGATAAAAAAAAAATGGGGATTAAACAAGCATCGTCTTGTATATTGATCTTGATCATTACGTATCACACTAACAGTTGCTCTCATTTTGATAGTTCAACAACAATCATTGCGTTATTTCAGCTGTTGAGCAGATACATTTTTGAACATATGAAGCAATGGTTTAGCAATATCCTTGAAAATCGTTCAGATTGTGTGTTACGCTATTAGGGTACAAACGGGGTAGATAGAGGTGTAGTCAGGCAAATTAATTGTTTATTTTTAGTGTAAATCTATATCTATCTTAGATATCACTTAATATTATAAAGCTGAAGAGTTTGTTTGTTTGGTTGAACGCGCTAATCTCTGGAACTACCAGTCGGATTTGAAAAAATCTTTTTGCATTTGATAGCCCAATTCTTGAAGAATGCTATAGGCTATTTAACATCACGCTATGACTTTTAGGAGCCGAGCAAAAAGAAAAAAAATCAGAAGGAACGCTAAGCAAAAACGAGGTATTAGCGCGGGCAGGCGATGCAATGCGACGAGGTGGGTAGGAGTAACAAGAAATTTCACGCGGACGAAGTCGCGGGCAGAAGCTAGTAGTTAAATACAATTAAATTCTTTTCAAAATAAAATAAAAAAACTATAATAATATTGTTTATCAAATTGACAAACTACGTCAATTCGCCGTGTCATGCAATCGCGTAATCGGAAAAGAACGACAGTTGTGTTTCGAATATACGGAACATTTAAGATGCACCGACGTTTTGCGAGTTATGTTTAAGTCCTACGCAAAACGGTATCTATTCCTATTGTAGTGGTATCTACAATGCCATATGCGAACACCGCGTCATACTGACGTCACGCAAAACCCTGCATCTCGCAAGCAGAGTTTACCGCGAAACTAGCATACTCGTAGATACAACGGCCCGACATGAATCATCGGGCAGTCGTCCGCCAGACACAACACCCGTATGGTCGGAAGATCCTACCTTTTCTATAGAATATGAGTGAACTTTACACCTTGTTCCTCATACTTCTATACCATTAACTGGGGAAGAATCCAGACCCTGCACCACAGTCTGTGCCTAGATTACTAGTGAGAAAAAATCCTTATGATTATTTTTTATTTTACGACATCCTTCAACGGCTTTGGGCGGCCAAGCGATAACAGTCCCAACTTACGAGATGTAGGTCGTGATCTAACCCGAACAGGCAATCATTGTGTAAATAATTTCATCACCACCGTTCTCAAATCGGTGAACGAAAACATCGTGAGGAAAATAGCATGTCATAGAATAATAAATTCGAAATCGTAATGATATCCACCAACTATCACCGGGCTTGTGTGGTGGATTACACTACAGTCCACACCAGCAGTTGAACATTGCTATCTTATCGACATAGCTTACAGAGTAAGCAAACTGAAGTGGCAGTGGGCTGGCCATGTTTGTGAAGAATCGATGGCCGGTGGAGCAGACGAGTCCGAGAGTGGAGACCGCGTATCGGCAAGCGTAGTGTGGGACGCCCCCCAGCTAGATGGACGGACGACCTAAAGAAGGCGGTTGGGACAGACTGGATGCGGAAGGCGGAGGACAGGGTGCTGTGGCGCACCCTGGGAGACGCCTATGTCCAGCAGTGGAGTGCAATAGGCTCAGTTGATAGGTTTGAACATGATTTAGACGGATCTATGTCCTGGTGGACGTATCAGGAATCCGCTTTATGCGAGAAGCACAAGACCGGTTATTCCAGCCCTGTCGTCGACAGATGGCTCACGACAGGACTTACTATCGCTGTGCCTGCGTAGCTTTGGCGAGAAACCTGGCGCGCCCGCTCCTCCAATTCGCGCTGCCCATGCAAGGGGCGGCAGTCACCGTCCCACCATCGCATCGCGGATGTCGCTCATTTTCTAAAAACGTCCAGTCGTAAACGTCCATTTTTCTAAGCCCATAAAGAAACATTACACATCGGCAGCAGCCAGGACTACGGTCAATGTGTCGACGCTTCAAGGAAGTCTGTCCAGGGGTGGCCGTCTTCGGGCTGTGATAGTGATAATGATGTTGTCCCTACCTGATTCTCAGCATGGCGTTTCAGTTTTTTAATCGGGTCTCCTTGTGGACGACTGTCAGCATTCTCCAAGGTCAATGGTGGCACAGCGCCATTGCAGTTATTATCAGAAAGACTTTTCTCTCTAAACGGAAAATTGGGCGGCAACCTGCATGGATAGTCGAGGGTTTTCAAGTAATTTAAACAATCTGAAACAGAGAAAGAATTTAAGCTCATCCTTTATAATGACCGCTTTGTTTTTGCCCTCGGAAAGACAGAGAAAAGTATTTATTGGGACTCGCACAAGAAAACACACAAGCAGTATGACACGATCAATCTGCCTAGTGTTTTCTTTTCCCAACTATGTTAGGGTCAGCTTCCAGTGTAACCGGATGCAGCTGAATAGCAGTATCTCATGTAGCTACTGCCTATCTGACCTGCTTAACCCAGTAACTGGGTAATACGATACCCCACGATTATACTGTTTGTCAGACTTCCGGGCTTCTGACGACCCTTAACAACTGTCAAAGATCCACAAATGCCAGCCGGGACCAACTGCTGAACGTGCTTTCCGAGACACGGAGGGATCTACGTTTGAAATGGATGGTTACCCATCCACGTTACTAACCACGCTGCGAGCGTTGCTTAACCTGATCGATCTACCCGTGCGGCTTTATCCACAAGCTCCACAAGCAGTATTACACACAAATGAATAAAAAAGCACTTAAGACGATCGTGCCGGCTGCCACTCGGCAGATCTTTGACTATCGTTACGGCTAGCCAGAAACCCGAAAGTCTTCAACCAGTCTTACTAAGGGTTATCGTGTTACCCAGTAACTGAGTCATGGAGGTCAGTTAGGCAGTCGCTTTACGTAAAATACTGATCTTCAGCTGCAACTGGTAAGCCGACCCCAACATGGTTGGGAAAAGGGTAGGCAGATGATAAATTATTTGTATATTTTCGACTAGGCTAGCGTTTTGTTAACTTACTGTCTCTCGCTTTGCTGGTTTTGTTGAATCTTGAGTCTACCTCGAAGTCTATAAAAGGATCCCTGAAAAAGAACAGATCATTAATACTTATACTTATGGGGCTGGCGGAGCATGCGTAGTTTATACAAACGTAATACCAAAATAATTTGTAAATTGAATTTTTTTTTTAAATATTTTTCCTGTACTCAGCGCACTATAATCCATAAAAATATACATATTTTGGCGAAAGTATTAGGTGTACAAATAAGTTTCCGCCGTTTAACTAAAGATGTCCTCACTAAGAGAATACGTAAAAATCGTCAGATGTAACATGTGATATCGTGAGTTTGGACATCTAGTAACAACATACACTTAGAGTATTAGTGATTCTTTATCCATATTACATATTTCTTTTTGTGCAAAAATGTCAAGTTTTGTACCGAATAAGCGTCATTTGCGGGAACTGGTATTACTTCTTTAATTTGAAGAAAACTGCAGCCGAGGTCCATCGATTACTTGTAGAGGCTTATGGTGAAGCTGCTTTGAGCGAGAGAAGTTGTCGTGAGTGGTTTCAAAAGTTTAAAAACCGTGATTTTGATGTGGATAATTTACTGTGCTTTCAGAATAAACCTCTATTTTTTTGTAAAAAACGGCGGAAACTTATTTGTAACCGTGTAAACCAGTGTTATTGATCTTATTCTAACGCTTGATTGAAATCACCGGGTCTTGTAGAAAAAATAATGTATTTTAACCACGAAATAAATATACAGATATTCACCTACATTGTACTGTGATTCGGCGCACAAATCGTACAGCATACAATAGGTGTCATTCCTTGAAAGCTGCAAATCTGAAATGTTTATGAAATAGTACAGTCAGCAACAAAAGTCGATTAACACTTCTGTGCGGGACGGGCGTTACCCACGGAGGCGAGAGGTGAGGAGGTTGTAAGTCTCCCCGTCGCGTGGCGATCCTGCACCTGTAGATCGGGGTATTTCAGGAATCCCGCGGATAGATGTATTGAAGACTCGTCGAACCGCGGTTATCTTCTAGGGTTCATGCGTGGAAGGTGTCTTGAGAATGAAAGGCGATATGTTGAATCTGGAGAGTAGCGATTTCGGGATTCTTCAGGTTTCTTCAGGAACTATCTTGCCGACGACTACGAAATTTCAATTTTTCAACGATTACAACTTTACTGTGAAGAGGACCCGAAATTTCTTCTTGATTTTTAACTTTATTTGTTTAAATGACCTTAACCTAATACTATTACAGGCCTAAATGTCTATATTTCTAAATGTAACCATAACGTGTCGCATATCGTTTGATGCGGTAGAAAATTATCTTTTTAATTGAGTTATGTATTTTTTCGTCGTGTGCCTAGCCCTAAAAAGAAGGAAAATCAAAGGTTTTAAATCACTCACAGGAGGGTGACTCTTGCGTCGTATAGCATCTTTAGCTGATTGGCAGTGGTCTATGTTGGTACACTTTCCTTCCAGGCCTCCCCAGGAACAATTTGATCCTAAAGACAATGTACAAATTAAATTGAAATTGTTTACTGAAATAATTGATTTACATAAATATTTACAAATTAGGGTCTAAACTAGAGGTAGGTAAGAAATAATTGGATTCTACCTGAACTAGGAATAAACCTGTATCTCGGGTATCTCACTCAAGTGCTTATACATAAGTATTATCTAAAATTCCTACAAATAGCAGAAGCGTAGCGTGCCTTGGGGGGCCCCGTATAAAAATTTGTTTGGGGGCCCCTAAGAAGGGTAAAGATTTCTCACAAAAGAAAAAAAAAAATGTTTGCATAAATTAAAAGAAAAATTTATTCATCATAATTATCTATCTGTCACTTTTTCCAAAATTTTTCCAAACAATTCAAATTAAATACGGGGCCCCCGTGGCCCGGGGGCCCCGTATAATTGATACGGCAGATACGGCGGTAGCTACGCCTCTGACAAATAGTAAATAATTTATCTACTTTAATTATGGTTATATTACATTCAAATTGAGCGGAATAGTATGCTACTTTTTTGCATCATCGTAAGACATTTTTACAACCATAATATATTATTCTATTATGAATTATGAATTATGCAATGTTACATTTTAAATAAGGGCTGATGTTACCAACGCCAGATGCTTTTATCGGAGAAATAGTTTTGAAATTTTGACAGTTATTCAAAAACTGTCAAACGTCAATTTTATTCCTCGAATATAAGTTATCTGGTGATGGAAAAATCAGTCCTTGTGTAACTATTAAAATGAAACGATCTTTATTTAAGGGTCTCATGCTAATCCAGTCAAAATAGACAAAAATAAGTCATAACTTAGCCAAAATTCGCATAGAGCTGAAAATTGGCAGAGACATTAAAACATAATTACTTATAAATGAAATGTCAAAAATCCCCTTCGATCCTACTTCTGCAAAAATTTTTATTCAAGGTCAAAAGTACAAAATTAAGGTTTTTTCCATTTTTCTCGAAAACAGTAAGTATTATCGTGAAAATAAGTCAGACAAAAGTTGTAGATCATACAATTCTCTACAAAAATGATCCAGTTACTTTTTCTCTTACGACTCACCATTCGTGAGATATCGCGGTTTTAATCATTAGAAAATTCATATTTTACTTTACATAATATGCACACATTTCCGCACCACCTATGAGATAATGTACAGACGCCAGCACATCAAGCTACCCGAATCTTTCAAATTTTCCCAATGTACTTTGATCCTTATGCTTTAGCGATAAAGTTGAAAATCTATCAAAGAAATTTGACAGATTGTAGTAGGTTGATGTGCTGGCGTCTGTACTTGGCGCATTTTTTTTAACGTGGTTTCACCAGTAGGTATACTCCACGATCTATTGTAATAAAGAAAGTTTGATCAGATCGTATCCTATTAATTGAAAGAATAGCATTGCTAATGATCAAAGTGGTATAGGTTGTTTTTTTCTATACATGTCATTATAATTATAAGATAATTGTCTAATTCTACTTCGATTTATTATTTCTTCGTCTTCGTTTTCTTCTTGCAGAAAATCTGTTCGCTGTTCTAAGAAAAGGGATGCATCAATTGTCTCCTCATTAATATCAAAAATATCTTCAACTGTTGTATTTGTTTCAATATTGGAGCAAGTCTGACTCTGACAATTGATGCATACTGGCGAACAAAATTATCCCACTTTTTGACAGCCACAATTCTTACTGCAATCCGTCTTGCATTTACAAAAAATAGTATTAAGTAGTTTTTCTGGAGCAGGCGTGAGTTAAGTTTGAATTGGCTCCAAATAATTATCTGTTAATTTCCAACCCCATCCTTCTGGGTCCAGCTCATTGCCTAGCCACACTTGAACTTCATAATACACACGCACGATACAAGTGTTACGGAAGCGTATCGAGTGGTTGTGAATGCAGAAGAAAAAATTGAACCGATCTGCCCCTAAGACCCACTGACCCTGATTTGACTAATCACGAGCCAGATCACATCGATGCTCGCCATCGACCGCGAAGTAAAAACAAAATATTTTTCACTTCAGTAGCTCAAACAAGTAGGTTTTGCTGCGTGAAATCAGTGAGCAAAATGCGATTTTGCTCACTGAGTGAGACAAAGTAACTTTTTAATTGTTTTTTCAGAAAGCCGCGAATATATTATTCAGTCTTGGGTTAATCATACAATTCGAAACATTCACACTCTATCTCTTTCCCGCCATTAGAAAGAGAGAGAGACAAAGACCAGCCCTTTCGAAGTTCGGATTTTGAATTCGACCTCAAAGACAAACACGTTCGGAATTTCGTACTAACTAAAGAAATTTTGCAAAAAGAAAATTATGTATTTTAATGTAATTTATTGAATTTTTAACTTATTGTTGTATTTAAACGAAAATAAGTATTTACTGCAAATAAAACTGATATTTAACTTGTAAATATTTATTTCTAGTTTCAATAAATGTTAGGTACTTACGTAATATATTTTGAATAATAAAATATCATGGGTGCTATTTCCGAACACGCCTTAATTTAAATAAAAGAGCGAGAATAAAATTTTGTGACTGGCGTACAGAGTTGAATAAGTTAAAAAATATTAAAATAATCGTAAAATATGAGTGAAACAAGCGACGAGAACAGTATTTTAACACCGGAAGAGTTAAAACAACAAGTTATTAATGCAGAATTAAGTTTCCTACCTGAGAAGTCTCGCGAGAAATATCTGAAAGCATACCATGTCTTCAATGAATGGAGCCTTACAAAGGGCGCAAGCAGTTTTTCGGAGACGGTGTTGCTATCTTATTTTTTAGATTTTATAGAATTGGTATCTATCTACAATGTTAATTATTTTGATTCACAATAAATAGTTATTTCAATCTATTCCTGTTTATTATTTTATCTCCTAAAGTGTTCTCGCTGCTGAAGTGAAAAGTTATGTGTGTTACACGAGAGCAAAGTTTTTTTGCATCTCGTGCCTTTGAATCCCTCGCCACACTCAGGATTCAACTTTAGAATCACTCGCTACGCTCGTGATTCAATCGTTGAATCCTTCGTTTGCTCGGGATTCAAAATCAGCACTCGCAGCAAAAAACTACTTTGCTCTCTTGTTGCACAAATAACTATTGTTTTCACGTAGGCATCGAGGTATGAGGGCCGCGATGTATGAGGCATCTTCGGCATGTACCCTTATGTATTATTTATATTAATCTCAGAAATGAAGAACACTACTATTATTAACGATCAAAAAAAAAAGATGAGGTGTTCAATTCGTCGCGCAGTGTAAAAATGTAAGAGAGCTTTTAAAACTGACTCACCTTCAGATAAATCAAAAACCTCTTTATAACCATCTTCACAACAACACAATGCAAACAAACACGAAACAACAATTTTATTGAACATATTCACTAGTAACACGTCATTTTGTCTAAAGTAGAGAACGATACGTCCAATGTTCAAAGATACAGGAAAAATTGTAAATAGAACATTGTACCTATATGTTATGGACCAAGTAATAAATACGGGCATTTTTCATAATGCCCGCGCATTATGAACAATGACAAGCTACTTCGGGCGAAATAAATTATTATAATTTGAGCTGATGTAATCGTAACTAAAGATATTTGTATTCTCATTCGCTCGCTCTTGCATCATATGTCAACAGAGCCCCGCGAAGCGGGGCTCCTATTTCTGTGTAAAGGGTTTAAAGTAACCTAACCAAACCTAACCTCGGGGTGCCCTTCGCTCGCTCTTGCTCGCCTATCGCCAGCAGAGTGTCTATGAATGGAAAGATGTTGTTTGATTTTAAATATTGATTCTACGTTTAAAATAACAATTACAGTAATTAAACCTGGTTTTAATTGTTCTGCCCCATAGGTGACTAGCATTATAAAAAATGCCTGGTCGATTTGATTATTTAAATAGTTATTATCACACTGCCCTCTCATATTGGGCATTTTTCATACTGCCCGGGCATTTTTCATAATGTCCTAATAATCACTTGGTCCATGACATATACATATATTAAGAAAAACTAGTTTTACTCGATGTTTTGTTACAACCTGATTATAAATACCAACAAGCTTATTGGTGTAACATTTTATTGAGCAAAGGGACGAGCGATACCTGTGGCCTTAGTGTGAGTTTTTTCGACTCACTCATTTTGTATGGGAAATTAGGTTTCTCCTAGAGACCACCAGGTGGCGCTATAACTTTTTCCATATAAAATTCTTTTAATTTTTGAGTCCAAACAATAAATTTTTTGTAATTCAATAATTACTTCATATGTTGCAATAAATTACCAGAGTTGTGTCATCGCGCTTCTCTTTCTTTTCTATGCAGTTCGACAGTGACCGCGCTTTAGGTCATGTAAGAGTAAGCCCCATAATGTCAAAATTGATGTGTTCACGTGTCATTTGAGTGACTTCGCTAGGACACTGTTATTTATTTTATGTTATAACTATCGTGACCAATCGTCCCGCTTTGGACGGGACAGTCCCGCTTTCAGGCTATCTGTCCCGTTGTCCAGCACGCGGTCGCCACTCCAGAACCTTTCGGCCCCATCGGCCATCTGTTCTGCGAGCAACATCCATTTATTTGGTCAGTCCTACTCGTACTTGGCCTGTTTTCTTTGTTAGAGAAGAGTATATCGTCGGCCTAATTTGTTAACCTGTACTTTTTAGGTATACCAGGCAAAAGGTAGGTTCTGAAACTTTTGTCTGGTATAAAAAGTAATTGTTTCTTAATAATGATTTTGGCAGGTTAACAAATAAGGCCGACGATATGCAACTTTTAGGTAAATATATGAGGTAGTCTAGAGAAAACACATTTCATTTCAACAACAATTTTATTTGATCACAAACAAAAAAAAAATCCGTCAGCCATCATTCAAGCCCACACGACACTTTCAATCCAGGGTTTGTAGTGAGCCACCCTGGTGTAGACATCAGGAGTGCTGGTATTAGGACCACAATGGGAAGTGCCAAATGACGTCACTCCGATTATGGTGTAGATACAGATGTCGAATTGAGTGGTGACCATCAAAGGTTCACCGGATAGACCCTGGAAAACATAAAAAAATATTACTTCATTTTGTATTTCATGGTGGGGTACACTGAGGTTTGTAAACGCATCTAAATCTCACACAACTTTACACATACTCGTATTACACCTGCATATTATTCTCATAAAAAAAAAATCACCATGAATTCCATACAATCAAACATACAACTAAAAAATAAAAAGCAATAACGTACAGCACAAGAAGTAAAAATAAATTTCAACTAATGACTGCACGTACACGGACTAATTACGACAAAAAACATTATTGGTTGAGGGAGCACAACTGTTTATTGATTTACTATCACACTAAATCCTCCGGGATTTAAAGAAGTGTGATAGTATGAACATATTTGCTGTCATTCGTGGATCTGTGACAGTCGTTACGGCCACGGGTCGTCAGAAGCCCGAAAGTCTGACAATCAGTCTTACCAAGGTGTATCGTATTACCTAATAACTGGGTTGTGGAGGTCAGATAGGCATTCGCTCCATGTAAAACACTGATAAAATACTGGGCTTATTATAGCTATAATGTAGGATTATGATGTTGTTAAAAAAAAAAAATAAAAAAAAAATTACCCGACAAGCATCAGGAGAATGAGTCTTGCTTCCATAGCACATTTGAGTTTCGTAATCAATTCCATCCTTTAAGTGGCGATTTGGTTCATATGCAGTCTTACACTCTTCTTGGGTGAACTCGTCCAAGTTAATCTGGAAATTAACAAACAAATAATTTCAAAAAATCAAAATAATTTCACATAAACCTACATGGGCACTTATGGAACGTCAGAAGCTAGGTTCGAATTTGTCGTTTCCTATGAAAAAGAACCGGCGAGAAACTCCACGGTTACTCTTATTAAAAATAATTGGCCTGTACAATGTTTTCAAATTACAGTAGGTATGGGAGGCCAGCGTAGGCCTGTCAACAAGTACCAGGTACTTGATAATATAAAAAATGGTCTACAGATCTAAAGTCTACAAGGCCTACAAAGCTCGATGTAAAATACTAGTATTCAGCTGCATCCGGATAGACTGGAAGCCGACCCCTACATAGTTGGGAAAAGGTTAGGCAGAAGAGGAGATAAGTTCAACACTAGACTTCTGCAAGGTCAAATCAAGTTTGCTAGCCAAATTCGATAGATGTGATGGATGTCTTGGGATCATCGCGTCGTGAGGGCTTGTGGTTAATTAATAACAGCTGCAGGAGTCGATCGATCAGGTTAAGCTACGCTTGCCGCGGTTGGTCCGTGGTAAGCTAAAAAATCGGTTGTCTGTAAAGTCGCTTTACGGACGATAGTTTAACGTGACAACGTCATAACAAAACATTAATGAAATTGCCGAACGCGGAGGCCGATTCGGCAGCGTTCGACATCATCTGTCTCTCATCGCTCGTTCCGCGCTCTCGCTTGCACTTCAAGCCGCCATGGAACGCTACAACGCTACAGAGCGAGGTAACGCTACATGAGTCATGTTTTTTCGTGTGTGCAGCCAGCTTCATCGATTTATTAGACGTTGTCACGTCAAAATTATTACGCTATCTGCTACCGGAGATGGGCAATATTTCAATTTCTTTGTATTCCTCTATTGTTGAAGAAAGAAAGGAAGAAAAAATATTTTATTGCGACTCGTACAAGAAGATCACAAACTATACACTAAATACAGTAAAAAAAAACAAATTAAATTTAAAAAAAAAATTAACAAAAAGAAATTTTAACAGAAAGTCCTAATCGAGGCCAAAAGGCTCATACCTCAGCATGATGCTGTAAAATTTAAAAAAATAAATGTCGCAGCGCTGCCGCTCTGGTATTCTGATAGGGCCGAGCCCACTGTGATGTTACGGGCAGATACAGAAATAAAGAAATAATAAAATAGATATAATTTATGTAAAATATTAGCAAATAAAATAAAATATTATATTGTTGACCTAAACATAGTTGGGA
The DNA here is from genome assembly GCA_927399505.1 of Luperina testacea. NCBI lineage: Eukaryota > Metazoa > Arthropoda > Insecta > Lepidoptera > Noctuidae > Luperina > Luperina testacea. The sequence continues at coordinate 1,737,175 of OV656785.1, read as the reverse complement.
AAAGGCTGGGCAGATGATGGCATCTGTCAGCTCTGGTGATGGTGACCTACCGTCTGAATCGTGTCAGCCATTTTAGTGGAGTCCGACTTCAGGTCTCTCCATGTGGTGGCGATAGCAGTCTCAGCGTTAGCCGCTTGTACGTGAAGACAAGCTGGCAGCACGTCTTTGTTGAATGTAATCCTGAAATCGAGATATTCAGTTATTCAACCAGGATTTTGTAAGACATCACTTTCTTCTTCGTGCACCTACAATTTCGCCCGTCTATGCAGGCTATGCTAGTCTCATGTAAGAGAGGCGAGTCTATTGCCATTAACCGGTCACAAAGCGTGACTGTGGAGACCCTGGGTTCATTTACCAGGTCGCACAAAAGTGTTATTGCATTTTTCAATTAGGAATTTCTAAGTAGCAGCCTTGTGTTTAGAAATTGGCGGTGTAATGCCCACGTGATTCGGATATCACGTTAAGTCTTGCGCCTGATCTCTGTCCGGTCGTGTTGGATTGCCGCCCCATCGGTCTATGAGAGTGAGAGAAGAGAGAGTGCACCAATGTCTACGCACACGCTTCTTCTTCGTGTCGCTGTACGTCACGACTGTATCTAAAATCTTCTGTGTAATCTTCTGTATCTTCTTCTTCTGTAATCTTCTGTTCTTCTTCTTCTTCTTCTTCTTCTTCTTCTTCTGTATCTGTAATCTTGTTTACACAAAACTTTGCCACTTCCACGGCGTTGTCGGTGGCAGCGCAGAGGTCACTTTGACACACTTGCTTGTCTCCGTTGAGATGGGCCATGATGATCCAAATTCGGTATGGAGACTACATGCAGGGTCAGATTAAATTACCTAGCGAAACTCTGCAGACGTGATGGGTATGTTAACACGATACTATTAAAAAAGATTGAAAAAAAAAATTATAAGTGATTATGTTTCTTTTTTATGAGTCTACGACCGCTGGTAGTGTTGTTGCTTGAAGTAAGAGTTGAGAAAATATGTTTTATCGCGTTTCGATTACAAATAATAAACACATTTTTTAACCTGATATTTCAAGTGAATATGTTACGGCTAATAGCCAAAATGCGGCTACACCTGGTTTTAATTAAACCTAACCTCGGGGTGCCCTTCGCTCGCTCTTGTGTAGCGGTATCTACAACGCCACATGCAAGCAACGCGTCATACTGACGTCACCCAAATCCTGCATCGCGCAAGCAGAGTTTACCGCGCAACTAGCATAGATACAACGGCCCGACATGAATCAAGGGGCAGTTGCCCGCCAGACACAACACCCGTCTGGTCGGAGGATCCTCCCTTTTCTATAGAGTATGAGTGAACTTTACACCCTGTTCCTCATACCTCTATACTTGCATCCTACGTCGCCTTCCGAAGTACCTACACACGAACCGCATGTGGCCGGCTGCACCTATTTGTATACCCGGCTAAAACTAGGTGTAGCCGCAGTTGTACCCGGCTAAAACTAAGTGTAGCCGCAGTTGTACCCGGCTAAAACTAGGTGTAGCCGCACCTAGGCTATTAACCGTGACAAAAACACTAATTGCAGTCGAAGCCCTACAAAAAAAAAAAAACATCAATTTAATTTATTTTTTGTTTTATCATGTTTAGATATCAATACTGTTGCGCGCCACAAATAATGCCTGATATATAGTGACATTAGTTACCACTGGCGCCATCTAGTATCGGGTAGCAGAACTAGTACCTTGGCCTTGGTACTAGGACATTGACCCTTCATTTACTAGTAATTCCGAAAACTATCGACGTCGAGTCAGTCGGGGCCGCTATGTATTCGAACATACTAGATGTTTATAGAGTAGCTCTGTGGAACTATACAGCGTGGCGGTACAATGGTGACATTAATTTAACACACATATACGTTTTCACATTTTCGTTTCATGAAGAAATTATGTTTCCATTAAACGTTATTATTTGCGGATTTATTTAAAGTTTTCTAAAATAGCATTTTGGAGCAACCTGTACTTTAAGAACTGTCGCGCAGCGGTCATTTGCCGGGTCACGGATCATAACATCGCATCAATGAAATTAAAATAAATAAACAATACTTTAAAGTAACGTGATATCCCTTTGTCGGCGAGCGGGCGGCGCAGGCGACGCGTGCCCCCCCCCCCGCCCCGTCGCGTCGCAGCGAAATCCAATTCTTTTTTTTGCATTTCTAGTGCTAGCCTAACTCGTGCCCTTGACACACTTCTTCACAGTAGTGCACATAATTACGTCGACTAATTTTGTGAATGTTTCTGCGAAAAAGACGCTTACCTATTGTTTTATTTATTTATTTTTGTGTAATGAACTAATGAGTAATTAGATTATGGTACCTACTGCGATAAAGACGCTTTGTTTTGTTTTCGTTTTCTAATTTAGTACCTAGGTACGTTGACATCTCTTGCGATACGGGCGCTTTTATTTGTGTTATTAGTGCTTGTGTAAACTTGTGATCGTGATGGCAAATACACATCCGAACTACACAGCAGCTGAATATGCGGACATGATCCTAATTTACGGAGAATGTCGTGAAAATGCCGCTCTTGCCATAAGGACATATCGCGAGAGATATGGCGGTTCAAGACAATGCCCTACTAATCCTCGCACTATTGTAGGAGCTCTTCAGCGCATCCGCGAAAACCGGCCAGTGGATCCTAGGTCTCAACGCCCTGATCGACCACCTACACGACAAAACCCAATCCAGTTAACTGAAAATGTGCTACAATATTTCCAAAACCAACCCAAAACTAGCCTCCGCCAGAGCGCTAGGCATTTTCAAGTTCATCACAGTACCGTCCATACGATATTAAAGCGCGAAAAGTGGCAGCGCGTGAAGCGACGCGTTGCCGCTCCGAGTTAACGTAAGCCAGCGTAACGTAGGTAAGTAATTTCATGAATGATTTTTTGCAAGGGTGATCCCAATTTTAGTTACATTTTTATCATTTAGTTTGTTTGAAAAAATTTTTTTTTCAATTTACGAGTTATTTTAACCTACTACAATTAATATGATTAAAGGGCACTAGCCCTACACGTGTGTTAAATTAATGTCACCATTGTAGCGCCACGCTGTATAAGGCGGGCGCGAGCCGCGAGACGGATAGTTTTGAATAAGCGATACATGCGATAACATCGAAAGCGATCTTCAAGTGCGATCAGTAAGTGAAATTGTGTTACTTAATTAGTGTGTTTGAGTTCTAATTAGTGTTGGTGAGTAAAGTGTCATTTTTTTGGTTATTAAATCGGCAGTTTTTATTGTAACGAACCCCAAGCTCGTAACAATACTTTACTCATCATGTCTGCGGAGTTTCGCTAGCTGATTTTATTTAACCCTGCTTAAGGAAAGGGCTTGAATTTATGGTGCGTGTCTATACTTACGGTGTCTCTGTCTCAATGAGGGCGATGTCGTTATATTTACTAGGAGCCTTGTAGTCTGGGTGTGGAATGAATCTCTTCACCTTATGAGTCTGCCAGGCAGTTGGCGAATCAGAACGTTTCTCAACACCCAACGCGACGAATGTCGGGCCATCTCTGTGAAAGTTAGAAGAATGTTAAAATAGTCTTGTCGAAAAGTATCAGGGCCCCAATTCACGGTTCAAATATCATTTATTTCTCAAAGATTTACATAATCATCACTTAATGAGAAACAAAGTTTTAACATGCAGGTAATTGTTAAAATAGTCCAGAGCGCTCATCGTGCAGTTAGGAAGTACATAATTCATTCATTCTGTATGATAATTACTATTCCCCGCGTATTCTTACCACGTACAAATAACGTTTATAGTACGCGCGGAACTAGTTGGCCGCGCCTTGGGTGGGGCCGGGGGGTTGCCTATTGTTCGCAACGCACGTACTGAGTCATGCCTGCCGGATCAGCGGGATTGTCCGAAAGGGTTACCGCTGGCCCGGAACATAAAGGGCGAAGGAAGGAACACGGGTGGGTTTTAGTCAGTAAGAGTCTGACACACCCTTCCGCTCCACCCAGAGCGGGAGGAGTCATTTGATGATTTCCCATCCAGAGAAAAAAAAAAACGTACCTCACTACGTTTTTTTTTTTTTCTCTGGACAAGCGCCCCCTTCGTCCCACCGCTCACATACCTAAGGCACAGTATAAATAAAGAATTACCGTGCCTAAGGCGCGGCCAACTAGTTCCGCGCGGACGTAAAAGTGCTCAGTGCTGCACACCCTCGCCCTATTTCAAGTTAAACAAATATCAATGATGATTAAGTTGAGTTCAGAGTGACGCTTTGGTTACGTGTTTACGTTAGGTTGACGCCTGTTTATGGCGAGGCGAAAGGCGATACGGTGCCGATCCCTTTCCGATTTGATACGTGTGCTATGACCATTAAAAGGAATTTAGATTTTCTTACTTCAATATACCCTGCTTGTTCATGACATGAGCAGCGGTCAGGATATATTTATTGCTGATAATGGAACCTCCAGCATTCCACTGAGCTGATGCCAAGTCTTCACCGTAACCCAGCATTGCCTGGTGATTGGAAAAACAGGAATTAACATCTGCAATCAAAATCTTGGTCACTTCTAAGCAGCATAGCTATAAATTCGATACGCTTCTGTGCTGAATTGAACATCAATCAATGTTATCGAAGGAGTCCTCTAAGCGCTGTTTACAAATCCGAAACCCGAATGTTTTACAGTTTAAACCAAATAGATGACCGCTATTCTTTCGACGACTATTTTGCGGTCGGGGACAAGGCATATCAGGTAACCTGTCGAATGGTAGCATAGCAATGCTGGTCAGTTGACCAATTTTGCTAATAACCTAAGTGATATTTTTCAGAAGCATTGTTTTAGTTCTTGGCGAATTAACCTGTCATTTATGTAAATTGATGAAAGTCTGTTTGCCCTAGTAACATCCTAGATTATAATGCTTTCTAAAGATGAATGTCGTATACTGTTTTTATTTTAAGTAGTTATTGAAGTCCAAGCCTTTTCTTGACAATCTTTATGAAATCATTGATCTTGATTTTGCAGGTCAATCTAACCTTCGCTGCCTTACGGAAACTAAAATTCTTTACACTTTCTAAATTCCAGTTTATTACATAATCAGCCGTTTAATGTTCTCACTACTGGCATACAGGCCTCCTCTCTTGGAGAGGGAGTGGGCTGTAATCCACCACGCGGGCCCAGTGCGGGTTGGTAGATGTCACATGTCTTCGAATTTTTGGTTCTAGGACATGCCGGTTTCCTCACTATGATTTCCTTCACTGCTTTGAGAGCAGTGAGATTATTTACACAAAGTAAAGCGCCTGGCTGGGCACGAACCCACGACCTACAAACTCGTAAGTCGGGGCCGTTACCACTGCTCTAGTCTATTGCTTCGAAGAAAACATAGAAAATGTCTTACAGATTGACAACAGTCCAACTTTCACCATCACAATTCTCCATCATATGGTCCACAATAATCGTCCTATCCATGTTCAATGCGGGGGAAGGATTTTGGAGGAAATTCCTTATCCATTACTTTCCCTATTTTACCTATGTTGATCGACCCGTGCAGCTGTTATTTTTTAGCCAAGAGCCCCCACCGCCGAAACCATTGTGACATTTGTAAATTAGTAGAATTGGGCCCAAGATGCGCGCCACCTTAATTAAGTACTTGTGGAGACAATTTTAAAATACCATACCTGGTGAGGGTATTCCGCACCGGGTTTAGACCCTGGTGGTGGGGCGCCTCCGATGCCCCACAATGCTATTTTGTGGCATTTCTGATCCTCGTCAAACTTCCTGCTGATGCCAGAATAGAAACCTCCTTCGCGACACCTATACGGTAGAGTGTCTAAGTACTCGAGACAACCTGGAATATTTAGATAGTTTGTATAAATTGGTTATCAAAGGATTCTTGGTTACTTTAGTCACATTGTCTGTCGGGAACCAGATAATCTTGGAAAGTTGATGGTGATGAGTAAGGTAGATGGGAAAAGACCTCATGGCCGGCCTCATCGACCAAATTGAATTACCTATATAGTTACAAAATATTGTTTGTTAAATTTATACTTATAGTAGTTTTATAAAGGTAGGGCAGAGGTGTATACAACATCCCTATTTTGCCAGTCATGTAGGTCCCACGTTGTAAGGAGCGAGTCGCCTAACATGGATGACCAAAACGTAAGAAGAGTTAGCAAAAAGGATATGAAACTTACTGTCTCTAGCTTTGGTGCCATCCTTCCAGAAAACACCAATCCTTGGACTCATCACTACGTTCCTGAAAAGGAAATAAATAAATGAAACTTCATGATCGAGAAATGAGTCAAGGCGACTAACAAGGCATATAATATGAGTGGAATCGCTGGGAGGAGACGCCATTTTTTTTGTGGTTCGCGGTGGAAATCCTCATGGATTTCCTCCATCGTGGGGGTGACAGAGGGGGATGCCGGACTCTTACCGGCTAAAACCACCGCGGTGTTCCACCTCTACCCATGGCCGGGGGTGCGGGACTCGCATAAGGATTCACCGCTCCCCCGACAGGCCTCGACCTGCTGTACCTCAGGGGGCCCCACCTCCCCGTGCGGCCATTCCTACAATGGCCGCACCCACTCTCGAGTGGCGCGCGTGGAACACTGCGGCGTCGACTCGGGCCTGTCTGGTCGGATGACGGACGCCCCTAGTGCGCTGCCCGCAGGCCACCTCTGATGGAGAAAGGGAGCGCCTTAGATAGGCACATAATGACGCATTTCCTCAGAAGGGTCAGGTGTGTAGTGGTCGCAACTGGCGTGCGTGTATGACCAGATGTATGAACGTAAACAAAGCATAATTAAGGAGTATGTTAGGTAGCAGGTGGTGTTCTGTAGTTTCTGCTTACCTTCATGCGGAAAAGGCGTGAGTTCATGTGTGTAGGTAAAGTCTATTCAATTTAAACAAAAATATCAACTTTATTTAAATGGTAATTAAGTTGATTTCAGAGTGACTAGTATAGAGGTATGAGGAACAGGGTGTAAAGTTCATTCATACTCTATAGAAAAGAGAGGATCCTCCGACCAGACGGGTGTTGTGTCTGGCGGGCAACTGCCCGTTGATTCATGTCGGGCCGTTGTATCTATGCTAGTTGCGCGGTAAACTTTGCTTGCGCGATGCAGGATTTGCGTGACGTCAGTATGACGCGTTGTTTGCATGTGGCGTTGTAGATACCGCTACATCACTCCCCCCCGGAGACCGGAGGTCGATAGTGGGCTGAGTCTTGTATCTTGCGATGCTTGCCAGGCCAGCTGAGGTTCCAGTGAGTCGGAACCGGTTGCCGCATAGTTCACAGTGAGTCGGAACTGTCTGCGAAGATGTCCCCAGTGAGTCGGGGTGGCGCTGCGTTATGCTCCAGTGCGTCGGATGTGGTACAGCGCCGGGTTGAGGCTGACTGCTGCGTCGACCAGGAGAGAATTGAGCTCTTCTTGTTGACCGGCCGAAAGTGCAGTGTGCTGTGCCAAGGTTGCTGATGAGGCTGAGGGTGATGACCAGGTATGCGCGGTCGCTGCATGCTGGTGGTCAGGATACCCATTGAAGCCGTGGGAGCTGGCTGGCTGGGTGACTCGCCGCTAACGCTTGCGGGAGTGATGATGATGACGTCACGCTGAAGTATTTGCACGAAGGCTGCGCTGACGTTCATGTTCGGGGTCACCAGTATAGAGGTATGAGGAACAGGGTGTAAAGTTCACTCATACTCTATAGAAAAGGGAGGATCCTCCGACCAGACGGGTGTTGTGTCTGGCGGGCAACTGCCCGTTGATTCATGTCGGGCCGTTGTATCTATGCTAGTTGCGCGGTAAACTCTGCTTGCGCGATGCAGGATTTGCGTGACGTCAGTATGACGCGTTGTTTGCATGTGGCGTTGTAGATACCGCTACAACTAGGACTATTGAAAAAGTTATATAAAGCTTTTGAAATTGTAGCGTAAACTGCACTTTATTGTGTAGGATTTAAAGTTATTTTTCCATAAACTCATATTTGTTTACATTTTTGGAAAATAAATCGTGAATGCAGATTAAGTGTCAAATTGTAGCTACCTTGTGCTATTGACTAGTTCGCAGTCAGTGCAACAGACGATGGTGACGTCATCTTTTTTGGAACAAACCTGAAAATAAAATGAAATTGTACATAGGTACTTTAAGGGGAAATTTTTTTTTAATAATATTTTTAAAACAGCTCAATAAAGTATATCAAGAAAGAAAGAAAGAAATACAGAAAATAAAGAAAGAAAGAAATACAGAAAGAAAGTCAGAAAGAAAAAATAATTTTGATTTGGACACAGTTCACACCCACGACCTCTAACTCGTAAACTCGTTTACTGAAGGTTACAAAGAAAGCTTACAGATGAAAATAAAGGCTGGAGATAGAAAAAAGCGTGACGTGCAATTTAAAATCAAAATAAAATTCTGATGACGTCACTTACGAGATGTTTGTCGCCCCGGGTGTCGAGTGTGGTCAAACATTGCGTCTCTTTCACACATTTCCCTTTGACTCCATCCCACTCGCAGTCAGCCCCTGAAATAAGTTAGTGATTCACATTATTCATCATCTCCTGCGTAGTCTTTTCCCAACTATGTTAGAGAACCTATCAACATACAGAACAGCAGTGCGATTCTGTAACCATCTCACCGTGAAAACTTAGGTGAAGTGAGCGTGGAGTGAACTGTCAGTGTCATCTTACCAGATACTAGGGATTGACCAAGCATACATTTACAATCATGAAAGAGATTTTAATAATATTTTTTAATGCTAATTGATATTTTTATATAATTCAAAGCTAGTATTTTAGTGGTCAAAACATTAATATTTTGTGGGGTTTTACTTAGTGCATGTCGCACAGACTGCGGCCCCGCATGTAAATTACACGAATGTGCGTCAATGAGCAATTGTAGATCGAGTCTAGTAAAGACTGCGACGATGTTCAGCGTTGTTATTAACCCAAAACTATTGAATTAGAAGAGATAACCGAGTGTGTCAAGTCATCGAGTGCTAACGGATGCCTAGTTGACGGACCATAGAATGTAATCCCACGTAGTTTGTGTGGCGTGATCACTTCACCCGATTCACGACACTAAATGTCGTAAATCGGGTGAAGTGAAGGTGAAGTGATAAGATCACGCCGCGCTTGCGCGATAATCACTGTCATTATCACATTGCAGATTGCGTGATCACTTCACCTTCCCTTCACCCGATTCACGACATTTAATGTCGTGAATCGGGTGGAGTGAAGGTGAAGTGATAAGATCACGCCGCGCTTGCGCGTTAGTCACTCATCACATTAGAGATTTATTTTTACATATTTAACTTGTAAGGCGTCATGTATAAGAACATTAGGAAATTATGGTAATAATATTAATAATTAATATAATACACCATGGCGACCCTGCCTTAGAGTCTGCCAAGGGGCAGATTAAGCAAAGTTTTCGTTGAGCGATTTTCAAAATGTGTAACTCTAAAGTAGAAAAAGACGAGGTATTCGTCAATCAAAACGCGGCTGGTGGAGGTGTTGTTGACGCCGAGGTGGTGTTGCCATGGTTACGAGATTCGAGTGGAGTGATATATGGTACATTCCGAATTGCACTGTAATCGACTACAGCGTGCTTACACCTTGACCCCAATTATTCTGCTGTATGGTATTTATCTATTATTCCCCGCATAATCTTACCACGCCGTACGGTTGTCAAGCGTGGTATTTTGACAGTTCAAACCGGTTTCGGTCATTGTGTCATAGAGAATACGTTTTCGCAAATTATTTATGTGAGCGCTGTGTGCGATGATGACTTAATTCGGAATGAGCCATATTTCACGCCGCGCAAGCGCGTTAGGCGCTGGCGCTGTCTGGCTTGTATAAGGACTTACTAGTCTAGGGAAAAAAGAAAAAAAAAACAAGGTTGAGATTCTGACTGCGCTTCTGTTTTGCAATTTTATTGTAAGTAAAACCCCACAAAATATTAATGTTTTGACCACTTAAATACTAGCTTTGAATTATATAAAAATATCAATAGGTTTAGCATTAAAAAATATTATTAAAATCGATTATGATTGTAAATGTTTGCTTGGTCAATCCCTAGCATCAGTAGGATGACAAAGACAGCTCACTCCACGCAAGTATTCACGGTGAGATTTTTACAGAATCGACATGCAGATACTATCTCAATAACGCATATAATAATATCGACCGATATTAACGCTTCTGTAGGGGAGCGCCTTTAAGCTTCGACCGAACCGGTGCGTCAAGTACGCGGGACGCGGGACGCGAAATAGGAGCGTCAACAACGCAAAAATAAACGTGAAAACCTGCGCGACTACAACGGTCGCGTAGGTATGGCCAAGGCCAAACGGCTATCCCATTTCAAAACCAGTAAGGGACACTTTTTACAAAAATCGTTTTATTGCTTAATCTTGCTAACCTAGAAGGTCTCTACCAAATACAAAAACACCAGCGTTTTAAACTTAAATAAAAGGAGATATATTTAAGCATCGATACCTAGTAAGTGCAGCATTCATTCCCTAGTGACCGTCTTATAACCTAGTAAGTCACTTTAACCAATTCAAAACCTCTTTTACAACCATTAGCATCCATATTACGTTTATGCGCTCTCCTGTAAAATTTCATTTTAAGTCCTTATTTGAAATGGGGCAGCCGCATAGATAACTACGAGCAGCGTCCGCCACGCGGCTGACATTCCCGCTTCGCAGTCTGCAAGCTTTACTATGTGCGCGTGTACACTGCACATCGTCACCCAAACGCCATCATCCCGGCCGCCGAAGTTTCGAAATCGAGAGTCAAAACTCGACCCGAGTGACGTGCCGATATGCCGACAATACAAAACACGTTTGATCTAGTCAACACACTGCCGCCACACCGGCGCCGTTCACCGGCTTTTGTTTTGTATATTCATAAAGGCTCCTTCAAACAGGCGCGATACGATACGCGACACAAAGGCGCAACGAGCGGTGCCTTTGTGTCGCGCGCGATTATATCGCGTGTCGCGCCTGTTTGTAGGAGCCTTAACATACTAAACCGCCGATTTCGATCGCGGGTGACAAAGGATTGTCGTCACTGCGGGACGTCACGTTCTGTTCGAACTTCGAGTAATCTTGTTTCTCGTTGACGTCCCGTTGACGGTGGACAACGGGATGTCAACGAGAAGATTAGCTATGTTAATCCAGGGTGTAAGCTACTTCCATACAAAATTTTATCAAAATTGGTTCAGGCAGTTTGAGTGTGAAGAAGTAACAAACATATAAACACATACACACACACTCACAAACTTTCGCCTTTATAATATTAGTGTGATTCGTGTGATAATCATAAGTTGTTCAAGAATAAATTGGACAGCGTCCTTTCCTGACGTCCTGAGTGAGAGAGCCTTCTGTCCCAGCCGCCGCGGGAGACGCTCCGGGCGTCGGGAGCCGCGCGACGACTCCCGGCCACCGTAGGCGCGGGCCTGCGGGCGGAGAGTAATGGGTAGCTCACCGTCCGATCAGGACCAGGCCCGTGCCGGACGGCGCGTACGTGTTCCACGCGCGCCTCAAAGAGATGTCAGCATCAAAAGAAGTTGCCCGTTAGGGCCGAAGCCTGCCGGGTCAGCAGGATTGTCCGAAGGGGTTACCGCTGGCCCGGAACATAAAGGGCTAAGGAAGGAACACGGGTGGGTTTTAGTCAGTAAGAGTCTGACACTCCCTTCCGCTCCACCCAGAGCGGGGGGGACATTTGATGATTTCACATCCTCAAAAAAAAAAAAAAAGGGTTCGGTCCGTCAGAAAGATGAAGCTAGGTGCCCATTCCAAAACGTAGTAGATACCTATAGAGAAGAACGGGTAAAAAATTCCACGGACACTCTTTTTAGATCATAAAATTGTTAAAAATATTGTTTACATCATTCATGTTGACATTAACGTGTGTAACCTTTCGACAAAGTGCCTTCCGAAGTTTACTCTACAACTGTATCCATACTAATATTATTAATTCTGGTTAAAGACATTTATTTCTCATAAAGAAATTTACATTTCACTTACATGAGAACAAATCTAAACATAAAAAATCGAAATTCGAAAGTAGCTCTGTCTTGCCGGGTCAGCGGGATTGTCCGAAAGGGTTACCGCTGGCCCGGAACATAAAGGGCTAAGGAAGGAACACGGGTGGGTTTTAGTCAGTAAGAGTCTGACACTTCCTTCCGCTCCACCCAGAGCGGGAGGGGTCATTTGATGATTTCCCATCCAGAGAAAAAAAAAACTGGCACTCCGGTAGTGCCGACAGAAGTGAAAACTTGAACAATTACGAGTGTATTTTGTGAATCGTCTTATAAACAAAACACGCGTGTTAAGGTGTGTTCCTTATTTTATAGGGTTTTTTGCAAATCAGGTATGATGACCAAAGTGACTGGTTTATTCTTCTCGTGAAAGGAATTTATTCAGATTTACAAATAAGCACACAGGATAGACTTCAGTTCGTGGTGTTGGTCGCGGCAGTGGTAAGAGAAGCAAGCCCATGGAGCTCGTCGTCAGTTATATATCCGTGGTTCAGCGCCATCTCGTCGTTGTTGGATGAACTACGTAGTTAGTACGCGAAAGGCCCTCGTAGTTCTTCCCGATGTGCATAGATGGCGCTGTCCTCAACAAGGCGCGTCTTTCGTTTTACGTCTTACGAATCTTACGATCAGGGTCACGTGACCTGACGCGAATTTAGAAGTTTTTACCCATTCCAAAAAAAGTACACAGCGCCGCTAAAGAAGTTTTCACTTCAAAAAAAAACGTACTGAGTCAAGACAAAGCGCCCCCGCCCCTCCGTCCCACCGCTCACATACCTAAGGCGCGGCCAACTACTTCCGCGCGGACTTAAAAGTGCATTTGATGATTTCCCAACCCGAAAAAAAAAAACTGTCTGTATGTCTGTGTGTCTGTATGTTACCTTTTCACGCCTAAGCCACTGAACGGATTTCGATAAAATTTGGCAGAGAGATAGATTGCATCCCGGGGAAGGACATAGGATAGTTTTTATCGACATACCTCGCGGGCGAAGCCGCGGGTGAAAGCTAGTCAAGAATATGTTTGATTTACAAATTATTTTGGTATTACGTTTGTATGAACTACGCATGCTCCGCCGGCCCCATAAGTATAAGTATTAATTATCTGTTCTTTTTCAGGGATCCTTTTATAGACTTCGGGGTAGACTCAAGATTTTTTTTTTTTTTATTTATTCGAAATGGGTTTGCTCTTGACTCTAATCTAGGTCAGAGATGACACAGATAAAGTCTACGATGGAGTCAAGATTCAACAAAACCAGCAAAGCCCGAGACAGTAAGTTGACAAAACGCTAGCCTAGTCGAAAAGATACAAATAATTTAATAAAATAATAATAAAGCTGACGAGCATCTGACGAGTTTGTTAATTTGAACTCGCTAATCTTTGGAAATACCAGTCTTGTTTGAAAGAAATATTTTTACCTTTAATAGCCCAATTCTCGAGGAAGAGACACAGGCTGTTTAACATCACGCCATGAACAATAGGAGCAGAACTAAAAACAAGGAAATATCACGCGGACGTAGCCGCTAGTTAGGTAATACAAAATTTATTTAAATAAAAAATTACCTTCATCTTTGTTAAGGTCACACAGTACGCCACTCAAACAGACGCACAGACACAATACAATATATTTATACATGTTAACGAAGCACGCGCTTGGCATGAACGCTGAGCTTCGACTGAAGATTATTTTACACAGCACATCTTGATATATAGGTAAACGTTTATTTCTCGGTGCCTATAAAATTGTTTTGAATTATCAAAAGATTTTCTTCATAAAAACATATTTTAAAAGATGTCATTGTTCTGTTGGTAATATATAAATTGGTGTCTTTTTAGCTATACAATCGGACATAGTAATAACATCCGCACGGGACGATCAATTAGGTTAAGCTACGCTTGCCGCGGTTGGTCCGTGGATGGGTGACCATCTTTACGCACCGAGACCCCTCGGTGCTTTGGAAACCGCCGTTGGTTCTGGCTGTGATTAGTGGATATTTGACAGTCGTTACGGGTCGTCAGAAGCCCGAAAGTCTGACAACCAGTCTTACCCAGTAACTGGGTTGTGGAGGTCAGATAAGCAGTCGCTCCAAGTAAAATCTGCATCCGATTAGACTGGAAGCCGACCCTAACATATTTGGGAGCAGGTAACGTATTCTCAGAGATGTGACTTATCTAAGATACCTACAAGTATCTGAAATACAGATACAAGATACAAAATACGTATCTTGTATCTGTATTTCAGATACTTTTTTGAAATGCATTTTGTATCTTGTATTTAAATACCTGTTGTTTGGTATCTTAGTATTTTGTAGATACTATGTTTGCTAAAATACTTTTAGTAATTGGTTATTTTATTGAGACATCTTAGGTGACAATAATTTTAAATATTAACGTTGTCTTAGATGAAACTGAACGCATTATTGAATCTTCAGTCTTTTAGGGCCGAATTGATAGGTGGCGTGGCAATTCTTTCTTTCTACAAAATGTTATTGGCTATTATGCCCCTTGTCATTTTTAATTATTTGGCATAATAGTTTGTGTTTGAGGGAGACAGACACATAAAAGTTCGGTCGGTTGGTCGCAGCTATGAGAAAATTGAGTCTTTTCTTTAAGCCTTGACTTTTTCATAACACTATCTAAAAAAAAATAACACAATATTTTGACGGCTGTTTATACAGTATGTGTGTATTGAAATAACGATTAAAACTGCATAAAGAACCAAAAATATTAACGCGATAATCGCGATTAAATTTTAATAAAATATAACGCGATTTACATGTAAAAAAATAAACTTTCATTAAAAAAAATGTTTTTTTTTTACAAAAGTGTTTTATCTATAAAAAGTATTTAAAAGATACGTATTTTATATCTTGTATTTCAGATACCATTACAGAAAGGTATTTGCATCTGGTATCTGAAATACTTAATTTAAAAGTATTTTGCATTTTGTATTCCAGATACTTTATATAAGGTATCTTGTACATCACTGCGTATTCTCTATGACAAAATAAACGAAACCGCGCGAAATGTTCGAATATTTTTCAGTGTACTTTTTTTTTTGATCCCTGTACCCCTCTGCCTCCCTCCCCTCGCGAGCGTCTGCTACCATGTCTACCACACCATTGCAACTAAGTGGGTAATGTTTGGATTTTGTGACTAAAATGTCCGGACTTTTATTGAAATGTCAGGCCTTTTATCAGGAATTTCAAATTTCTAAATGGTAACCCTACTCACGAGGGAATCAAAACCTATAGGGTACTTCCCGGTGCCTGTCCCTAGAATCGTGAAATTTGGCAAGAAGCAATAATGTCATGTAGCGCATGACATGTATGTAAAGGAAAACATCAGAAAACCGTCGTAAATTTGTAGTTACATACCTACAAAGTACGGAACCCTCGGTGCGTGTCCGACTCGCATTTGACTGGTTTTTTTGATTTCCCATATTTCTATAAGTTAAAAGTAAACAAAAAGTCTTAGAAAATGTGGTCCAAAAATGCATAGTTTCGAAGATATCATGTATCTAAGCTTCATTGATAAATACGAATAATTCATTTTCATTCAATCCAATTATTCATATTTAAAGCTAAGAAAATGCGACGTTGTCATAATTAGGTATTTCACGTAAGGGTGTTTTACATTCGGCGTGATTGTCCGAAAGGGTTACCGCTGGCCCGGAACATAAAGGGCTAAGGAAGGGACACGGGTGGGTTTTAGTCAGTAAGAGTCTGACACTCCCTTCCGCTCCACCCAGAGCGGGAGGGGCCATTTGATGATTTCCCACTATGAAAAAAAAGTGTGTTTTACATTAATAATCGTGACTTTGTCGAATAATTTTAAACAAAAAAAAAATATAATTGAAAAATAATTCATACTTACAGTTGATTCTTTGATAAATATCTAGTCTTATTCATAACCTAGGGTATGTCTACAACGTGTTTCAAAAAAACACGTTGTAGACATATTTACTATGCACGCGAGTCATCATTACTCAGTCTTTGAATAAAATTAATGTGTGGTTTTCCTTGACAAACTAGTTTTAAGATTGCAAAATATTATAAACATGTGTGTTCTATCCGAATCTTGCTTCCTACGGATTGAAGACACGGCCGCGGCTCGCGATCGTGTTCAAAAGGCTCCTGAGTTGGAACTGGTTGGCCAGTTCAATGGGGTATCGTATTACCTAGTAATTGGGTTGTGGAGGTCAGATAGGCAGTTGCTCCATGTAAAATACTGGTATTCAGCTGCATCCGGTTAGACTGGAAGCCGACCCCAACATAGTTGGGAAAAGGCTAACAGATAGTCCTGTAGAGTGGTTGTGAATGATGTGTTATGCTGAGCGATCTAACCTTCTCGTGGTCATTCATAATTTATTCAATAATTTATTTACTTACCTCTTACAAACCTTTAGATCTTAGACACAACAATGAATACATCACATCAACAAAAACATGAATGACATCATGAATTATGACATTTACTAGCTGTGCCCGCGACTTCGATAAGTGTCACTTAAAGAATGTGTACATCCACTCCTTTAGTATAAAGAAACAATCTCTTTTCCCTTTTTAAGTTTTATTTTTTTGCGCGGTACCCTAATTCTTTTTCTAAAATAAAAACAAGCATAAGTTACTCCTTATAACATCAGCTATCTGCCAGTAAAAATCTCGTCAAAATCGGTCCAGCCGTTTCAGAGATTAGCAGGAACAAACGGACAGAAAGACCAAATTTTTATTTAAAAAAAAATATAAAAATACCGTGTATACTTTTGTATGCATTCGTAAAAAGTTGTTATTTTGACATTACAAACAGCTACTTCAATTTTATTTCCTTGTATAGATAAGTTTCTGTGCTTCGGAAAACACGTTAAAGCGTTGGTCCGGATTGTCATTTGTAGATCTTTGACAGTTGTAACGGATAGTCAGAAGCCCGAAAGTCTGACAACCAGTCTTAACATGGAGTATCGTGTTACCCAGTAACTGGGTTGTGGAGCTCAGATAGGCAGTCGCTCCATGTAAAATACTGGTATTCAGCTGCAACCGGTTAGACTGGGAGCCGACCCCAACACAGTTGGGAAAAGGCTAGGCAGCTGATGACATAGCAACGCTTGGGGGCAGAAATAGGTATGATATCTATCTGTTCCAATAGTATATATCGTTTATACAAATGTTTCGGAAAACGTACGTGTGGATGCCAATTTGTAGTAATACTTAGGTACAAATCAAGGTTCTTTGATTTGATTCGAAATTCTAGAGTAAAATTTTCGCCGGCGTGTTTTCAATTACAATGTCATCTTCTCATCTACCTAGCCTCACTCTCTCTCTGTCTACAATGCGTGCCACGAAAGATGAGACTTGACACACCCCGTGGTTTGACTTGCGCAGTACAGGATTTTAGGTATCTTTAGCGGTATGAGATCTGAGTGCGGGACGGGACCGGACGTCATAGGCGCGGCGGAAAGAGCGGGGGAGGCGGGGTCAAGTCTCATCTTTCGTGGCGCGCATTGTACCTCGTATACTTTAGTCAGATACTTTTAGAACAGCGCGCTGTTCTAAAAGTATCTGACTGAAGTGTGATTGCGTAACACAGTAACAAGTTAACAACTGTTGTGTTGAACTTCAAAATAAAAACAGCATGTGTGCAATTCACACGTGGTAGAAGTGAAACCTTCAAAAACACTGTATAATGCTTCCTATCTCATTTTCTCCCACGTTAAATCTTATGAATTTACATGTCTCTTTTTACTGTCGCTTTCTCGTTTCATAAACTTTCAAATCACAACGATGCTAAAGAACATACATACATTCATACATACATCCATCCATCCATCCACACCACACCACACCACACCACACCCACACCCACACCTACACCCCCACCCACACCCACACCCACATCCACATCCACATCCACATCCACATCCACATCCACATCCACACATCCATTAAATGTGATGTCATTTGTACTAATAAATAAAAAACAAAAACACTGTATAATGCTTCCTATCTCATTCTCTCCCACGTTAAATCTTAATTGTCTCTTTTTACTGTCGCTTTCTCGTTTCATAAACTTTCAAATCACAACGATGCTAAAGAACATACATACATTCATACATACATCCATCCATCCATCCACACCACACCACACCACACCACACCCACACCCACACCTACACCCCCACCCACACCCACACCCACATCCACATCCACATCCACATCCACATCCACATCCACATCCACATCCACACATCCATTAAATGTGATGTCATTTGTACTAATAAATAAAAAACAAAAACACTGTATAATGCTTCCTATCTCATTCTCTCCCACGTTAAATCTTAATTGTCTCTTTTTACTGTCGCTTTCTCGTTTCATAAACTTTCAAATCACAACGATGCTAAAGAACATACATACATTCATACATACATCCATCCATCCATCCACACCACACCACACCACACCCACACCCACACCCACACCTACACCCCCACCCACACCCACACCCACATCCACATCCACATCCACATCCACATCCACATCCACATCCACATCCACACATCCATTAAATGTGATGTCATTTGTACTAATAAATAAAAAACAAAAACACTGTATAATGCTTCCTATCTCATTCTCTCCCACGTTAAATCTTAATTGTCTCTTTTTACTGTCGCTTTCTCGTTTCATAAACTTTCAAATCACAACGATGCTAAAGAACATACATACATTCATACATACATCCATCCATCCATCCACACCACACCACACCACACCACACCCACACCCACACCTACACCCCCACCCACACCCACATCCACATCCACATCCACATCCACATCCACATCCACATCCACATCCACATCCACACATCCATTAAATGTGATGTCATTTGTACTAATAAATAAAAAACAAAAACACTGTATAATGCTTCCTATCTCATTCTCTCCCACGTTAAATCTTAATTGTCTCTTTTTACTGTTGCTTTTTCGTTTCATAAAATTTCAAATCACAACGATGCTAAAGAACATACATACATTCATACATACATCCATCCATCCATCCACACCACACCACACCACACCCACACCCACACCCACACCTACACCCCCACCCACACCCACACCCACACCTACACCCCCACCCACACCCACATCCACATCCACATCCACATCCACATCCACACATCCATTAAATGTGATGTCATTTGTACTAATAAATAAAAAACAAAAACACTGTATAATGCTTCCTATCTCATTCTCTCCCACGTTAAATCTTAATTGTCTCTTTTTACTGTCGCTTTCTCGTTTCATAAACTTTCAAATCACAACGATGCTAAAGAACATACATACATTCATACATACATCCATCCATCCATCCACACCACACCACACCACACCACACCCACACCCACACCCACACCTACACCCCCACCCACACCCACACCCACATCCACATCCACATCCACATCCACATCCACATCCACATCCACACATCCATTAAATGTGATGTCATTTGTACTAATAAATAAAAAACAAAAACACTGTATAATGCTTCCTATCTCATTCTCTCCCACGTTAAATCTTAATTGTCTCTTTTTACTGTTGCTTTTTCGTTTCATAAAATTTCAAATCACAACGATGCTAAAGAACATACATACATTCATACATACATCCATCCATCCATCCACACCACACCACACCACACCACACCCACACCCACACCTACACCCCCACCCACACCCACACCCACATCCACATCCACATCCACATCCACATCCACATCCACATCCACATCCACACATCCATTAAATGTGATGTCATTTGTACTAATAAATAAAAAACAAAAACACTGTATAATGCTTCCTATCTCATTCTCTCCCACGTTAAATCTTAATTGTCTCTTTTTACTGTCGCTTTCTCGTTTCATAAACTTTCAAATCACAACGATGCTAAAGAACATACATACATTCATACATACATCCATCCATCCATCCACACCACACCACACCACACCACACCCACACCCACACCCACACCTACACCCCCACCCACACCCACACCCACATCCACATCCACATCCACATCCACATCCACATCCACATCCACATCCACACATCCATTAAATGTGATGTCATTTGTACTAATAAATAAAAAACAAAAACACTGTATAATGCTTCCTATCTCATTCTCTCCCACGTTAAATCTTAATTGTCTCTTTTTACTGTTGCTTTTTCGTTTCATAAAATTTCAAATCACAACGATGCTAAAGAACATACATACATTCATACATACATCCATCCATCCATCCACACCACACCACACCACACCACACCCACACCCACACCTACACCCCCACCCACACCCACACCCACATCCACATCCACACCCACATCCACATCCACATCCACATCCACATCCACACATCCATTAAATGTGATGTCATTTGTACTAATAAATAAAAAACAAAAACACTGTATAATGCTTCCTATCTCATTCTCTCCCACGTTAAATCTTAATTGTCTCTTTTTACTGTCGCTTTCTCGTTTCATAAACTTTCAAATCACAACGATGCTAAAGAACATACATACATTCATACATACATCCATCCATCCATCCACACCACACCACACCACACCACACCCACACCCACACCTACACCCCCACCCACACCCACACCCACATCCACATCCACACCCACATCCACATCCACATCCACATCCACATCCACACATCCATTAAATGTGATGTCATTTGTACTAATAAATAAAAAACAAAAACACTGTATAATGCTTCCTATCTCATTCTCTCCCACGTTAAATCTTAATTGTCTCTTTTTACTGTTGCTTTTTCGTTTCATAAAATTTCAAATCACAACGATGCTAAAGAACATACATACATTCATACATACATCCATCCATCCATCCACACCACACCACACCACACCACACCCACACCCACACCTACACCCCCACCCACACCCACACCCACACCTACACCCCCACCCACACCCCCACCCACACCCACATCCACATCCACATCCACACATCCATTAAATGTGATGTCATTTGTACTAATAAATAAAAAACAAAAACACTGTATAATGCTTCCTATCTCATTCTCTCCCACGTTAAATCTTAATTGTCTCTTTTTACTGTTGCTTTTTCGTTTCATAAAATTTCAAATCACAACGATGCTAAAGAAGTCTTTATTTTGACAGTTCAACAACATTCATTGCGTTATTTACGTCATTGGGCAGAGAAATTTTCCGAAAATTCAAGCAATGGATTAGCAATATCCATCAAAATTATTCAAATTGTGTTTGATAGTGTTACACAGACCATAGCATAGTACTTCCAGGACGAGCTCCGTCACAAGGAGCTCTTTGTTACGACGGCATTAGTATTTTATCCTTTATCATTAAATGTTCAAAACATATTTTCAGTAATCCTCTTTGTCACATTTTCAATTTAGCCTTGCAGACTGGTGCATATCCCTCTCAGTGGAAAGTTTCTAGAGTAACACCTATTCCCAAAACCCAAAACAAAAGCTCCGTTGAAGATTACCGCCCTATCGCAATTTTATCTTCCCCGGCGAAGGTCTTTGAGAACATCCTCCATAATGCCATATACGAGCAAGTAAACAAATATTTATGTAATCAGCAGCACGGTTTCAGAAGTAAGAGGTCAGTTGACACGAATCTCCTGACACTGGTTGAATATGTCTCATCCAGCTTGGACCGCGGGCGTCAGGTAGACGTACTTTATTTCGACTTTCGGAAGGCGTTTGATAGGGTTAACAACGACACGCTGCTGATGAAACTTAGCAAAATCAGTTTTGCACCATCTCTCCTCCGTTTTTTCGCAGACTACCTACGCGATCGTCAGCAGTTCGTTAGGCTCGGTATGTACGAATCAGGCACCTACCACACGCGTTCCGGAGTAAGTCAGGGTTAAATTTTGGGGCCTTTATTATTCTTAATAATGGTTAATGATCTTCCCCAGGTTCTCCGTCATGCAAAATGTCTATTGTATGCTGATGACTTGAAATTGTACCTCGAAATAAACTCCGAGCGTGACTGTTTAGCACTGCAGCAAGACATAGACGCGATATACAAGTGGAGCTTTGATAATAAGATGGAATTTAATCCCTCCAAATGCTTTGCAATGACATTCGGTCGAATGCGGCACCCAGTTAATTATGAATATAATTTAAATAACAATACCATCATGAAAACATCAGCCATGAAAGATCTGGGAGTCACATTCGACCGAAAGCTCACTTTCCACGACCACATCGCCAAGGTAGCTAAGGAATCCTACCAAAGATTGGGTTTCGTTTTGCGTAATTGCCGTGATTTTCGCTCCGCACATGCCATCAAAATTATATTTAATGCACTCGTACGTAGCAAATTGGAATCTAGCTCCTGCGTGTGGAATCCACACGAAAGTACCTACGTACTTATATTGGAAAAGGTACAAAAAGCTTTCCTTAGGTTTCTTTATAAGCGTAAACACGGCTATTACCCATACCTCTATCCGACTAAATTTCTACTGGGATGCCTCGGATATAACTCGTTAGAGGTAAGGCGAGCAAAAGACCAGCTCACCATAGCCTGTAAGACGCTCCGTGGCAATATTGACGCGCCTGATCTACATGCTGTTCTGGCTTGCTTCTTTGTGCCAGACAACTACTGCCGCGGCAGAAGGCACAGGCTGTTTGCTGTGCCTCCATGTCGCACAGTTGCCCGTGCGAAGTCCCCAATACCACGTACTCTGGCCGCACTTAATGATCTCTTGGACTCTAATCCAACAAACGATCTGTTTGCGGACGAGTGGACGAAGATTTTGTCGGCATGTCAGAAGTATTGTGAGAGGGATGTATGAAAGTGTTGTTAACTTTTTATTTGATTTTATATTTAATGTTTTATATGTGTCTTTAACTTCTGTAATTGGTTGTAAACCGTTTTAGTTAAAGAATAAATAAATAAATAAATAAATAAATTAGTATCCTTTTTAGGGTTCCGCACCAAAATGGTAAAACGGAACCCTTATGGTGAGACTCAGTCTGTCTGTCTGTCTGTCACAGCTGGATATCTCAAGAACTACTAATGCTATCAACTTGAAATTTGGAATAGTTTTAGATGACGTTGGCCCAACTATTTTGCAAATAAATAAGAAATAAAAATGTATGTATATTTTTTGTAACAGGGACTGAAAGGGGGTCTGAAAAATTCGAAGTGGGGCTACTAGGGCATGTGGGGTATCTTGTGAAAGAGCGCAGTTTGCACATTCTCTAACATTTTTATTTTAGACCGCATAGTTTTCGACTTTTGATGAAAAATTAAAAACCGTCCTCTCCTTATCTGTGAAGTTTGCAAAAAGAATCTGAAATTGTTCTATATGATAGAAGTTTATGTAAAGATTACAGGAAAAATAAAACGAAGTCTCTAAATAGCACACTTTTTCAGAAATCATCAACAAAAGTTACATTAGTTCCATTATCGGTCAAGAGATGGCGCTGAAAAAATTCTCTGACAAATATAGGCCTCGCCGATGAAAATTTAAAAACATGATGGTACGGAACCCTCGGTGCTCGAATCCGACTCGCTCTTGCCCGGTTTTTTTAGTTGGTGTAGACTGTAGGTACAGCCGCCAGCATATCAAGCTACTACAATCTGTCAAATTTCTTTAACAGATTTTCAACATTATCACTAAAGCATAAGGTTTTTTTTTTTTTTTTTTTTAATCTTTATTTAAAGAGCTTTTTCGCTAAATGCGAATATGACACTCTATAGGTATACAAAAAAATAACATTAATTTACATAAGTGAATTTTACAGCTAGGTTCTGGGTCTGTTCTTCAAGGCGAACTTAACCATATTTATTACAGGAATTATATTATCCGATAACGGGTTTGATAGGTTTATGTTATGCGCGCCAATTTGTGTTCTGAGCGATTGATTCCGGACACATCTCATCAAAATATGATACGTGTCCTCATCTTCGTTACACGTACTGCAAACAGGTGATGTTAACTTATTCATCATAAAACCGAATTTATTGAGAGGCATATGTCCTGAACGAAGCCTTAATAATATGGTTAAGTCCTCCCTGGTAACAAAACACTTATCAATCCAAGGTGAATATGAAGGCTGTGAATGGATTGTTCTATACCAAATGCCTTTTTCCCTGGAACGAAGATCAAAGTAGTCTTTCCAATTTTGTAGACATATATTTTTAAGGACAGGAATGTAGTCCGTGTAATGACAATTAGCTACGAAATCTGTGCCATCCGAACATGCTTGTTTTGCCAAATAATCTGCCTTGTCATTACCATCTATGCCTATATGGGACGGAATCCACTGAATTATTATTTGTTTACCTTGAGATTTTAGTTTTAAAATTGATTTTATGATAGTGTAGGCTATCGGTCTACCTCGAAAAGTCGAGGTGCATCGAGCCAGATGTTGAATGGAACTCTTTGAGTCTGTATAAATAATATATTTGCCTTGGTCCAGGGATTCAATAAATGATAACGCTTCAGAAATGGCTATGAGTTCGGCAACCATGATAGACACATTGGTGGAAATTTTAAATTTCACGTAACATTCAGTTTGTTCGTCATAGAATGCGCATCCTATATGATTTCCGTCTTTTGATCCGTCCGTATAGATTTTATAAAATTCTGAATATTTAGACATACATTTTAATGTTTCTTCTTTTACTTTAGAAATACTATATTTATTCTTTGGTTTATTGATTAAATCTAAGTTGGTTTTTAATACATTATTTAAATCAATATCAGCCATCCATGTGTCAAAGGAAAACATTTCTAGTTGTTTACAGGAGGTGATTGGAAATTCTTTTAATTTATTGTGAATGATGGCGAGCAGGGGCACTTTTTTATTTCTTTCATTATGATACTTGTCACTTAATTTTTGTAATGTTGACGTAACTGTATTAGAATTATAAGAGTTAATTTTTAACCAAAATTTTCCTGCCAAAAACCATCTTCTAATCTCCAATGGTGGTAAACTAAGCTCGCATTCCATGACATGGGTAGGTGTAGTCCTAATAAATCCTCCAATTACCCTCATACATTGATTTTGTGTAACATCTAACTTATGTAAATATTTCTTGGCACTTGTATTGTACAAAAAACTAGCATAATCTAAACGACTTCGAATAACTGATATGTATAACCTTCTTAAGTGCTTTTGGTGTACCCCCCAACCAGACCCAGACAAAACTTTAAACACGTTAAGGAATTTATGGGTTTTCTCAACAATTTCATTTAAATGTTTCCCCCATCTAAGGGAACAATCCATCCACAGACCCAAATACTTAACACAGTCCACTACAGGTAATGAAGTACCATTTACATTAATATCAACTGGATATCTAGAATATTTACGACCTTTATAGAAGAGACATACTTTACTTTTGGAAGCTGATATTTCAAGACCCAAACCTGCTAGAATAGATATAGTGTTGTTCAGCATGTGTTGAATATCAGTTACGGCGTCTACAATACGTTGGCTTGTTACATATATAACTATATCATCTGCATATTGAGACACAACTACGTCATGATAGACTTGTTTACAAATTTGAATGGTTGCCACATTAAATAGTAATGGTGATAACGGATCCCCCTGCGCTAATCCAATTCCCGTATTTCTGTGCATAGACATAGTGTCACATTTAATGAGCAAAGATCTCCTTTTCAAAAAATTAAACAAATATGAACATATTTTAGAACCCGCTCCTAAATTATCTAAAATTATTAATAAATTGTATATATCAACATTATTATAGGCATTATTTATGTCTATAAAGCAAGATAAAGTAAATGAATTCATGGCAAAGCCATGCTGTATTTTAGACACAAGACTAGAAAGACAATCCAGACAAGAGCGTGTTTTCCTAAACCCCACCATGTTATTAGAAAATAAATTGTTTTTTTCCATGTACCACTCCAATCTTTTATTGAGAATTGTATGAAAAGTCTTGCACAAGCAAGACATCAAGGATATTGGCCTAAGTGAATCTAATGAGTCGGGATTTCTTCCTAGCTTTGAAATGGGGAAAATACGGATATCACGCCACTGTCTGGGGACAAAACCGTTTTGTAAAAATAAATTGTATAAATTAATTAATATAAGTTTAGCATTAGTAGGTAGATTTTTTAACATTGAAAAAGATATACCGTCACAACCTGGAGCTGTATCTGATGATTTTATACTTTTCTCTAATTCATGCTGGGAAATACATTTTTCTAAATCTAGGTTACAGGATTTAAAACTTGGCTCCTTATTACTAACATAATCAGGTGTCAGACTTTGTAACAATTTACTTGCTTGAGTTTCACTTACATACCGGTTTCGATTATTGTGATAGCCTTTATACCATTTCATTTTTCTCCACATATCATTAGTACAGGTTGAACAATCAATTGATGAACAAAAGTTTTGAAACGACGCACTTCTCGCTCTTCTTAAGTCTCTTTGCGCAATACTAATTTTAGATTTTAACAACGATAAATTATTAGGAGTAGGGTTACCACGAAACTGAGCGAGTGCAAGTCTTCGTTCCGCCACATTTTTGGACAACGCGGTAGTCCAGTAGGGTTTTGGTCTAAAGTTATTGCTAGGGTTTTGATTTATTTTTATCACTGGAATGTGGTGCTCCGCAGCTTTATTTAAAATATCCAAAAAATTGTCGTATGTCTGTTGTAAATCATATGTGATATTAAAATCATAAAAGGCCTCCTCCAAATATAGGCGGTACTGCTGCCAATTAGCCATGTTAAAGTTTCTTTTAATATCAGGTTGTCTGGATGATACACAGTTGACTGAGATTTTAATGATAAGGTGATCGCTTCCTAGGCATTCATTGGTCACAGTCCAATCATATTTCACAGCAATATCTGTTGTTATGAGTGACACATCAGGGGATGATTTTTGTAAGCCTCCGTCTACCCATTTAATTCTGGTCGGAGCTCCATCATTCATCACTGTAAAGTTGTGACCCAACAGGGAATCAAAAAGTTGTTTGCCCCTTGTGTCATTTTTACATGACCAGTTACTATGGTGTCCGTTAAAATCTCCAAGCAGCAAAGTTTTGTCATCACAGATTGATAATAGATCATCCCAATCCTGTAGACACGTGCGCACAGAGGGTGGGCAGTAAACGGATATAATATTATTCAGGGACTCACAATTATATACCTTCACGCGTATGATTTCAAAACCGGGATTTCCAGTCTGACATTGAGCAACCTGGGCTTTAATTGAGTGGTGGACTAAAATTAAAACTCCTCCATAACCGTCCCATCTATCTTTCCGATATACATTATATCCACTAACTCGTAGGTTAAACTCAGGTTCCAACCAGGTCTCTGTCAATGCAGCAATATGTATCTTTTCTTGAGAAAGAAGGGCTTCTAATTCATTTAACTTTCTTTTTAGGCTTTGGCAGTTCCATTGAATAATTTTTAATTCATAATTACCTTTAGTTTTCTGGGCCATTGTTCGCAAAAAACTGAAAACCGGACAAGTCAAAAATCTTATCTAAAGTCAATTGTATGAACCACTCAAATAGTATGTGAAAACAAGTTTTAATTTTATTAGTTATAGTATCTTTCTTCTTAAACATAACTTCCTTAATTTTTTTACGTAACTCCCTTATTTTGATAGTTGTAGTGTCTTTTTTGTAGTCTTTAGATTTTTCAGCATCTTCTTCTTCTTCCTTTTTGCTATTATCACAATCCGAATCAGAACATATACATTCCCACTCATAGGATAAACCCGTATCAATATTTTTCTGACTATGTTGTTTTTTTTTTGGTTTGTTAGCACGTGAAGTGGAGGGGACTACTGGATCTGCTGAACTTTTAGTAACTTCAGTTGTCATCGAATTGGGTAGACAAGCAGAAGAATATAACTGCCGCGGCGTTTTTTGAAAAGGGGTTGTACTTATATGTTCAGTCACATATTGGGGTACAGAGTATGGTGCAGAATTAACTGTATTATAGGTTTCTTTCTCTGGAATTGGAGTCGAAGATGGAACGTACAAGGTAAGAGCTTTTTTGTAGGTACAGTTGAACTGAGACATTATACTTCTAATTTTCTTCTCCTTTTCATACATAGGACAAACTTTACTCAGTGCCATGTGATCCCCTTTACAATTAACGCACTTATATGAAGTCGTTTCACAACATTCGTGGTCTTTGCTACATTTAGGGCAAACAATTTTCTTGTTGGGACATATTTTTTTGTAATGACCGAATTTCCAACAATTCGAACATTGTGTGACTGGATAAACATATGGCTCCACATTTATTCTAATACCATACATTCGTATATACGCCGGTAACGAGGAACCTTTAAAGCATACTCTAAAAGTCTCACTCTCAGTCCATCCGGAACCATCTGTCTGTCTACGACTAAGCCGTTTAACGGATATTATTTCTGTATCAGACGTCAAACTATCTATTATTTCGTCCTCTCTGCAATCGAGTTCTATGTTTTTAATTATTCCGTAAGTTTTTTCCACTTCCATGGTTTTTGAGATAGCCCATTTCTTTTCCTTAAATTCTGTACAGTTAATTAACTTTTGTAAATCTATCTCACTTTCAAATTGTAACATCACTTTAAAGTGATTAACATATTTTATGCGTGAAATACGACTGATATTGTTAGCTTGCAATAGTTTAGCTAATTTAAACTGTTTAGGTAGGGCTTCCTTACAAGTGATTGAAACTTCTATTTTATCTTCGTTGTCTAGAGCAGCCAGGTTACTTAAACTCTTGTATCTTTTTCTGTTTTTATTTTTATTAATAACAGTCCAGTTATCATCTATGTCATAAATTGTTCTTTTATTTCGTGTTTGTATGTTATGATTTGTTTGTTGGTCTTCTAAGTTTATCTCCATCTCGTCTAATTGTGTATTGTCTTCTCTCTCTTGGGCATTCGTCTGCATGTTAATTGTGTCAGTATTATTCACTAATGGATTGGGACTCGACATTGTTTACACTTCGCGCGGCCACACAGGTAGCCGTTATCGCGACGCCCGCCGACCCGAACACGTGCGGTGCCGGTGGCGTCACAAAAATAGGTTTAAACGACAAGTAATTAGCTTGCTATTGTGCACGTCAATCTCGACCGTTGGACGAACACACACTGTAAGCATAAGGTTCAAAGTTGATTGGGAAAATTTGACAGTTTCGGGTAGGTTGATGTGCTGGCGTCTGTACAAGACTAAGAAAATTAAGGATAATAAAATACTGTCAAACATTGGCCATTTTCATTACCATATTTTATAGAAACGTTTAATTTGAACAGATGTTCGACGCGGTTATTTGCGCCGAATAAGCATTAGGTATTATAATTGAATTCCCATGTATGTACGTAATGAATAACATTTTATTATGTGTTTTAGCTAGGTAAATGACCTCCGCCACGTGTAACAAAAAAAAGGACTATAAGTACTCCATTTGTTTAGGTAATTAAATAAAGGTAAACAAAAAATCACGTGACATAGTTAATCGACTGAACGTAATACCAATCACTTCAGTTGTCATGCGACGTCACAGCTGTACTCTTCAATTTAGCAATATTATTAAGAACTCGGACAAAACTCAACGCTTGACTGCGGACAGGCAGATCGCGCGCGTTCCCGCTCACGCGCCGCTCCCCGCCCCGCGCTGCCAGTCTGCCCAAGCACTCAGAGTTGCCGAGAATCCAGCTGAATGTCGAGCAGTAGGAGAGGCTTATTCCCAGCATTGGACTACTATAGGTTGATGATGGTGATGATGAACATTTGAGGCAACATTTTGCTTTGAATAAAACGCTGACTGATGAAATACGTACTTTTTAATCTACAACAACTTTCTCGCCAAAACACCATTGACCCGCGCTATTCGGGTTATTAACGATCTTCACGTGAAGATCGATATATTTACATGCCATTTGAGTGAACTCGCAAAAATACTGCTGTTCTTTTTATGTTATAATGTAGATTAGAGTAGGCTATATATTGTTGTTTTTTATTTTGTTTTATTTAGGGAAGTCCATAATATTATTTTTAGATGAAATACTTGTATTACTAGTTTTTACGTTTTTCATAGTTTTAAATTGTAAGTTCTTAAGTTCATTTTAAGACCACGCTATATATCGCATTAGGTATACACCTGTAATGATAGTGGTAGAGGGATTTTAATAAATAAATAAAAACGAAATATTAAAAAAATATATTTATTTGTTAGAAAATATGTATACACTGAATAAACTTCTTATACTTAGGGCTGATTTTTCCAACGCCAGATAACTTTATCGGAGGAATCATTTTATATTTTTGACAGTTGTTCCATACAAAAACTGTCAGACGTCAATGAGGGTTTTCGTGAAAATTTACGACACCAGTTGGCACCACTGTGACAAGAGGTCTTCCAATACGGAAAAGATTACGACTGAAGGACATGTATCCATGGTCATGATAAATTAAAAAAAAAAGGTCTTCCAATATAAAATATATGATGACGTTCATCATTCGATTCATTCATTCGTTCATCATTCAGTCATGACTAAAGAAAATATAGGCTCTTTGACAGATGCCTGGACCTGACGTGTCAGTGCTGCCACCTAGCGAGCGTCATTTCAGAAAACCCTCATTACATTCCACGAATAATAAAAAAAAAATCAAAATCAAAAGTCATTTATACTAACTACTACTAGGCTGAGAATCAGCACTTTTCGAACGTCAAAATTACAAAAGACAGTCCCTCAAAACGCCCGCCCTTCACCACTTCCTAGTGCTTACGCTGAGGAGAAGAAGTGGCGCAAGGAACTCCCTAAAATTATCGGTCGATTGAAAAATCAGTCCTAAATTAGGTAACTAATAACCTAACCTTACTAAAACTATTAACTAACATAAAATACCTTTTATTTAATAAATACATAATTTACACAATTAATTAATAAAAATAACAAAATTAAATCCTAACTTAACTAAAAACAGAAACTAAAAAATAGTGTCGAAAAATTCATCCGTATCGCTGTCGACTGGTAATGTACCCAAGAGACCATCGCCATTACAACGTGGTAATGCCGCCAGCATTACCACGTTGTATGGCGATGCTTATCCTCTGGCTAAGATAAAAGCCAGCCCTTGGGTCACGGGAAGAGTCAACCAGCCGTTTAGAAATTTCTTTAAAAAGACCATGAGCACTCGGACCCCACGGCCCGAGGGTTTCAATCCCAAACGGCTCGAAAATATAATTTCCTATAGGGTTTATTATACATAAAATTAATTCAAAATAATGTTAGACACAACAACACATCAAATTATAGTCCGCGCGGACGGGGGTGAGGGCGGCGGGGTTTTTTTTTTGTGGATGGGAAATCATCAAATGACTCCTCCCGCTCTGGGTGGAGCGGAAGGGAGTGTCAGACTCTTACTGACTAAAACCCACCCGTGTTCCTTCCGGGTGGGTTTTAGTCAGTAAGGGTCCTATTGTTCGCAACGCACGTACTGAGTAATGACAAAGCGCCCCCGCCCCTCCGTCCCACCGACCGTCAATCCGACCCTAACTGTTCCCGGTGCAAAGGTATCCAAAACGCTTGCTGCATTGCCACATTGGATGACAATGGATAACCTTTGCACTAAGAACGAGCCGGAGCGGGAGCCATCCGTTTTGTCACGGAGCTTGTGCCTATCTCACTAATGTAATAATGAGCTTCTTGGCCTCAGTGCCCCAACCAGCCATGGTCTCAACGGCAATACAGGGTTATTGGTAAAACATTAACAACCTCTTAAGAGGTCATTGTACTCATCATTATGAACAACTTTTATTATGGGACCAAACCTGAAATCGCGAAAAAAAAAAAATATTTTTATTTAATTTATTTATTTATCACAAACACAACTATCATTACAGGCAATAATCCTAATGCGGTAGCGTGGTCTTTAGTTACATTCTAAATTACAATTAAAGCTACTAGTTATATATTAGCATAACATAATACAAACAATGTTACCTTAACAACTTTACAATTAAATGTTCCCTACATTTTGACGAGTTATACCGAACGTAAATGTAGGGAACAGCTGATTTTTTTTCGCGATTTCAGTTTTGGTCCTAGTAAAAGTTGTTCATAATGTCATCATTATGAACAACTTTTTTTTTAAAACATTTTATCAACCTCCTAAGAGATCATTCTACTCATGTACTATGACCTCTTAAGAGGTTGTTAATATTTTACCAATCACCCCGTATAATAGTAATTACATACTTAATTTATTCAAAATAAATCTACAACAGTTTTCTTCTGAAAGCCGCAGCATTTAATACTTTATTGTAGGTTATGTGTGAATATTATGTGCGTTACAGTGCGTGCCACGTAAGAAGAGACTTGACCCCGCCTCCCCCGCCTCTTTCCGCCGCCCCTATGACGTCCGGTCCCGTCCCGCACTCAGCCCTCATACCGCTAAAGATACCTAAAATCGTGTTCTGAGCATGTCAGACCACGTGGTGTGTCAAGTCTCTTCTTACGTGGCACGCATTGTACTTAACCTGGGTCAAATGATCTTATTTCCTTTCTTTCTTTTCTATAGGCTTCTTTGCCATCCAACAACTAAAAAAGTCTTAATCCATCACAATCTTCAAGGCCATACAATGCTCTCAATCCAAGTTATGTAGTGTAATACTTTGGTGAACAGTCCAGAACTGCCCGCGGTACCACAGGTCCTGTCAAATGATGATACACCCAGGATGCTCGGGGCACAGTCGAAGAGTTTGGAGGTGGCTATCAAGGGGCTGCCACTGTCGCTCTGGGGAAGAAAAAACATTGATTAGTAATGTGGGCTTTACTAATGTCCAAATCAACAATGCCTACAGGATTTTGTTAGGGCTGCCTCGGTACTGCAGTGTGTAGGGGATGTTCGCTGAGTCGCGCATGGACTGCTTCTTTGCGACGATGCGGAAACGGTGCACGTCCTTGGTGCGCAGGATCCGCGCCAGCTCCAACACCATCTTGAAGATGATGGCTGAGAGGTTCGACTGTCACTACATTAACTCCCGCTCTGGGTGGAGCGGAAGGGAGTGTCAGACTCTTACTGACTAAAACCCACCCATGTTCCTTCCTTAGTTCCCTTTATGTTCCGGGCCAGCGGTAACCCTTTCGGACAAACACGCTGACCATTAAGAGTTACCCCTTGGTCAGACTGATTGTCAGTTTTACGCGCTAGCTACTCGTTAACTACCACAGTACTCTTGTTTCATAAATATTTAATCATAATTATATATCATACCTGACAAGGGTCCGTAGGTTTCTTCGTGTCTCCATAGCATGTCTGTGAGATGCCATTGTACCCATTTACTAATAAATCGTGAACTGGGTAGAAGATAGCACACTGTATGTCATCGAATTGCTGGAGAGTGGTCTGAAATTATAAATGATCATATTAACAATTTAATGATGAAACTTCAAAAAAAAAAAATCGGTTGTCTGTAAAGTCGGTTTACGGACGATAGTTGAACGTGACAACGTCATAAGAAAATACTGATGGAATAGTTGCATTGCATTTGTTAATATTCGCTTGCACTTCAAGCTGCCATGGAACGCTACAGAGCGAGGCCGCGAGGTAACGCTACATGAGTCATGTTTTTTCGTGAGTGCAACCAGCTTCATCGATTTATTAGACGTTGTCACGTCAAAAAACATTCATAAAAATCAATCGTTCATTTGTAAATGAACGATCGTTCGTTTGTTTTTGTTTTTTTTTTTGTATATGTTTTTTTTTTTTTTTTGTTTTGTTTTTTTTTTACATGGTCATTTTAAATTAGCCAGCGTAACTTCGCAGACGTGATGGGATATGGATTTTTATCGATATCTAAATATGACAAAAAAAAAAATTGATGATTTTTTTTTTGAGATATTGACCGCTGGTAGTGTTGTTACTTGAAGTGTGAGTTGATAAAATCTGTTTTATCGTGTTGAGATATTGATAAAAAAACTGATTTTTAAAGTGATATTTTAAGTGACTACATTACAGATATAGATACATCTAATAGATAACGCAAGAGTAACTACTTCGCGTGCCCAGCTTACATACAAAAATCGTAAGCCGCCACTTTCGCGTTCAGTCCTGTGTACTGCTGGCTGGGTGAGCGTGAGCGCTGGCGCTAGGACCCGGGGGGGGCGAGGGGGGTGCCGCACGCGGCGGCGTCTTTGAATCCATTTAATTTTCCCATCAACACTATCAACACTATTTTATTTATAATAATACTTAGCTTTAAAAAAAAAAGTTTTGGTCATTGTATTAAGGCTCCTTCAAACAGGCGCGACACGCGACAAAATCGCGCGCAACACAGTACCGGTCCGTAAGTCGCGCAGCGAGCGGTGTCTTTGTGTCGCACGCGATTCGCGTCGCGCATCGCGCCTGTTTGCAGGAGCTTTAAGGCTCGTACACACAGGCGCGACGCGACACGCGACACAAAGTCACCGCAAGTCGCGCAACGAGCGGTGCCTTTGTGTCGCGTGTCGCGTCGCGCCTGTTTGCATGAGCCTTTATGCTATTAACTCAATACTCGAACTGGTATGTATAAGCTCTTGTGTTAATTATGTTACACGTAGTACATCATACAAATATTCGTCCCGTAAGTGAATCAAACGAGCAACCAATGGCTCACTGCTTCAAAAGAATCGTAAAGAAATTCTCACCTGTGTCAAAGTTCCCTGGTCTTCGCCATGCTTATCCCAGACAAGGATATTTGCTTCTGTAAATATATCAGTTGTATTTGGATCTGAATGCAGACAGGCGGGCAGCACCTCTCTGCTGAAAGTTATCCTGGAAAATATAGAAAGGTTTTGGCATTAAGGGGCTTACAGGACCTAAACACAAAAAACGCAAGTTTTAGAAACAATAAAAGTATATGATCGACTACAGTAAATAAAATCAGAAAAATATATGATATTCTTCAGGATATATGCTAGGTGATGCGATAGAAATAAGACATGAAGATACCCCTAAAAACTTTAATTTTACAATAAAATCCATACTAATATACACACAATCATTCTGTTTTTTGGCAGATTATTCTACAAGCAACATACTATACTAGTGTTTTAGTCCAAACAATAGTTCATCATCATCATCATCAGCCAATAATGTTCCCACTGCTGGGACACAGGCCTCCTCTCAGTGAGAGGGAGTGGGCCGTAATCCACCATGCGGGCCCAGTGCGGGTTGGTAGATGTCACATGTCTTCGAATTTTTGGTTCTAGGATGTCACGATGTTTTCCTTCACCGTTTTGTGAGCAGTGGTGATGAAATAATTTACACAAAGTAAAGCGCCTGTCTGGGTTCGAACTAGAGATGTTACGGAAGTCGTTTTATCGGAACCGGAACCGGAGTCGGAGGTTTTAAATTTGATTGATCGGAATCGGAACCGGAATCGGAACCGGGGCGGAAGTCGAACAAAGATGTCTTAAGGGGCCTTCCCTTAAAACATCTTTCTTCTACTTTCTTCTACTTTCTTCTAACATCCACAAACAAAACAATAAACTGAGATTTCGAGTAAGAGTTCAGTGTGTATAAAATAAACAAACATTACCCTGGCAACAAGTTAAAACTTGTTTGTAGGGGCTCTAGTCTCTTGTATCGCTGCGTTTTAAACTTCGGTCTAACTCCGATTCAAAATTATCGGAACCGAAATCGGAATCGGAGGTGTAAAATTAATCGGAAGTTCCGACTTTTCGGAATCGGAACCGAAGCTCCGTAACATCCCTAGTTCGAACCTACGACCTACAACTCGTAAGTCGCGGCCGTTACCACTTGGCCACCACTGCTCTCCAAACAATAGATGTTTTGTAATTAAATAATGGCTTCATACTTTGCAATAAATTACCAGGGTTGTGTCATCGCGCTTCTCTTTCTTTTCTATAGCCTTAGGTCATGTAAGCCCCTTAATCTAAGTATCTAGTTTTTTTTCTCATAGGACTTTTTACCGTTACAACTGCTAGGACACAGCCCACAGGCCTCCTCTCTGTGAGAGGAGAGGGGCTATAATCTTCCACGCGAGCCCAGTGCGGGTTCGTGGGTGTCATATTATGTCGCAAGAGGTACAATGCGTGCCACGAAAGATGAGACTTGACACACCACGTGGTTTGACTTGCGCAGAACACGATTTTAGGTATCTTTAGCGGTTTGAGGTCTGAGTGCGGGACGGGACCGGACGTCATAGGGGCGGCGGAAAGAGCGGGGGAGGCGGGGTCAAGTCTCATCTTTCGTGGCACGCATTGTACTATGAAAGGGATTAATATTATAAAGAGGTAAAAGTGAGTTTGTATATAGAGGGTAATCTTCGGAACTCCTCATTCGATTCCGATAATTATGTCACTGATGGGAAACTACAGTATTGGCGAGTAATATGATATATTTTATGTTAAAACAAGATATTTCACGCGAACGAAATTGCGGGTAAAAGCTTGTTGAAATCTATACTTACTATTATAAAACTGAAGAGTTTGTTTGTTTGGTTGAACGCGCTAATCTCTGGAATTACCAGTCGGATTTGAAAAATTCTTTTTGCATTTGATAGCCCAATTTTTGAGGAAGGAGCCGAGCAAAAAGAAAAAAATCGGTTGTCTGTAAAGTCGGTTTACTGACGATAGTTGAACGTGACAACGTCATAAGAAAATACTGATGGAATAGTTGCATTGCATTTGTTAATATTCGCTTGCACTTCAAGCCGCCATGGAACGCTACAGAGCAAGGCCGCGAGGTAACGCTACATGAGTCATGTTTTTTCGTGAGTGCAGCCAGCTTCATCGATTTATTAGACGTCACGTCAAAAAAAGTCAGAAAGAACGCTAAGCAGAAACGAAGTAGGTAATAGCACGGGCAGGCGATGCGATGCGACGGGTTGGGTCGGAGTAACAAAAAATTTCACGCGGACGATGTCGCGGGTAAAAGCTTGTCGAAATAATAATTATAAAGAGAAAAGACTTGATGCTGTCTATCTTCGTTTGTTTGGCTTTCACGCTAAAACGGCCGAAATGATTTGGATTAAATTAGGCACATGGGTATAGAATAGAATAGAATAGAATAGAATAGAATAGAATAGAATAGAATAGAATAGAATAGAATAGAATAGAATAGAATAGAATAGAATAGAATAGAATAGAATAGAATAGAATAGAATAGAATAGAATAGAATAGAATAGAATAGAATAGAATAGAATAGAATAGAATAGAATAGAATAGAATAGAATAGAATAGAATAGAATACTCTTTATTATGTACACCATATAAACCACCACCACCACCATACCATGACCTGGATTAGGACATTTGATACTTTTTATCCCGATATTTCTACGAGATCGAGATTTAGGCGGGCGAAACCGCGGGGCGCAGCGAGTAAGTAATAATCGTATGCTCACGTCTTCTCAGTCTCAAGCAGTGCGATGTCATTGTACTTGGAAGGTGGCTGGTACTCCGGGTGAGCTTTGATCCTTTTAACATTGTATTTCTGCCACATTCTGGGAGGGTCTGTACGTTTGTTGATGCCTACAGCTACATATTTCACAGGTCCTCTGAAAATTAGAACAGTCTAATGTCTGAAAAATATTTAAGAACTCTTTAAGTAATAACAGCTGCACAGGCCGATCGATCAGGTTAAGCTACGCTCGCCGCGGTCGGTCCGAGGATTAGTGACCATCGAGGCCCCTCCGTGCCCCGGAAAGCACGTCCAGCATGTCATTCGTAGACCTTTGACAATCGTGAACGACTTGTCAATTTCTTGCTGACTTTTTTTTCAAACGTTGCCCTTGCCCCACACTAGGAATTTCTCCTGTATTGTGGGTACGTTTACAAACATTAAGGTGCAGCGCAGACGACAGACTATCCGTGACGCACTTTTTAGTCTGTGAAAATAGAACCTATGCAATTATATATGCAGTATCGCACACGACGCGCAAAAAGTCCGGCGCACAAAAAATCGATGTATTCCTCCTTGTAATTCGGGCAGACCGCACCGCGCCCGCCGGGCCGCGCCGCTCCGCACAAGAAGTGTGTGAAAAAAATTGAACGTTTGCTTCAACGCGCGCTAACGCAGACGGCGCGCACTTTAGTCGGCCATCTGCATTTGCTAGGGGTGGACGTAACGCACGCGATCTATTATCATGGCGCCAGAGGTCGATGTAACGATGTTAATTCAAGAAATACAAAACAGACCAGCAATTTATGATACTTCTAAGGCAGAATATCATGATAGACATTTAAAAAGAATGTATGTGAATGAATGTGTGTGTGTGTGTTTATGTGCGTCGTGTGCGTTGAGTCTGTGAAAAATCCGCGACTGACTTTTTGCGCGCCATGCAGACTTTTTGTGCGCCGCAGACTCGATCGCACAAAAAGTGTGCCGTCTGCGCTGCACCTTAAACTCACATACACAAACAGCCAGACCCGGAAAAACTACTTGTAGGTCGTACAAATATTTGCTCCGTGCGGGAATCGAACCAGCGACACGCAGCGCAGCAGTCAATCGCTTCACCACTGCGCCAACCGTGCCGCCATCTTGTTGTTGTGACTTTTTATTGTCGTCGTTTTGTTAGTCGTTGTTCAGTTGTTTTACATAATGGAGTTGTTTTGCAAAACAACTAATGGTTTTACAAAACAGCGGATTCTAGAATCCATCTGCGATATATACATACACAGCTGCCTACACCTTCGCGGGAAACTACTTCATGTTATACTTACAGCTTATCTTTGGAAATACAGTGAGCTGCCGTTAGAATGAATCGGTCACTGATGATAGTCCCAGCACAAAGCCATTCAGCTGATTGTTTGTCAGCCCCGTATCCCAGCAATGCCTGGAAAAGTAAATCTTTGTGTTATTAACAGTGATCGGAGTAGGTAGAGCTGTTTTTGCTACTTGCGACATGCGGACATAACATGGATATGCCAAATATTTCCCGGAATCCCGGGAATTCTCGGAATATATAATAATATTTCCTTGTGCAGTAAAGTATATTTAGTATTGTTTTTAACAGTTTTACTTAATTAATTCATATTTCACGAAGCTACCTCTAACATTCCAGGATCCCTGTGTGTGTATATAAGTAAGTATATACTGTTTGGGTGCTCACCTACTACCTGCTCATAACTGCCCACTTATCCATATTAACTCATTTAAATCAATCGACAATTTCAAAATCCCGGGATTTCAGAGGCATATCCATGTTTACATCAATGTTTGCGGTCATTCACCCCAAACAGCTCTACCTACTCCGACCACTTTTTTTTTGTTTCTTTTTTTTTTTTTTTAAACTTTGCCCCACACTAGGAATTACTCCTGTATCGTGGGTGCGTTTACAAACATATAAAATCACATACACAAACAGCCTGACCCGGAACAACGACCTGCAGGTAATACAAATATTTGTTCCGTGCGGGAATCGAACCCGCGACACTCAGCGCAGCAGTCGATCGCTCAGCCACTGCGCCAACCGTGTCGTCTATGGTTATTAACCAGCGAATCCTTCTCGGAATCTATAATGTATCTAGGAATGATGTGTAGGTAAAGGATGACTTCCACCAAATGGCTCGCAGCGCAACGGTACTCTAAGTGCGTAACGCTATCAATCGGAATCTGAATGATTTTGAAGCAAATTGTTAATCCATTGCTTCATAAGTTCGAAAAAATGTGTCTGCTCAACACGTAAATAACGCAATGAATGTTGTCTGTCAAAATGAAACCGATTCCGATTGATAATGTGTATACGTAATTGCATCGTCTTCACATATTATGATTATAGCAAAATATTGAAAGAATTTTAAAAGAGTAACGGTGGAGTTTCTTGCCCGTTCTTCTCCATACGAAAACTACCTTTTGGAAGGGGCGACTAGAATCAATTCTATTTGTTGTAATTTTTGACGTTCAAAAGTGCCTTTTATGTGCCTATTTGAAATAAATGCTTTGACTTTTTTGACTTTTGAAGGATAAGGAAAGGATACGAACGGATGCGGCGACAGCCGATCGCGTCAGGCAGGATGTCGACACATACGATCAGCTCCGTACCGTCGTCGCTTGCGAACGTATCCATTTCTGCGTCTAGTCAAATAGTAATTTCATTCCTACCGTGTTGACGTGTTCTAATTTTTGAAAATTGAGTTGACGTAATTTTGTTATTGTATTGTTGGCTATTGTCACACGAGTAGACAACAGAAAAAGAAAATAATCATAAAACACAGGAGAGGAAAAGAAAATTTGGACGACAGCCGAATGGATTCGATCGGATACGACGACAGGCGAACAGAGCCGATCGCGCGTCGCAGCATACAATTCGGCTACGATCGCGTGTCGCGGAAGACGCCCGCGGTCAAGCTGCTGTGCCCGGCTTGGTAATATAGACAGGATATATTCTAGGTAGATAGTGTCTTGAAATCATAAAGGCTCCTTCAAACAGGCACGACACGCGATAAAATCGCGCGCGACACAAAGGTACGCAAGTCGAGCAACGAGCGGTGTCTT
Organism: Luperina testacea; assembly: GCA_927399505.1. Lineage (NCBI taxonomy): Eukaryota > Metazoa > Arthropoda > Insecta > Lepidoptera > Noctuidae > Luperina > Luperina testacea. Next base: position 1,696,636 of record OV656785.1, on the reverse strand, counting down.
TGTGTCGCGCGAGTTAAAAGACTGAGACTTGTGATGGAGATAAAAGTAATTTTATTCTCAAAACGTGTTAGTAGTACAGTGGTATGTTGTAGAGTCAATACAATAATGTGCTTAAATTATAGTTGGGTTAGTTTATATACTAAGTCTTATCAGCTAACACAGTGGTGGGGACAGGATGGTTGTCACCACAATTCACTTATCTAATCGCTTCCGTTTATTGATGTTGTTTATTAGGGCGGTGGTGGTATCTCCACTGTCTGGTCTCGTTATCTTGACTCAATATTAATATCCTATTTATATTTATTACTTTATTTATAGTCGACTCCGCTTATCCCGTTGTTATCGGGTAGTGGCGTTATCTCTACTGTTGACTGTCTGACCTCGTTATCTTGACTCTCCCCTCCTAGTCTTTTTGTACTCTGTCGGGTTTTTATGATTCGACGAGTTAAAAAGACGATAGTTAACAAGATTATGGTTACTATCGTTATGTAGGTCAGGATCCCTATGTCTTTGATCTTATCAGAGGTTAAGTCGGGTCTATTGATTGCTGCGATCTGCTCTTCTATGTTGTCCATATTTTCTGGTAACGTCATTGGTAACTCGTTTGCTGGTTCTGTGACTTCAGTAAAGGTCTGAATATCCACAGGATCTTGAGTGCTTCCGCATTTGGTGTTGTCTTCTATATATGAGTCTACGATGGTCACGCTTCTGTCGGCACATCTATCATAGATTGTTTGTTCCTTTAATCTGAACTGGAAATATAAGTCATTCTGAATTTTGTATGAGTATCGTGCTGGACAGTAGATTTTTATAACGCTACAGTTGTTGCGTTGTTTCAGAATGCTTTCTTCTACACATTTCTTTGTTGGTGAGGCTGTACATATATTGTTATTACATTTGTCTACTTTATACACATGATTGGTTCCCGTTAAATACTGGCCGTTCTTAATACTAGGCATTTGACAATATTGGTTAGATGGGGTGATTATGCTAACTACTGTTTCTAGATTATATTGTTCTTTAGAGACAATGGGTATAGCGAATTGGAATATTAATAGTTTGCTTTGTATAGCAACGCTTGGGACTATTAGGGATTGTAGTTTGCTTATATCTCGTACTACGTTAATTTTGCTGGGGATTTTATCTAATCCTTGCTGTAAATGTATTTCGTTAAATATTGCGGGTTGCAAGATATTGTGTTGGGCTAGGACGTAAGCTTCTTCGAGATGTTCGCAGATGTCTTTCAGTGTTTCGTATACTAAGATCACTTCTTGTAAGAAGTACTCTCTAGAGTTGAGTTTACGATTTACAATTGTTATTAACTGGTTAAGTTGATGGGTCACATTATTTATTTTGTGATTCATTGTGGTCATTGCGTTGGCTGCTAGACTAAATTTCTTTTCTATGTTTATCATGTCGTCATTATCTAGATTTCCTGAGATAGCTTTAATTATAGATCCTAATCCATTAATAAGTCCTCGTTTGGATCGTTTGATTTGCATTCGCGATAGACATTCACTTAAGTGTGTTTTTAAATATTCTGTTCTTTGATGTCGTATATCATTAGTTAGTCTTTCGTTGTTATATAGGTTCGTTATAGACTCATAATTTGTTTGGAGCGGTTCTAGATTAATAGGATAGATTAAGTTCCATTCGTCTTCTTGTATTTGTACCTTCCTTTGAGGTATGATACTGATCCCTTGTCCTAATCTGATGATGTTTGCGTCGCATCTGTAACACGAATTTGACTAATGTGAATTTGATGTTCTTTATGTCTGGAGTCATAGGAGAATTTATTTCGTGGGAGTATTTTTTTAATTACGTATGGGCCTTTGAAGGGGTTCACGTGTTTTGATCTATCATGCTTAGCGATATAGAATTTAGTTCCCGTGGTGATTTCTTTAGTCACAGGCGTTCTGAATTTATTACTCCTTTTGAGTGTGCTTTCTTTTACATTTTCTAATTTGTCGTTTATCTTCTTTAGGTAGTCAGAGGTTTGTTTGTTCTGTACGGGTAAGTTAATTTCTCGTAAAAAGTGTAATTCGTTAGGTGTTTTGTTAGTGGCACTATGTATAGTGGAATTATATGCTAGTACTGCTAAGTTAACATCTTCTTTCTTTAGTTCCTGTTGTACTCTTAATCTCTCTATTAGGGTGGAGTGAAACCGTTCTATGTCTCCATGGGACGTGTGGTGCAGGGGTGTTGTCACATGATGTTTGATTTTTAATCCTGCTAGAAATTCTTTTACTATTTCCGATATTAGTATAGTCTCGTTATCTGTTGAGATTAGGTCGGGGGTTCCTATTAGAGCGAAGAGTCGTAATAGCGTTTCTATTACTTGTAGGGAGTTGTTTTCAACTAGTTCTGTGGCGAAAGTCCACTTAGAAAATGTGTCTATTCCGGTTAAATAGGTTTTCTTTTTAAAGTGGAACGTATCTATTTGCCATTTTTCCATTGGTTTTGTTGGTGTTTTGGTTTTTTCAAAGGGCGGTTTAAATGGTTGTCGATCGTATTTTACTTTAGCACATGTTTCGCACTGATTCAGATAGTTTTGCGTATGTTTTTTGATGTTCTCGATATAGTATGTTTTAGAGATTTCCTTTATTAAAGCTGGGTTTCCTATATGTCTATCCATAAATTCATGCGTTGATCTAATTATTTTTAGGATTTCTTCTTTGTCTGTGATTTCTACACGTGGTTGTGTAAACCAAATGATTGTGAGTTCTTTATTATTGAAATGTTTCCTGTATATTTCAGACAGTTGTTCTATGAGTTTATTACTATTTCCTACTATAGCATATCTTTTTGATCCGAGATATTCTTTACAGAATTTTATAAAGTCTTGGGGATTGTTTATTTTTAGATTGTAATCGTAGGTGTGGTTGTCTTTTTTTATTACTTTCACTTGATATGGTTCTGTCGTTACAAATATTCTATTCATACGCCTAGGGGGATGTTCTGATTTTATTATAAATCCTTCATCTGAGTCATCGAAGTTGCTATGTACCGTTGCTTGGTCTGAGTTATGCATTAGTACGATTCTAGACAGAGCGTCTGCTACGTGGTTAGTACTTCCCTTTTTATGTGATATTTCATAGTCGTATTCTTGCAGTTTTAACTTCCATCTGGTAAGCTTAGCGTTTGGTTCTTTAAGTTTGGTTATCCATATTAGTGGTTGGTGGTCTGTTTCAAGTTTAAAGTGTCGCCCATAGATGTATGGTCTAAATTGTGTTAGGGCATAAAGTATACCTAGTAGTTCCTTTTCAGTCGCGTTATATTTTTGTTCCGTTTCCGTTAGTGTTCGAGATGTGTATGCTATAGGATGATTTTCTTGTGAAATAACAGCTCCTAATGCTATATCACTTGCATCAGTCGTTACTGTGAATATTTTATTAAAATCTGGATATGCTAGGACTGGTGGGTTAATGATTAAGTCTTTTGCTCTTTGGAAAGCTTCTAAAAATGGTTTATCATGTTTTATCTCTTTTCCTTTCTTTGTACACTCAGTTATAGGTTTTACTATTTTGGATAGGTTTGGTATGAATTTCCTATAATAGGATACTAGTCCTAAGAATGACTTGATTTCTTTGGTTGTTTTAGGTGGTGGAAATCTGGTTATTGCTTTGGTTTTTTCTGGACATGGACTGAGTCCCTTCTCTGTTAGAATATGTCCTAACGTAATCGACTTATTTTCTTGATAATGTAATAGTATAGTTATATCGTCTGGTGTTTTTATTTTGTTCTCGCTAGGAATTATTAATAGATTTTGTTTAATTAATGTGTCCCATCCTATTAGGTATTCATAGTTATTAGAGAAGTCGAACATATAAAATTCTATTGGATTACTGTGTTGTCCGAAGATATTTACCATGGGGTAGGTTATTATTTTACCATTATGTTTTGAGAGTCCGTGCGGGGTTTGGACTGAAAATGTTTCGTCAATATAAATCGCGTATCCATCCGATATTAATTCTTTAGCTATATTGGGTTTAATAAATGAGCGTGTTGATCCGGTGTCTATTAGTATTTTTTCGTCTGTATTAGGTATTTTAATGTATGGTACTTGGGTATGATGGGGTGTTGGCTCATAAATTTGATCATTGTTTTCATATCTAGGGTTGATGTTAGTAAAATATTCGTTGGCGCATTGCTGCATGTATTCTTCAAAAGGGGTATCGGGATAGTCATCACTATTACATTCAGGTTCGTCGATGTTAAATACTCGGTTTCTTTTTAATTGAGGTCGTTCTGTTACAGTACGCATAGTCGCGTCTTTATCCTGTAGTTCGGCATTTTGTGGTTTTGGTTGCCAGTTGGGCCGAGTTGGTTGCCATGGAGGTCTTTGATTAAAATTATTAGCATTATTATTGAAATTACGCTTAGGGTAAGCGTGAGTTTGATTATTATTATAGTTGCCATACCAAGGTTGTTTAGCTTGTTCTGCTTGTTGCATCCGAATCCTAGCCGAGAAAGGTGAGATTGGATATGCGTGTTTTTGCTGAACAGGTCTATTACCAAGGTTTGAATTATACACAAGGGCGTTGTGTTGTTGGGGGGTTGAGCTCATATTATTTTTAACGAAAGGTTGAGTATGACCATTCGGTTTGTTTCCCGTATTTCTGATGTTAATTACATATCCTTCTTTGTCAAGAGTTCTAGCTCTAAGGCAAGTTTCTAAGAAGTCTAGTTTTTCACAGGCTGGTTTATATTCAGGTGGTAGGAGTGATATTAACTTTTGGTTAGCTATTTCCTTTAAACCGGTGTGTACATGTTGGTTAATTGTACATCCTTCAGCTATTAACATTTGTAACTCGTATATAACGTTAGTTAAGCTTGGTGAGCTTGGTCTTAAGTTATTAATTTCCTGAAACACATCTCCTATCGTTCTATTCCATGATCCATACTGTTGTTTTAGGATTTCTTTAATTTCTAACCAAGTGAAGTTATGGGGGTAGCTATATATGAGAGTAGCCGCATTGCCTGTTATCTTTGACAAGATTATATTGACTTTTTGTGCATCTGTGCCAGAGGTTATTTGAATAAAACGTTCTACTGCGGTGATAAAACCGTGTAGGTATCTTTCTCCACCTTCTCCAGAGAACTGGGGAATAGGAATATTACTTTCTGGTCTAATTTGAGGGTTGGAATCTACGGATGACGTCATAATTAACTTTGGGTTGTTTACTAATTTTCTACCTGAAGGAGTAAATGCCAGTTTGAGGTAGTTTTAACCGGGAAATAATCACGTGTACTTACAGTTGTGTTGTGAGAATGATGAGGGCTATCACTGTCTTCATCTGGATGTAGTAGAGGCTTCGTAGAGTCGGGTCTTTGAAGTCCGTCGATTTACTCCGATGAGCTTCTATACTGCGATGTACGAAGAGAAGTTCTTCTTGGCCAGCGTCACCTTGATGTGTACGGAGAAGAGTTTTTCTCTGAGTCAGCGTCACCTTGCAGGAGAAGTCTTGAATCTTTTTCTTTATTTGTAGGTTCTGGGCAGGTTTGATAGAGTAATCTTCTTGGTTCGGTGTCTGGTAGCGGAGATACAGCAATTCAGCACGTCGCCTTGATTGATAATTTCTTCAAGAAATGCCCGTAACGTTGGGCGCCAGTTAAAAGACTGAGACTTGTGATGGAGATAAAAGTAATTTTATTCTCAAAACGTGTTAGTAGTACAGTGGTATGTTGTAGAGTCAATACAATAATGTGCTTAAATTATAGTTGGGTTAGTTTATATACTAAGTCTTATCAGCTAACACAGTGGTGGGGACAGGATGGTTGTCACCACAATTCACTTATCTAATCGCTTCCGTTTATTGATGTTGTTTATTAGGGCGGTGGTGGTATCTCCACTGTCTGGTCTCGTTATCTTGACTCAATATTAATATCCTATTTATATTTATTACTTTATTTATAGTCGACTCCGCTTATCCCGTTGTTATCGGGTAGTGGCGTTATCTCTACTGTTGACTGTCTGACCTCGTTATCTTGACTCGCGCGAATATATCGTGTATCGCGCCTGTTTGTCGGAGCCTTAATACAACTAATTTGATACGATACAAAAAAATGATGAAGATACCTCTAAAAACTTTCTTTCTAAAATAAAAACCATACTAATATACTCGTACAAATCATTATGATTTTTTGTCAGATTATTCTACAAGCAATATACTATAGCACTAGTGTTTTAATTTTTTAGTCCAAACAATAGATTTTTTGTTAATAGATAATTGCTTCATATTTTTTAATAAATTACCAGCGTTGTGTCATCGCGCTTCTCTTTCTTTTCTATGCAGTCTGACAAAGACCGCGCATTAGGTCATGTAGTCGCCTTAAGAGGTTATCCATTAATTACGGGACACCTGTATATATGTGTTTTAACTAGCGGTGCATTGCAGATCCGCTCGCGTTTTTTGCAATCAAGTTTTTATTTTTGCTGACTCTATTACGTAATGCAAAAAGTTTTTATAATAAAGTTTCAAGTTTCAATACCAACTATCGGATTTCTAAAGATCGTGTGCTCAGAATAAAAGGTTAAATATTTTTATTTGTTTTTTTCTGTTTTCGTAGCGTAGGTAGGTACAAAATTATTGAACATTAACAGTTATTATTTATTAATTATATTTAATGGCGTGGCTAAATGATATGCCGCACCGGTCGATGGAAGGTTAAGCTTCACATGCCAGGGTCGGTTCCTAGATGGGTGAGCATCCATTACACATCGAGTCACCACCGTGTCTCGGAAAGCACGTTAAGCCGTTGGTCAGGGCTGTCAGTCGTTGCGGGTAGTCAGAAGCCCGAAAGTCTGACAACCAGTCTTAACCAAAAAGTATCGTATTACCCAGTAAGGGCGTGGACCCATGTCTACGGTACGGCGCCGTTTGCCGTGCAACGGTACGGCACCGCCGCCGGCAGATGGCACGACGCCGTGCCGCGCCACGGCGTCGTGTACCGGCACGTGCTCACTATATTGTGTTGTCAGTTGCATAGTGCGCACGTTGTAATTTTTTGCATAAAATGGCGGACGATTTAGATTTAGAATATTTAATTTCACTAGTAGTGGTGGTGGTTTTTGGTATACGTGCCGAGCGGGTACGGTACACGATGCCGTGGTACGGCACGGCGCCGCGCCATCCGCCGGCGGCGGTGCCGTACCGTTGCACGGCAAACGGTGCCGCACTGTAGACATGGGTCCACGCCCTAACTTGGTTGTGGAGTCTTACAGGCAGTCCTTCCATGAAAAATACTGGTACTCAGCTGCATCCGGTTAGACTGGAAGCCGACCTCAACATAGTTGGGAAAAGGCTAGGCAAGTTAACTTACCAGATATGATTCCCTTGGGGCTGGCATTTTTACAGGAATCTCTTCTGTGGTGACTCCAATTTCGTAACAAGTGGAGACAGGGTCTAAAACCCTCGTGTAATTAGCTCTTGTGTTTATTTTGCAGTCATAGTCCAGTTTGTCAACGAAGTTCACACATTCTGGAATGAGAAAGAAATAGTGGAATACATTTTTATGTTTGATTTTTTTGTTTAAAGGCAATTTTACATGAGGGTAGTTTTTCAAATTTCAAGGGAAAGTGAGTTTAAAGGGAAATACTTTACTGATCCTCCAAAATCTTATTGACTTTCTTATGATAGACACTTTTTTAAATTAATTAATTAAATAAATTAAAATGCCACGTTGTAAGGCAATGCTGATTCTTTGGCCATAAAATAGGCCAGCCCTCTGGTCACGTGAAGACTCGACCAACCGCTTGGCGATGTCAACTGGTATTTTTTTTAATGTTATGCTTATAACACTTGTTATTAAAATATGATTTTTGGCATTTTAAATTTCGAATAGTAGCCGGGGGGTTAATTTTAGACTTTCGCTGTAATAGTAAACAAGAGCGTGTCGGGCCACGCTCAGTGTAGGGTTCCGTAGTTTCCCGTCCGTCACAATAAGTGTTCCCACTTATGAGTTATGAGTTTAAAAGTAGTATCCATTATGTTCGCGTAATAATCGTAGTCGATCATAGATCTTAAAATATTGGGATTCGATTTTAATAATTCTTTTTTGTTTTTGTTTGAAAAAAGATACGTTCAGGATAATAAAATATGTAAACGAAGTTAAAAAAATGCTTGCATATACGATTATACTACAAACTTAGTCCAGAAATTATTTTGTACAAATTTTGTCTTTTTTGTACAAAAACTGTTGTTTCCATCAAGTTCAAAATAATTTTCCTAGAAAGTCCTTATAAAGTTCTACTTTTCAGATTTTTTTCATATTTTCTAAACTTATGGTTCAAAAGTTAGAGGGGGGGGACACATTGTTTTTTACTTTAGGAGCGATTATTTCCGAAATTATTGACATTATCAAAAAATTATTTTAGTAAACCCCTATTCATTTTTAAATACCTTTTCAACAATATATCACACGGTAGGGTTGAAATTAAAAAAAAAATCACTTCCCACTTTACATATAGGGGGCTACCCTAATAAAACATTTTTTTCCAATTTTTATTTTACCACTTTGTCGGCGTGATTGATATACATATTGGTACCAAATTTCAGCTTTCTAGTGCTAACGGTCACAGAGATTAAGCGAGGACGGACAGACGGACAGACAGACATGGCGAAACTATAAGGGTTCCTAGTTGACTACGGAACCCTAAAAATGGTGAAAATGTTGTTTCCCATACGAAAATATTACTTTTTTTTCTGGCCGGCACTTTAATTTATGGGTACGATAAGAATGATGTCCTTTCAAAATAAAGAGTTTATATTAAACTAACAGCGCCCCGCGGTTTCACCCGCGTCAATTTCGATCCCGTGGGAATATCGGGATAAAAAGTATCCTATATGTTAATCCAGGAAATGGTCTATCTATGTGCCAATTTTCATCCAAATCTGTTCAACGGTTTACGCGTTATTGAGTAACAAACATCCAAACATCTTCACAAACTTTCACATTTATAATATTAGTTAGAAAAAATGATTTTATGACATCAGATTGAAATACGGGTTAGAAAGATATGTGTTTATCCTCGTTACAGCTGAAAGACGTCCACTGCTAGACATAGGCTTCCTCCAAGAACCTCCACTTCGACGTTTCTGCGGCCTTCACAAGGTCGTTGCTCCACCTTTGTGGGACGCCTTCCAACGCTACGTCTTCCGGTACGCGGTCGCCACTCCAGAACCATCCGGCGCCATCGGCCCTCCGTTCGGCAGATAATGTGCCCTGCCCACTGCCACTTAAGTTTGGCAATTCTTCGGGCTATATCGGTTACCTTGGTTCTCCGGAATTCCAAGCATAGCCCTCTCCATTACCCTTTGGGTGACTTTTAGCTCTCTAATAAAGCCCATTGTGAGCGACCACGTTTCAGTGCCATAGGTCATCACTGGCAACACGCACTGGGGGCTTACTCTCCAAACTAATTTTAATTCCAATGAGATGCCAATATGATTCCAATGTTAATTTTACAGTCAAGTGTTTCGGTACTCTAGAAAACAATATTCTCAACAATTACCCCACGCCAAGCCCGAACCCAATTCCACTTAGTTCTCCAAAATGGACACCCAATCTAAAAATCATTTGGCGCTAGCATCGAACTCAAGAGTACGAAACGTCACAATTCCAATGTCGATCTATCGGAATTAAATTGAAGAGTAAGCACCCTGGTCTGGCAAAACTTTCGTCTTGAGACACCGCGGCATGTGAGACGAGAAAAATTACTAACTGTTTCAGTAAAATTACTAATATAACATTCAACTGGATTTGCACGATTGTTTTTTTTTTGGGAAAGTTTTTTTTAGAAGAATAGAATTTACCAAGTTGTGTTTTAACTTACTGTCATTAGCTTTTTGTCCTGTTAAAGATAGCAGTTCAGTTTTCGGGTTGAATACGATTTTCCTGAAAATAAATAAGAAAGTTTCGTAAGAAGCTGGCATTGTTTGTCTTATTTATTTTAGTTTAAGTGCGTTTTTATGTGTGCTTATATTACGATATAATTAACATCATCATATGCCTAGCCTTGTTCCAACAATGTTGGGGTTGGCTTCCAGTCTAACCGGATGCAGCTGAATACCAGTATTTTACATGGAGCGACTGCCCATCTGACCTCGACAACACAGTTACTGGGTAATACGATACCCCTTGGTAAGACTGGTTGTCAGACTTTCGGTCTTCTGACCCGTACGACTGTTAAAGATCCTCGAATGACAGCCGGAACCAACTCCGAGGCCCGGGGGGTCTCGGTATGTAAAGATGGTCACCCATCCACAGACCAACCGCGGCAAGCGTAGCTTAACCTAATCGATCGACCCGTGCGGCTGTTATTACCTAGCCACTAGCCCAAATATAATATAATTACGTACATTTCAACAAATATTTATTCCTTGGAAAAGATAATATGAGATTTGACTAATTGAACCAAATCAAAAATCATTTATTTACATAATTAGTCTGAAAATCAACACTTTTTGAACGTCAAAATTACTTAAAAGACAGTACCCCGACATGTCCGCCCTTCGCCACTTACTAAGTTGCCGCGAGATAATAAAAAAATAAAAGTCATTGACACCCGTCTACCAATGTTTTCCAATATTCCTAAACGATACAAAAAAATCTAAGGGCAGTGTCACTAACACGATCAACACAAACGTATCGCGGTAAGTGGCGTCCTTGCTATTATGAAACTAAACCGAAGCAGTATTAGCGACAGTTTTGTATGACGAGCGATCTATGTCGAATAAGTTTGGACTTTTTGGTACAAGTCGGATCAATGACTTTTATTTTTTTTTTTATCTGGCGGCAACTATTGTGCTTTAGCTGGGGAGAAGAAGTGGCGCCACAAACTCGACAGCAGCACAGAAGTTACTGAACTGGAACTGTTATGGAACTGGGGAGTTTATTGCGCCACTTCTTCTTGACCGCGTATCGGCAAGCGTAGTGTAGAGCTAGATGGACCCTCAATCTTAAGAAGGTGGCTTGGACAGACTAGATGCAGGAGGCAGGTGTGGCGCAGCCTGGGAGAGGCCTACAGCAGAGGACTGCAATAGACTGAGTTGATTGGGAGACCTGATCACGGTTCATGCTTACCTAACATCATCGACTATAGTGCAGTCTGTGCAGCAGATGATTGGTTCCTTGCCTTTGAATGCGCATATCTGTAAATGAACAAACATTTTTAAAATCACACCCGTGTACACAGTTGATGGAATATGAGGGTAGGAACCCTCCCGTGCATTTCGTCTTAATCACAACGATGCTAAAGAAGTTTTCACTTCAAAAACACTCTGTACGGTCTGTGTTACTCTGTATGGTTGTCTCAAATTTGTGAATAAATATTATTATTATTAAAAAAAAAGTAAATCTAATCTAATCTCATGGGAAGAAGAGGTGAATGACGTAACCATAGCAGTGCTTACCGGTGGGAATTCCTTCTTATTCTTGAGAAAAATTTGTGAACTTTCACACTGATATATACTGACGCATAAACCAGTGGCTTCCTTCCAAGTACATCTGGAACCTGCAACATAAGACAGCATAATCAGCCTATGTAACATTCCCACTGCGTCATGTGCTGCGTCTGCGTCATGTTTGCCGCAAATAAACGTATTTTCTTTTTCTTTCTTTTCTTTCTTTCACTGCTGGGATAAGGGCCTTTTCTCGTCGAGAGGGAGTGGGTCGTAATCGACCCCGCTAGCCCAGTGCGGTCGATGTCACGTCTTCGAATTTTCGGTTCTAGGACATGCCGGTTTCCTCACGATGTTTACCTTTTAATTACCTTTTCACGCCTAAACCACTGAACGGATTTCGATAAAATTTGGCAGAGAGATAGATTGTATACCGGGGAAGGACATAGGATAGTTTTTATCTCGATATTCCCACGGGTTCGACACTTATGCGGGTGAAACCGTGGGGCGCTGCTAGTATTATGATTATCATCATCTGCGTTTCAAACGCCATTGACGTCAATTTAAACGAACGTCAATATAAACGCGAAAGTTTGTAAGGCTGGAAGGATCGATGTTTATTACTCTTTCACGCAATATCTAATAAGCGGATTTGGATGAAATTTAGCACACAAATAGTTTATAACCAGGATTAAGACATAGGATACTTTTTACCGCCGGCAACATTTGCAACCGGCGGCAAATTGCGGCAACTCCAGGAGACTCTTCCTGGGTACATTATTCTTGATGCTTCTAAAGTGCTAAATGTTCTGTGGTTACTTCTTTAACCTTTTGAGCGCCACGGTCTTCTATAGAAGACAATCGTTTCCGTGCCCCACACGCCACGTCTTTATTAGAAGACAATATCTAGATAATAACGTTTATTAGATACATTAAAATACATGAACAAATGCTTTTGTGCGTGCCTAAAACCCTAAACTTAAATGTTTATTTCAAAAGGGGGTCTTTTTTATACTAAAACTCATCACTACTGTTTACTATACTTCGTTATACATTTTATACTTTATAGCTTGGCGCTGGGGGACACATCGCGTTCGGTACCGCTTACGCTTGGCGCTCAAAAGGTTAAATCGAGATTTTACAAAATCCTGGGTACATTATTCTTGATGCTTCTAAAGTGTTAAATGTTCTGTGGTTGCTTCTTTAAAGGCTCAAATTTTAAATTAACTGGCGAAACTTCAGAGTCGTGATTGAATCCAAACACGATGCAACAAAAAAAAAGTGAGCCGTCACGGGACGCCTGGCAGATGTGAAACATGACATTATTTTGTAAAAGTAATATGATTGAAAAGAACAGATTGCGATATAAACTAAATATGGCATAATGATAAAATAAAATATTACGATTTTTTCCAGAAAATGATGACTGTTTATTTAATAAACATTTATTTTCATTAAATATAAAAACAATTTATACAACTTCATTTTGTAATCGATTACGCATGGCGACGCGTCGCCACACAGTACACAAGACTGTGACTGTATATATACACCATCATATAGCGTGGCGACGCGTCGCCACGGCATGCGTCGCCACGCCAGAAATTTGTTTTACGTGCGGCTATAGATGTTTCACATCAAAAAGGATTTTGTAAACTCGTACTTTCGAATAACTTCAGCTGGTTATGGAGTCAGCTGACCGACAGTTTTTTTGTATCATATTTGGATATTGATACTCATCACACGTGTGAAGTTTCTCCAGATTACCTATTTGATTTGATCCTGTATTTAAGAACAATGTACTTATATTTTTATTGTAAGTTTATCTAAAGGCCACAGAAACCCCGCATAAGTAACCAGTTCTTGAGGAATTCAGACTAATAAAAACAAAAAAAGAACATCAAAAACAAAACAATAATACCGAACCTTCTTGTTTATTAATTAGCTCACATAACACACACAAACTCAAGGAAAACACAGCTAGCGAATGATGAAGCATTTTGTATAAAAACGATGAAAATAAATTAATAGTAATATTATACCCGACCGGTCCGCGAAAGAGACGCGGCGAGACTAATCGATAAGTAAGAAATATACAAATTATGCAGTGTGTTTATCAAGATAACAGTTAAGGAGATTGGCACACTGCACCGCATTACGCAGCGCGCAGCGGGGTGCGTGAAACGGAGCCAAATTCCCCGTAAGGAAGCGCGTTTTTATTGAATTTGTATGTAAAAAGTCACGCGCGGGGTCACGTTATCTGCGTCCCGCTGCGTGATGCGGTGCAGTGTGCTTTGTTGCTCATTTACGTTATACTATGTAACTAGCTTTTGTCCTCGGCTTCGTCCGCGTGTAGGATATTCTTCTCCTCACAGATTGTTCGCCGAGGATGGGAGTCGAACGCCACTTGAGCCCAGTATCCAGATCATGGTCCCCTGTCTCCTGTGTGCCATTTAGGTATATGCACCGTTAAGGTGTGAAAAGGTAACAGACAGAAGGAATTATTTTCGTATTTATAATATGAAAAGTATGGATGTAACCGGGAGTGTCCACTGCGCCGGGGCTTGAAACCGGTACCAAAGTACAAATTCTGTACTGATACTTCTTGTTCTAGCCATTTCAGTACCTACCTGGGTAACAATTCGAAACGTGGTTTGGCTCGTCGTTTTACAATTTTCGATAAACTATAGACGAATACGAATAAATTGCAATATTCAAATTCAAATTCTTTATTTCAGACATGAGTCCATAGTGTTAGTAGCAACAAAATAACTTAATAACTAGTGTTAGTAATAAGGAGAAATACATTAAATTATTGTACAATATTGTACATTCCCCAAAGCAAATAGCGTGATGATTTATAAGCCTACAGATGTATAGAGAATATCTATGCAAAATTTTAACAAAATCTATCTGGTAGTTTTTGCGTGATGCTGGAACATAATTTGAGACAAAGACAAAAAAAAAAATAAAAAAAAAATTCGGCATTTATAGAATCGTTCCTAAACCTCCTAAAAATAACTAAAAAAAAAAAACAAATGCACAGTTTTGGCTTTGCTACGATTTTATATAGTGTGCGTACTTGTATGATAGAGGTCAGCGGTATAGAGTATAATTGATACGTTTAGATTTATTCGAACGTGAATTTAAATCTTATACCAAAACCTGAACTGTGCCTTAATTCGTCTGGGGAAGTCCCTAAATCGAATACTTTGATATCAATTTCGTTGCTGTGTTCCGATTGTTGATAGCAGATGTAATTACAACCGAATGTGATATCTCAACTTTCCCGCTAAGATTGAAAACGGGAAGCTCCTTAGTATTGGAGAACCCTGAGAATTACCTATAGCGGAGATCTTCAGCTAGCACTAAATAATGTTCCCGGCTGTATCAGGATCTTTGGCAGTCGTTACGGATCGTCCGGAGCCCGCAAGTATGACATCTTCTTTTGTTTTTTTTTTGGGTGGGAAATTATCAAATAATTTGTCGCGCTCTGGGCGGAGCGGGAGGGCGTGTCAGACTTTTACTGACCCACCCGTGTTCCTTCAGTTGCCTGTGCCAGGGGCCACGGTATCTTTTTTGAATAACCCGCGGTCCTGGCAGGCATCGGCTCTAGCAGACCCCGTCAGTTAGTGTTGATATCAGTTCGCGTGGAACACAACGCGCCGTCGACCCGGGCCTGGTCCTGACTGGACGGCGAGCTGCCCATTGTTTGCCGTCCGCAAGCTCGCGCCTACGGTGGCCGGGAATCGGAGGCGTCGGGACGAAACCTCAAAGATTGCCTCTACCTCACGCGCTCCGCCTCCTCCTTCGCGAGCATTACTGCTTCGCAGAAGGAGCGACGGCTTCCCATGCACTCTCGCTCCGTACCATGGCCTGGACTAGGGCCGGACGCGAGAGATCGACGCCGTGAGTACGCGGCGGTGCTCTGCCCAAGCTGGGCAGACCTCCACCGTATGCTCCACCGTCCTCCGGGCGATCCACACAATGGTGACACCCGGGCGTTTCCTCCCGCCTTATCTGGAACAGGAACCTCCCGAAGCAGCCATGCCCGGTGAGGACCTGCGTTAGGCGGAAGGAGGACGCCGTGGCGCCTCTCTAGCCACTCCTCAAAGCGGGGACTTATCGCCGTAATTGTGGCGTGCCCAATATCTGACAATCTGAACCAGAAGTCTTACCAAGAGTTGTATAAGCCAGTAACTAGGTTTTGTAGGTAAGAAAATATATCGACAGGCACACAAACCGCTTACAGATAATATGGTTTCAAGGTTGAGGAATTATATGATTAATTAAATTAATTAATCATACAGTGTTCACGAGAGAATAAATCTTTGTAATGCTAATTGCTAGACAACGTAGAATGTAAATGTATGTTAAACCTGTTGTTCTGTTCTTAAATTATTATTTATGTTATTTAAATCTATGTAAAGTATTAATTTATTCTTAGGTGAGGCATAGGGAACAGTAGCAAAGGGTCAATTTTTGTAAGAGGTAAACCGGAGTACATATCTTTAAGAGCATTTACGCCGTACGGCATTTCATACAAACTTTCAAGCCCTTATTTTTCGAAATGAATGAACCGATTTTAAGGGGGAAGCGCTAAGGTAGCCCGTGAAATTCAAATTTTCTGACGTTTTTTGCAATTTGCTGGTCAGTATTAAGTTGTACGTTGATTAATATATGAATCGCGGCCGTAACTAACATGTATTTACAGAATTATAATCATTAAAGTCATCAACACAACTCTCTAAGACCACGTAGGTCCGAAGAATGATAATTTCATGAAACAGTTATTCTTTGGACTTACGTGGTCTTAGAGAGTTGTGTTGATGACTTTAATGATTATAATTCTGTAAATACATGTTAGTTACGGCCGCGATTCATATATTAATCAACGTACAACTTAATACTGACCAGCAAATTGCAAAAAAACGTAAGAAAATTTGAATTTCGCGGGCTACCCTGGCATAAGCAGGATACAAAGGTATAAAAAGTAAGTAGAGAACATTTTCGAAAAATAGTGTTACAGCCAAATTAGACCGATTTTAAATTTTCCTTAAAAATAGATTTACAGTTATCTATTTTTAAATAAGACATTTCGCCATTTTAATTCTTTTCGACATTTTTTGTCCCGATATTCACACGGGATCGAAACTTACAGTGCGTGCCACGTAAGATGAGACTTGACCCCGCCTCCCCCGCTCTTTCCGCCGCCCCTATGACGTCCGGTTTCGTCCCGCACTCAGACCTCATACCGCTAAAGATACCTAAAATCGTGTACTGCGCATGTCAAACCACGTGGTGTGTCAAGTCTCTTCTTACGTGGCACGCACTGTACGCGGGTGACACCGCAGGGCGCTGTTAGCAATCACACTAATATTATAAAGGCGAACGTTTGAGAGTGTGTGCGTTTATAATATGTTTGTTACTTCTTCACGCGCAAACGGCTAGACCAATTTTGATAAAATTGTATATGGGGGTAGCTGACACCCTGGATTAACATATAGGTTTAGGACTAGTCCTGCTCCATAGGACATTCTAGTGTCTAGACAAAATCAAACGGGTTGCTAATTTAATTGTAGGTTTATTCTTTTTTTTACTTAAATTGAGTTACATTCTGTAACTACTTAACTCACACCCTGACTTGTTACTTGTAATTTATCGTTTACTTTTACCATGTTTGTCAATATGTGAGCGCCATGTATTGGAATGGGCGACTAGAATCAATTCTATTTGTTGTAATTTTGACGTTCAAAAGTGCCTTTTATGTGCCTATTTGAAATAAATGCTTTGACTTTGACTTTGACTTTGACTTTGGTTACTTTTTATCCCGATATTCTCACGGGATCGACATTTACGCGGGTGTAACATATTTTGTTTTGTTTGTTTTTAAATATACACCGATGGTCCGCGATGGGCTCGTGGCTCGTGGTTTAGTTACGCTCGCTGCGGTCGATCCGTGGATGGGTGAACATCTATGCATAACTAACCCGTGTCTCGGAAAGCATGTTAATCCGTTGGTCCCAGCTGTCATTTTTGGATTTTTGACAGTCGCTAGGGGTCGTCAGAAGCCCGAAAGTCTGACAACCAGTCTTACCAAGGGGTATCGTACTACCCAGTAACTTAGTTGTGGTCAGATAGGCAGTCGCTCCATGTAAAAGCAGGTTTTAATAAATCTCATTTTCAACTAGGCTGTACGTCACGTCACCTTTGCGTCGTCGCAAGCGTTAAAAACAAAAACTGACAGTTGATAATTTGACACAAAAAGTACAGACATTTTATTACAGAGACAAAGGCAGCATCAATCGATGTAAAAATTGTTTGTTCCTTAATTTACCTTAAAATCCTGAGATGATTTAAGTTAATCATCTCAGGTAAAATCAAAATGTGCGAGCATCGGTACCGTGATGCAAGCACAGTTACACAATTCAAATCATTAAATATCATAAATGAAGCTTTAGAACGGAGATATAAAAGATGTGCACTTCTAAAACTGATCCAACATGTCGACATTTATAGGAAATACCGTTCAAACTATTGCGAATTAGACCGTCTGAAACTGTTAACCAACAAAGCTGATGTGTCCATAATAGGTATATCTTCAATGGAGTGCAAAGTTACTGATGGTAACGGGAGAATTCAGTATTCTGAATGTTCGTCACCAAAAGCTGCAGATTCCAGACTCAGTCGGTTCTCCATGTCGCCGAATCTGTCTGGACTGCATATCAGCTCGGATGTCGTGGTTCTTAGACGTGGTAACAGGAGCAGATTGTGTTGAAGTAGTAACAGTTTCGCCGTCAGTTGTGCCGTTGTGAACCCGAAGTAATGTAAGTCTTTTGGAGTTGAATTAAAAGTTAAGTGTCAGAGTTCGTTTCATTTTTTTATTAATATTATCCCCTCCTCTACCTCAAGGGTTCAGGGTAGAGTTAAAAAGAATACTTAAATTTTTTTTAAACTGAGCAGTTTTATTTAACTTTTTTTTTTGAGTGATTTGATAGCATTTTGCGAAAGTATTTACGCTCGTACCTACATAATTTACCAGGCTGCAAGGGCTCTGGGGGTTGGATTCATGAGGAAGGTTTATGTGTATCATTCATTAAGGCTTATTGTTTTCTACGATAGATTTTTAACTTTATCGCTAAAGCATAAGGTTTAAAGTTGATTGGGAAAATTTTACAGTTTCGGGTAGCTTGACGTCTGTACTTCAGTCTACTCAGAGACTAATGTAGTTGTGATATCCAGACGGACGAAATAATAAGGGTTTCCTTTTTCCATTTTGCTACGGAACCCTAAAAAGTGAAGCTTCGGCACACTGGCACATATCTCGTTTTGTATTATACATACACATAATAACTGCATAGTACAGACGCCAACATATCAAACTACTAATCTGTCAAATTTCTTTATTAGATTTTCAACTTTATTGCTAGAGCATAAGGTTCAAAGTTGATTGGGAAAATTTGACAGTTACGGGTAGCTTGATATGCTGGCGTCTGTACATCTCACATGGAAGTATTGATCGTGACCTGCGCAGTGCAGCTAGATATCTAGACTACAGTTCCTTTGAGCACTGCCGCAGTGCGCCAGCCGCCGTCTGCCGTGCAGGACGAATTGGTCCTTCGAGCCGCTCACCGGGGCTCCGGGCTCTGGAGCCCTGCAGTACCTGCCGTGACAGATAAAGGTTAGTCAATTACTTAGAATAATTCTCTTCTTCTGGCCTATTTTTTGGCCAAAGAATCAGCATTGCCTTACAACGTAGTAATACTGCCATCCTTTTGGGCACGTTTCTTGTTGACAGCGATGCGGATGAATTTTTTGATGCCCTTTATTTCCCCTCCTTTTTATATTTTAATTAGTTTGACTAACATAGTTTTTAAGTTCCATAATACTCCTCAACAACATAGTTTTAAGGTCCTCTCAATCTGTGTGGTTCTTTCCTCAAAAGACCATCTCAGACATCGACCTACATGGTCTTCATATAACTTGACCAAGATTATGTCTGGACTTTAAAAGAGACTATGACCTCTGAGTTTGTTTCGGCCTTTCTTCTCAGAGTAGTCAGATAGGAAACGCCGACCTCATCTAGTTTAAAAAATTTATGATTGACGTGTAAAAGTGTTTGTGCAAACCTACTTACAGAAATAAAATCATTTATCATTTATTTACTGACCTCATATGGATATGCAAAAATAGTCTGAAATAAATTCACTAGTAATCACTTAGTATAACTTTTGACTCGGAAAAGCTACGACGTTCGTTTAATTTTTACTTATCCGTTGATCTATCGGTATCATCATCACCATAATTTTAGCCAAGAATCACTCATTGCTTCGTATAGGGTTGCCCTTTCTTCTGACATTTTTCCCTATTCCGTGCGTCCCTCATCCAGGTGTTTCGGCGTTTGGCGACGTTGACGATATCGTCAATGCAACGCGCTTTTGGATAACTCTGGTTTCTTTGCTCTAAACTTGGCCACCATTCGGTCACAAATTTCTAATTTTTCAACTCTTTATTAGTGGTTGTAATGGCAATCATATCACTTGGTTTTAATAGGTAAAATAGTATTTTATTTGTCCTTTTGATAGATTCTTTTAAATTTTTAAATGGGTGAAACATCTTCTATATTAATAAAAATAACACAATTACATTCTAACTTAACTAAAACTATACAGAAACTAAAAAATTGCATCGAAAAATTCATCTGCATCGCTATCGACTGGTAATGTGCCCAAGAGACTGGCGGCATTACCACGTTGTATGGCGATGCTTAGCCTCTGGCCAAAATAAAAGCCAGCCCTTGGGTCACGGGAAGTGTCAACCAGCCGTTTAGAAATTTCATTAAAAAGACCATGAGCACTCGGACCCCACGGCCCGAGAGTTTCAACCCCAAACGGCTCGAAAATATAATTCCCAATAAGGTTATCATATTTTCGCCGCTTGAGGTTTTCCGCAGCCGCAGCAGCAGCGCCAGTAAATAACTAAATAAATAACTTTCTAAAATAGTATTTCTCTATTTTCCAGGTCCTGGTGGAAAAGCAACATCGCCTACTCGAATCTGAAGGCAGCTGAAGTTCAATTCACAGTCAAACCTCATTTTCTGCCATGTCGCAGGAGACCCCACTCTCGCGAACACCGATGGGGTGTAAGTGGCTCTACCAACATCTGAGGAGCCAAAGTCAACCTCACCTGCCCGCGGTACACCCTGCTGAATCACCAACGAGGCTCTGGCGAATCCCAGGTCTTAGAAAACCGAGGGCCTGGGATAAAGATTGACGCGGTTGGAAGAAGTATTAAGTGCCGTATTGTATATAAGCTTAGGTTAAAAAATTATTATTCTCATAGAAAAATACGCATTTGTAGACGTGACTCCATTTAACATTTAAATT
The DNA here is from genome assembly GCA_927399505.1 of Luperina testacea. NCBI lineage: Eukaryota > Metazoa > Arthropoda > Insecta > Lepidoptera > Noctuidae > Luperina > Luperina testacea. The sequence continues at coordinate 1,675,848 of OV656785.1, read as the reverse complement.
ATAATTAAAATTAGGTTAAGGAATTATTTCGTTTTATTAAATTTTGAAAAAACCCTAACACTTCCTCTCTCACTTTGCCTTTTTTTCTTTGGAGGTGATCCTCATGGATATTTCATCGTCATCATTTTAGCCGAAAGACGTCCACTGCTGGACATAGGCCTCCCCCAAGCACCTTCACTTCGACCGGTTCTGTGCTTCTCGCATCCAACGGGTTCCTGCGGCCTTCACAAGGTCGTCGGCCCACCTTATGGGAGGCCTTACAACGCTACGTCTTCCGGTACGCGGTCGCCACTCCAGAACCTTTCGGCCCCATCGGCCATTTTGTTCTGCGAGCAATATGCCTTGCCCACTGCCGCTTAAGTTGCATGGATATTTATTTATATTTATTATTTATACACCATGTTATAAATAATAAATATATACACCGTGTTGAGGGGCCCATGGCTAAATAATAACAGCCGCACAGGTCGATCGATCAGGTCAAGCTACGCTTGCTGCGGTTGGTCTGTGGATGGATAAAATTCTGGTATTCAGCTGCATCCGGTTAGATTGGAAGCCGACCCACAACATAGTTGGGAAAAGGTTGGGCAGATGAGATGAATAGATTCCTACCAGACTCCTACCGACTGAAACTTCATGGTTCTTTCTACTTGGTCCATTAGTCGGGGCCCGGGAGACACCTACGCGTAAATACGCGCGCAACTGGTATCAGCCCGCCATGTCTAGCGGCCCCGTCACCAATCCTCATTTTGCCTGACAGCCACACTCACGCTACACACACTATACACTACACACAATGACACTATTCTCGTGGTCCTAAGAGGCGACTGAGGGAATTTTTTAATCAGATGATTGGTGAGCAGTAGGTACTCCTCTGAACACAGAACACCAGTCCGCCAGCTAAGAGTTGTGTTTGTGAGATCAAACTGCAATATTATTCACTATAAAAGAAAAGTTTAAACGCTAAAACCCGACTACTGAAAAGGATGAAACAAGAAAGTACCTTCCCGTGGTCGGTGTACTAACAGACTTATAAGTTATGGTAGAATAAGTTAGGGTGTCAATGGCCTTGCCGTCCTTTAAACTACTCAATACCGTGATTTTTTCACATATCCAAAAATTTTGACTTTCTTTACTAAAGTCGGTTGCAGACCCGCACAGCTGACGTAATTTTTAACATGTCTCTTTATAGTTTGCGGTGTATACATAAGTATGAAAAACTACATCAGCTATGCGAGCTAAGTTAGACTAACTTAGGTTAGCTCTTGGTCTGCAACCAGCTTAAGTCTCTGTCCTAAGCCGTGGTCAGACAGACAGACGAACGAACATGGCGAAATGTTGAGGTTTTTCGAAATAAAATAACACAATCCTTAACCTAAGGTTTATTATCTAGATCATTACATCTATGTTAAGTCGGCAAACCAGTCGGCAGCCCACCTGATGGTACGTGGTCACTGCCGCCTGTGGGCATCTGCAATACAAGAAGCATCACAGATGAGTTGCCATCCCAGAGACGAAGCTGGAACGTCTCATGTGCCTGTAACTACACCGGAACCCAGACCCTTCAAACCGGAGCACAGCCACGCTGCAGGCGGCAGAAACAGGCATGGAGGTAGTTCTTCCCCGGACGAGCTCTGCACATGAAGAGCTCTACTACCTACAACTAAACTAACTAACTTAAAAACGTGTCAATAGAACAAAGAAAAACATTGTAAAATACACTCAAAATAAAACAAAGCCTGTCAGAATACAAACAATCAACACAACCATTTAAGAAATAAAGAATACAGATCAAAAGTCACGTACAGACTCGCGAGGCATAATCAGCCTACAAATTTCCCACTGCTGGGACACAGGCCTCCTCCTGAGAGGGAGTGGGCTGTAATCCAGCACGCGGTCCCAGTGCGGGTTGGTAGATGTCACATGTCTTCGAATTTTTGGTTCTAGGACATGCCGGTTTCCTCACGATGTTTTCCTTCACCGTTTTGGGAGCTGTGGTGATGGAATAATTTACACAAAGTAAAGCGCCTGGCTGGGTAACGTACCTGGGTACCTACAACACGTAAGTCACGGCTGTTATCACTGTGCCACCACTGCTTTGACTCGCGAGGCATCTGCAGGGAAGGACATTGCCACGTATCTCTCAGGCTCAACGAATCACCACATATCATCGACGAATGTTCACAGAGCGATACACACACACATACACACAGCCTGAGGCTTGCGTGGCAAACCATTCACTGCAGGCTTCCTCTCTCTGCGGGATCGGGAGAGGACTGATCCTGCTCGGAGAAGGAGGCGTCGCGGTGGCAACCGCCATGTCACCTAATACGCGGAAACCCACTTACCAAACAAGGTAGGTGGGCCTTTGGGGTCGCGGGCGCACAGAGTGGGGACTCTGTCCGCCCACCAAATGAGCCGAGGAAAGATGGTGGCAGAGTGGTCACGTGTTGCCGTGCATAGCGAGGCTCAGGGGAGGCCCCTTTACAGTCTCCCCAGGGATGTGCCTTACAGGCGTTGCACAGGGGGCTTCCGGAATTGGTATTTTAAGAGGAACCGGAAACACCCCTATGTGCTGATGGTGATCACTGGGGTGGTTTTAGTGAGGTAAAAATCCCACACTCCCCGACCTCCCTCCCTGGAGGTCGGGTGCCTTTCAAAGATTTCCCCCCGCCAGCAAAAAAAAAGGCTTCCTCTCTGTGAGAGCGAGTGGGCATTAATCCACCACGCTGACACATTGAGGTGTTGGTTACTGTCACGCAGGTCTGTACGTGGGTAAAAATAAAGTGTTTTCAAATTAAATTAGAACAGATTGACGACTCCCACCCCGACTCCTCGGCCTTATTATTTGAGACCAAGGAAACGGCAAGGCTCCCTTCGTGATGTCTTCATCTTCGTCTTGGGGTGGTGCTGATGAGGACAGAAACACATCTGCTTCAAGGAACTGTAATGAGAAATAATGTTATGTTAATAAAAAGTTAGCGCTTACGACCTTAGAAGGTGGTTAGGACATACTGGATGCGGAAGTCGCTGGACAAGATGTTGTGGCAGGGCTGAGAGAGTTCCCCCCCGGTGGGTTCCCGCATTGTCGAGGCGGGGGGGCTCAGTAGCCGTGGCTTGGACACCCACGGTGAAGCGAAGAGGAACCCGAGGAGGGGCCGCTCGTCAGGGCTTTTGCCGACAAGCCAACGACGTAGCGGCCAAAAGTAGGTTGCGGTGTCGCTTGGGCGACATCGCAACAGAGGCGGGCCGCGATGTCGTACCTGAGGCATCGCGGCTGAGGGTTGGAGGCCGCGGCGGGAGAGGAGTGCCGGTATTACGGTGCGCCGCTCTCCCTACCTTCCGCGGCCTTGACGGGGTCGCCACAGTACGATGGCGGACGCGGTGGGGCTGCAGGGGAAGAGGAGTGTCGGTATTACGTTGGCCGCTCTCCCTATCCTCTGCAGCCGAAAATTGGCAGGCGGCGGGGCCAATGTCCTGACCCGTCGCAGGGGGGACCAAGGGTGCCCAGACACGGGGTCGTCTGGCGCCCATGTGCTGGTTTGGTCCCTGGGGTGGTCACGGCGTGCTACGTGTTCTAGTGCGCCGGTGATGGGGAGTACTCCCCAGAGGAGGGTCCGGCAACGGACAGCCGCGGCGGGTTCGCGGATGAGTGCTAACGCGTGCCCGTGTTCCCGCCGTAAGCGGCAGAGGAGGACACCGTGGAGTTTTAGTGGGTTAGAGTTCCACATAACTGCACTATCTCCCCGTGGTAGTGCAGTATGCATGAGCATTTCTCCACGATAAAAAAAAAAAAGAAAAAGGGCTGAGAGAGTTTTATGTTCAACAGTCGACTGCGATAGGCTGATTTGATTGAGACGACACCAAAATGAATGCCTAAATAAAAGTGTCGCTCAGCTCAGCGCCGACAGGAATCATGAGCTGTCATAAGGGTCCGAAAAAATACTTAAACACTTACCGCCATCTTGTTTTTCAGATACTCGAAACGTGAGTCTACAAAATGCCGGTTCGAACGCCCAAGGTCTTCTTCACGACGATGACCTGAAAAAGGTATGAAATAAAATATAAATGTGAAATACCAGTGACCATTTACAGGCACTTTTGAATTGTCAACGGGTTGGTCAGTCAGAAAGATGAAGCCAGTTGCCCATTCCAAAGCATAGGTGCCTATGAGTGAATTTCCCGGGATCAAAAATTGCGTGGCATCAATGAAATCGGTACTAAAAAACATAGTTTTAAATTTTATCACATTTTTTTCCGGTTAGGTGAAACAGTAATCTATGTGTAGCACTAAATATTTTATTAATTGGATTAATGGATACTCCAAAAAAATTAATTAAACCTCGAAATCTTTCATTGCCGTGGTTGTCCACACGTCACCTTGTTGTGTATTATTCCTCATTGATAAAAATCTATTGGTTATTTATATTAAAACCTAGTTTCATTTGATACATGAATAGTTAGAGTATTGTTACGGAATACATTTATTAAAATATTTAAACAATACAACGATTGGTTAATCAAAATTCATTTGTCCCAGAACTACCGTTCATCGCCGTGTCCTAATCATGTTCAAGGATATTGTTTTACCTACGAGTTGTGTCCCCTCTCCCGGTGTGCTAAACGTTGCATATTAGTGCCGTCTAAGTGCTCGACGTGTTAGGATGTACACACGTGCTTGCGTTTTCGCGCCATAAATTGAAGTATTCAATTTTTATGTTACTGGACATTTTTTCTTTCATCGCCGTGGATAGGTATAACTTATATTTGAATAAGTTTGTCTTCTTGAGTAAGCATTCGATAGAACGTCATTTCTCTTATGTTTATTTGTGAAGTGTTTATTTCTTCGAATAGTTAATAGATTTTTTGTTATTTTATGTTTTTGCCTTGATTTTCATCGCCGTGCTTTCATTCCCGTGGTTTTTGTGGCTGAAATTTGCTATGGCAATGAAAAAAAAGACACGGCAATGAAAAAAATTTCATTGCCGTGCCTTGTAAAACAATTTAGTTTCATTGCCGTGGCCAAGTATTTCATTTCCGTGACTTGTGTTTTCATCGCCATGGTATGAGTAGGCTAAGAAAACGTCTTTTATAACCTTTTACCTGTAATACAGGTAATACCGATTACTGGCAGTACAAAACTCGTCAAGTTAACTCTCTCTGTCTAGTATTAAACTCTCTAAGTAGTCTTTCTTTACTTATTCTTTTTTGTAATATCTCCTTACCCAAATTTTACTCCCATAAGTGTTGGAATCAAGACCTCTTATGAACGGCCATTTTTATTCTATCTATTATCTAATCTCAATACATAAAATATTTTTTAATTTCCGTGGGTTGATTCTTTCATTCCCATGGCACAGTTCTTTCATTGCCGTGGACGCTTGTTTCATTGCCGTGCACGCATGTTTCATCGCCGTGGCACGAAATTTTTGATCCTGATTATCTCGTTAGTTTTTTAAGTTATCTGCTAGACATTAAGCTAGAATAAATAAATTATCAAAAACTTTAATAATAGCGTTTTTTTTTAAAAAAAAACCTTAAGACAAAAATAAACACGGAAATGAAGATTTTATAGGACCTGTTGAAATTCACCCCTATGGAGAAGAACGGGCAAGAAACTCCATGGACGCTCTTTTAAATTATATTTTTACAAAAATATTAGTTACATCATTAATGTTGAATTAATGATTATAAGTGAGAACGATGTACCTAAAAAAGACTACGCTTTGGGATGGGCCCAAAGCATAGTAGGTGCTACCTATGGAGAAGAACGGGCTTAAAAACTTCACGCACACTGCAATGTTTTAATACAAACATTTTCTAAATTAAATGAAAATTATGAAAAAATTAAAAAGGTTATCTTGCTTGTTGATCAATGTTATCATCTTGACTCCCCCCCACTCATGTTATTGATTTGACGCCCCTTACTGTCATGCTCGTATGAAAAGAAAGTAATTTATTCAAATTAGGGACGTCAAAATTAATACAAATAGTTTGTTATTTAATTTAGAAAATAATGAAAAAATTGAAAAGGTTATCTTGCTTGTTGATCAATGTAATCATCTTGACTCCCACCCCCCCCCCCCCACTCATGTTATTGATTTGACGCCCCTTACTGTCATGCTCGTATAAGAAGAAAGTAATTCAAATTAGGGACGTCAAAATTACATATTACATAAGACAGTCCCCCGGCACGCCCGCCTTTCACCACTTCCGAGTGCTTTCGCTGGAGAGAAGTGGCTCAATAAACTCCCCAAATATTCTCCCCAAAAATAATATCTATAGACCAATCAAATGACGTAAACAAAACACGTAACAATCTTCGCCCAAGCACCCCAGGTTCGCACGCGTCTTTCCCGCGTCAATATTTTTTCGCGCACTTGATTTTCAACGGTCTTCTTAGCGCCGAGAGTTGAAAATTCAACAGTATGATTTTTCGGCGCGCTGGGATGCGCTCTGCTGGATTCTGAACGCTCGGCTCAACACCAAGAGTTCAAAATCCAGTGCACGATAAAATCCCGCCACGATATTTTTTACGTCGGTGCAAACTTCGGCTTGAGGATAGGGTATATTGGGTTCCCACCTATGAAATTGGCGTTTTTTTCTCACAAATAAAGAGCCTTGTCACTTCTATTATTTAAAATATTCATCAATTGCTTGATATTCTATCGGATTATTAGCATCATAGACAACTACCAATAGTAAAAAACCTTAGTTCATATGTATAGTTTTCTAAACATAAAAATACCTTAAAAATGACTCCTTTTTTGTTAGTAGAAATGACCACTATGTATTTGTTTTAACTTAGCCAAAACTTATTTTTGTCGCTTAATCTAAGTGGCATACGTTATCTTAGTTTTTAAACATTAGTGCATAAAAGTTTTAAAACATTAGTGTTCATTATGAAAAATGCAACTTCTTTAAAATTCTCCATACAAAACGCTGATTTCATAGGTGGGGACCTAATATTACAGCCGCATTGGGAACGGTGTGCGAAAGAGATGCAAGTAGTAGGTTCTCCATGAAAGTGCTCGGTCCGCCCCAAAACTACGCAACCTTTATCGATCGTATGACCACTCCCATATCCGCACCCACGCAACCCCCAGCCTGCGTAACTTCCCTGCCCCCCTTAAGTTAAGAGGGAACACGCGTGCGATTCTCCATACAAATGTATTCCCCTTTTTCTTCCTAAATAAAGATTTTTTTTTTCATAAAATCATGGTCTGCTGTAAACACGCCTGTGTCTAAGAGTAATATCCATCTAGTAAGAGTAATATTATATCTAAACAGTAATATCCATCAATCTTCACAAATTATCGCGTTTTTAATATTAGTAGGATTAATAGGATAGGAATAGGATTCTAAGTACTGGTACTCAGCTGCATCCGGTTAGACTGGAAGCTGACCCCAACATAGTTGCGAAAGGGCTGGGCAAATGACGAGGATTGTTGGACGCTTTTGACGCGTAGGTACGTCTTTTTTAGGTACATCGTTCTCACATATTATAATCATAAATTCAACATTAATGATGTAACTAATATTTTTGTAAAAATATAATTTAAAAGAGTGTCCATGGAGTTTCTTGCCTGTTCTTTTCCTTAGACACCTACGCTTTGGAATGGGCAACTAGCTTCATATTTTCTGACTGACTGACTTCTTGACAACTCAAAAGTGCCTGTAAATGGTTTAATTTTAATAAATGCTTTGAGTTTTGAGTTTGAGTTTGTAAGTGACTATGCAGATAACCTAATCATTAGATATCACGTTGTAGATTTTGATAATAAGTTTTATTATATTTTTATTTTTGTTAAATTGTTTGTCGGACTACCTAAATCTGTATCCCCGCAGCGTATTTTCATTCTATACAAGGCCAGAACGCAAGGGTGTCAAACTAATCGCGTATGGATTGGAAATCACTTTTTTACTAAGGTCTATACAAGAGTAGTACGCAAATACTCGCGTATACTTCGTAGTGACCTAACTACCTTATTCCATAATATACAGTGGCAGTACGCATACGGACTAATCGTGTATAATAAAACGCGAGCAGTTGCATGCTCGCCATTTTGATTTGTTGTTTGTTTTGTTGTATATATTACATTATATACTCTTATATACTCCGCGTATTAATACCTCCGTAAAAGATTAGGTCATATCAAACATAGTCTAATTTCTTAGTACTTATTGCGTTAAAAATAAACGGAATAATATTAAATGTACATCAAATAAATAATCATCTACAAATTTATTTCCATCATATAAATACTTTTTTTTACATCAAAAATACGACAATCATATCATAAATAGGGACTGCACGGCAAATTAACTCAGAACGTAAGCGAGGGGCCACCCAGGGTATCAAGAACCTAGCTGACACAACTGAACGAGCATATGATAGCGCGAGCGGCGACATGGCTGACAGGAAACGAGAGACAATTCAATTGCGAGCGTGACGAGCGGAGCGAAGAGCCAGAACAAAATATTATTTTAGAAAACTATATCATAACTCTTGTCAGGCGTAAGTGATGTAGCATAGTTTGGAACCAGTATGCGCGCGTACGATATTCACGAGCAGTACGCAATATTCGTGTATATACATTGTAATCGCAGATTTAAAAATAGCAATACAAAGTATAGATACGCGAGCAGTTTCCTATGGCTGCGTTCTGGCCTTGTATAGAATGGAAAGACGTTACGCATCCCCGCAATCAGCAACCTGTGGCGTAACTTACTAGTAGTCCCTCTCTTGCCTCCCCCCCTTATCCCCCCTCCCCTAAATGACACTTTTTTCACAAAACACTCCTCTTATCCGTTTCAAAGGAGCACTGATTCACTTACCTGTGTTTCCAATCCTGGGAGATGCGGTCCTGAAGTCCTACAGAGCCTGGCGTCCCGGTATCAGCTCCAAGTACCGATGCGTCATGCACGAGGGGCGACGGAAGATGCACTGCGGATTGCAGGCGTGCAAAAAGAAGTCTAGGTGGCCTAGAAAAAAGCTAGCTGCAGTGCGCAGGTCACACAGCCCTGATCAATACTTGGATGTGATGTATACGATGCAATTTTGTTATATTGCGAGTATGGCACAAGACAACAGTTGTACCGAAGGTGTACTTCTTCTAACCCGAATGTGCAACAGCAAAGATGGGGTTTATTTTTGTCAGGTGTAGGTATCTTTTAACATCTTAAAAATAAAGAAAGAAAAAACTAGGTTTATTTCTCATTGAAACACGTGCCTACAAACAGAATACAGACATGCGAGACAACCACAAACCTGGGGGCTTACTCTCCAAACTAATTTTAATTCCAATGAGATGCCAATATGATTCCAATGTTAATTTTACAGTCACGTGATTCGGTACTCTTGAAAACAATATTGTCAACAATTACCCCACGCTAAGCCCGAACCCAATTCCACTTAGTTCTCCAAAATGGACACCCAATCTAAAAATCATTTGGCGCTAGCATCGAACTCAAGAGTACGAAACGTCACAATTCCAATGTCGATCTATCGGAATTAAATTGAAGAGTAAGCACCCTGCTGTGAGATGTGCTGCATGGAGGATTTATAGCGTTCATCTCGCGCGGGCTGGTAACGTCGCATTTCTGGATTTTTCTGATTATTTAATAAATTTTAAACTACAGAATACTATTTTTTTACAGCCAAGTACCTACTAAATCGTTGGTATTTATTAAATTTAGACCAAAGTACTACTTTGGTATAAATTTAATTAAAATAATCACGACAAACCACGAGTAATGCGAAGTTGCTAGCCCGCGCGGGGTCCACTCGCTCTCCCAGAAAAGCTGTGTCCCAGCTGTGGGAATGTTAGGTACAGATACGCTGACTCTTCAACAAGAGCAGTGAATGATTTGCCACGCATGCGTCAGGCTGTGTGTATGTGTGTGTGTTTAGTACTGCGAGCATGTCGTCGATGAGAGATGTGGTATTTGGTGAGCCTGAGAGATACGTCATACGTGGCAATGTCATCAATATCATTCGCTGCAGATGCCTCGCGAGTCAGACGAGTGTTGTGTTTAATGGGCTAATGTCTGACTATAGGCAGGACTTAAATTAGTATATATGCAAGATCGCGGTAAACTGCTTACGTGATGCAGGATTTTGCTTGACGTCAGTATGACGCGTAGTTCGCATGTGGCGATCTAGATGGCGCCACAAGTTGACTAACCGCATGCCGTTTATTAGCTTACCCTGAGCCGAGGCGATGACATCACAATGTCGATGAGTATGCTTTGCAGTATAGTGTTCACGCCGACAAGGTGTGAATGTTAGTCCGCGCCAGGGGACGCGCGGAGGGCGCGGCGCGGCGCGGGACTACACCGCGGCAGCAGGCTAACCGCCGCCGCCCGCACCTTACTCCATTACCAAACACGGTCGAAGACGCGCGCACATACTTGTTGTCCAAAGTTTTAGTCCCAACATTGTATTGTCTTTTAGAGCCGTATTATAAGTGTTTACAGTCCACTTTACGTTTTTTTTGAGGTTGGGAAATCATCAAATTACCCCGCTCTGGGTGAACTGGAAGGGAGTGTCAGACTCTTACTGACTAAAACCCACCCGTGTTCCTTCCTTAGCCCTTTATGTTCCGGGCCAGCGGTAACCCTTTCGGACAATCCCGCTTACCCGGAGTCCACTTTACTTTCATTTACGAACCTTTAGTTAGCTCCTTAACAATAGAGTTTCGAAAAAAGTATGCTTTACAAGTGGAGTTGAGGGAATGCTGATCCAGTTCCCGGGAGTTTTTGCCTGATCTTCTCCATAGGAACCTACTACGCTTTAGGAACTAGTTCATCTTTCTAACCGACCAACCCTTTGCTGACTGCAGTTAGTTTAATTGAAACAATTGCCTTGAGTTTGAGTGCTTATACGGGTGCGTTGACCTTTAGGCTATCAAGAAAATTAACAAAGACAGTGATGGGATTTTCAAAATAAAACAAATGAATACTTATCCTAGTGCTTATAATTAAACCTAACCTAATTATATTCTAAACTTATTAACTAGGCTTTTCTAAATGTAACTAATGCACAGATTTTCTTAACTTTAAGTATGCCTTGAGTTGTCTGTCTGTCAGGTTTTATACTATTAAAACCGCATATGATGTTAGAGGATAAACAAGCAGCGGCGTATCTGATGGTATGTGGTCACCGCCACCTGTACACAACTGCAATACCAGAGGCATTGCAGATGGGTTGCCCTCCCAGAGACAAAGCTGGAATGCCTCATGTGCTTGTAACTACACCGGAACCTTTCAAACCGGCAAACAGCTCGGCTGCTTGGCGGTAGGCATGGTGGTAGTGCTTCCCCGGACGAGCTCTGCACAAAGAGCTCTACTACCTACTAATCTAACTAACAGAAATGTAATTTGAACTGAGAGAAATGTGAAGTAAGGCTGCACCACAAATCGCTAAAAGCCAACCTTATTCGTTTGGCGTGGAATGTTTAGATATCGGCAGGTTAGCACTAATCTTCGTAGAAAGGATATAAGACGAAAACAAGGTTAAATATAGTAGACGGCCCCCTCTGCGTCTTGGCCTTGTTGGAGCCCAGGGACTCGTCACAGCCCCGTCAGTGATGTCTAGACGAGGTGAGGCCTATGTCAGCTGCCTTGAGACGAGATGGCATCTCCGCAGAGCACCCAGGGTACTGAAAAACGAAATTACAGAATTTGAATAAGAAATTAAATGTAATACCTACATACATACTGTTGCGCGCCACAATTAATGCCTGGTACTTATATATTGGTGACATTAGTTACCACTAGCGCCATCTAGTATCGGGTAGCAGAACTAGTAGAACCAAAATCCTTCTAGAAATTTCGATGCTAGAACTTTTTAGTTTCTTTCTAGAAGGTTCTAGAAACTATCTGAGGCACTATATAAGGCCGGGATGGGCCGCGAGCCACACAGTTGGATAAGCGATACAAGCGAATACATCACATCACATCTTCAAGTGCGACTTAAGAGTGACCAGTAGTGCAATTGTGTTTTATAATTAGTGTGTTTGAATTGTAATTAGTGTGTGATTAAAGTGTCATTTTTTGTTTATTAAATCGGCAGTTTTTATTGTCACGAACCCCAAGTTCGTAACAATAAAAATATATGGAGGGGCCCATGGCTAAATAAGACGGCACGGTGGCGTGGTAAGACTGGTTGTCAGACTTTCTCAGGCTTGATTTAATTCGCGTTCAACAACTGACAAAGATCCAAAAATGATAGCCGGGACCAACCGCTTCACGTACTTGCCGAAGCACGAAGGGATCTCGGTATGTAAAGATAGTCACCAATCCACGGACCAACCGCGGCAAGCATAGCTTAACCTGATCGATTGACCTGTGCGGCTGTTAGTACAGACGCCAGCACATCAAGCCACCCGAAACTGTCAAATTTTCCCAATCAACTTTGAACCTTATACTTTAGCGATAAAGTTGAAAGTCTATTAAAGAAATTTGACAGATAGTAGGTTGATGTGCTGGCGTGACTTAGCAACATTATATCATAAAAAAAAATTAAGATCGTTAAAGAAATCTAAACCACTTACATCCAGCCCTGGTCCTGGACCCCAGTCGACTCGAAGGTCCAAACCACGTGGATGGTGTACCTTCTGATGATTCAGCCTTCAGGGTCGCCGACGGGGTGAAGATCTTCGTGGACCAAGGACCTGAAGATTTACAAAAATAAATAATTTTAGTACTATAGGTATAAATCACCATCTGCCAAGCCTTTTCCCTAGTATTTTGGGATTGGCTTGATGTCTAACCGGATGCAGCTGTATCACTACATCATACTAAAAATTATAAAGGCAAAAGTTTGTGAGTGTGTGTGTGTGTGTTTATATGTTTGTTACTTCTTCACGCTCAAACAGCTGGACCAATTTTGATAAAATTTTGTATGGAGGTAGCTGACACCCTGGATTAACATATAGGCTACTTTTTATCCCGATATCCCCACGGGATCGACAATCACGCGGGTGAAACCGCAGACGCAGCTAGTGTTATAATACAGTATGTTAAATAACAGAGGGCGTTCCCTTAAACTCGTTAATCTATATCATTAATAGATTAAAATAAAAATATCAGCATAGAAAAATAAGCATAAAATAATCCGAATAAAAAAAAATAATTAATTGCCAATAAATTCGAAACCTCCTGTTTAAAATCAAAATAGTAGCGCGGAATAGTATTCGTAGTAGTAATGCCCAAACGCAATGCGCACGATGCTGGCCGAGCGTTTCCGAGAGTTCACGAAGCCGAGTGAGACGGCCGCCCCGCCCCGCCCGCACCCGCGCCCGTCATTCATAAATAAATTCCGACATTGCTGTCCTTCAAGTACACTCGACCCATCTAATTAGTTTACATTTTATATGTGTGGGTGAAGTCATAGTTATGCACACAAACACTAAATAATACGAGCGAGCTCTGTTTTTATTAGTGTGCGTATGGCATACCAATTACCATATACCAATATATAGTAATCATTCACTTATGTTTCTTAATGAGATATAATATTTCGCATGATATTACTATAGTAACCTTGGCACAATGGCTATAGTCTTTGGTCAGGGAACGAGAAGTCGTAAGTTCAAACCTTGGGTGCAGCGATATATTCTTTTTGTATTCATTATTTTGTTAAAACATTGCTTAAAGTTGAATTTATAACGATTCGATCCCGTTCATGGACGAGTAATGAAGTTTGCAACGTTTGAGACGACCACGGAACTCTCAGGCTATTTTATTTTGACTGTTAAGAAAATAACTACCCACAATTTAAAATAATTGTTTTCAAACACCTTAATTTATAAATAAAAAAATTGCGTTCTTAGTTGTCAATCTACGAGTATTTGCATTACTGAGTTTATTGATTACTACCTACTCATATTTGTGTGCGGATTTATTTATGTGGATCCAACCATGCAACATTTATCAATGTTGAAAAAGGCAGAATTGTTGTTTTGCATGAGCAAAACATATCTATAAGTGAAATTGGAAATCGCTTAATGATATCGGTGAGTAACAGTTAGATCACCTTTCAATGTTTACCTAGGAATAAATTAATGTAACTTATCTGCAATATCTACCATAGTTTAATAATAATATAATATTATCATAAAATGTATTACAGTTTTTTTTTTTATCATAAGATGATTATGATAGAATTAAATTGGTCTAGCCAATTTTTGTCTCACTACGGCCCGGGCCTTTAGACGGATTTAAAAAAAAGCCTTCGAATAACGTAAATAAAAATAGATTATTACCTATATTTATTATAATGTAAGTGTGTATTTAAGACATATTATTACTTTATTTTAACTGGTATACATATGTATTGTATATAATATAAGTAATATTAATTAGGTATATATATAAGTAAATAAAGTATATTATATATACTTCACACTAATATTATATAGGCGAAAATTTGTGAGTGTGTGTGTGTGTTTGTATGTTTGTTACTTCTTCACGCTTAAACGGCTGGACCAATTTTGATAAAATTTCTTATGGAGGTAGCTGACACTGTGAATTAACATATTATCCCGATATTCCCACGGGATCGACATTTACGCGGGTGAACCCGCGGGGCGCAGCTAGTAGTATATAAATATAACAAATATAGTCTATATATTTATTTAATAATAGCTATTACTATAAGTATATTAAATACTGTTTTGTTTGTATCCACAGAGGAGAAGCGTGCAGTTATGGGTCCGCCGATATGCGGATTCTGGAGACGTAGAACATCTTCGACGTGGGCCAAAACCAAAGGCAAATTCATCGGCTCGACACCACGACATCGTAGCAAGGCACAAGGCTGATCCCTTCTTGTCCACCCGCGTAACAGCAACAGCACACAATGTGTGCTTACAAACTGTGAGAAATCATCTTCATGCAGCTGGTTTACGTTGTAGTAAGCCAGCGCGGAAGATTTTACTGTCCACTGCGCACCGACAAAACCGACTACAGTTTGCTAGGTCATACGTCAATTTTGATTGGGAGAACAATGTGGTGATTTTTAGCGACGAAAAATCGTTTAAGACGGATAAGGATGGGCGTAAAATATTGTGTTACTTCTACCTGGGAGTCGCTACGTGGAAGTAATATATGCGCGAATATGGTTAACAGCATGAGCAGAAGGTTACAAGAAGTATTAGAAAACGAGGGTTTGCCGACTCATTATTAGTCGAATTTATTTTAATTAGTAGACGAATATGAACCTTATTTTTACGCAAATAATGTTCATATTTGTTAAGTGAATGTGAACCAATACAAACCTTAGCAATGGTTAGGTATATAACATCAACTCGTATTATTGAAGTCTGGTGAAGTGATGTTATTGTTATGCACTTAGAAGTTGTCATAATTTCTTACTATCTAACATGTTAATTCACTTCACCTCTAATATTACTTTGATTCAATTTATATACCTACCTACTTTGACAAATAATTTACGTCCATCCTTAACCAACAAAAAACTTTGTCTTTGTCAAAAAATCTGGTAAACAACAGTTTTTACTCATTCGAACGTCTAGTATGAATAGCTATAGAATATGTGAAATCATTGTATCGGCCACACAAGTTTTTTTTGCTAACATACAGCCCACTCCGAATTGAACCTTAAAACAACCATTGTAAGGAAGGAACATATTGGAAGAAACGAGTGGGATCATTACCAAACCAATACCAAATAATAATATGTTTACATAATAAAAAATCAAATTAATTTAATGCTTTTATTTAATTTACCTTTCTACTTTTTTGCTTGAGTGATTTTATTGGCCACAAAATTAATTTAATAAAAAACAAAAAGTAAAAAACAGCAAAACAAAAACCCTCAGCTGGGATCGAACTCACGTCAACGAGCTTACATCAGTAGCTAACGCAGGCGCTTACACCAACTAGCTAAGAGAACTATGTTATAATGGTCTAAAATGTTGGGTCAAATTCATTGTGAACCCGTTTATTTTATCTCTAACCTTGAATGTATCATACGTATACGCACACAATAATAATGACAGTTACCGATGTTTGCGTGATGTAAACTAATTAGCTTTGCCGCGTGTACAGAGTGTTTCTTTAACGTATCAATTTACTTTTTTTTATTTTTAGTGAATATTTTAATATAAAAAAAATAAAAACATTTTATTTTCGAATGGTAATATTTTTTTTAGCATGTATGGATGCTATACTATTGCGGGTTAACGGGAACGCCCTCTGTTAGTTAACATACTGTATAACAAAGTCCCCCACCGCGTCTTTCTGTTTGTCTGAACGCGTATATCATTCAAGCCGCTACTTAAACGGCGACGTTTGATAGAAAGGGGGAAGCGCTAAGGTAGCCCGCGAAATTCAAATTTTCTTACGTTTTTTGCAATTTGCTGGTCAGTATTAAGTTGTACGTCGATCAAAATATGATTCGCGGCCGTAACAAATATGTATTTATTTATTATTATGAATGTAATGTATCAAACACAATATAAATTGTTCCTGATAAATAAATAAATAGTTGATTGAATAATATAAGCATCTTATCAGTCAAAATTATCATCTTAGCTCCGCCTGCTTGTTAATGGCTTTTCACCAAAAAACCCATGCCCTTTAACCAATGAGGTGAAACAATGACGCTTCAGCTTTATCGATCGTAGAAACACGCCTACTTCCACTTCCCTGACACGCCCCTTGCCCTTGCCCCGCTTTCCTGAAGCTCCCCCTAACTCTACCCCTCCCCCCTCGCGCCCCTCGCCCCTTACCCCTCAGCACTGAACAATGAACACCTTTCGACAAAACTCTTCATAAATCATTTGCGCCATTTGCCCTCTCCTGATACCTCTCTTTCCCCCAACACTGAACCAAGAGCACGCTTTGACAAAATTCTTCATAAATGCTTTTATTCGGATCATTTAGCAGTCCTACTCACTAATCACCATAATTATGAGTTTCATGTAATAAATCTCAAATTATCATACTCTATGGAATCACGTTCTTAACACGAAAAATGCCGAGATATAAATCTTTTATCAACGATTTATTAATAGAGAAGAAACACTGATTCCTGAAAATTTTTTAAATGTATGCGTAAAAGAGCACGCTATTGGATTTCAACGTTGAAAGTTGTAAAACCAACAACGCGGCTTTATTATTTAGGCATCCATTTTCAGTAAGATAATTCAAGTGCTTCTGTCATTGAAGACAGGTATGAATCACGTACCTTCATCTAAGTCCGAGGGATACGCCGTACAGTAGGGCTCCATAGCTCTGCTCTCTGTGACCTCTCGTCAACACCAGCACGTCATGCACGGAGCACGGCGACTGGCGCACTGCGGCACTGCAGCAAGGGTCTAGATTAGACAAAGACTAGATGCACTGCGCAGGTCACGATCGATACTTCGATGTGAGATATAGGTTTCATTGCAGTTATTATTTCGTCGCGCGTCGGCACCAAAGTATATACGGTTATCTGCATAATCATCTGCTGAGTCAGGTAGAGCCATTCGATACGGTGCGGAGCAGCGTCGCACCGCAAAACATCTCGCCGCACTGGCGATCACACGAGCAGTGCGGTGTCGCAACGTTCTTACGGCGGCGTCGGCGTCGCGGCGCCGCCCGCATCGGCGACGAAAAGAAGGGTTTGGCTTGCCCATCTCTACGACGACAGTCTGTACAAAATTACAATGCGTGCCACGAAAGAAGAGACTTGACCCCGCCTCCCCCGCTCTTTCCGCTGCCCCTATGATGTCCGGTCCCGTCCCGCACTCAGACCTCATACCGCTAAAGATACCTAAAATCGTGTTCTGCGCATGTCAAACCACGTGGTGTGTCAAGTCTCTTCTTTCGTGGTACGCATTGTAATTGCGGTGCGGTGCCGCACCGCACCGTGTCTAACGGCTCTTACGCTGAATAACAACAATAATAGATGAACGCACCGGTTGGCCGCCGCATACACGGACTAATGGTATACTATATGTCCGTGTCTGCTTCGTCTCTTTGTAAAAAATTGGTGTAGTTGTCTTTATCTATGATCCCTTTAAAATAGATGGACAAACTTTTAGAAATTATTCAGACCACCAAAATAAGGACGATGGTAAAAAAATATACGTACCTAGAGTATTGTCTTACTATCCTGACGTCGTAGGCAGCCGAACTGAGCCTTCCTGCTGGGCTTGATATATGTGGTCCCTACTGAAGTTTGGCATCTACTAATATTCCCAGAAAAACTGCCGCGTCCACAGTTACAAGCACCTCTGTATCTAGGACGATGTTAGGTCCTAGATTACTAACATTCGGTAAGGCGAACTTTACACATTTCGTTTTCTTGGCATTGAGAAGTATGTTATTTGACGTAAACCAATCCGTAACTATTGAGTGTGCACTGTTTACGTCGTCAAAATTTCGACTATTCTTGTCTACTTTAAAAATAAGAGAGGTATCATCTGCAAACAGTACAACGTCACAGATGCCCTTTAAACAGAATGGTAAATCATTGATATAGACTAAGAAAAAGAATTAACTCAGTATTGAGAATTGCGGTACACCTAATTGAACTGGTAGCCCGGAAGATTTCACACCATTAACAAAGCTACACATTGGAACCTATTATGAAAATAAGAATTTATTACGTTGAGAGCTTCGTTTTGGACACCGTAATGACGTAGTTTACCCAAAAGCGTGTCGTGGTGCACACAATCAAAGGCTTTGGGGAGATCACAGAAAACTCTAAAAGCATTTTGCGAGTTCGCCCATGCGTTAATAGTACATTACGATATTAGTGCGTAAAGATGGTTATAACATGCGAGGCGGAATTTCAGCCCGAGCCGAAGGCGAGGGCGTAATTGAGCCGAGCATGTTATAACCATACGCACGTATATCGTACGACGTTTTTTAACACATTTGCGAGGAAACAGAAAAAAAAACATTTTATATTTTGTTCATTTTTAATTATTGAAACAGTTAGTGAAATTACAATTGTTAAAATGATACGTACATAGTTGTAGTTGGTTTTTTAATTATGTTTTTATTATTATTATTACTATTCATAATGTCATTGTTTTGTGTTAGGGTAAATGTTGGAGACGACGAAACTTCTTGAAAGGCGGCAGAAGAACATTGTAATTCGTCATTAGTTTTTAAATAAAAAAGTATCATCAGTAGAAGAGGGGCGCGGCTCAGGGCAAAACTTCTTCGTTTGTGGCTCCAAATTTATTGTCTGAGTTATTTTGGCACTTATATTTGCTTTGTTTTGGATGGAATCTTTAAATTACCGAATAAATTGTTTTTTTTAATTTTAAATAAACTCAATCTGTGAATGCACACTGTTGCTTTCCCGCCATTTTAACAGCGCGCTAGCGCTGCCTACTGACTGGCGCCGCGCGGCGATTAGTTCGAAATTTGAATAGCAACAGCGCGCTGCTCACTAGCTGGAGTCACAGCTGGAGTCGTGCGGCGGCGATCAGTTCCAAATTTGAAATGGCAAATAATGCTGTTATGGAATTTGTATGGACTATAACTTAACTATTTGCTTTGGTAACACACGCGTTTTTTATGACCCTCTTTACATATTTAAAACCGGTGGAATTACATCAGCTTTACGAGCAAGGGTGTTAAAATAGTACATTACGATATTAGTGCGTAAAGATGGTTATAACATGCGAGGCGGAATTTCAGCCCGAGCCGCAGGCGAGGGCGTAATTGAGCCGAGCATGTTATAACCATACGCACGTATATCGTACGACGTTTTTTAACACATTTGCGAGGAAACAGAAAAAAAAACATTTTATATTTTGTTCATTTTTAATTATTGAAACCGTTAGTGAAATTACAATTGTTAAAATGATACGTAGTTGTAGTTGGTTTTTTAATTATGTTTTTATTATTATTATTCATAATGTCATTGTTTTGTGTTAGGGTAAATGTTGGAGACGACGAAACTTCTTGAAAGGCGGCAGAAGAACATTGTAATTCGTCATTAGTTTGTAAATAAAAAAGTATCATCAGTAGAAGAGGGGCGCGGCTCAGGGCAAAACTTATTCGTTTGTGGCTCCAAATTTATTGTCTGAGTTATTTTGGCACTTATATTTGCTTTGTTTTGGATGGAATCTTTAAATTACCGAATAAACTGTTTTTTTTTAATTTTAAATAAACTCAATCTGTGAATGCACACTGTTGCTTTCCCGCCATTTTAACAGCGCGCTAGCGCTGCCTACTGACTGGCGCCGCGCGGCGATTAGTTCGAAATTTGAATAGCAACAGCGCGCTGCTCACTAGCTGGAGTCACAGCTGGAGTCGTGCGGCGGCGATCAGTTCCAAATTTGAAATGGCAAATAATGCTGTTATGGAATTTGTATGGACTATAACTTAACTATTTGCTTTGGTAACACACGCGTTTTTTATGACCCTCTTTACATATTTAAAACCGGTGGAATTACATCAGCTTTACGAGCAAGGGTGTTAAAAATATTTGTTTCAGCAGACTTAACCACGGACCGACCGCGGCAAGTGTACTTAACCTTTGATCGCTCCGTGCAGCTGTTATTTTTTGTGCACAAGCCCCTCTCATGTAGCAAAAGGTCATAAATTAGCCTATAATACACATTGCTGGGACACAGGCCTCCTCTCTTGGAGAGGAGGGGGGGGGGGGTAGCAAAAGGTACAGCTAAGAAATAAAACTATAATATTATCATATTTTTTTTGATGTAACCTCTAGTACTAGCTTAATTACATTCTATATAAAACAAAACCAATTAGATATTTGTACCACTTACTAAACTTAAATCTATGGAGATAACTGCATTACATTACTAAAATGAAATACAGTTACCTGCTGGAGGAGATTACGTTCAGGCGCGGATCCAAGGGAGACGTTCAGAAGGCCAGAATTTACAAAACCGAGGCTGGTCCTCCCACCACTTTTTTGTAAAAAAAATGGTCTTTTTCATCCCCTCCTTTTGTGTCCGTCCCTGCCTAATTTAGCCCCCGTGCCTTTCACTGCGGTCAGAAGACACTTAATATGCTTAACTAATTAAATCTCAATCCTTTTATTAATTACATATATTCAAGAATACGAGAAACAAGCTTTGTCGTTACTCATATCCTTGGGAGACTCATATCAGTAACATTTAAACTACATAAGTTAGTCATATATGCCTCAATACAAAACTGTTTGCACTGTCACTGGTCTTATAAGTGTCAGTGTATATAGATAATTATCTACTCATATGAGGTTGAGTTAATAACAAAACCTCATAAGTGGAGATTCGTCAGAGCCTCGTTGGTAAGTTCAGCAGGGTGTACCGCGGGCAGGTGAGGTTGACTTTGGCTCTTCAGGTGTTGGTAGAGCCACTTACACCCCATCGAATGAGGTCAAGTTCACAATGGCTTGGTATGACGCTGATCGTCCACTGGACCTGAAATGTGAAATAACATTGCGTTAAAAGAAAAAAAAGCCGTTTATTTGCGGTAAACATGACGCAGAGAAAGAAGACAAACTCATAAAATATCAATATGGGTTAACAAAAAAAAAAAAGAAAGTTGTAGAATCATAAAAGAATAACATTATGATTCATAATGTTATCCTTTTATGATTCTGCCAAAGTGGCCTTGTTAGGCCCCCAGGTCTATGTTAAAAGGAGAAAATCATCTAGAAAAACTAAAACTTACCTCCGTCATTTTGCTGCGGCATAAGCAGCATTGCCGGCAGCAGCTGGTGGCCACTCGGAGGAAAAACATACGACCACGCTTCCGAGGACATCGAGGACCTGGAAAGAGAGTGACGACAATTTTGAAACATGCTTCTAAGTAGGCGGAGAGAACATCACACGATATCACTATAAGAAAAACTTGTGGCAAAACAATGAATGAGGGGCTTATGGCCAAGTAATCAGCCGCACAAGTGGATAGATCAGGTTAAGCTACGCTTGCCGCGGTAAGTGCTTGGATGGGTGGTCATCTTTACATACCGTGACCCTTCCGTGCCTCGGAAAGCATGTTAAGCAGTTGGTCCCGTCTGTCATTCGTGGATATTTGACAGTCAATTCGGGTCGTCAAAAACCCGAAAGTCTGACAACCAGTCTTGCCAAGGGGTATTACTCAGTAACTGCGTTGTGGAGGTCAGACAGACATATAAAATGACATATAAAATGCTGTTATTCGGCTGCATCCAGTTCTAAGACTAAACAATGAAAAACTTAGAATGGAGAAAATCATGACGAAACACCAAACTGCATTAAGAAAATCGTCTACGTTCGAAAGTTTAATGAAAACAAAAGAGGGAATACACCACCCTACTTTTACCCCCCTCCCGTGCCGTCTCGTCCCCCGTCTGTTATAATGAGCTGTTTCACAAAAAATCTTTGATTCTGCGCAGGAAATAATCTTATCAAGAGCACGAATCGAATTCAATGAGTTCAACAAAATAAATTTATGAAAATACTATTTCAAAGTATGCACTTCGCAGCCTCACAATCTATTCAATCTCGATATTTTTACATGACTTAACATACATACATGAACTCACACCTTCTTCTGTGGGGGTAGGAACAAACCACAAACTGCCGCGAACCTTACATACTCCATTTGCTTCGTTTACGTTCATACATCTGGACATACACGCACGCCGGTTGCAAGTTACACAATTTTCAGTTAACAAGAAATGCTAATGGTCTGACCTTTATATCTTTATTCACGAATCCCGGTACTGCAGGACTCCAGAGCCCGGAGCCCTGATGCGCGGCTCGAAAGACAAACTGTCCTGCACGGAAGACGGCGGCTGGCGCACTGCGGCATTGCACAAAAGAGCTCTAGCACACAGTATTTCAATGTAACCGTAGTCTAGATATCTAGCTGCACTGCGCAGGTCACGATCAATACCTCGATGTGAGATTCACTATGCAGTTACGTTGGATGTTCCAAGAGGGGTGCCGTGATCCGACAGATAATTAAACGATATTCATTCCGTTAATTAGAGTAATGTTCAATTGTAACGGACTGCCTTCCGAGTTAGGTCGTATGTTGGACCCCAGACACGCGCTTTACTTTGTGCAAAGGACTACATCACCACTGCTCTAAAAACGGTGAAGGAAAACTTTATGAGGTCATCATCAGGGTAAGGCTGCTTTTCCACCAGAGACGTGCTACGTTGCTATGGATGCGTTTGATAATATCAACCAATCATATTCACTGGTCCACATAGCATTGTACTTGTGGAAACGCGTTCAACTAAGCTATGTTTTTAATATGGAAGGATACGTGCTACGGATGGGAGCTATGGATGCGCGAGTGGTGTAGCTATGTGCAAAGCAGAGTACCCAAAAGAAGGCGCGCGTTTGTCAGCGAAAGAAGACATACTCCCCTTGCCTATACTGCCGATGCATCGCATAGCTCGAGCTGCGCATCTTCATCGTACAGCTACCTCAAGCGAGCGCATCTACATAGCATATTATATTACTCGCTCCGCTACACAGCTCAGCATTAATGGCAACGGTCGCATAGTTTCGTAGCAGCTTTCACATCCTCACAGCATAGCTACATAGCATATCTCTGGTGGAAAAGCAGCCTAAAGGTCATGGCACACGTATCAAATCGGAAAGGGATCGGCACCGTATCGCCTTTCGCCTCAGCGTCAAACAGGCGTCAACCTAACGTAAGCACGTAACCAACGGCCAGCGGTGGTCAGCGAGATTGTCCGAAAGGGTTACCGCTGGCCCGAAACATAAACGGCTAAGGAAGGAACACGGGTGGGTTTTAGTCAGTAAGAGTCTGACACTCCCTTCCGCTCCACCCAGAGCGGGAGGGGTCATTTGATGATTTCTCATCTAGAAAAAAAAAAATTGCATGTAACCAAAGCGGGTCAGAAGCTCCGATACGTCGACTCGGCTACGGCTAGGCGACGCCGCGCTCATGGTTCGCCGACCGGCGGTGACTGATAGTGCAGGCAGGCCGCGGGAGGGGCGAGAGGGGCAAGGGTGGACGAAGAGTCATAAGCTCGGGTACGGAGAGACGTAAGCACGGGGACGAGCGACGAGCTGTAACGCACCGCACCGCGGTTCGTGAGCTTGTCCCGAGGCGAGGCGATTACGTTACGATTCCGATTAGTGTGCGTTGCAGTAGGGAGTTTCATACGGAGAATACTAAACGGCTCGAGTTGATACAGTGCCGATCCCTTTCCGGTTTGATACGTTTGCTATGACTTGACTGGTTGTCAGACTTCCGGGCTTCTGACAACCAGTAACGACTGTCAAAGATCTACAAATCACAGCGGGCGCCAACGGCTCGAAACGGTGAGGATATTGTCATTAAATAAAACGAACCTTTCCTACTTACTATGATTACATGTTTTTATTAATTAATAGTATTGCTAAGATTATTATACCTTACATCTAAGTACAACATTACCACAATGATAAACCAATTTTATTTTCCATCAGATCTTAATATTTTTTTTATATAAATGTAAGAAAATATTGGAAAGGAGAGGAGTGTTGATAATATTAAAATATTTAAGAACACTAGCAGTGCGTTGTACAGTCAGTGACTTGCATAACCCGACCACTCTTTCCCACTTCTTTTTTTTTTTTTTTCTTCCTTGTTAGGGAGGTCAGGTAATGCAGAATACTGACCGTTCATCACTAATGTTCTTGAGAACTCCTCCTCTACCCTCCTCATGTGAGGAGATGGTTCCGCTACAATAGTAATATCACACTGTCATATTACTATTCTCACTCATTTTGCAAATGCATTATTATTAATTAAAATAATAATGCAATTTTACTTTATATGAAGTACGACCACGATCTAGGGTAACATCGGCGATCTTCGGAAAATTTGACAAATGAATGTCGGCTTTTCTGAAGATAATCGAAGGCACCGTGGCCCTACCGGGTGGCTATTGTACAGGCGCAGATCAAAGATTCATGAAAAAAAGTTCAAGGGACCATAGATTAAAAAAACTATAATCCCTGGATTGCTTTTTCCCATTAATCTTAAACCTGCGCCTGCCGCTGTCACATAATAGCAAAATGGATCTTGCAAATCTTGTCGAGATCATTAACACGCAGGGAAGAATATCTCATGGTATATTTTTCAAAGCATGTTAATGGGAAAACTTCAAATAATAAGCTGGTCTCTTCAGCGTGTTAGGTATTGTCAGGAGCCGGGTGGCGAGGGAAGAGCCCAACTAACATTTTGGTTATAAGAATAAGTGCTACATGAGCTGCTTAAGAGAATTTTAAGAACCCAAGGTTCTGTAAAGGCACTAACAATTGGGTGATAAAGCGTTCTGTATCTCTCTTATAACCCTGGTTTGGGCCTGTTCATGTTAGAGCTTGAAGCGACTTAGTGGTTATAGAGAGTGATAAATGAGTGATTATTAAGAGTTAGAACAGTGCTATTGTAGTAGTGATTACCACTTCAAGTGTTTAATACACTATACACAGGGTATAACTGCAAGCTAAAGTAGTAAACAAGTTATGGAAACCACTTAAATGTCTTTTTGGTTAAACATGGTTACTTCATGTAACCAATATATAACTTAAGAATATACCGGACTTATTTAGTAGCAATAAAAATCACCGAAAGCGAAAATATTTAAACTGTTTTCGCACAGTTTTACGTTCTTGTTAAAGTCAATAGTGATAATATTTTCTAGCAAGCATTCATGTCTTGGTATTTTAATAAAATAATTAAGGTAAGTGAAATGTTTAAGATTACTGGGTGTTATAGGAATTAAATCACATGCGGCGGTAAGTTTACGGTAACAATATATACTAGTTTTCATCTCATTTTTGAAACGCCTTAAATATAAACTACTTTTGATGATAAAATTATGTAAAAAATAGTGCTTGAATTTTTTTTTTCTTTATTTATCTTATTTATCAATTCCCGGTACCTCCTTAAGACATTTTAATTGAAAATTATGAACAATGTAAGTAATAATTGGACTAGGAACATTTCAATAAGTTTTTTCTTTCAGAATTTTTTATAGGATATGTTTTTTAAATGGCGTCTTAGTTCTAATTACTTAAGGATCCTGATAACTCTGTTATTCCTCCCGTAGTGATTAAATACTGAAACTAAGCACTTGCATGGCACTAGAAGTTCTAAAACATATTTATAAAAGTGAAAAAACATAGAGTTTATAGGTTTAACTTGTTTAATAATTCTACTCGGAGCTGTGAGCTGATAATTTTTAGGGTTCTGTTATCGTTTGAAGAAAACCCTTTATATATCACACGTCTGACTGAATGACAATAAAATCCAAGAATTATGTAGCATAATGTAGTATTATATTAGCTGTCAACATATTTTCTAAATACAAAAAAGTTGAAAATCAAATTGCACATACAAAGAATGACATAAGAAAGTAGTTTCTTTTTAATGTTGAAATATAGTACGTATTGTTACCTATTTAAATATGAAAAAAGTTCTTATACTTTGCACTAACACCTACTTATTTACCTTTTATTTATTAAGTTAATTAATTTTATGATTTCTTTAATTTTATTAACAAAACTTCTCCTGTTATTTCAGTAAAACAGATAAAAACATCGAATACGAACATAAAGGTAATGAATATTGTGTCATAGAATCAAACAATTCTTTTGAGCCTAATGAAACCAACAAAGTAGACAATAATGACAAAATTAAAATAGATTTAAAAGAAATTGAAGAAGACAATGCAGCAATCAAAGAAATAGAAAGAGAACAAAATGATGATAAGAAAATGACAATAGATACAATGGAAGTGACTAGCTCAGAAAAAAATAAAGAAAATACATTAAAAGAACCAAAAAACAAAGATAAAAGTAATGAGCCAAGTACATCAGTAATTTTCAGATCGAGAAAAACATCCCGAAAAAGAAAATCGTAACAATATCTAAAAAGAAGAGAGACCGTCTCCTTATAAAAAGAATCGGCCAATTTCACATAAGAATTCACATTAGTGGCTAAAGTGTTAGCCATAATATGAATATTTGAAAAGGCTCTTAAGTTTTTTGATTGTAAGTTTTTAGTTTTGTGTCATGCTGATTAAGAATTGCCCTTTGATATATTAAACAAATACAGGTGAATTTAAAATTATCAGCAATGTTTTAAGGGATGACAGACCATGACCCTGAACAACTTTCATTATAAAACTAACTACATAAATCGCACAAAAAATAAAACCATGTTGGTGATGCGGTGCGGTTGGATTATATGCGGGAAATAGATTATATGAGCAAGGCGAGGTATGGTACGCTAAAAAATATGTTCAATCAGACGAGAGCAAAGAAAAGCAATCCACTCACCATGCAATGCCGCCACGATGATCTGCCTGACGATTTCTTCTTGGAGAGGTAGGCACTTGAGGCAGCCGGCAAGCACAAGCGGTGGCTAAGCAGTCCAGATGAACGGGTTTTTTTTATGATAGTCGCGGAAGATGATAATTATATGGATTATAATATGGCGGCGGAGCGGCACGGAGCGGCGCGGACGCAACACACCTCAGCGGAGCGGTGATCGAGAGACGACCATGAGACGACTGACTCGCTCGCACTCGCATGCATAATATACGCGCGAGCGATGAATGAATGGATGCGATCCCAACTCTCGCCGACCGAACTATTTCGGCGCGACCATCCTCCCCCCTTTGGAAATCCGTAGGATTTTCGAAACAAAAAAAAAAGGAGAGGTTAAGGGAAGGATCTTAGAGTAAAGCGGAGCGAGATCAAATGGATTGAAGTAAAGTTAAAGGTTACATACAAGAGGTGAATATTGAAGGTGTGGATTAAATTACAGATATACTAAATTACATACTTAAGATTAACAAATTTATAACTGTGCTAGTTGATAGATTAAGTTTAAATTATTGCGAAGGAAGTGGGCACAACTTAACGACGGGGCGTTTGAATGTCCCTGCTGTAGTGCGTACTAACGCGACTCGCACGATTCCATCTTTACCCGGATATACTTGTTCAACAATGCCGGTAGGCCAGCGAAGCGGCGGTGAATCATCCTGGTGGATGAGAACAAGTAAACCTGGCTGAATGGGTACATCAGGAGTATTCCATTTTTGCCTCAGTTGAAGTGTATGCAAATAATCTACATGCCATTTTTTCCAATAGCTTTGGACTAAACTGTCCAACAGTTTTTTCCTATTATGAAGGCTCACAGATGCGTCAACCTCATAAGCAGGCAACGACTGCAAAGGGGTTGTGTTTAGAAAATGCGCAGGAGTTATAATCGTGTGCGGCTGGTCAGACAGCGCACACAATGGACGAGAATTTAAGACGCACTCAATTTGAGTTAATACTGTCAACAATTCTTCATAGCACAGTAATTGTTGCCCAATGCAACGATACAAATGGGTTTTTATGCATTTTATGTTGCTTTCCCAAATTCCTCCCCAGTGGGGGGCGCGAGCAGGGATATTACGCCATGTAATTTTACGATTATTTAATTCAGTTTGAAATGCGGTAGATGTATCTTTAGAAGAAAGGAAAGTGTACAATTCGTCCAATTGACGCTTTGCCCCGATGAAATTTGTGCCGTTATCGGAATAAAGAACCGACACTGGCCCTCGCCTAGACAGGAAACGCTTGAAAGCGTCAAGAAACGTTTCTGAACTCAAGTCAGAGGCGATTTCAATGTGTATGGCTTTGGTAGTCAAACACACGAAGAGACAAATGTACGCCTTTTGGCTTTTAACGCCCCTCTTTCGAGTGATAGTAATATTTATAGGACCAGCATAATCAACGCCAGTGTGAGTGAAAGCCTTAGCTTCTTGCACTCGAGAAGGGGGTAAACTTGACATCATAGGCGTAGGATGAGAGGGCGCAAACTTAAAGCAGAAGTTACATTGGCGTATGCGTTGTCGAATAATGTTTCGAGCGGAAATGATCCAATATCGTTGTCTTAATAAAGACATAAGAAGATGTGAACCGGTATGACAATTGGATCGATGACAATCATCTATTAGTAGATCGACTACGTGATGTCGACGAGGAAGCAACAATGGATGCCGACTTTCAAAAGGTATATGAGCATTTGTAAGTCGTCCACCCACGCGGAGCAATCCGTTGTCATCAACAAACAGATCGAGCTTTCTTAAAGAAGGCGAAGGTAATCTACCCTTTTTAATATTTTTGATTTCATCAGCAAAGTGTTTGCTTTGCAACTCGCGAAGAATCACGAGCTCAGCGGTTTCAAGGTCAGAGACCTGAATTACCGAAGCGGGAGGTAACTTACGTAGAAAGCGCAAGACATATACCAGAATGCGTAATAATTTTTTCCAAGACGAGACTCTGAGAGCTAGCTCCAGAAGTATCGAAGTATCCAAATCAGGAATTACCGTTAGAGTAACAGAACTCTTTGCTTCGGGTATAGAACCTTCAACACATGACGGTTTGAATGGTGCAATTGGCCATTCAGCGATTGGATGGCAAATCCAAGGTGGACCGTGCCACCACAGCGGATGATTAATGAGTTGCGAGGGTAATAAACCTCTTGATAAACAATCACTGGGATTTTCTATCCCACTTATGTGAAAAAAGCGGTCAGGAGATAAATTTTCCTGTATCTCAGTCACACGGTTGGCCACAAATACTTGCCACCGGTGTGGAGATGAATGAATCCATGACAGAGCGATCGTAGAATCACTGAAAGCGAAAATCTCTTTTATAGGATAGCGATTATCAAAAACCGTATGTACTTGTTTTACTAGTTTAGCCAGAAGTAGCGAAGCACACAATTCAAGCCTTGCCAGCGAAACAGTCTTTAGCGGAGCCACTTTGGACTTAGCGCATACTAAATGAATGGATATATTACCGTTAGGGTTCGTTACGTGCAGGTATAGGACGCATCCGTAAGCCCTCACACTAGCGTCCCCAAAGCCAAGCAAGTTTACGACACAGCCGGCCGCGACACCCAAGTGGCGAGGTATTTGTAAATTAGATAATAACGGTAATTCAGATTTGAGTTTAACGAAACATTCAGTAATGATTTCCGGGGGCTCTTCATCCCACCCCACCTTAGCAAGCCAAAGATCCTGTATTAGAAGTTTTGCGTAAAGAATAACTGGTGCGACGAACCCTAGCACGTCAAATAGGCGAGCAATAGTAGACAATATGGCACGTTTAGTGTTACAGGTAGTCGCGGAGGATGTGGCGAACGAGAACACATCAGAAGTAGGTATCCATTTTAAACCTAAGACCTTCAATGTATCATCATCATCTGTGAACTCGATCACAGCACGATACGACTCCGGCAAGTGAGCGAGAAGTTCCGATGAGTTGCTTGCCCATTTGACGAGATCAAATCCGCCGACCTTGAATAAAGCGAGCAGCTCGTCCGCTAAACGAGTACCATCTTCAGCAGAGGGTACAGAAGTAGTTAAATCATCCATGTACAGTTCTCTCATGGCGACATCTGCCGCGAGAGGAAAGCGTTCGCGATAGTCCTCAGCCAATTGACGGACGGTGCGCATCGCCAAAAATGGACTCGAGCGGAGGCCAAAAGCCACAGAGTTAAATTGAAAAATACGAATACTCTCGTTATGATTAAAACGATATAATATTTTTTGATATTTACGATCGTTATCTGACAGTAAAATTCTAAGATACATTTGACGTATATCAGCGGTGATTGCTACCTTAAAATATCTAAAATTAAGCAAAAGCGAAAATAAGTCTGCCTGCAAATTAGGCCCTGTATGCAACAAGTCGTTGAGCGACTTGCCGCTATCAGTTTTAGCGCTTGCATCTAAGACAATGCGGGTTTTTGTTGTCGACTTGTCAGGCCGTACAACAGCGTGGTGCGGGATGAAGTAGCCTTCATTTATAGCGGATAAAGAATAAGGTATTTCCGAAAGATAACCCTTATCTATATAATCATTAATTACGTCATTATAAGCTTGACGTAAAGCGGGAAGCGAATGAAACTTGCGCTCGAGCGCAGACAATCTACGCTGAGCGTGAACGTAGGAGTTACCTAAAGACGTAGGTTCGCCTTTAAAAGGTAACGACACAATATATCGTCCACATGAATTTCGTGAAACGGTCGATTTATAAAAATCTTCACATTCTCGATATTCGGGACCCTTTTTGTTAACAGTAGGTACTTCCTCTATTTCCCAGAATTTTAAAATTAAATTATTTAAATTATCTACTAATGGGCCGAAGGACCAGGCTACACTGTCATGGTGGAGAGAAGGTACCTCACCCATGACAATATAGCCAAGCGTGGTTTCTAAAGCATGAGGTATGGAGCGAGCGGTGACCGCACAATCAGCTGATTGAGAGGTGGATGCTGGTATAACCCTTTTCCCGAGCAAAACAAATGCGAACATTTGCGTACCGAGAATCGCGTCTATGTTCCCAGGTACATCCCAGCATTCATCTGCAAGCGGTAAACTCTTGAAATGATCCATCACGGACCTTTGTACCGCGCGAACAGGTAACGGATCAGCTATATGATCAATCACTAACATTGTCAATTCGTATTGAGCGTCACTTACGCGCGATTGTATCGTAAGCGACACGTAACCCTTAATTGGAGTGGAAATAGTACCTACTGATTTTAAGGATGAGTTAACAAGCGGTTGAATATTTAGTTTTAATTTTCTACAACATGCGAGAGTGATAAGATTATTTTGAGAGCCACTGTCTACTAAACATCTTATGACAAAGCGTTTTCCATTTATCGGAACATAAACTTGTGCCGTTGGTAAAACAACTGACGTATTCACCTGGTCACAAGCAAAATCTATATTATTATTACGCGACGTCAACGCGATCGAATTCTTAGAATTAGTACATTCTTTCAACTCGGCACACGAAGATGTCACGACCGGCGGCGGCGGTGAGGCGATTGAGTTTACATGCATACACACCGGCTGCGCGCCGCTGGCGCCGCTATCCAGTGCGACTGCACCAGACAGCGACGCGGCTCCTAACACATTAGGTTGAGAATGCTGCGAGATAACCTCGCGATTATTAAAATGCAACAATGAATGATGCTTTTTGTTACAATGTTTACAAGTATTTGTAGAACCACAATTAAATGTGGTATGTTTATCACTGAAACAATTGATGCACATTTTGTTATCTTTAATAAACTTAAAGCGATCTTTCACATCCAATTTTTTAAATTCTAAACACTCGTATAAATGAGTATGTTGTGAGTTTTTACAAAAATTACAAGCGGTTATATTATTAGTAACCTCCTTTTTTTCTGTTACTGCAAAGCTATGCGAAGTTTTCGATGCAGAAGATCGCGATCGATTTTGTATGTTAGTACCCTGATTATTTTGAGGTGATGTGTTCTGACGAACAGTAGTTGTTCGTTCAAGAACCTTTATGTGATGACGTACGAAATTTACTAAATCATCACTTGTGGGTAAATCTTTATCGCGGATGGATAACTCGAAACTTTGTAGTACTTGAGCGTCTAACCTTTTTAAAACGAGATGAGTAAACATGAAATCTGATAGATCGCTAATGTCTAACTGTCTTAACGCGGACCAAGATGAATGAACCTTTTCAATAAAATTGTTTAATTGAACGGGTGAACCCGAGGTAGGTTTTATGTCGAGTATATTATTTAAGTACATAGACCCAAGTAACCTCTTGTCTTGGTATTTTGTCACTAACGAATTCCATATCGTAAGATAGTTAGACGCATTAGGAACTATTCCCGCGAATACATTTTTTGCGCTGCCATTTAATTTTCCTACCAAATACTGTACACGTTGATCATCAGTCAGATGTTTGTTATCATGAACGTTAGTTTTGAAGCATTGATAAAAGAGTGGCCAACATTCCGGCTGGCCAGAAAAACTTATTAATTCCAATGGCGGTAGGCGGCAAAAGTATGAATCGACCGCGGGCTTAACTACATTTGCGCGGTTAGACTCTAATATGTTATTACGTATATATTGTATTTCTGAAAATAACGTTTCGAAAGAGCTCCAATTACTAAAACTTATTTTACAATCAGGGTCTATTTCTAACAATAATGTATTATGTTGATCACAAAGATCGTTAAAGTTATTATATAATTTTTCGATATTCGAAGAAGCGGCTAGAAATTCTTGTTTACTTCTAGTATCAATATTTGAAGGAATTATTTTCTTTGCAATCTTGAATAAGCCATTGATTTTTTCGAAAATAGTTTCTTTTTTTGCAATGATCATTTTCAATTTTGCTTCCGACGCCATTTTGTGGCGGCACCTAAGTTCCCGGTGTTCGAGTTAAAATTTAAAGAAAATATGCTATTTATGGATTATTGAACAAGTAAATTAGATTATCGCTAGTTAAACTTTAAACTGGATATAATGGAATCCACTCGCTACGTCGATAAATCACTCGAAGCACGCGTGACACGTGTGCTTCTTTGTTAAGTTAAAGATGCGTAATTTACTTGATAATAGCACAGTTATAAACGTAATTATATAGGGATTACTTAGGTAGGGAGATAGGGATTATTTTATAAGGTATATATACTGGCTCAGTCCGACTCGAAATGGACCAAAATTATGGTGATGCGGTGCGGTTGGATTATATGCGGGAAATAGATTATATGAGCAAGGCGAGGTATGGTACGCTAAAAAATATGTTCAATCAGACGAGAGCAAAGAAAAGCAATCCACTCACCATGCAATGCCGCCACGATGATCTGCCTGACGATTTCTTCTTGGAGAGGTAGGCACTTTTTTTTTTTTTTTTTTTTTTTTTTTTTTGAACCGGGGTGGAAAATCCTCATGGATGTCCGCCGCCCTGGGGCGGGCGGCGGGGTCTGTCAGACTCTTACTGACTAAAAACCACCCCGGGTGTTCCATCTCACACCTACGCCGGGGGTCGCGGGAACGTACGATCCTTCCGCAACCCCCGGCTGGTGCCGGCCCGCCGCAGCGGGCCCCGTCTGGTCGGGGGGGGGAGTGAGGTGTTTGACTCCCCCCGCGACGTCTAAGAGGGGCGCGCGTGGAACACATCGCGCCGCCACCTCGGGTCCTGATGTGTGGGGGGCGACGGACGTCCCCGAGTCCGTCGCCCCTGGACCCGTTTAGGGGGGCCGGAAGAGGGCGTTGTCCGCCCTCCGCCGACGCCCGGTGCGCCTGCTGCGGGCAGGGTGAGTGGACGAGATCTCCCTCTCCCTTTCCGCAGCCTCCTTCTGCGAGACGACTGTTTCACAGAAGGAAACCACCGCGTCCCAGGACTCCTCGCTGTCGACCATGGACTCGACCACGGCCGGCAGCGAGAGGTCACTGCCTACTTCTGAGATGAGGGCACGGCGCGGCTCCTCCCAAGCGGCACACTCTGCCAGCGTATGCCACGCCGTGTCCTCCCGGCAGTCGACGCAGTGGTGACACCGGGCGTCCGGCTCCCTGTTTATGCGACACAGGTACTTCCCGAAGCAACCGTGCCCCGAGAGCACCTGCGTCACCCGAAACGACAGGGAGCCGTGCCTCCTCCCGAGCCAGCGCTCGAGCACTGGCCGGACCGCCTCGATGGTACCGAGGCCGGCGGTAGGGCGCGAAAGCCTGTCCCGCCATTCCGCCACCAGGACCTCGCGAAGCTGAGACCGACGCAGCTCCATATGGCGCTGCGTCAGCCCCTCGCCCCGCGCCCGCGCTTCCTCGCGCCACCGGTACAGTGACGCGAGTACTTTCGCCTCCAGGTCCCAGGGCGGGGATCCGGCCAGTATACAAGCCGCCTCGTAGGAGATCGTGCGATACCCCCGGACGACTCTGACGGCCATAGCTCTCTGCGGCTTTCGCAGGACTGCGATGCTACCGGCCGTCAGGTCAGTCGCCCAGATCGGGGCCCCATACAGGGCCATGGATCGCACGATCCCCACGTAGAGCCGCCTACAGGCGGCGCTCGGGCCCCCCAGATTGGGAAGCAACGTTGACAGCGCCCCAGCAGCGCCCAACAACTTGGGCGCCAGCCGCCGGAAGTGGGGGCCGAAATCCCACCGGCTATCGAGCACCAATCCCAGGTACTTCATGGTGGACTCGACAGCGATCCGAGCCCCCCCGACCACCATGTGTGATCCGGGCGGCGGCGCCCGCCGGGGGCCATGAAACACCATGGCCTCCGACTTGTTGAGGGCCACCTCCAGGCCCAGGCGACGTATGCGGCTCACCACCTGTGACACCGCAGCCGTCGCCAGCAACGCTGCCTCCCTGTGCGAGCTCCCCCGGGCAGTGACCAGCGTGTCGTCAGCATAACACGTAAGGTCCACGCCCGGTTGGAGCTCGCCCCTCAACACCCAGTCGTACCCGATGTTCCACAGGAGCGGGCCCAAGACCGAGCCCTGTGGAACACCGCACGACATGCGGTGCTGGTGTTCGCCATCACGTCCCACGTAGGTGACACACCTCTCCGACAGATAAGCCCCAACGACGTGGCGGAGGTAGGGAGGCACCCGATGGTACCGCAGTGCCTCCCGAATACAACTCCAGGGCAGGGTGTTGAAGGCGTTGGAGATGTCCAAGGACACCGCCAACATCACCCCGCCCCGGGCCACTGCTTCCTCCGCCAGGACTCTCACTCGCGACACAGCGTGAATGGTAGAGCGCCCGTGCCGAAAGCCGAACTGGCTGCCGTCCAGATCCGGCCCCTCTCCGCACAAGTGGCCGACGAGGCGGGCAGCGATTATCCGCTCGAACAGCTTACCCACCTCGTCTAGCAGCACTATGGGCCGGTACGCGGACGGCGAGTCCGCAGGGCGCCCCGCCTTCCTGAGCAGGACCAGACGACCAGATTTCCACAGAGTGGGAAACTGGCCCCGCTCAAGGCACGCTGTGTAGAGTCCTCTCAGTTGG
Source organism: Luperina testacea (assembly GCA_927399505.1). Classification (NCBI taxonomy): domain Eukaryota; kingdom Metazoa; phylum Arthropoda; class Insecta; order Lepidoptera; family Noctuidae; genus Luperina; species Luperina testacea. Next base: position 1,640,045 of record OV656785.1, on the reverse strand, counting down.
GGCTCAAGCTCCTTCAGAGCGAGGGCTAACACGCAGCCGTGGATCCCGTCGGGCCCCGGAGCCACGTTTTTGGCCCGGAGCCTCATCACGGCTGCCCCCATCTCTGCCTGTGTCACCTCTGGGACGCTGATGGCGTTCTCTTCGGTGGACTCTGCGGCCGTGGGCAATGCCATCGGCGGCGGAGTGTGCTCCGCTCTCGCCGGGAAGAGGGCTGCGACCACCTCCTCCAGCAGCTCGGGTTGGAGACTCTCCGTAAGCGGGGGCGCCGCGGCTCGAAGTTTCCCTCGAACCGCGCGATAAGGGCGCCCCCACGGATCCCCGTCTAGAGTCTCCAACATCTCCTCCCTGGCTCGCGACTTCGCCTCGCCGATGGCCAGCCACAGAGTCCTCTTCGCCGCGCGGTACACCTCATACAGCGCGGCTTCTTCGTCAGGGACCCGAAGACGTCTCCTCCGGTATCGGGTGTACTGGCGCCTGACCGCCACGCACGCGACGCGCAGCTGCGCGATCTCGGCGGTCCACCAGTACACCTGGCGCCTCGCTGACTGTGCGTGGACCCGGGGCATGGACGCGTCGCTGATTTGCGTCATCGCCCCGCGGAACCACAGCGCCTCCTGCTCGACGTCAACGGGTCCGTTCGTCGCCGACTCCCGGAACCAGGCCTGGACAATAGCGGCCTCCTCGAGAAGCTCCCTGTCGATGCGCTTACGCGCCCAGCGCGGACCGTCCGCACGCGGGGCCGGTAAACCGCGGCCGCCTGCGGTCTGGGCGGAGACGTCGAAACGGATGTACCGATGATCCGACAACGTCTCCACCTCCGCGGCGACACGCCAGTCGCGGACACGGCTCGCGACAGCGGGGCTAGCGAACGAGACGTCCACTATTGAACCGCCCCGCTGCCGCACGCACGTGTACTCCGTGCCCCGATTTAGGACGGTCAAGCCAGTCGTGACCGCCCACTCCTCCAGCACCTCGCCCCTGGCATCCGTCACCGGAGACCCCCAAGCCGCAGATTTGGCGTTGAGATCCCCCAGCAACAGCACCGGGCGAGGGTGGAGTCGGCCCACGACGGCACCCAACTCGACAAGGAACCTCTCGAAGTCGGCGAGACTCTTGTTGGGCGAAAAATACGCCCCAACCGTGCCAATGCCGTCCACGAGGGCGGCCACCCAGCCGTGACCTCGGGACGGGTTGGCACTAACAATTGGGTGATAAAGCGTTCTGTATCTCTCTTATAACCCTGGTTTGGGCCTGTTCATGTTAGAGCTTGAAGCGACTTAGTGGTTATAGAGAGTGATAAATGAGTGATTATTAAGAGTTAGAACAGTGCTATTGTAGTAGTGATTACCACTTCAAGTGTTTAATACACTATACACAGGGTATAACTGCAAGCTAAAGTAGTAAACAAGTTATGGAAACCACTTAAATGTCTTTTTGGTTAAACATGGTTACTTCATGTAACCAATATATAACTTAAGAATATACCGGACTTATTTAGTAGCAATAAAAATCACCGAAAGCGAAAATATTTAAACTGTTTTCGCACAGTTTTACGTTCTTGTTAAAGTCAATAGTGATAATATTTTCTAGCAAGCATTCATGTCTTGGTATTTTAATAAAATAATTAAGGTAAGTGAAATGTTTAAGATTACTGGGTGTTATAGGAATTAAATCACATGCGGCGGTAAGTTTACGGTAACAATATATACTAGTTTTCATCTCATTTTTGAAACGCCTTAAATATAAACTACTTTTGATGATAAAATTATGTAAAAAATAGTGCTTGAATTTTTTTTTTCTTTATTTATCTTATTTATCAATTCCCGGTACCTCCTTAAGACATTTTAATTGAAAATTATGAACAATGTAAGTAATAATTGGACTAGGAACATTTCAATAAGTTTTTTCTTTCAGAATTTTTTATAGGATATGTTTTTTAAATGGCGTCTTAGTTCTAATTACTTAAGGATCCTGATAACTCTGTTATTCCTCCCGTAGTGATTAAATACTGAAACTAAGCACTTGCATGGCACTAGAAGTTCTAAAACATATTTATAAAAGTGAAAAAACATAGAGTTTATAGGTTTAACTTGTTTAATAATTCTACTCGGAGCTGTGAGCTGATAATTTTTAGGGTTCTGTTATCGTTTGAAGAAAACCCTTTATATATCACACGTCTGACTGAATGACAATAAAATCCAAGAATTATGTAGCATAATGTAGTATTATATTAGCTGTCAACATATTTTCTAAATACAAAAAAGTTGAAAATCAAATTGCACATACAAAGAATGACATAAGAAAGTAGTTTCTTTTTAATGTTGAAATATAGTACGTATTGTTACCTATTTAAATATGAAAAAAGTTCTTATACTTTGCACTAACACCTACTTATTTACCTTTTATTTATTAAGTTAATTAATTTTATGATTTCTTTAATTTTATTAACAAAACTTCTCCTGTTATTTCAGTAAAACAGATAAAAACATCGAATACGAACATAAAGGTAATGAATATTGTGTCATAGAATCAAACAATTCTTTTGAGCCTAATGAAACCAACAAAGTAGACAATAATGACAAAATTAAAATAGATTTAAAAGAAATTGAAGAAGACAATGCAGCAATCAAAGAAATAGAAAGAGAACAAAATGATGATAAGAAAATGACAATAGATACAATGGAAGTGACTAGCTCAGAAAAAAATAAAGAAAATACATTAAAAGAACCAAAAAACAAAGATAAAAGTAATGAGCCAAGTACATCAGTAATTTTCAGATCGAGAAAAACATCCCGAAAAAGAAAATCGTAACAATATCTAAAAAGAAGAGAGACCGTCTCCTTATAAAAAGAATCGGCCAATTTCACATAAGAATTCACATTAGTGGCTAAAGTGTTAGCCATAATATGAATATTTGAAAAGGCTCTTAAGTTTTTTGATTGTAAGTTTTTAGTTTTGTGTCATGCTGATTAAGAATTGCCCTTTGATATATTAAACAAATACAGGTGAATTTAAAATTATCAGCAATGTTTTAAGGGATGACAGACCATGACCCTGAACAACTTTCATTATAAAACTAACTACATAAATCGCACAAAAAATAAAACCATGTTGGTGATGCGGTGCGGTTGGATTATATGCGGGAAATAGATTATATGAGCAAGGCGAGGTATGGTACGCTAAAAAATATGTTCAATCAGACGAGAGCAAAGAAAAGCAATCCACTCACCATGCAATGCCGCCACGATGATCTGCCTGACGATTTCTTCTTGGAGAGGTAGGCACTTGAGGCAGCCGGCAAGCACAAGCGGTGGCTAAGCAGTCCAGATGAACGGGTTTTTTTTATGATAGTCGCGGAAGATGATAATTATATGGATTATAATATGGCGGCGGAGCGGCACGGAGCGGCGCGGACGCAACACACCTCAGCGGAGCGGTGATCGAGAGACGACCATGAGACGACTGACTCGCTCGCACTCGCATGCATAATATACGCGCGAGCGATGAATGAATGGATGCGATCCCAACTCTCGCCGACCGAACTATTTCGGCGCGACCACATGTGTTCCATAAATTTTGGCCGAGTAGGTAAGTATTGCACTTTTCTATGGAACACCTGGTTTATGTTTTGGGACGATTTAGTTGGTCCCATAATTAAAGTTGTACAGGTTCATGGTCTGACCAACCCCTTAAAATTTTGCTTATGATTTCAAGTTCAGTCTGTAGATACTATATATTATAATATAAAAATTTAATGTAAGTAAGAATAGTTGAATGATTGAACACATGTTGATTTTGTTCATGACTGTCTTGCGCTATTGTACAGTCATTCGCCATTCTGGTGTGAAAGTGTTGGAAATCATCCACTGACTGATAAAATAACTCTTTGACTGATTATATTACTAGTAGATATATGTCAAATGACTAATAAAACACGATTCCTTCAAATGACAATCTTTTATTTTCAAACTGTGTGTAAAAACTAATTTACTTTTTACATCTTTAGGATATAATAGAAGTTACTAGCATCAGAAAATACTAGCATCGATCAAATAGCGAGTAATGTTCCCACACTTGACATAAAATGCAATATACATAATTTAGCTCTCTCGGATCACGATACCGGACAATCATTAACCTTTTACGTTGAAGAGATAAATAATAATAAATCAAAAGCTATACAATTCTGGTATGATACGAAAAGAGATTACGATAAGAGCAACATAACAAAATTTTTAGATTGCTTAGCAGCCTTAAGTTTTAGTGAAATATACGAAGAGACAGACTGCAATAGAGCATTTAATTTATTCCACAACTTGTTCACGCTCTTCTATAAATTGTGTTTTCCCGAAATACTCGTCAAAAAGACCAATAAACCAATTAAAAACAAATGGCTAAGTAGGGGTCTAAAAATATCATGCATAAAGAAGAGAGCTTTATATTACGCATATCAACACGATGCTTTAAGTAAAGGTTACCACAAGAAAAAATACCGTAATTACACTAAGACCTTAAAAAAATGCATATCAAAATCACAGCAGATAAATAACAACAATTTTCTAAATAATGCTAAAAATAAATGTAAAGCTACATGGTCAATCATAAAAAGTAATTCAAACCAATTAAATAACAACAAATACATAAATGAATTAATAATCGGTGATAAAAAAATTACTAATCCTGATGACATGTGTAACAAATTCAATGACTATTTTATCGAACTGACACAAAAATCTAACAATAATAATTATAACATAAACAACATTGACATTGACAATAACACCAATACTTTATTTTTGACTCCTGTAAATGAAATTGACATTATTAAAATAATTAATTCATTAAATAACACAAATTCAACTGGATATGACGAAGTAACCACTAAAATAATTAAATTAAGTGCAAAAATTATAGCATCCCCACTTAGCTACTTAATAAACCTCTCATTTGAACAAGGTATTTTCCCAAAGAAACTTAAAGAGTCTATAATTAAACCACTATACAAAAAAGGTAACTGCTCTGATATGAGTAATTATAGGCCTATTACACTGATCTCAATCTTTGCAAAAATTTTTTAAAAAGCAATGCATGGCAAAATAAATAGCTTTGTAAGTAAACATAACCTGATTGTGGAGAGTCAGTTTGGGTTCAGAAAAAACTGTTCAACAACTCTAGCTTGTTTTTCCTTAGTAAAACTAATTACTGAAGCTCTTAATAAAAAAATGTCTGCATTGTCGGTATTCTTGGATATGAGCAAAGCATTTGATTTTGTCTCACATGAACGACTACTCTACAAATTAGAGAAATACGGAATAAGAGGCAAAGCGCACGATTGGCTTAAAAGCTATTTGTCTGATCGCCAACAGAGAACTGTTATTTCTAGAATAGAAAAAAATACTAGGAAGACATATTGCTCAGAATTAAAAATTAATTATTCTGGCGTTCCACAGGGAAGCATACTGGGTCCGCCACTATTCGTATTATACATAAATGACCTCATTAAATGCTTAAAATGTGAATGTATCCAATTTGCTGACGACACCACTTTGACGATAAAATGTTCCAACAAAACTGACATAGAAATTGATACGAATATTGAATTAATTAATGTAATAAAATGGCTAGGGGACAATAATTTGAAAGTTAATATTAACAAAACTAAAGTAGTACAATTTCAAACATGCAACTTGTCAGCTACACCAACAACAATTCGACATGACAATACAATTTTGCAACCAGAACCATCGGCTTTATTTTTGGGTATTATAATTGACAATAAACTGAATTGGAAGGAACATGTAGAAAGAGTATGCAGTAAGCTTGACAAGTTTGTATATGCTCTTCGCAAGTTAAGACTAGTGTCCAGTAAAAAAACAGTCCTAAATGCTTATCATGGGTATGTTTCGTCAGTACTGCGTTACGGCCTAGTCATATGGGGCAATTCAGTGGACGTGGAAAGAGCGTTCAAAGTACAAAAAAAGTGTATCCGAGCCATGAGTGGAGCAGAATATTTAGACCATTGCAGGCCATTATTCAAAGAATTAAAAATTCTCCCACTCCCGTGTCTGTATATTTTTGAGGTTTGTTTATTTGTAAAAAAATACCCTCATCTATTCTCATTGAATGAACAAGTCTCAGAAAGATTGAATAAAAAAAATGCTGGGAAACTGTTAGTTCCTCCTCAGAGATTGCAACTCTATAGCAGAAATGCCAGTTGTATGACAATTAAAATTTATAATAAATTACCACCTGAATTCAGAATGCTACCAAATGATAAATTTAAACGTAAAATGTTTGCCTGGCTTTTGGACATGTGTTTTTATTCGGTTAGCGAATTCTTAAATCATAGTTTTTGACATTAATAAAGATAATAAATATTCGAAGTAATGGCTGTAATTAATTAATCCGTGTTATTAGTATTTTGGCATTATTATTATTTTGACATTCTGCATATTAATTTTTGACATTGTATTTCTTTTTGACATTATTTTTTTTTAATGATATTTTAGCTACTAACTTAATTATTTTTTTTTTGTTTGTTTTATGTACTTGACATTAGTGATAATAATTGTGTGATCATTTTGACTTGATCTTGACATTATATAAAAACTAACTTCAATATTATTTTTAAAATTTCTACACCGGCAATGGTAGTGTACGTGAGACATTTTAATATTAAGATCTTGTATATTATACCGTATGCTCAGAAATAAATTAATTATTATTATTATTTTGAGTGTTTTTTTTTCTCAGCTCTTAGGCTGGTTTTAGCTACATTTACGGGCTAAAGCCAAGTAAATGTAGCGTGTGGTGTGTATTAGGGTGAGTTTTCTTCCTCTAACTGCATGAATTTCCTAACTATTCTGCAGGTGTTTAAGATGGCAGCTTTCTGTATGTTGATATAGACGGACTCTTCTAAGTCTATTTGTTTAAGGCTACGGAGAAGATGGTTTTATTATTATTATTATTATTATTATTATTATTATTAGGTTTTTTGGTTTACCTTTCCCATAATAAATGCCAATAATGAATGGATCACTAGTGTCACCTTGATAAATGTTAGCCAATATAGACCAGAATTCATATTTAGAGCTTTTAAATATAGGTAAACCATCAAAATTTATATTCAGAAGAATGTTGTTTGGCAGTGGTACACAATTTCCAAGTAATGATCAATGATCCCATGATGCCAATATTCACCACCTTTGATGGTTTTAAGACAAATTACTGTTGGCGTTTGTAAAATCGTTCGAGGATTGGACGGTAAAATATCCGTGAATCTCTTATTTAAAATTAAAAGCAAATCTTTTAAAGCGTATATATAGTATATATTTTTGTAGAGCCCATGTTTGTAAATCATTTTTAAAATTTATATTTTTCAGATATTCATTTCTTGTTCGTCATCCGAGTTGTTTGAACTACTGAGAGGTAACAGATCGTCACAGATTAGAGGATATTCGACATCGGAGATAATTTGCTGTTATACGGAACCCTGTTGTATTTTAGTTGATCGCTCTTGATATGAATCGTTATCGAGTTCACTGAATTTGTATTTTGTACATCTATTGATATCAGAACGTTAAGTGAATTAAATCCTATTTTACTCAACTTAAAGTGAAAATGAAGAGTTATAAAATTTGCACATAATGTTTGCTGCTATATACAAGTTTTTATAAAAACCACAATATTACTTATGGTTGACCGATAAACTGCATTATGTAGCCTGCAATGATTTAAAGGTGGATTCTAACTCTTGCAGAATCTAGCTCTATAGGACTTATAATCAACACTTCTTAGATCCTTATAGCTTTCTTACTAACTCTTAAGGCTCGACAAAACTTGTTAGGTGGTACAAAGTACTTGTCTAACTCTTTTTAAGAATACCAGTTGATAGTAAGTGTTAGTACACACCTGAGCATCACTCACAGCGTTTAATACTTCTTGAAGCTATTAGAGTAAGCCTTAAGGTGTTACAAGACCTTTTACTACCTCAGTAGTCGAATATCAGCCGTTAGTAAGTGTTAGTAGACACCTTACAATTGCTTTTATAGGTTTGTGCATCTTAAAGCTATAAGAATAAGTTATACAATGGTTTCGATAAACTCTATGCTAGCGTCTTGATTTATATTTTTTTAATTTATTACTGTTATTCCTCTGGAAGGTTTAATTATTTATAACTAACCCTACTGTAGAGTCGAATGTTGCTATCAGAGTTCTTATATAACATATATAATACTAAGAGCTCTAAAAAAAGGCTGCCGTAAGCTCTAAAATGTTTGTTGGGAGGCCAGAAGAGACGCTGCAGTGGCTTCATCGTGTCACATTAGCCTGCGACGAGTGGATGATGACATCGCCGACAAAGACCTGAAAGAGAATCCATAATAAATATTATAAATTCGAAAGTAACTCTCTATCAGTCTGTCTGTCTGTATTTTACCTTTTCACGCCTAAACCACTGAACGGATTTCGATAAAATTTGGCAGAGAGATAGATTGCATCCCGGGGAAGGATATATTTATTTATTTATTTATTTATTCACAAGGCAACTACAACAGGCAATAATCACAGTAAGTATATCACTAGGTTCAAATTATAGGTTTCGACCTGACTATCACCCAAAGCGTATAGGATAGTTTTTATCGACATACCTAGCGTACGAAGCCGTGGGCGGAAGCTAGTACCTTATAATTATATAAATGAATTCTGGCACAGCGAACCTAACAATGCCTTTTTTTTTGGGTGGCAAATTATCATATAACTGAGGGCCCCGTGGCTAAATAATACCAGCCGCACAGGTCGATCGATCAGATTAAGCTACACTTGCCGCGGTTTTTCTGTGGATGGGTGACTATCTTTACATACCGTGACCCCTCCGTGCCTTGGAAAGCACGTTAAGCCGTTGGTCCCGGCGCTGTCATTCGTGGATCTTAGACAGTCGTTACGGGTAGTGAGAAGCCCGAAAGTCTGACAACCAGTCTTACCAAGGGCTATCGTATTACCCAGTAACTGGGTTATGGAAGTCAGAAAGGCAGTCGCTCCGTGTAAAATACTGGTATTTAGCTGCATCCGGTTAGACTGGAAGCCGACCCCAACATAGTTGGGAAAAGGCTAGGCAGATGATGATGAAATTATCAAATAACTTCTCCCGCTCTGGCTCTGATTAAAACCCACCCGTGTTCCTTCAGTTGCCTGTGTCTTTAGAACAAGTTAAGAAGACATGCCACATCCACCAACTCGGACTGTGCCCGCGTGGTGGATTGCGGTCCACTCCCTCTCACAGAGAGGAGGCCTGTGTCCCAGCATTATACGCTGATTATGTTATGCTTAGTAAAAGGGGGCGGAGACGATATTATCTGTATATAGGACCAATGAGGAAGACAGAGGGACGTAAAACGTTATTGTTTTTAGACCGCGCCCACTGACCTACATCTTACTCCCCCCCCCCCTTCCCCAACACCTGTCCCAGCAGTGGGATCATTATAGGCGATAGAAAACTGCTGCACTGCAAGTGAATATCATTTACCGAATATTTTGTGCAGTCGCGACCATCTTGGGAAGAGATTACGAATTTAGACAATGGCAAAACTTTAAAAACTTTAACACCATCGAGTCACATTTAAGCTGCTAGAGGATTGATTTAAGCTCGGCCTTATGTGCCGGACGGCGCGTACGTGTTCCACGCGCGCCTCAAAGAGATGTCAGCATCAACTGAAGGGTCAGGGTCGAAGCCTGCCGGGTCAGCGGGATTGTCCGAAAGGGTTACCGCCCGGAACATAAAGGGCTAAGGAAGGAACACAGGTGGGTTTTAGTCAGTAAGAATCTGACACTCCCTTCCGCTCTAGCTCCACCCAGAGCGGGAGGGGTCAAAAACGAATCGTTTTGCTTACCAAAGGTAGCATTTTTTCTTGCCAAACTGGGCATATAAATAGATTCGTAAACTAATTTTACCTGTGATAACTAGGTACTTCCATATGAGAGGGTCTACTATGCAAACCATGAGGTCTTTGCTTAATTATTGGTAAAGATAAGAGTCTTCGGTTTAACCAATGAGGTTCCGTAAATTATAGGATTCGGCCGTAAAACACATACCTTGGTCTTTGAAGCTGGGACACGCGGTGATATAGGACTGCAGAGATGCGACCTCGGGTACAAGATGAACTCGTGGTGCACGGCAGACAGCGGCTGGCGCACTGCGGTACAGAACAGCCTCCCTTCTTTATGCACCAAAGGTGGCCAACTGCACTGCGCAGGTCACGATCAATACTCTGATGATGTGAGTCGACCACGTTGCAATTTAAGGAAATTGCAACAGCGAAATTCTGCGTGGTTTTTTACTCAAAATATGTGTTTGGATTTGGAGACGCAGAGCCTCCATATATACAGGCAAACTAACTTATTTGTTGCAAAATTATGAACTTTTCTTTGATTTTTCTCCGTGATGCCTTAGTGAACAGATAACGGCATCTGGTGAATGAAATGAAAATCAATCAACTCAGAGCCGACAGCAGCTGATACCTGATTCCTTAGTAAGCTGCAGTTATGATATTGGCCTCTTGCAAGATGGCGCCACAACTCCTGAAGGCCAATTCCTGTAAATATAAAAACTGGCCAAGTGCGAGTCGGACTCGCACACGAAGGGTTCCGTACCACAAGGCAAAAACGCCGCAAAAAACACGTTTGTTAGAACAAACGTATTTTTTCACCCCTTAAATAGGTTATTATATTTATTTTATTCTGTTTTTAGTATTTGTTGTTATAGCGGCAACAGAAATACATAATCTGTGAAAATTTGAACTGTCTAGCTATCACGGTTTATGAGATACAGCCTGGTGACAGACGGACAGACGGACAGTGGAGTCTTAGTAATAGGGTCCCGTGTTTACCCTTTGGGTACGGAACCATAAAAAAGTTCAAAATCTTGTCGCAAATTCGCAATCTCATCTCAGCGACAATAAAAGTCGAAATTTATTATCATACCTTCACACTCAAAGTGACTGTTGCCGTCGGGCGTTGCCAGCGAAGACACCGTAGAAGTGGCAAAGTTTTTAGCGAACAATATTTGAAATACTGTGGTGTCGTGCCAGCGACATGAAGAGGAAGATAAATACTTAGTATACCTAACGCTCATGCGTTTCTTTCTACCATGGGGTAACAGGCTTAGAACTGAAATGCAGCAACTACCGTGTAACAACGAATGTATCAGACGCCAGCACGTGAAGCTACACGAAACTGTAAAATTTTCCCAATCATCTTTGAACCATAAGCTTTAGCGATAAAGTTGAAAATCTATTAAAGTTTGACAGATTGTAGTAGCTTGATGTGCTGGCATTCTGTACAAAATATTGTTGGTAAAAATATGTGTATTGGTACCTACTTTCAGATTTAAAATTTTACTTTCTACTTTCAAATAGCAGCCAGGGATGAAAATAATGTTGACCTATGTATTGTGCTTAGGAGTGCGAGTGTCATTAATGTCATCATTCTCCTTTTCCCAATATATTTGGGTCGGCGCAACATACCTAGTCTTTTTTTTTTCATACTTCTCTATTAGTCGTCATCTCGGTAGTCATAGGAGTGCGAGTGTCTAAGTTAATAATTATTTAATTAGTATGTTACATTTATTAGAGCAGTATACTCATACACTCACTAACCAAATAAAACTTGGCACTGGAGTAATAACATTATGGCTCAAAGTCCAAGTATCCGAGATTTCATCATTACACGTCAATAAAATATTTAAAAAAGCATTGTGTCAGACTCAGAGAGTGTCAGTGAAGCGAGGAACGGCGTCGGCTGCCATCTTTGTTTTAAATACGCTTGTTATCCAAAAAATACCACTGCTAAACTCGAATATATAGTTAGACACGTTATATACGCTAGCACAGGTATAAAACATAATATCTATAACTAAAATTGAAGTGTACAGAGTGGGTGTTGCTGATTAGTACACCAAGCTAACCTAACAAAATAAATTCTGTGGTAATTTCATTTGTGAGTTTTCTCCAGTCAACCTGAACATGGTCCGAGGAACTGGTCGTGGAGGCCGCGGTATGGGCGTCCGCGGTGGCATGGGGCGGCCCCCATTCAATAGACCTCGCGTTTTGATGCTACGGCCGCCTTTTGACCTCATACTTGCTGAACCGGCCTTTCCACGCTGTAAGCCTGCGCCGGACGATACCGCCCTAACACAGGTATATTTTGTCTTATTGATAGGCGTCGTTGTCATCATCATATGCCTCACCTTTTCTCAACTAAGTTGGGGTCAGCTTCCAGTCTAACCAGATGCAGCTGAATACCAGTAAGTATTTTATATGAAGCAACTGCCTGTCTGACCTGCACAAATGTCTCCTTCATATTATTTGTAACTAACAGAGTAGCATGTCCTTAATGTGCATGCCAAAGATGCCTCACTGCAATACCTCATGATTGCGGTTTGGCTCACTACCTCAATGTCGCCTGCATGTAAAATCAAATTTACAAGTATGCTAATAGACACGCACTCACATGCAGGCATCGAGGTGAACTCCCAAGCAGCCCATGAAGTATCGCAGTGAGGTATCCTTTGGCATGTAAATACCCTTAGTTCTTCTACGCAACTTGGTTAAGCTACGCTTGCCGCAGTTGGCCTGTGGATGGGTGACCATCTTTACATACCGAGACCCCTCCGTGCCTCGGAAAGCACATGAAGTGATTGTTCCGGCTGTCATTCATGGATCTTTGACAGGGGTATCATATTACCTAGTAACTAGGTTGTGGAGGTCAGATAGGCAGTCACTCCATGTAAAATAGCATCTGGTTAGACTGGAAGCCGAACCCAACATAGTTGGGAAAAGGCTAGGTACACTGCTGAAACACACACACCCAAACCACCCACATCATTGTCAAAATGATTTATGAATTAAATAATTTATTTACAGGCCCTCCTCAAAAGGCATGCGGAGCTCTGCCCGTCACCCGCTGAGCAGTCAGCAGTGCTAAGTCTGGTTACAAAACTGCAGACAGTTCTCGACAACCTTGTTGTTGCTCCTGGTGACTTCGCTGCTGCTGTAAGTATCACTTTACTTTATAGAAGAAGAAAGAAAGTAAAATGCTTCATTTGGGACATGCATATAGATAAACTGTCAAAAAAGCTAAGTTCCGCAGCATACGCCGTTAGAAAAATTCGTAATTTAACTGATATAGAGACTGCCCGTTTAGTGTACTTTAGTTATTTTCATAGTGTAATGTCGTACGGTATTCTATTGTGGGGAAATGCCGCCGATATTCAGACTATCTTTGTTTTGCAGAAGCGTGCTGTTCGATCAATTTATAAATTAAGTCCGAGACACTCTCTCAGAGACAAATTTAAAGAGATTAATGTAATGACTGTGCCTTCTCAGTATATTTATGAAAATCTTTTATATGCCCATAAAAACATAAAATTGTTCAAAAAATACAGTGATATCCATAATATAAATACTAGAAACAAACACAAATATGTTGTACCTACAACAAGGCTCAAGAAAATAGGTGGCTCGTTCAGATGCCAATGTATACACTTTTATAATAAACTACCAAGCCACGTTCAAGATCTAAGCCTTAATAAATTTAAATCGTTCATTAAACGTAAGTTGTGCCAGAAAGCCTTTTATACCGTTAAAGATTATATTGAGGATACAAAGGCTTGGGATTGAGTTGCTTCCAATTTCTGCATTTTGAGTGTTTTTGATGTTTTTTTTTTTATATACACATTGACATTAATGATTTTTTTTTTAACTGACATTTGCTTACTTTTTAAAGTATTATATTATTTTAATTATTGTGAATGTGAAGACGATGTGGGTCATTTAATTTAGGCATTTTATATTATTATTATTCTCTCTATGGTCTGGCAGTTTGAGTAATTTATGTGGCCTACCCAAATGTCCTTTCTTTGGTATTGTTCGTCGAATCGTTGAGCTCCTTAAGTCTTGAGTTGAGCTGCATGATTTCTGACAAATGCGTGCACTGACTGGACAGGTCCTCTCAATCTGTGTGGTTCTTTCCTCAAAAGACCATCTCAGACATCGACCTACATGGTCTTCATATAACTTGACCAAGATTATGTCTGGACTTTAAAAGAGACTATGACCTCTGAGTTTGTTTCGGCCTTTCTTCTCAGAGTAGTCAGATAGGAAACGCCGACCTCATCTAGTTTAAAAAATTTATGATTGACGTGTAAAAGTGTTTGTGCAAACCTACTTACAGAAATAAAATCATTTATCATTTATCATAGGAAATACAAACAGTAAATAAGGAGCATTTAAAATTAACAAAATTACATTAAACATAACAAAAAATACCTGTTCGAGGCCAATAAGGCTCCTATCTCAACATAATGCTTTGATATTTAAAAAAAAACTGGCAAACTGTGAGTCTGACTCGCACATAAAGGGTTCTGTAACACAAGACAAAAACACCGATAAAAAACACGATTGTTGTATGGGAGCCCCCCTTAAATATTTATTTTGTTCTGTTTTTAGTAATTGTTGTTATAGCGGCAACAGAAATACATTATTTGTGAAAATTTCAACTGTCTAGCTATCACATGAGATACAGCCTAGTGACAGACGGACAGTGGATGGAGCCTTAGTAATAGGGTCCTGTTTTTACGCTTTGGGTACAGAAACTCCACCGTTACTCTTTTAAAAAGTTTTACAATATTATATTACATACATTCATTATGTGAAGAATAAAGTGATAAAATACCATAAAAGGTAAAAATAATTAAAAATAAAGCAATGACAGGTAAATGTTACAAAATATTGTAAAAGTAGATGATTTTGCAAAAACATAATGAGTGGCTCTCTTTCTATCCCTGTCCGAACTCAGAAACCGGGCATAATATCTGTTAACTGTCATAAACCAAGCGTTGTAATAACTATCTTCATTCTCAATATTTTTTTGACAGCAACTCGAAGAAGTTCGTCAAGTCGGCTCCTACAAGAAAGGAACTATGATGGCTGGTAAGAATGTTGCTGACATCGTCTGTATCATGAAGACTCTACCTACTAAGGAGGCTGTAGAGGGGCTGTCTAATAAGGTATACGCACTTTTTTTACAAGCTTTACTTGCAATGTGAAAAATGTTTGTATGTATGCAGTGGCGATGGTTTCATACAACTCGATTCTCGCTTCCCTTTGAAAAATGGCACAGTCAGTATTCTATAGACAAATAATATAATCATATTAAAGATATCTAATCCGGCTCACCTCTTACAAAAATTGACCCTTCGCTACTGTATGTATGCTCAGATCAAATCTTGCACCTCAATTTCAAAGCGATTATCCTCAACCGATTGAATTGAAATTTTGCACACATGTTTAGTTTGGATGACCGTACCCAAAATACGCGCATTGACGTGGAGTTGCAGACACCAGCCCGTATTACCTATTACCTAGTTTGGATGACAATGCATGGTTGCAATTGCAAATTTCATCTCAATCGGTTGAGGATAATTATCCTCAACCGATTGAGATGAAATTTTGCACACATGTTTAGTTTGGATGACAGTGCATGGTTAGTTAAGGGGGAAGCGCTAAGGTAGCCCGCGAAATTCAAATTTTCTTACGTTTTTTGCAATTTGCTGGTCAGTATTAAGTTGCACGTTGATTAATATATGAATCGCGGCCGTAAGAAATATGTGTTTACAGAATTATAATCATTAAAGTCATCAACACAACTCTCTAAGACCACGTAAGTCCAAAGAATGATGATTTCATGAAACAGTTATTCTTTGGACTTACGTGGTCTTAGAGAGTTGTGTTGATGACTTTAATGATTATAATTCTGTAAACACATATTTCTTACGACCGCGATTCATATATGGGTATCAAATTAAAGGGTTTGCTGAGAAGAATACGAAAATGCATTTTTACAAAAAGCATTTTTAATAAAAAGCTTGTTGTAAAAAGTAAAAACAAGCTTTTATTTATTTTTATTAACCACTAGCAGCGCTCCGCGGTTTCACCCGCATAAGTGTCGATTTCGTGGGAATATCCGGATAAAACTATACTATGTCCTTTCCTGGGACTCAAACTATCTCTATACCAAATTTCATCTAAATCGGTTCAGCGGTTTAAGCGTGAAGAGGTAACAGACGGAAACACTTTTGCATTTATAATATTAGTATGGATATGAGGAACCGGGTGCAAAGTTCACTCGTCCTCCATAGAAAAGGAAGGATCTTCCGACCACACGGTTGTCTTGTCTGGTGGGTAACTGTCCGACGATCGATGTCGGAATGACGTATAGTATAAGCTAGTTGCGCGGTAAACTGCTTGCGCGATGCAGGATTTTAGCGTGACGTCATATGATGCGTAGTTCGTGTGTGGCGGTGTAGATGCCCTTACAGTATCTTCCAATCCCTTAAGAACATCATCCAATTTTCCAAATGCTGCCCAGTCCAGTTGTATGCGTCTCCTTAGTTTGGTAATCTCTTATAGGTTACTATTTACTTAATAATAATAATATTTATTTTGCAGGTCAACGAGGAACTCAACAAGTTGATGCGTGCCGAGACCCCCGCCACGTCGGTGACGACGGCGTGCCACGAGCGCGGCTTCACCGTCACGGCCACCACCGCAGCCGTGCGCGTGCTCATCACCACGCTGCACCAGAACCTCAGGAAGCTGGAGCCTGAGGTACTGTAGATTATCACATTGGTATTCAATTCAATTCCTTTATTTCAATCAACAGTTGGATCATATAATAGCATTAGGTACCTACATTAAATAAAAATTATTAGAAAAAAAAAATACGTGTGGCACTCGGGGACTGCCGCGGTAAAGCTATTGTATAGCATTTTTTATTAACTTATGCAATTATAATTATTTATTTATTTTTTATTTCTGCAGTGTTTTTTTTTTCTTTGATATTAATTCAAGTTACACAACATAAATATTAATTCTATTTATTATACACATTGCTGATTAAAAAGTTTTGTCCATTAAAAAATCATTAATCGAATAATAACATCTATCTATTATGAAGGCCACTATTTCTTTTTTTTTTAAAGTTGTTAATTGTACCATTTTTTATTACATCTGGCAATTTATTGTATATTGACCCATACAAATAACATTTTTTTTCAATAACGCCCAATTTGTAATAAATTTTTGCATCGATTTCTGACAGGTTGTTTTCTAGTTTCTGACATCTTGGGAAAGAGGTTTTAAAAGAAATTTATTTGTGAACAGGTACATCTGGAATACAAGGTTATCAGCAGTCATCTGGCTGCTATACGTCATAGCCGCTGGTTCGAGGAGAACGCTCATCATTCCTCTATCAAGGTCAGTTACTTAAACACAGTGTGTATGTGTGTGCAGTGGCGTGCATTGCATAAAGGCATTTAAGCAGTGCCTACCTCGAAATATTACCAATCATTTACCATCAATTAGGTACATTGATAGCAGGGTTGCCAACCGTACGAGGTTCCTCGTACAAATACGAGATTTGTGGTCTTCCGTACGAGGTACGAGGACACTATCAACCTCGTACAATTATGTACGAGATTTTGATAATATGGCTATACGAACATTTTACATCACCATTATTATAATAGTAACGTAACTCCAAAGAATGATGATGATGAAACAGTTATTCTTTGGAGTTACGTGGTCTTAGAGAGTTGTGTTGATGACTTTAATGATTATAATTCTGTAAATACATATTTGTTACGGCCGCGAATCATATATTAATCAACGTACAACTTAATACTGACCAGCAAATTGCAAAAAACCAAAAAAAAATAGAATTTCGCGGGCTACCCTGGCGCTTTCGCTTTAATTTTTTTATTTAACTTTAGTATTAATAATTATTTTTTTAATTCAACACGATATGATGTTTTATTTAGTAGGAAACTTGCAATAGTTTATTTAATTGAGTAAAAAGTCCTAAATCCAGTAGTTAAATATGCCTTAATATTGGTTTTAGCACGTTTTCGATGTATAATAAATAAATGTACGAGGTTTGAAAGTCAAAATACGAGATTTTTAGCTGCATATGTACGAGGGATTTTTTTTACCGTTGGCAACCCTGATTGATAGTGTGTGTGCCCCGCAATTAAGGAATTCACTAAACTATCATACCTATCAGAAACAAACAAACCTCATACAAACGTACGCGCGGTGCCTGGCAGTAGGCAGTCGCCCGACGGCCTACTCGGCTCCCGTACCGTAATATTTGCACAAGGTCATTCATTGGTCTAGTATTCGTTTAAGATAATACGACGAAATTAAAAATATCACTTACGTCCTACGCGCAATACCATGATGTTCGACCTTCGCAATTTATCACCCTTAGGTAGGCCTGCCTACTCTACCAACCAACCGATTGTGAATGTTGTCGTAATTTGGCCGCGCGAAGAAAGAAAGGGATGGATAATAGAGAGCGCGGGGCGTGCGACACGCGAAAGGAGAGAATTTCATTCAATACTCATTCATTTGTTAATGTTTGTGTTATAACCGGCGAGCGCGCGCCATTTTTGTAGTTTACTTGTAGTTGTTGTTTGTTTTGATTACTAAGTGTTGAAAAAAAGAAATTGCTGTGTTTATTGTGTTTAAGTTTGAGGTGCTGTGTGAGCAATGGGTAAAATAAAGTGCTTAGATTGTTGCGATCAATCGCTTTGTATAGACAAACTGCGGACGAATCCTTTCGGTACCTAGGTTTTCGTATGTTGACAAGATATAAATTGTTTCATTTTGAAGTGTGACTGTCCAGGATGCGCCGAGCGCTCGGTTCAGTTGAGTAACTGGCGTAAAAACCTGCGCTACACGAGGAGGCTTCTTCATGCATCCCAAAAAGAAGACCAAAGTCCAAAAAAAACTTTCTATTCTTGATTATATTTCCTACCCTCAGGTACTAATCCGTCTCCTCCGCGACATGTGTCAGCGCCACTCGGGACTCGAACCCCTGACCCCGTGGATGATCGACCTGCTAGCTCACCACTGCATCATGAACAACCCGGCGCGCCAGGCTCTGCCTATAAATGTGGCTTTCCGGTAATTATCATTATAATTTGAATAGTTTATGTATAATTAAGTATAGCGTTTGACATAGCAATTCAAATCTTACGACAATGCCATAAGAAAAAGGATAATATTTATTTAGAATAATACAAGTACAATACAGGGTCAAATAAAATTAGTTAACGAAACTTTGCAGATATTATGATGAGTAGGTATTGATATATGAGAGCAGTGGTGGCCAAGTGGTAACGGCCGCGACTTACGAGTTGTAGGTCGTAGGTTCGAACCCAGACAGGCGCTTTACTTTGTGTAAATTATTTCATCACCACTGCTCACAAAACGGTGAAGGAAAACATCGTGAGGAAACCGGCATGTCCTAGAACCAAAAATTCGAAGACGTGACATCTACCAACCCGCACTGGGCCCGCGTGGTGGATTACGGCCCACTCCCTCTCACTGAGAGGAGGCCTGTGTCCCAGCAGTGGGAACATTATAGGCTGATGATGATGAGGTATTGATATCTAAACATGATAAAATACAAAAGATTAGAAATTTTTTTGGGGCGTCAATAACCGCTTGTAGTCTTGTTACTTGAAGTAAGTACAGTACCCGGCGATAAATATTGCACATCGACCTTTTTACACAAAACCACTTTATACAAAGAATAAAAATAATTATCAAAAGAAGCAAATCATAATTGTTTTAACAGCTCTTAATAGATACCGGACTGTTTGTATTTCGTGCGACAGAGATAACGGTCTACGAAGCCGAAATTAGCCGATTGTCTCTTTCCATAGGTCGATGTGCAATATTTGTCGCCGGGTACTGTATGTATTGAGAAAATCAGTTTTTTTTTTAATTTTGTCGTGTTGAATTCTCGATGCTTATCACGTCTGTGAAGATTACACAGTAAAAAAGCTGATTTCTGAACTGATATTTCCAGAAACTAAACTAACTGCGGCGGGGAACTCCACAAAAAAAAATCGTCAAATTATTAATATCTTTTTTTTTTTATCGTGTTAAGATATTGATACCCCAACACTTCCGCGGAGTTTCGATAGATAATTTAATGTGACCCTGTATACATATAATTCTCCGTACCCCTTTCGTCTCTGTCATTATCAGAGATCGGAATTGGGTGTGTGAAAATACCTAAAGTTTGCAGCGGGACATAATATGGAGTTGTTACAACCACTTAAGTTAAACCGGTTTTGGATTTTACCGGTTTAGTTTCGGTTTTTTTTTTGTTGTACATGTTCCTTACCTTTAAAGTACCGAACTATAAACATTTACAAGCTGCTAATACAGTTCAAAATTAATTTTTGTTTCGTATTTTCTGGTTAAAATTCGGTTTAAAAAAAAACTAAAACTGTATTAGGTACAGCTTGCAGATGTGTAAAATTCGGTGTTTCAGACGTACAGAACAAGTAGAACTAAAAAACCGAATTTGAACCGGAAAAGTTCAAAATTAATTTAAAACTGTATTAGCAGCTTGCTAATGTTTATAGTTCGGTTTTTCTAAGGTAAAGAACATGTAAAACAAAAAACCGAAACTAAACCGGTTAACTTAAGTGGTTTTAACAGCTCTATGTTATGTCTCGCTGCAAACTTTAGGTATTTTCACACACCCAATTCCGATCTCCGGTCATTATTATTACATTTGTTCCCGCAGGCGAGCGCTCTCCCTGCTGGCAGGAGGTCTGTTCCTCCCCGGCTGCGCGGGGCTGGCGGACCCGTGCGAGGCCGCCCACGCTCGTGCGCACACCGCCTTAGATCTCGCTGCACAAGACTTGGCCGCGGCTACAGCACAGACGTGAGTAAATAACTAACTAAAGAATGTGTTTTGAAGTGAAAATTTCTTAAGGCGCGCTGGGCATTTTTTTTATTTTTTTTTTATTTGAAATGGGTTTGCTCTTGACTCTAGTCTAGGTCAGAGGTGACAGAGACAAAGTCTACGATGGAGTGAGCTTACACCAGAAGAAGTCTGTTCACTCTTATCAAAAGAAGCAAATCATAATTGTTTTAACAGCTCCTAATAAATACCGGACTGTTTGTATTTCGTGCGACAGAGATAACGCTCTACGAAGCCGAAATTAGCAGATTGTCTCTTTCGAAAGGCCGATGTGCAATATTTATCGCCGGGTACTGTATGTCTATTTCTATAACAATTCATTTCATGTTTGTTATTTTCTTCCCTAGCTTACTCCGCGTCGTAGCTCGCGGCGGCCATCGCTACGTGCTGGGTCTGCAGGCCTTCGAAGGCGGCAAGGACATCTCCACTGAGATCACCGTGTGGGACGGCGTGGTGGTGTCGCCACTGGCCCCGGCGTACCAAGAGGCGACGGAAGCTATGGACACTGATGATAAAGGTAATCCAATTTATCTGCCTAGCCTTTTCCCAAGTATGTTGGGGTCAGCTTCCAGTCTGACTGGATGCAACTGAATACCAGTGTTTTAAATGGAGCGACTGCCTATCTGACCGCCACAACCCAGTTACTGTTACGATACCCCTTGGTAAGACTGGTTGTCAGATTTTCGATCTTCTGACAACCCGTAACGACTGTCAAAGATTCACGAATGACAGCCGGGACCAGCGGTTTAACGTGCTTTCCGAGGCACGGAGGGATCTTGGAATGTAAAAATGGTCACCCATCCACGGACCAACCGCGGCAAGCGTAGCTTAACTTGATCAATCGATCCGAGCGGCTATTGTAATTTAGCCACAAGCCTCACTTCTATTCATTCTATTTAAATTAATTATTATATCTACACTAATATTATAAAGAGGAAAGATTTGTATTTTTGTGTGTATGTTTGTAATGAATAAACTCAAAAACTACTGTGCCGATTAAAACAATTCTTTTACCATTAAAGTGGAGTCATTTTAATAGGTAACATTTGACAATTCATCAAATATTCAACAACGTAACCTTGTAACGGCGGGCATAAAATAACATATTTTTTCGTTTTGTTAGAACTGCACAATTGCTTACCTTTTTTCAATTACGATTACATATTTATTGTAATAATGACCGATACGAGTAATTTTACGATTTGCTTTCATTAATAAACCATTCTAAACATAATAAACAATTTCTGATCTAAAGAACTGAACGTCGTTACAAGGTTACGTCAGTTAACCATTTTTCTTTTTAAACACTAGGGATGTTACTCTAAAAATCGAAAGCTGATAAGTAGAATCGAATGCAATGATGACTTGTGAAGAAATATCACCATAAATTAATAACCACGTTGTGATTATAATAAAAAATTTATTTATTATTCTTTTAACTAACTAGGTATAAAAATACAAAAAATAATGAAATATAAAAACTGCCTCCTCGCATTCGCCTCTAAAACTACAAGTGATTACCATGAGGAAATAAACTTTGAGGTTTTTAAAGAGTGGTTTGAGAAGCTGCTAGTCAGCTTAGAAAACCCATCGAAAATTATAATGGACAATGCACCGTATCATTCTGTACAAGTTGATAAACCACCAACTCAAGCATATAAAAAGCAAGAAATTGTCTCGTGGCTGGTAAGAAATGGTGTGGATGCAAGTCCATCTTTATTAAAAGTTGAGTTGTTAAATCTAGTAAAAGCAACTAAGCCGTCCAAGCTCCGCTATGTAATCGATGAACTAGCCCTAGAGCATGGACACGAAGTTATTCGATTGCCTCCCTACCATTGCCAGTAACGCCATCGAGCTTATTTGGGCACAAATAAAGGGTTATGCAGCGCGGAACAATACTGAACCACCCTTCAGTACTGCTAAAATGATGTCTCTGCTACAAACTGCGTGTGCAGAAGTCACTACAGAAGACTGGAAAAAAGTCGTAGAGAAAACAAAGAAAATAATTTTACAAGATTTTGAATGAGATGTGAGAATAGACAATATTATTGAAAATTAATTAATAATATCTCTGAGTGCTGACAGCAGTGATGAAGATGACAATACTTTTAACAGTTCTGATAGTTCAACTGAATAAATGCAATTTTTTTGTTAAATTGTGTACTTGTCTTATTTTGCTCCTTAAATTTACGAAAAAAATAATAATAATGGGACAGGGATTCGCCTGATGATTTTTTAAATTCGCATATGTTTCAAGTCCGTATCGATTCATTCACTTTAATCGATGTTTATAAGCAGGTCACCTCACTATGAGGATAAAACTGACAGACGTCAAATGTTACCTATTAAAATGACTCCACTGTAGAAAGCTACATTCACGCTGAGTAACGTAGGCTATATTTATTGATAGAAAAGATTAGGGATCCTTACTAAAACTTTAGTAACGTAACCCAAGGTGTAAAAAATGCCACAAAACATCTGTCGTCGCATGCGCTGCGGAAACTATTCATGATAGAACAAAAGTATGTTCTACAATATTAAAGAACATATCAATAACTACAAAAAACTTCGCGATACTATATTATGTCCAACTATTGTCGTTATGTCACAATAACCACTTCTTACATTTTAAAAGTTGATTGAATTACCAACCAAAATTAGACCATGTTATTCATACTTCTGTTTAAATCCTTATCCAAATAAATCATATTGTTTTCAAGACTGTTTCAATTCATGTAGATTACTTTTTGAATGAGGGTTTTCTGAAATGACGTTCGCTAGGTGGCAGCACTGACACGTCAGGTCAAGGCATCTGTCAAAGAGCCTATATTTTCTTTAGTCATGACTGAATGATGAACGAATGAATGAATCGAATGATGAACGTCATCATATATTTTATATTGGAAGACCTCTTGTCACAGTGGTGCCAACTGGTGTCGTAAATTTTCACGAAAACCCTCATTGTTCAAATCGGCTATTCCATTAAATAGATATTACGTATTTAATAAGTCATAGAAATAGAAATTAATTATATATTTTACTTTACTTTCAGATGATGAAGCTCAAGATGGAGTTGCCGCTTAGATTTATAATTTAGTATAAGTTTTATATTATTATAAAATATCTTCTAAGATAAATAAATATACCGACATACCAAACTTGTGTTTTATTTATTTATTCACAGACTCGTCCCCTCCTATCAATCGGAACTTCTCTTCAAAATCACAGATTACTCACAGAAAATCACAGATTACTTACTAACAGATAAATCACTCCATGTACAGACGCCAGCACATCAAGCTACCCGAAACTGTCAAATTTTCCCAATCATTTTTGAACCTTATGCTTTAGCGATAAAGTTGAAAATCTATTAAAGAAATTTGACAGATTGTAGTACTTAGCTTGATGTGCTGGCGTGTGTACATTATATGCAGTTGATGGATGTAGATCCAGCAAGAGAAAAGATAAAAATTTATCTTCTGAATTAAATAATATTCCCGGTTTCAATGAATCCAGAATGTTTGTTCATTTTAAAACTCTTACAAAACGTTTCAATATAGCTTATAAACTTTTCCATACCACCATCCACATTCGTACTCAAAACATTTCTACGCCATTTTCTTCATTCCTCCGCATCATATGACCTGGTGACCACTTGTTGGACTGTAGCTGTAAAAACTTAAAGCAAGGGATAATTATAGGAGTAACACAAGAAAAATAAAATTCTTTAGACACTCTTCGATAATCTTTATCTTTAAAAAAAAAAACACCAGAATTGCATTCTGGTAAGTATAATATTATGTTCCTCTCCACAGATATAGATGCACCTAGATAACGCAAGAACAATTACTTCGCGTGCCAAGAATCGCACCAGCTTACGTACAAAAATCGTAAGCCGCCACTTTCGCGCTCAGTCCTGTGTACTGCTGGCTGGGGGAGCGTGAGCGCTGGCGCTAGGCCCCGGGGGTGAACCGGGGGTCTTTGAATCGATTTGAATTTCCCATCACTAAATAGTGCTTGTGACTTCATAGTAGGTAGTCAAAAAATGGCACGTTTGGTTTTCATACAGATCGTGATACTAGCGTTATCTACGTATATCCATATATGTGATCTTCTCCCATCTCCCAGCATATTCCTTTAATTCAGCTTCCCCGTAATGCTTTCAATCCAGGTCACATAATAGGCAAGCCTGGTGTACATTCCCGAACTGCCGACGTAACCACATGCTCTTCCGTATGATGTCACTCCGATTATAGTGTATAAACACTTCGATTTCTTTCTTTTTTCGGTTTTAACTTGGAGGGGGCCGCCACTGTCACCCTGAGGAGAAAAATCAATCAATCAACTGGAAGCTGAGTTCTCTCTAAGACCACGTAAGTCCAAAGCATAACTGTTTCATGAAATCATCATTCTTTGGAGTTACGTGGTCTTAGAGAGTTGTTTAATGATTATAATTCTGTAAATACATATTTGTTACGACCGCGAATCATATTTTGATCGACGTGCAACTTAATACTGACCAGCAAATTGCAAAAAACGTAAGAAATTTTGAATTTCGTGGGCTACCTTAGCGCTTCCCCTTAAATCTTATGAATTTACATGTCTCTTTTTACTGTTGCTTTTTCGTTCCATAAAATTTCAAATCACAACGATGCTAAAGAAGTTTTTACTTCAAAAAAATATCTGTTGCTTGGTTACTATGTGAAAGTAAGACATTTAGTTTATCATTCTCTTATCTCAATTTATTTGTGCTCGGCGCAACATTTCTTTTTCTTTCGTACTTCTTTATTAGTCGTCATCGCGATAGTCACCCCCCTTTCTAGCCAAAGTACAATGCGTGCCACGAAAGATGAGACTTGACCTCGCCTCCCCCGCTCTTTCCGCCGCCCCTATGACGTCCGGTCCCGTCCCGCACTCAGACCTCATACCGCTAAAGATACCTAAAATCGTGTTCTGCGCAAGTCAAACCACGTGGTGTGTCAAGTCTCATCTTTCGTGGCACGCATTGTATTTTGATCTAAATTAATCTTGAACACTACAAGTGACTTAAAGAATTCTGACAATTCTCCCATCTTACCTCACACGTGTCATTTATCTGCTCTTCGTCTCCATAGCACACTTGGCTAGTTTTATCGTAACCATTTTTAAGATGTCTATGTACCGGGTAGGCTTCCATACATTCAGCGTCAGAGAATTTGTAGATATCCACCTGAAAGTAATAAGTATAATTTCATCATCATCATAATATCAGCCGAAAGACGTCCACTGCTGGACATAGGCCTCCCCCAAGCACCTCCACTTCGACTTCGACGACTTCGTTCTGTGCTTCTCGCATCCAACGGGTTACTGCGGCCTTCACAAGGTCGTCGGGCCACCTTGTGGGAGGCCTTCCAACGCTACGTCTGCGTCTTCCGGTACGCGGTCGCCACTCCAGAACCTTTTGGCGAGCGAATGGGAATACAGCTTACTTGAAAATAATGATCTAATTGTTTTCCGTGAACCAAAGGCGTTTTCCGTGAACCAAGGTGAAACAGTGATTTCTATGAACAAAGTTTACGGCAAGAAGTGCTAAAGATGTCGAAAGTTCTCAAAAGTTCTAGCGTCGAAATTTCTAGAAGGATCTTAACTACTAGTTCTGCTACCCGATACTAGATGGCGCTAGTGGTAACTAATGTCACCATGTACCAGGTATTAATTGTGGCGCGCAACAATATGTAGTTGTTCTCTCTTTTGCGCCATGCTTCCCTGGTACTTATACTTACTACTTGCAATATTTCTGCCAATGGCTTCCGATGGCCCATCGCTCCCCAGCCCGTTGCTATGGCCACTCTGGCCATGTAGTTCCCTCTATGAAGACATGCTGGTAAAACTTCTCGATTAAATCGTATCCTGACAAGAAAATATTTTGTTTTGTTTAAGTTACAATTTCACGAAGGGAGTAACCGCTGCGGGCTGCCGCAGCAAAACCGACACCGCTCACTGCAGCACTAATTGTTAATTTTGTATGTTGTGTTTCACGAACTGTGTCCAATAAACTTTATTTCTTTTTTCTTTTCTTTACACGGTCGCAAGGACCTGTAAACATGAATTCAGCACATGATTGTAGGACCAGCGTTGAAATTTTTCGACGGTTATCAAAAAAAAATCCTCTGATTCATAGAAACATGAAAACACCTACGGTGGTGACAATGTATGGGGTATGCTCTACAATCAAGTGCTAAATTTATGTTATTAAGCGCGTCGATGTCTTGTTGATGAAGGGCCCGTGGCTAAAAAATAAACGGCCGCAAAATTCGATCGATCAGGTTAAGCTACGCTTGCCGCGGTTGGTCTGTTGTTGGGTGACCATCTTTACATACCGAGAGCCCTCCGTGCCTCGGAAATCACACGTATCAAATCGGAAAGGCGTCGGCACCGTATCAACTCGAGCCGTTCAGTATTCCTTGTATGAATCTCCCCACTGCAACGCACACTAATCGGAATCGTAACTTAATCGCCCCGCCTCGAGACAACCTCACGAACCGCGGTGCGGTGCGATATACATCTCTCCGTACCCGAGCTTACGTCTCTTCGTCCACCCTTGCCCCTCTCACCCCTCCGGCCTGCCTGCTGCACCATCAACCAGCGGTCGGCGAGCCGTGAGCGCGGCGTCGCCTAGCCGTAGCCGAGTCGACGTATCGGAGTTCCTGGTCCGCTTTGGTTACGTGCTTACGTTAGGTTGACGCCTGTTTGACGGCGAGGCGAAAGGCGATACGGTGTCGATCCCTTTCCGATTTGATACGTGTGCTTATGACCTTTAGCCGATGGTCCCGACTGTTATTCATGGATCTTTGAAAGTCGGTACGGGTCATTAGAAGCCGGAAAGTCTAACAACCATTCTTACCAAGGGGTATCGTATTACCCAGTAACTGTGTTGTAGAGGTCAGATAGGCAGTTGCTCCATGTAAAATACTGGCATTCAGCTGCATCCGGTTAGACTGGAAGCCGACCCTAACATAGTTGGGAAAAGGTTAGGCAGACGATGATCATTTCGATCTCCCTGCCACTCTTTAATGTAGATTCGGTGCAGAAGACATGCTCAGTATATTACAAGAAATAACTGACGACGTACTTAGCTCGGGTTTCCAGTAATGCTATATCATGGTACTTGGAAGGGGGCTTGTAATTCGGATGGCCAATGATCTTGACCACGTCATATTTCTGCCACAAGTCGGGGTGGTCCGTTCTTTTTAGTACGCCCAGAGCAGCATACTTTATTTCTCCTCTGTAACAAAAAGAGATTTATTAAAGTTAGCCTCCCAGCTAGATGGACCGAAGACCTTAAGAAAGTGGCTGGGATAAACTGGATGCGGAAGACGGAGGACAGGGTGTTGTGGCGCAGCCTGGGAGAGACCTATGTCCAGCAGTGGACTGAGTTGGGTTTCCATATGAAACTCTGTTGAATAAAAGTCTTCCTTTTTCTTCATTTCATGTCGATTCATGGAGCAGTGGTGACCCAGCGGTAATGGTAACCTTCAAACCCTAGCAGGCAATTTATTTTGTGTAAATTATTTCTTCACCACTGCTCTCAAGATGGTGAAGGAAAACATCGTGAGGAAACCGTCATGTCCTGGAACTAAAAATTGGAAGACCTGTGACATCCGATAACCCACACTGGGCCCGCATATTCAGAGAGGCGGCTTGTGTCCCAGTAGTGGGAACATTAAAGGTTGATTATGGACGATTTCATGATCACGGCTGCCACTCCAAAGTTTAACCAGTTGGTAAGTCTCCTGATTCGTATCCCCAGCTAGAGTACTCGTAATAGCAGTTAGGAGTGTAGGTTTGTGCCTCGTTTTAGCAATAGGTTTATTATAGAGGCATGAGGAACAGTCCATAAAGTTCACTCATCTTCCATTGAAAAGGGAGGATCCTCCGACTAGCCAGGTGTTGATTCTGGTGGGCAACTGCCCGACGATTGACGTTGGGACGTTGTATAAATATGCTAGTCGCGCGGTAAACTCTGCTTGCGTGATGCAGGATTTTGCGTGACGTCAGTATGATGCGTAGTTTCACATGTGGCAATGTAGATGTCGCCACAGGTTCTCCATCGTATCACATGGATTGGCAAAATGTAGGAGTACAATACCTACACCCCCCCCCTACCCCCCCCCTTCCTACCTACATCTGCTCACCCCTTTGGGGAATACAGGCGTTACATTATGTCATGTTTTAATATACTTACAGAGCAGGACTTGATATGCAGTGAGCAGCGGAGAGGATGTACCTATCACTGATGACGGAACCGCCACACATCCAGTCAGCGTTGTCAGGGTCATCTCCGTAGCCAATGAGAGCCTGGTGAAAGAAACGGCCATTTTGAATTCACTGGTTAAAAATGGAAGTAAAGACTACGGGAATCTACTCACCATTTCTTACTGGATAACATCGGGAACCTCTGAACTTGAACCCAGGACTCCAAGCTCAGCAAACACGTTTGCGATCACCCAGTTAAGAGGGCAATCAATGAAAAGTGTTATTGGGTTTCCATACTTGAAAATTTTTGCAACCTGGATTTTAGATTTGTGCTTGGTTCCTTATCTGCCTAGTTCTAAGAGCGTTTTTAACAAAACCCTTATGTTTGGCTTGGCTGCCAGTCTAACTGAATGCAGCTGAATACCGGTATTTTATATTGAGCGACTGCCTATCTGACCTCCACAAGACTTTCTGGCTTCTGACTACCTTTAACGACTAGCAAAGATCTACGAATGAAAGACAGGACCGACGGCCTAAAGTTTGCAAGTGCATTTCAAAACACGGCCCCTCCGTGCGTCTCGGTATGATGTGGAAGTCGGTCCGCGGATTGTTGTCTCATCCTCGGACCACCTGCGTGGTACAGGCGTGATCTTATATTAGGTAGGTACATTAGATACTAACCATATGAGGGTACTCGTTCCTTTGAGCGTCATATCCCCCAGCTATGACAGTTTCAAGCTTCTTTGGGTTACTGTAACACATGACGCTATCATCCAAATCTGCTAATTCAGCGTACTTGTTACATTTGAATTTTCTGTAGAATTGTTCAAGACATTCTAGAAGAAAAGGGCATTTTTAATTACACCCGCGGGACAATAGTCTACAGCTAAAGATTCTTACAAAAGAGGTGGCCAATAAATCAGCCTACAGTACCCGGCGATAAATATTGCACATCGACCTTGGTTGATTGGTGTATTTTATACAAAGAATAAAAATAATAATATCAAAAGAAGCAAATCATAATTGTTTTAACAGCTCCTAATAGACCGGACTGTTTGTATTTCGTGCGACAGAGATAACGCTCTACGAAGCCGAAATTAGCCGATTGTCTCTTTCCAAAGGTCGATGTGTAATATTTATCGCCGGGTACTGTATAATGTTCCCACTGCTGGGACACAGACCGCCTCTCTTTGAGAAGGAGTGAGCAGGCTGTGAGGTGGGTGGGTAGTGGTAGCAGGCGCTTTATGTTGTATAATTTATTTCATCACCACCAGTCCCAAAACGGTGAAGAAAAACTTCGTGAGAAAACCGGTATATACTAGAACCAAAAATTTGAAGACATGTGACATTCACAAACCCGCATAATTATGCATGAGAGCTCGCCCCCTTTTTTTTTGAGGTTGGGAAATCATCAAATCACCCCTCCCGCTCTGGGTGGAGCGGAAGGGAGTGTCAGACTCTTACTGACTAAAACCCACCCGTGTTCTTTCCTTATTAGCCCTTTATGTTCCGAGCCAGCGGACTTCCGGACAATCCCGCCCTGTGATCTATATATAAGGTCCCATTAAAATAGATGGACAACTTTTAGAAATCATTCAGACCACCAAAATAAGGACGATGGTAAAAAATATATAAGAAAAACGCATAGATCATACTTACAAGAAAAATAATCAGCTAACTAAAATACACTAATGTTATTTTAGGTCAAAATAAAATCACTAATCAGTTTTTTTTTCTGGGATATCTTTAGTTAGACGTACTGAGCGCTGTTTTAAAATTTGTCCATCTATTTTAATGGGACCCTGTATATAAAATTCAAAGTCCTGGCTTACCGATAATTATATCAACGCACAACCTAAACTGCTGGTCTTAGAGACATGAAAATCGGAGGGTGTGTTCTTTGTGAAGAGTAGGTATCCACTAAGAAAGGGTTTTTTGAAATGCCACCCCTAAGAGGGTGAAATTTCACGCGGCTGAAGTCGCGGGTAGAAGTTAGTCTAAATATAGGGGAGTTTTAATGTAACTGGCAAAATATGGGTGTACAGACGCCAGCTGATCAAGCTACTACAATCTGTCAAATTTATTTAATAGATTTTCAACTTTATCGCTAACGCATAAGGTTCAAAGTTGATTGAGAAAATTTTACAGTTTCGGGTAGCTTAATGTGCTGGTGTCTGTACATAATGCACACCTCTCTCTAATTTTTCGGGGAATACAGGAGCGGAGTTAAATAAAAAAAAAAATAACTTATTTTTTTTTCTCTTGTAAGAACAAACCGCATACTATTTTACAAAGGACGACGCAGGAATGAACCAAAGGACTTACCGTCGCTAGCATTTGCGTAGTTACTGATCAAGAATCCGAAATCATAGTGACTGAAACATAAAAACAGTAGCGTTAATTAAGTTGGCACATCATTAAAACACCCTCAATAAAATTGCCTCTTTGGTCTGGAGGTCGCAAGTGCTAGGTACAGACGCCAGCACATCAAGCTACCCGAAACTGTAAAATTTTCCCAATCAACTTTGAACCTTATAATTTGGCAATAAAGTTAAAGAAATAGTTAAAAAACTATTAAAGAAATTTGACAGATTGTAGTAGCTTGATGTGCTGGCGTCTGTACGTCTCTGATGATTTAAGTCTAAATCGTGGAATACGACGTTTGTGTATTTTGTTTTTACTACGAGATACCTAATTATTAAGAACATTTATATCGTGAGAGTATGCGCTAGGTACTTGTAAACCTCGCTATCAAAAATATTAGTTCTACGGACGCTCACGTTGCTATCAGCGCCAAAATGGCGAGAATCATTTACTTATAATTATAACGGAGAAGTTATAGTGTGTGTCGTTATTATCAGCCATATTTTAACTACTGTGGGCGTACTATGTGAGTATGTGTTGGTTATTGCGCAATAGAAAAACCGTTTGCAGTTCAAATCAGATTATAATTTCACGAACAATTTAATCACACTAGCAAATTACACACTGTAGGTACACGACACAACCAGATACGGAACGCGGGACAGTTCCTGAGCGACATGTTGTCCGTACGATGTCCAATGTCCAAGAGAGCTCCACTGAGCTCCACATCGTTCTGTCGAGCTGTTTTTTAACCCCCACGAACTCAGGCTAGACTCTGTCAAGATCCACCAGATGGCGCTAGCGTTCCGAATAGTCAAATGAATGACGTATTTCCGATATCTAAGTATATAAATTATTACTAGGCGAAAGTCAAATGTCTTCGTTTTGCCGTCGATAGTATGAAGTCCAGTGTACTGTTTGATATAGGTCAGTCATCGTCACCGACGACCTTTATATGGCAGTAACCTCCAAGTAATATGAAAAATAGAGAGACGGACAGACAGACAGCGTAAAATGGCTCACCTTTCTTGAACACTACGACAGTCAGGACAGCACACTATTGGCTTCAGTACATTATATGAACAAAACTGAAATAAAAAAAATATGGCAGTAAGTTAAGTTTGTTTTTTATCTACAGGGTCCCATTAAAATAGGTGAACAAATAACACAGCGCTCAGTTCGTATAACTAAATAGATATCCAAGCAAAAAAAAAACTGATTAAATTTTCACGGTGAGTATCTATTGTTTTTCTGATATATTTTTTTACAATCGTGTAGCGCGGGGAATTTTATCGTAGGCAACTTTATGGCGGGGAATTTTATTGTTGTTGGTACGCGCGCCCCTTCCTTCGCCGCCCGCGCACCTCGCGCGCTAGCGCAAGCGAGATGCCGGGAGCGGCAGAAGAGTGCGCCCCCGACCGTAGACGCGCACGGTCGCATTATCAAAATCCTCCGCGACTCTAAGTCGCGACGCCATTTTTATGTCTCAGGAAGTTATATATGTAAATCTTATTGTTACTAAACATTGTGTACGCGTTAAGTGTAATAAACGCCGATACCTTAAAAATAGTGACTTTAAAATCGTCATTATTTTGGTGGTCTGAATGATTTATAAAAGTTTGTCCATCTTTTTTAAAGGGACCTTAATATATAGAAATAATGAAAAGACATACAAAGGACATTTGAAGTGTTTGAAACTAACATAAACATAAAAACAAAAAAAAACAGTGGCACTCCAGAAGTGAAAACTTGAAAAAGCATAGTAATTTTATAAATATGTTTGAAGGTCATTCTTCCCAAAGAAAATGTACCGCGCGTTGATGTCTTTATAATGGCCAAAACTTAAAACATAGTGTCGTTACGGTTATAGTGGCGCGAGTTCAATGGTTTATTTCCATCTCAAAAAATGCACAACGCGCCAAAGAGGGCTTATCTAAGCTCAGCATAATGCAGCGATTAAAAAATAATAACAGGCCATCGACCTTCGTAATTGTCGCGCTTTGAGTCGCTTTTTGTCGCCTCTGGTTTCCTTGGACTTAAAAAATCTTTTGTTTGGGCTAAAAAATTATAACACTAAGTAGTGTTTTAGTATGTTGCTTATAGAATAATCTGACAAAAAATCAGAATGATTGTATGTGTATTAGTGTAGTTTTTATTGTAAAACGAAAGTTTTTACTGGTATCTTCATGATTTTTTTCTATCGTATCAAATTAGTTGTATTCTATTTTCAACACACTATCTAGCTAGCATATATTCTGAAGAATATCATATATTTTTCTGATTTTATTTACTGTAGTCGATCATATAGTTTTATTGTTTCTAAAACTTACGTTTTTTGCGTTTAGGTAAGCCCCCTAAGAGGCCAACGTATACAGCAGTGCGATTCTGTAACCATCTCACCGTGAAAACTTTGGTGAAGTGAGCTGTCAATAGTGTCAATGTCTAGTAAAAACAAACTCACTTCACACCTAAGTTTTCACGGTGAGATTTTTACTGAATCGACCGGCTGGATTTGTTATTACTATCGTACGGTCGTACTGTACCTAAAGATTTAATTATGTATAGTCACCTAAACACCCATGCTACCTTTGGAAAATTTAAACTTTTCATATTCTTCCAGGCGGAGTCACAATTCGTCAATTTTGTGCAGACGCCTTCGGAACCGTCCTTCATCACACACGACGAGCCTGGAAGATAAAAACTATTCACAGACTACGTCTTACTATCATGAAAACTAATAATCATAAAATCATCATCTGCCTAGTCTTTTCCCAACCATGTTGGGGTCGGCTTCCAGTCTAACCGGATGCAGCTGAATACCAGTATTTTACTTGGAGCGACTGCCTATCTGACCTCCACAACCCAGTTACTGGGTAATACTATACCCCTTGGTAAGACTGGTTGTCAGACTTTAACGAGCCGTAACGACTGCCAAAGATTGACGAATGACAGCCGGGACGACGTGCTTTCCGAGGCACGGAGAGGTCTTGGTATGTATGGTCACCCATACACTGAGCAACCGTGACAAGCGTGGCTTATCCTGCGGTGCTATTCTGTAAAAATCCCACCGTGAAAACTTAGGTGAACTGAGCGTGGAGTGAGCTGTCAATAGTGTCAATTCCTAGCAAAAACAAACTCACTTCACCTAAGTTTTCACGGTGAGATTTTTACAGAATCGACCGGCTGATCGATCGATCCGTGCAGCTATTATAGGTTAGCCACAAACCTCTATATGCCTTTTTTTTTTTCAGGAAGGAAAATCATCAAATGACCCCTCCCGCTCTGGGTGGAGCGGAAGGGAGTGTCAGACTCTTACTGACTAAAACCCACCCGTGTTCCTTCCTTAGCCCTTTATGTTCCGGGCCAGCGGTGTCCCTTTCGGACAATCCCGCTGACCCGGCAGGCTTCGGCCCTGACGGGCCCCTTCGGATGATGCTGACATCTCTTTGAGGCGCGCGTGGAACACGTACGAACCTCCCGAAACATCCGTGTCCGGTGAGGACCTGCGTCAGGCGGTAGGTGAGGGCGCCGTGACGTCTCTCTAGCCACTCCTCAAAGAGGGGTCTTATCACTGCTATCGATAGCACAATGAAACTAGAATCTCATAGAAGGAACGGAACATTTAATGCAATTTAAAAATTCAACTCGAAATTTGGCCTGTTTTATTTTAGAAGCCTCTTTGACTTTGAGCTAGCCTAGCGTTGTACGGAGTTTCAATTAAATAAGAGGCTGAATTATACTGCATAACTAAATGTTTTAACACTAGCGTACGGTCGACTGTACCTAAAGATTTCATTATCTTTACTCAAGGTGAAATTTGCCGTTGGCCGTTTTGCGTGGATGTGACGCATGTCAACCTTTTTTTTTACTGTTTTTATTTTGTTTTGTTCTTTTTTGCGTCATGTTTACCGCAAATAAACGTATTTTCTTTTCTTTCTTCTTTCTTTCTTTCTAAATTTCACCAAAATCAGTGAGACATTAAGTCCCAATTTAACCAAACTCTTTTAGTCATAAGACCCGATTTCACCAAACTATTTTAGTCATAAGACCCAATTTCACCAAACTCTTTTAGACATAAGACCCAATTTCACCAAACTCTTTTAGTCGTAAGACCCAATTTCACCAAACCCTTTAAGTTATACGACCCAATTTCACCAAACTCTTTTAGTTATACGACCCAATTTCACCCTTTCAGTCATATCATATGACCCAATTTCACCAAACTATTTTAGACATAAGACCAAATTTTACTAAACTGTTTTAGTCATAAGACCCAATTTCAACAAACTCTGTTACACACAAATTGGGTCCTGTTGGCCCAATTGGGTTTATTTATAAACGATGACTGAAGTTAAGTGGCGTTTCAACGTCGTAACGGTAGAGTTTCTTGCCCATTCTTCTCCATACGAAAACTACCTTTTGGAATGGGCGACTAGAATCAATTCTATTTTGTTGTAATTTTTGACGTTCAAAAGTGCCTTTTATGTGCCAGACAAAACCACACTCTAAAAATGTATTAGCCTTTAACTAAAACATTTCGTTTCCATAATCGCGATGTTTTTCAAATAGCCGTGAAACTGTTGCAAGCATTTGCGCATGGAATTACCATTAGAACCATGTTTTTATAATAATTATTTGAGATAATTGAAAGTGTTGAAATAACTGTTACTTAATCAAAAAGTTAAGTAGGTAACAGTCTTAAAATATTAATAATAGTCGTGACTGCCATCATCTCATCATCTGCCTAGCCTTTTCCCAACTATGTTGGGGACGGCTTCCAGTCTAACCGGATGCAGCTGAATACCAGTATTTTACATGGAGCGACTGCCTGTCTGACCTCCGCAACCCAGTTATTTGGTAATACGATACCAGATAAGACTGGTTGTCAGACTTTCGGGCTTCTGACTACCCGTAACGACAGTCAAAGACCCATGATTGACAGCCGGGACCAACGGCTTAACGTGCTTTCGGGCTTCTGACGACCAGTAACGACTGTCAAAGATCCACGAATGACAGCCGGGACCAAAGGCTTAACGTGCTTTCTGTGGCAAGGAGGGGTTTTGGAATGTAAAGATGGCCATCCACGGACCAATATTGGCAAGCGTAGCTTAACCTGACCGATCGAACCGTGTGGCTTTATTTCTTAGCCTCAAGCCCCCCACCGACATGGTTGTGATCACCAATTTAGTAAGTGGGTTCTACTACTAGTCCTACATCTGCCGCCAAGAAGCGGTGATGACATTCAGCTTTGTCTTTAGGATGACAACGCAAATGTCTAATAGGTAAATGGCGGAGGTGACTAACACCATCAGGTGGTGGTGGTGGTGGCTTGTTTTCCAAACCTTAATGTTTTAAATTGGAAAGACTATACATACCTTCCGCCTTGCTAGATAAAACATTATGGCACCGTAGAACTAAAAACAATATAACAGCTGTTGGCTTCAAATCCATTTTAAGCACACACGTCCATTTAACGCTACGAGAGCGTTTGTACTTGTGTCGTATTAAAAATGGTGTTGGTGACGAGATAAGGCTTTTCACAAACACGTCAAGGTTCCTGTTGCTTTCGTGGGACACTGTTATTACCAGACAGTTGACATTATGGTCAGTTGCAATCTGATAAAATAAAATATTCATGTTAACATTTTTTAATCAGGAAATTAGTAACACGTGTTACAGTACCCGGCGATAAATATTGCACATCGACCTTTGGAATGAGACAATCGGCTAATTTCGGCTTCGTAGAGCGTTATCTCTGTCGCACGAAATACAAACAGTCCGGTATCTATTAGGAGCTGTTAAGGCGAAAGCGCCAGGGTAGCCCGCGAAATTCAATTTTTTTTAGGTTTTTTGGAATTTGCTGGTCAGCATTAAGTTGTACGTTGATTAATATATGAATCGCGGCCGTAAGAAATATGTGTTTACAGAATTATAATCATTAAAGTCATCAACACAACTCTCTAAGACCACGTAAGTCTCAAGATTAACTTTTTCATGAAATCATCATTCTTTGGACTTACGTGGTCTTAGAGAGTTGTGTTGATGACTTTAATGATTATAATTCTGTAAACACATATTTCTTACGGCCGCGATTCATATATTAATCAACGTACAACTTAATACTGACCAGCAAATTGCAAAAAACGTAAGAAAATTTGAATTTCGCGGGCTACCTTAGCGCTTCCCCCTTAAAACAATAATAATTGGGATTTTTTTGTAACAGCCTGGAGTTTGGAAGTTGGCGGTGTGATACCCCCGTTTCTCGAAAAGCACGTTAAGCTGTTGGCCCTGCGCCTGATCTGTCTCCAGTCGTGTCGGATTGCCCTCCCATCAGAGTCATCAGACTATGAGAGTGGAGGAAGAGAGAGTGGCGCACACACTTGTGCATAGACACAGGTGCATTCCCGCGCCTAAGGCTAGTCTCTGTTGAGACTGGCCGCCATGTTCGAAATACGGTCTATAAATTTCTATAAATATATTTATAGAAATATAATGATGATGATGACGATACTTCTTGGACTTGTCTTGAAGTCTGATTGTCAGAATTGGCTTTTAACGACCCGTATGACAGTCAAAGATCCACGAATGACAGCCGGGAGCAACGGCTTAACGTGGGGAAGGGAAGATCACGAATCACGAAGCGGTCTTGGGTATACCCAAGACGGCTTAATTGTATTTATTATTGTTGTTTGTTACAAAAGTAGTTATTTTTCCACTCTGCAATTTTTGTTTTTGTTTGATTGTTGATGTTTTTACGTTTTGTCATATTTAGGCCAGTGGCGCGGGCGCATCACGGATTGATTTGTATTGTCAATGTCAATTAATAATGTGTGTTGTCTTTGGTGCCTGGCCCTGACATCAAGCAATGGACAAAATTGTCAACATTTTCTAAGCTTGAGTACGAGGCTTTTGACTACGTTGTTTGTGTATATTTTATGTCTTTTTTAATTTTATGTGCGTTTTTGTTTGTGCAGAATAAACAATTTTTCTCTCTTTTCTTTCTTTCGTTTCATTTGGCAAGCGTAGCTTAATCTGAGTAATCGACCCATGCGACTTTTATTACTTAGTCACAAACTGAGTCTTTAGTTTATGGACATGAAAGGGGAAATTAAACAGCGATTATAGGTTCCTTAATCTAATTTCTCATTGGTTTAAGTCTTCAAGAATGTAGCCTGATCATGTAGCCTGGCCATTGTCATGTGGCCTGGCCTCCTCAAGGCCACACAGTGTTCTCGATCCAAGGCACATAGTAAGAGACTCTGTTGTACACGCCGAAGCCACCGCCGAAGCCGCAGGACTTGCCGTGTGACGTCACGCCGATGATTGTGTGCACGCAGGA
This sequence comes from Luperina testacea, assembly GCA_927399505.1. Taxonomy (NCBI): domain Eukaryota; kingdom Metazoa; phylum Arthropoda; class Insecta; order Lepidoptera; family Noctuidae; genus Luperina; species Luperina testacea. Next base: position 1,601,269 of record OV656785.1, on the reverse strand, counting down.
GGATAGCTTTGAGTGCACCTGGAGGGGGCCGCCGCTGTCGCCCTGGGGATAGAAGAAATGGGGGTTAGTTTTAAGGTAAGGTACTTTTGCAACTGTCGCCCGTCTATTTGTGGCAATATAAGTGCAGTGCGCACGGAGACAAAAAAGTTGCCGGCGAGCCAGTTGCCACTCAGCCGAAAAATTTACAAAAAAGTCAGACATCCAGAAACACTGCAAGTTACGGGTCAATATCAACAAACTGATTTTTTTTTCAATTTTGGTGGCGAAAGTTTTCGTGAAAAATAAAGAATAGAAAGGTTTTTGTAGCGTGGAAAAGCCACCAAAACCACCAAAATTGAGCCACCAAAATTGAAACCAGATTTTAAAAAAATCTTTAAAAATAGGGGTTTTAAGTTACAATTAAATTAATATCACTGATTTATGCGTAACCCAAATCACTAGCTATAATGTGTGGCTTACTATTAAAACACTTTAAAATTAACAGCAAATCGATCCACCAAAAATTGAACAATTTTTGTCCCCCGTGCCACCCAAGATGTTATTTACGTTTTTGGCGGAAAATCACAACACTAATCACACACCTTTTACGCGCAAGAGATATGAAATATATAGAGATATGAAATAATAAAATGTGATTGATCGCACACGCACGAAGCTTCATTTTATAGTATATTGAATAAGTGCCACCAAAATTTTGATTTTTACTTGGACAAACTTTGATCGAGTATCCTGTGCTTTTAAATTAGATTTTCTAATATGGCTTAATTGTTTTTAGATAATGTGTCTTAAGCATATACTATCGAATTTATTTATTTTTTATTCTACAGCAAATTGTTGCTTTGGTGAATGCAATTATATCAAAAAATGGAACTGGGACAAGCCACCTAACTTGAATTTGAAGGCGATTTATTTTATCCCTATTTATTTAAATACACAGTTATAAAAAAAAATGTGGCCCTAATTGAACCAAGTTACGTAGCTCACTATAAAAAAAAATAAGTAACATCCTATCATTTAACACCTCGATTCTCAACGTGGACGCGTAAAATTTGCTGCGGGGATATTCACCCTTACCATCCCTGCCTAGTTGCTATTCCACCAATTCGCACTAAGCGTTTTCAAATGTCCTTTATAATGCGCACAGCAAAAGAGTGGAACTCTCTACCTGCGTTTGTGTTTCTGAGTGCATACAACCCGAATCTCTTCAAAGTAAGAGTGAACAGGCTTCTTCTGGGTAAGCTCACTCCATCGTAGACTTTGTCTCTGTCATCTCTGACCTAGACTAGAGTCAAGAGCAAACCCATCACTACATAGTATAAAACAAAGTCGCTTTATCTGTCCCTATGTCCCTTTGTCCCTTTGTCCCTTTGTATGCTTAAATCTTTGAAACTACGCAACGGATTTTGATGCGGTTTTTTTTAATAGATAGAGTGATTCAAGAGGAAGGTTTATATGTATAATAATAATAATGTTTCCGTGCGAAGCCGGGGCGGGTCGCTAGTTACAAATAAAAATAAAAAAAGTAGCGTTTCGTCCAAATCTCGGTGAGGGGACAGCAACAGAGGCAAAAAAGTTGCCGGGCAACTGAGTTGCTAGTAGACGCCCTCCTTTACTCTCTAGATTTAAATATGGTCTTACCTCACAAGTATCGTTAATCAAATCCTTATCCCCATAGCACATTTGCGTGGTGTGGTTGTACCCATGCAGGAGCAATCTGTTTGGTGGGTAGAAGGCCGTGCATTCCATCTCGCTGTAGGCACTGAGAGCCACCTGGAAGATTGAAACATTTATTTTAATATGTGATAAGTTTGGTGAGGGGCCCGTGGCTAAATAAAAACAGTCGCACAGGTCGATCAGTCAGGTTAAGTTACGCTTGCCGCAGTTGGTCTGCGGATGGGTGGCCATCTTTACATACCGAGACCCCTTGGTCCCGGCTGTCATTCGCGAATCTTTGACAGTCGTTACGGGTAGTCAGAAGCCCGAAAGTCTAACAACCAGTCTTACCAAGGAGTATCATATTACCGCTGGGAAACCGGCATGAGCCGGTTTTCTAGCGAAGTTTTCCTTCACCGTTTTGAGAGCAGCAGTGATGAAATAATTTAACAAAGTAAAACGCCTGTCTGGGTTGTCTCCCCTTCCCTCCCTTTGTCTCAATATAACTTTACTGTTTAAAAACACAGAGTTTTTGACAGAAATCACTTAAAATGAGATTTGTCAACCAATGCAGGTGTGGCGACACCTACATCGCCACATGCGGAACTACGCATCACAAGGACGTCACGCAAAATCCTACATTGCGCAAGTAAAGTTTACCACGCGACTAGCATACTCATATTATATACAATCATCGGGCAGTAGCCTACCAGACACATTACCCGTCTGGTCGGAGGATCCTCCCTTTTCTATGTAGGATGAGTGAACTTTACACCATTCTCCTCATACCTCTGTACAGGCTTTCAGAAACCGTTTTCCTTAGTTCTTCACAATATTTCCTTATGGGTAAGCACTAATTATATTATTAACTATCTGGTTTAGGACTCACAGTTTGTAACGTATCAGCCAAGCTCTTCCGATGTCCGAGGGATCCCCATCCAGTAGCGAACGCAACCTTACCATCAGTGTCTCCAGTGTCTAGGCAAGCGGGCAATATCATGTGGGTGAATTTTACCCTGAAATGTTTATTAACTATGTTACGTTTCAACTTGTATAAGGCAAGGCTAAAATTATATCATAATGTGAATGTGCCCAAATTTTAGCTAAATGGCGTTATAATAAGTATCATTGTGATTTGATTAATTTATGTTACAGACCACAGGATAGACCTAGATAACGCAAGTATCACGATCACTATTTAGTGATGGGAAAATCAAATGGCTGATTCAAAGACGCCGTCGCGTGCGGCACCTGTCTCGCCCCACCCCCGGGGGCTAGCGCCAGCGCTCACGCTCACACAGCCAACAGTACACAAGACTGAGCGCGAAAGTGGCGGCTTACGATTTTTGTGCGTAAGCTGGTACAATTTTTGGCACGCGAAATAGTTGCTTATGCGTTATCTAGGTGTATCTATATCTGTATTGTAGACAGATAGAGAGTTAGTTGACAATGCAATAGAGCGATACACACGGTCACAGCTCATGCAACGATGGAGATTTTGAAATATCAATTTTTCGTCACAATATTCATGTCACATGCATTGAAAAAGGTTTCTGAAAAGACAGTTTTTCTCTTCATAAGAATCTTTTGGGAACGGTTAAGCTATCAGCACCCCAATTGTAAATAACAATTTCTTGCACAATCCGAAAGATTTGAAGGAAGTTCCTAATACATTGCTTCATATGTATGAGAAACTCGTCTGCTCAACGACGTGAATAACGCAATGAATGGTGTTAATTTTTCAAAATTAAACGCATTTCAATTGCACGTGCATTACGCTATTACCGGGTCGGCACCAGTCAGGGGTTGCAGAATGATCGTACGTTCCCGCGACCTTCGGCGTAGGGTGAGATGGAACACCGCCGGGGTGGTTGTTAGGCCCACCCCAGGGCGGAGAACATCCATGAGGATTTTCCGACCCGGAAACAAAAAAAAATTATTATTTTGACAGTTCTTACCATTTATCAGTGACCAGCAGTGCGATGTCGTGGTACTTGGATGGAGGCTTGTACTCCGGATGGACGATAATATCCTTCACATTGTAAATTTCCCATGTCTCAAAGGGGTCCGAGCGTCTGAGTATACCCAGGGCTATATATTTTACTGGACCACTGTGAAGAAAACGACGTTTGTGAAATACCTTGTCTTAATTTTTTTAAACGGATTTAAAAAAAGAGAGCTTTGATGGTAGAAAGTAACATACTGAAAAAACGAAAAAAAAAATAAAGGTCGCTAAAGCGATTCCAGCATACCGAAATTCAAAGTTATACTAGTTATAGTTTTAGCCATTAAAATCATTAATACAACACTCTTATAAGACGTTGCCTGAGGTAACTGCGCGGTGCGGGAGGGGTGATAGTTGTCACAAGTTGACGAAACACTGAGCTCTCGCTTCACGTCACCACACCCCTCCCGCACCGCGCTGCTACCTCAGGCAACGTCTCAGTTAAGCGGTCGGCCTATAGTTCAAATTACCCAACTGAATGACTATTTCATGAAATCACAACATTTGAGGTCAATTTTAACCGAGAGAGTTGTACTGTAGAAAATAGGACACAATAAAATTGTTACCATTCTAAAAATGTTAAAGTATAGTTTTATTAGGACTTACGAGTGACGAGTCGATTTGCAGTGAGCAGCAGTGAGGATATACCTATGACTGATGAGTGTACCTCCACACAGCCACTGAGCTGACTGTGCATCATCTCCATATCCTAGTAGTGCCTGTCAGAAAAAGGTAAAGGGGCTTGAATTTAACGGGCAAAACTGACCAATCAGCTAAACTGAAACTGGCGAATTTAATAAACTAACGAGTGGGAGAAACTGATCTGTGATACGCAGAATCTAAGTGCGTGTTACGCACTTAAAGTCTGCGTGTCACCGATCAGGGTGCTAACTCTTCAATTTAATTCCGATAGATTGACATTGGAATTGTGACGTTTCGTACTCTTGAGTTCGATGCTAGCGCCAAATGATTTTTAGATTGGGTGTCCATTTTGGAGAACTAAGTGGAATTGGGTTCGAGCTTGGCGTGGGGTAATTGTTGACAATATTGTTTTCAACTGTACCGAATCACGTGACTGTAAAATTAACATTGGAATCATATTGGCATCTCATTGGAATTAAAATTAGTTTGCAGAGTAAGCCCCCAGTTCTACGACAAAGGCTTGTAGACGTACACGCATCGGCGGCTGCCATCGACAACGTACCGCTCGTTTCATTGTGTGCGTGTTCAAAGACACAAGCAGCACATTGCCATTGGCGCGTCAACGGTTTCCGGTTGCCTCTGCTGTCGACGCGTCAACAGCAGGCTACCGGTGGCTACCGTTGGCTACGTGCCGCTCGAATATATGAGCTCTAAAGCTACTCTAACTTCGCTTTGTATGAGAATTTAGGCGGGATTATTCCACTGCCCCGCACGCTACGCACGGATGCGTGGCTGGTAAACAAATGAACCTCGCAGCATCTTCTCCGTGCACATAGAATAGAATAGAATACTCTTTATTATGTGCACCATATAAATTACAGACATAAATATAGAAACGGTACAAAGGGTGACACAATGGGCGGTCTTATCGCTAAGAGCGATCTTTTAAAGACAATTTTAAGATGGATTTAAAAAGGGGAAGGACAGACAAATACTGTAGGTAGTCCGTGGTGTACCATTTACATAATACAACAAATACATACATAAAGTATATTCTACTAATCTAAATAAATATAAAACATACATTTAAATATTCTACACAGCAGTGGAAAAGCCGACTACGCTTTTTGCAATGAATGTTATTGCACTGTTTAAATGAAAAACATTGCTACTGTTAGCGTGCTACGCACGCTGGTCGTACACGCACACTGGTTGCTAGTACTGCGATCCTTACCATATGAGGATACTGCCCCCTCACCGCATCCAGACCCCCAGCAATAGCCAAGATAGCTGTCTGAGTATATCCGTAACAGTGCTGCTCATCATTCAGGTACCTCTGCACACCCCCAAAAAGGTTACAGGGGTAGGGCTCGTCTACTATGTATTCCAGACATTCTGAAAGAGATAAATGAGTCATTATCTGTCTAACCTTTTCTCAACTATGTTGGCGTCGGCTTCCAGTCTAACCAGATGCAGCTGAATATCAGTATTTTACATGAAGCGAATGCCTATCTGACTTCCACAACCCAGTTACTGGGTAATACGATACCTACTCCTTGGTAAGTCTGGTTGTCAGACTTTCGGGCTTCTACCCGTAAAGACTGTCAAAGATCCTCGAATAACAGCCGAGACCAACGGCTTAAGATGCTTTCCGAGCCACGGAGCGGTCTCGGTATGTAAAGATGGTCACCCATCCACAGACCAACCCCGGCAAGCGTAGCTTAACCTGATCGATCGACCTATGCGGCTGTTATTACAAGCTTTTATTTAGCTTGCACTGTTCGTATGTATGTAAGTTGTCCGGCAAAATTTGCAAACCATTTTTCGACCATTTGTTATTTATCTAAACACGATTAAAATAAAATAGTTTTGATGTTTTGTCAACGGCCGCTGTATTGTTATGTATGAATCATCGTGAGGAAACCGGCATGTCCTAGAACCAAAAATTCGAAGACATGTGACATCTACCAACCCGCACTGGGCCCGCGTGGTGGATTACGGCCCACTGCCTCTCACAGAGAGGAGGCTTTTGTCCCAGCAGTGGAAATATTATAAGATGACTATGTGTGTATGTTATGTAACGTCAAATCAAACAGGAAGTTACCTATCTATCCAAAGTACCTACCTATTAAGCTAGTCATAATAACCTCCTTTTTTTATAGTCGGTTAAAAAACAACGACGTTAATTAGATTCTGAGAAACCACTTATGTCAATATTGTAAGAAGAAATACGCATAAAAAAGCGGACAAGTGCGAATCGGTCGCGCACATGAAGAGTTCCGTACCACAGTATATTTAACAATACTTTTTAGGATTCTGTACCCAGAAGGTGCCAACAAGACGCTATTACTAAGGCTCCGCTGTCCGTCTGTCCGTCTGTCTGTCAGCGGGCTGTTAGCTCATGAACCGTAATAGACACTTGAAATTTCGCTACCATCACATAAAGTGAAAATTTTATTCACTGTTACTACTACTACATTACTTTTCTGATAAAAAATAGTTCTTGTAAAGTAACGAAACGGCCAAGCCTCATATTTTGACTAAGGTGTAGAGCTTGGGAAGTTAGGGTTTGTAGAGTTAGGGCGTGTAGACTTAGAAGGTTGGCTCTACATAAGATCAGCCGGTCGATTCTGTAAAAATCTCACCGTGAAAACTTAGGTGAAGTGAGTTTGTTTTTGCTAGGAATTGACACTATTGACAGCTCACTCCACGCGCACTTCACCTTAAGTTTTCACGGTGAGAAATCGCACTGCTAATAACGTTTTGACAGTGCGAGCCATATGGTCTCGTCTTGGCAATATTTTACATGAAAATATTTTTGGTGGGATATGAGTTACGGGTCGCTGAATGCCAGTGCTTTAAAAGCAGAGCTAAGAAAAAGAGGTACCAAAATTAAGCGGTTTACAAACACATTTTTTTGTTATTTTGTATGTTTAAGGGGCTTACATGACCTAAAGCGCGGTCACTGTTGGACTGCATAGAAAAGAGAGAGAAGCGCGACGACACAACGCTGGTAATTTATTGCAAAATATGAAGCAATTATTTAATTACAAAAAATTTATTGTTTGGACAAAAAAATTAAAACACTAGTATTTTAGTAAATGCTTGTAGAATAATCTGACAAAAAATCAGAATGATTGTATGTATATTACTATGGTTATTTTATTATTGTACAAAGAAAGTTTTTAGAGGTATCTTCATGATTTTTTTCTATCGTATCAAATTAGTTATATTATGTTTTCAACACACTATCTACCTAGCATATATCCTGAAGAATATCATAAATTTTTCTGATTTTGTTTACTGTAGTCGATCATATACTTTTTTTGTTTCTAAAACTTGCATTTTTTGTGATAAGATCCTGTAAGCCCCTTATGTAAACTTTGTTTTTACGCCCGTAATAACAAACTTTGAGAGCTATACTTCAGAGGCTTGTGTGTGAGTTTTTTCACTCACGTTTGATTGCGAGCGGGTTAGCATTTTATATGAGAAAAGTTATTGCGTCACCTGGTGGTCACTAGGAGAAACCTAATTTCCAATACAAAATTCTAACGCGCTACAATCGAACGTGAGTCGAAAAAATTCATGCAGGTCCTTACTCGACAAGGGCGCCAACTGGTGAGCAAAAAAAGGGTAGCCCTTTGACTTCTTAGGTATTCGCGCTATGGGCTGAGACAGTTATGGATGGCCTAGCCTACGGAGTAATCAAGACGATTAAGGTAATCGTTAGCTAAATACTCACTGTCATGAGCCTTTCTTCCAGTTTTGAAGTAATGCAGTCCAAATCGATCTACCAGGACGTTTCTGAAACACACAAATAAATTAATATTCTGGTCAATACAAAACTATAAAGTTTAAAAACATAGGGTAGGTACGGCCACAATTCAGCCACATTTCATTTCAAAAGGCACTTTTTAACCTCAGACCAAATATTTGGTCTGAGTTTTTAACGTAAAAATTACAAGAAAATAGAATTGCAGCGCGGTTTCACCCGCATAGGTTTCGATTCCGTGCGAATATCAGGATAAAAAGAATTCTATGTGTTAATCGTGGTTATAAACTATCTGTGTGCGATATTTTATCCAAATCCGTTAAGTAGTTTTTGCGTGAAAGTGTAACAAACATCCATCTGTAGCGGTATCTACAACGCCACAAGCAAACAACGCGTCACACTGACGTCACGCAAAATCCTGCATCGCGCAAGCAGAGTATACCGAACAACTGGCATAGAATACAACGGCCCGACATGAATCATCGGGCAGTTGCCCGCCAGACACAACACCCGTATGAGTGAACTTTACACCCTGTTCCTCATACCTCTATACTCATCCATCATCATAAACTTTCGCGTTTATAATATTAGTAGGATTATAGTTGCACCTTCCAAAAAGTAGTTTCGTATGGCGAAGAATGGGCAAGAAACCCCATCGTTACTTACTCTGTTAGAATATTTTACAATATTTTGTATATGTATCATTAAATAAATATTTATTTATGTGATAAATGAGTATATTTTTGTAAGTAGGTATATGCACAAACACTTTTTACACGTCAATCATATATTTTTTTAAACTAGATGAGGTCGGCGTTTCCTATCTGACTACTCTGAGAAGAAAGGCCGAAACAAACTCAGAGGTCATAGTCTCTTTTAAAGTCCAGACATAATTTTGGTCAGGTTATATGAAGACCATGTACAGTACCCGGCGATAAATTAATATTGCACATCGACCTTTTTACATAAAACCATTTTATACAAAGAATAAAAATAATTATCAAAAGAAGCAAATCATAATTGTTTTAACAGCTCCTAATAGGTACCGGACTGTTTGTATTTCGTGCGACAGAGATAACGCTCTACGAAGCCGAAATTAGTCGATTGTCTCTTTCCAAAGGTCGATGTGCTATATTTATCGCCGGATACTGTAGATCGATGTCTGAGATGGTCTATGTTATGTGAGGACTATGTTAAAAGTCCTTAGGAGCCTATTGCCATGAAAAGTGGAAGACTCTTCATAATCAGTCCATAATTTTCCCACTGCTGGGACACAGGCCTCCTCTCTGTGCAAGGGAGTGGGCCGTAATCCTCCACGCGGGCTCAGTGCGGGTTGTTGGATGTCACATGCCTTCGAATGTTCGGTTCTAGGACATGCCGGTTTCCTCACGATGTTTTCCTTCACCGTTTTGAGAGCAGTGGCGATGAAATAAATTACACAAAGTCTCGTTAGCGTAAAGGGTTCGAGCCCACGACCCCGTAACTCGATGAACTCTTGAGTCGGGGTCGATACCACTGCAGAGGAAGACCGCCAGCTGTAATTTAGATTCCCTTAATGTCATCATCATCATTTAAGCCGAAAGACGTCCACTGCTGGATATAGGCCGCCCCCAAGCACCTCCACTTCGACCGGTTCTGTGCTTCTCGCATTCAACGGGTTCCTGCGGCCTTCATAAGGTCGTCGGACCACCTTGTGGGAGACCTTCCAACGCTACCTCTTCCGGTACGCCACTCCAGAACCTTTTGGCCCCATCGGCCATCTGTTTTGCGAGAAATGTGCTTGAAATGTGTGAGAAATTCTTCGGGCTATGTCGGTTACCTTGGTTCTCCTGCGGATCGCCTCATTTCTGATTCGATCACGCAGTGAAACTCCAAGCATAGCTCTCTCCATTGCCCTTTGGGTGACTTTTAGCCTTCTTAGAAGGCCCATTGTGAGCTACCACGTTACTTATTCTGTAAGTTTATAGAAACCATTGAAAAAATTGGAGATGGAGCTCAAACGGCTGGACCAATTTTGATAAAATTTTGTATGAAGGTAGCTGACACCCTGGATTAACATATAGGCTAGGTACTTTTTATCCCGATATTCCCACGGGATCGACACTTATGCGGGTGAAACCGCGGGGCACAGCTAGTGATATACGTAATAAAAAAATGGAGTAATTTACCTGGTATCGTTCACAAGCTCACAATCTGTACAGCACACAATCGGAATTTGGCCCTTAAATGAACACATCTGAAAAATTTACATATTATCAGTCTAGGATATATCCAATCAGCTTATAATTTTGCCACTGTTGGGAAACAGGCCTCCTCTCGGTGAGAGGGAGTGGGCCGTTATCCACCACGTGGCCACAGTGCGGGTTGCTTTCATGCACAGATAATAAATAATGCAAGTATCACGATCTGTATGAAAACGCGCCATTTTTTTGCTAACTACTGTGAAGTCACAAGCACTATTTAGTGATGGGAAAATCAAATCGATTCAAAGACCCCGCTGCATGCGGGACCTGTCTCGCCCCACCCCCGGGGCCTAGCGCCAGCGCTCACGCTCACCCAGCCAGCAGTACACAGGACTGAGCGCGAAAGTGGCTTACGATTTTTGTACGTAAGCTGGGCACGCGAAGTAGTTACTCTTGCGTTATCTATTAGATGTATCTATGTATATCTGTGGTTTCATGTCACTATGTCATCGAATTTTTGGTTTTAGAATTTAGAATTCCATGTTTCCTCATGATGTCTTTCTTTACCGTTTAGAGAGCAGTAGTGGTGGAAAAAATTGCTTAAAGTACTTTCTGATTTTTTCTTCAAACTCAAATATTTATTTCAAACTAGCTGACCCGACGTTGTCCTGTTTTTTATTTGAAAGACACATGGCGCCATCTATTATCATGATAACGTTATTGTTGTTTTCCTCGGGAACAGTTCTTTTTTTCGGGATGAAAGGTACCCTATGTCCGTTTCTGTACACCTGACAACGTATATGCAAAATCTCAGGATGATCGGTTCAGTGGTTTACACGTGAAAAGGTAACAAACAAACTTACTTTCGCATTTATAATATTTGTTAGGATAAACCAATTACAGACACTTTTGAATTGTCAAGAAGTCGGTCAGTCAGAAAGCTGAAGCTAGTTGCCCATACCAAAGCGTTGCAGCGGTGCTATTCTGTAAAAATCTCACCGTGAAAACTTAGGTGAAGTGAGCGTGGAGTGAGCTGTCTATAGTGTCAATTCCTAACAAAAACAAACTGACTTAACCTAAGTTTTCACGGTGAGATTTTTACAGAATCGATCGGCTGGTTCCTATGGAGAAGAACGGGCAAGAAACTCCACGGACACTCTTTTTTAGGACATTATTGATATTGGTGAAAGAAAACATCGTGAGGAAACCTGGACTTATCTAAAAATGAATCGCTAAATGTGTTGCCAAGCGCAAAACTCGAGAACGGTTGGACCGATTTGGCTGATTCTTTTTTGAGAACCCTTCAATGTTAATCGAGACTACGCACAGAGCCGGTTTTATAAGTGGACTTTGGATTGCCATCGTGGTGAAAGGTGCACGTTACAGGAACTGGTGGACGCTGGCGATGGCGCCAAACAAGTTGCCGAATTCTGGGCCGAGTCCATTTAGATTGCTATCAACACGCTAAGAAGAAGTAGATGCACGCATCTGTGTGTAGCGTGTTCGTGGGTACAATGCGTGCCACAAAAGATGAGACTTGACACATCACGTGGTTTGACTTGCGCAGAACACGATTTTAGGTATCTTTAGCGCAGAAGCGTAGCGTGCCTTGGCGGGGCCCCGTATATAAATTTGTTTGGGGCCCTTAGGAAAGGTAAAGATTTCTCACAAAAGAAAAAAAATGTTTGCATAAATTAAAAGAAATATTTATTCATCATAATTATCTATCTATCACTTTTTCCAAAATTTTTACAAACAATTCAAATTAAATACGGGGCCCCCGTGGCCCGGGGGCCCCGTATAATTGATACGGCAGATACGGCGGTAGCTACGCCCCTGCTTAGCGGTATGAGGTCTGAGTGCGGGATGGGACCGGACGTCATAGGGGCGGCGAAAAGAGCGGGGGAGGCGGAGTCAAGTCTCATCTTTCGTGGCACGCATTGTAATCCTGCTTTAATTTTCATACAAAGCAAAGCGAAGTTTACGTGCGAAGGCGTTGTAATCGGATCCTATTTCGATAAAACTTATCACTTTAAAAGTGCTTACCTGTGGATACCTATTTCTGTTTTTCAAGTACTGCACATATTGCATGCATTTGTGTATATCTACGCACGTTCCTGTCAAGCCCTCTTCGGAAACGCATTCTGAACCTGGAAATAAAAACATAGAACGATAATTTATAGACTTGTCCGAAGTGCTAATTTTACATGAACGGTCGCGCAATAAGAGGTTTTTTTTTGAGTATTAAAAAAAACATAGTTTCCAAGAACTGTGTAGATAGCGTTGGACTGACTACGTTACTAGGTGCCAAAGCCAAGACGTAGTTAACTAATTACTTCGTAGTTAATTAATTAAGATGAATTACTTTTTTTAATTTTTAATTTTTCTCTTTTTAGTTGTACCTACCTACCCCAAACAAATTCATATAACACTAGTTGCTATGTGAAAATCAGTGACAGGAAGCTATTGAACACATCTAATTACCCCTTTAAAGGGTACAGGCGTGATGTTATGTTGTATGATTGCGTAAACAATGCATACAGATGCTATAGCAGCAATCGCGGTTGATTTTTTGGCATTTATTGAAGAGTTCCGTTGTCTGTCTCCGAAACTCATTAGATCTTTACTAAATTTAAATGGAACCATTTTGAAATAAACCCCTTTTCTGCAAATCCGTGTATACGAGTTGTGCCCGAACATACATAAAAGAACCTTTTTAGAAGTCGGTTAGAAGACCCATCACATAGCCACCAACTACGCCGCCAGCACATCAAGCTACCCGAAACTGTCAAATTTTCCCAATCAACTTTGAACCTTATGGTTTAGAGATAAAGTTGAAAATCAATTAAAGAAATTTGACAGATTGTAGTAACTTGATGTGCTGGCTTCTGTACATCCAACTAAGTAACATTGCACAAACATAATATGTAGCTGGGAAATCAATTTTAATTTTGGTGTAAAAATTTACTGTTTGCGGTAATGCGCAATTTAACACACGCAAAACATTGTGTTTAGGGGTGCATGCACAGCGGGATTGTCCGAAAGGGTTACCGCTGGCCCGGAACATAAAGGGCTAAGGAAGGAACACGGGTGGGTTTTAGTCAGTTAGAGTCTGACACTCCCTTCCGCTCCACCCAGAGCGGGAGGGGGTCATTTATTGATTTCCGTATCCAGAAAAAAATAAAACCGTTTAAAAAAAAAGGGGTGCATGTAACGGTGTGAAAACTTGTTCTAGTAAAAAACGTCGGTAAAACTTAAAATTATGACCTTCAATATCTCCGTAACCCAAAGTTTCCCAGTTATGGTTCGGTACCAAAAAAATATTATTATGACGGGAGTACCAGTGACTCTCTAAGTGTCGTTTTACACCCTTTATAAGCTTCTCCTTTTTATTAGTAAAAAAACCACCACATACCTTCCGGCAACTCGTCGTAATCGCACAAAACACCACAAAAGCCGAAAAAACAAAATGTTACGATAAAAATATTATAAAACATTTTACTACATATTTGAGAAAGACCTCGCGAAACGACCGATTTTGACCGGTTATGTGCGACACTGATGTTTTAGTGAGACTAATTCTATACTAAAGAATAGATTTAATGCTTTTTAGGGTTCCGTACCCAAAGGGTAAAAACGGGACCCTATTACTAAGACTCCACTGTCCGTCTGTCTGTCTGTTTGTCACCAGGCTGTATCTCATGAACCGTGATAGCTAGACAGTTGAAATTATCACAGATGATGTATTTCTGCTGCCCCTATAACAACAAATTATAAAAATAAAATAAAGTTAAAATTTAAAAGGGTATAAAAGAAAGGTTTTTTTCGGCGTTTTATGCCTTGCAGTACGAACACACGAAGCGTTCTCTTCGTGTGCGTGTCCGTCTCGCACTTGGCCGGTTTTTTACTCTAATCGATCGATAATGTAAGTCTTGTAAGTATGTAGGTAAATAATTTGAGTACCTACTTGCATACTTACTTTTTTATTTAGGTAATGCTATTTGGACTTTGGTAATGCTATTGGAATTGAAAGTTATTGTCGAAGTTCACTGTTATGAAAAAGAACAAAGGCGAGAGAATTGCTATTTGTTGTACTTTGTTGTCTTTTTTATTTTTTACATCGTTCTCACTTTATATAATTTTAAATGCAAAAGTAATGATGTAACTAATATTTTTGTAAAATATAATTTAAAAAGAGTGTCCATGGAGTTTCTTGTCCGTTCTTCTCCATAGGTACCTACGCTTTGGAATGGGCAACTATAGCTTCATATTTTCTGACTGACTGACTTCTTGACAATTCAAAAGTGCCTGTAAATGGTTTAATTGAAATAAATGCTTTGAGTTTGAGTTTTGAGACGCTGTCAAAGGTCAGGTTAGGTCAGGACATATCCAGAGAGCTATGGATGAAAGATGGTCACAAATTATTTCAAATTGGTATCCAATACCTGAATATAAAAAACTGGCCAAGTGCGAGTCCGCAAGAAGGGTTCCGTAGGTACCACAAGGCATAAAACGCCGAAGAAACGTTTCTTTTATACCCCTTTAAATTTTAACTTTATTTTATTTTTATTGTTTGTTGTTATAGTGGCAACAGAAATACATATTCTGTGAAAAATTCAATTGTCTAGCTATCACGGTACATGAGATACAGCCTGGTGACAGACAGATAGACAGACGGACAGTAGAGTCTTAGTAATACGGTCCCGTTTTTACCCTTTGGGTACGGATCCCTAAAAAAGAAGGAAGGCTAGACCTTTTAAAAGATGGAGAGACGACATCGTACAAATAGCCGGAGCCTTATGGACCAGACGGGCAAAGGATAGAGCCACATGGAACGGTCTGGAGGAGGCTTTCACTGCAAAAGACGACCCTTACACCAAACAATACTAATCTTAATAAATCAATCATTTCAGCCGAACTTCGCAGCCCAGATAAACTACCAACTAGCCAAAAACAAACAAAATTAAATAGCTACTGGCTGAGTGCTCCTGTTACTACCTCCAACCGATTCTCTAGCCTGGATGTCACTAATGATCCTCCTGAAAAGGCTCAAAAGCCCATCAAACCACCTCCATTGTTCATAGACAAAGTAAGCAACATTCATCCACTCTATCTATGACATGCTGAATGACACAGCCGCTGATCCAGTATGAAATCAAGATTATTCGTGGGGAATAAGTGAAAATCCAGCCAAAAACATCATCAGAAGCATATACCAAAATCTACAAGGAACTTCAAAAACGAGAAACTGAATTCTATACCTACAAACCCAAAGAAGATAGGAGCTTTCGAGTAGTCCTTAAAAATATCCACCCGTCTACTGACACCAACGAAATAAAGGGAGCTATTGAAGCATTAGACCACAAGGTGGGGATTGGCACATGAAAAATGTGTTATGTTCAGCAGTGAGTGAAGTCGCACTGAGAATGGTGATGGATGAATGCTATTTGCTGTTTTTGGGATGGTGATGGATGAATGCTAGTTGCTTGAGGTAGCAGCGCCGTGCGAGAAGGGTGTGGTGACGTGATGCAAGAGCTCAGTGATTCGTCAACTTGTGACAACTATCACCCCTCCCGCACCGCGCAGCTACCTCAGGCAACGTCTCTATTAAGCGGTCGGCCTATAATGACCGCCATTTTAAAATATGTACTTATTTATCTAGTAAAACAATGCGGTACTCAGAAGGTCAGTGAACGATTCACAGATCAAATTAAAAACTTGTTTTATAAATAGGTACCTAATAAGTTAATTTCGTAGGTTTTTGTTATTAACTGCCTAACCTTTTCCCAACTATGTTTGGGTCAGCTTCCAGTCTAAATGCCAGTATTTTACATGGAGCTACTGCCTACCTTATTTCCACAACCCAGTTACTGGGTAACACGATAACCCTTGGTAAGACTTGTGGTTAGACTTTCGGGCTTCCGACGACCCGTAACGTAACGACTCTCAAAGTTCCACGAATTTCGATTAATAGCTTAACGTGTGTTCCGACGCACGTATGGGTCTTGATATGTAAAGATGGTCACCCATCCATGGCCAAGGTCGGTTCTTGGCAAGCGTTGCGTAACCTTGACAATCGAACCATGCGGCTGTTTTTATTTAGCTACGTACGACCAAGTAATATATCCACAACGCACACACGCACAATGGTCCACTTCAAGGACTAAGTGCGGAAACCTAAACCCCATGATAGATAGATAGAATACATCCACAATTTTTTCAAAATCCGACTGATAGTCTCAGAAATTACTGAGACTAAATTCCTCTTTATTACTATTAGTATAGATTTGTTGATAAAACGGCAATAGAAATACGCACTTTGTGAAAATTTCAACTGTTACTGTCTACCTATTACGGGTCATGAGATACAGGCCGCTGACAGACGGACGGACGGACGGACAGTCTGCAAAGTCCATCTATCCTGTCTATTTTATTTACATCCAAGAGGCGTAAAATAAAACTCAATGGCCTTGCTAAAACTGGTTATTGACTAATTAAAGATTTTAGCAATTTATTTAAATCAATAACGCACGGAAACAATTAATATTTGAATACCTAAGTCAATCGAGCCGCTAAAGCTAAGGTTTCCTAGAAGAGAAACAACAATAATACGTAGGTTGTATGCTCAGTATGTGTCATAAACTCATAATTAAATTTCTCAGTTCTATATGTCCATATTGGTCACGAAAGTTTGTTTATATTATGAGTAGCAGAGAAGACCACTCTCTGACCTGTAAACTAAATAAAATGATGAAGAGAACATGTTGTTTCAGTTTTCTTATCATTTCATTTTGCAATATTTTAATGATTTTGAGTAAAATCTGTTTTGCAGTTATTGTTTATACTGGCAACTCAATTGACGTTGTCATATTGTTAACCAACTGTCATAATGACAAACAAATTGATAAAATGACGTGGAGACGAGGTTATGAATTAATAAAAAAATATATGTTTTAACACAAATAGAAGCGATAAGATAGTTTACAATATCAATAAGTAGCTAAAAAGCACAAAATGATCGAGATCACAGATACTCAGAGTAAGTATTTACATTTTTATGTCATAGTTTGTAGTAATCCGATTTTTACGTTGAATTTGCAACAAAAACATATTTATTTCAATCAATTTGATTCAAGAGACATATTTGCAATTATTATCTACATCCGTACAATGTTCCCTCTGTATTCAAATTGAAATTATAGTAGTAAGTATTAAGAAATATCGTGAAAATCTCCTTTCAAAATGACACATTGTTTTTCGAAGCCCTATTTAAAATTTTACTAGTATCGTTAAAGCCATTACCAATTCTGAAGACCTTGTCCCTCATAGCATCTATATTCTGACCCAAACAATCCTTAGGCGAAGTCTTCACGTAGCCATATGCCTGTATTCCCAATAAACCCTTATTTAGGTAATACGGGCTGGTGTCCGCAACTCCACGTCAATGCGCGTATTTTGCGTACGGAACCCTTATTTTTCAGTTATGTTACAGTATAATAGCATAATTATCTTATAATATTCCCACCGCTGGGAAACAAGCCTCGTCTCTTTGGAAGGGAGTGGGCTGTAATCTACCAAACGGGCCCAGTGTGGGTTGGTAGATGTCAGTATTCGAATTTTTGATTGTATCATGCAAATATTGTGTTTTTATATTAACGGTATCATAATTGCAGTCGGTCTAATCTTCCTTGGTTCATGATAATAGGCTCCTTACGTACGGCCACATTCCAATTAATTAAGTCTAGGCTCCTTAGATAGATAGACAGATAAAACGTTTATTCAGTGCAACAAAAGACACAATACAGGTATTAAAAACATCAAAAAAGGTGATTTTTTTTTTTTTAAAGTAACACTTTAAAAAGATAAATTGACCCATAGACACTTAGCTCATAAACATCTATAACGGTTGATCACTACTGGGCGGTTACTTTATCAGTTGGTATGTGGCCGTACCTTCCTTCTGTCTAGATTATCAGCATAATAATGTTGGCACTGCTGGAACACCGACCTTCTCACTTCGAGAGCGACTGGGCCGTAGTCTACCACGGGGGACTTTATGAGTTTGTAGATGTTAGTCTTCGAATTTTTGGTTCTAGGACATGCCAGTTTCCTCACAATGTTTTCCTTCACCATTTTGAGAGCAGTGGTGATGATATTGTTTAGATGCCGCACAAACTGAAACTCGTTAGTTGGGTCAGTTACCACTGTGTCACCACTGCTCTATATCATTATCTTATACCTTCCATGTGCCTATAAGGAGAAGTCATAGGAAAATTGATGAAATTCATAAATATCTAAAGTACCTGATTACTCTATGAAACATCACGGACTTTTTCTGCTGAAATCAAAATTAACCTTGTAGATTAGTACTGATGCTATCAGATTTGATAAATGTATAATCCTTAATTATGAATGACTAGCTGCGCCCCGCGGTTTCGCCCGCATAAGTCTGGACTCTGGGAATATCGGGAAAAAAGTATCCTATGTGTTAATCCTGGTTATTTAAAACTATCTGTGTGCCATTTTTTACCCAAATCCGTTCCGTAGCTATTGCGTGAAAGAGTATGATGCTTAGGGGACTCCCTTTTCCGCACTTAGACTCCCATTCGGTCCGTTGTGCGTGGGGATTCTGGCTAACAGAGCCAGCCTAGCTCCGCCCAAAAGCACTGAAGCTTCCTGCGTGAAAAGTAACAAACATCTCCATCCATCCTCACAAACTTTCGCGTTTATAATATTAGTATTAGGATTCAAGAATGATGCATTTTAATTATCTGAATAATCTTGCAACTTATCAGCAATAGTATCACCATACAATATATATATTTGTGCTCATGAGAAGCATCACTTATATTTCCTTAGTTAAAATGATGTAATAGAAAGAAAAAGTATTTATTGTGACTCGTACAGGAAGATCACAAAATGAACTAAACACAGTCAAATATAAAAAAAATCAAAATATTTTTTTTAAAGAACAATACGGAACAGAAAATCCTACACGAGGCCAAAAGGCTTCTATCTCAGCATGATGCTGCGAAATTTAAAAATAAATGTTATTCTGACATCACTTTCAATCACAATCTGAATCATTTTGAAGGATATTGCTAATACATTGCTTCATACGTTAGAAAAATTTCTCTGCTCAGCAACGTAAATAACGCAATTAATGTTTTTGAACTGTCAAACTGAAAGATACTGATAGTTGTGACGCAATCACTCCGCTGCAGTGGGGCAATAATATAGACTGGTATTATTATATCCCGTAGTCACTTGCTGGAATATAGTGATGCAACGGAAGTGTCTTAGCGGAACCAGAAACGGAAACAGATGTCAAAAGTAAATTTTAGCAGAAACGGAAGTGTAAATAATATGAAAAAAAAAACAAATTTACAAATATAATTCTTTATTAAGTATCAAATACACCAAATCTAGATTAGAAATAGATATATTAGAAATCTATTATAGAAAACAATATTGCAACTGAACATTTTATAAATATTCAAAATTTAGTAGTGGTAAGTTGCTTGTAAACTTCCGTTTAAATCTCCGTTATAAGAGTTGCGGAAGCAGAAGCAGAAACGGATGTTGGAAATCGCGCGGAACTTCCGCACTTGCGGAAACAGAAACAGAGATCCGTTGCATCACTACTGGAATACCTGTTAAAGTGTTGGATTTATATTTTTAATTACAGAAATAGGCGTTGGCCTCGCCGGGTTCGGTATGACATTCCTGTTCCTAGGAGTGCTACTGTTATTCGATAAAGGCTTGCTGGCCATAGGCAATGTAAGTATTTGTATTAACCACTACAAGGACGAACCGACCAATTAGAAAGAAATAAAGAAAAAGTATTTATTGCGAATCATGCAGGAAGATCCCTCTCACTGAGAGGAGGCCTGTGTCCCAGCAGTGGGAACAATATAGGCTGATGATGATGATGATGATGCAGGAAGATCACAAACTAAACTAAACACAGTAAAATAAAAATCCAAGTTATATAAAAAAAAGTAACAAAAGGAAAATGAAACAGAAAGTCCTATACGAGGCCAAAAGGCTCCTATCTCAGCATGACGCTGCGACATTTAAAAAATAAATGTTGCAGCGCTGGTATTCTGATAGGGCCCGCTGTGATGTCACGGGCAGTTGCGGAAATAAATAAATAATATGTAAAATAATAACAAATAATAAAATAAAAAATAAATATTGACTTCTCGTATAAACTATGTGTAACTTTAATTCCTACACAATAAAGTTTTACGCTACAACTTCAAACATTTTTATAACTTTTTCAATAATGCTAGTCACTCAGAAATCAACTTAATAATCATTAAAATATAGTTGATATTTGTTTTAACTTGAAATAATAATAATTTGACACATAAGTTTCAATAGACTATATATTTTCAGATCCTCTTCATCAGCGGCTTGGCCTGCGTCATAGGGCTGCAGCGGACGTTTTTCTTCTTCTTTCAGCGGCATAAGATCAAGGCTTCCGTGGCCTTTTTCGGGGGCATCTCCATCGTGCTGCTAGGGTGGCCCATGATCGGCATGATCGCCGAGATCTACGGGTTTTTGCTGCTGTTCCGGTGAGTTTGAGTTTTTGGATATATTTATTAATCCAAAACTTTGTTTTATTGCTGATTGGTTTTGACCTTGATTGCTGATTGGTCTTGACCTTGATTGCTCTTGACCTTGATCACGCCTGATGGAAAGCCATCGTAGACCTCATCCATCGATGATATCTATGATGGAACGAACGTGACCAGAAGATGCCTAAGGCACTGGAACTCCCACGCATCGACGAAACACAACAGGCTGCTTGACGCCGGACTCCGGTGGGAGGGTGGTCGCAAACCAGGCGGACGTTAGCCCTACCACCGCAAGGGAAGAATTGGCCAGTCAAATAAGGTGTTGGGTGTGACTGTCCAGGATGCGCCGAAGAGCGAGCGTTCAGTTGAGTAACTGGCGGAACAAACTGCGCTACACGAGGAGGCTTCTTCATGCATCCCAAAACAACATCACGAGGTTAGGCAGGGCTGGTCCGCAAATTTAAGGTCGCTCAGCGCGCTATGGAGCGAGCTATGCTCGGAGTCTCTTTAAAGGATAAAATCAGGAATGAAAATATCCGGAAAAGAACCGGAGTTACCGACATAGCTTGCAGAGTAAGCAAACTGAAGTGGCAGTGGGCTGGCCATGTTTGTCGAACGACCGATGGCCGGTGGAGCAGACGAGTCCTGGAGTGGAGACCGCGTAGTGTGGGACGCCCCCCAGCTAGATGGACGGACGACCTGAAGAAGGTGGCTGGGGTAGACTGGATGCGGAAGGCGGAGGACAGGGTGTTGGGGCACATTCTGGGAGAGGCTTATTTCCAGCAGTGGACTGCGATATGCTGAGTTGATTGAATGTAATTCATTCAGATATTAATTATATACAGTACCCGGCGATAAATATTGCACATCGACCTTTGGAAAGAAGACCCCTCCATGCCTGGAAAGAAGCTTTTCCTTTTATACCTACTACTAGCTTCTGCACGCAACTTCATCTACGTGAAATTTATGGTCCCCCGACCCACCCCATCGCATTGCCAGCCCACAAGCCGAAATTAGCCGATTGTCTCTTTCCAAAGGTCGATGTGCAATATTTATCGCCGGGTACTGTACTTACATCAGTCGTTACGGGTAGTCAGAAGTCCGAAAGTCTGACAACCAGTCTTATCAAGGGGTATCGTATTACCCAGTAATTGGGTTATGGAGGTCAGATAGGCAGTCGCTCCATGTAAAACACTGGTATTCAGCTGCATCCGGTTAGACTGGAAGCCGACCCCAACATAGTTGGGGAAAGGCTAGGCAGATGATGATTTTGATGATTAATTATATACTTACTTCTTGTTCACAGAGGGTTCCTCCCAGCTGCCGTGAACTTCTTAAGAATGGTGCCAGTACTAGGATCTCTGCTTAGTTTTCCAATCATAAGAGGGGTGAGTTTATACTATTGTTGATCACATCCAGCTAAGTCAAAAGGCTTATAATAATAATTTATTTATTTCAGACATAATTTTAGTCCATAGATTCAAACATACATTAAAATTACTTATAAAATATAACATTAAATAAAAAAAAACAGTTAAAAACCCAGAATAAAATTGTGGTCAATTAAAAATAATAAGCAAATTATATTTGTCAAAAAGAAAAAAATATATAAAAATGTCAGAATAGAATATAATAAATAAATAAAATGTCAAATATAAAATTATCAAATTGTAAAAATGATATAAATTGCATAATTAATTATTACAAAAAAAACCGCGG
The DNA here is from genome assembly GCA_927399505.1 of Luperina testacea. Classification (NCBI taxonomy): domain Eukaryota; kingdom Metazoa; phylum Arthropoda; class Insecta; order Lepidoptera; family Noctuidae; genus Luperina; species Luperina testacea. Next base: position 1,578,712 of record OV656785.1, on the reverse strand, counting down.
ATATTATAGAGCGGTCGACGAGAGGATGCGTTCTTGACACCTGTCAGTTTCGAACAAACGAATACGTGTTACGCGAATTTGATATTTATTAGTTAGGTACTAGAATTGTCGCACTGACAGGTGTCAAGAACGCAGTCTCTAGACGGCTGAACTGGTAATATTATTTTCGAAACGGAAACTTCACGTATCTGTTTTCATTTTACAAGCTAAATGAGATCTTTAAATACCGTTTTGTCGTCCCATCGGACTGTGAGTGTGTGGGAAGAGAGAGCACCTGTGTCTCACACGCCTGCACTGTAATATCTCCCGAGACTGGTCTCAGCTGAGATTGGTCGCCATGTCCGAATTTCGATCTGGAGGACTTTATTTAACTGGCGGAATAGAACTTAGCGTCCCCATAATTTAAACTTGATGTTCCCATAATTGAAAACAGATGTTGACATATATCATGACTCCTTAAAAAACTATAACCCAAATTTTTTCTCTTTCACTCTTTACTTGACTGGTAAAGTAATACAATTAATTATTTCTAATTATCTTTTCCTCAGGTCGTGGACAGGATAGCAGGCGATAACGGCCGCAACATGGTATGATAATCAACTCACGTAAACTCACGTAAATGAACTTTGTAAAAAAATTAGTACTTCGTCATACGCTCTTTATAAGTTGGCACCGACTGTCAACGTAGATACATTACTTACAGCATATTATGGGCTTGTTGAATCAGTATTAAGATTTGGTATAATTTTCTGGGGCAATTCAACTCAGAAGGACACTGCGTTCAAAGCGCAAAAGCGTTGTATACGGGCTATGTTCGGGTTGCAATCTACGGACAGTTGTAAGCCAATGTTTGTACAGCACAGAATTCTAACACTTCCGTCACTTTACATATTAGAAATATTACTATTTGTAAAAACTAATCCAAATTTGTTTCCCCTTCTGATAAATAATACAGGTAGAAATAGACGTGAGAAGTATAGACTTTGGGTTCAATCAGTCTCCACTAAAACAGCATTTCTAAAAAAAAGTGTAATATGCATGGCCCCATTAATATACAATAAAATTCCTAATTCCCTTAAGATATTGAATATTAATTCATTCAAGAGAGAACTAAAAAAAATGCTTATTATTAAGGGATACTATAATGTTACGGAGTTTTTAAATGACAAATTTTGAATTGATATAATTTAATATGTAATTTAAGTTTTATTTAATGTTATTGTTTAATTATTCTTCTTTTTTTTACATTATTTTTGCATTGACTGTAATTATGTATTTGAATTAATTGAATTTTGACTATTGTAATTTTTTTTGACTAATGTAATTTGACTAATGTAATTTAATTATTTCTTAATTTTTAATTTCTATAAACTATTTTGTACGCCGAATATGGCAAAACATGTTGAACCAGCAATCTTCCAAACTCGTTTTCCATCCATATGTGCATATCTATGTATCATGTCACACATGTTTATACAAATAAATGCATCTTTATCTTTATCTTTATCTTTATAATAGTGCGTACATACATATGTAATATTACATATATACATAGTTGTAGAGTATAAACATTGAACTGAGTGTATGTGAAGTGAGTGTTGCTATTGTAAATTATTGTTTTTCCATTTTATTTTAATGTGTGTGTGGGGAGGTTTGATTCGGGAATATTATGGGGAAGTATTTTTATCCGACTTGCAAGTAGGGTGGAGGTTATGTATTTGAAGCATATATATTTTTTTTAGTCTATGTAATTGCGTGAACATCCTCGGTCTCACACTACCACGCGCCACGCTCGAGTGCGCAAGACACGCGACCCCGCGCAATGTTAATAGACTGCATTCGCAATTTTGTTTCCAAAAGTGTAAACAAATGTGTTTTCGGAAAAAATAACTGTAATGCCCACACATACAGTTCAATTTGCACTACAACTTCAAGCATTTTTATGACTTTTCCAATAGTTATAGTCATTATGAAATCAACTTAATTTACACTGTAATAAAGTTGATATTTGTTTGTGTGGAAATAAAATCATTTAGATAAAGATAAAGATAAAGATTTATTTATTTGCAAAAACATGTGTAGATAATATACATGGTACAATGTTTATTAAAGGTGTTATATGATATTCTTTGGCACAACATGTTTGACCATGGCTGGTGTACAAATTAGGTCGGAAGACCATAAGATTTCATAAAAAAAAAAATATACAAAGTTAAATAATCTAAAAAAATAAAACAGCAACAATTAACATCAATATTAAATCATAAATAAAAAACAATTGGTAAATATAACATGCGGTTCAAAATAAATATAATGGATTCACTCAGTAATATCAGAGCGATTTGTCATTTAAAAATTCATTAATATTATAATAGGCTTTTTCTGTCAGTATTTTTTTGAATGTTTTTAGAAACAAGATTTTAAATAAGTGTACATACAAATTCAATGAAAATGTGTTTCCACGTGGGGCTTTTGGGGCTATTTCCCGCGCCGCGTCGCGTGACGCGTTGTAGTGAAATCCGCCTAAAGTTGAATGTCACTTGCACGACATCAAGAAAACCAATTCCTTTATTTTAAAACGTTCAAAATCCAGTCCTTGTCACAAAAATTCTCATTAAACCTACCCTATATTAGGTTAAATCTTAAAATTAGCTTAAATCCTAAAACTACTCCCAAGAATCGAACCCACACACACTCTGCTGGGTTTTACGTCTGTGTAATATTGTAATATATGTGTAAACGAATGAATAGATTTTGATGCGGTTTTACTTTTAAGGCTATTCCCGAATATTGTTCCAACCGATTTTTAGATTAAGGGGCTTCCATGACCTAAAGCGCAGTCACTGTCGACTGCATAGAAAAGAAAGAGAAACGCGATGACACAACGCTGGTATAATTTATTGCAAAATATGAAGCAATTATTTCATTACAAAAAATCTATTGTTTGGACTAAAAAATTAAAACAGTAGAGTTTTTTAGTATGTTGCTTGTGACAAAAAATCAGTATGATTGTATGTATATTAGTATGGGTTAAAGAAAGTTTTTAGAGGTATCTTCATGTTTTTTTTCTGTCGTATCAAAATAGTTGTTTTATATGTTTTCAACACACTATCTAACTAGCATATATCCTGAAGAATATCATATATTTTTCTAATTTTGTTTACTGTCGTCGATCATATATGTACTTTTATTGTTTCTAAAACTTGCGTTTTTTGCGTTTAGGTCCTTTAAGCCCCATAATCGGCTTGAAAAGCCTCTCACGACTGGTTGAAAGCCAATTGTCATTCGGTATTATAGGTTTTATTCGAATTGTGACTGGTTTCTGAGTTACTCCTGACTGAAGTTTATCTATTAAATAGGAATATTGGTTCAGTATCTTGATACATTGGTGTTTTTGTACACTTAAGGCTGCGCTAGTCAATGTGTTTGTGCAGGCATGTAAAAGAAAGAAAAGAAAGAACATACGTTTATGTTTGTGTACTCCGGGATTTAAGGAACCGCTTTATTTGTAACTAGCAGCGCCCCGCGGTTTGACCCTCATAATTGTCGATCCCGTACAGGGGCGGATCTACTTAAAGGCTTTTTGGGCTGCAGCCCAGGGCCCCGTGGATACAGAGGGCCCCCAACCGAACTGAAAACAATAGACGATATTGTCAATAATAAAAAGTATCTAGAATTAAAAAAAATCCGATCATAATAAAATGGCAATTGGTTGAGTAATTAGGTAGGGCCCCTAAGCAGTATTAGCCCAAGGCCCCACAAATTCAAGATCCGCCCCTGATCCTGTAGGAATATTGGGATAATAAGCTACATTTAAAAAATTATGTCGCAGCGCTGATAGGGCCCGCTGTGATGTCACGGGCAGTTATAGAAATAAATAAATAATAAATTAGATATATGTAAAATATTAACAAATAAAACAAATTGTTCATTTAATCTGCGCCAGACATACTTCATTACTTGTCTATGCCTTGAGTGTCAGAGGCTGTGACAAGCAAAAGATCGTTTAAAAGGAACTCTTGTGTCTTGTTTCATGCTATTAGACAATAGACCATTTTTTTTCCTTACTCCAAAAGTCGTCGGGTGATACTCAGGATAACTCTACTGTTTAAAATCCTACGTCGAAAATTAAGCATGATATAGTTTTGGTTCATCGTTATCGATACTTGTGGTAAAGAAAAATTAATTTGTAAGAAATGAGCCTCGAAAGTTCCGTATTTTAACATTAATTTAACGCTACTTCGTGTGCAAAGAAAGAGTACAAAATCTCCAAAACAAAATTTGGAGCGTAGTTAAATTATTCAAATGTTTTGACTTAATACATTCAGTAGCTTTGGGTCTGGGAGAAGAAAGACGGAGAAAGGTCTGTTCATTACGTTGCTCAGTATAAATCATTGTGCTTCTCGCTTACTAACACGACTTTTAGCGAGACAGCACAAGTTTTAGCCACGCCCACGAACGAGTTCGAGCCATCGACTAGCGCAGCCTTAAGGAAAAACTTAGCTTGAATGGATAACACTATCTAATTTATAACCATAAAAAGTATATCTTGAGACTTCTCAGAAAATGGTCGTTAGTTTGTTTGTTTCTCAGAAAATGGTCGTTAGTTTGTTTGTCCACTATTGGGCATAAACCTTCCGAAGTTTTTTATAAATAATTATAAATAAATATGCGATCCTAAGTTGCGTTTTTATTTTTTTAAATAAATAAATGTTAACTAATTTAATTTAAATTAATTATTATTATGTATTGTATAAAAATATACTTATTAGTATATAATAGACATTTAGAAAAAGATTACAAAACGCCTAATCAGTCAATCTGGTGTGAAATCTCATGTTATCTGAAGATCAGTTCCCGAATTTAACTACGTTCAAAATTAATCTCATCTCAGCGACCATCAATGTCAAATTGGTACTTGTCAAAAATGTAGATAAATTAGGGGTATTTTTGACAGATTGTGACGGTGCGAACGTTGTTAAGACGTATTTTTAGGACGAATTACCTTTCCGTTATGATTGATTGACTTGAGGCTCTCATCGGGTTTCTGAATTGAGAATTTGAATTCTTGAGAACTTACAACTTACTCCTACTAAAACACTACTTAACACATTGAAGGACACCGAACGTGACACAATAGAAGTTTGATTGTTATTACATCGAGGGTCGTTAAGTGTCCCGCAAAGTGTTAAGATGATTTTTAACGCTAAGGTATGCCAAAATTGATTCTTATTTCACCTTCCAAAAGTTACTTCAAATTCTCAATTCAGAACCCGCGTATTTATAACAGATTAAATACATAGCATGCATACATATTATTTATTAAATTAGGTACTGGCTGTTAGAAATTATGAATCAGGCATTAATATAAAAACTAAAGAATCTTATTGCAATTTACCTAGAAAGTACAAGAATTTGAATCGAATTATAAATTTTTGAATCATATTTATGAATTATCCCGGTTTCTGAAAGCCAATGCATGTTAACTTATATTGAGGGACTGTTGTCAAATATCAAGCCATATAATGGGGTGAAAAACTGTTTGATGAATTAGTTTGACGTTAATGGTTTTCGTGAAAATTTACGACACCAGTTGGCACCACTATGACAAGAGGTCTTCCAATATAAAATATATGATGACGTTCATCATTCGATTCATTCATTCGTTCATCATTCCGTCATGACTAAAGAAAATATAGGCTCTTTGACAGATGCCTGGACCTGACGTGCCAGTGCTGCCACCTAGCGAACGTCATTTCAGAAAACCCTCATTGTGACTTTCTTGCAGCTGCCACTAGAGTTCCTTGTAAATTAGCTTTGCAGCAAGATGGCGCTAAGTGATTTGTTTTGTCGCCGAATGATCGCTTTTTATTCAAGATACCTTTGACAAGAAGTGACCAACACTGAGCGCTGTCTTGCTGCAAAGCTTCCAGGAAACAATCCCATTGATTGTTGTTATTTTAATCAACCAATCATCTCAGATTTTGACAGCGTATTTATACATTTTAGGCGTGACCAGCGCCCTAATGAGGGTTTTCTGAAATGACGTTCGCCAGGTGGCAGCACTGACACGTCAGGTCCAGGCATCTGTCAAAGAGCCTATATTTTCTTTAGTCATGACTGAATGATGAACGTCATCATATATTTTATATTGGAAGACCTCTTGTCACAGTGGTGCCAACTGGTGTCGTAAATTTTCACGAAAACCCTCATTGCGAAACACATTATCAATCAGGATCTGAATAATTTTGGAGGATATTGTTAATCTATTGCTTATTTTTTTTTTTTTTTGTTTCATAATATGTTCGAAAAATTTGTCCGCTAAACAACGTGAATAACGCAATGAATGTTATTGACCTGTCAAAATGCAAACTCTATTCCTATTGTTAGTGTGTTAGGCAATTAATAATCGTAGTAATTAGTAATCCAAGCCGTGTTCTTTAAAAGCCTGCGGGGCCTTTTAAAGACTTAAGGCTACTAATTTATTTTTGTCGACAAAAAACATGGTTTTAGTCGAATGAAACCGAATGCAATTAGTTTCGGCGACTCAATGTGAGCGGAATCAGTTTCGCTGAATTTAGACCTGTTTTGCCTTACCACCAAACGAAACTTCAACTTTAAGAGGCTCTTAAGTCTTTCTGTCGCATCTTGAAGTGATAGAGTCGGCAAGTTACCAAATCAACAATTTAATTTGAACAGTTGGTATTGAATAAAATAAATCACTATTTATGTTATGTAAACATTATTTTTTAACCTTAGTAATCAATTGTCGGTACAGTACCCGGCGATAAAAATTGCACATCGACCTTTGGAAAGAGACAGTCGGCTAATTTCGGCTTCGTAGAGCGTTATCTCTGGCGCACGAAATACAAACAGTCCGGTATCTATTAGGAGCTGTTAAAACAATTATGATTTGCTTCTTTTGATAATTATTTTTATTCTTTGTATAAAATCGATAGGATCGAATAGGTCGATGTGCAATATTTATCGCCGGGTACTGTAACAAACATGTGCTTGTTCTAATTTACTTTTAAAGACATACCCCAGAAGGTCAATTCTTGTAATTGAACCGTTCAAAATCTATAGTTGCAGTCTCATCTCAACGACAAACAAATGTCAAAAACTTGTCAAAAATTTAAGGAATTTCGAGGTATTTTTGACATATTGAGACAGGGCAGACTGTACGTTCTTAAAATTACGAGGATTGCCTCTCTGATTTCTGAATTGATAATTTGTAGTTGAAACTTCGATATGGCAAAGAAAATTTGAATTTTTTACGTGCTCTAAACCTAAGTTATGTCAAAGTAGCTCAAATTCACCAGAAACTGGGCGTTTGAGAGTTTGTCCGATATTCAGACGACAAACAGATTGTCCTCGCTAGAAATAGCAAACTTTGTAATATATACTTAATATAATTTTATTCCTACGATTGTCTATCTTCACGACAGCCAAACGGGGCTTGTCGTAAGGGTATTTTAAATAATTTAATGATAATGTTACTATTTTTCTTACCACCTTGTCAAATATAAGTATTAATGTATTAAAAGGCTTTTATTTGCATGTGGACAACCTTTTCAACCTATAAAAATCAAACTTTACACATTTTTTTTTTGTTTAAAAGGTCTGGTAAATTGCATCAAAATTGGTTCAAACGGTAATATTATGTACACATTTATAAATAAGTGCTTAATAAATGTATATAAACATATTATTATTTGTATAAAATAGTCGCTTATTACATATTTTTAAAATAAAAATTGTCCCATGCTGGGCGCCATATTATTGTTAGGTTGGTACTACATGATTCGTTTCTTTCCCAGGACGGACAATCGTGATCCAAATGAATGGGATCGTGTGCTACATTCCTTATAATTATTATTTATAATAAATTCTATTTTTGCAATTAATTTAAAAAAGCGTTTGTTTTTAAAACCTGTTAAAATATTTTACCAATACACAACACATAGACAGATCCCTGTCTTACCAAGGACTATCGTATTATCCAGTAACTGAGTTGTGGAGGTCAGATAGGCCGTAGTATTCCACTTTTCGGTATCTTTGCATAATTAAATTTGAGAATTGGTGCCATAGTAAAAGATGTTCATTTTCATCACTCCCTGAAAGTATGTCCCCCCTGTTTAACTCAACAAAAAAAATTGATAGGAGCCTTGCTAAAACCACGAAATGAGCTGTTATCGTAGAGCCGGTCGACTCTACAATCACTAAAATGTTTGTCAACCAAACGTTTTTCTTTAAAAATACAGTTCCTTCGAAGCAACAACGAAACGTATCGGTATCCCCGAGCCGAGCTATAATCTGTGAGACATCGATAACGTTAATGGCGGCGCGGAGTTGCCGCTGTGTTGCCATCCTAAGCATTTTCTCCTGGAAACAAGGAGTTTTGGTATTTAGAAGTTTGGACGCATACATAGCACAGGACTTAGATCGTAAAATATTTAAAAGCTATCTGGTTGTAATTTTTATTGTAATTATGTAAAGGCAAGGTGTATTATGACTACTACAAAAAAAAATTAAAACAACAATAATAAGCGTACGTATTTTTGTTCAAATGGCAGAAGTTAATTAATAAAATATAATAATATCTAATTGTTATTTCAGTAGATGTAGCAAAGTTTTCAATTTAAGTTCTGATAGACCAGTCCACACTATTCCCTAGTAGGTACTGATGAAAAACATAACTAATTCGTTGTTCTTTTTATAATGGACGAATAAAGAGTGTTAAAGTACATACTTTCCCGTTTAAATACTAAAAGGTACTCCTGGGAATATGTTACCAGAAAGAAATCCCTACTTATCTACGATCGCACTAAATCATCAAATATTTACAAAAGAAATTTGCATTAAGAAACCCTGAAAGTATTCCCATTTCACCCACCCCTAACTGTGAAATACTTAGTCAATACACCTCGGGTAACATAAATTAGAAATAGGGCAACCTCGGTCGCCAGTACCCGCCCGTTCCCGGGCCGAGACAAACGCGAGTGACGCGGTGAACGTTGCTATTTTTACCGTAAAAACGCACAAATATTACCGCGGTAAAAAATAAACGAATAAAATATCTTTACCATGAATAAAAATCGAGGAATAAATATGTGAATTCAGTGTTTTTGTTAGTAATGTAATTTTATTCAGTGTGCTGAAACCGGACGCGTCTGGGCGAAAGACATTAAAGGGACGGCGATTGTAATATTTTTCCGATTTTCTTTTTTTTATTCGATTGTTTAATGGTGTATTTTTTTTTTTATTGTAATTGGATTGTTTTGCGAGTGTTTGCCTGTCAATCTGAATGTAAGTATTATTTTAAGAAATATATTTTTTAATTAACCAATAAAAAATTATATCTACTAAAATAAACACGTGAGGCTGAATGTCATTTGTTCTCTCTCGTTGTTTTTAGCAGTTATTTTTTATTTATTTTTTACACCGCCGAGTAGGAGGTGTAAAAAACTGTTGCACTTGTTTAGCCAATATTTTTTTAAACAAAAAAAAAATTGTTTTGTTTTTAAATATTCCTGCCATTTCTTAAAAACTCAGAGACAAAGCATTTATTTCAATTAAACCATTTACAGGCACTTTTGAATTGTCAAGAAGTCGGTCTGGCAGAAAATATGAAGCTAGTTGCCCATTCCAAAGCGTAGGTACTATGGAGAAGAACAGGCAAGAAACTCCATGGACACTATTGATTGAAATGCCTTGTGCAGACGTAGACAATAGTATCAAAAGGGTAATTACCTACTTACGTAGCTACCAAAGATCACAAGGGAACCACGGAGGTATAAAATGTTTTATTTTTTAATGTAGGCACTTCTGAATCCTGACCATAGACAATGCTACAGAACACAAAAAATTGCCGCATATAATGTATTGTTCTGCGTAATCTCTGGAAAACATAAAATTTAATTAAATAAAATAATTATATTTTGGACAACTAAAAGTTCAATTAATTGTTTATAAACAGGTTTGCAATTAAAATACTATTGTTATTAAAATTTAAAGACGAATTAATTTAAACATCACCCAACAACTAGACACTAGAAAAGGAATCTTAGGGTAATCTCAATCTTTGTCTTCACACAAATTCATTATTATATTAAAACGTTATAAAACCAATGAAGCGCACTTTTATTTCGATGTGTTTACTTTTTGTTTCTTTATTGGCACCTTGTTTTATAATGATGTGGGTAATTTGTTTATCATCTAATATTGTACTTTTGTGTGTTGTGCTGTCTTCTTGTGTTTGCCAAATAAATGGTTTATCTATCTATCTATCTACATACACATAGAAGAAACATAGAGTTCAGGTAAAAACGTTAACAACACTTTCATAAATGCCTCTCACAGTACTTCTAACATGCCGACAAAATCTTCGTCCATTCGTCCGCAAAAAGATCGTTTGTTGGATCACAGTCGACGAGATCATTAAGTGCGGCCAGAGTACGTGGTACTGGGGACTTAGCAAAGAAAGAAAGAAAGAAAATACATTTATTTAGCACAGACTAAGAGACACACAATACACCAGATACATAGATAATAGCACAAGCAATGCTGCGACATGGAGGCACAGCAAACAGTCAGTGCTTCCTGCCGTGACAGTAATTGTCTGGTACAGACGCCAGCACATCAAGCTACTATAATCTTTCAAATTTCATTAATAGATTTTCAACTTTATCGCTAAAGCTAAAGGTTCAAAGTTGATTGGGAAAATTTGACAGTTTCGGGTAGCTTGATGTGCTGGCGTCTGTAGGTACAAAGAAGCGAGTCAGCACAGCATGTAGATCAGGCGCGTCAATAGTGCGACGGAGCGTCTTACAAGACATAAATTGCCTTATTATATTGGAAGTAGTATTCTGCCTCTAAATCCATGCTAATATTATAAATTCGAAAGTAACTCTGTCTGTCTGTCTGTGTTACCTTTCACGCCTAAACCACCGAACGGATTTCGATAAAATTTGGCAGAGAGATAGATTGCATCCCGGGGAAGGAGATATGATCGTTTTTATCCTGATATTACCACGGGATCGACACTTATGCGAGTGAAACCACGGCTAGTACATATATAAAGTGAGAAATAATGAGCTCCACAATAAGCAAGAAGATATATAATAGAATAGGTAATAGTATTCGTACGGACTGTCATATATACTGGTGTGACAACCGGGACTATTGGAGTCGGGAACGACAGTTTCACCATTTTGCTAGACACACTGGCGTCCCATGTTATGTTCACTTTGATAATAGGTATTTGGTAAGAAAAGTGCTGCAAAATGCTTCTTACTACAATCCGTTTAAAGTTCTTTTTCCTCTGACAACAACCCACCAATAACCTTACGACAATGATAAACAATCTACTTGGTCCTCACATGGTCTGACCAAGATTATGTATAGATTGAGTGGAGTGGGCTACAATCTGCCATGCGGGGCCAGTGCAGGCCAATGTTTTGCTCTAAGACATGCCAGTTTCCTCACGATGTTTTCCTTTACTGTTTTGAGAGCAGTGGTGATGAAATTATTTACACGAAGTAAAGCGGCTGCCTGGGTACGAACACACGAATAGTTGGTTGCGACCGTTACCACCTGGTGCACCACACCACTGCTCTCTAAATGGTTCAATTGAAATAAATGCTTTGAGTTTGAGTTCACCGCAATCGCATATCAAGAAGTATGCGAAAAATTGATCCCAAGCTTCGTCTGTTAGTTACCTAGTTTAAAAACGATAGATTCCGATTTCCTTGTACAGACGCCAGCACACCGAGCTACAATCTGTCAAATTTCTTTAATAGATTTTTAACTTTATCGCTAAAGCATAAGGTTCAAAGTTAATTGGGAAAATTTGATAGTTTCGGGTAGCAGGATGTGCTGGCGTCTGTACACTAGGGACTCACCTGAATAATAGTCTAACGTTGTAGAGGTAGGTGTGTTAAAATGCATGACGATCTCACCTTGAGAATCTGTGCCTTAGGAACCTCGACTCGGACTGTTTTCGCCATATTATAATTTATAATGTTATCCTTTTCTGATTCTGCCAAAGTGACCTTTTTAGGCCCCCAGATAGGAAGTCGCAAATAATACAAAAGTATTATTTAAATATACCTACCTATTAGATATATATCAATAGTTTTATAGAAAGGAAGAATTTTAGTCTGGGAAAGAACACCTGGCAAATGCATTTCTATTCCATGATCATATGATAAATACCGTGGGAAACAGTACCAAGCGTTGCATTTGCATGTCAGCCATTAATTATTAAAGTAGGGTAGTTGAAAAAGAATAAAAGTAGGGTAGTTGAAAAAGAATAAAGAGAAATCGAAGGTAGTAGGAACAGTCAGGGAAATTAATCCAATCGATCCGCCTAGCCTTTTCCCAACTATGTTGGGGTCGGGTTCCAGTCTAACCGGCTGCAGCTGAATACCAGTATTTTACATGGAGCGACTGCCTATCTGACCTCCACAACCTAGTTACTGGCTAATACGCTACCCCTTGGTAAGACTGGTTCTCAGACTTTCGGGCTTCTGACGACCCGTAACGATTGTCAAAGATCCACGAATGACAGCCGGGACCAACGGCTGAACAAGCTTTCCGAGGCACGGAGTGGTCTTGGTATGTGAAGCTACTCTTGTCGCGGTGACCACCGCGGCAAGCGTAGCTTCCGATCTGAACCTGATCGATCGGCTCCCACGGGCCCTTCAATCTCAACGATAATATTATTTCTCAACGGACCACCCACCAGTGACCAGAACTGCTAATTCTTTGTTCACATTTTAACAAATAAACAACTAGAGCAAGTATGGCGCCAAAATAAACGGAGCTACCAAAATAAACTATGATATTTAATGGTTTCCAATGCGGGCTAATATTGGCATTCCTGTATTAACTGCACATTAATATTGGCTATTATTGAAATAGGTTTGACACATTATATCTTTTGGTTGGTTAATAAACTGTACGTACTTTGTTAATCATTAACAAAGTACGTACAGTTTTTTCATGTTTCCGAAATAAATGGTAGGCAGAAAAAAAATACTGGACAAAAATTCTGTTACAGATGTTCTATGTCACGAAGTCCGTTTGGCTATGAATGTTGTCAAGCGTGCATATGCACATTGTGATCAACAGAGACTCAACAATGGGTGAAGTAAAACGGTACACATTCGCGGAAATAGCCTCATGCGACGGCAGCAAGGGGCAGCCGCTGTAGGAGCGCGCTTGTCGGGATACGTCACTACTACAATCAAAGCCGAACGGACTTCATGAAATAGAATATCTGTACAGTAACATCATCAGTTGATTTGATCAGAAATCAGATACTCTATCTGGTAGTTGGTTCCCTGTATACCAGAGAGGTACATATTTGCCGTGTCCTCTTTCCGTCTGTGTTGTTCAGTCCCATTTTTCGATGTATTTTTTAGGCTTTCTCTACAAATAAGCGTCTTGCATACACAATGATTGCTCTGAAATACAGCCACTGAGAGCCGGCAGACCAACTCGTTTCACCTGTGGAGACACCGTACTTCAAATAATATGTACTAAAACTGACCAGTTCTCTTATCGTTTTTATTTTCGGAACAATGCAGAACTGCAACCACTGTGACTTACGGGCGTCATAGCTCTGAAATGCAACCACTGAAAGCCAGCAGACCGACCTGTTTCATCTGTGGAGACGCCATACTTTGTATTGTACTAAAAAGTGACCATTTCTGTGATCGCTTTTTGTTTTCGCAACAATGAAGCCTCTTGTAAGCGCTATGACTCCCGAAGGGGCACGTCAGGGCCGAAGCCTGCCGGGTCAGCGGGATTGTCCGAAAGGGTTACTGCTGGCCCGGAACATAAAGGGCTAAGGAAGGAACACGGGTGGGTTTTAATCAGTAAGAGTCTGACACTCCCTTCCGCTCCACCCAGAGCGGGAGGGGTCATTTGATGATTTACCATCCTCAAAAAAAAAAAAAAAGGCACGTGAGCATATTCATCAGAAGTTGGCCGTAACATTCCAGCGCTGGTTTGCTGGATTCATTTTCTCCTTTACCGATCATTCTTTCTCCTGACAGTTCATTTTGTTTTTTGTTTGTTTGTTTTTTTGTATTGTTTTTTTTTTGTTTTGTTTTTTTGTTTTTTGCACTATGTATGTATTCTTGTATTTTATAGTAATTTCCGAGAATTACCCCGTATCGTATGTTGCACCTGCCATGTTTTTAACCACCAGATCTTTCGCAACTCACAGCATTGATTACTTATCTCCTTTACAAATTGGAATAGGTATGTGGGCCTTTACGCTAACTTCCATTCCTACATTGCGGTGATCGCGAACGTCTGCGAGTGAACCGTTTTATCCGTATTGCATTGCATTGCATAAACATCAGTCGGCTTAGATGTTTAGACATTGCAATGTCTAAACATCCTAGTCTTATACTCAAATTTTTTATTCGAAAATATGGACAATCAAGTGCAGGTTGACACAATTTACACTGACTTCTGTAAGGCTTTTGACAAGGTGGACCACACTATGCTTTTACAAAAAATCGAATTTAACGGTATCCGTGGGAGTCTGCTTCGCTGGTTTACATCGTACGTGGAAAATAGAACTCAGAAGGTTGTGGTCCAGGGGTTTTCTTCCGATGTGATTAGCGTGACATCTGGTGTACCGCAGGGCTCAATTTTGGGTCCACTGCTTTTCGTTTTATTTATAAATGATGTAAACACATGCTTTAGAAACTGCGGTTTCTTGTTGTATGCTGATGACCTTAAAGTGTTTCGTAAAATAAGTTCCATTGATGACTGTGTTAAATTACAAGAGGACTTGAATCGTTTTTCTGCCTATTGTTTAGCAAATAAACTACAATTGAGTTTACCCAAGTGCAAATCTATCTCTTTTACCAAAAAAATCAATGTCGTTCATTTCACATATTCGCTCTGTAGCACAAATTTAGAAAAAGTCTCCTTAATTAAAGACCTGGGTATACTCTTTGACTCAAAGCTGCACTTTGATGTTCACGTTGACCACATCGCAGCTAAAGGCTATCAATTTTATGGTTTTATAAGGCGGACCTGCAACTTATTTAAAAAACCTTCCACATACTTACTACTATACAAGTCACTCATAAGATCTCAATTGGAATATGCCACTTGTGTATGGAATCCATTTTATGATAAATACAGTGATCAGCTTGAATCAGTACAACGTAAATATCTTCGTTTTCTAAACTACACATTCTTTAAGAAACGATCTTCATATCATACTCTCCTAGAAAAGTTCACCTTGTCAACTCTTAAATCAAGGAGACTGCTTCTTGATCAATCATTCTTATATAAAGTCTGTCGAAATGAATTTGATTGTAATAACCTCATAAACCAGATTTATATTCGCATACCTAGTCGTTCCCAACGTATTCGCGATACTTATACACATAGTCTATTTGCCCCAAAGCCGTGTAGGACTAACGCAGGTGAACGAGCTCCTTTACGGCGCATTATGAAAAGTTACAACGATAATTTTGCTGATGTCGACTTGTTTGTTTTGTCACTTACCCAATTCAAGAAATGTATCAGAGAAAAAAATGTTCACACTTCCTCATAATGTCAACATCTCACAGATTTGCCTTTTAAATTTTAACCTACTTCATAAAGAGGAGGTTCTCAATCTGGATGTTTATGTTTCTTTTATGTGTTTTGTTATTTATGTTCGGACACAATGCAAATTTATTTCTGCCCACTCGCATTTTAATTTTATTCAGATCTAAGTTGAGTTTCGTTTGTAAAAAAGTCTGTCTCACCTTTACTAAGTATTGTGTAAACCATATTATAATAGTTAAATCTTTTTTTTTGTTAAAGTTTGCTTGTACGTAATAATAAGTTTTTATTGTATTATTATGTGGATAACGGTGCTGGTTGCGTTATTACCTAAATGTTCATTAAATATCTGTTGTAGTATTAAGCATTATTACGCAATTGTTTGTTGTCCTAAAGAAATAAAAATAAAATAAAATAAAAAATCTAAGCCGACTGATGTTTATGTTTACAACTCAATCATTTAGTTATGACTGGGTTATCTTTGTCTTTTCAATTTAGTTCGATCGTGTTAAAATCTCCGCAGTTATTAACCATTGTGTGTAGTTTAGTTTTCTGTTTATCCATGTTAGATTATTCTTACATTCAGGGACAGGGTCACTTTTTAGGGATCCGTAGCCAAATGGCAAAAACGGAACCCTTGCCTATATTTTTGTAATATCAACCAGTTAAATTTGTAGCTTTATACTTTAGGTACATAATGCTCACACGTGTGCTATGCAATTATACAATTCTAAGAGATTGAATTTATACAATGCAAAGATAGTTTTTTCAATCTTCAGCAGCTCCAACAATATTTTCGAATGCTAATTAATTATAGTACGCGCGGAACTAGTTGGCCGCGCCTTAGGTATGTGAGCGGTGGGACGGAGGGGCGGGGGCGCTTTGTCATTACTCAGTACGTGTGTTGCGAACAATAGGCAAACCCGCCGCCCTCATCCCCGTCCCCACCCAAGGCGCGGCCAACAAGTTCCGCGCAGCAGACTATAGTTTATGCGCCCTTGTGAAGCAGATCCAGCGTTGAGCCAAGCATTTTTGTCAGCGATGTAATCTCCTAGCTTATAATTGCATAGTGTGCCTTTTATACAAGATTTAAATTTAATTTCATTCAGTTGGAGAGGTATTTTAATGTAACAAACAGTCGACAACGATCCGGCTCGAAGGACCGAAAGGATGTAATATAATGATATTCGTGTTGGTTCACCTGACAACTATGTAGGTAGTTTATTTATTGCTTGTAATTCCAAAACTCGAAGTGCCCTCGGCCGCGTAGGTACTTGCTAACAGACTGAATTATTATGAGCCATTATCTTCATTCATTATTTATTACTTACGATTGCTACATGATAATCTTGGTGCATCGGGCATAAACAATTCAACATCTAACACGATATTATGCTTTTGAATTTATGGACAATGCATTGATATAAAGAGTATTACTTTTTATTATTATCTAAGTATCAAATAAAGTCAGTGAACTATTAATTTCGCTTACCTACATATGCCTAACAAAAACAAGGCCGTAGCATTATGCTGAGCGATGCACGATGGCCGTTTTGCGTGGATCTGACTGAGATTTATGACGCATATTTCCCCTAACTTGTTCGTTTTTGTTTTCTCTGCGTCATGGTTGCCGAAAATAAACGTAAGTATATTCTTTCTTTGAAGTAACTTAATGGTTCACAAACTTAACAGTTAAAGTAAGTGAACCATTAACTTTAAGTTAATTGTCCATTAAATCACTACAAAATTAATTTTCCATTAACTTACTGAAATTTAATAGTCCATTAACTAACTCTAATTCTAATTTTCATCAGCTCCTGAAAAACAAAATTTTAGCCATAGAAACTAAATCTTTCCCGTTATAGAATGTCAGTGTTAAATACCCTAAAATAATTCTAATCAGTAGCAAGTAGGTAGGTATTGTAAAAACACTGCATTTTTCAAGGTCGGCAAAAAACTTTCAAAAGATTGCAAGAAATCTGCATACGAACAACTGCAATACGAACAGAATACAAAAAACATACCGAACGCTTAAAATTCTTGTAGTAACGCGTGTCCAAATATTTTACTATCTAAACTAATACAATCGTTCGACTTTTTGGCGGGATGCCACGCACCCAATGAGTTCCTATGTTAATTTAATTTTCATCTGTAAAGAGGTTTATAATAGTTTTGGCAGCGCGTAGTTTGACGTTTGTGTATAGTCTGTGGCGCAGTTTTCGCGGGAAATAAAGTTGTTTTATAAGATAACTAGCAGCGCCCCGCGGTTTCACTCGCGTGAGTTTTGATCCCGTGGGAATATCGGGATAAAAAGTAGCTTATATCTTAATCTAGGGTACCAGCTACCTCTATACAAAATTTTATCAAAATTGTTTCAGCCGTTTGAGCGTGAAGAAGTAACAAACATAAACACACACTCACAAACTTTCGCCTTTATAATACCTATTAGTGTGATTTCATATCTATTTCTTAGCAATTGTTCCCGAAAGAACTCGTAACATAAATACAATAAAATAGAAAACAGACAAACAAATGGTAAATTTCTAGGCAAACCAATCCAAAAAGTGCATTTTCAATCTTGTTAAATAAATATCTTTACCGCTGAAGATCTCACATGTGGACATATTGAGTTACCTTGGGTAACCTGGAAGTCTTTAAACAGACTCCGGACCCAGGTTGGCCGAAGCAAGGAAAGCCTATTCCGGTGGAGATTCATAGACGACTCCGCCTTGGAGTGTAAATGTGGTGCTGTTCCACAAACGACGGGACACTTAATATCGTGTCCTGCGTGTCCTGTCAGTTGCACGTTACAGGAACTGGTAGACACTAGTGGTGGCGCAAAACAAGCAGCCGAATTCCGGGAAATGATTGCATTTTTCGAGCATACGAAGCAATGGATTACGTTGGTAATCCATTGCTTCGTATGCTCGAAAAATGCAATTAATGTATTTTTTTTTTTTTATTATTTTATTTTTTTTTAATTAATTTGGTCAACGGGAAATCGATACTAATATTATAAATGCGAAAGAAAAAAATGGATCAATATCCATTTTTAGAACATTTTTTTTTCTAGAACCATAAAATTTGGCAAGAAGCAAGGTCATATAGCACAAGTAAAGGAAAAATCCGAAAACCGTCTAACTTAAAAAAAAAAAACGTGTGCAATTCACACGTGGTAGAAATGAAACCTTCAAAAACACTGTGTAATGCTTCCTATCTCATTTTCTCCCACGTTAAATCTTATAAATTTACATGTCTCTTTTTAGGTACTGTCGCTTTTTCGTTTCATAAACTTTCAAATCACAACGATGCTAAAGAAGTTTTCACTTCAAAAAACCCGTGATAAACTATTTACATACCTACAAATTTGTACGGAACACTTGGTGTGCGATTCCGACTCGCACTTGGCCAGTTTTTTATTAGCATCTCGGACGTAGCTATCAAAATAAACATTTTAACATCTTTTTATAATGCGAACGTAATCTTTTAATGCTTATTTTTTATACATTTTACGATAACTACATCTTTGATGTTCTTTAAATATAACTTTTATTTATTTTATAATATGTAAACATTCTTGTTGTTGAAGTGCGCGAGATAGGCATCCTGTATTAAACTTGCATTGTAAAGTTTGGTTTCCTCGGATTTAGTAGGTAGTTGCGAGCACGACCATAAATTCACTATGAGATTAACGATTCCTTACTTTGAAATAACGACAATTCCTTTGTTACTCACGACCATATTCTCTATAGTGCACAATGGCGTGGTTTGAACTGTCAAGATACATGTTGTCCGTACGGTAGATATTTCGATTCCTTGCCGTTGAAAGCGTTTACGACGTACGGCATTTCAAACAAACTTTCAAGCCCTTGTTTTTCGAAACGAATGTACCGATTTTAATGAAACTTCATACGCATAAGCAGGACACAAAGGTCTAAAAAGTTAGTAAAGAACATTTTCGAAATGTCTGATTTAAAAAAGATAACTGGAAATCTCTGTTTCTATGGAAAATTTAAAATCGGTCTAATTTGGCTGTAACACTAGTTTTCGAAAATGTTCTTAAGTAACTTTTTAGTCCATTGTATTCTGCTAATGCGTATGAAGTTTCATTAAAATCGGTTCATTCATTTCGAAAAACAAGGGCTTGATAGTTTGTATGAAATGCCATACGTCGTAAACGCTCGGTTTGTACCTCGGTTTGTACGTGGTAGATAGGTATCGCGGGGAATAATACAGAATTGGGGCCACAAGGGGACTGGCCTACACTGTTCTTCCATACTTATTAACACTGCAATGTCATTATGATCATAACAGCCGCACAGGTCGATCGAGCAGGTTAAGCTACGCTTGCCGCGGTTGGTCTGTGGATGGTTGACCATCTTTACATACCCTGACCCCTCCGTGGCTTGAAAAGCACGTTAAGCCGTTGGTCCCGGCTGTCATTCGTGGATCTTTGACAGTCGTTACGGGTAGTCAGAAGCCCGAAAGTCTGACAACCAGTCTTACCAAGGTGTATCGTATTACCCAGTTACTAGGTTGTGGAATGTGGAGGTCAGATAGGCAGTCGCTCCATGTAAAATACTGGTATTCAGCTGTATTCGGTTAGACTGTAAATCGACCCTAACATAGTTGGAACAAGGCAGGCAGATGATGTCTGACAGGGACACAGATGGCCTGGGCTTAGAATCAATATAGGTCCTCGTGTTCACCGTTTGGATACGGAACCATAAAGTAGTCTGTTCTCCGGGTTACTACTAAGAATTTCCTAAAGGAAAACACCTCGGAACCATTCGTGCGTGAGTCGCATCTTGCAGTTGACCGGTTTATTTATTATATTGTATAAGCCAAAGCACGACCCCAAAACAAAACAAACAAAAAAAAAACAAACAAAAAAATAAACAAACAAAAACAAAACACAAACAAAAAAACAAAACAAAAACACAAACAAACAAAACACAAACAAACAAAACAAACAAACAAATAAACAAAACAAACAAATTAAACAAAACTGTGTGTACATAAATTATAAAATAAATAAAAAAAAAACAAAACAAAATAACAAATCTTTCTTTCTTTTTCTTTCACGAACAATGGATAGCACTAAATCATTTCGTGCGATGTTATCATGTGCAAAAAATAATCTATTTTTATTAATTTCACAAATCTCAAGTGGCTGGCACTGTTTTACATCATTATTTGACTAGCACTTGTAACTGTCAGATATCAGATTATATTGGCAACACTTGTGGCCTGAAAAATATCATCGAGTGTAATAAGATGTGTATTTTGTTTGGTTGCCAATTTCAAATCAAAACATTGAATCGGCCTAGTTTTTTCCTATGTTGTGGTCGGCATCCAGTCTAACCGAACGCAGCTGAATACCAGTATTTTCCAAGACAGCGACTGACAGTTATTATGTAACACGATAACCCTTGATAAGACTGGTTGTCAGACTTTTGGGCTTCTGACTATCCATAACGTTTGTCAGAAATATACGAACGACAGCCGGCACGTTGGGGTCGGCTTCCAGTCTAACCGGATGCAGCTGAGTACCAGGACCTTACATGGAGCGACTGCCTATCTGACCTCCACAACCCAGTTACTGAGTAATACGAAACCCATTGGTATGACTGGTTGTCAGATTTTCATGCTTCTGACGACCCGTAACGACTGTCAAACCTTCTTATCAAATCTACCAATGACAGCCGAGATTCCGAGGCACGGAGGGGTCTTAGTATGTAAAGATGGTCACCCATCCACAGTCAAACCGTGCGACTGTTATTACTTAGCCCCTATAATTAATAATCCCTATATTATTAAAAAGATATGGTTTTTAAATACACGGACAACGGTGCTATTTTGTAGAAATCTCACCGTGAAAACTTAGGTGAAGTGCGCATGGAGTGGGCTGTCAATAGTGTCAATTCCTAGCAAAAACAAACTCATTTCACCTAAGTTTTCACGGTGAGATTTTTACAGAATCGACCGGCTGTAGTTTGTAAGTTGTCTACATTATCGCGTTAGGTGACAAACCTGTAAAGATAATTGTATGGTGGGAAATAAATAAATAAATTAATTGAATTTAATTTTTTTTAATGAACACTGTAGCGGTATCTACAACGCCACAAGCAAACAACGCGTCATACTGACGTCACGCAAAATCCTGCATCGCGCAAGCAGAGTTTACCGCGCAACTAGCATAGATACAACGGCCCGACATGAATCATCGGGCAGTTGACCGCCAGACACAACACCCGTCTAGTCGGAGGATCCTCCCTTTTCTATAGAGTATGAGTGAACTTTACACCCTGTTCCTCATACCTCTATAACACAATGAATGCGCTTCTTTTTGTGAACATGTAGTTTCTATTTACAAGTAAGCATGATGCCTATAATGTTCCCAATGCTGGGACAAAGCCTCCTCTCTGTGAGAGGGAGTGGGCTGTAATCTACCACGTGGGCCCAGTGCGGGTTGGTAGATGTCACATGTCTTACGGTTAAAGATATTTATTTTCTCAAATAGGTTTAGCACAATGTTATCACATGTCTTCGAATTTTTGAAGTGAAAACTTCTTTAGCATCGTTGTGATTTGAAAGTTTATGAATCGAAAAAGCAACAGTAAAAAGAGACGTAAGATTTAACGTGGGAGAAATGGGATAGGAAGCATTATACAGTGTTTTTGTTTTTTATTAGTACAAATGACATCACATTTAATGGATGTGTGGTTGTGGATGTGGATGTGGATGGATGAATGGATGGATGGATGGATGGATGGATGGATGGATGGATGGATGGATGTTCTTTAGCATCGTTGTGATTTGAAAGTTTATGAAACGAAAAAGCGACAGTAAAAAGAGACATGTAAATTCATAAGATTTAACGTGGGAGAAAATGAGATAGGAAGCATTATACAGTGTTTTTGAAGGTTTCACTTCTACCACGTGTGAATTGCACACATGCTGTTTTGGTTCTAGAATATGTTGATTTCCTCACGGTGTATGAGAAGAGGCAAAAGGCTTCCAGTGGTATGCTAACTGCGAAGTACCAGTCTGCTACTGGACTTCTAACCACCACAAGTGCCAGATTCCCAAGTCTTAAAATTCGCAGATAAGATAGACATTACGTTATAAATAAACTCGCAACTACTTCTGTTTGTGTAGGTACCCAGGGTTCGCACGCGTTATTATGCTTTTGAATTATATTTATGTTTTTACTAGCTTTTGCCTGCGGCTTCGCCTATGTGCTAAATTCAGGTTATAATAAACTATCTGTGTGCCAAATTTCATCCAAATCCTATTAAAAGCTAATTAACTAATGATTGAATTCATGCATGCCTAGTACTTTTTGTCAGAATACTGCTAAGAAAGTTGGGTCATAAATAAATTATGACTCGAAAGATACGTAGCGCCACCTAGCGTCCTAAAGCAATGAGGGTTTTCTGAAATGACGTTCGCTAGGTGGCAGCACTGACACGTCAGGTCCAGGCATCTGTCAAAAAGCCTATATTTTCTTTAGTCATGACTGAATGATGAACGAATGAATGAATCGAATGATGAACGTCTTCATATATTTTATATTCATTGTCAAAATGGAAGACCTCTTGTCAAAGTGGTGCCAACTGGTGTCGTAAATTTTCACGAAAACCCCCATTGTGACCGTTGAAAGTTTTTTTTTTCTGGATTTAAGGTACCTACCCTATGTCCTTTTCTACGAGTATACCCCTGACAGCGTATATGCAAACATGTTGATCGGTTCAGTGGTTTAAGCGTGAAAATGTAACAAACAAACTACTTTCGCATTTGTAATATTTGTTAAGATTTATTACTAGCGCCCCTGCTTTGCACGGTATTTTACGATTCGGCAAAACATCCAGATTTCTTTATTACAAGCTAGTTGAATATTATTCTATACTAATATGTATTACACCCAAAGGGCAATGGAGAGGGTCATGCTTGGAGTTTCCCTGCGTGATCGAATCAGAAATGAAGAGATCCGCAGGAGAACCAAGATAACCGACACAGCCCGAAGAATTGCCAAACCTAAGTGGCAGTGAGCAGGGCAAATTGCTCGCCGAACAGATGGCCGATGGGGCCAGAAGGTTCTGAAGCGGCGACCGCGTACCGGAAGACGTAGCGTTGGATTGCCTCCCACAAGGTGGACCGACGAACTTGTGAAGGCCCCAAAATCTTTCTTTCTGTCGGTTTTTAAAAGCAAGTCAAATGTGTCTGAACTCGAGTTTACTTAGGCATTATAAAGCTTGCGTTTTTTGCGTTTAGGTCCTGAAGTCCCCTTTTTACTCCGTGATCGCCAACCCTGGCGTCCACTCCAGACATTCTATCGCACGGAGCAATAAATAAGTCACGAACACAGTATACGTTTATTCCGAGTGTATTCCGATTCTTATTTCTGACGCTGCTGGCAAGGTCGGAGGTAGAGATCGCGGTAAAAACAATATTGATCGTTTTTCTTATCAATGAAAATGAACGTTACCTACATCAATATTAGTTACCTACATCATTAATGTTGAATTTATAATTGTATGTGAGAACGATGTAAAAAAGACGTATGCGTTAAAAGCACATATGCCCCACTTCCAGCTTTGCCATTGACTCGGATTGTATCGAAACTCCTGCGCTTACACACTCATTCACAGCGTCTAAGCGCACGTTACTTCGTGAGATAAAAATACTATAACCTAAAATGTTTAATTTTCGACTCGAAAGCCTGTCGAATGGTTGTGAATAACTATGCAGATAGCTCACTTACCTACACTATTTGCGCTGTAGCATGGTGCGGGTGACAGTTTCAGTAACATTTCGTTTCACTCTTGAAAGTTGCCGCGATTTACAATTTATGACTTAATATTTCAGTTGTACCACATTCGTAATATATTAAATAATTAATAACTGTAGTAAATTAAATTAAACCCAACCAGAATGTTCTAATCAAGAAATAAAATCAAATTGAATGCAAAATTAAGCAAAGTGTTATGCGTATAACGTAACGCCATAGACGTATTTAGTGATGGGATGTACTGCTACGATGGATAGTCGATATTTTTTATAATAAAAAACGTATATTGTGCGTAGGTCAATTTTTATTTTTAAAAGGTCTAATTATACAACAGAACATTTATAGGGTAAGGTTGCTTAAAAGGTTGCTAAAAAAAAATACATGTTATTCGTCTAAACTCATATCAGAGTCAGGAACATCTGAATTGTCACTCAATTCATCATCTGAATCTGTGACGGATATTATTAACGATGACTCAATTATGTTGTCAATATGTATGTCACGATCCCAATCAGACATAATGTCCCTTTTTGTTTTATTCACGACCTTCGACCAGTCTTCAGGTTGAACATTGTTGATGGCCTCTTGTAATAGGGCCAACATCTTATTTGCCGTAAATGGCGGCGAAGTATTATTTCTTGCGGCGTAACCTAAAAATAAACGAACTTATAAAAAAAAGTATTCAAATAATCATCAATCAGCCTAATCTAGTATCTGGTAATGTTTTTAAACTAGGTACATGCTACGATCGGAAAGCTGATTTTTTTATAAAGCTTCAAAATGGGAATTGAAATTAAAAGCATACCTTTTATTTGGGCCCAAATCAGCTCAATAGCGTTATACTGGCAATGGTAGGGTGGTAGTCGAAGGACCTGGTGGCCTTTTTCTTTTGCCATCTCGTCCAGAGCATAGGTAGGAGTTGGTGGCTTATGGCGTCGGACTAAGGCAATAAGCTCCGTCTTTAACATTTTTATATCTGCTGTAACTCCGTTTTCACTCAGCCACTTCACCAACTCGCTTTTGCGGTTGGATTGGTTTGGGGGTTTATTAACTTGCACCGAATGGTAGGGTGCGTTGTCCATTATTATGGTCATAGGCTCTTTTAAATTGTTTAATAGACCTATGAACCAATCTTTAAATTTTTCGTAATTCATCTCCTCATGATACTCCGTAGTTTTTTTTGACTTAAAAGCCAGCAAACAATCAGGGACGAATCCACTTGCTGTACCTGCGTGACAAATAATAAGGCGTTCGCCTTTGCCTTCCGGCACTTTGGTACACGATTGTGCCGTATCGTCGGTCCAACTTTTACCCACTGTGTGGTTGGCGTTTAGCCACGTTTCATCCAAAAAGACAACTTTGCTCCAATCACTTATGTTTTTGGCCTTCCTTAAAAATCTACATCTTGCTAGGGCAATGTCAGTCCTATCCATAATAATCTTTCTTTTGTTAACTTTTTTGTAAACAAAGCCAATATCTTTTATAACTTGCCGTAGCGAAGTAATACCTCCTTTGAACAAGTCAGCTTCTTTTAATGATTTTAGAAGCTTGAGCAATGTGGGTAGCTCCATTCTTCTATAATAATCATAAATATGATTTCTAATAGCAACCTTAGCAAAATCATCCAAATCTGTGATTGGCTTCACCTTGGTCCGCTTTTTGTTGGGTGTCGATAATTTATTTTCAAACATCCCATCTTGGCCAATTTTCTCACGTGTTATACGCGAAACAGTATTGCGGCCAATATCAAGAGCTTCGGCTACTCGTTCTACAATATGATTCAATGGTAACAACGGTCCATTATTTTGTTGTTCTCTTTCAAAGTAGTCTCGGAGGCGAACAACAAGCTCCCTGGCCTGACTACCCAAAACAGTTTTTTTTGTATGCTTAGGCATGGTAATAACAACAAACTCAACAAACTTATAACAAATAACAATTTAACAAAAATGAAAACAAACAATGAAATCGTAATACGTGTCACATTAAGTCACAATATAACGCGCTTGCACTCGTACTCGCACTCACAGCATCGCACGGGTAAACAACATGGCCGCCGCGCCGATGCACCATAGAGCAAAAATGTTGTCACGAAAAAAAAAACATAAACCCGATTTTGATTATTTTATATAAGTACAAAGATAATTATGTAGCCATAAAACATTTATATTGACAAGTTTATACACGTAGCACACACGTAGTTACACTGCACAACTGAATAATACACTAATTTTCATAACAATATTAAAGAGAACTAGATTCACGCTGCGAGTATCGTTAGCGATAAAAATGAATTGCATAACCTCACATCCCTACGTGGTACTGACGGGCAACTGTCACCCGCACCATGCTACAGCGCAAATAGTGTACATACCTTCCTTTATCGAACTCTTTTACCGTCTTTCAATGCCAATTTTTCTTCAATGTTTTACGTTCGAAAGATCTTTATCTTGGTATATGGGCGAGTGTGTAAGAAAATTTGTATTTTATACGCGAACTAATAAAATTCACACTTAATATGTTTATGGCGAATAAAAGGGACGTGGACGTGTTTTTCGTAACCTGAAAATGTAGGGGTTTATTTATAAACGTTACTTAACGTTCAAATATGTCTAATTAAGACGAAAGCGCCAGGGTAGCCCGCGAAATTCAATTTTTTTTTACGTTTTTTGCAATTTGCTGGTCAGTATTAAGTTGTTCGTTGATTAATATATGATTCGCGGCCGTAATAAATATGTATTACATAATTATAATCATTAAAGTCATCAACACAACTCTCTAAGACCAAGTAATCCCACAGAATGACTATTTCATGAAATCTTGACATTTTGGGATTATACTAACCTAACAGGTTGTATTTACTCTCCAGGACTCGTCTGCTCCACCGGCCATCGGTCCTTCGACAGACATGGCCAGCCCACTGCCAATTCAGTTTGCTTACTCTGCAAGCTACGAGTATGTCGGTAACTCCGGTTCTATTCCGGATAATTTCATTTCTGATTTTATCCTTCAAAGAGACTCCGAGCATAGCTCGCTCCATAGCGCATTGAGCGATCTTGAATTTGTGGACCAGCCCGACCGTCAGTGTCCACGTTTCAGCACCGTATGTCATGACTTGCAGGACGCACTGGTTGAAAACCTGATTGGTATACCATACAGTAATTCGTGATACTTTTGTTATCTAGGTCTATCTATATCTGTGGTTTACCTGTACACCCATTCACAGTAAACCTCAAAAATACTCCCCGTGTTATCTTTCCTGACCTTTTCCCGCCAATAAACCTGACGGCTATTACAGAAAACATGAATATAAAATCAACAGCTTTAAGGGCCTAACATGGTAGTTACGAGCCGAACTCATGTGCCCAGGGCTTAATAAAAAAGGGTAGCTTTTTATGATCGAAAAAACGTGTTGTGTTACGAAACATCGTGTGTGGGAATCTTTATTGTATGTCGCCAGTTGTGTTATTAGCTTTTTTTTCTCGTTGAAGCTGTCACTTGGGGTTTTTGGCGGGGTTTTGTGACAGATGTCAAATGTTTTTTGAAATACGTCATTGATGAAGAGGGGTAATAATCTGTCCGGTCACAGTTATTTTGCCTCGGATAGCCGTAAGCCAACAGCAACTTAATTGCAACGAGAATACAGATCACTGTGATTTTGAGAGTTATGCAAATCATTTCAGCCGAAAGACATCCACTGCTGGACATAGGCCTCCCCCAAGCACCTCCACCTCGACCGGTTCTGTGTTTCTCGCATCCATCGAATTCCTGCGGCCTTCACAAGGTCGTCGGACCAGCTTGTGGGAGGCAGCGCAACGCAACGCAACGCTACGTCTTCCGGTACGCGGTCGCGACTCCAGAACCTTTCGGCCCCATCGGCCATCTGTTTTGCGAGCAATGTGCCCTGCCCACTGCGATTTAAGTTTGGCAATTCTTCGGGCTATGTCAGTTACCTTGGTTCTCCTGCGGATCTCCTCATTCTTGATTCGATCACGCAGGGAAACTCCAAGCATAGCCCTCTTCATTGCCCTTTGGGTGACTTTTAGCCTTCTTATAAGGCTTTGTGTCTGTGTTTAATAGTCGTAGTTTAGTGTAGTCTGTATGGTGCCGGATTTAAAGAATAGCACCACTCCATACTTCCCGTGGGTGTCGTAAAAGGCGACTAAGGGTCGTACCGGAGGATAGGCAGCAACGTTCTCTATGCATTCCACCACCATACCATACTGCGATCGCCAACCCGCCTGCCAAGCGTGGCGATTATGGCAACCAAGAATGACAAGTACAAAAAATACTTAACGGACAGACGCCAGCACATCAAGCTACTACGATCTGTCAAACTTCTATAATAGATTTTCAACTTTATCGCTAAAACATAAGGTTCAAAGTTGATTGGGAAAATTTGACAGTTTCGGGTAGCTTGGTGTGCTGGCGTCTGTACTTTCCGATCAGGCTACTCAAACACATCCCATTGTAATTAAACCGTACTAACGGCAGTATAACCGGTCAATCTTAGCGAATAGGAACACTTTGTTTCGTTCAACCTTGACATTGGCAGAATCATCGATAAAACGATGGAGCCATTACTATAAAACTGGAATTGAAATTGGTACCATATTTATTTATTTTTTTACGGTCCCATTAAAATAGTTGGACAAACTTTTAGAAATCATTCAGACCACCAAAATAAGGACGATGGTAAAAAAATATATAAGAAAAACGCACAGATACTTACAAGAAAAATAATCAGCTAACGAAAATACGCTAATGTATTATTTTAGGTCAAAATAAAATCACTTTTATCAGTGTTTTTCTTTGCTTGGACATCTTCGGTTAGACGTACTGAGCGCTCTCTGTTAAAATTTGTCCATATATTTTAATGGGACCCTATATTATATACTTTATTGAACACCAGAAAAACATAACAAAAAAAAATACGATTACGTATATACATATATTATATTATTATTATATATATTTATTATAATTATTTATCTTTACTTTCCGAGGCACGGAGGGGTTTCGGTATGTAAAGATGGTCACCCATCAACAGACCAACCGCGGCAAGCGTAGCTTTACCTGATCGATCGACCTATGCGCCTGTGTGCCTGTTCTGTGATTATTTAGCCACGGACCCCTGAGCCTGTGGAGGGGTCCTTGGCATTTTAAGCACGGACCTCCTTACATAAAAAAAAATAAGTTCTTCTTTGAAGGGTTTAAACATTCTTGACTTTCTCACCTTAGTGACTAGGCCATCGTTTTAAGTGCCTCTGAAGTGGCTCTAATGTAGGCTATTGTACAGATGCCAGTACATCAAGCTACTACAATCTGTCAAAGTTCTTTAATAGATTTTCAACTTTATCTCTAAAGCATAAGGTTCAAGACAATTGACACTTCAAAAGTGCCTGTAAATGGTTTAATTGAAATAAATGCTTTCAGTTTGAGTTTGAGGCACGGAACTCTAAAAACATCATAAATTACACGAATTAGAACGTCCTTCCATTCCGTCCTTCACCATTTGTAATTAATTATACCCACATAGTTACATAACACTGCAATCTACATCTGTGTACCTACATTAATGATTCCTGTTCCGCCATCTTTGACGTTCGGTCCCACGTCGGGCGCCAAGTAATAAATCATTTTCTTTACTACGAGTAATCACTTGTCGGTAAAGTGACGTGTACACGGTTTTAAATGGGGCTGTAATCTCTTTTAGGACAAGCAACCTTTTGGTTTGGGCCTTTAAGGGGGAAGCGCTAAGGTAGCCCGCGAAATTCAAATTTTTTTCATGACGATTTCATGAAACAGTTATTCTTTGGGGTTACGTGGTCTTAGAGAGTTGTGTTGATGACTTTAATGATTATAATTCTGTAAATACATATTTGTTACGGCCGCGAATCGTATATTAATCAACATACAACTTAATAATGACCAGAAAATTGCAAAATACCTAAAAAAAATTGAATTTCGCGTAGCCCGTGAGCCCGCGAAAGCCCGCGATAGCCCGCGAAATTCATTTTTTTTTTCACACACAGTCGTTACGGGTCCTCAGAAGCCCCAAAGTGTGACAAGCAGACTTACTAAGGGGTATCGTATTATCCAGTAACTGGGTTGTGGAGTTTAGATGGCAGTCGCACCTTGTAAAATACTGGTATCCAGCTGCATCCGGTTAGACTGGAAGCCCAGTCAACATAATTGAGAAAATGCTACGCAGATGATGTTGATGATGATGAAATATGGATAATAATTCTGCTTACGTGTGTGCGTAGTGTGTATCATTCACCGATTCACAATCTGGGGGCCTAAAAAGGTTTCTTTGGCAGAATCATATTAAAAGGATAAACAGTATGAATCACAATGGAGAGATAACTGTTAAGTTAATCGTATCAAATCTCATTGGTGAAGGATTTTTCAGTAATTTTTTTTTGTCTGTGCTAAAATACCAATCAATCCAATCCCAATCTCTTTGATTATACCTTCGTAGTGCAGCGAAAAAAAGAAAAACACGGACTTTGCTTTCGCCATAATTATGATTCATAATGTTATCCTTTTATGATTCTGCCAAAGTGGCCTTTTTAGGCTCCCTGAACAGCAGACAATTGGATCGAATTCTTTCTTTCATTCATATCTTTGAATAAAACAATTATTTCCGCAAAACGCTTTGGTGGCCTGCGCTAAATAGTCCAAGACCAAGGTCAAGGTCATCAAGGTCCAACTTATATTACCAGTCTGAAATCCTTGATCCAAATTAACCAGTTCTTACAACGGTACAACTGTAAATCCAACAAAATAATATGCTGTTATGTTGGTAACATTAACATAATTTAGCAACCGCGGTGGATAAACATCGCACGGCGAATTCCGAGGCTTAATGGCGGCAAAGCGCGGGAAGCCGCCATTTTGTTGCTTATAACCTCTCTGGTTTTAGCATAAATAAATGTGTCATACGGTTATCTTTTCGTGTGGCTTGCTCCAAATGGGCTGTGTGGTGTGTATATGAAAATGTTTTATATTAAATGGTATATGATACGGTTGAATACTGAGCAACGGTCTCTGAAAGCGATTTTGGGTTCGTTTTACCGCTTTGGCTGGGGTATTTAAGCAGGTTATACAGAAGATAGTAGAATCAGATAAGAATCATAAATTGGATGGTTAAAAATTAGTTCAACAATGTCAGTATGAACTTGAACAAAGCAAGAAGGTATGTCCTGCCTATCATAGAAAAATGCATTAGTTTTTGGTGCAATACACAGGCATAATGGCGCCCGGAAACTGGTGCGATTTTGTAGCGAAATAAAACAGGAGCTTCACTAGATAAAACATGTTTAAGGGGTTTACAATGACCTAAAGCGCGTTCACTGTGGGACTGCATAGAAAAGAAAGAGGAGCGCGATGACGCTGGTAATTTATTGCAAAATATGAAGAATATTTAAATTACAAAAAATCTATTGTTTGGACGAAAAAATTAAAACACTAGTATTTTAGTATGTTGCTTGTAGAATAATCTGACAAAAAATTAGAATGATTGTATGTATATTAGTACGGTTTTGATTGTAAAATAGTAGATTATTAACCAAGGGGATAAAGCAGTGTCTTCTGTCGCGGGTGACGATTTAAATCGCGAGCGTAACGAAGGTGTCGAGGTTTACTCCCGAGCGTAGCGAGGGTGTTAAAAACTTAAATCACGAGCGAAGCGAGGGATTTAAGACGAGTCCTGAGTGTAGCGAGGGATTTAAGTTCACCCAAGACTAAGACAGCTTTATCACCGAGGAAAATACTCTACTTTTCGTACCATTTGCGAAAAAATTAACACAATAATAATATGAGATAAGCATTTATTAAAAAATTGACAAATAAAATAAACTTAACGTTTATGTATTCGAATAAAACAAAAATGCGGCAAATTCCTAGACTAATATTTTTTTGTCGGATAATCGGTCAAGCTCATACGGCCTCGTCGGTTTTCGTAATTTTATTTAATAATCATAACTGCATAATAAATGCGTATTTCTTTTTCAAAAAGATGTATAATGCTTTATATACAAACTCAATGGTGTAAACACAGATGTAGTTCAGTATAAATTTCGGTAAGTATTCCAAATTTAAATCACATTCTCCCCCTAGAGGATGAATGAAATTCAGTACAATTTTCTTTCCCTGTTTTTAACAGATTAAAAATGACTATTGTTATGTTCGCTTTTTGTGGGATAGAATGTCACTTTTTTGAGCAAGTGGTACGAAAAGAAAGTTTTTAGAGGTATCTTCATGATTTTTTTTGTATAGTATCAAATTAGTTGTATTATGTTTTCAACACACTATCTAGCTAGCATATATCCTGAAGAATATCATCACGTCCTCGGAAAGCACGTTAAGCCGTTGGTCCCGGCTGTCATTCGTGGGTCTTTGATAGTCGTTACGGGTAGTCAGAAGCCCGAAAGTCTGACAACCAGTCATAACCAAGGGGTATCGTATTACCCAGTAACCGGGTTGTGGAGGTCAGATAGGCAGTCGATTCATGTAAAATACTGGTATTCAGCTGCATACGGTTAGACTGGTTAGACATTAAAGAAAGAAAAGAAAGAAAGAAAGAAAATACATTTATTTTTTTTTTTTTTTTTTTTGTTTTTTTTTTTTTTTTTTTTTTTTAATTTTTTTTTTTTTTTTTAATTTTTTTTTATTCTTTCATTTGTTTTTTTTGTTTTTGTTTTTTTTTTTTGTGCATTATAGTGCACAAGTGTGTGCGTAAACACAAGTACACTCTCTGTTCCTTTACTCTCATAGTCCGATGGGACGGCAATCCGACACGACCAGGGAGATCAGGCGCAGGACCAACGGCTTTACGTGCTTTCCGAGACACGGGGGTATCACACCGCCAACTTCGAAACTCTGGACTGTTGCTAAGAAATTCCTAATGGAAAACCCAATAACAGTTTGTAGGACCTAGGACACCCTCAGCAGTCGCGCAGCCACGAAACCAACGAGACAGTCATAATGAGTAAAGATGACCTATAGTGACCGTGCGTTTTCGCTCACTGTATGACCTCGACCTTCTGTATTATTCTGTGGTATAAGCATAGAGTGGAACAGGAACATGGCAGGAGCCCGTTGGATGCGAGAAGCACAGAACCGGTCGAAGTGGAGGCGCTTCAAGTTCAAGTAATTTATTCATAACAAAAATACATTTGTATCGAAAATATTTGCACAGTAGGTGTTAAGGACCTAACTAAAGGTACGTAAAATTAAACTAAAGTGGACTGTAAACACTTATAATACGGTTTAAAGGACAATACAAATGTTGGAATTAACTTTGAACTACAAATATGCGCGCGCGTCTTCGACCGTATTCGGTAGTGGAGTGCCGTGCGGCGGCGGGCAGCCTGCTGTCGCGGTGTAGTCCCGCGCCGCGCCGCGCCCTCCGCGCGTCCCCTGATGCAGACCAACATTCACACCTTGTGTGCGTGAACAGTAGGCACACAAAAAGAAGCAACATAAAAAATTACAAGTAACCTAGTTCCTCACCGATCATCGAAGTTAGAACGTCTATCCAAATTCAAAACACTAACTTTACAAACATTAATATTCTTATTAATACAGAACAAAGTCCCTAGCAAAATGCTACAAAAATACGTTTAATGTCAAAAAATTAATATAAAAAAAATATCAAAGAGCAATGGGTACACTTATTTGATTTAAGTACGAGTTTTAAGATTTTTGTCATTACAAAATTTGTCAATGCTGTAATAGGCTTTATTGATTAACAAAGCCCTGAGTTTATTTTTAAAAATGTTCACATTCTGAATATTCTTTAATTCTGGGGGTAATTTGTTAAACAGATTGACAGACTGCACGCGTGACGAGTGTTTGACAACATTAAGCTTTGCCTGCAGAATAGTAGGAAGATCTTTTCTGCGAGTATCTACTCTATTTTTTCTTTCATCGTCCGTTTCAAACTGGTTTAAGTTTTTGTTTAAATTTGTAAGGAGAACTAAAATATAAAGACACGGTACCGTTAAAATTCTGTGTTTTATAAAGCTTGGGGGAGGCCTATGTCCAGCAGTGGACGTCTTTCGGCTGAAATTATGATAAGCATAGAGTTATACCAGAACTAATACTAGCTACAAGCTAGGAGATAGTTTCTATGTGGGTCGATGCATATTCGGCTCTTCCGTTTTCGAGACAAGTTGGGTGAAACTTTGAAAGGAAAGTTAGTCGTAGCGGGCGGAGATGGGAGGAAAACCGCATTGTAAAAACTGGAAACTTTGGTTGAAATATCTAGTCTTTAAAATGAGGTGGTGCAATGGGGTATTTATTTATTTATATATACTTTATTGTACACTAGAAAATACATAACAAAAAAATACGATTATGAATACAAAAAATACAATGGGCGGCCTTATCGCTTTCTGCGATCTCTTCCAGGCAACCTTGGAATGGACAGTGATTGCGTGGATATAAAAAAATGGGGTTGTCAGTGGCGCAAAATAATATACTATAATAGATACGGTATTATTGAAGGCCAGTTCCACAGATATACACCTAGATATCGCAAGAGCAACTACTTCGCGTGCCAAAAATCGCACCAGCTTACGTACAAAAATCGTAAGTTTCGCGCTCAGTCCTGGGTACTGCTGGCTGGGGGAGCGTGAGCGCTGGCGCTAGGCCCCGGGGGTGGGGCGAGACGGGTGCCGCACGCGGCGGCGTCTTTGAATCGATTTGATTTTGCCATCACTAAATAGTGCTTGTGACGTCATAGTAGGTAGTCAAAAAATTGCGCTTTGGTTTTCATACAGATCGTGATACTTGCGTTATCTAGGTCTATCTAAATCTGCGGCCAGTCCGGATGCTACCCTGCATTTTGTTAAACGATATTTGTGATATTTAATGACTGGACTTTTTATAAGACTTCGGCTCCTGAGGTTGTTTCGCCATTTCAATCGGCCACCACTGCTCAACTAGACTGGAAGCCGACCCCAAAATAGGTACTTGTGAAAAGGCTAGGCAAATTGATCGACCTGTTTATATTGCAAAATCCGCAGGGACAGAGTTCGAGCAATATCCAGTAGAAATTAATAACATCATGTCGCAAAGTTAACATCTGAAGCAAGCTCGAACGCTGTTGCAAATCTGATTTTGGAACTGAGAGGTATTAAATAGATTGGGCTGGCCGTAATTTGGATCCATACTGATCTGTCTGGTTCTAAGGGATGCCCTCGCCGCGTTCCCCCGCGGTTGTAAAGGGGATGACGTGGTCAGCGGGATTGTCCGAAAGGGTTACCGCTGGCCCGGAACATAAAGGGCTAAAAGGAAGGAACACGGGTGGGTTTTAGTCAGTAAGAGTCTGACACTCCCTTCCACTCCACCTAGAGCGGGGGGGACATTTGATGATTTCCCACCCTCAAAAAAAAAAGGGGGATGACGTCAAGAAGGTGAGCAGCAGCGTGCTCTTGCACCTGAAATGCGTAACATACTTTCAATGTCAATAAGAATAATTTTGAAGGATATTAACCTTATGTACGAAAGAATAAAGCATGATTTCCACCAAACGGCTCGTATAGCATCCGATCGAAAGTCGGTGTCAAAAAAAGAAAATGCAGAACCAACGACACCGACTTCCGAAAATGAAGTTATTTTTCACTTTGTAGTGTTTTTTTTTTTTTTGAAGTCGGTTTTTTTTTTTCGAAAAAAGTTTTTTATTTGAAAGGCTCACATGTGCCATAATTTGTGGAATATGACATCATTGAAATGCCCGCCTCGGCTTCTTACAGTGGCACGGATCCGAATGGTCCAATTTTCAATGACTCTTCTGCATAATATCCGGTTAAATTTGAGCGATGGCTTGTGTTATGTTCACCTTTAGGGCATCGATCGATTGTGGTTTGTTTGCGTTCCTTGAACGTACGGATGTCGATGGCTGGTTGGTTACCGAACTAGTCGTCCCAAATTCAGCCACCAAAGACTGTGAGAGCCAGCCACCACGTCAACCGTAGAAGAATTGATAGATGTCATCAAAACAAAATGGCCACCACGGGCCGCCAAAATCTACCCGCCCTTATTGAAAAACCCTTTAGAGCCGCTGCGAGAGATTAAAGAACTTTTAACTAGCAATAAAATGTTTATCTATATGCACGAGCCTTTACAAAGACCCCAGTCAAGGCCCATTCTTATTTTGAACGCCAAACACAACGATTAAATAGTTCAAAAACATTGCTATTTAAAAAAAAAAGAACACATTTTTTCCGGCTTGGCACACAGCCAGCGTTGGCGGAAAATGTAACGCTTCAATTAAATATTATTGCGTTTAGTAGTTGTATTTCATGTTTGCTGGCTATTTGCATGATACCTTCACGGTTGTCGCGTGTTAGGGTCGGTAGGATACAAGGTAGGTGATTAATTTGTGGAAGACTATTAACTACATGGATTTATGAATTACTAGCTGCGCTCCACGGTTTCACTTCACGGTTTCAATATCGGGATAAAAAGCAGCAAAAGTAGCCTATATGTTAATCCAGGGTGTCAGCTACCTCCATACAAAATTTTATCAAAATTGGTCCAACCGTTTGAGCGTAAGCGTTCCTGCACACGATGCCGTCACCGCGCCGTCGCCGCGCCGACGCCGCACCATTACACTGTAGATACGAGTCGCGCGAAGCCCGCCACCGCGCCGTCGCCGCGCCGCCACCGCGCGCGTTTTTACTGTTTCATTCATTCCATTACCGGCCGCGTACGAACGCGCACGCCGCGTAATTTCCCGTGAATGAATTAAACAGATAGGGAGGGGAACGCGCGCGGTGGCGGCGCGGCGGCGGCGCGGTGGCGGGCTTCGCGCGACTCGTATCTACAGTGTAATGGTGCGGCGTCGGCGCGGCGACGGCGCGGTGACGGCATCGTGTGCAGGAACGCTAAAGAAGTAACAAACATATAAACTCACACACACCCACACAAACTTTCGCCTTTACAATATTAGTTTGCTTCATTCTTATTGAATAATTAATTACAAAGTAGTTTGTGGGCGCAGTTTCTATAATTAACTCTGAACTCTGAAAAGTGGACATTTGTAGGCTCTCTATTTTTAAGGGGCTTTAGGACCTAAACGCAAAAAACGTAAGTTTTAGAAACAATAAAAGTATATGATCGACTACAGTAAACAAAATCAGAAAAATATGTGATATTTTTCTGGATATATAAAGATAGAGGAAAGACAAAGGGTAGATAACGTGTTAAAAATAATACAACTAATTTGATACGATAAAAAAAAACATGAAAATACCTCTAAAAACTTTTTTTTTACAATAAAAACCATACTTAATATACATACAATAATTATGATTTTATGTCAGATTATTCTACAAGCAATATACTAAAAAACTAGTGTTTTATTTTTTTGGTCCAAACAATAGATTTTTTGTAAATAGATAATTGCTTCATATTTTGCAATAAATTACCAGCGTTGTGTCATCGCGCTTCTCTTTCTTTTCTATGCAGTCCGACAAACACCGTGCTTTAGGTCATATAGTCGCCTTAAGTGGTAACTTAACAATGATGTAGATAATATTTGTAGTAAGTTTATGTTTATGTTTCGTTAAATAAATATCAGCTTTATTTTAGGAGGTATTAAGTTGATTTCAGAGTGTCTAGCACTATTTAAAAGCTATAAAAATGTTTGAAGTTTTAGCGTAAACTGAACTTTATTGTGTAGGAATTAAAGTTATTTTAAAAATAAAATATATTTTTTTTGGAATGCTTATCTCTCGCATAGCAAATTTTTTCAAGTACGAATTTGTCAAAGTATTCATTTTGAATATTTGGTTGGGCAAAAAGTGACTTTTAAATGCCAATCATTTTAAAAATACACAACAAAATTTTTTTTTTATATTTTTCTGATAACTATTATGACTTGGCCGATAAGTTTATTACTTACCCGATTCCGATTTAACGTCGACTTACGAGACACCATGTAGAAGTCTTTATTACAGTTTCGGCTCAGCAAGTGGCCCCGTTTATTGTGGCGTCAGAGGCGTTGTCCGGATCACGTCATGTAAAAAAGGGGCGAGTCTGTAATTGCCATCAATTGGGCCAGATCCCCAAGCTGTTACTAGAAAAATTACATAAAGACTTTAAAATAAATAATAATATTAATAAGTTTAAAATAAGTATATTTTATTGTACAAAAGTAAATAAAAACTACAGTACCCGGCGATAAATATTGCACATCGACCTTTGGAAAGAGACAATCGGCTTATTTCGGCTTCGTAGAGCGTTATCTCTGTCGCACGAAATACAAACAGTCCGGTATCTATTAGGAGCTGTTAAAACAATAATGATTTGCTTCTTTTGATTTATTATTTTTATTCTTTGTATAAAATCGATAGGATCGAATAGGTCGATGTGCAATATTTATCGCCGGGTACTGTATTTACACTAGATACTAAATTAAAGGTTGCAAACCCCTGAATGTGTGTTTACAAAATTTATAGCTTCTCGTGACGTGGACTTTAGAGAGCGATGTTGTAAATTAGCTAAGAGCTAAACATACTTAGTGAGAGCCTTAGAAATGACCTTTTATCTATTTCTAAAACACACACGCGTGCACATCAACCAAAATCATAATTCAGCGAGTCGCTACATCAAAAATAGTCACATTCGTGTTATAATTAGGTATTTGGCTTACAAACTCTCTCCGTGTGACATTCGTGCAGGTGCAAAAGTCAGCTGCCAAGCATTAGTTAAAATAGAACTGGATTTGTGACAACTATCGTGTAGTGTGGTGAGCAAAGGCAGGACTTTTAGTTAATGCCTTAAATAAAGAACTATGTGGGTCATGTCTTTCTTCTGTTCTCCTTATTAATTCGTTTTAATCATGATCTGGCAGTTTCAGTGATTTACGCGGCCTACCCAAATGTCCTTTCTATGGTATTTTTCGGCGAATCGTTGAGCTCCTCAAGTTCTGAGTTGAGCTGCACGATTTTTGACAAATGCGTGCACTGACTGTGTGGATGGGCAACCATCCACAAACAACCGCGGCAAGTGTAGCTTAACCTTTGATTGACCTGTGCGACTGTTATTATTTAACCACGAACCCCTAATATCAACCAATCATCAAAATGAAAACCCTCGACTTTGATTTTTTGTACATATAAAGTTGTAATATTTCCTATTTCTTTGTTTCAGAACCGGAATCCTGCCCTCTAACCATCCATTACTATTCTTTTTAATCTGTCAACTGTCAAAACTCCCGCCAAAATGATCTGTCAATTGGACCATAGCTAAAAAATACTAGTGAAGTGAAATAAAACCCTGGAAATCAGATAGCATATTTGGAAATATTCAAAATGATTTTTAGAAAATTATAACTTTAAATTTGGAGTAGGAGAACAATTCAAGATGGCTACTCCACCCGAGTCTCCGGTTGAGGAGCATGCCTATGAGTTGGAGCCTAGTAGGACACCGAAACCCATTCCTGTGGCTTTGGAAGAACTTTGTCGGCAGACGAAGTTCTCGAAACAGGAGATCCGCGTCATGTACAGAGGTTTTAAGACGGTAAGTGTTTTCTTATTAGATTAGAACTATAGCGGTATCTACAACGCCACAGGCGAACTACGCGTCATACTGACGTCACGTAAAATCCTGCATCTCGCAAGCAGAGTTTACCGCGCAACTAGCATACCGGTATATACAAAACGGCCCGACATGAATCATCGGGCAGTTGCCCGCCAGACACGACACCCGCCCGTCTTGTCGGAGGATCCTCCCTGTTCTATAATAAGCTCACCCCCAATTACTGCACTTAACTTACTAGACTACATGACCTAAAGCGCGGTCACTGTCGGACTGCATAGAAAAGAGATGACACAACGCTGGTAATTTATTGCAAAATATGAAGCAATTATCTATTTACAAAAATTCTATTGTTTGGACTAAAAAATTAAAACACTAGTGCTTTAATATGTTGCTTTTAGAATAATGTGACAAAAAATCAGATTGATTGTATGTACATATATTAGTACGGTTTTTATTGTGAAAAGAAAGTTTTTAGAGGTATCTTCATGATTTTTTTCTATCGTATCAAATTAATAGTATTATGTTTTCAACACAGTATCTACCCAGCTTATATCCTGAAGAATATCATATATTTTTCTGATTTTGTTTAATGTAGTCGATCATATACCTACTTTCAGTGGCGGACTAAGCCCGTCAGAGGCCCGGGGCGGCAAAGCTGAATGAGGCCCCCCAGCTTTAAAAAAAATGTAGTTTTACAAGCTTTTTATTCAGTTCACATATGTATGTATAAATAAGTGCTTATGTTTAATTCGTTAATTTTGTCGGCAACGCCACTTTTCTTCTCTTCAGGATTCGAAAAGTAATTGGATAAAGATTCAGCAAGCGATTTTGCCTCTTCAGTCTTCGTTTTTTTAGGTTCCTTTTCTGAGAACCAGATGGTTGAATCCTTTTCAATAAAAATAATGAGATAAATAAGAAACTTTTATAAAAGATAGCTAAACTAAGCCTCATTATTGATTTGACGATATAGATATACAACAAGACTAAAAATGTGCTAAGGCACATTTTTAAAGTCTTGTTTAGGATTTTATCAGGGGAACGCAGAGGCATTTGGGGGCCCCCCAAGAACGGAGGCCCTGGGCGGGCCGCCCCTTCCGCCCCCCTGTTAGTCCGCCACTGCCTACTTTTATTGTTTCTAAAACTTGTGTTTTTTGCGTTTAGGTCCTGTAAGCTCCTTAATTATTTGT
Organism: Luperina testacea; assembly: GCA_927399505.1. Lineage (NCBI taxonomy): Eukaryota > Metazoa > Arthropoda > Insecta > Lepidoptera > Noctuidae > Luperina > Luperina testacea. Next base: position 1,537,594 of record OV656785.1, on the reverse strand, counting down.
AATACTAGATTTGACTTTCAATATAGAAAAACGAATTTCAAAAATTGCAACCTTTCCTTCGTTCCGCTAGTTTAATTTAAAACAATGCTTTTCAGTGAAATCTTTTCCGAGTAACCTCAGAATAAATGGCCTGTACAAAATATTTTACGACCAAACCATGGTTGTAAACTTAGTTCAGAAATAATATCAGTCGTACTTTACTTGTATTAAATTAGAGCTAAACACGATATGCAATTCTTTTGTGAATTATTTTACAGGGAAAATGACCTAGTAGGTAAAGTTCGAAGGTAATTTGTAGGTAATTACCCTGTGAAATGTTTATAAGTACATTTTTTTGGTTTTTGTGACTGAACGCAATGGATGTTGTTAAACTATGAAATGAAGACCTAAAGGCGAATTCCCGGAATGAGGGTTTTCTGAAATGACGTTCGCTAGGTGGCAGCACTGACACGTCAGGTCAGGTCCAGGCATCTGTCAAAGAGCCTATATTTTCTTTAGTCATGACGGAATGATGAACGAATAAATGAATCGAATGATGAACGTCATCATATATTTTATATTGGAAGACCTCTTGTCACAGTGGTGCCATCTGGTGTCGTAAATTTTCACGAAAACCCTCATTCTCGTAGTTTCAAGAACCGAAGAAAAAAGATACGAAGAGTGCTTTGGAAAATCGAGTTTTATGAAAAAACCACTGCATAAACCAATTACAAATAAAATTTATTGAACTCTTCGATAACTGAGTCTTGTCAGTTCTGACTTTGATTCAGAGATTTTACAGCTCTTTTATTACTTATTTACACCCAAAGTTACGTTAAAAATAGCAAGAAAAACAAATCTTTGTTGGCTCATAACCTTTTAATGTCTTTTTATTTTACTATTCCGTTTCTGTACAGACAAAACGATATCATGTTTAACATTGGATGCACAATGTCAAACAATGGAGTAATACTCTCCCGAAATTTGTAGGAAAGGTTACAAAATTAACTGTTTTATTCATCTGGCAATATTTATTTATTTATTTATTTATTTAATACTTCAAGCACATAAATGTACAGAGGCGGACTTAATGCCATAGGCATTTTCTACCAGTCAATATCGTTCAAACCATTGAAATTTACTTACATTACAGAGTAATGATGGTTTTCCTTTTTCGGGTTCCGTACCAAAATGGTAAAACAGAACCTGTGAGACTCAGTCTGTCTGTCTGTCAGTCTGTCAGCTGGATATCTCAAGAACTACTCATTAGTAGTTCTAAAATTATTCCAAATTTCATCGCGTCGCTTCTATACATTTTGTATGAAAAGGACGCGGAAGGGAAATATGTCCGCGCCCCGTCCTTCTTACGTCTTTTCTTTGTATCCAGCGCTTAAGGGTTGCCACTAGAGACAGCTCAAGCGTCTAAAAATCTATAATTAAAAATTCTACCTCTAAAAATATTCCCAAAGTAGGTGACAGATTAATCTTCCGACCTCAGTTTGTGGCTCGCATGACTATCCCATTCTGTCCCATCCATCTGACGTCCATCCGTCCGTTCCATTCCATTTTGTCCTATCTCATTTTTTTGCTGATTTGGGTTGAGACAGCTACATTTTTCTATTCGTGATTCTTTACATTTTTCACTAACCGTTGTACCTCTACGTTATTTGGATCTAGGGCTGCCATATCCGTCCGGGTTTTCCCGGATTTGTCCTAGTTTGAAGGGCGTTCGGGGAGCGTCCGGGCAGGGTTTTTAAATAGTATCCGGGTAAAACCCGAATTATACTTTCTGTGTTAAGGCCAATCCGACTTTGAATGAATTGCAACAAATTAAAGCATAAATCATAGTAAAAAATTCGCGCGGCAAATATCGTGCGCTCGTGACAATGCATAATTTGCTTTTGATTTACAATTTTTATTTTATTTTAATTGATGCCAAAAAGAAGAGCTTTCCTAATTATTTTTGATACCGGAATACCTCTCACATATAGAAGAGTGTACAATTAATTAGTAAATTAAGCGTTTCATTTGGTTTAAGTTGATTTTCTATAAAAAAGACAAAATAATATGATTCATGTCGATGTTTTTATTTTATTATTTGTAGGTATTTTTTTTTTCGAGGGAGTCCCGGGTAAATCTTTATTTCACCCAAATGCCGGACATTTTTATCCTGGTTTTTGAAGTTTTTATCCTGGGTCCGGAATTTAGGTGATGGCAGCCCTATTTGGATCTCAAAATATAACCTTTTCGAAAGGCAACAAATCCTGGCTTAAATCGGCTAAAAATGAGATAGAAGTTTTAGTCATGCGAGGGCGAGTTGTCTATAAAACAATAAAAACTACCTTGAAGCGGCCACGAAACCTCTTGAATCAAAGATATTTAGTGGGCCATAAAGAAAACACCGCGCCATTTGTTTTGTCTATGGTTTAGTATGAATATTTTAAACTAGCTGCGCCCTACGGTTTCAACCGCATAAGTGTCGATCCCGTGGGAATATTGGGATAAAAAGTAGCATATTATATGTTAATCCAGGGTGTCAGCTACCTCTTAAGCAAATTTTTCTTAAACAATCCGAAAAGTATGCACTGAAAATGTTTCGCACATATTTAAAAACTGCTGCCACAGACTCCCTCGTTCCAACGCAGACGGAGCCACGTCAGAAACTAGTTCACAATACAACAAAATACTTAAAGCCAATACACATCGCATTGGCACGCAATTTTGCGTGTTTTAACATAAATACTATTGCGGGACACGAAAACTTGTTGTGTTGCAGTGTAAGCTAAGCTATTTTGTTTGTAGCTAAGTAGCTTAGCAAAAATGTTTTAAAATGTAACCACATTTTACATACACACACACGCACACACCTGTTGTTTTTACATTTTTAAGGATACAAACGCATTTTACGTTCTGCATCGTTCTCACGTGCATAATTTCAACATGAATGATGTACCAACCGACCAATATATTAAAATATTCAATCAATCAATTGATTGATTGAATATTTTGTAATCATATTATTTTGATTTAAAAGAGAGAGAGAGAGATTTTTTCTGACTGACCGACTTCTTGACAATTCAAAAGTGCCTGTAAATGGTTTAATTGAAATAAATGCTTTGAGTTTGAGTGTCCGTGGAGTTTCTTGCCCGTTCTTCTCCATAGGTACCTACTACGCTTTGAAATGGGCTACTAGCTTCAGGTTTCTAAGTGACCGAACCCTTAGCAATTCAAAAGTGCCAGTAACTGTAAAAAAAATACTAGTTTATTTGAAACTAGCTGACCCGGCGAACTTTGTCCCACCTCAGAATCAATAAATTTTGTGTTATTCATTAAATGAGCCATTCCATAAAAAATCTATGAGAAAATTAATTAAATCTTCATAATTTTTTTCGTGAACTTTTCCCATGTTTTATGATTCATAATGCAATCCTTTTATGATTCTGCCAAAGTGGCCTTTTTAGGCCTCCTGGTCTAATCCTTCAGAAAATAAAACGTCGTTTATTGAAATTAAGCTGAGAATCAGCATTTTTTGAACATCAAAATTACAGACAGTCCCCCAAAAAACCCAGCCATCACCACTTCCTACTTAAAAGCATATTATAGCATAGCTTTACCTGTATTAACAATATAACAATATCTTATGTCTATGAACCACAGGTCACCCCTCTTAGCAGCCGCACGCAAGCTAATGAACCTAACGAATAACATGAAAATTATAATAATTATGACCACGTTTAGCAAACAGTTTGCAGACGAGAGTTCTGTTAGAAAAAAAGTTAGTAAATTGCACAAAGTTAGCACTTATCCTTATCATCATCATCAGCCTATAATGTACCCACTGCTGGGACACAGGCCTCCTCTCAGTGAGAGGGAGTGGGCCGTAATCCACCACGCGGGCCCAGTGCGGGTTGGTAGATGTCACATGTCTTCGAATTTTTGGTTCTAGGACATGCCGGTTTCCTCACGATGTTTTCCTTCACCGTTTTGTGAGCAGTGGTGATGAAATAATTTACACAAAGTAAAGCGCCTGTCTGGGTTCGAACCTACGACCTACAACTCGTAAGTCGCGGCCGTTACCACTTGGCCACCACTGCTCTAGAACTACCCATTTACTAACAAATGTTCCGATCATTGTCAAATGTCATATCGTCGTTGCGCGTGCAAAAGTCGCTATGTGTTTTTAGTGAACTTATTTGAGGTATATGAATTAAGTGTTTATACGGAACTTTCGATGTATGAATATCACATAGATACATTACTTAACTCTTTAAATATTGGACTTATCACATAGCTGTTTATACAGTATGTGTGCATTGAAATAACGATTAAAACTGCATAAAGAACCGAAAATAACTAAATAACACATAGCGGCTTTTGCACGCGCAACGACGATATCTAGCTGTTTTGAATACATAATCAGCGTATAATGTTCCCACTGCTGGGACACAGGGCTCCTCTCCTCTCCTCTCCTCAGAAGGGAGTGGGCTGTAATCATCCACGCGGGCCCAGTGCGGGTTGGTAGATGTCACATGTCTTCGAACTCAAACTCAAATCATTTACAGTACCCGGCGATAAATATTGCACATCGACCTATTCGATCCTATCGATTTTATACAAAGAATAAAAATAATTATCAAAAGAAGCAAATTATAATTGTTTTAACAGCTCCTAATAGATACCGGACTGTTTTTATTTCGTGCGACAGAGATAACGCTCTACGAAGCCGAAATTAGCCGATTGTCTCTTTCCGAAGGTCGATGTGCAATATTTATCGCCGGGTACTGTATTTCAATGAAACCAATTACAGACACTTTTGAATTGTCAAGGAGTCGGTCAGTCAGAAAATATAAAGCTAGTTGCCCATTCCAAAGCGTAGGTACCTATGGAGAAGAACGGGCAAGAAACTCCATGGACACTCTTTTAAATCAAAATAATATGGTCTAAAGTCTTGTTTACATCATTCATGTTAAAAATTATGCATGTGAGAACGATGCAGAACGTTAAAAGCGTCCGTAAAGAAAACACGTAAAAAAATCAATTCAAATATTAAATTAAATTAAAATAAGCCATGGCAGCAAAGACATGACCACTATGACCAGTCCCTAAGCCCCTACTGACGGCGCCCGTTCACGAATATGACGCATGTATTGGCACCATTCAGCTCAACCATTTTGAAGGGAGCTAAATGATCCAACACACGCGCCACCATCAGGGAGACATATTTCATCGAATTTTTGGTTCTAAGAGCTGCCAGTTTCCTCACGATGTTTTCCTTCATCGTTTGGAGAGTAACACCATTTTGGAGCTGTTGTGATGTGATTGTTTGACCGAAATAACAACATACAACAAGAGAAATTAAATAGGAAAATCTATTTAATTTGAACCGAAATCTTGTGCGCTAGCCAAAGTTGGTTTGTTGTCAAGTTTATTTTCCATGTAAAATACATTCTTGATGCAAAAACGTATGAGGCTTATAACACCAGAGAGCGCTGTAAAACCACAGATAACAAAAATGAAATTAACAAACGAACGTCTGTCGTAAAACCGCTAAACTTATAAGCAGGATAGAGCTGACCACGTCTGCCGGATTCCGGAAATTAGACAACCATAATACCGCACCGACGGGATTATGACGCAGCAAGGCGATGAGGCGGCTTCGAGGCAGACCGCGGTAGCTACGGTAGGATGAGGCTTACAATTGGAATATCAACTGGAATTCGTAGTGAAAAATTGACCTAAAGCGCGGTCACTGTCGGACTGCATATAAAAGAAAGAGAAGCGCGATGACACAACGCTGGTAATTTATTGCAAAATATGAAGCAATTATCTATTTACAAAAAATCTATTGTTTGGACTAAAAAATTAAAACACTAGTGTTTTAGTTTGGATGCTTGTAGAATAATCTGACAAAATATCATGATGACTGTATGTTACATTAGCATGGTTTTTTTTGTAAAAAGAAAGTTTCTAAAGGTATCTTCATGATTGTTTTCTATCGTTATAAAAAATAACTGAAAAATCCTTCACCAATGGGATTTGATACGATTAACTTAACAGTTAACTGCCCATTACAATCCATAATGTTATCCTTTTATGATTCTGCTAAAGTGATTTTTTTAGACCCCCAGGAAGCCTAACGAAGCAGTCAAGTCCAAATCTTAACTCTTTTCATCCTCACCTAAGTGCCTGACATCAAAGTGGTTACTTTGATGTGCTTTGATATAAAATTGGATGGGAAATGGTTATTTCCCATCCAGTTTTATGTCAAAACAGATACTCTCACAAACTACAATGTCTTCTTTATTATCTATTACTTTCATAGCCGCCTTCATATAGAGCATAGACTATGATCCATTCGAAAAGTTTTTGATGAATATGTAAACAAATGGATCAGAGAAAGTACCTGTGGATGCCAATTGAGTGCTTTCAATTGGTTTGTATACCCGAAATTCTAATTTTAAATAACCTTAAAGATATTATTCATTTGATACCAATAATTGATGTTAATTTTATAACCTCAATATTCGTCGATGATTTTTCAATTACAATCCTACTAACATTATAAACGTGAAAGTTTGTTAGCACGGATGGATGTTTGTTACTCTTTCACGTAAAAACTACGGAACGGATTTGGATGAAAGGCACAGAGATAGTTTATAACCAGGATTAACACATAGGGTACCTAATTTTATCCCGATATTCCCACGGAATCGAAACTTATGCGAGTGATACCGCGGAGCGCAGCCATACTTTTTTTTTTTTTAACGTTAAAATACTCCATTTGAAATAAGATTAGACATTTAAATAAACCTTTTTTACAGTCCGTCCCACCGATTTTGAATTCTGTTGGTGCCATGACAAAATAATTCTCCAACTCAAACTCAAAGCATTTATTTCAATTAAACCAATTACAGGCGCTTTTGAATTATCAAGGGGTCGGTCAGTCAGAAAAATGAAACTAGTTGCCCATTCCAAAGCGTAGGTACCTTTGGAGAAGAACGGGAAAGAAACTCTATGAACACTAAGTTAAGTTTTCACGGTGAGATTTTTACAGAATCGACCGGCAGGGTGCTGAAATTGGTTTGTTTACACTTTCATCAGTTACTTTTAGAACAGACTATACAATGTAGTTTTCTTTCATCTGAGTCATAAAGGCAGTGTCAGACTACTTCTGACAACACATCGCGCGCTTTTAACGGCACTCTATTCTCTTTGGCATACTAGCTTCTTTTACGGCTTTGCTTGATATAAGAATAGTATTTCTCGGACTGATAACTAGCCATTTCCCGCGATTCAGTTTGCGCAGATTTTGGAGATGAACTTGAAAATTTTTATACAACATACAGTTTGGGTGATTTGTTTTAAAAATGCTCAAATTAATGTTTTATTATCTGTCTAAATTTTTTTTTTATTATTTGTCTCAATTTTACGTTAATACATGCAAAATTCAATTATTCACTATCATCTTTCTTAGCACACGTTTGGGGCGTTTACTAAGCAAAATTTCTTCAAATATACATAGCATACCATGATCAGCCTATAATGTGCCCACTGTTGGGACACAGGCCTCCCCGCTGTGACAGGGAGTGGGCCGTAATCCACCACGCGGAACGCGGGACAGTGAGGGTTGGTAGACACAGTCACATGTCTTCGAATTTTTGGTTGTAGGACATACCCTTTTCCTCTGTTTTCCTTCACCGCTTTAAGACCAGTGGTGATGAAATCATTTATACAAAGCAAAGCGCCTGTCAGGGTTCGAACCCGTGACCTCGACTCGTAAGTCGCGGTCGTTACCACTGAGCCATTCCTGCTCAAAAACCGAAACTTCTTCAAAATTACATGTTTCTAATTATCTATAAACAGTCGTCCCACATTTTCTGACAGTCAATCAGTCACAAAAGTATTATTCACCACTCTCCTTTAAGCGGATCGAATCAAGGCTTGGCTTTGAAGGTCTGTGGCACACCTACCTGACCGCCATTTTTTTTTTCAAAATGGCCGTCACGCCTGAAATATGAAAGCTGACATCAATGCAAACAAAAAATACACAAAGACCAAACCCAGTAAACTGTCACGATTCCGAGATGTTAACGTTCAAATGTTGATCACGTGTCATCCATATTTTTTTGAACTTACTTAGGTACATCTTTTTACATAGATGTTTTAAATAATCACTCTGAATGTTTCAAATAATCAACCATCCCCTTTGTATGTCAACGAAATCTCCAGCAAAACCCAGGTTGTTAAGACATAACACCTTCTTTGCCTCTCATAAAAAATAACAACCAACCTTTTACAACAATGCGCGCTAAAAATCCCGCCATTTGCATTTTTCCTCAACACATACAAACGGTCATTATTACTATGAGTTCGCCAACACTCAAAACGACTCGTGTAAACCGTGCTAATGAATGGGAGCGAGACGGCGCTATACGGTTTCTGTTAGAGTGAAAGAGATAGCTAGCGGTGTATTGTGTCTGCTTCAAGCAAAAGGTCAGTGGGGTAGAATGTCAATGACCGTTCCCGCCAAAAATAGAGAGCTGTCACAGGTCGCCATGTTGTGTTAATAGGGCACTTAGAATTTAGAGTATGACTGAATAGAGAGCAATAATGACCCATTGGTAACAGCCCCGACTTACTAGTTTTTTTTTAAGTGAAAACTTCTTTAGCGGCGTTGTACACTTTTTTGTAATGGGTAAAAAATGTTAAACTCGCGTCAGGACACGTGACCTGATCGAAAATTCGTAAGACGGATGGTTGCCGGTACCGCGAGTGTTTTGTTTATAAGACGATTCACAAAATACACACGTAATTGTTCAAGTTTTCACTTCTGTCGCCACTCCCGGAGTGCCACACAGTTTTTTTTTTAACTTTGCCTCACACTAGGAATTTTCCCCTGTATTGTGGGTGCGTTTATAAACATTTAAACTCACATACACAAACAACTACTTGTTGTAGGTCATACAAATATTTGTTCTGTGCAGGAATCGAAACGCGACACGCAGCGCAACAGTCAATCGCTTAACCACTGCGCCAACCGTGCCGTCAAAAGTTGTACGTCGTAGATTCGAACCCAGTCAGGCGCTATAACTTTGTGTAAATAATTTCATCACCACTGCTCTCAAAACGGTGAAGGAAAACATCGTGAGGAAACCGGCATGTCCTAGAACCAAAAATTCGAAGACATGTGACATCTACCAACCCGCACTGGGCCAGCGTGGTGGATTACTATCCACTCCCTTTCACAGAGCCTCCTCTCTGTGAGAGGGACTCTCTAAGACCACGTAAGTCCAAAGAATGATGATTTCATGAAACAGTTATTCTTTGGACTTACGTGGTCTTAGAGAGTTTTGTTGATGACTTTAATGATTATAATTCTGTAAATACATATTTGTTGCGGCCGCGAATCATATATTAATAAAAAAACCTAAAAAAAAATTGAATTTCGCGGCTACCCTGGCGCTTTCGCCTTAAGACTATTATTATAATTAGAGTAGATAATAATATCTAGGTCAGTGAAAATACCCAAACAAAAGATAGAGAAGCAATACAAATGAAATACCAATTAATCTCACTGTTGTGGACTGTATATTATTTTTCTTGATTTGTTGAGAGTAAAACACTTCTTGACTTGTTCACTTGTTCACTTTATTCTTGAGATGTTTCTTCGATCGGAGCTGGAAGTCGACTGTGACTAGAAGAAGATCGCTGCGTCTTTTATAGAGGGCCCCAGCCAATCAGAGCGCGTACTTTTCCCGCGCAGCACCAACCTTATTCGTTCGCCCAATCGGCGTGTTTGACCAATCAGAGCGCTCGACCAATCACAGCGCTCGGCCAATCAGAGCGTGTTGGGTGCGCGCGCGTTGGCTGGGTCCCGAGAGGAAGCGATCTTCCAAAACCAAGCTCTTACAATATTCCTACTATTTTCCTAACTTAGGTACTATCTTATTCTATACATTTACAAAAATTGGTGTCAAAAAACCCTTATTCTAAGCCCTAAATCGACAAAGTTTGGTGGCGGTCCTCCTTACGGTAACGTTTGGTCGTACTTAGGTTAACCGTACAAGTGGCGCCACCAAGCGTAAGGAACACTAATCACTATTCTATGTTCAACTTACATGCTAGAGGTCCTAATCTAACGTGAAAATACTATTTATTTAATTCAATCTAAATTATACACATATTCATAATCATATTCATGGCACGCTCGGTGTCCGTTACATCTGTCTTAATCTAAATTGTACACATATTCATATTCATTCCATAACACGCTCGGCGTCCGTTACAGCTCTCCCCCCGGCGCAGCTCGCGTAGCCTCCTTCTCCGTTGCCACGACGACGAGCTTGTTCACGGGGCGCCGGAAGATGCCGGTTCTGGTTCGCACCTCGACGACCCTGACGCCGCCGTCCGGTCCCTGATGCGTGCGTTCGACGATCCCCATCGGCCAGGTGTTCCGGGGCAGTGTGCTGTCGACCACGAGGACCACGTCGCCAATCTCCATCGGTCGCTTGTTGTTCCGTGGCTCCCCGCGAGGTACCAAGGTGGGAAGGTACTCGTGGAGCCAGCGTCGCCAGAAATGGTCAGCGAGTGCTTGGCTAGCTCGCCATGTCCTCCTGTCGGCCTCGTCGCAGGGCCCCGTCGATGGTAGTCCGCCCGATGATCCCAGCAAGAAGTGGTTTGGGGTCAGGGCCTCGGGGTCACTGGGGTTCACGCTGACGTGCGTCAGTGGCCTCGCGTTGATTGAGAACTCCGCCTCAGTTAGCAGTGTCCTCAAGACCTCCTCCGCAGGCGCCTTTTCCCGTAGAGTGACGCTAAGTGCCGTCTTCACGGAGCGCACCATTCGCTCCCACGCCCCGCCTTGATTGGGTGCGCCAGGAGGGATGAAGCGCCACTCCATACGATGCTGCAGTCCCTCGTCGTTCAGAGCGGGCAGCCACTCGGTGTAGGCGTTGCGTAGCTCTTGATCAGCCCCGCGGAAGTTCGTCCCGTTGTCAGAATACATTAGCCGCGGCCATCCTCTGCGTGCGGCCATTCTTCGCACCGCCATGATCGCAGAGTCTGTTGAGAGAGACGCCACGAGCTCGATGTGTACGGCGCGGGAGGTCAGGCATGTAAACAGTGCCCCCCATCTCTTCTCTCGGCGGCGGCCCACCTTGACCATCATTGGCCCGAAGTAGTCCACCCCGCAGTTTGTAAACGGGCGGTGGAAAGGGTCTAGGCGGGCGTGCGGTAGGTCTCCTGTTGCTGGCGGCTGCGGCGTTGCTCGCCGCCTCTTGCAGAAGGCGCAATTCCTCTCTACAGCGCGTACGGTCGGTCGCAGGTGAATAATCCAATAGCGCTGTCGCAGGTCGTTCGTTACACGCTCCCTGTTGGCGTGCCCCGCAGCGCAGTGTTCTCGTAGCACGATGAGCTTGGTCAGTGGATGGCGGCCATCCATAATGACGGGCCGCTTCGTCTTGATGGGTGCTGAGGAAGCCTCGATCCGTCCTCGCACCTTTAGTAGTCCATCTTCTATCATAGGATCTAGTCGGTACAGCCTGCTCGACTTTGTTAAGGGGTGAGCAGACTTGATCCTTTTGAGTTCCTCGTTGAAGCTGTCTTCTTGCGCGTGCCGGATTAGTTCCTTCTCGGCGCGCTGGATGTGTCGACGCTCCATGCCGGTCGCCTTACGCCGGCATATGTCGGTGAAAGCGAGCGCTCGTGCAGTGGCCCGCACCAGGACTTCGTATTTCGAGAAGCGGGCTGGGTTCGGTAGCCAGCTGTCTCGTTCTATCTTCTCGCTGACGTGTAGGACCTCTTCGTCCTCTGGCTCGTTCGTCGTAGTCGTGGGCCACTGTTCCTCTGGCAGAAACAGAAAGTCCGGCCCCCGGAACCATCGGTCCTCCGTACTGATGGGCGTGTCGACGAGTCGCGTGGCGTCGTCCGCTACGTTCGAAGCGGTGGGTAGCCAGCGCCATTCCTCCTTCTCGGTCAGCTCCGCGATCTCTCCCAGCCGGTGTGCGACGAACGGTGTGTACCGTCGCATATCGTGATGTATCCAATGCACTACGGTAGACGAATCGGTCCAGTAGGTCGTTCGACCGATGTCGACTCGATGTTCCTTTCGTATCGTGTCCGCCAGTCTTGCTCCGATGACCGCAGCTTGTAGCTCCAACCGTGGTATCGTCTGGGCGCGTCGGGGCGCTACCTTGGCCTTGGCGGCTACCAACACAACGTTCAGGCTCCCGTCGACGTACTTCACTCTCCAGTAGGCCACGGTCGCGTAGGCCTGCTCACTGGCGTCGCACAGGATGTGTAGGTCGAGCCGCTCGTATTTCTTATTCAGGTAGCACCGCGGCAGTCGGAGCTGAGTGAGCTCGTTAAGTCGCGCGAGCCAGGATGCGAAGAGCTCGTTCTCCTCTTCGGGGATTGGTTCGTCCCATGTTATCTGGAGGCGCCACAGGCTTTGTAGTACGATCTTTGCTCGGATGGTGTAGTGGCTCAGTAGTCCCAGAGGGTCGTAGATCGACATCACGGCGCTGAGGGCTTCACGCTTGGTCGGCGCGCGGGTTCTCGTTCGTACTTCGGCCGGGACTCTGTTCATTGATGTATTGAATCCCAGCTCATCTCGCTCCGCGTTCCAGTACAGCCCTAGGATCTTGTTCTCGGGCTGTTCTCCCCCCAGTTGTGTGGGAGAGGTGGCGTGTAGCTCCGAGGGCACGTCGCGTAGCACCGTCGCGTCGCTAGAGCTCCATCCTCGTAGTGTGAAGCCCGCGTGCGCGTGTACCACTCTGGTTTCTTCGATCGCCTTCCGAGCCTCATCCGCGTCTTCGTAGCTGGCCACGAGATCGTCCATGTAGTGGCTCTCCTTGATGGCCTCCAGCGCACGCGGATATTCCGGCCCGTGTACATCCGCGTTGTGGTTGCGTATGTAGTGGGCCATGTACGGGGAACTCGCTGCGCCGAATATCATGCTGGCCATCTTGTACTTTTTCGGAGGCTCCTTCCGTTCGTCGCCTCTCCACAGAAACTGCTGCGCCGGTTGATCTTCCGGCCTTATTTTGATTCTCAGGAACATCTCTTGCACGTCCGCCGTGATCGCCACCGCTTTCTCTCGGAATCGAAAGAGGATCCCGGGCAGTGGCAGCAGTAGGTCGGGTCCCTCCAGCAGTTCGTCGTTCAGGCACACGCCGTTGCTCTTTGCAGCTGCGTCGAACACCAGTCTGCATTTACCGGGTTTGTTCGGGTTCTGTACGGCGAAGTGTGGCAGGTACCAGCAGATGGCGCTTCTCTCTTCCGATCCGTCGCACGGCGTCGCGTACCCCTTGTCTAACAGATTGTCGATCTGTTTTGAGTACTGAGCCGCGAACTCCGGTTCGGCGTCCATCTTCTGTTCTATCTTCTTCAGCCGACGGAGTGCTTGACTGTAGCTTGCAGGCATAGTCACGTTATCTCGCCTCCACGGCAGCCCCACCTCGTACCCGGTGTCGATTTTCTTGGTAGTTTTCTTGACTATGTCGATGGCCCGTTGATCCGCTTCTTTGACTCTCGGCTTTCCTTGTATGCCAAGAGCGTCGATCTTGAAGTGACGGTCGACTAAGTCGTGGAGTTCTTGGCTGCTGGTTCCCGTCGTTCGGTCGGGTTCGTATACGTGCAGCACGTTCCCTTCTTGATAGATGGCGTTGCGTGGCGCGGTTCCGTGCACCACCCATCCTAGTTGTGTTTTAGACGCCGCTGGTTGGTTAGGGGCGCCGACTCGGAGTTCGCGGGACACTATACATTCCCAGTGGTCTGTCCCCACTAGGAGTCCCGGGCGCGCCTTCCCGTAGCACACCTCTTCCGGCGTCAGATCCTTCAGGTGCTCATATTCTAGCACATTGTCCGGTATAGACTGCTGATGGAGTTGTAGATTCTTGATGGTCCTCGCTCTGACCCTGTAGCTGTTGCCCTCTTTCAGCCCTCTGATGCTTCTCGCTGCGACATGTTGACCCCGTTCAGGTGAAGTGGTTGGGACGGCCCTTCTGCCCCGATGCTTTCCGCTAGCTCCTTGTCTACGAGGGTAATTGTAGCTCCCTCATCCAGGAGGGCGTATGTGTTCGCCTCCCCCCGTGGTCCGGAAACGACGATCGGGCACATCTTTAGCAGCACTGTTCGTGGTCCGCTGGCCGGTCGCGTTGCTACTGACAAAACCGCTTCCTCTTTCGGTGGTTCAGCTGCCTTTGACTCTTCCTCGTTCGCTCTTCGTTCTTGATGAAGGGTCGCATGATGCGGACGGTTGCACTGATTCACGCCACACGGTTTCGCCTTGCAGTTCATGCGCCTATGTGTTTTCTGAGCGCATTTGAAACATAGCTTCTTCTCCTTCACGAACTCCCAGCGATCATCAACAGTGAGTGCCTTATATTCGGGGCACCGTATCAGAGTGTGAGCTTGTTCGCATTTGGGGCACTTATCCGTTCCCTCTTCAGTTCCCCCCGTAGTGTTGAACACGCTCGCCTTTTTCTTCATTGTCACGGCGGGACGGGTCTCCTTCTTCTGCGTCACGGTACTCGTAGTCGGGGTGTACGTGTAACGCAGCGCCCTGTCTGCTTCTTGCATCAGGAAGCGAGACATGACGACGATCTCCGGGTCCGTTGTCCCTTCGTGTTCGTAGGCGTAGTCGCACCATCTCGATCGTAGGTGCGGGCTCAGCTTGTCCAACACTTCCCTAGTCATCAAGGGGTTGAATAGGTAGCCTCTTCGGTCGATTGTTTTCAACACGTGGGTAATGTTCTGTAGCTTGATTGCGAAGCTATTTAATTCGACCGCTGATGCACCTGGTCTCGGCAGCTTCTTGAGTTCTTCTAACGCTCTATCGATGATCACTTCCGGCCTCCCGAAGCACTGTTCAAGTGTCTTCATGACGACGTCTGGATCGGTCGCCGTATGCAGGAGGGCGGCCACGGCGTCTCTTGCTTCCCCTTTCAGACAGCTCCTTAGCCGCTGAACGTTCTCTGCTGCTGAGATCTGGTACATACGGGTCGAATCTTGTACCGCTGCTTTGAACGGCAACCATTCATTTGCCGCTCCGGTGAAGGTCGGTAGCTCGGTGTATCGGGGCCTGGGTCCGGCCATTTTTTCTAACGTGGCTGCCAGGTACTCGATACCGCTCCTTGTTCTCGTCGGTGTCGGCGATCTTCCACGTGGGATTTCAAACCGCGTCTGTTTCGGCTCTTCGCGTGCCCTTTCCTCCCCCCGTGTGCCGAGTGGGTTCGTCCTCAGCCATTCATCCACCTTTTCATGTGGTTCACGGGGGAGGTTAGGTTCTTCTTCCTGCACGCTCTCCTCATCGTGGATGACCGACACTTCGACGGCCAACCGTTTTTTGACAAGGTCGGCTTCTAGCTCCAATTCTTTTCTTCTGATGGTAGCTAGCTTCTCCGCTGCTTCCAGTTCAGCTACCCGTAGTCTTGTGTTGACGCTTGTCGTTGACCTCACTGATTGGGGCGGTGATCCTCTTCTTCGTTGAACCATCGCCGCTGTCGGTTGAAGTCTAGAAGACCCCGCTGTACTAGTATCCGTCGGCCTCGAGAGTGGTGAGGCCGGCGGGTCCAGCAGGGCTCTTCTGACACGTTCTTGTTCGATCAACTGGGCTTCTCGGAGTTGCGCCTCCTGTTGATGTTGAACGCGTTGTTGTTCTTCAATTTCAGCTGCGTCACACTGGCTTCTTGTGACCACCATTTCGATGATTTTGTTTCTTGAAATGCCGGGCTTCTGATTTCTTTTTAAATCCGGATGCGAAGGACCAGACTGTTGTGGACTGTATATTATTTTTCTTGATTTGTTGAGAGTAAAACACTTCTTGACTTGTTCACTTGTTCACTTTATTCTTGAGATGTTTCTTCGATCGGAGCTGGAAGTCGACTGTGACTAGAAGAAGATCGCTGCGTCTTTTATAGAGGGCCCCAGCCAATCAGAGCGCGTACTTTTCCCGCGCAGCACCAACCTTATTCGTTCGCCCAATCGGCGTGTTTGACCAATCAGAGCGCTCGACCAATCACAGCGCTCGGCCAATCAGAGCGTGTTGGGTGCGCGCGCGTTGGCTGGGTCCCGAGAGGAAGCGATCTTCCAAAACCAAGCTCTTACAATATTCCTACTATTTTCCTAACTTAGGTACTGTCTTATTCTATACATTTACAAAAATTGGTGTCAAAAAACCCTTATTCTAAGCCCTAAATCGACAAAGTTTGGTGGCGGTCCTCCTTACGGTAACGTTTGGTCGTACTTAGGTTAACCGTACAAGTGGCGCCACCAAGCGTAAGGAACACTAATCACTATTCTATGTTCAACTTACATGCTAGAGGTCCTAATCTAACGTGAAAATACTATTTATTTAATTCAATCTAAATTATACACATATTCATAATCATATTCATGGCACGCTCGGTGTCCGTTACATCTGTCTTAATCTAAATTGTACACATATTCATATTCATTCCATAACACGCTCGGCGTCCGTTACACTCACTTAGACTCATTTGTAAGACTTCATAATCTAATTCACAATATTAATGAACATGATAGCCAAATTCACACCAACGTCACCTTTTTCCAGCCAAATACACGTTGGGGTTGGATTTCAGTCTAATCAGATGCAGCTGAATACCAGTATTAGCACAGCTTGGCTCATCGCCGCAACGTTACCTGCTTGTCGGTCTTCTACAGATTGTACTTCGGTGAGTGTGCCCAAGAATCGAGGATAGATACACCGTGTTCAGGACGATATACATAAACTTCGTCCAGATGTTCAGACCATGGAAATAAGCATTTTTCATTATGGACACATTAATGAAGTCTTATTTTTTGTTAATTTTCATACAAACTAAATACCTTGACGTAAATCATCCGATATGCATGCCTCTTTATCCGAATTGGCAACGACGTACAATGCGTGCCACGTAAGATGAGACTTGACACACCACGTGGTTTGACTTGCGCAGAACACGATTTTAGGTATCTTTAGCGGTATGAGGTCTGAGTGCAGGACGGGACCGGACGTCATAGGGGCGGCGGAAAGAGCGGGGGCGGCGGGGTCAAGTCTCATCTTTCGTGGCATGCATTGTATTTTCATTCATAAGACTTGGCGGGTTGAAACTTGTCAAAACTAAGTTAAGACCCTTTCTTACTGCATAGCACAATTAAATTTTATTAAATGAAATCGCAAATTACAAATATCTTTGTAACGAAGTTTTTTTAAGTACTTCTACCTGTGTTAGATTTGATTTGTAAAAACTATAGAAGCGTTTGCCAAAGTTTTTGCATAACGTGAAGAACACCGTGTATAATACAGACGTCAGCACATCAAGCTACCCAAAACTGACAAATTTTTCCAATCAACTTTGAACCTTGTACTTTAGCGATAAAGTTGAAAATCTATTGAAGAAATTTCACAGATTGTAATAGCGATAGTGATGTGCTGGCGTCTGTACAAGGAAATCGGAACCTATTGTTTTTAAACTATACTCCATTTGTTTACGTAATTAAATAAAGGTAAACAAAAAACCACGTGACGTGGTTAACCGACTAAACGTAATACCAGTCTATTCAGTTGTCATACTACGTCACAGTTGTACTCTTCAATTTAGTAACGTTATAATTCGTTAATAATATTGCTAAATTGAAGAGTACAGCTGTGACGTACAATGACAACTGAAGTGATCGGTATTACGTTCAGTCGATTAACTAAGTCACGTGATTTTTTTGTTTACCTTTATTTAATTACCTAAACAAATGGAGTATAGTAACTAACAGACGAAGCTTGGGATCAATTTTTCGCATACTTCTTGATATGCGACATACGGCAGTCGCTCCATGTAAAATACTGGTATTCAGCTGCATCCGGTTAGACTGGAAGCCGACCCCAACATAATTGGCGAAAGGCAGGCAGATGATTGTGATGTCCTTAAGTAACTTTTTAGACCTTTGTATCCTGCTTATGCGTATGAAGTTTCATTAAAATCGGTTCATTCATTTCGAAAAACATGAAATACCGTACGGCGTAAATGCTCTTAAGTAAATTTCTCTGAATTGCACACTTTTCATTTCACAGTTGAAAACTGCAACCAAAACACGCCGAAAATTTGTATTTTTGCAGGAAATAGTGTCATAACACTTGAAGAATGTCGGCTGTGGACACATGAGCGACGTCGAAAGGCACTCCCGCTGATATAGCTCACTTTACTTAAAAAGCTGTCTAAAATAGACGGTGTACGTGTCTGTTTGTTTGTTAGGACATGTTGAAACTATAAGGGGATTTACAGTACCCGGCGATAAATATTGCACATCGACCTTTGGAAAGAGACAATCGGCTAATTTCGGCTTCGTAGAGCGTTATCTCTGTCGCACGAAATACAAACAGTCCGGTATCTATTAAGAGCTATTAAAACAATTATGATTTGCTTCTTGTGATAATTATTTTTATTCTTTGTATAAAATGAAAAAAAGGTAAAGGTCGATGTGCAATATTTATCGCCGGGTACTGTATTTGCAGACAATCGTCCGGTGCACAGTGTAAAGGGGCTCGTGGCAAAATAATAACAGCCGCACGCGAATTATGTCGGGCCAGCAGGCAGGTTGCAAGAAAACTCGGATTGCTGGAACAGGTTTAATATAGGAATTACAATATGTTCTAATTTCTATGGTGGTGACTATCGTTCGATGGGTGAAGCGAAAGTGAAGTCTGTTCCCGGCGTGTGCCATGTCAGCCGCCGCCGTCCGGTCGCCGGTGTGCGTCACGTCGTGCCGACTTAGCAGTATATTCGGGTCGCTAGGCTGATGCAATAGCTGCGTGGTGTTGGTTCATTTCCGATGGCTTGCGTAGGTACTTAACATCTCCCTCCCGAAGATCAGCGACTATTTGCAGATCTGTTCGAGAATAGCGCTGATAGTCTTGGATGAGCAGCGTCTGCGGGGTGGTGATTGACCTCGGCGTATGCGTCGCTGCTGGTTATTTCGTCGTTGGTTCGTTCTGGTGCTGTTTCCAATGTCCGCCGTCTCAGGTATCTTTGTAATGCGAACGCGATGCCAAGTGCGCCTGCAACCACTAGTGCTAGGTATAGTGGTGTGATGGTGTAGTACACGTTTTGAATCTCGGATGCGTTCAGGGTCAGGGGTGATTCCATGGATATCTCCTTGTTAGCAACGTGGAGGCCGCGGAGGTCAACGGAGTTGAGTGTTAGCCTTCTAGCTTCAGTTTTGTAGTTGGTTCCGTTGCTGAGTGGGATGTTCATGATTTTCAGTACTTGTCCTTTCAGTCGGTCGTCCTTGTTTGCCAGGGTTAGGTCTGGGGTTTGTATTTCACATCCTTTCGGGATCGTGATGAGATAGCTTCCTTGTACAGTGTTGTATTGAGTGTCGGTGCAGGACGAGCGGATTTTTGTGGGCACAGGAAAGCTTGTTACGTAGTGTCGGTCGTCGAGTGCTTCTACGGCTTCAGTCTTTAATTTGGTTACGACGAATTGGCAGGATTTGTCGATTTGCTGTGTGGTTATGAGACGGTGAATGCAGTCGCCTTGATTCTTGTAGTGTAGGTTGATGTTGTCCTCGCAGAGATAGTATTGGCTGGACTTCGGGCATTCTGCCGCTATGTACATAAAATCTTTCTCGTGAATTGCCAGGAAGGGATACGATGGAATTAGTACTTTGTTATACTTGTTGGGAACTATGGATAGTTTATAGAGGTCATAGGTATGGGGAGCGACAACCGGGAGCTTAAAAACCAATACTAAGTTTTGGTTGTTGTAGTAGTAGCCTGACTTAACTATGTCAAAATATTCCCTGAAGCTAATGTTCACTACGTGTTCTCTGCCATAGAGGGCATTTAACTGTTTTATCATTCTATTGAATACGTCTAGCTTGAACATAAGGAAATGTGTGCTTTTAGCTCGTATGAAAGCTAATAAATTTTCTAGTTTGTGCAATTCTTCAGATAATTATTCAATGTTATCCGCTAGCATTATTATATACTGGGCCAGATGGGCATACCTAACTATGTCTTTTTCCTGATGCATATTATTAATCATGATCTCATCTATGGTTGTTTTGATTTTATTCTGATTTTGGAGCAGCTTGTTGAGAATTTCCGAATTTTCAGACATCCAGTGTTCGTTTAGACTGACGCGGTTATTTAATTCTGTGACTATTTTGTTCTCATTTTCCCGCAGGGTTTTAATTGCACTGTCGTAGCGAATAGCGTCCGTATAATCGAGATTTCCGGAAATGCTCTTAACGACTGAACCTAATCCATCAATTAGGCCCCTTTTGACGCGATTGGACTGGAACAACTCTAACTGGTCGGACAACTGCGTAATTTTGTTATGAAGGTATTCGATATGTGGCTGATAGAGAGAGAGCGTTTTATTGTGAAACTCGGGTGTAATGCTGTCTAACTGTTTTCTTACTAGATCTATGTTACTACGAATAATGTCTAAGTTAACCGGTTGAATGAACGAGTGGTAATGTGAGATGACCTTTGTTTTTCCTAGCATAAAGGGTAGGATGCCTGGTCCGTTTTCCAGACTATTCAACGTTATGTCTTCCGCTTGCGCCAGGCTCAGGGCCAGGAGATAGATTCTGTAACAAACGGCTGCTGTTAGGTACCCGTTTCAGGCGAGATTTAGCGATGGGTCCACATTTCTTTTTGGTGTAGATATGGATTGGTAAGTCGGCTAGAACAGTATCGCGTGTAAATCTAGGGGCTAGTTTTTGACGGTTGGCCATTGGGTTCCGTAGGAAAACCTGCTGATCTGCGGAATTTTCTTGTTCAGGTTCCCTGTCTTTATTGATATTTTCGATAATTCGTGTGCGATCGTGCAGAGATGAGCCATTGATCATCTCGTAAACTCTTAGCATTTTATTACGATGTTCCTGTGTGTATGACTGTAGCATATTTTCGGATAGGTTGATATCTAATGGATCACGGGGGTCTAAATGTCCAGTAATTATGTCCAGAGGCCTGCATTTGGTGAAGCTGTGAATAGAGCTGTTGTAACCTAGGATTGCGTATGGCATTAAGTTCATAGCGGACTCTCCGCGGTGTTCCAATTTTAGAACACGTAAGTGTTCCAGAAGTGTGGAATGCAACCTTTCCACCATGCCATTTTCATTAGGTGTGCATGCTGAAACTTTGTGGTGTTGGATTTTATGGATTTTAACAAATTCTGAGAATAATTGATTTGTAAATTCTGGACCCCTGTCTGTGACTACCGTTAAAGGGAGTCCGTGGTGTGTACTTAGTGTTAAAAGGGCTTGTATGACGCTAACCGCTGTTGCGTCCCTTAGGTGATAGGCTTGGGCATATTTTGAAAAGGCATCAATGATTGTGAGGTATTTTTGTGTTTCGACACTCAGTAGGTCCAGATGTACTATTTCAAATGGTTTGGTTGGTGGTGGTACTATATTAAATTTTTGTTTCACGGGGTTCCTGTCATATTTGGCTTGACCACACACATCGCATTCGTTTATATATTTCGTTATGTGTTCCTTCATTTTTGGCCAGTAATACTTATTGGATAAAGACATGTAGCACTCATTAATTCCGCGGTGATTGGTTTTACCTTCGTGGTAGTTACGCATGATCTCCTGTTGTTTTAAATAGTCTTTGACATTCTCTAATTCTGTTTTTGTCAAGATTAGATCCATGGATGAACTTTTAAATTTGTTCTGAATAATGGGAATGATTTCGTACATGGCTAATGGAGGACTAATGAGAATACCGGTCTTTACTTTCGGGTTGATATACTCCTTCACGGCGTTTACGACATCCTCTTCGAGATTACCCTTGGAAATCTGAATGTGTGTTCGGACGTGTGACTCAAACGGTTTTGAAACTGAAGGGCGGCTCTTTACGTCATTGACCAATGAAAAAATGATTTGCCTATGGTATTTGTTAAGGGGAAAGTCAGTTATAGGGACTTCTAATATAGGTTTTTCAGCGTCAGTGTGGACTGTATCAGTCTTTGAAGCATCCAGTAGTGAGGGTGGTCCCTCGGTAGGGTTGGCTATGAGAGAGCTAGTCTCCTCGTTATGTAGTTCAATACGGGATAATGCGTCAGCGTTAGTGTTGTACTTTCCTTGTTTGTAGATTACTGAGAAGTCAAATTCGCTTAGTTTTAGTCGCCATCGAGTAAGTCGCGAGTTGGGTTCTTTGATGTTCATTACCCATTGAAGAGGTCTATGGTCCGTTACAATTTTGAACTTTCTGCCGAATAAGTATGGTCTAAAATATTTGGTAGCCCAGACGATTGCAAGTAGTTCCTTCTCGATGGTGCTATAATTGATTTCACTGCTGTTCAGAGTCCTAGAGGCATAAGCAATGGGCTTATCCGTACCTATGGTACCCTGAGATAGGACAGCTCCTATGGCTAGGTTTGACGCGTCTGTTGTTAAGATGAATTCTTTTGAAAAATCCGGATACTTTAAAATGGGGTCATTGACTAAGAGTGTCTTACACTTCTCGAAGCAGTTGGTGTAGTTTTGGTCTAACGTAATTTTTGAGCCTTTTTTTAAACATTGTGTCATAGGTTTTGTTACTTTTGCGAAATCGGGGATGAACTTTCTGTAGTAACCGAGAAGACCCAGGAATCTTTTAATTTCGGTGGGAGTCTTTGGAAGCGGGTAATTCTGTATTGCGGATATTTTGTCGGGATTGGGCTTGATGCCGTCTTTGCTAATGACATGGCCTAAGTAGGCTGTTTCGAGTTTGAGGAACTCTGACTTATCCATTTGGATTTTAAAATTGGATTCGCGTAATCTGTTGAATACTTTTTCTAAATTAACCATATGTTCTTGCAATGATGTGGAGAAGACGATGACGTCATCTAAATAGACGAGACATATGGTGTTCTGTAGGTCTCTGAGAACATTGTCCATTACTCGTTGGAAAGTGGATGGACTATTCTTCAGGCCCATGGGCATTCTCAAAAATTCAAAGTGGCCATGTTCTACTGTGAATGCTGTCTTTGGAATGTCTGCAGGATTCATCTCGACCTGGTAAAAGCCACTTGCTAAATCTAAAGTCGTGAAATACTGGCAGTTGCCTAATTTATCCAAAATGTCCGCAATGTTTGGTATGGGGTACTTATCGTCCAGGGTTTTCTCGTTTAGCTTTCGAAAATCTACTACTAACCGCCATTTAGTTTTACCTGAAGCGTCCGCCTTCTTAGGGACTACCCATATGGGTGAACTCCACGCGGATGCTGATGGTTGAATTATTTGCTGATCTAACATTTTACTGATCTGATCCTGTACTTCCTGCCTATGCACAAAAGGGTACCGATAACTTTTGGTGTATATGGGAATTTCGTCACTGGTCTTAATTGAGTGTTTTATTTTGTTGGTAAAAGTCAAATTTTCCCCGTCTAAATAAAATACGTCTGCATAGCGTGCACATAATAATTCTAAGTTGACGCGTTCCTCGTCATTCAAATGCTCCGTACGTAAGCGCGATAGCACTTCCTTCACGCGTTGAGGCACTTGCTCGGTGCGCGTGCACTCAGTATTATAAAGCTGCGCACACACGGGGCGGTCCATGGAGAAAATAACGTCGCTACGACCCGGGTTATGAACTTCTAATATACCTCGTTGGTTTTTTACAGTGGTTAGGCATTCGCTAATATGACAGTTGGATATAATCTGTTCCGGTATGATGACTTCTCCGTTTTGGGTATCGAATGGTAGTTTAACTAGTTTCGAAGAACCGGCGGGTATGATATCTTCGTACAGGTTGGCATTTCGCGAATCGTAGACCTGTATAGGATTTACCGCTTTCTTTGTTAATAATGACTTTGTTTTAAAATCGATGGTGGCTTCCCATTTGTCCAATAAATCCGACCCTATCAAGCCGTCGAAATAGTCGTGGAATTTATAAACAAAGAGTGTGACGCAATCCTTATCGTTCAATTCAGGGAAACAAGGTAGCGTTATCGAATAGTTGCTACGTGTTACTGCGTGTACATTACAAACTTCGAAAGGGTCATAGTTCAACTGCACGTGATTAAAATATGTTTTAACCGCGTTAGGACTAATGAAGGATTGGTTAGCGCCTGTGTCTATCAATAGTTTTAGGGGGGGGTCTCGAATTTGCAAATAGGGAAGTTGACGTTGTGTTTGAAGGTTAACTTCTATCTTGGTTTGTCTGATTCTTGGGGGTTCCGAAAATCCTCTTTTGAACTAGCTGGTTCAACCGATTCAAATTTTTTTGTATCGTTACCTACTTCGACTTGTGGGTGACACGCTTGATCGTAGTCGGTGTAGCAGTATCCTTCGTAATACTCATTAGGATCGTAAAAGATATAATTATCGGTGTCATATTCTTCGTGGCCGTAATAATTAGAGCAATCATTGAAATTCATTTCTCTACTCCCGAAGTTATTATTCGCCGGGGGATTACCAGACTTAGTCCAGTCGTGTCTTCCTGTTGCGTTGCTGGGTGGTAAAAGTCTCGGTACGAAATGGCTGACACCGCTCATAGGTTTAGGCTGTTGAAAGTTGCCGTGTGGGGCAATATTACGCGGTACGAATTTAAATGCATTATTTTGATTATAATTAGGAGGAGGGGCTCGAAACATTTGTTGCGTGCGCGACGGTCCAACTTGATTTTGATAATTAAAATTATTTCGCCACGGTACGGGTGCTTGTGGTATCGTTGGGTGACCCCATGGGCCCCTAGCGGGTCCGGGCACCCCAAAGGTGAACGGTCTAGGCTGTGGCATGTTAAAGCCTGATGGTGTAGGCAAGGGTCTAGGTGGCATATTTTGGGGTGTTGGTTTTTTATCCGAAATCTGGCTACTACGCTGCTGCAGGTATACCACGTTTTGTTCCTCATGAACGAACTCTAAAGCCTTTTCAATGCTTTCGGGTCGCATACACCTAATCCGTGAACCTAGTGGGTCCTTGAGCCCACGTACGAAGGCCTGTAAGGTCAATTTCTTGTAAAGAACCCGTTTTGCCTCTACAGTAGTTGCCACGTCTTCATGTAGTGAAACATACGTCATCAATGTGCTGAATAGGTTCTGACACCTCTCATAAAATTCCTGAGGGCTGTCAGACCCTTGTGACAGTAACGCTAGGTCATTATATAGTGCCGTTTCATCGCGTTGATCCGAGAAGTTATTTACAAGGGATTTGCGTATACCAGTCCAATCGGAGGGGATTCCATTTGAGTTGATCAATCGGGCCGCGGGACCAGTTACCTTGTTAAGTATACCGTTAATAAGAGCAACTTCCGAAAGTCTGTTAGGCGGGTTTGCTTTCTTTACGAATTCGTCCACCAGTTCGTCACATAACTGTATGAACCTAGTTAATACGTTAACACTACCATCGAACTCGGGCACCAATCGAAGGGCCTTAAAAATGCCGTCTAAGTCGGCCATTCTATCCTGTGAACTCTCTAACTGGACACTGGAGTCTAATGTAACTATCCTACTTAAATCTAGGGCACTATGCCTACTACTCTGCCTACTCTCTAACCTAACACTCCGCGATTCTCGTGGATGGAAAATCTTGGCAAATTTATGGGTACAGGGGAACTTAAGGACTAGGGAGAGCAATCCACTAAAAAGATTTTAGTGTACTCACATGAGTTGCATCTCGGTCTTCTCGCTGTATCGATGGCTGGATACCCTCGCTGCCGGTCACGACGTGTAGATCCGGATCCTCGAACGACAGCTCGCAGGTGGTGCGCGTCGTTCTTCGAGAATCCTACCGGCTGCGCCAATTATGTCGGGCCAGCAGGCAGGTTGCAAGAAAACTCGGATTGCTGGAACAGGTTTAATATAGGAATTACAATATGTTCTAATTTCTATGGTGGTGACTATCGTTCGATGGGTGAAGCGAAAGTGAAGTCTGTTCCCGGCGTGTGCCATGTCAGCCGCCGCCGTCCGGTCGCCGGTGTGCGTCACGTCGTGCCGACTTAGCAGTATATTCGGGTCGCTAGGCTGATGCAATAGCTGCGTGGTGTTGGTTCATTTCCGATGGCTTGCGTAGGTACTTAACACGCGTCGATCAAACTCAAACTCAATGCATATTTTCAAATAAAAATAAATAAATATTCAAAAATAAAAATTGGTAAAATCCTAATACTAACTTATTTATTACATCCATACTAATATTATAAATTCGAAAGTAACTCTGTCTGTCTGTCTGTATGTTACCTTTTCACGCCTAAACCACTGAACGGATTTCTATAAAATTTGGCAGAGAGATAGATTGCATCCCGGGGAAGGACATAGGATAGCTTTTATCTTGATATTTCCACAGGATCAACGCTTATGCGGGTAAAACCGCTGGGCGCTGCTAGTATATATTATATTATAGATATTTTATATTATAACTGAGAAAGTAAGTTTGTTACCTTTTCACGCCTAAACTACTGAACCGATCATCCTGAAATTTTGCATATACGTTGTCAGGTGTACAGAAACAGACATAGGACCTTTCATCCCGAAAAAAGTGCTGCTCCCGAGGAAAACAACAATAACGTTATTAAGATAATAGATGGCGCCACGTGTCTTTCGAACGGGTTTGACACTCACGCGGGTGAAACCGCGGAGCGCTGCTAATAATGAATAAGAGTATGATGTTTGTAAGTGTTTTTGCTGGTTATATCAATAGTTTTTGATAAATAGGCTCGAGCAAGTTAAACCGCTGGTCTCGGCTGTCTTTCATGGATCTTTGACGGTTTTACGGGTCGTCCGAAGCCCAAAGTCTGACAAACCAAGGAATATCGTGTTAACCAGATACTGGGTAGTGGAGGTCAGATAGGCAGTCGCTCCATGTAAAATACTGGTATTCAGCTACATCCGGTTAGACTGGAAGCCGACCCCAACATAGTTGGGAAAAGGCTAGGCAGGTAATGATGATGAGTTTCCGACAAAATGGCAGGGTCTCATCGGGACAGACGGACATGACGAAATTATAAGTGTTCCATTTTCGCTATATGACTACGGAACCCTAAAACGCCGCCAGACAACGCGACCTTTTTGTTATATCATTCATGAAATACGCCGACACATTGTCTAAATCACAACGCCTCTTTTATGTCGGCACAGTCGGTCAAAAAGTGACAAGCTTTAGAAGCGCTTCCGTTGCGACGCGGGGCTGTTTTGACGTACGAGCGAGTACGTATGGTGTAAGGCATGGGCGGTAATGATTTTATGTGTTGTATGGGCGGTGTTGCTTTTTGATTGCTCCATCATCTCCCACTGTTGCATGCGACATGTGGCAGGTTGATGCAAATAACAGACCAGATTAAATTTGTTATGTGAACTGTTAATTGATTGATTTATTTATTTTTATTGTTTTTGACTTATTATAATGGAATGTAATTGAATTAAGTAAATGAAATTGTTAGTAATTGGATCGAATTCAATGTTGTGTATGTAATGTGACTGTGTGAAGGTATTATGTGTTTATATTATGAGTTTTTTATTGTGTTTTGTGTTTGTTTTATATTATTGTGGTTTATGTTATACTTGAATTAAATTGGTTTTTTTTTTACTATTTCAATAACATAACGCAGCGCTGGGGCTCTGTCTCGTATAGGGTCTTAGCATTATGCTGAGCTTTGGCCGTTTTGCGTAGATGTGACGCATACTTTCTCCCAAATTGTTATTTTTTGTTTTTCTGTTGTTTGTGTTTTTTTATTTTTATGCGTCATGTTTGCCGCAAATAAACGTATTTTCTTTCTTTCTTTCTAAATAAATTGTGGAAAAAAGTAGTTACATGGTTAACGAACCGCATCGTAAATTATTAACTTTAAAAACAGTTATCAACAAAAATATTTGGTTGACACTTCAGTTAAAAAAATCGTAATAGTGGTGATTAAAATAATACAAACTCATGACTATTAAGTACATGAAATGCTGAAACTGCATCATTTTTTTTTTCAAAATATTTTTTTTTAATAAAAAAGTTGTCTTACTCGCGGGCATTGAAGATATCAGACTTTAAATTGAGATTGAAACATATTTACAACACAAAAAACCCACATAAGATTAAGAAGTACTGTTTGTATGTGATATTATAATATATTAGTGTCTCCAAACAAAGCCGTCATGCACAGCTGTGTTAATATTAATATTTGCCCAATAATATCTATATACGAGTATATAAAATTCAAAGTCCTGACTGACTGATATATCAACGCACAGCCTACACCGCTGGTCCTAGAGACATGAAATTTGGTGGGTGTGTTCTTTGTGAAGAGTAGGTATCCACTAAGGACGGAGTTTCCGAAATTCCACCCCTGAGAGGGTGAATGGGGGAAGGGTGAAATTTCACGGGGGCAGAAGCTAGTCGCTCATAACTTGCACCCCACAAGTTAGGGGAACGACTACCTTCCCATTGTTATGAGTTATCCAACAAACAAGCTATGTATGAAATCAATAGATACATGTATAAACATAGTACCTATGACATGTAAGAATAGGGATGTTTTTACATTATAGGGCGACTTGTACAGTCGGGGAAGTTATTTGGTAAGCAAATTGACTACTAACCAAATTGACCGTAGGTATATCCAAATCACAAGATTCATTCTTTGATAGTTGTAAGAAATAGGTATCATCATCATCATCATCTGCCGAGCCCTGTCCTAACTATGTTGGGGTTGGCTTCCAGTCTAACCGGATTCAAACTGAATACCAGTATTTTATATGGGACTGCCTATCTGACCTCCAAAACCCAGTAACTGGGTAATACGATACCCCTTGGTAAGACTGGTTGTCAGAATTTTGGGCTTCTGACGACCCGTAACACGTCATAACACGGCAAATTGACGTAAGGTGTCAATTTGCTTAACCATTAGTTTCTCTGTCTGTATTATACTTATTTATATGACGCATTGTGTTGTGTGTTATTCATGAGGATATACTCAATTTATTTATTTATTCTTTAACTAAAACGGTTTACAACCAATTACAGAAGTTAAAGACAGTTTACACATAGGTACACATAAAACATTAAATATAAAATCAAATAAAAAGTTAACAACACTTTCATACATCTCTCTCACATTACTTCTGACATGCCGACAAAATCTTCGTCCATTCGTCCGCTAACAGATCGTTTGTTGGATTAGAGTCCAAGAGATCATTAAGTGCGGCCAGAGTACGTGGTACTGGGGACTTAATAGCACGCGCAACTGTGCGACATGGAGGCACAGCAAACAGCCTGTGCCTTCTGCCGCGGCAGTAGTTGTCTGGCACAAAGAAACGAGTCAGAACAGCATGTAGATCAGGCGCGTCAATATTGCCACGGCGTCAATATTGTCAAATGATCGTATGGCGCAGTTTAGCAGTCCACCCCGATACCACCTAGCTGCTAGCAAATATTTTTACCACGGCATGAACTACGATGATAAAGTTAGTGTCAAACTCAAACTCATAGAATTTATTTCAAACCAGCTGCGCCCCGCGGTTTCACTCGCGTACAATGCGCGCCACGAAAGATGAGACTTGACCCCGCCTCCCCGCTCTTTCCGCCGCCCCTATGACGTCCGGTCCCGTCCCGCACTCAGACCTCATACCGCTAAAGATACCTAAAATCGTGTACTGAGCAAGTCAAACCACGTGGTGTGTCAAGTCTCATCTTTTGTGACACGCATTGTAAATGTCGATCCCGTGAGAATATCGGGATTAAAAGTAGCCTAAATGTAACGCAGGTTGTCAGCTACCTCCATATAAAATTTTATCAAAGTTGGTCCAGCCGTATAAGCGTGAAGAAGTAACAAATAGGGATGTTACGGAGCTTCGGTTCCGATTCCGAAAAGTCGGAACTTCCGATTAATTTTACACCTCCGATTCCGATTTCGGTTCCGATAATTTTGAATCGGAGTTAGACCGAAGTTCGAAACGCAGCGATATACGTGACTAGAGCGCCTACAAAAAAGTTTTAACTTGTCACCAGGGTAATGTTTGTTTAAGGCTCGTACACACAGGCGCGACGCGACACGCGACACAAAGGCACCGCAAGTCGCGCGACGGGCGGTGCCTTTGTGTCGCGCGCGATTCGCGTCGCGCGTCGCGTCTGTTTGCAGGAGCCGTTATTTTATACACGCTCGCGGTCACAAAGTCTCAGTTTATTGTTTTGTTTGTGGATGTTAGAAGAAATAGAAGAAAGATGTTTTAAGGGGAGGCCCCTTAACACATCTTTCTTCTACTCCGCCCCGGTTCCGGTTCCGATTCCGGTTCCGATTCCAGTTCCGATTCCGGTTCCGGTTCCGATTCCGATCAATCAAATTTAAAACCTCCGATTCCGGTTCCGGTTCCGGTAAAACGACATCCGTAACATCTCTAGTAACAAACATATAAACACACACACTCACTCGATATACGGAGATACGGATACGGAGTCGGAAACACCCGCAGCTCTGGCTTAGACTACGGATTTTGTGCTTGAAGAGCTCTCTGAGATGAGGTAGTCAAACACAGACCTAATGTTATTTTTCTTTGTTGCAGGAGTGTCCTGAAGGTGTAGTCCAAGAAGAATCTTTTAAAGACATCTACGCGAAATTCTTTCCTCATGGCAGTAAGTATTAAGGCTCTTTCAAACAGGCGCGACACGCGATAAAATCGGGCGACACAAAGGCGCCACAAGTCGCGCAACGAGCGGTGCCTTTGTGTCGCGCACGAATCGCGTCGCGCGTCGCACCTGTTTGCAGGAGCCTTTAAAAATATTATCGGTAGCACTTCCTTTAACCTTCCCTACACAACGTGGAGACGACAATAAATGAAAACACAGACAATAATAACGCATAGGATTATTTTGAAACTATGAAATAATACCTAACATTGAAACTAAAAAGTGATTTTTTCAATCAAACTAAATGTTAGTGTTGGGCTGATTGTGGGTTTTGCCAATTTTTGATCAGTACGGGCTATATTTATTGACTTAACTACTGGATATTTTTTGTATGCGGACTGGGAACGTCATTAAATAGACGAAGTTTAATTTATTTTCGTATCCAAATCGTCTCCACCATTATGATGGAATAATCGTGATTATTTTTTCGAATTTATTGCAAATGCTGTGAGTTTTGCATTATAAATAACAAACGCGGCAAGGAATTTAAAAAACTGGTCAAGGGCTGTCTCAGTTGCATTTTTAAGGAACTAAGAATGTTTTTTTCAAAACTGCCATTATTTTGTGGGTACGTTTCTTTTTAAGGCTCCGTACCCAAACGGTAAAAACGGGACCCTATTACTAAGACTTCACTGTCCGTCTGTCCGTCGGTCACCAGGCCTTAACTCAAGAACCGTGACATCTAGACAGTTGAAATTTTCACAGATGATGTATTTCTGTTGCCGCTATAACAACAAATACTAAAAACAGAATAAAATAAATATTTAAGGGGGGCTCCCATACAACAAACGTGTTTTTTTTCGGCGTTTTTGCCTTGTGGTACGGAACCCTTCGTGTGCGAGTCCGACTCGCACTTGGCCATTTTTTTTTCTTTCTTTCTTTCAATTAGGTACTTCTTCTTTTCTTTCTTTCAATTCTTATTTCTTTCTCTTTTTTTCGCAATGAGATCGCAGTTCGTACCGTTATAATGTCTGTTGTATCCCATTGTCCATCCTTCCAGTGTAGAATATCTTTCAATACCTGAATCAGTTGATTAAATTACCTGTATTCAATGCTAAACGTTTTGTTCCAGATTCCGCTCTCTATGCCCAT
Organism: Luperina testacea; assembly: GCA_927399505.1. Classification (NCBI taxonomy): domain Eukaryota; kingdom Metazoa; phylum Arthropoda; class Insecta; order Lepidoptera; family Noctuidae; genus Luperina; species Luperina testacea. The sequence continues at coordinate 1,505,926 of OV656785.1, read as the reverse complement.
TATGTGTTCAAAGCCTTTGACGTGAATTGCAGCGGCGCTATCAGCTTCAGAGTGAGTATCATTCATTCATTCAATTGGTCATTCAGTAAGACTGAATATCAAAATACGATGCTACCGTCCTGTGCTTGATAGTGTCTCAAGAATGTTTTGAATTCAAAGTGATCCTACGAATCTGCTACCTAATGAGGGTTTTCGTGAAAATTTACGACACCAGTTGGCACCACCTGTGACAAGAGGTCTCCCAATACAAAATATATGATGACGTTCATCATTCGATTCATTCATTCGTTCATCATTCAGTCATTACTAAAGAAAATATAGGCTCTTCGACAGATGCCTGGACCTGACGTGTCAGTGCTGCCACCTAGCGAACGTCATTTCAGAAAACCCTCATTGCGTAACACATTATTAATCTCAATATGAATCATTTTGAAGGATATTGATAATTCTTTGCTCTATTCCTACCGGATTGAGACTTATGCGGGTGAAACCGCGGGGCAAAGTTAGTCGCAAATAAGCAAGCGTGGCGGTCAAAGCTTTCGTTTCTTTTCTGTATGACAAGAGTCCTCTGCCCAGTAGTAAAGATAGAAAGCTTAAAGTTCAAGTAAACGGCGTAAACTCAGTAGGGTCTGGAATAGCAATGGGCGTTCCTCAAGGTTCTATATTGGGTCCATTCCTCTTTTTAGTTTACATTAATGATTTACCCCAATTACTTCAAAATCAACCGAAGATGGTGTTATTTGCAGATGACACCTCATTGATCTTTAAGATAGACAGACGGGCACAAAATCTTGACGACGTGAATAACTCTATTCTTCAGGTCCAAGATTGGTTTACGGTAAATAATTTGGTACTAAATGAAAAGAAAACTAAATGCATTAGATTTAAATTACCTAATGTTAGTAGTAGTGAATATGACATCATACTGAATGGAGAAAAACTGGAATTTGTTGATCAAACTGTTTTTCTGGGAATCACGCTAGACGACAAATTACAATGGGGACCTCACATAACATCTCTTGCGGGGCGGCTTAGCTCGGCCGCTTATGCTGTTAGAAAGATAAGACAATTAACTGATGTAGAAACCGCGCGTCTAGTCTATTTTAGCTACTTTCACAGCATTATGTCGTACGGCATTTTACTATGGGGTCGAGCTGCTGACATTGAATCCATCTTTATTTTGCAAAAAAGAGCTGTCAGAGCCATTTATAATCTACGTCGCCGCGAATCTCTCAGAGAACTTTTTAAAAGGATTAATATTATGACGGTACCTTGCCAATTCATTTATGAAAATATTATGTATGTAAGAAAAAATCTACATCTTTTTAATAAAATAAGCGATAGACATAATTTTAATACTAGAAATAAAGATAAAATACATCAACCATTTTTCAGATTAGCCAAGGTACATACATCTTTTATGGGGTACTGTGTTAAATGTTACAATAAAATACCATGTGCTATATTGCAGTTAAATGAAAGAAAATTTAAAACTCACATTAAACGTACACTTTGTAAACAAGCATACTATAAATTAGAAGATTATATCCAAGATAAGAACGCTTGGAAACATGCTGGTCCTGCTCCATAGGACAATCTGGAGCCTAGACAAAATCAAACTGGTTGCGAATTTAATTGTAAATTTATACTTTTTTTTGACATTGATTTACATTCTGTAACTACTTTAACTCACACCCTGACTTATTACTTGTTATATTTTTTTTTTTTTTTTGAAAATCGTTTACCTTTGCCATGTTTGTAAATATGTGAGCACCATGTATCTATCAGATAATTAATTTATATATGTCATGGTTTCATTTTTAAGTCTTTTACCTATTGTGGTATAGTAATTTTATTTTAGGTGCATCGTGTTCACATATTATTATTATATAATTAATGTATGCAAAATTTTGTAAAATATTTTAAAAGAGTAACGGTGGAGTTTCTTGCCCGTTCTTCTCCATACGAAAACTACCTTTTGGAATGGGCGACTAGAATCAATTCTATTTTTTTTGTAATTTCTGACGTTCAAAAGTGCCTTTTATGTGCCTATTTGAAATAAATGCTTTGACTTTGACTTTGACTTTGAGTAATGTGGAAAATTGTATAGGTACTAACTGTTTTATGTGAAACTATCATGTCAAATAGTTATTAAATTCAGTTGCCTAGATACATTTTGTATTGAAACAACTAAAACACTGGTACTATGTGCGGTGCACGTACATCGATTTAGTTGCTGACAATGCGACCTCAATTTATATACAATAATATTCACTGTACATTAAAGTTAGTTGACATATTGCAATCATCGCGATTGACCCAGATCCAACTTATACTACTATATTTTGTAAGAAATAAACTATTTCTAGTGATCAACCGTCAATTCACCAAAACTCTAACTAGCTCTGAGCCATACATAAAATTGGTCCTTCGAGCCGGATCTCTCGCATCTCGATTTTTTTATTCTAGGTATTAACCTAAATGAGTAAGAAATGAATCATTCTTATTGGTTCATTCATTCTTATTTCTTACTCGCAGCGCCCCGCGGTTTCACCCGCACTTTCGCATTTATAACATTAGTATGGATCGTAGGATAGTAGAAAGGACAATACGTACATACATTGATTGGATAAAAAAACAGGATACATATATATACAGTGTGTAGGAACACAGTCATGATACAAATGAAAATTTGTTCCAGTAATAAGACTGGAACCGAGCTTACGTGATTCAGCGGCACAAACCGACTGGAGCCCGGTATAACTGATTCAACGTTACCGACCCGACCGTGACGGTTCATTTTCATTCACTGTTCTGAAAGGGCGCAAGGTGCTCCTACAGAAGTTTTCACTATATTTCATACATTTACTCTACCGCATACCATTCACTCATACATTTTATCGAGCGAAAGCAACCGTATATTTTTATGTATCCTCAGACAGATCCAGAGACTGCAGAGATATCGATATAAAAAGAAACGGCGAAGCTATGTGTTTGTGTTATGTTGATGTAACGACACCAAAAGCAATCGCTAGCTCGAACTTTGAAAGTAACGTTAGACTAGAAAAACTGTGGAGTTGAATTGATTTTATTAACTGCACTAGAGAAGTGAAATATTAGATATTTGCCGTGAGTTTAGGAACATAATTCAGGCACTTATGTGAGTAACAAGAGGCCTTAACACGAACGCTTGAAGTACACGTAACATGAAATGCAAACGATTTTAATATTGAAAGTACTTCTTTCGCATATATACTCCTCATTTACTTTTACTTCTTCATACTTACGGGCGATACTAATTGTTATTGCCGCGTAAATTTAAACAAAAGCTATGGGATAGTTGAATTTTTGATAAAAAAATAGATTTGCTTAAAAGGCTTGAAATAACAATTTTGTTGAAGGTTAAAGAAGCAGTAATAGGTTATGTCGATATGAATTTTCGCAAAAACACGTAACTTCAGATTAGTCACTTGTCGGGCGCCACTTGAACCATTACTTTTCTTTTTTCGGTCCCACGTTGGGCGCCACTTCAACTTTTAGTTTTTTTACTACCATTATATTTGCGTTTTTGCCTTTTAGGCACTAGAACGGAACTCTCTTACGTCCGATTTTAACCTTTTTTAATTCGGAGAGAACTATATCTTGGATTCGGAAGGGATGTATTAGACTAACGCTTTACCGCTTAAGTGGCGCCCAACATGGGACGATCAGACAAACTCAAAAACCAAAATTAAAATCTTAATATTTTACATGGGCACTTATGAAACGTCAGAAGCTAGGTGCACGGTTCCAATTGGTCGTTTCCTATGGAGAAGAGCCGGCAAGGAACTCCACGGTTACTATTTTAAAAATAATTGGCTTTTACAATGTTTTCAAATTACAATGTTAATAGGTATCAAAAAAACAGTGTAGGCCTGTCACCTGCTGACCTACCCGGAATAAAATAGAAAATGGTCTACACATCTACTCTACAAGGCCTAAACTAAACTAAAGTGTGTTTTCGCGAAAATACATTTGCTATCGACGTATGTCTTCGTACCTTTCGAAATGTGTATTTTGACTGAGGGTCCATTTTTTATGTCGTGAAAATGCGACATTACTTTTCTTTTAAGTCCCACGTTGGGCGCCACTTCACCTATCATGTTCTTACTACCGTCATAATTGTAAAAATAATATTATTTTTTTACTCAACTCCTTAGGTTCTATATCCGGCCATTCTCGAATACAACACACGCTCTAATATTCTTGTTTTGATCATAGATTTCTATCATGATATTCTCATTCCCCATGTATACAGGGTGTTACACTTTATTATTATACGAGAAATTTATAAGAATAACAAACCTATTTGTTACGTAGGTTTACATGCGTATATGCGTTAATGTGTAGTAATGTGTTTGGTAACCAAGCCCAGTGTCAACATAAGGGCTGTAGGTTTGATTTCCGTACGGAACAAATATTTGTATGGTCTATATATAGATAGTTGTTTGGGTTCCCAGAACAACACATATTGGGAATTAAAGGCCTATTCTTGTTATTTACTTCTCAAAGATCGATGCTGAGTGTCTTTGGTTTGATTCCCAGATGTGCCAGAGTTATTCGGTTTTTTGTTGGTTTTTCTAAGAGACTGTGACCTCTGAGTTTGTTTCAGTCTTTCTTTGCAGAGTAGTCGGTTACGAAACGCCGAACTACATAGTCTAGTTTTATTTAAAACATAATTTTATTATGACTTATAAAAGTGTTTTTTTTTTTTAAAAAAAACAATATTAAAAAAATAGCAGAATCAAAATAAAAAATCCAAATATTTTATTTCACATAAACCTACATGGGCACTTATGAAACGTCAGAAGCTAGGTGCACGGTTCCAATTGGTCGTTTCCTATGGAGAAGAGCCGGCAAGAAACTCCACGGTTACTCTTTAAAAAAACAATTGATTAAATTTTACAATGTTTTCAAATTACAGTGTTAATATAGGCCTGTCATAATCTCTCTCTCTTTTCATTAATCCTGAATCCACCCACTGCAAAGTCCTCTATTACACGCCATTGGGTACCCAGCCAATACGTTGGGTTTTACTTACAAAAAATGTTGAGAAATTTAATTTTTAGCCCGGTGTCTGAATTTGTTCTCAGTTGTACCCAATGGCAATAAATCGACGGTCCACTACTAAGTACGACGTTAGCTGCGCGGTTCATTTGTTTATCAGCCACGCATCCGTGCGTAGCGTGGCTGTGGGTCGCAGTGGTCGATCCTACCCACATTGTCATACCAAGCTAAGCTAAGTACACGAGAGTATATTCAGTAGTTTCTACGCTCATATGTTCACATACTCAGCGTATAATTTGCCCACTGCTGGGACACAGGCCACCTCTCTGCGAGAGGGAGTGGGTCTTAATCTACCACTCTGGCCCAGTGCGGGTTGGTAGATGTCACATGTCTTCGAATTTTTGGTTCTAGGACATGCCGGTTTCCTCACGATGTTTTCCTTCGCCATTTTAAGAACAGCCTATTACAAGAGACTTATAACTAGTGAAAAGTTGAAAACCAGCGTCAGGCACTAGTTGTCTGGCATTTTTGCTGAACTGGGCCTTTTTGTGAGACTTACTTTCCTGCTAATTTCTTAAATCGGAGTTTACACTTTACATTTGATCTTTATTTATTGTTTTCATCTGATGTACGAGTATGAATCTGGTGTAGTGTGTCTTTTAGTCTGTGCTAAATAAATGTATTTTGTTTCTTTATTTGAATTAGTTTTCTAGACACTTTAGCCTACCCCCTTGGGGAATACAAGCTAATCTTGAGAAACAAACTCAGTAACTTTTATGTTCTCTTACATTTATAGTGTGAGCCTCAGAAGTAAAGGTCCGAAGCGGCGGTAACATCAACGATATAATTATATTAAATAGCTTCACTTGTGGGCCACGGGGCTTCACTAGAGGGGTTCGTGGCTAAATTATAACAGCCGCACAGGTCGGTCAGGTTAAGCTACGCTTGCCGCGGTTGGTCTGTGGATGGGTGACCATCTTTACATACTGAGACCCTTCCGTGTTTCGGGAAGCACGTTAAGCCATTGGTCCCGGCTGTCATTCGAGGATCTTTGACGGCGTAGACGTCCTGTTACACAGCGTAGCGTACAAACTACAGCGTAGCTACCCTGCTACACGGCGTAGCGGACTTACTACGGCGTAGCCATCCTGCTACACTTTGTAGCGGACTTACTACGCTGTAGCTATCCTACTTAGAGCGTAGCTAACCTGCTACGGCGTAGACGGCCTGGTACATGGCGTAGCGGAAGGTGTAGCTATCCTACTATAGAGTGTAGCTAACCTGCTACGGCGTAGACGTCCTGGTACACGGCGTAGCGGACTAGCTACAGCCTAGCTATCCTGCTACACGGCGTAGCGGACTTACTACGCTGTAGCTATCCTACTTAGAGCGTAGCTAACCTGCTACGGCGTAGACGGCCTGGTACATGGCGTAGCGGAAGGTGTAGGTATCCTACTATAGAGTGTAGCAAACCTGCTACGGCGTAAACGTCCTGGTTCGCGGCGTAGCGGACTAGCTACAGCGTAGCTATCCTGCTACACGGCGTAGCGGACTTACTACGCTGTAGCTATCCTACTTAGAGCGTAGCTAACCTGCTACGGCGTAGACGGCCTGGTACATGGCGTAGCGGAAGGTGTAGGTATCCTACTATTGAGTGTAGCGAACCTGCTACGGCGTAGACATCCTGGTACACGGCGTAGCGGACTAGCTACAGCCTAGCTATCCTGCTACACGGCGTAGCGGACTTACTACGCTGTAGCTATCCTACTTAGAGCGTAGCTAACCTGCTACGGCGTAGACGGCCTGGTACATGGCGTAGCGGAAGGTGTAGGTATCCTACTATAGAGTGTAGCTAACCTGCTACGGCGTAGACGTCCTGGTACACGGCGTAGCGGACTTACTACGGCGTAGCTATCCCACTATAAAGCGTAGTAGGTTCCTATGGAGAAGGACGGGCAAGAAATTTAATGGACACTCTTTTAAATTATATTGTTACAAAAAAAATAGAATAGGTTTTGTTAAGGACTGCACAGAAAACACTGAATCTCGTCCCACACGTCGTTCGTGTCGTCGGCGGTCGTCGTTCCTCGTCGTGAAACTACGGTGACTGCGCGGGATTAACCGTAGTTTGACCGGAGCTTAAGGGGATTACCTCGCTCAAATCCTGAAAATACCATGTGTTTAAAGAAGTTTGTAGATGAATCCTTTTGTGCGTTTTCAATATAAAAAATATATGTTAAACAAATAAAGTTTAAAATTTCATCACAAATAAAGTTTAAAATTTTAATAAACTTACTCAAATTTTATCAAAAAATCGTAACAAATAGGTCCTTTTTCAACCTAAATTGAAAATTTTCTCTATAACGGCTCAATAACTCGGCATGAATTTTGCACCAAAAAATACGTAATGACGTATTTTAACAATGTGTATTGATTTTTTTTCTCTTATTTCTTTTAATATTTTAATAAAATCCGAAATTTCGCGAAAAGCACTATGTCACTCCCGCACTCGTCCCTCTCTCTCTCGTCGTTTCGTCGTAAGTTAGTACGGGGCAGCATGCTCAAGGTCATTGGACAATGTAATGCCCTTAAGGCTGACATTTTAGGTCAACTCTAACTTAGAGAGATGATTTTCAATGTTGTAAATACATATATGGTTGCAAATCATATTTTAATCAACATACAACCAGACACTGACCTGCAAATTTTAAGAAACGTAAAAACAAATAATTTCGCGGGTTACTTAGCGCATCCCTCTTAATTGAAATATACAAACAAACACAACAGGAATAAATCAGACAAGAGAACACGGTTTACTTGGCAAGATGAGAGACCACAAAACGTTAGTTCCTGTTTGTGACGTCAGACTAAAATTTATGACCACCATAAAACGCTATTCGTCGGTAGGTGAACAATAAGAATTACCAAGAGTTGCTCAAATCTTTGGAAACAAGCCAGGAAGGGGAAAATTTTATTTTATGATATCAAATCGATGGCATTTATTATACGAGATTGAGAGATTGTGAAAACTGATCTGGCTGTGTTGGCTTTTTGGTAAATAAAATTTTGTTATTTTGGGTTTTGACGGTGTGGATGACGCAGCGTTTAAGAGATTGGTTAAATGATAAATGATTTTATTTCTGTAAGGAGGTTTGCACAAACACTTTTACACGTCAATCATAAATTTTTTAAACTAGATGAGGTCGGCGTTTCCTATCTGAATACTCTGAGAAGAAAGGCCGAAACAAACTCAGAGGTCATAGTCTCTTTTAAAGTCCAGACATAATCTTGGTCAAGTTATATGAAGACCATGTAGGTCGATGTCTGAGATGGTCTTTTGAGGAAAGAACCACACAGATTGAGAGGACCTGTCCAGTCAGTGCACGCATTTGTCAGAAATCATGCAGCTCAACTCAAGACTTAAGGAGCTCAACGATTCGACGAACAATACCAAAGAAAGGACATTTGGGTAGGCCACATAAATTACTCAAACTGCCAGACCATAGAGAGAATAATAATAAATATAAAATGCCTAAATTAATTGACCCACATCGTCTTCATATTCGCAATAATTAAAATAATATAATACTTTAAAAAGTAAGCAAATGTCAGTTAAAAAAAAAAATCATTAATGTCAATGTGTATATAAAAAAAAAACATCAAAAACACTCAAAATGCAGAAATTGGAAGCAACTCAATCCCAAGCCTTTGTATCCTCAATATAATCTTTAACGGTATAAAAGGCTTTCTGGCACAACTTACGTTTAATGAACGATTTAAATTTATTAAGGCTTAGATCTTGAACGTGGCTTGGTAGTTTATTATAAAAGTGTATACATTGGCATCTGAACGAGCCACCTATTTTCTTGAGCCTTGTTGTAGGTACAACATATTTGTGTTTGTTTCTAGTATTTATATTATGGATAATATAAATACTTTCTCTATATATAAATACTTTCTCTTTTTTTTTTCTGGTTTCTGTGCTACAAGGTCACAGGTTTGATCTTGTCTGAGTCTCCAACAGACACAAACTACAATGTAAAATTAAATTAGCTAACAAAACTCCATAAAGGTGATGAGTATCGATAAAACACAATGATAAAACAAAAAAAAATGATGGTTGGGGTTCACCTGCATCCAGTTAGACTAGAAGCCGACCCCAATATAGTTGAGATAAGGCTAGGCAAATTTATTTCATTTTGTATGTAGATAACCAACACGTCTTTGGAGTCCCGCTAACTAATTTAATTTGACCTTGTATAAGAGCTCATGCAGCCATGATAAAAAATATTAGCCAGTAATAAAGTGATAATAAAGCTGACTACACGTACATTTAAGTATCACTTGCCGTGGAGGCAATTTTAAATGTTGCAAACAGTATTAAATTGGTGCAAACACATTAAGCCTCTCTACCACTTCGCTGACTGGCTTATTACCTATATTTTTACGACGGCATTGCGCTAGATTCTAAAATACAGTACCCGGCGATAAATATTGCACATCGACCTTTGGAAAGAGACAATCGGCTAATTTCGGCTTCATAGAGCGTTATCTACTGTCGCACGAAATACAAACAGTCCGGTATCTATTAGGAGCTGTTAAAACAATTATGATTTGCTTCTTTTGATAATTATTTTTATTCTTTGTATAAAATGGTTTTGTGTAAAAAGGTCGATGTGCAATATTTATCGCCCGGTACTGTACCTTGTAGGAGATACGAGAGAACTGGGTTGTGGAGGTCAGAAGGCCAATTTACGCAATTTAAAATGTTCAAACTCAGCCGCAGTCTAATCCCGACGAAAATCAATGTCAAAAACTTGGCAAAAATATAGGGAAATAAGAGGTATTTTTGACAGATTGAGACTGATATCAAGACTGGAAGTTCTTACTGGCAGTCGCTCCATTTAAAATACTGGTATTCAGTTGCATCTGGTTAGGGGCTGTTCATTTATTATGTATGATGTAAGACAATTTCAACCAATTTCTGACCCACCTCCCCCCTCCGTGAGACCTGAATAAACCCCTCTCCCCCCTTTGAATATTACGTAAGATTAGTATCTATCGAAATTACAAAGAAAATATAGCAATAATTTATAAAACATAATTTTTGTTTACTTTGTGATCTTATGTAAGAATTATTCTTACCTCCCACCCCCATGTAAGAAAAAATAAGACTTTTTTTATAGGCCCCAATTTTTTTTACTAAACACCCGTCGCGAATCTGAAACAGCTATTGCCACGATTATTTTTATAGGCGCTTTTGAATTGTCAAAATTAAATAGTCGGTCAGTTAGAAATAGCTAGTTGCAGTAGTTGCCCATTCCAAAACGTAGATCTCTATAGAGAAGAACGGGCAAGAAACTCCATGGACACTCTTTTAAATCAAGATATAACAAAACCCTGGGTACATTATTCTTGTTGCTTCTATATGTGAGAACAATGTAAAAAAAAACAAATGAAGAAACAATTCTAAATTTAAAATAAGCTCTGGCAGTTAAGAGATGACCAGTCTCAACTGACGGCGCCCGTTAACGAACATGACGAGTGGATTAACACCAACCAGCTCAACCATTTTGTAGAAAGAGGGAGTCCACCTGTGTCTGCGCATAAATTTGTGCACTATAACATCTCCCACGCCGATGGCTGGTCTCCACTGACATTGGTCGCGACCTGGAGGACTTTATACCTTACCGTTCACCTCATTCAGTGACATCTACCAAATCACAGCTCAGCATTTCAGTTCAGCTTTCCTGAACTAGATAATAGAAGTGGAAATTCAAAACTTATTAGATATTATTGTGCAGTTAAATTGGGTGCCAGCCACCGGCGAAGTTTAGCCGAGAAACCAATTCGAAAATTATTAATGGTCTGCAAGTTTTCAACTGAAACTTTTCAAATTATCCCCTCTTGGTATTTTTCCAATGATGTACTTTTTGATATTTTTGCGGTTGATTCATTGTCTGTTGTTAATGGGCTATCTTGAAGATAATCATTGCGTCATCATCTGCCCAGCCTTTCCCCAACTATGTTGTGGTCGGCTTCCAGTCTAACCCGAGATGAATACCCGTATTTTATTTACATGGAGCGACTGCCTATCTGACCAGCCAATTTCACGATACTCCTTGATAAGACTGGTAGTCAGACTTTTGCTTTATGCCATCCAATAATTAAAAAAAACTACAGTAAGCCCTTACTAAAATAGTAATACGGTCTATATTACCCTGGCATATACGACAGTCTGTGAGAAGGTTACATGCTAATAGGTTGTTCGGTCGATTTCCGCTTCAGAACGAAAATAAGTGTAGCCTTCGGAAATAGATGTCTGTGTTTCAGTCTAGTTCATGTTTTGTGAAAACAGGCTGAAATACTATCAGATTGGGGTTGCTTTCTTGTATTTACATACACCCTTAAAAATAATATCACGCTTGTATTGTATACATACAGGGTGACTTGAAATTTGACGTATTCCTTTCAGGACGTGATTTTGCAACAATTGAGCACTCCATAAAGCATTTCATGGGATTTAAAAATACCTACTCCATTTTCATGTATTTTTGAAAAATTCCTAGAATTCGTCACTAAATATCAATTTTCTCGAAACTCTTAAATTGAACGGCGAACATTGTTTTTTCATTGGGTACCTAATATTTTAACAAAGCTTTCGATGTAACCAAGTTTTCCAAAATATCAAACAGTTTAAAGTTATAAAATAATAAATACATAAATAAATGTTTTATTCAGTATTAAAACTAATAAAATTATTACATAAAGTCTTAGAAATTATTTACCAAGGTATAATAATGTTCGATGCCTGTACTAGGATAAACCTGTATCACAGGCGGCAAAAAAATACAGCAGATAAGGGATGTGTGTCTGTATAGTACGCCCATATCTCACCTGTCATGTCTAAGTCTCATGTAATAAAAAGCGAGCCTATTGCTATGAAAAATAATGGGACTTATCTTTGTCCTAAATTTTACTTTTTTGGAAGGACGTTTGGTCGTGGGATTGGCCGCACTGGGTGATGGGGCCCGCTAGGCATGGCGGGCTGACACCAGTCGGGGGTGCGGCGAGTGTACAAGTATCTCCCTGTATCTGTAACATAAATCGCAAATGTGTACGTCGCGTCGTCGGACCTTCGATCAAGAATAAATAATTGTAAAAAAAGATTCTTTGCGAAAATGCTAGAACTCACACTCTCTACGTATTAGATTAGATTAGATTTCTTTATTTGTTAAACATTGTATACACACAAGAGCATGCAGATATTACATAGTTTGAGTCCAATCATGTTTAGCCGTAAGTATCAGCGTACAAATATTTCCATAACAATGAATAGAATTAACAATACTAAAAATCGAAATAAGCAATTACAAAGTTTTAATTTAGAAACTTTACAAATTAGAAATTATTTTTTTTGTTATAATGTCAAAATTCAATTTAAGGCAAAAAACTTTAATGTCAATTAACTTTAATGTCAACGAAGATACGGGCCTGTTTGAAAGTAAATCTGATCTGTCAAATAAAAGTAAATTCCATTTTTTAGGACAGGCAAACACACTTCATACGCAAGCTGCTGTCAAATCGTGTTGTCAATAATTCTTAGTTCGGAAGTTGAAATAATCTAATGTCCATAAGTGATCAGGAGTAAGAAACTTCGACCGTAAATCCTGAACCGAAGAACATGGCGCTCATTTGGAGAAACATCGACGTAACTGCCATTTTACTTTTTTTTAGGTATACGTCTTTGTTTTTCCTAACGTTTCTAAGTGCTTTGTCATATATATGTTGCAGTCAAAACTCTTAACCAGTCAAAAGTACTATTGACTAGCAAAATCAGTCAAAAGTACTTTTGACTGAATAGGTTGGTCAAAAGTGGTTTTGACCGAAAATTATTGGTTATTAGTACTTTTGACTGCAAATTTGCGGTTAAAAGTACTTTTGACTGACGCTCTTCGTCAAAAGTAGTTTTAACTGCAATAAAGCATCAGTCAAAACTCAAAAGCACTATTAACTCGTTAGATGTGAATAAAAAAGAGGTTCACCCTTGTTTGGTATAACAACTTTTGATGTAATGTTACTAATTCGAACAACGTTTAGGAAAATAATCAATTTGTATAATATCGATTAACATAATTGTTTTTTATTAATTAATTTTTTTTTTATTTTTTTTTTTATTTATTTGCGATAACAACATTTGCGCTGTTGATCAAAAGGTATAATGTTCATTTGATGTAATGGTCCCACCCCAAGGTTCGGTTTTGTTAGGTTACTTTAAACCCTTTTCACAGAAATAGGAGCCCCGCGAAGCGGGGCTCCGTCTACATTGGATACAAGAGCGATTGAATGAGAATACCTTTAGGTACCTCATATCATATTAAACAGGCAAATTAGTGCATTTGAAATATCAGTCAAATGACATTATTTCAAAGAAATAAATATGCCAAATAATTTTTAAGAGTTTTGACTGATACAACCAGTCAAAACCACTTTTGACGGAATCACTTAGTCAAAAGTACTTTTAACCAGCTCCATTGGGCAAAAGTACTTTTAACTGTTATTTTAGTCAAAAGTATTATTGACTAAAGCATACGGTCAAAAGTACTTTTGACTGATTTTGCTAGTCAATAGTACTTTTGACTGGTTAAGAGTTTTGACTGCAACATATATAATTCATTTTGGGAAAAAATATATTTACGTCGATGTTTCTCGATAAGTATTATATTATTGTCCCACTGCTGGACCGGGATCTCCCCATAGCTTTCCACTGTTCCCTGTACGTTTCCCGTACATTTTCCGACCAATCTCACTAATCCAAATAACACTTCCACAATCTAATTCAAATACGACAAGTGCCAAACGTAATCCTATTCAAATCGGTACCTTTCACTACGCGGCACGCTCACGCTTGGCCGTAAGCCAGTTTACTCCTCAACGGACGATATTGCCAACTGCTGCCAACGGGGGCTTTCCTGTCCATCCGTCTTGATCACCCTGGCTTACCAGACTTCCTACAGATTTATCTATGGATAACTGTAAGTGCTAAATGCTGCCAAAGCGTTATACTCTTTGGTAGATTAAGGTTATGGTTGTAAACAAAGATGGCGGCTGACCATAGACAATCGATTGAATGGTCTGAAATTCGGATTAGGTAAATATAGATGGCGGGGGCACTGCCGTGCCCCCTGATAAAGATATGTAATATGCGTGAACGGTTAAAAGGATCAGCTCTAGTTTGATTTCCTGGTGTTTTCAATTAATTTTATTTTGATCGATTTTATGACAACTTCACGGGCTGACTTATGGTAAACTCAAACTCAAAGCATTTATTTCAATTAAACCTTGTACAGGCACTTTTGAATTGTCAAAATTTAAATAGTCCGTCAGTTAGTCAGAAAGTTGAAGCTAGTTGCCCATTCCAAAACGTAGATCTCTATAGAGAAGAACGGGCAAGAAACTCCATGGAAACCTACGCCAGCCTGGGTCAGTCCGTGGATGACCATCCATTACATATCGAGGCCCTCTGTGCCACATAAAGCCGTTGGTCCCGGCTATTATTCCTAGAACTTTGACAGTCGTAACTGGTAGTCAGAAATTCGAAACGCTGACTACCAGTCTTACCAAGGGGTATCGTGAAACCAGTAACTGGATTGTGTAGGTCAGATATGCAGTTCCATGTAAAATACTGGTATTTAGCTGTATCCTGTTAGACTGGAAGCCGACCCCAACATAGTTGGGTAAATCAAGGCAGATACTGTTTTAATGCACCCCAAATTGACATACTACCATCTCGAATTCCAGGAACTCCTAGTAACCCTATCCACCTTACTCCGAGGCTCAGTATACGAGCGGCTCCGCTGGGCCTTCCGTCTGTACGACGTGGATGGCGACGGTGCCATCACGCGGCAGGAGCTGGCAGAGGTGGTGGTGGCTGTGCACGAGCTGCTGGGTAGGAGGGCGCCGCCAGGGTCACCAGCTGCGAGGCTGGATGATGCTAAAGCTAATGAACAGGTGTGGCCTTAACCTCTTATTATCAATTTTAGACTTTTTGTTTGAGGATATCTGAAGGAAATCTTATTGCTTTTGAACCAAAAGCGTGGGCCAAAGACTCTTCTTGCTAGCCGTAGTGAGTATAAACCTTTCTTCTCGAGGATCTGGGAGAAACACCTCATCTACTGTGAATACTCGCAACAGACGACAATGGCTCATTATCTGGGCATGTAGATTTAAAGTCACACCCCAGCGCTGATTTGCTGGAATCGTGTTCTCCTCTACCGATAGGTTTTTTTTTCTCCTCGCAGTTCATTTTGTTCATATCTATCTATGTATTAGTATTTATTCTTGTAGTATAGTCATTTCCTAGCTATTTATCCCGTATGTTGCACCTGCTATGTTTTGTCTCTGCATCACCCTAAGATTGACTGGTAGAAAATGCTTCAGACAGTCCGCCTTTGTATAGTATTTCTTTTACTTTTGTATAAAGTTTTAATAAATAAAGTCAAGCCAGCATGTAGTCAGCAAGTAAGATAGCGGGTAAGACTGCCCAGGGTGCGTTGAACGAACATAAGCAAATACGTTATCCTACTCCAACCAAATCTTGAAAACCTGAACCTAAATCAGTACTTTAAGAATGAATTTTGGACTTTCAACATCCGTGGTAGAATCAGCTTCAGCCAATTGTAAATTAGTTATGTCTACCTTAACTTAAACTGGGCTCCACTAGTGCCCAAAAACTAGACCTTCAATCTTATATTAAACCAGTAGATCATACTTTACCATTATCGGCTGGTCGAATGCTGAACTTTACCAGTGTCCACAAACCAAGTATTAAAAGTAAATCAAACTTAACAACACAGGCAAATTCACCATAAAACATTTCGATTTCAAGGTGGACCGCGTCTTCAGGAAGCTGGACCTAAACCAAGATGGCGTCATCACGATCGAGGAGTTCCTGGAATCATGTCTGAAAGATGACGTTATAACCAGGTCACTGCAGATGTTCGACACGGGACTATGACGGCAGACTGACGCAGCGCATGCGGCATCACCCGTCAGGTATCGGTACTGTCTATTGATGATCACGACTTTTGCTCCGTTTTCACCTATTCCTGTGCTGATAGTGGAGGGGTAAAAATGGGCAATTCAAATCACCTCTTCCAAATTACAATTTCGAAGAAAGAAGGTTGCCCATTCCTTGCTTGGGTAGCGGGTTCCCCAGTAACTGCGTTGTGGAGGTCAGTTAGACAGTCGTTCTGTGTAAAAATACTGGTATTCATCTGCATCCGGTTAGAATGGAAGGCGACGCTAATAAAGTTGGGAAAAGGCAGGCAGATGGTGATAAAGCATGCATAATCAGACTGTAATGTTCCCACTGGTGGTTCCCACGGTTGGTAGATGTCACATGTCTTGGAATTTTTGGTTCTAGGACATGCCGGTTTCCTCACGATGTTTTCCTTCACCGTTTCGAGAGCACTGATAATGAAATGGTCAGCGGGATTGTCCGAAAGGGTTACCGCTGGCCCGGAACATAAAGGGCTAAGGGAGGAACACGGGTGGGTTTTAGTCAGCAAGAGTCTGACACTCCCTTCCGCTCCACCCAGAGCGGCAGGAAGCATTTGATGAGTACCCATCCTCAAAAAAAAAAAGTGGTGATGAAATTAAATACACAAAGTAAAGTGCCTGAGTTGATTCGAACTCACAACCAATGCCACTGCTCTTGGCATACTATGATAATGCATAGCATGCCGTAATTCGAAGACATGTGGTAGCTTCATAAAGATACTTTCTTAATATGGCTACCCTTCTTTATGGAATGATGTCTGTCAGCCATAGAACTGTTGTAAGTACGGACGCCAGCACATCAACTTACCACAATCTGTCAGATTTCTTTAATAGATTTTCAACTTTATCGCTAAAGCTTAAGGTTCAAAGATGATTGGGAAAATCTGACAGTTAGGTGTAGCTTGATGTGCTGGCGTCTGTACCTATACAGTACCCGGCGATAAATATTGCACATCGACCTTTACCTTTTTTTTCATTTTATACAAAGAATAAAAATAATTATCAAAACAAGCAAATCATAATTGTTTTAACAGCTCCTAATAGATACCGGACTGTTTGTGTTTCGTGCGACAGAGATAACGCTCTACGAAGCCGAAATTAGCCGATTGTCTCTTTCCAAAGGTCGATGTGCAATATTTATCGCCGGGTACTGTACTTTATCACCTAAAAATGTGATGAAATCAATCCACCTTCAACAGGACCGTAGTGAAGCGCCGCAGCGTGCGGACGGCGCAGCTCCGGCGCTGCGCGTGCGCGCGCGACGCAGGCTTCATGCGCGCGCGCGACGCGGGCTACATCCGCGCGGCCGCCGCGTGGCTGCGCGCGCGCCGCTACGCGCACTACCTGGCCGCGCTCGACGCGTTCTACGCGCGCGTCGTGCGACCTAGGATAAGGAGCGTGTTGCTGCTGCAATTTTAGCCGCTGTTCCCGTCTGGGAGGTCTGGAAGGCTTTCTGGATTTCAATGGTTTTTTGGAAGGATTTCGACTCCATCCTTCGGGTTATAGCGTTCATTTTCCTTTTTTAGATCTATTGTTTTTTGGATTGTATGAGGGCTCGTTGATAATAGCTACGAAATAATATTGTATTACAAAGAAAGAATGAAGATTCGTTCGCGACAGTTTAAAACATGCACCTCCTGAAAACGTAGGTACTTACATAAGATATTCTGATTCCCAAGAATAAAGCAGAACCTCTAAATTTTATTTTAATTAAAAATCCCTCGCTCTAAACGTCATTTTAAAAAAAATTAAACTTCATTTTGTTGATTCCTTAAGAGTATTGTTTTTTAAAACTTAGTAATAATTTTAAATACTGAATATAATTTTAAATACCAAATATAATTTTAGACTAACTTTTTGAATTAATTATTTTCATGGAGTCGAAACCTCTTGAAAATCAGTATGATTTACTAAAATATCCAAAAACTATTAAATTACTATTATAAGCGTTACGTAGCATCTTTAAAGCATTGATCCTTAGATTTAAAAAGTTTTAAAAAGGAAATAGATTACCTAGATTTAAAAACCGACATTTTAAAAAGATAACGAACTTTTTGCTATTTTTTTTAATTCCAAGCCTGTCCTTTCACTATGGTTGACTTATTTTTTTTTTTTAATAAAAATTATATTCATGGTTGTGTACCGAACTTATTCTTTTTACTTTTTTTGTAAAAACGAAACAACAGGGTAACATGTCGCTCCTAAGGTTTAGGGACATCTGGATATAATTTAGACGTGTGTTATATAAAAAAAAAAAGAATTTTGGATGTGCTTACCACGATAATGATATTTTTGAAATCAATCTTATTTATTTCTAAGATTCTTTTGGCTTTTTTGGTCCAATTTTATCGATTTTTATAATGATCTTTAATGAGCTTTGACATCCTTTTGAGCAATCACTTTACAATTTATTATTTTTGTCCATTTTCTCATTATATTTTTCTTTGTTTTTATTTTGAAGTGAAAACTTATTTAGGCGCCCTTTGGGCTCTTTCTGAACAATGAACGAACGGGGGTATACTCTCTAAGTCCGTCAACGAGGATACGTGCTCGTCCTAAAAAAGTTGATACGTCACAAGAAGTGTCAAAGACAAATTCGACAAATTTGTCGTTTTTTTTAACTGTCAAATCGTCTTGTCATTCATTCTTACTTCCATGCCCAAAATAATCTTATGCCGTAAGTGGTGCGGTGTAGAATATTCTCGTAACTTCGGAAGAAACTACGGACTTCGTCTTAGCGAGTAGGCCCCCTGGACCGGGTTGGTGACGCCGAACCGGGTTTACTCGGCTTCAGACGGTCGGTGACGCTGAATGCCGTATACTCTGCTCCAGTTGTAAGTTTTCACTCCCATCGTGTGGTCACAAACACCGTCTTTTTTTCTTTGAAGCATGCATTCGTTTCAATTTAGCTGAATAATGCAGTAATAATTAAAATAGTGCACTTCATGAAACTCTACTGAAATAAACCGAGGAATTGAATAAAAAATATTATTATTTACGATTAATATAATCCAAACAGTTTTCCGAACTCCATTTTATGAATGGACCTACCGTTCAAACCGTTTTTTTTTTTAAATTACTATTCTGTCTTTACAAAAAACACTCATTCGCATTTAGGCTGTGTTCACACTGGAAACTAAACAGTTTTATTTAAAATACACAAAACAGTTTTTCACTTACATTTAACAAGTTTGACTGTTTAGTTGAGAGTGTGCACGCTATCATTGTTTCCTTACTTACAGCGATAGTCTGTCTAAGCCCAGGTCCGCGATTTTTTTACGCGATGATTTTTATTCCCGCAATGGATTTTCTACTCTCGGTATTGGGCCGAGCATTGAAAATCATATACAGCGCATCCCAGCGCGTCGAGGAAACATACTGTTGGAGTTTCAACTCTCGAAAAATCTCTCACAAAAAAAAAATAGACGCGATATAAAATTGCCTGTTCAAACCTGGGCTAAATGGATCATTGATTGTCTGAATAAATTAATTATTATTATTAAATACTAACAGGCAGTCTTGACACAGTCTGTGCCCGGCCTTATTCCGCTTAAATCAAACCTTTTTATCAGGTGTTTTAAATCTTAGCATAAAAGTTAGAGAATAATATTTTAAAAGTGAACTCCAAGCAATTATCTGTCATATCACATACTTTAAGTTTAATTTATTTTAGTAAATCAAAAATTACAAGTAAAGTTTTTTTGTAAAATTAGTTTGTAAGCTTTGCATTTATTTTTAAATTTAGCTGTTTTTTTTAAGTAAAATAATGTTGTTAATGACAAATTTTGTTAAATTAAAAACTAGTCTTTATTTATTTAATTGTAATTATAACTGGAATTGCGTACCAATAAAATGGTTAGTATGAAGATTGTTACCAAATATTTAAATAGTCGCTGATTTTTTTTAGTTTTTTTTTTAGTAAAATACCGAATACTCGATTAGTCGATTATCCTTAATATTTCTAGTCATTAGTACCGTAACTAAATAACCATATTGATCTAGAAACAGAAATGGCTTTATTACACAGTAACACTAAAAATCTCGATAATCCTCTAAATTCGAGATATATTATGAGGAAACGCGGTTACGTGGTCCTTGGCGTTCATTCCACACTAACGTATTTCTCTGTTTTACTTCCTGGTTAATGATACTACCTATTAATAGGTAATTATATTAATTTAATAAAAATAAAACAATCGCCAAAAAACAAAACATTGCAGTAGTACTTATATTATAATTATCTTAAAACATTGAGCTGTCGCGGGACGGCTGGCAGTGTGAAACATCGAAACTGGTTTGCTTAAAAAATATTCATGAAAGGATGATTAATTATCAAACGAAATAAATATGGCATAATATATTAAAAAACAAAATATTAAATAAAGAAAATTCTTTATTTATAATATACATATTAATTTAATACCAAAATTAGAGCGCGTGGTCCCGCGCGCCTGTCAGACGCCGCCTTTGATTTTCTCATCTTTTGATTTTCTCCTAAAAATATTTGGACTAGCATCATAAATCAGGGAGAAAACAGTATACGTAAGTATGGAATGCACGTAAAGACCACGTGACCGCCTCTCTTCTTAAAATGTAAACGATTACTCGATTTATCCAACGCCACTAGTCGGTACATCACTATAGAAAAAAAAACTTTTACTAAATTAAAAATAATCCAAAATGTAGTCACTAAATTGGAAGCTAATTTTAATATTTTTTGTTGTTTTTATTTAATTTTAACTTCAATCGCTCAGTTTAATGCTTAAGATTTTATTTTAGAACTAAGAGTGTTAATCGGGCATCAGTTTTTAGTCGATTTTCAATATTTTAACAGAAAAAAAATGGAAAGTATCGGCGCCGTAAAATAAACTTTTTGTTTGAGAAATTAATAACAATTTACATTTAAAAAATCGACTCAAAAATAATAAATAATCGAATATAACAATAAAAATCGTCTAAAAATCGATGCCAACGACGCAACCTGTATTGTAGACTACATTCTAGGTAAAATGTCTTATGAATCCTAGTACATAGATACATGTACTAAAATTATTGGATTTGACTGATTTCTCCTGACGTGAGCTAACAGTTCTTGTAGCCGATTTTTTCTTAGACGTTTTTTTGTGACTTTTTTGATTTACATAGTTAAAGTAAAGAAAGAAAAAAAAAACAGGGAGCAAAGACAAAAAATGTGAAGAGAAATAGGAAATCATTATCACCTGGGACAGTTGGGCTATAATTGCTCTCAAAATGAATTAATAAATTTAATAAAAAATTCTTGCCATTATTATTTCATCAAAAAGTCACAAAAGAGCAATAATACATTTTTAGCGTAGGGGAGACTGGGTACGTTTGAAACAGGGTACGGTTGAAACAACGCTAATAACTCGTAAACTATTAGCGATATGTCGAGGGGTACAAGGGGAAAAAGACGCAGCCCGCGAGTCCGGACATGAATCACAGTAACGCGTTGCACTTCGCCCTCTGTATACGTTTCCAGGGGACCCTATTATATTTTTTCGACAAAAAGTAAGTATTTTCTACTGTTTTCTTTTTCAAGTTACTTTGTTGATATTAGCATTTGCATTTTGTGTGATTTTATGCTTTATTGTTAGATTTGGAAGATTCGAAAACCGTGATTTGTTTTTGTTTATGTTGTTTTGTCTCGACGCTATGTTTTTTTTATTAGCGGTTGAGGGTTATGGGGACGGATGAAACAATTTGTGTGGGTACGATTGAAACAATGATAATCGTTGCTTTTTCGTTGTAGATGCCCAGACAACGTGTCAAAAAAACTTCAAGAGGCGAGTGTGATATAACTCACTACGAAAATGCGTATGAAGAAGTCAAAAAAGGGACTTCTTTATCAAAAGCTGCAGAGATGTACGGAGTTCACATGCTGTTCAGCTTGTTTTTGTTCCTACAGATAATTTGAGATATGGAAATCATATAATATCATTTAATTTAATTATTAAGACCAATTTTTCATTTTTTAGTTATTTTTATTTATTCGTGTTAATTTGTTAGTTTAAACCAGAGCAAAAGAGCTCTTTTTATGTTCATTTGTGTTCATTCAGGCAGGATAAAATTATTAGGACTGATAGAAATGGTACCATACAAGAATTTAACTATTTCTTGTTGATTGTGAATAAAGAAACTGATTTTGTAGTACTTATTTGTTTATGTTTCAACTGACCCCCATCACTGTTTCAACCGCCCCTGGTATGGGTACGGTTGAAACAGTGGCGCATTATTTTATTAAACTCTTCTTACCTAGTAAATATGGTAGTTGAGCCTCTAATTCTGAGATGAATTTAAAGACAAAAGTCTATTCTCTCATTTTAAATGTTTTTTTGTTTGTTAGTTTTCAAAATGACTGTGCTACGGGCGTTCAAACCAAATTTGTTTCAACCGTACCCAGTCTACCCTACTATAGTTTAAAAATTAGTAAGTATTATAGTAAAAATAATTTTATTAAATATATCTACTATCAGTGTTGACGATTGTTAAAGTGTCGGATTCAATGGTCATTTTTAAATATTTAATGTAAAATTATCGATTTTCGTTTGTTTTAATAATAAACTATCGTCTGCCGATTTTCGAATACCTACGGACGAATTAATAGTTCCGAAATACTTACCTATTTTAGAGTTAACGGCTCAGCATTTTTTAAAACTTAAGGCGACAGCGCCAGTGTAGCCTGTGAAATTCAATTTTAATTACGTTCGTTTCGTTCGTTTTCATTACGTTGTAAAGTCATCAACATTACTTTCTAAGACCAAGTAATCCACAGATTAGATCTACTGAATGACTATTTCACGAAATCTTGACATTAAGCCAATTAGCAACAGCAGCGCCCTTATCGGTCGTTTCTGGAACTAATATCAGACTGTCATTTTTATATGAAGACAAAATTGAACGAAAATTGGTAATTTTCACTTCTCATTACCTTTAGACACGTTATACTTACAGACCGAATTTAAAACGATATAATCTCATTTTAGAGAAAAAATAAAAATAACGCTTTTTCACCAAACAGGAATTGATTTTTAATTTGTATCACACATTGCAAGCCATGACAGATTTGTAATTATTTTCAAAAACTGTTGAGGAATTTTCAATATTTAAGTAAGTAATTCATTATTATTAAGCCTAATTAAATAGATACCTACCTCACTGTTCACCTTTTCTATATTTTCAAACTTAAACTATGTTTCAAATTTTCCCTCTTAAATTGACACTTAATTTCAAGATGGCGGTTGCATACAATTTATTTTGTTTTTAATCATCATATTTGTGTAGCAAATCCACGCAAAGACCAAGTTTAGTCGCTGTTAAATATCAAACTATTATCTTACCGGATTTCTCAAAATGTAACTAATGAACACAAAAATCAGCTTACAGCCTGTGAAACTCAGGTTAAGTATTAGATTTTTACTTATACAAGGTGAAGATGACAATAGGACAAAAAAAGGAAAAAACTAGAAATACATTGCCATTGTCCCATTAAAAAAGATGTACAAACTTTTAAAAATCATTCAGACCACCAAAATATATAAGGACGATGGTATAAAAATATTTTAAGAAAAACGCATTAGATACTTACAAGAAAGATAATCAGCTAACGAAAATACACTAATGTGGTCGGCAATGTATTATTTTAGGTCAAAATAAAATCACTTTAATCAGTGTTTTTTTTTGAAGTGAAAACTTCTTTAGCGGCGCTGTGTACTTTTTTTGGAATGGGTAAAAACTTCTAAACTCGCGTCAGGTCACGTGACCCTGATCGAAAATTCGTAAGACGTAAAACGTAAGACAGCGCCATCTATGCACATCGGGAAGAACTACGAGGGCCTCGCGTACTAACTACGTAGTTCATCCAACAACGACGAGATGGCGCTGAACCACGGATATATAACTGACGACGAGCTCAAATACATTTTATGTACAAGGCCAATAGTATGTTGTAAAAATGTAACTAATATCAATCGTACCATCTACGTCCTCTTCTAATACGCCTCTGCAAACATTATGGTAATCGAACAAAGGTAACATTGTGTAAAATTTCATACAGGCTCCTTATTAGTTTATCTAGTTACCACTTTAGAAATGATTAACGAAGCACTGCCGCGACCAACACCACGAACTGAAGTCTATCCTGTGTGCTTATTTGTAAATCTGAATAAATTCCTTTCACGAGAAGAATAAACCAGTCACTTTGGTCATCATACCTGATTTGCAAAAAACCCTATAAAATAAGGAACACACCTTAACACGCGTGTTTTGTTTATAAGACGATTCACAAAATACACTCGTAATTGTTCAAGTTTTCACTTCTGTCGGCACTACCGGAGTGCCAGTTTTTTTTTTTGCTTGGATGTCTTTGGTTAGACGTACTGAGCGCTGTGTTAAAATTTATCCATCTATTTTAATGGGACCCTGTATATAAAGATTGTTTAATTTAATGTCATATTGTTGTCTCCATCTTGTACGCAGGGTGTTTTCAAAGACCAGCCAAATTGAAGTGTGTGGTACAAACCTTCAAACTGAACAACTTTCTTCATGGGAGCAATATCGTAATCGCGAATAAAAATTCAGCCGTCCCATACGTTTAGGTCGAATAGGTATTGAAGTTTTCTATGGGACAGTTGATACATTTCGCCATTACGATAATGATTCCATGAAGAAAGTAGTTCAGTTTGATGGTCTGTAGGTACAGACGCCAGCACATCAAGTTACTACAATCTGTCAAATTTCTTTTATAGATTTTCAACTTTATCGCTAAAGCCTAAGGTTCAATGTTGATTGGGAAAATTTGACAGTTTCGGGTAGCTTGATGTGCTGGCGTCTGTACCTTAAATTTGGCTGGTCTTTATAAAATAAACCCTGGTAATCGCTGACATGAGTTTGACAGTATATCGGCTATGTTTAGTGTTGCCGTTTAAAAACCGGGTTTAAAAAAGAGCTGTTTAATAGTTATGATTTTTTTTATGCAACGCGGAAAAATGACATGTTTTTTTTTAAAACTATCTACACCCATTGTTATATTGTTACCAATGTCTAGAGATGTTAAAATTAAGTTTGAATACCCTGAAATATTTATAAAACTTGCCAATACCTAAACAATTGTTAATGATCTTATTAATCAACAAAATAAATGTGTTGCCAATTAAATATTAATCATTTCCTGACTTTACATTTATTTTTTTGAATGGCGCTGATGTTGATTGATACTGTAAGTTAAAATGCAAAAGGTAACATAATTCTTCGGATCGGTCTCTTGAGAGGTAACGGTCTCCCTGTCAGCTGTCGGCTTCCCTGTGCCGATGGTAACCACCAGGGTTGTTTTAGTGAGGTTCCCACACTCCCCGGTCTTATCCCAAAAACCCAGGCGCCTTTAAAAGGTTTCCCCACGAAAACAAAAAAAAATGATACAACATAATTTAAACTCAAAGAAAAATATTTAATTGGCACATTAGGTACCCTCTACAAGAAGCACATTTTAACAATAAAAATGGGTTATATGTACCCCACGTCCGCGCCACAAAGGTTCATGTTGTATACTTCAAAATCAGCGCCAATACTACCCTGCAATAATATCCTCATAATACCTATATTAATGACTTATAGATGTCTTGATACTTGAATGTTATTATATATCTGTCTATTTACAATATTCCATACGGTCGGGGAAATTCATTTGCCGTATTATAAACATTTTATACAACTGTCAAAGAATTTGACAGTTCAAATCACAACTGTCAAAGAATTTAACAGTTGTGATTTGAATACACGGACAAATTAATTTAATAAACAATTAATTTCCCTGGCTTCCTTTACTTACATACGTTTGATAACATCCTCAGTACAATTGACTTATATTTCTATAAAACATTTTATAATTACGATTTTTATTAGTATTATTAAGTATGTGCTACGTACTAGTTTAAAATTAAAAATAAGAGAGTCTCTACGATTGGCGATAGATACCTAATACTCCTAAATCGCACCTTGGACTGTTACCCCTTACCCCGCTACAACCTTAACAGCTAATTAGCTTATAACACTCAGTCAGAACTGAGTGGAGGCTTGTGTCCCAGCAGAGTGCACGTGAGCCGTGGGAGTGGGCCGTAATCTACCACGCCGGCACACTGCGGGTTGGTAAATGTCACATGTCTTCGAGTTTTTGGTTCTAAGACATGCTGGATACGGCCTTGTTATGGCTAATATTTTTGCCACGGTATAAGTTATTCTCATATAGAATGCGCAGAAGCTGAATTTGCTTTTCTTATTGCTCTTTTGGCTTTGAGATTTTAGACTGACAGACACATTTTCTACCTCAAAGTGCTCGGTCAGAAAATCTAGGAAATCAAGTGATTTGATTAGCTAACTCCCAGTTAGCAGCAGATCTTCAGATGATTTACATTGGACACCAATAATTTCCAACTCAAACTCTAAGCATTATTTGCAATAAAACCAATAACAGACACTTTTGAACTGTCAAGAAGTCGGTCAGTCAATAAACCCTCTTTCTGGTGCATTCGGGTAAAAAGATGAAGATATTTGGCCATTCCAAAGATTAGTAAGTTCCTAAGGAGAAGAACGGGCAAAAACTCAACTCTTTCAAATCAAAATATTGTTACAAAAATATTGATTGCTTTGTAAAATTAACAGGCAACTTTTCTAGCACGTAGCACATAATATAAACATATTTTTTTATCATTTAAATTCTGTAAAACAAATCGCAAATTGCCATCTCTTTCTACCACATCTTCTGTCTACCCCACGATGAGATAAGGCATCGTGTTTTAAAAAGTAATTCATTGAATATGACTGAGAAACTTTTGTATATATTATAATAACTATGTCATTTATTTTTCGCACTATTGCAAAACCTCAAGCGTGGGTCAGAAACTAAAATTCACGTTGAACAATTTTTTTGTGGACCATACATTTCTCAAGCATTTTATTCTGCGTAGTTATTCATAACCGCTCGATACGCTTCTGTACCGTATCGAACATCAATCAATGTTATCGTAGGAGTCCTCTAAAAGCTGTTTACAAGTCGAAACCCGATAATTTTGTCACTTTACGGGCTGATTTTTAATCGACACATGATTTTTATTCGTAGAATAAAATTAACGTCTAACAGATTTTGTATTGAAGAACTATGAAAATTTCAAAATATTATTCCTCGCATAAAATGATCCGGCGTTGGAAAAATCAGCCCTGAATCAAATAGATGACCCCTATTTAATTCTTCCGACAGCTATTTGCTGTCGGGGGCAAGGCAAGTCAGGGTGCTTACTCTTCAATTTAATTCCGATAGATCGACATTGGAATTGTGACGTTTCGTACTCTTGAGTTCGATGCTAGCGCCAAATGATTTTTAGATTGGGTGTCCATTTTGGAGAACTAAGTGGAATTGGGTTCGGGCTTGGCGTGGGGTAATTGTTGACAATATTGTTTTCAAGAGTATCGAATCACGTGACTGTAAAATTAACATTGGAATCATATTGGCATCTCATTGGAATTAAAATTAGTTTGGAGAGACTCTCCAGGAGAGTAAGCCCCAGGTTATCGAAATGTGCCATGTTCGATACGATAGTCTGTCGGATGGTTGTGAATAGCTATGCTGGTCCGGTGGTCCCATTAATATGGGAAGAATTAATATAACCTATGTATAATTAATAACATCACACCTGTAACCGGTATTTCCCGAAAGGTTCGGCAGAGGTGTTCGAAACACAAAAAGAAAGTGAGAAATGTATAATAATTATAATGTCCCTTCATAACTCAATAAGAAATTTAAGACCCATGCTTGTATCTAATGCCAATTTTAGGCGCCCTTTCATATAATCATGTAAGCAATGAATTTGAAGATATAAGCTGTCATGGCTGCCAATTTGGCGCGAAGAATTTCTCTATGTCAACTATCAGCTTTTTTTTTATTTGAAAGGCAGCCAAGTTATCCGTTCGTGGGATCAAAATCTCTGTAAAAGTGTTACCATGAAAACTTAGGTGAAGTACCAAGCTGTCATAGTGTCAATCCTTAGGGATTCAGCAGGTAGAATGACCACTCTTTCCCAGATCACTTCACCTAAGTTTTCATGGTGAAATTTTCTGACTGAGTACAATACTTTTCACAGTTCAGAAGTTTTTTTTTTACTTTAACGACAATAATATCTCTAAACATCTTTTACCTCTGTCTTATTGAATCCGTCAGGAAAAAAAACAGCAAAATTTTAATTTAAAATCCTTTCACGCCAATTTATGCAAAATGACAGATTATCTTCAAATTCCACGTTTTACAATGACAAATAATGTCTATGGTGTATTTATTTTTAAGGTCAGTTGTGCCCTTAGGCGTTTAATGAGGAGTGTAATACATTATTGTAAATAATAATACTTTGTCGCTGTGTCAATACGTCCACGTTAAATCTGATAGTAAAAAGTTCTTAATGTTTAAAGTGTGTTTTATTTATATTATTATGTGCCCCACACAAACCTCAATATTACATCTGCACCCATTACTTACATTTTGAAAGTTCAACAACATTTATTGCGTTATTTAGGTACGTTATTGAGCAGACAAATTTTTCGAACAACGAAGCAAGGGATTTGCAATATTATGTACTTCAAATTAAAAATTATTCAGATTGTGATGGATAGTGTGTTACGCTGTTCAGGTAAGTAAAGAATCATAGTCGACTCCGCCGCCATGGAGTGTAAAATGTGGTGCCTCTATTCCACAAACGATGGGACGCTACTAAGGTGTCCTGCCTGTCCTGTCATCTACACGTACGTTACAGGAACTGATGGTTAATATTATCAGGAAGTGATGTGAGTGTGTGCAGCCCAATTCTGAGACAAGTCCATTTAGGTTGCCATCGACACGCTATGGTAACAGACCTACAACTTACTCGACAATACTACGGACTACCTCATCATCGGTCAAGCCTTTTCCCAACTATGTTAGGGTCGGCTTCCATACTAACCCAATGCAGCTGAATATTAACAGTATTTTTCATGAACTGTCTATCTGGATAATACGATAATCCTTGTTATGATTGTCAAACTTTCGGGCTCCTGCCTCATAAGGTTGAAAGTTGATTGGGAAAATTTGACAGTTTCGAATAGCTTGATGTGCTGGCGTCTGTACCATTCGATTGCTCTTGAGAGTCCTTTCCAACCGTATACGATCTCTGTATTTGGCTTTTTGACGCGTTTAGGCCGACATTATATATTTTTGATATTATTTTTCTTTATTTTATCTGTAGTACAGCCACATCTCCGATTTCACAAGGCTGTATTTCAGAGCAAGCTGCTGATGAACTATCCTGGGTACAAGGTTGTGTCTATGCAAGTACTCTCCTTTAGCTTTAATATGCTTGATTATTATCTACGTTGTTGAGCAGACCACTATGTAGCAATGATTTAGGAATTTCCTTCAAAACCCTCGGATTGTGGTTGAAAATGTTTTATTACACAATTAGGTGTCCTGTTTTGGAGTTTGTTGCGCCACTTCTTCTCCCCAGCGAAAGCACTAGGAAGTGGTGAAGGCGCCGGGAAACTGTCTTATGTAATTTTGACGTTCGAAGTGCTGATCCTCAGCCAATTTAAATAAATAACTTTTGATTTTAATTTAGGGTGCTGCCTGACTCGAGGATAGTAAAATAAAAAAACAAAAAATTATGCTAACCGCATTTATTTAAACTGAGAACAAATACTGTTTATTCTTAAATTAGGTACATCCTTTATTAAAAACATTCAACATTTCAATACACTAATATCGGAGGACTTCGATACGATTGCGATTAAGTGACATTACAGTAAAGTTACGGTTTCCTAGAAGAGCTATGGCCGCCACGCTACGGCCGCAGTGACAGCTGTCATGAAAATGACGGCAGCGGGGTTTGACATAACGGTGTCAAAAAACCGCTCTCAAAAGATTTAAATTGTTAGATACTGCGTCGAAAGAGTCGCTTTTCTGTTTCGTTTTGACACCTCTGACACACAATGACACAGTGACTTGACTTGTAATAGAAACGCTATAGAGCTCACTTAGTATGGACACTTTTTCACGTAGCTAAGTACGGTGGCAAATCTAGCGATTCAAATCTTTGGGCTCTCTAGAAAAACACACCTACTTACATTCATAAATAACGTTTCAGTGACGTCATTCGCTGGTAAATTGCGGACGCTATATAGCGGCCACAGCTCTTCTAGAAAACTGTAGGCGTTTTCGTTGTACTTGGTTCAATAAAATTACGATCATCGCTATCGCTTCGAAATCAGAAGTAACACAAATCGAATAAATAAATGCGTCAATACTAAACGTAACGGCGTACAACTTTGTCCTAAGGCCGTGTCCTAACCAAAAGCAACTATCGGGCGAGTCTGTGATAGCAGCCTTCGTATATGAATATGACGTACTCGCGCGAACAATCAAGTAGCATTTGCAAGTCATAATTCATGTAAATTATTGCGTAATCGCGTATTCGGTTAGGGCACAGGGTAATAAAAAGCGATCGTCGTGAATATTCGACAGTAGCGATCCATACTCACTTATTTGTTCGGAAACCCGGAACGCGCCCTTTGTCGGCGCGACGACGCTTTCGGGTTCGCCGAACAAAATTAAATCAACGATCGCTTATATTAGGACAAGGCTTAAAGCGACCTATCCTCCTATTGGCTACGCTAAATCAGACGGGCAATTTTCGTAATTTTTAAGAACGTTCACGGTCTGATCTGTCTCAATCTTTCAAAAGTACAGACGCCAGCACATCAAGCTACCCGAAACTGTCAAATTTTCTCAATCAACTTTGAACCTTATGCTTTAACAATAAAGTTGAAAATCTATTGAAGAAATTTGACAGATTGTAGTAGCTTGATGTGCTGGCGTCTGTACCTCTAATTTTCCTACATTTTTGACAAGTTTTTGACATTGATTGTCTAGTTTTCGAACGTTTTTATTTACGAAAATTGACCTTCAGATCCTCTATATCACATATATTTACAATATTATATTAAGTTGGTATATTTTTTTTATCATACAGGGTGGATAAACGAAGATCGTATGGAAGTAATAATTTTTTTCTCACCATGTATAAAGTACTAGCAGCGGCCCGCGGTTTCAACCGCATAAGTGTTGATCCCGTAGGAATATCGGGATAAAATCTATCCTATGTCCTTGCCCGGGATGCAATCTATCTCTCTGCCAAATTTTATCGAAATCCGTTTAGTGGTTTAGGCGTGAAAAGGTAACATACAGACAGACAGAGTTACTTTTAAATTTATAATATTAGTAGGGATACAGTATACTTTATACATGGTGAGTTAAGTTTTATTTTTTTCTTTAATTGATTATTTTTAAAATATCGCGAACCGCCATACTATTATGTAGTTAATTCGCAGATTAGCCAAAGCATGTACAAAGTAGAAAAGTATATAATTTCGAGTATAGTTTCTTAATTATTTTCATTTAAATGTACTTATTCGTTATGTAACATTATTATTAAGAAAGTTCGGCAATTCGCATATTTTTGTTAATATTTCTAGATTTTTTGAAACAATATTAAAATTTTACTCTTCTAAAATAATTCAGAATTCACAAAAATATTCTGATTTCATGACAGTGTTTTTTTTTTGTTTTTGTAAAACATTACTTTTCATTTTCACTGTCAAAATTTGGTACAAGCGCAAACACATCAAGCTACTACAATCTGTCAAATTTCTTTAATAGATTTTCAACTTTATCGCTAAAGCATGATTGGGAAAATTTGACAGTTTCGGGTAGCTTGATGTGCTGGCGTCTGTACTATTGTCAGCAAATCTATTTTAACTAGAAAACAAAAAACATTAAAAATACTTAGTTTAACATTTATTTAAGAGATTTAAGTTTGGCCGTTATTTATCAAGAATTTAAGAGTTACTGAAGCTAATCCCGCGCGGGATGCGGGACAAATTTTGGTCGCGTCGATCGTGTCAACTAACTTATACAATGCGTGCCACAAAAGATGAGACTTGACACACCACGTGGTTTGACTTGCGCAGAACACGATTTTAGGTATCTTTAGCGGTATGAGGTCTGAGTGCGGGACGGGACCGAACGTCATAGGGGCGGCGGAAAGAGCGGGGGAGGCGGGGTCAAGTCTCATCTTTCGTGGCACGCATTGTATGAATGTGTTCAACTCTGCGCGAATAAATAGTCGCGTGATTTCCTAATAATTAAAACAAATGACGCGCGCAGTCGCGGCTCGCTTCCCGCGCGGGTTTAGCCTCAGTGCGGCCTTATTAAGTCATTACAGTTTCTTTTTAACAGAAAAATTATGTGCTCTTTAAATTAATATTAAGTACTCATAGGACCTTTGCAGACATAGTTTACAGAGAGTGCGCTAGATAGCTCGCGAAATTCAAATTTTTGTTACGTTTTTGCAATTAGCATGTCAGAAGTCAGGTTTGTATGTTGATTAAAATATGATTCGCGCCCGTAACAAATATGTATTTACAGAATTATAATCACACCTAGATAAGGCAAGAGTAGTTCGCGTGCCAAAAATCGTACCAGCTTACGTACAAAAATTGTAAGCCGCCACTTTCGCGCTCAGTCCTGTGTACTGCTGGCTGGGTGAGCGTGAGCGCTGG
Source organism: Luperina testacea (assembly GCA_927399505.1). Lineage (NCBI taxonomy): Eukaryota > Metazoa > Arthropoda > Insecta > Lepidoptera > Noctuidae > Luperina > Luperina testacea. The sequence goes on along the minus strand of OV656785.1, from coordinate 1,473,172 downwards.
CGCTAAGCCCCGGGGGTGGGGCGAGAGGGGGTGCCGCACGCGGCGGAGTATTTGAATCGATTTGATTTTCCCATCACTAAATAGTGCTTGTGACGTCATAGTAGGTAGTCAAAAATGGCACGCTTGGTTTTCATACAGATCGTTATACTTGCGTTATCTAAGTCTTTCTATATCTGTGATTATAATTTTCAAAAGAATCCTCTAATTTCATATAATCTCATTGATTGATATTTCATGAAATCATTTGAATTTCGCGGGATACCTTCGCGCTTCCCCTTAAATGAAAATACAACAGTTAAAAATACAATTTTTTCTTTCTTCAGAATAACCCATTGTCATACATCCATAGAGAAATAATAATGACTAGTCGGTCAGATCTTCACATTAAAATAATTGCCAATTAAAATTAAAAGAATTTTAATAGGAAATATAATATAATATAAATTATGCATTAATACTGTTGAAATTAAGTAAGTATATGAAAACATCTTAGGTGCAATTCTCGTAATATTAAAAACGTTCACCACGGTTTAATCTGTCTCAATCTGTCAAAAATAGCTCAAATTGGCACTAGGCAATTTGTACAGACGCCAGCACATCAAGCTACACCTAACTGTCAAATTTTCCCAACCAACTTTGAACCTTATGCTTTGGCGATAAAGTTGAAAATCTATTAAAGAAATCTGACAGATTGTAGTAACTTGATGTGCTGGTGTCTGTACAATTGAACATTACTGCTTTAATGTATTCTATCGTAGCGACATTTGGGCAAAATGACATTTTGGCACTAGGCAATTTGTACATTTTGACACTAGGACTATGTTGCCCATTGATTTTTTGGCTTTGTAACATTTAGTATCCGGCGTCAAACTTGCCTAAATTTTTGACTAGTTTTTGAAATTGATTGTCGTTAGGAGATTGCGACTAAATGAACGTTTTTAATGAGGGTTTTCGTGAAAATTTACAACACCAGCTGGCACCACTTTGACAAGAGGTCTTCCAATATAAAATATATGATGACATTCATCATTCGATTCATTCATTCGTTCATCATTCAGTCATGACTAAAGAAAATAATAGGCTCTTTGATAGATGCTTGGACCTGACGCGTCAGTGCTGCCACCTAGCGAACGTCATTTCAGAAAACCCTCATTGGCACTAGGCAATTTGCACAATTGAACATTACAGCTTTAATGTATTCTATCGTAGCGACATTTGGGCAAAATGACATTTTGGCACTAGGCAATTTGTACAGACGCCAGCACATCAAGCTACCCGAAACTGTCAAATTTTCCCAATCAATTTTGAACCTTATGCTTTAGCGATCAAGATGAAAATCTATTAAACAAAGTTGACAGATTGTAGTAGCTTGATGTACTGGCGTCTGTACATTTTGACACTAGGACTATGTTGGCCATTGATTTTTTTGTCTTTGTAACATTTAGTATCCGGCGCCAAATTTCCATAAATTTTTTACTAGTTTTTGACATTAATTGTCGTTATGAGATTGCGACTAAATAATTTTGAACGTTTTTGATTACGAGAATTGGTCTTCTTTCTTCACCTCCTTGTATCAATAAATTCGTTTACAAAGTTTTAAAAATAATATTAAGTAGTACACTATTATATGATAACCTCAGTTTAAATTTAAACTTAACAAAAAAAAGATTGAATATACCCACGTTCGCACGTTTTGTTACCGCACACTGGATTATCAACTCTAGGCGTTCAGCAGAGCGTTGAGAATCTAACAAAGGGCCATCCCTAGCGCGTTATAAAGCACACTGTTGGATTTTGAACTCTCAGCGCTAAGCCGAGTGTTTAAAATCAAGTGTGCGAAAAGAACGCCCTCAGGCCGTCGATTTTAAGAAGGAAAAAGCATATACAGCATCGGAAAAACCGTTTAAATATTAAAATGTATTTCTGTTTCTTATTCTACATTAAATTAATATTAGTGACCGACCGAAAGTTCGGTTTCGGTTTCGGTTTCGGCCAGTTTCGGCCAAATAATCTAGTTTCGGCCTTAGTTTCGGTTTCGGCCAGAAAATGGCCGAAACTTTCGGCCGCGCCGAAACTCGAGTGTTCATGAATTATCGTCCATCGTTCGGCGAACTTCGCGGCTAGCTCGTGCTCGCTCGTCGCGTTGCCGGCCCAGTTCGCCGCCGTCCATCGTTAATCGCATGGAGTTGAGGTTGTGTGTTGCACATACGAGGGCGGTCCCATAATGAATTGGCCTAACTATGAACTAATGAAGGAAATGAAACGAAACCAATTTTATTTTTCAATATAATCACCATGAATACTACTAACACACTTCTGACATCTGTGAATCAACATCTCTAAGCCTTTATAAAAATAATCACAATTTTTAGCCTCAAAATGATCGAAGACGGCCGCCTGCAACTCTTCATTGCTTGAAAATTTTCTTCCTCTTAAGAGGAAGAAAATTTAAAGTGAGACGGCGGGCTTTCTGGACTGTGAGTTGGATGTTCAACTTCTGTGAACCCGCATTGACGAAGTGCATCCTTCGAAACACCAGCGGTATGAACAGGGGCGTTGTCATGGAGCAACAGGACACCTTTAGACAGCTTGCCTCTTCGTTTTTCCTTTATCTTGTCTCGTAATTTATTTATTAAAGAAGCATAATATTAGCCGTTCACGACTGTATTACGTTCTTTAAAATCCACCATCAAAATGCCTTGAAAATCCCAAAAGATTGTGCACATCAGTTTCTTAGCCGATTGGCACCTTTGCCTTTCTAGGGGGCTTTTCACCCTTATAACGCCATCCCATTGATTCGCGCTTGCTTTGTGGGTCATAATACAAGATCATAGTTTCATCACCAGTCACTAGCCGCTCGATCACAGTCTTTGAATTTTCGCCACAAAGATCCAAAAACTCCGAAGCGCAGCGCTTTCCTGTCTCTGTACCGCTGAAAGAAGTTTCGGTACCCATCTTGCACTCACTTTTTTCATGTGAAGATGTTCATGGATCGCACGATGACGTACTTTTAGAGAGCCCAAGCCTAGCTGCAATTTCTCTAATCTTCAAACGGCGGTCACTCAGAACCTCCTCTTCGATAAGAGCAATCGTTTCGGGAGTGAGCACTTCCACAGGTCGACCGTCGTGGCAAATGTCTTCAACGGTTTCTCTCCCGAGGCGAAACTCTTTCACCCAATTTTTCACTGTGCTATAGGAGGGGGCAGACTCCTTATACACGTCATCCAATCGTTCTTTTATTTGGGCAGGGATAAACCTTCTTTAAACAAAAACTTTATGACACTTCGATACTCAGTTTTCGACATTTTGAAAAAATACGCGACTCATTATGCTAATGCCTGCTAAACTAAGACTAAGCATTTCATGTCGATGCGTGTTTCTTATATTAAGTGCACGATAAACGTACTATTTAATGCAACACAACATGTCGCGTAGAACTATGTATATCAGGCCAGTTCATTATGGGACCGACCTCGTAAATAATTAGGTAAGTATTCAACTGTCTGTATGTATAATATACATTGTATATGCAAACAAATGTGTAAAAAACACACCAGATTTCTGTATAGGATAAAAAAAAATTAAAATTAATTTTTTTTAAATATGTTTAAGTAAGTTTCGGTTTCGGTTTCGGTTTCGGCCGAAACTAAGAGCAAGGCCGAAAGTTCGGTTTCGGTTTCGGTTTCGGCTGAAAAACCTGTTTCGGTCGGACACTTTAATATACACCGTGTTCTTCACGTTATCTATAAACTTTGTCAAACGCTTCTATAGCTTTTACAAATTAAATCTAACATAGGAAGTATTAGTTAAAAAGACTTCGTTACAAAGATATTTGTAATTTCATTTAATGAAATTTAATTGTGCTATGCAGTAAGAAAGGGTCTTAACTTAGTTTTGACAAATTTCAGCCCGTCAAGTCTTATGAATGAAAATACGACGTTGCCAATTCGGATAAAGAGGCATGCATATCGGGTGATTTACGTCAAGGTACAGTACCCGGCGATAAATATTGCACATCGACCTTTGGAAAGAGACAATCGGCTAATTTCGGTTTCGTAGAACGTTATCTCTGTCGCACGAAATACAAACAGTCCGGTATCTATTAGGAGCGTTTAAAACAATTATGATTTGCTTCTTTTGATTCTTTGTATAAAATGGTTTTGTGTAAAAAGGTCGATGTGCAATATTTATCGCCGGGTACTGTATTTAGTTTGTATGAAAATTAACAAAAAAAAAAAAAAATAAATAAGAATTAATTAATGTGTCCATAATGAAAAATGCTTATTTCCATATGGTCTGAACATCTGGTCGGAGTTTATGTATATCGTCCGGAACACGGTGTATATATTTTACTAATAATACTGGACAGTGTAAGTTCTAATCTAGATAGTGCATATTTTTCGCTTAATTTTTTGTCAATTTATTTTTCATTATTACAAATATTTATAATAACGCGTGGTTATAACTCCAGAACCACATATCTAATTCTCATGATTTTTGTTTACGACATGGCGCACACTAAGCGACACGTGACGACGACGCAACGACAGGTTGCGACAATTTTCTTTTTTTTTTTTTCAATGTTCCGCACACTTTGACTTAAATTTGCAGAGTCTCAACGACGTGCTCAGAGACACACCATCTCGCTACTTGTCGCACCGACTAAACGCACAGTGACACCCACACACCCGATGACAGTCGCATGTCGCATAGTCAGCGAGGTGGTTTAATCAGTACCCAATAATAATGAAAAATAAATAGTTTTTCAAAACTGACTAACCGACTATAATATTAGTTAAGGCAACTAATTCTGACTAACTATTTAAATATTAATAACATCTAGCTCCTATAATATAACTATGCGAATTAAACAAATAGTCGACTAGTCAGTTACTTTAAAAATTTTGACCGCCACAGTAATGTATATGTCGCAGGTTTTTCATAAAATTAGGTTTTTGATGAAAAACCTAGGTTTTTGATGAAAAACCGGAAGATGACACATTTCAAACTCAATTTCATCATAAACCTCTACCAATCCAGATTTTTGATCAAAAACCTGAACTAGTTTGGGTTTATGATAAAATATAAGCGCTGGTCAAATCAAATCATTTATTTTTCGTCAAAAATGGATAAAAATATTTCAATTTTTATCCATTTTTGACGAGTTTTTGACATTTCTTTGTCGTCGAGATGAGACTACGAATTAATTTTGAACGTTCGAGAATTTGCCATCTGGTCATAGACACACGCCGTTGCGTGTACTACGCACCTGAACTTTCTGAAGAACGGTTACTTTTAAGACTAAAATATACTTCTAATAGAGGTATCATTTTATTTTGTCGAAGTGAAATCTTCTTGAGGCGCGTTGGGCATTTTTTGAGATGGGAAAAAACCATTGAACTCGCGACACTCAGTTGCATGTTGAGATACAGAGGCCTCTGAGGCCATTTACATATTATGCCGTAATTACTGCATGATGTGTAAACGGCGTAACAGGTATTATTTTTAGTCATTGCCTTGTTTTTTTTTTATGTCATAAATAAGTACTTATTTTTATTTATTTTTCTAGTCATATATTTTGATGTTAGTCTAACAGTATATCTTGTATATTGTTATTACTCGCGAACCGATACCTGATGTACCCACGTGATTTTCATTGATAGATATATTCTCTAGCTATTTTAAAGTGAATATTAGGAGCACTGCAATATTTATTTGTTTGTTGTTACAGAATTTCGTTGAGATTATTAAACACTGACCTATATTATAGAAGTACGCTGGACTTAATATTGGGACAATTTAAATTAGCTGGCAAAACTCCACATGTATCGATATGTAAACACGATAAAATAAAAAAGATGTGATGTTTCTTTTTTAGGGGTCAACGACCGCTGGTAGTGTTGTTACTGGAAGCTATGAATTGAGAAAATATGTTTTATCGAGTTTACTAACCACGTTTGTGAAGTTTACACGAAAAAAAAATGATTTATGAAACTGATATTTCAAGTGAATACACTAAACTGCGGTCGGTGACCACACAAAAAAAAAATCATCAAATTAATATCTAAACACGACGAAATAAAAATAAAAAAGATGTGATGTTTCTTTTTTAGAGGTCAACGACCGCTGGTAGTGTTGTTACTAAAAGTATGAATTGAGAAAATATGTTTTATCGAGTTTACCAATCACGTTTGTGAAGTTTACACAAAAAAAAAAAATATTTATTAAACTGATATTTCAAGTGAATACACCAAACTTCGGTCGGTGACCACACAAAAAAAAAAATCATCAAATTAATATCTAAACACGACGAAATAAAAATAAAAAAGATATGATGTTTCTTTTTTAAGGGTCAACGACCGCTGGTAGTGTTGTTACTTGAAGTTATGAGTTGAGAAAATATGTTTTATCGAGTTTACCAATCACGTTTGTGAAGTTTACACAAAAAAAAAAGATTTATTAAACTGATATTTCAAGTGAATACACTAAACTGCGGTCCACGACCACACAAAAAAAAATCATCAAATTAATTTCTTTTTGTTTTATCATGTTTAGACATCGATACTATCACGTCACCCTGTACACTATACGAAATGACAGTTGTTTATTGTGCCGATACAAAGCGCCCCGCTCGAGCGTCTCAGGAACTAATACCTACCTTACCTTTCCTCTATACTGTGAGTATTTATATACATATATGTTTATATATTTTAGCATTATGTATTTATTTAAATATATTTATGTAATTTTTTTTGCGTTATATGTCGTCGTCGTTGCGCGTGCAAAAGTCGCTATGTGTTTTTAGTGAACTTATTTGAGCTATATTAATTATAATATTTAGCGTGTTTATACGGAACTTTCGATGTATGAATATCACTTAGATACATTCCTTAATTCTTTAAATATTGCACTTATCACATAGCTGTTTATGCAGTATGTGTGAATCGAAAATAACTAAATAACACATAGCGGCTTTTGCACGCGCTACGACTATGTGTAGGTTTATTTAATATTCTAGTTTTAGACTTCACACATTCATATTTTTCTCTTCTTGTTCTCACACACTATTGTCTACATTTCTTTTTTACTTCTCCTTTCGCAGGTCTGCTGGAAGAAATTTCTTAAGAAATAAGCAGTACCTTTGTACTCAAATTATAATGATATCATAAACTTATGTATTTTAATGTGTGTACATAAATTATAAAATAAATAAAATTGACACATTGTTGCAAAGGACTGTCGTGTTGTGAGTAAATCGCATAATGAGACTTTTTTGTGTATTTTGTGTTTACTACGAGACATTTAGAACATTTTTATCATGAGAGTATGCGCATTTTGTAAAATTTACTATCAAAAATATTAGTTCCACAAACGCTCATGTTGCTAAGAGCGCCAAAAAGGCGAAAATCAAATGCGTTCGTTTTGACATCTTAAGTATAATAAAGTCCAATGTTTTTGTATAGTATAGGTCAGTGTTATTAGATAATTACGTTATTATGTGTTTGTTTTTTTCACAGCATTATGCTGATATATTATGTCCTTTTTGACCATGTATAGTATTTTCACTTTTTGATTATATTTCAGTCAAAAATAAACACTTTATTTATGTATGTCTTATTGCAGCTATAAAGATCTGAGTCCTGAATAAACACTTTTCTTCCCCGAGTTTCTTTCGAAGCTAGTATATACCTATTTATAAATATGTGGAGTCTCGCCATCAGCTGAACATCGGAATCGCGAGGTGTTGATGTTATTTCAACAGTTTTTCTTGCTCGTCGGCGCGCGCGTACACGTCACCGTTGCGCGCTTCAGGCGACGTGCGCGACGCGAATGAGGAACGCGTGTGGGGAGAGGCTGAGACGGGGACAGGGTTCGGGGATACCTGGGGAAACAACAATTAAAGGTTATTGAAATTATACTGCTGTTTTTTTTGACGTGACAACGTCTAATAAATCGATGAAGCTGGCTGCACACACGAAAAAACATGACTCATGTAGCGTGTCCTCGCGGCCTTGCTCTGTAGCGTTGTAGAGTTCCATGGCGGCTTGAAGTGCAAGCGAGAGCGCGGAACGAGCGATGAGAGACAGATGATGTCGAACGCTGCCGAATCGGCCTCCGCGTTCGGCAATTTCATTAATGTTTTGTTATGACGTTGTCACGTTAAACTATCGTCCGTAAACCGACTTTACAGACAACCGATTTTTTATTTAAAATTCAATTGATGAAAACTTTCAAAAATACAGGGAATAAATCCTGTATGTGTTGCTAGCTGGCTCTGCGCTGGGGCTGTCTCGTATAGGGTCTTAGCATTATGCTGAGCGTTGGCCGTTTTGCGTAGATGTGACGCATACTTTCTCCCAAATTGTTATTTTGTTTTTCTTGTTTGTGTTTTTTTTATTTTTATGCGTCATGTTTGCCGCAAATAAACGTATTTTCTTTCTTTCTTCTTTCAAATATCCTTCGAAATTATTCACATTGCGGTTGACAATGTGTCACGCAATTCGGGTGCTGTTAATAAGCCAGTGAAGTGAAAAATAATTAAATAGAAGAATATTGTTTGTTACCTGTCGCGAAGGCGTCTTGTGTTCACCGCTGATGCTTATATCCTCGTCAACTGACTGCAATAACTAAAATAGAATAAAAATAACCATTATTATTTATTGAAAGCCTTTTTGAAACTACCTATAATATTTTGCCAGTCTAACGTCGAAAAATATTTTCAATCAAAGGGCTTCAAATCTATTAGCCTCGCCTTGGTCCACCATTTTGATTTATTTTTCAAAATGGCGTCACACGGTAATACTTATATTTATAAAAAATGTCATAACATGATATCTTAAAGTGTCACATTACGGAGATAAAGATAGCTTTAATGAGTCCAAATATTTTCACCTAAACATTAATTAACGCTGAACACCGCTTCGTCAGATTCTTCTTGTCTTGTCGGCATATCTTATTTTTTAAGATGTCTGTTAAGCAGTCCGATTGCAGTTCAATGGGTCATGTATGAAAATATTAAATTGTCTCGATTTTTTTTCTGCGCTTATGAATAAGCTAATACTATCTACAAAAAAAGTATCAGATTTATCTGATTAGTATTTCCAGAGAAATAAATTAAATTCTGTTAGAGGCGGCCATCGACAGTAACCCACGGATTTTTATTCAATTTCCTTAGCCTACTCAATTAAAAAGTAAAAACTTGTCAATTTGTCATAACATAACCTCACTTTTCACCTCTTGCTTTGTGTTTGTTTGCGATTTTATGGATATATCTTTACGACGACCCTCACGCTTTGAATAAAATAAAGATAAATCGTATCGTAATCGTAAAGATATATCCATAAAATCGCAAACAAACACAAAGCAAGAGGTGAAAAGTGAGGTTATGTTATGACAAATTGACAAGTTTTTACTTTTTAATTGAGTAGGCTAAGGAAATTGAATAAAAATCCGTGGGTTACTGTCGATGGCCGCCTCTAACAGAATTTAATTTATTTCTCTGGAAATACTAATCAGATAAATCTGATACTTTTTTTGTAGATAGTATTAGCTTATTCATAAGCGCAGAAAAAAAATCGAGACAATTTAATATTTTCATACATGACCCATTGCAGTCGGCGTGCAGTCATGTGAACTGCACACCGACTGCAATCGGACTGCACGGTTGGTTTGCAGTTCTGTTGCAGTCGTGTCAACTGCATTCAAACTGCATCCGAACTGCAAATTTGCAGTTGGATTGCAGTTGAAATGCAGTCCGTCTTTCTAGTCTTAATGCTTCATAAAATATAGCGGTTTTACATTAAAAATAAAACCGATATTATGTGCCGAGAGGGAAAACATACAGCATTGTTTATGAAGAAGCAGTGTATACTTAGCCTTATTAGCGCGGTCAATAGTACGGATACTTTAGTTTAACTTAAGAATACTAGGTGGCGTCACATTCGCCGCCGTTGTATTTACTCTGTGCCAGCTAGGACGCGGGAACCGCTGTCACTTTCCGAATTCATAGTCTTCACCAGGAAGAACTTCCTACAATGCTGTATGTTTTCCCTCTCGGCACATAATATCGGTTTTATTTTTAATGTAAAACCGCTATATTGATGTGCCTCCGGAAAACATACAGCATTGTTTATGAAGACGTGTTTGTTATCTGCTGGTGAAATATTAATTATACGTAAAAACACAACGCTATGATGATTATCAAATGATTATACTGAGAATTAAGTGGATACCCATGTAATGATTTATTTATATTGTTACAATATTTTTTTTTTAAATTCTAAATTAATATATATAAAATATCTGATCTTTACATATAAAGGTAACGATAATCACGATTAAGATGTTCTACGAATTAATCAAATACTGTAGGAATGTATTACCGATGATTGATTAAAATGATGATTGCTTACGAAATATGACATTCTTTGTAATTTAAGTAGAAGTAAATGTATTGAAAAATTAATTACGACTGTCTTTACGGAGTTCTATTTCGCGACAGTAATGATTAAATAAGGTGTTGGCTGATTTCCAATTACCTCGTAATAAAATATCGTCAATTGGTTGGTTATCTAACCAATTTAAGGAAGCTACTGCTGACCTACAGCTTCCCGGAGATGCAAGAATGGCGCTATCTCTGAGAACTGTGCGTACCGAGATCTCAATTACAGTACGTGAGGCAGCTTTTGCGTTACTAAATACAGTGATAAAAAGATTGTTCAAATTGTAAACTTCAGAATTTGAGATCTCTTTGTCGTCGTTTTTTCTATTAAAAGCCAAACTAAAGTGACAAGGCATATGTTTTTATCATTATGTTGTAAGAGTTTCCATGCTGACTGTCGATAATAGTGTGTATCGGTTTTGGATCCAAATGCAGGTATTAAATATTTATTTATTTATTTATTTATTTTTTTAAATATATATTATCGCCGTCATCAAAGAAGCTGTAATTTAAGATTTTCTGCAAAGTCAGGTCGTGAACCCTACGGCCTGATGCCAGCAAAACGTTGCCCCACACTAGGAATTACTCCTGTATCGTGGGTGCGTTTACAAACATTTAAATTCACATACACAAACAGCCAGACCCGAAACAACTACCTGTAGGCAATACAAATATTTGTTCCGTGCGGGAATCGAACCCGCGACACACAGCGCAGCAGTCGATCACTCAGCCACTGCGCCAACAGTGTCGTCGAAACTGTGGCTGTTCTACGTGCTAAATCGAACAATGTGTCTTTGGGTGCATTTGATGACAGCCAATTTAGTAAGATACGTGGATCCACGTGAACGATGGCCGTACTTCTTTTGGTTTGGCTACTCCTATTGCCTTAAAGGTGTGTTTTATAATAAAATTAGAAAAGGTTTGCTGTTCCACATGAGGGCCACAAAAAGTTAAGACTGCCGATTTGTGGACAAGGATAGTACTATAGAACAAATTATCTTTTAGATAGAGAAACATAAAAATAAAAATTTGCGACGTCAGCAGACCGAGGACATTTTGGGTTTATTTTATTTGGGCACCCCACCCCCAATTTTCCAAACTTTCAGGGTCAATGTCTGTACCCGTGATGCTGGTAACAACATCACAGGTACAGACACCGACCAGTCAGACACTGAACCTGTCAGAAACCATGATAGATGTTCGACAGGCTCAGAAGTTCGTGTGGATGGTCCAGAGCTCTGGACTTCAGGTCTTGAAGCCAGAAAGCTCGAGGCCACTCTGGAGCCACAACCAAGTAAATTCCCGTTGCATTGTTCAGAAGTGCCAGAACTCAGGGCAGCAAGCTGGGAGGAGGAAACACCCACGCTAGCCCCTGGTTCCATGGTCTGCTGAAGGCATCTATATAGTTTGCCGATCGATCTCTGCAGTTTAGAGATACGTAGTTTTTTACTACCGCGGTTTCTTGTGTCGCAAACAAGTCTATTTGTGGAAGCCCCCACTTCCAAAAGACTTCCGCTGTTGCTCGAGGATGACGAGATGTCATTTCACGGGTGGTGGTCCTCGTGAAAGCCTGTCCGCTATTACTACATATAGCTTCTTTTTGTTGTAGTGCCATCTTCTTTGGTGCATTGCCCATGCACCTGACATTAGATTCCCATCTATGTGGGCGCCCCAACCCCGATCCAAAGCATCCGTTGCCAGAAAATGGGTAGCAGGCTTTTTTGTTTATCGGCAACGTGTGACTTGTGGCTCCGAGCCACCACATTATCTCTTGATACACAACTTGAGGTAGCAGATGTTTTTTGACGGGGTCGTGTTTTGTTGAAGTGTCGCGGGAAGATTTGCATTTTTCGACAGTGTAGTCTTCCTCGGGGAACAACAAAATTTGCGAAGTTTAACTGACCTATCAGACTTTGCAGTTCTCGGAGATTGATGTGACTTCTCAACAACGACCGGTCTAGTGTATAGTTTATGCTTTGTTTCCTTTTTATTGGTAGAGACATTGTGTTTACAGCTGTTTGCCAACGTATGCCAAGGTATTCCAAATCTTGAGTTCGTATCAAGACAGTTTTTTGGCGGTTGATTTGCCAGCCCAGATGTTCCAAGTGCCTTACGGCTTCCGCAGCCTGATGACAAAACTTGGATTGGTCTTGGTTGACCAGAAGGTAGTCGTCTAGGTAGACTAGCACTCGACATCCCTTCGCACTCAATGTCTCCGCGACCCAGCATGTTACAGAGGAAAATAGGTGCGGCGTTGAAGCCAGCCCGAACGGTAAACATGTCATCTCGCATAGTTATACGAGATGACATGTTTGCCGTTCACAAAGACCAGTTGGTCTTTGTAACTAATTCTTAAGAAAAGCTGGTGAGAGTTTGCTGCCCGTGGGTGAAAATAAGCCTTGGATATATCTATTGTTATCATGCAGTCTCCAGATGTTCCAAGTGCCTCACGGCTTCCGCAGCCTGAAGACATAACTTGGATTGGTCTTGGTTGACCAGAAGGAAGTCGTTTAGGTAGACTAACACTCGACATCCCTTCGCACGCAAGGTCTCCGCGACCTAGCATGTTACAGAAGAAAATAGGTGTGGCGCTGAAGCCAGCCCGAACGGTAAACATGTCATCTCGTATAACTGGTCTTTGTAATTGATTCATAAGAAAAGCCGATGAGATTTTGCTGCCCGGTAGGTGAAAATAAGCCTGGGATATAATCTATTTTTATCAAGCAGTCTTTAGATGTTCCAAGTGCCTCACGACTTCCGCAGCCTGAAGACATAACTTGGATTGGTCTTGGTTGACCAGAAGGAAGTCGTCTAGGTAGACTAGCACTCGACATCCCTTCGCACGCAAGGTCTCCGCGACCCAGCATGTTACGGAAAATAGGTGTGAGAAATCAGACGGCAGTTTTTAGTTTTGACGAACTTGTTAAATTCTCGAGGATCGAAAATTGGGCGCATCGATCCGTCGCTTTTCTTCCGCAGAAAAAGCTTGGGTACAAAACTGGGAGTTTTCTTGGAAACTAGCCACAAAACACTTTGATCCAATAGATCTTTGATTATCTGAGACATTCCAGGGGATGGCTTGGTTGCATATTGCGTTATGATCCTTCTTGTTGTCATTAACAGAGGGGGGTTTTTTGTAAAGGGGTATCCGAAACCACGACATTGCTAAAATTATGAATTTGTTTGCACCATGTGCGTGCCAACGGTTTTTGAACGAAGTTAAACAACCTCCCCTGAAATGTGTTGGATAGTCACTTTTTTTTTCCTCTTTGTTTCGAAATGAATAACTTTTAGTTTGTTAGCTTGTGGTGGTGATAACCAGAAATGAGGCCCTCCGAGGGACTGGATAAGAGACGTAAGTTTTGTCGTGTCAAATAGAAGCTCTTCACTAGGAGGTATATTAATAAGCGCAGCTTGAAATACTTTTATCCGGAACTTCCAGAATTTTATTCTTTTACGTCTAGCCTCCATACATTAATTTTTAAATTGTAAAAGCCCGGAAACGCGAGCATTTCTAACAATGCCTTCATATAACGGATATGTTACCACGTGAGGCTATTAAAATGCTGCAAACTTGTTAACTGAAGTACCGTAACCGTTTTATATCAGCTGATTCTCATCAAAGCTGGTTTTACAGGCGCCCAAATCCAACGACCTAGGCATTTCTGTTGATGTATTAGTAAAAAAAAAATCATTGTTGATAAATCTGCTTGTTCGGTCACGTTACTTGTGTTTACAGTAGTCTGCGGTACATGTTGTTGGTACATTATAAAGTTTATAAGAAAACTGACCTGGTTGTATAACGCGTCAATCCGAGGATCGACCGTTACCTGTGAATCCCTCTTTTGTTTCTTGCGTGGAGGTTCCTCTCGTTCGGCTTCGCTGTCCGATGAACTACTAGCGCACGAAGAGTCCTCCTTTTCTTGTCCTTGATCCCTCTCGGAAGTCGGCGAGCTCGAAACGATTGACCGATTGGCTCCGGCGGTGGCCTCATCGGGTTCGTCACTCGGCGCGGGATTCGTAACGAAAAAACCGTTTTTTTAAAGCTTAAGATTAAGAATACATTCAATAATAAATGCACTATTAAATTGTCTAACACTATGATAAATAACTTTTAATAAAAGTTAAACGATTAACCAAATATTTTTGGATTTCGACCGCACGCGGCGAAAGTACACAACGCTATGAATTCGGAAAGTGACAGCGGTTCCCGCGTCCTAGCTGGCACAGAGTAAATACAACGGCGGCGAATGTGACGCCACCTAGTATTCTTAAGTTAAACTAAAGTATCCGTACTATTGACCGCGCTAATAAGGCTAAGTATACACTGCTTCTTCATAAACAATGCTGTATGTTTTCCGGAGGCACATCAATAACCGTGAATGAGGGTTTTAGTGAAAATTTACGACACCAGTTGGCACCACTTTGACAAGAGGTCTTCCAATATAAAATATATGATGACGTTCATCATTCGATTCATTCATTCGTTCATCATTCAGTCATGACTAAAGAAAATATAGGCTCTTTGACAGATGTCTGGACCTGACGTGTCAGTGCTGCCACCTGGCGAACGTCATTTCAGAAAACCCTCATTCAAATAATTCATATACTGAATTCAAATAACAACAAAGAAATGCCGTCTTTGCCCTCTAGCTACTAATTTATATCAAAGTATAATTTTAACCGTAATTATGCATCAAAAAAACCTCAATTCTGATTCCTCTCCAACATCTTAATGATCCTAGAAAGCTGCACCAAGATCAGCTGCTCAGTCTCAACTCTCCTCTTTTCCAACTGCAGTCTCTCTTCCCTCCACTCTCTCTCACAATCTAAGTCTCTCTCAAACTCTACAAACCTCTCGTATCGCTCTAAATGCTCCAAGTGACGGTCGTTGGACTCGATTTCTTGTTGAATGGATTTGTAATCGATTTCGCTTGGTTTGTAGTCGATACTTCGATTGGGGATATCGATTTCTAAGAGGGATTCTTCTTGATTTGGAGGGGAGAGGTCGTGGATTGTGAGGAGAGAGGAATCTGTGTGGAATGTGGTTGTTTTCTTTTTTTTGCAGTGGTCTGATTCTAAAATATCAAGTTTGCATTGTAGAATCGTTAATTAGGCGTCCTGCACACTCCTGGTTCATGTCGGCAATAATCGGCACGGCCGGGCGGAAACATCGTATAGTACCCGGCGATAAATATTGCACATTGACCTTTGGAAAGAGACAATCGGCTAATTTCGGCTTCGTAGAGCGTTATCTCTGTCGCACGAAATACAAACAGTCCGGTATCTATTAGGAGCTGTTATAACAATTATGATTTGCTTCTTTTGATAATTATTTTTATTATTTGTATAAAATGGTTTTGTGTAAAAAGGTCGATGTGCAATATTTATCGCCGGGTATTGTATATATGTCAATTTACTGATCGATTAATTTCCTGGCAAATAAAAAAAAATCTGTGTGTTTTTTCCCAACTATGTTGAGGTCGGCTTCCGTCTAACTGGATGCAGCTGAATACTAGTATTTTACATGGAGCGACTGCCTATCTGACCTACACAACCCAGTTACTGGTTATTACGATACCCCTTGGTAAGACTGGTGCAGACTTTTGGGCTTCTGATTACCCATAACGACTGTCAAAGATCTGCGAATGACAGCCGGGACCAACGGCTTAACGTGCTTTCCGAGGTACGGAGGGGTCATGGTATGTAAAGCTGGTCACCCATCCACGGATCAACCGCGGCAAGCGTAGCTTAACCTGATCGATCGACCCATGCGGCTGGTATTATTGAGTCCGTCAGTATTCCCTTTTCAACTATTATAAATAAATAGTTAAAAAATAAAAGACTAACCGCGAGCTTTAACATCATCAGCATTTACACCCAAAACATTTTTCTTGATCCAAAAATTATTTTGAACACATTCAGCACAATCATTCGCGTCCACATCATTGGCCGAATGTTTGGGCAAACTGTCGCAGTTGCCTTTACCATACATCTCGCAGTTGGCCCAACATTTGGCTGAGTCGCAAGCGTTGGCGTAAGATTTTGAAGGACCAGTCTTCGTCAGTTCGATATGAGATTTGGTTGTGACTCCAAGATTGGTTTTCGAGGGGTCAGAGTGTGGCCAATATTGGTTGGATTTGGGCAAATACTTGTCTGAGTTGGCGTCCAATTCGGAGGCTGGATAGTTTTGTGGTATTTGCATTAATTCTATGAAGTTAAATCTTGGAGGTAACTGTAAATGCTAAAAGATTTAGTCATATCATATTAGCCTATAATGTTCCCACTGCTGGAACACAGGCCTCCTCTCAGTGAGAGGGAGTGGGCCGTAATCCACCACGCGGGCCCAGTGCGGGTTGGTGGATGTCACATGTCTTCGAATTTTCGGTTCTAGGACATGCCGGTTTCCTCACGATGTTTTCCTTCACCGTTTTGAGAGCAGTGGTGATGAAATAATTTACACAAAGTAAAGCGCCTGCCTGGGTTCGAACTTACGACCTACAACTCGTAAGTCGTGTCCGTGACCACTGGGCCACCTCTGCTCAAAGATTTAGTACTAAAGTATATTTGTGTCCAATTTAAGAGGGCGCAATTAGAAAGTTGGCAACGTTGCAAATAGCCGTGAAATATTTAGCAAGTCCTGACTGACTGATTATCCTCGAGACATGAAATTTGGAGGGGGTGTTCTCTGTGAAGAGTAGGTATCCACTAAGAAAAGGTTTTTCGAATTTCCACCCCTAAGAGGGTGAATGGGGGGAGGGTGAAATTTCACGCGGACGAAGTCGCGGGCTGAAGCTAGCAAGCAATATTTCAGTGCACGACAGAGCGACATTTCATAACTTCATTTAGTTATAACAAACTTTTTAATTGCACCATCTTAATAGAAATCGTAAACAAACAGATAACTACCGCGATTGTTAGATAAAGCAAAACGTACGCAAAATACGCGCATTGACTTGGAGTTGCGGACACCAGCCCGTATTACCTATTAGTTAAAGCAAACTTGAACCTTATTATTAGTGGAAGTAGATCCTAAATCGTCTGTGTTCCTGGTAGATACAGTGCTGGCAGATTTACTGAGCAGCTTCTTAGATATAAGAGATAATGGAAGGTTTCCACTTGATCTGCTTGAGTTGCATAGGTGCTGGAACAGGATAGGATGGGTTAGGATAGGAATGGAAGCCGAAGTCGTACGTTCCCGCGACCCCCGGCGTAGGTGTGGGATGGAACACCGGGGTGGTTCTTAGTCAGTAAGAGTCTGACAGCTCCGCCCCAGAGCGGAGGACATCCATGAGGATTTTCCACCCCGGAAACAAAAAAATAAAGGAATGGAAGCCGAATCTCAGATGCTACTTAATTTGAAATTGCTGTTAAGTGATGTGCTGTTTCTGTCACTTTAAGAACCTCCGCAGACTAAGTACACTTTTTATCGGCCGATAGTTTGCCCGGACAAGGCTACTAGAGCGCACATTGTTTTTTTGTTCCGTTTCGTACGTTCTCATGCCCACACTCCGGGGCAGGCGGAGGACATCTATAAAAAAATCTATAAAAAGGCTCGTAAATTTTTATAGATGTCCTCATTTTAGTCAGTAGGAGACTTCGTACTGACTAAAACCCGCCCCGATGTTCCCTTCCTACGCTGGGACCGGGGGCATGGTAACTTGTGCGCCTTCCACGACCCCCGGCTGGGGCCGCGCGGGGGGCGTCTCCCCCCCGGGGGGGGACATAGGGGCGCGTTTCGAGTCCGCTTGTGGCGGGCAAAAGCTCTGCACTGTCTAACTGCGACTGTCAAAGACAAATGACAGCCGAGACCAACAGCTTATCACCCATCCACGGACCGACCACGGTAAGCACAGCTTAACCTGAACGATCGAGTCGTGCGGCTGATATTACAGTACCCGGCGATAAATATTGCACATCGACCTTTGGAAAGAGACAATCGGCTAATTTCGGCTTCGTAGAGGGTTATCTCTGTCGCACGAAATACAAACAGTCCGGTATCTATTAGGAGCTGTTAAAACAATTATGATTTGCTTCTTTTGATAATTATTTTTATTCTTTGTATAAAATACAAAAAAGGTAAAGGTCGATGTGCAATATTTATCGCCGGGTACTGTACAGACGCCAGCACATTAACCTACTACAATCTGTCAAATTTCTTTAACAAATTTTCAACTTTATCGCAAAAGTATAAGATTCAAAGTTGATTGGAAAAGTTTGACAGTTTCGGGTAGCTTGATGTGCTGGCGTCTGTACTTAGCCACGAGATCTATTACTGTAATTAAGATGTTTAATACTTTTGTTACCTTATCTACTTCAGTATCAAATTGTTCGTTAGTGGCTCCTTTAGATAAAGCGCCCTTTTCCATGAGGGTGGCGCGTTTAGCTGCTAGATGTAGTGATCTGGAAATTGAGATAAAAACATAGATATTTATTTAATAAAATCGTAAATTTTCATAATTTCCTAAAAAAAAGTTTATCTACACTCATGTTATACCTAAATCGTCTATAAAAGTTTCTGAAACTGTTAGCTTATTGCCAACATTAAAACAACCAGTGTCAAACATAGATATTTATTTAATAAAATCGTAAATTTAATAATTTCGTAAAAAAAAAAGTCTATCTACTAAGGTCACTCCATATATATATCCTTCTAGGGCCTCCCCGTTAATCTATATACCGGTTGACTTTTCTTACCGTTTGGATAAAAATCCATACTAATATGATAAATTCGAAAGTAACTCTGTCTGTCACTGTATGTTACCTTTTCACGCCTAAACCACTGAACGGATTTCGATAAAATTTGGCAGAGAGATAGATTGCATCCCGGGGAACGACATAGGATAGTTTTTATCGACGTACCTCGCGGGCGAAGCCGCGGGCGGAAGCAAAAGAAGGAAGAAATATAAATCAAATCTAGTAGGGTATAAAAGGTGAACGGAATAGAAACCTAAGGGTACAGGAAATCATTATTAAAAAAAAAACGAATAATTCGGCAAATAATATCAAAATCCAACTTACAAGCACTTTACACGCGGAAATCATCAATGAATTCGTAGCGACGTTCAATCCTTTGAAGTCATCGGCCGGGTTCAATCAAAGGATTGAACGTAAAAAAAAAACGAGATTTTTTATGTTTTCTGAAATAAAAATAGATTCCTGTGTGCGATAGGCTTCTACTTCGTTCACCTTTTATACCCTGTTTCTTTCTTTCTAAGTGTCTATGGGTCAATTTATCTTTTTATAATGGTTGTTATTTTTTAATATTTTTTTTTTCACCTTTTTTGTTGTTTTTAATACCTGTATTGTGTCTTTTGTTGCACTGAATAAACGTTTTATCTATCTATCTATCTGTTTTTGTCCAGAGAGTAAAAAAAAGTCAGCCGGTATAATCACGAGGGAAAAATAAGGTATTATATATTATATACACACGTACCTTTTAACAGTTAAATAGAAGAGCTCCGTGATGGCTCTCACAGAGTAGTCGGGGACGAACGTGTGACGCAGCATGGAGTCCATGTTGATGTTCTGCAGAGAACCCATGGCGGAAGGTGTTGGAGATTCGGCTGTGGAATAAATGATAGATTATTGTAGTTTCATCCGTCAAAAAATGGTTATAGTTGACGATGAATGACGGACAAGAATTTTTTATTTTTTATTTATTTATCTACTCACATAAACCATTACAGGATATAACCCAATGCGGTGAATGCGCTTATTCTAACTTATACATACTAAAATCGATAACTTATTATAAATAATGCATTCCTTGTGAATTCACTCAGAGAGCAACAGAATAAGTCGGTCCCTCTCGCTATGAGGTTGAGCGTGCGGAGTGCACGCGTCGTATTATGTGGAAGAAAGTCTAAATCCAAATTTATGTATAATAGCACTTTGTGTGTAAGAGGGGCCCGTGGCTAAATAATAACAGCCGCACAGTTCAATCGATTAGGTTAAGCTACGCTTGCCGCGGTTGGTCGAAAGACGTCCACTGCTGGACATAGGCCTCCCCCAAGCACCTCCACTTCGACCGGTTCTGTGCTTCTCGCATCCAACGGGTTCCTGCGGCCTTCACAAGGTCGTCGGACCACCATTGCTCTCCTATTTACTTATTTAAATTAAACTACCTAAAATTCTTAGTTTCCTTGATATTAAGGTTATATAAGTGACCCGTGACCCGATGCTTTCGAGTGTGTGTGTGTGTGTGTGGTGTGTGTGTGTGAGTGGTGTGTGTGTGTGTGTGTGTGGTGTGCGTGTGTGTGTGTGTGTGTGTGTGTGTGTGTGTGTGGTGTGTGTGTGGTGTGTGGTGTGTGTGAATAGCAGTTGTGTGATACGTACCGACTCCCACGTTCTGCGTGAGCGCCTGCACGCCGAAGTAGGTGAAGGGTCCGGCCTCGAACACCAGGTTCTCGCGCCCCACCGTCACCTCCACGCGGCCCTCCAGGATCAGCACGAAGTAGTCCACCTGGGATGTAAGCGAACAGTGGAATAATATCAGCTTTGTAATTATAATAATACATTGTGCCGATAGTCGTGACAGCCAACGGTTTAATAGCCAAGAGCCTCTACCAGCATCTGAGGAGGCTCTCGTTGGGCAGCTGGATCAAGGGCTTGATCCAGAAAGCGGTACTTCTGGACACGGCCCGCATTGTCAGGAGGTTCTTCTCTCTGGAGCCCTGACCGCCGGTAGCTTGGACCCTGTTCCCGATACCGGTGGGCTACTATTTTTTATATTTTATTGACAAAGGTCTAAAAAATCAGTAGAGAAAATTGGGATGATGCAGGCACAGTTTATCCAACTCACCGGCTTCCCCTGCTGGAACACGTAGGTGCTGGGGTCCTTCTTGGTCTTCCCTTTGAGCTTAATGTGGTGGATCACGTCCTGTTTGAGGAGGCGGCGCAGAACTGTCTCGGAGACTGTGTCGGGCCGGAAGGCGTCTACACCTGGAGGTAAAGGAATTTGAGGCGTTAGATTTTTTTTATTGATTTTGTGGTCGATTTTATAAGTTGAAATTCCCAAAAGATATTTAAAAAAGCGGTCAAGTGTGAGTCGGACTCGCACACGAAGGGTTCCGTACAAGGCAAAAACGCTAAAAAAAACACGTTTGTTGTATGGGAGCCTCCCTTAAATATTAATTATTTTATTCCGTTTTTAGTATTTGTCGTTATAGCGACAACAGAAATACATCATCTGTGAAAATTTCAACTGTCTAGCTATCACGGTTCATGAGATACAGCCTTGTGACAGACTGACAGACAATGGAGTCTTAATAATAGGGTCCCGTTTTTACCCTTTGGGTACGAAACCCCAAAAATAAACAAAGTCTGGCTGTATTCCCCAAGGACAGAGACTGAATGGAAGTACACGTACATTTTGACAGTTATGTTCATCATTTCAGTCGAAAGACGTCCACTGCTGGACATAGGCCTCCCCCAAGCACCTCCACTTCGACCGGTTTTGTGCTTCTTGCATCCAAAGAGTTCCTACAGCCTCACACAAGGTCGTCGGACCACCTTGTGGGAGGCCTTCCAACGCTGTAATAATAACTGTCAAATCCTTACATGGTATAGAACAAAGTCGCCGAAATGTCTGTACGCGCATAACTTCCGAATGACTGCACCAAATTGGATGATTCTTTTTTTTTTTTTGTTGTGTTCGGTATTGCCAAGACAAGGTTTGTATGAAAGAAAATTTTGGAAATTCGAAAAAAAAAAAATTGCACCCGTGCGGAGTTGGGGCGGACTTCTAGTATCCTAACTAATATTATAAATGCGAAATTAAGTTTGTTTGTTTATTACCTATTCACGCCTAAATCACTGAACCGATCATCCTGAAATTTTGCATATACGTTGTCAGGTGTACAGAAACGGACATAGGGTACCTTCCATCCCGAAAAAAGTACTGTTCCCGAGGAAAACAACAATAACGTTATTATGATAATAGATGGCGCCACGTATGTATCGAATCAAAAACAAGACAACGTCTGTCGGGTTTCTTTTTTTTTTCAGTATGGGAAATCATCAAATGACCCCCCCCCCCCCTCCCTCTCTGGGTGGAGCGGAAGGGAGTGTCAGACTCTTACTGACTAAAACCCACCCGTGTTCCTTCCTTAGCCCTTTATGCTCCGGGCCAGCGGTAATTCGGACAATCCCGGGTCGGGTCAGCTAGTAATTTTATTCAAAACAAGTAAAACCTGGGTTCGACCACTCTCGTAAGTCGCAGCCGCTTCCGCTGGCCCATCACAGCTCCCATCATGTGTGAAGGTGTCTACGTTGATACTCACTGCTACTTAAGAACTGGAAGGTAGCTAGCGTCAGCTGTGGAGATATATGTATGTGCTGGTTCTCGTGTCGCTCGGCGAAGGCGGCGAAGTCTTGGAGTTTGTTCGTGGGGCGGTTGCGACGACGCTTGGACCGGTTGTCCACTGTTGGGAAAACAAGTTCATAGTTAGATATTTGCACAGAATCAGCCTGTAATACTCCCGATCAGTTCAGACTCAGTTTTCGTCTATTTGTTTATTTTATTTCATTGAGAAGAACATGCATAATATTACAGAAATAAATTCAAGTTATTGCACAGTTAAATTTCAATAAAGGAAGTTATCGATTCGCGGTTCCCCTCTATATTCATACAAGACAAAATAATGAAAACTCTGAAGAAGTGGCGAGAAGACCAGTAGGCCACAAGTCAGGGTAATAACTAGGGATGCATCCGATACCGATACCGATATATCAGCGATACTTCCTTTTCCGATATATCGGTATCGGCGATATTCTTATGGCAGATTCAACGATACTTTTCAAATTTCGCGCTTTAAAAATGTAATGTAAACACCCGTGTTGCCCTGTCTATTTCGTTGCAAAAGAGGCACGAACTAACTATGCTCGGGTAAACCCCGCGCTTTATTCAGTGTTTTGTTTCACCCGCCCGCTTTGGCCTCGCACTCGCACATCTATCCCGTTTCGTTAGGTTGAATGTTGTTGCGCGTAGTATTTTTCCATGCAAATAAGACTAGGAATTACATATCGTAATTGTTTGTGTATTGTATATCATTTATAACTAGTCGTTTGAGTCAAATAAAATAAACTTTCCTTTTTGAATTCAATAAGCGTATCGGTATCAGTATCGCCGATATTTTTATAAGAGTATCGGTGTCGGTATCGTATCGGCAAAAAGGCGTATCGAGGCATCCCTAGTAATAACATGCCGAAGATGCCTCACGACGACACCTCGCGATCGGGGTTTAGCTCGCTACCTCGATGTCAACTCCATGTAAAACAAATGTATGCTAGTAGATACGCACGCACGTACCGAAGGATACCTCACTGTGACACATCGCGGGCTGCTGGGGTGTTTACCTCAATGCCTGGCACTAATATAATTAATGCTCTCATTTGGTCTCGGCCTGTATCATCTTCTCGAGGACGTCTTCCAGCGTGACCAGGCCACGGTCTCGTACAACTAACTAGAAGACGGTCTACTCACAGAAGACGTCGGTCTCGTCGACGATCTCGGCCTGTATCATCTCCTCGATGACGTCTTCCAGCGTGACCAGTCCCATCATGGTCTCTTACAACTAACTAGAAGACGGTATACTCACAGAAGACGGTCTACTCACAGAAGACGTCAGTCTCGTCGACGATCTCGGCCTGTATCATCTCCTCGATGACGTCTTCCAGCGTGACCAGCCCACGGTCTCGTACAACTAACTAGAAGACGGTCTACTCACAGAAGACGTCAGTCTCGTCAACGATCTCGGCCTGTATCATCTCCTCGATGACGTCTTCCAGCGTGACCAGCCCACGGTCTCGTAAAACCAACTAGAAGACGGTCTACTCACAGAAGACGTCGGTCTCGTCGACGATCTCGGCCTGTATCATCTCCTCGATGACGTCTTCCAGTGTGACCAGACCCATGGTCTCGTAGAAGGGGTCTCCTTCGCCCTCGTTGTTGATGCGGTGGACGAAGGCCATGTGGCCTTTGTGACCTGGGGAACAGAATAGTTGATTAAAAGTTCAAAGAGAGGTAGATCCTACCCTGAGGATATGAGGGTGTGAGGACACTGACAACCCCTTTTTTATATCCACGCAATCACTGTCCATTCCAAGGTTGCCTGGAAGAGATCGCAGAAAGTGATAAGGCCGCCCATTGTATGTTTTGTATTCATAATCGTATTTTTTGTTATGTATATTTTCTGGTGTACAATAAAGTATATATAAATAAATAAATATGAGGGTGTGAGGGCTATGGTCATTCGACTACTTCTATAGTCAAATAATTGTTTGGTGCTTTCCTCAAAACTTGCATGCCAGCGGAGTGTTGTTCACGAACGAATGATTGATCGAGAGAGTGAATGAATGAACGAACCTACGAGTGAAACAATGAACGAAAGAGTAAGAGATTAATGATGGGTGATTGACTTACCCTCCTTGAACTGCTTAAACATGACATCCAGCGTGACCTCTTCGAACACAAAGTTGCATGTGTTCTGGTAGTACTGGCAGAGCGTGCGCAGCGGCGTGTTATCCTCAGGGTCCACGAACGAACGAGTGAGTGAATAAATGAACGAGTGAACGACAGAAAGAGTGAATGAACGAACCTACTAGTGAAATGATGAATGCCAGAATAAGAGATTAATGATGGGTGATTTCCTCTCCTTGAACTGCTCTGTAGTACAGCAGAGCGTGCGCAGCGGCGTGTTGTCGTCAGGATCCGCGAACGAACGATTGAATGATTGACCGAGAGAGTGAATGAATTAAAGAAAGGGTGAATAAACGATCCTAAAAGAACGAGTTATTGAATGAAAGTTCGAGTGAAAGAATGCACTAACGAGAGAGTAAATTAATGAAGGAATGATGACGAATGATTTTTTTCTAATATTTTTCCTCATTTCCATTCAAGGACTATTTCAACTTACCTTCTTTGAACTGCTTAAACATAACATCCAGCGTGACATCTTCGAACACAAAGTTGCAGGGGTTCTGGTAGTACTGACAGAGCGTGCGCAGCGGCGTGTTGTCGTCAGGGTCCACGAACGCCAGATCCTTGATGAACAGTACCGTCACTATGTTGCCGCGGCCTCCTTCGTACACTGGGATGCGGGAGTAGCCTGGTGGAGAGAGTACAAGAACACAAACGTTACTACAAGAACTATTGTATAACAGAAAATAATTTTTCACCTTACGCCCATTTTTTTTTTCTCAAGATGGGAAATCATCAAATGACACCTCCCGCTCTGGGTGGAGCAGAAGGGAGTGTCAGACTCTTACTGACTAAAACCCACCCGTGTTCCTTCCTTAGCCCTTTATGTTCCGGGCCAGCGGTAACCCTTTCGGACAATCCCGCTGACCCGGTAGGCTTCGGCCCTGACGGGCCCTTCATTTGATGCTGACATCTCTCTAAGGCGCGCGTGGAACACGCACGCGCCGTCCGGCACGGGCCTGGTCCTGATCGGACGATGAGCTACCCATTACTCTCCGCCCGCAGGCCCGCGCCTACGGTGGCCGGGAGTCGTCGCGCGGCTCCCGACGCCCGGAGCGTCTCCCGCGGCGGCTGGGACCTTACGCCCATGTGATGGTAACGAAACGGCCAAGCCACATATTTTGACTAAGGTGTAGAGTTTTTGAAGTTGGGGCTTGTAGAGTTAGAAACTTGGCTCTACATGAGATCTGATAACTTTTTGACAGTGCGAGCCATGTTGTCTCGTCATGGCAACATTTTACATGAAAATGTTTTCAGTGGGATTTCACATCTTTTTGTAAGTTGCATATAAAAATTTATTTTTCTTTTTTTTGGTTGATTTACTAAAAATCCTGAAATACGTATTTTATTATTTAAAACAAGGAGTCCCTATATCAATTTTCAGACCTCTAGCATCAAAATTTGCGGAAGTCTTATACAAACGTCCATCCCCTAGTTTAAGGGGTTGGGGGGTAAAAGGTCCAAGTTTTAGTTTTTTTTTTGTTGTTTTTGTACTAATACTAGCTTATATACCAAATTTCAGCTTTCTAGGACATCAGGAAGTACCCTAAGAGTTTTGATTATCATCATTTAGTGACGAAATCGGGGTTTTTTAGATATCAATAAAATCTAAAGTATAAGAGCTATGCAATTGAAACTTTATATATGTTTGACGGAGAAGGTATAGTGTGTCTCGTTATTATCAGCCATATTTAACTATTGTGGGCGTACAGTGGGTATGTGTTGGTTATTGCGCAATAGAAAAACCGTTTGCAGTTCAAAAAGATTATAATTTCACGAACAATATTTAGTCACACTAGCAAATTACACACTGTAGGTACACGACACAACCAGATACGGAACGCTGGACAGTTTCTAAGCACATGTTGTCCGTACGATGTCCAATGTCCAAGTCCCAGTTCAAAAGTGAGCTCCACATCGTTCTGTCGAGCTGTTTTCTAACCCCCACGGACTCAGGCTAGACTCTGTCAAGCGCCGCCGGGTGGCGCTAGCGTTCCAAATAGTCAAATGCATGACCGGATGCGACATGTTTAATAAGTTCACTATTGACATCACATCCCGAGAATTTTGTTTATCTGGTATAATTCAAACCCAAGTTATGAGGGTTCAAAAAAACGACGATTTTTTTTTAGGGATGTGCAATCATCAAATGACCCCTCCCGCTCTGGGTGGAGAGGAAGGGAGTGTCAGACTCTTACTGACTAAAACCCAACCGTGTTCCTTCCTTAGCCCTTTATGTTCCGGGCCAGCGGTAACCCTTTCGGACAATCCCGCTGACCCGGTAGGCTTCGGCCCTGACGGGCCCCTTCATTTGATGCTGACATCTCTTTGAGGCGCGCGTGGAAAATTATGGTAAAAAAGCACTTCCTCTCTCCTTAAACATCATCATTATTATTATTTTTTTTTTCTTTGCTCCGTTTCATGTTTACTATTATATGGATATATTTATATGTATGTGTATATATTTATTTAGATTAGTATATTATACTTTGTGTGTGTATTTATTGTATTATGTAAATGGTACACCACGGACTACCTACAGTATTTGTCTGTCCTTCCCCTTTTCAAATCCATCCTAAGGTTGTCTTTAAAAGATCGCTCTTAGCGATAAGACCGCCCATTGTGTCACCCTTTGTACAGTTTCTATATTTATGTCTGTAATTTATATGGTGTACATAATAAAGAGTATTCTATTCTATTCTAATTCCTAACATTCTAAAATATTGCAGAGAGTTCGTACTGCGCTCTAATTCCTCAAGCTGCAATATTTCATGACCGAGTCATTCTAAATATGGCATGTTTATATTTTACGATAACAGCCTTGGATATCGTCCAGAAATTTACACGCATTAAATTATGAAATACCTTATTGTATGTTCTAGTATAGGGAGATCGATTGTGAGGTATTTGTATGGTTTTAAAGTCATCACCTGCCTAGCCTTTTTCCAAAAATGTTGGGGACGGCTTCCAGTTTTACTGGATGCAGCTGAATACCAGTATTTTACATGGAGCGACTGCCTATCTGACCTCCACAACCCACTTACTGGGTAATACGTTACCCCTTATCCGCCAACCCGCACTGGGCCCGCATGGTGGATTATGGCCCAATCCCTCTCACAGAGAGGCCTGTTTCCCAGCATTGGGAACATTATAAGCTGATTATATGACGATACCCCTTGATAAGACTGGTTGTCAGACTTTCGGGCTTCTGACGACCCATAACGACTGTCAAAGATCCACGAATGACAGCCGGGACCAACGGCTTAACGTGCTTTCGAGGCACGGAGGGGTCTCGGTATGTAAAGATGGTCACCCATCAACAGACCAACCGCGGCAAGTGTATAGTGACAACTGTGTCTTCCAGAGGTTTTCACTCTAAGGCGACGATATGGTCTACTATGCTATGCAGCACTCACCAGACTTGATAATCTCGGACATCGTCTCGAAGTCCAGCACAGAGCTGATGGGCAGCATAAACACGTCTTCCAGCTTGGTCATCACGTCCGACACCGTCTTCTTGCGCAGCTCCAGGGCTCCGCTGATTATGTTCACTTCGTCCTTGTCCAGGTCGTTAACGTCTGTTGTTACCTGAAGGGCGCGGACATGGGTTAGATTAAGGGATATAGGTCTTTATGTGTTGTTAATAGCAAACGGTTTTTATCTATTATTCCGAACTTTCAAACGCTACGCTGTTTTCGGTCTCATTTCATTTAAAGTCATATATTCACTTTGGAACAAATGTCCCGCGACACGTCGCTCCAGATACATCTCGCAATGTCGCCCGACTTCGCACATGTCTGGCGAAATTTGAAAACTACGAAATTAATTAACATGTTTCGCGGAGAATTTATTGTATAGTGAATTCAGAGTTGCTTTATGGTTTATTTCAACAACAATTTGTATGTCTAAGAAAAACTTACATTACGTGGCGTTTGAGAATTCGGGAGTTGTACTCCTAATTTTAGGATCACTTGCGTGACACATCAAAAGACCTCATTTTAACCTTTTTTTCACTGGTTTTATAATAATTATTGTTCTGTAGATCCTACCTACCCCCCTGGGGGAAGGCGCGAATTTATGTTTGTATATAACTAAATCGTTTTAGAAAAGATTTTATCATCGAATTTGATGAAGTATCAGTTCAAGACATGGCCTTTGGTATGTGCAATGCAAATCATCACAAACACAGTGTGGCAGGGACTTCGTTGCGCAACCTGTTAGGTACCATGGATGCAGTATGTGATTCTGAACACACTGCGTTGAAATTTTTCGTCTGTTATCAAAAACAAAATCTGCTCTTTCATAGAAAATTCAAAACCTATGCGGTCAAAATATATCCTCATCTGCCTAGCCTTTTCTCGACTATATTGGGGTCAGATTCCTGTCTAACCGGATGCAGCTGAATACTAGTATTTTACATGGAGCGACTGCCTGTCTGACCTCCACAACCCAGTTACTGGGTAATACTCGTACAATACCCCTTGGTAAGACTGGTTGTCAGACTTTCGGGCTTCTGACGACCCGTAGCGACTGTCAAAGATCCACGAATGACAGCCGGGACCAATGACTTAACGTGCTTTCCGAGGCACGGAGGGGTCTTCGTATGTAAAGATGGTCACCCATCCACGGATCAACCGCGGCAAGCGTAGCTTAACCTGATCGATCGACCCGTGCGGCTGTTATTACTTAGGTCAAAATGCATGGAACAGCATTTTTTTTCTTTAATAACCAACATACTATTTCTACTCAGAGGTGTTCAGAATCATGTATCATCATCATTCATGGATGTGCGTCGATGTCATGATGCCCTGTATATGTAGGTATAGTTAGTAATGTAAATAAAAATTAGGCTTGCAATTGTATTGTTTGTGACTCAACGAAAGCTTTTTACTTGGTGCCGTGTTTAATATGCAAGGCATTGACTTATTCTAAAAAAATATGAATAAGAATGGACCAAAAATGCTACCTTGAAGTACACCTAGTTCTTTAAGTAAATTCCTTCTGGATAAGCAAGTAGTGCTGCCATTTTTGAACATGTATTAGAAAGGTGTGGTGAAATTTAAGGGTACAGATGGATTTAAGACCCTTCCAGCAATACAGATCCGAAACCACTAACGCTCTAAGCTGCTTAAACCTTAACACGGATTGCAGTAACTGGTATAAATCGTCACGTAACGAAAAAACGTTGTGCTCCCTCCTTGCGACTTTCTCTCTTTTTATTATAAATCAAACTGAACAATTTTATCCGTGGGATCAATATCGTAATCGCGAAAAAAACTATCAACTATCACATAACATACATTTGGGTCGAGTCGATATTGAAGTTTTGTATGGGACCGTTACGTTTTTTTCGCGATTAGGATGTTGATTTGGTCTCATGGAGAAAATTGCTCAGTTTGATGGTCTGTACCGAACCACTAAATTTAAGCACACCTTTCGGATACATGTTTTAAAATGGCAGCACTACATTTGCATATTCAAAAGGAATTTACTTAAAGAACTAGGTGTACTTCAAGGAAGCATTTTTGGTCCACTCTTATTAATATTTTACACTAACAAACTGCTAGTCTCGCTTATAAACTATGCATATATTCGATTCTATGGTATTAAAATACACTACAAATATCGGATTATTCTATTAGGAGAACTGTAGCCTAAAAAAGCACTCACAATCGTAATTACTTTTAAATTTGACAAATCATCAATATTCAGTAAATGATACAAGATTTTATTTCTGTATATAGGTTTGTGCAAGCACTTTTACACGTCATTCATATTTTAATAAAACTAGATGAGGTCGGCGTTTCCTATCTGACTAGGTACTCTGAGAAGAAACGCCGAAACAAACACAGAGGTCACGTCTCTTTTTAAAGTCCAGACACAATCTTGGTCAGATCATGTGAAGGCCATGTAGATTGGTGTCTCAAATGGTCTTTTGAGAAACTTAGTTATGATCAATAATTTTGATAAAATTACTGATTTATTTTTGACGTGACAACGTCTAATAAATCGATGAAGCTGGCTGCACACTCGAAAAAACATGACTCATGTAGCGTTACCTCGCGGCCTTGCTCCAAGCAAGAGCGCGGAACGAGCGATGAGTAGGAGAGAGACAGATGATGTCGAACGCTGCCGAATCGGCCTCCGCGTTCGGCAATTTCATTAATGTTTTGTTATGACGTTGTCACGTTAAACTATCGTCCGTAAACCGACTTTACAGACAACCAATTTTTTTATTTCAAAATGCAGATGATTGATGGATTCTAAAAATAATATTGTTGAACTGACAAAATAAAATCTATAGACTTCGTGACTGTTATGTCATAAATCTCTGTCCAAACTAACGCGAATCGCGGGATGCGGGAATAAATTCGCTCGCGTCAACTGTGTCAACCAACTTGTATGGATGTATTCAAACTGGCGCGCGTTTTCACGAACATCCTAATTATAAAAACGGGCGATTTTTTAACGCGACAGTTTTTAATGACACATTAGTGTTTCAACTATCGGTGTCCAGCCGTGCATTGTAAATCCAACAGAGTACATCCCAGCGCGTCAAAACACACTGTAGGAATTTCAATCCTCGGCGCTAAGTAGTGCTTTGAAAAACCAGTGCACGATAAAGTTCGCCGCGCGTAAACATACGACGCGCGAAGTCGCATCCCGCGAGGTATTCGCCTCAGTGTAGCTAGAGCTGAATATTGATGATATATCTAAACAAAATCTTTAGAAATCGTGTGTGGTATGCAGGGAGTATTTATCTACATTCATTGTGGCAGGAAAATCTGCAGTGGAGGCAGAAATAACATGCACACATTGGCATTGCTAAGAAATATAAAACCTGCAAAGAAAAATCTACGCCATACTTACAAAGGAGATTACACATTATAGCCATGTATATATATTGTTTATACATGTAGGTATGTATTTAGTATTAAAGACTCGAAACTGTAGAATGTCCCAAAAACTGTTAAAGGACATGTCCAGTGGAATGATGGACGAATGCCTAGGCCGTCAAAATCAGTGTTCAGTAAAGATTGTTATATTATTATAACCGCTATAAATTCTAGTTTATCAATTAATAAGTTTTAGGAGTCAGGAACTTGCCGAAGCTGATCAAAATATGGTTTATATTCCTGGATTTTAGTAAGTTTTTTTTTACTATAACGCCATCTGTGAGTAACCACAGGTACTAATTGGAGATACTCCAGTAGATTATCAGTAAAAAAAAATTGGCCTGATTTTGCAGTTTTTTTGTTTATTTTTTTATTGTATCACTAAGAATATATTCCTTTATATGTATTTACTTTTATTTATCTCTGACTATAATGTTGCAACTGATTACAGTCCGGCGTCGAGAGTATGCGTTCCTGTCAGTTCGACAATTCTAGTAAATAATAAAGATCAAATTCGCAAAACGCGTATTCGTTATATGTATGAAACTGACAGGTGTCAAGACCGCATTCTCTCGTCGGCCGCACTGTAGTATGGATGAAGCGAGAATAGCAGTAAATGGAATAAAGAATGGTGAAGCAAAAGGTTCGGACCGGACGGAATACCAGCTGAAGTGTGGAAGCTATTACGGGTGGATGGAGGTGGTTAGCTTTATTCTTTAATAAGTTGAATGATAAGCCGACAGAAGTATCCATTTGTGTTGGGCAACGTTTGGAAACCTACGTCAAGTATTTTCGTCGTCTATCCCGCAATGTTTGAAGACTAAGGTGTTTAACCAGTGCGTCCTGCCCGTTATGACATACGGTGCCGAAACGTGGACACTGGCAGTCAGGCTGGTCGCTCAGCGCGCTATGCTCAGGGTTTCTTTAAAAGATAAAATCAGGAATGGAATTATCCGGAAAACAACCGGAGTTACCGACATAGCTTGCAGAGTAAGCAAGCTGAAATGGCAGTGGGCTGGCCATGTTTGTCGAAGAACCGAACCGGTGCCGGCGGAGCAAACTCGTCCTAGAGTGGAGACCGCGTATCGGCAAGCATAGTGTTAAGCGCCCCCCAACTAGATGATGGTATCGTTAGAAAGGCGATGACTACCGAAATAACGACTAATAGAGAGGCATGAAATTCGTTGAACTCGAAAAGGCATATGACCGACTGCCTCATGCAGTATTATGGTGGGCCTTTAAGGAGAAATGTGTGCCTGGGAAGTATTTCCGGTTGGTTCAAGCGATGCACAGTCGATGCAGTACCCAAGTCCGGTCTACAGTGGGCACTACCGGCAGCTTCAATGTGGTTGTCGGCATACACTAAGGGTCAGTACTCTGCCCTTACCTCTTCCTGGTGAAAATGGACGCTCTTACGTCAGAGATCCAGAAAGAGGTTCCCCGGTGTTTGCTGTTCGCCAATGACATTGTGCTGGTTACAGAGAGTAGACTCTAGCCCGGAGCTGTAGGTCCAGAGCATATTGGAGGTGTGGCAGGAGAGACTGGAGAGTATTGCCCTTAGATTCAAGTAGAACCACAACTTGTACTTGTTTTGTGATTTTAGCGGTCTTTCCAATCCTGCGGACATATCTCTTGGACGAAGCGCCCTTACCGATCTGCTCCGACTTTCGGTATCTCAGGTCGCTTGTCCAAAGGGGTTGGCGAAGTAGACCGAGACGTAACCCGTCGGATCAACTCAAGATGGATGAAACGGCGACGGAACAACTTGCGACCCATGGATACCCCTGTTAAAGGGAAAACCTACAAGTCCGTGAAAAGGCCTGTCGTACTGTTTGGATCGATATACTGGACTGTAAAGAAGACGGACGAAAAAGATTGCATGCAGCGGGGACGACAATGTTGAGATGGATGTGTGGAGTGACGAGCATGTATCCAAATGTACCTATACTAATAAATAAATAAATACAATATATATATACACACACAATAAGCATAATTAATGAATGTATAGGTACTCTAAACTCTTTTATATAAGGGGAAGTTTGAAAGTAGCACCAGTAACAGAAAAGTTGAAAGGAATTTGATTGGCTTGCTATTTCTTCCCTCGTCATGACGTGATGAGGAGTGAGGAAACGCATGTGACTAGAAGTGATGAATATAAATGGTGATGGATGGACAGGGAGAGAAAGGCCAAAGAAAAGATGGATTGATGGTGTGAGGAATAATATCAAAGAGAAGGGGAGTAAATGATAGCGTGACAGTTGACAGGGGAAATTGGAAGAACCCGTATCGCGCCGACCACAAGTAGCAATGGCAGGAAGATGATGATAATATTATTTACATAAAAACGGGTTTTGTCTACGGAATGATAGACAAAGTGACATATTGTTGTATTTATTTATATATACTTTATTGTACACCAGGAAATACATAACAAAAAATACGATTATTAATACAAAACATACAATGGGCGGCCTTATTCGCTTTCTGCGGTTCATTCGGTTTCCTACAAAATGGTTGAGCTAGATGGTGCTGATCCACGCGTCATGTTCGTGAACGGGCGCCGTCGGTTGAGACTGGTCATCTCGTAACTGCCAAAGCTTATTTTTAATCTTATATTTTAAAAATATTTCTTCATTTGTGTCTTTTTTTTTACATTGTTCTCACATATAGAAGCAACAATAATAATGTACCCAGGATTTTGTAATATCTTGATTTAAAAGTGTCCATGGAGTTTCTTGCCCGTTCTTCTCCATAGAGATCTACGTTTTGGAATGGACAACTAGCTTCAATTTTCTGACTAACTGCCAGACTATTTAAATTTTGACAATTCAAAAGTGCCTGTACAAGGTTTAATTGAAATAAATGCTTTGAGTTTGAGTTTGAGTTTTGCGATCTCTTCCAGGCAACCTTGGAATGGACAGTGATTGCGTGGATATAAAAAATGGGGTTGTCAGTGGCGCAAAATAATATACTATAATAGACACAGATATAAAAACAGAGTCCCATTAAAATAGATGGAACAATTTTAACACATCGGTCAGTACGTCTAACTAAAGATATCCAAGCAAAAAAAAAACACTGATAAAAGTGATTTTATTTTGACCCAAAATAATAAATTGCTAGCACATTAGTGTATTTTCGTTAGCTGATTACTTTTCTTGTAAGTATCTATGCATTTTTCTTATTATTTTTTTACCATCGTCCTTATTTTGGTGGTCGGAATGATTTCAAAAAGTTTGTCCATCTATTTTAATGGGACCTTATATATGCTCTATAATAGATACATAAATAAATACATACTAAATATACATACAAACAACGAAAATAAATGTTGACTACAGATTTTGTCTATTCTATCTGACATTTTGTCTATTCTATCTGACATTTTGTCTATTCTATCTGACATTTTGTCTATTGTATCTGTCATTTTGTCTATTATAACAAAAGCCGTTTCTACGGTGGCCGTGCTACGCGTGCTAAAAGTAAAACTAAGTTTGTATTGCCGAACCATTTCGTTCTGCAATGCATGCACAATTGTAAGCAAAGCAGAAAGTACATTGTTGTCAATGTCAACATTATACATAAAATACAATATAGGTATACCTACTTTTATCATCTGGGAGATCCACGCGTTAGTTCATATTGACAAAAAAAAAACATTTTTAATAAATCGTTCTAATGTTTCTTGATTTTTTGCGACATAATATATTAGGGTTGGTTGAATTTATAAAGAATGCTAATATATTTTGGAAATGACTTGCCTACGCAAAGTACGTCAGAGAGATGTCAAAGAAATAACAAATGTAACTTCATTTTAGGAAGAGGATATTATAAAAACACATTTTACACAAT
Organism: Luperina testacea; assembly: GCA_927399505.1. NCBI lineage: Eukaryota > Metazoa > Arthropoda > Insecta > Lepidoptera > Noctuidae > Luperina > Luperina testacea. Next base: position 1,437,498 of record OV656785.1, on the reverse strand, counting down.
AGGTATTGCTTTTACACGTAGTTGCGTTATTAATTACATTATATTCTTTTGATCTAAGGCAAACGGCTTATACTTTACTGTTGACACATTTTAAAGGTAATTAATTAATTACGGGATAAAATGGGACGTCAAAAATAATTTTAGCACCTCGTTTTAAACATAGCAAGGCGGAAGATAGTATTAAACAAACTCTTGTTTTTTAATATAATTTTGTTCCGCAAGTTTAAAAGGATTAATAAATCCAGCGTAAGTTGGCTAAGATTTAAATCGTTAGATTTGCCCTCACAGTACTAAGTCGCGCAAAAAAAATGTCAGTGGCCTTTCCATGACAATCAAGTCAAATCTCTGCGGCATTGTGTGTGTCATAGGTGTCAAAACGAAACAGAAACCCGGGCATCTATTGACGCGGCAGGGCAAATCAACGATTGGAATCTTTGTAATTTCGATGTTAATTTTAAAACCTAAGTGTTAAACTTGCGGCGATCCTAAACATTACCCATAACCATAGGGCAGAAACTGGACATGTCCTTTTTAAACCCTGTATAACAAAATATTAGTAAGGACTTTGAAGGTCCGTGGCATGCCTGCCTGTCCGCCATTTAGTTTTTTTTTTCTTTTTCAAAATGTCTACCACGCATGTAGCAGCCATAAATCGATAGCTGAAATCAATGCAAACAGAATACATAATAAGACCAAATCCCATAAAATGTCACATTTCGGAGATATTAACGTTACAAAGTTGATCACGTGACATCCATATTTTTACCCTTTTTTTTTTGAGGATGGGATATCATCAAATGACCCTCCTGCTCTGGGTGGAGCGGAAGGGAGCGTCAGACTCTTACTGACTAAAACCCACCCGTGTTCCTTCCTTAGCCCTTTATGTTCCGGGGCAGCTGTAACCCTTTCGGACAATACCGTTGACTCGGTAGGCTTCGGCCCTGACGGGCCCCTTCGGTTAATGCTGACATCTCTTTGAGGCGCGCATGGAACACGTATGCGCCTTCCGGAACGGGCCTGGTCGTAATCGGACGGTGAGCTACCCATTACTCTCCGCCCGCAGGCCCGCGCCTACAGTGGCAGGGAGTTGTCGCGCGGCTCTCAACGCCCGGAGCGTCTCCCGCGGTGGCTGGGACGTGAGGCTCTGTCCCACAGCCATCCCGCCACCTCCTTCGCTAGCATGACTGCTTCGCAGAAGGAGGTGACTGCCTCCCACTCCCCCGGCTTGAACCAGATATATTTTTACCCTTACATCTTGTTGCATAGATTTTTAAAATAATCACTTTTAATGTTTAAAATAATCAACGTGACGCTTCACGGGGTTTGGTTCTAGTATGTTTTCTGTGTGCGTTGATATCAGCGGTCAATTTACATAGATTACATGCCTGGCCGCCATTTTGAAGAAAAAAAAACAAAATGGCGGATAGGTAGGAATGCCTGACTCCATATAAAAATCTTCAAACCGTTTTCTTGTTTTGCTCGCAATGTTTTATTAATATTTCAGCCAAGTACAAGGTGTGTGCTTGAGCTGTACAAATGGCGGATAGGTTGGAATGCCAGACTCCATATAAAAATCTTCGAACTGGTTTCTTGTTTTGCTCGTAATGTTTTATTAATATTTCAGCCAAGTACAGACGCCAGCACATCAAGCTACCCGAAATTGTCAAATTTTCCCAATCAACTTTGAACCTTATGCTTTAGCGATAAAGTTGAAAATCTATTAAAGAAATTTGACAGATTGTAGTAACTTGATGTGCTGGCGTCTGTACAAGGTGTGTGCTTGAGCTGTACGGAGTCAATAGACGACATCCGTATCCATAAAATACAGCGGAAGGAACTTTATTCAATTTTTCATAAAATTAAGAAAAATTTTAATATTTTTCATTTAATAATATTTTTGAGGTGCGTATAATCTCAATCTACAGGGTCAAATAAAATAAGCTATCGAAACTCCATAGACGTGATAGGTATCAATAACTCAACACGATAAAACAAAAAAAATATTAATTTACGATTTTTTTTTGTGGAGTCACCGACCGCAATGAGGTTTTTCTGAAATGACGTTCGCTAGGTGGCAGCACTGGCACGTCAGGTCCAGGCATCTGTCAAAGAGCCTATATTTTCTTTAGTCATGACGGAATGATGAACGAATGAATGAATCGAATAATGAACGTCATTATATATTTTATATTGGAAGACCTCTTGTCACAGTGGTGCCAACTGGTGTCGTAAATTTTCACGAAAACCCCCATTAGTGTAGACATTTGCTGAAATATCAGGTACAAAATCAGCTTTTTAATGTGTAAACCTCACACACGTGATGTGTGATATCTCAACGCGACAAAACTAAAGAAAACTGATTTTCTCAACTCATACAACCAGCGGTCGCTAAGCCTCAAAAAAAGACATCAAATCTTTTTTGTTTTTATTTAAGAGGGAAGCGCTAAGGTAGGTTTTTTATGTCTTTTACCTATTGTTCACATATTATTACAGTCAAAACCGTTTATGGCGACATCGTTTAGAACCACATACCGGTTAAATTTACCAAAATCAAAGGTCCTGGCTGAATGTTATATGACCGCCCTATCTAAAACATTGGTTTTTACGACATTGTTTACTACGACATACCGCATTAAGCGACCACATTTGGTTAATGTTTTCGGAGAATTATATCTGTAGAACGACCGGCTCAGCTGTATTGTAAACAATTTGAATAGGTAACTGTATCCACATCTGGCACAGTATAATAAATAGTCAATGGCTATTATCGTAAAAGTAAACAGAGTTTAGGGTCTTTTGTAATTCTTAGAAACAAAGCACATGCATGCCGTAGCCTCAAGGCCCGCTTCGTCATATCTCTTAAGTCAGTTTGTTACTTATTACTGTTAGTGTATTATGAAAGATTGTTCTTTTTAATGAAGAGTTCCACATGCAGGGAAATTGTGACGATACGCTGATTAAAATCCAACGTGAATTACAAAATGTGTATGCACGACAGAAGTGTTTCAAACAAACTAAAATTACAGATTTTATGCATACAAAAATGATGGAAAAATGATATTGTTCTTTTATATTATACGTTTGTATTGAAGTAAACAAAATGCGGTTTAATTTCCTACATGAATATACATATTATCTTTCCTATTAATACCTGTCACCGGTTGTTACAACTATCGGTTTTTACGACTCAATATGAGTAGTCCCTTCGATGTCGTTATAACAGATTTTGACTGTATTATATAATTAATGTATGCAAAATTTTGTAAAATATTTTAAAAGAGTAACGGTGGAGTTTCTTGCCCGTTCTTCTCCATACGAAAACTACCTTTTGGAATGGGCGACTAGAATCAATTCTATTTTTTGTAATTTCTGACGTTCAAAAGTGCCTTTTATGTGCCTATTTGAAATAAATGCTTTGACTTTGACTTTGACTTTGAGCCCACGAAATTCAATTTTGTTACGTATTTTGCAATTTGCTGGTCAGTATTAAGTTGTACGTCGATCAAAATATGATTCGCGACCGTAACAAATACGTATTTACAGAATCATAATCATTAGAATCAGTAATACAACTTGTTAGGTTAGTATAATCCCAGAATGTCAGGATTTCATGAAATAGTCATTCTGTGGGATTACTTGGTCTTAGAGAGTTGTGTTGATGACTTTAATGATTATAATTCTGTTATACATATTTGTTACGGCCGCGAATCATATTTAAATCAACATACAACTTAATACTGACCAGCAAATCGCACAAAACGTAAAAAAAAATGAATTACGCGGGCTACCCTGGCGCTTTCTTAGATATTTTTTTTTTTAAACGTCCCCACACTTGGAATTACTCCTGTATCGTGGGTACGTTTACAAACATTTAAATTCACATACACAAACAGCCAGACCCGGAACAACTACTTGTAGGCAATACAAATATTTGTTCCGTGCGGGAATCGAACCCAGGACACGCAGCGCAGCAGTCGATCGCTCAGCCACTGCGCCAACCGTGTCGTCAAAATTATCGATACCCCACGTCTGCAGCTTCACTAGCTATATTTTATATGACCCTGCATTGTCATCATCCCGGGTACACTCTGCATAAGTAATTAAGGAAGTGTTGTGGACAAATGCGTCTACGGAGTGGTGAGGGCTCGGTTCAATTCCAGATTGAGTAAAGCGCAAAGATAGTACCGTAGCCACTTACTTCTACGAGAACTGCGGATATACAAGAAATTATAATGTTAATACATAGGTGGGGTACATCATGAAATTTTTGCCAATTTCGAAAAGTAATCAGTACAAAAAAAAACCGGCCAAGAGCGTGTCGGGCCACGCTCAGTGTAGGGTTCCGTAGTTTCCCGTCCGTCACAATAAGTGTTCTCACTTATGAGTTTAAAAGTGGGTATCCATTATGTTCGCGCTCCAGCAGCGCTCCGCGCTCCTGCAATTATTTTGTACAACTTTTTGTCTTTTTTGTACAAAAACTGTTGTTTCCATCAAGTTCAAAATGATTTTCCTAGAAAGTCCTTATAAAGTTCTACTTTTCAGATTTTTTTCACATTTTCTAAACTTATGGTTCAAAAGTTAGAGGGGGGGACACATTGTTTTTTACTTTTGGAGCGATTATTTCCGAAATTATTGACATTATAAAAAATTGATTTTAGTAAACCCCTATTCATTTTTAAATACCTTTCCAACAATACATCACACGATAGGGTTGGAATTGAAAAAAAAAATCACTTCCCACTTTACATATAGGGGGGCTACCCTAATAAAACATTTTTTTCCAATTTTTATTTTACCACTTTGTCGGCGTGATTGATATACATATTGGTACCAAATTTCAGTTTTATAGTGCTAACGGTCACAGAGATTAAGCGAGGACGGACAGACATGGCGAAACTATAAGGGTTCCTAGTTGACTACGGAACCCTAAAAAGACTAACTCTCTTTAAGTTTTTTTCGAAAACATCCACCGGCTTCTTATTAAACTTCAACTGGATCCGACGACTCTGGTTACTTGTTTCCTTCGGTGACTTTAAGTCTAATTTCGGGTACGTTTCGGTTTTATCGATAAAGAAAAATTGACCAATCGAATAATTTTGAACGTTTTCACGATGCACAATAATAATTAAAAAAAATTAACGAAAAAAAACTTCACACACCATACCAACTGTTCTAAATACTTCAAATCAGGACTACCATTCACTAAATTGGCTTAGTGTAAATGTAATATACCGATATTTACGTAATGTGGTACGGTACATACCTTCCGGACGTTTTTGGTACGGAACGCAAAAAGAGACAGTGTCTCTCTCACCTTCACGAGCTCCTTGAGTCTCTCTCTGTTGTACACGCTGCCTATCTCCTCGCCTAGGAAGTAGTCTAGGAGCTTGCTTACTGGATACGCTAGAGGTGCCGTGAGGGCCATGACTGCCTGTGGAGGAACGGGGTTGATTAGTTTGCCAATTTTGGCTCAGAGAATCTTGGAACACAATATGGTACAGTACCCGGCGATAAATATTGCACATCGACCTATTCGATCCTATCGATTTTATACAAAGAATAAAAATAATTATCAAAAGAAGCAAATCATAATTGTTTTAACAGCTCCTAATAGATACCGGACTGTTTGTATTTCGTGCGACAGAGATAACGCTCTACGAAGCCGAAATTAGCCGATTGTCTCTTTCCAAAGGTCGATGTGCAATATTTATCGCCGGGTACTGTACTCTAGCTTCTGCCCGCGACTTTGTCACCTTGTCGACAGCACCTTTATGTAGTTGCATTAAGGGTGGTATTCGTAGTGCAAGTGTTACCACGGATTGAGGTTGAGTTTACCTAAACGATATTACTTTTCAAGAATTTTCAATCGGTTTTCAGTTAAAATACTTTTTTGCGAAATAAAAAAAAAACAATCGACTTCCAAAAAAGACAGTACAAAGTGAAAACTAACTTTAATTTCGGAAGTCGGTGTCGTTGGGTTCTCATTTTCGTTGTTTGCTACCGACTTTCGAAATTAAAGTTATTTTTCACTTTGTTGTATGCTTCAAATAGACATATCCATTAAAAAAAGAATTCGATTTACGATTGCCGGCGATATCGCGTAACAAACATACAAAAAAAAAACAACATACAATCGAATTGAGAACCTCCTCCTTTTGATGACGGTTAAAAGGGGTTTCACCGATGGATTCACTAACTTGAGGTAGCAATTTTGACGATTGCTAACTCAATGACAAAAAAACTGTTTAAAAAAAACAGTGGCACTCTGGGAGCGCCGACAGAAGTGAAAACTTGAACAATTACGTGTGTATTTTGTGAATCGTCTTATAAACAAAACACGCGCGGTACCGGCTACGGCCATCCGTCTTACGAATTTTCGATCAGGTCACGTGTCCTGACGGGAGTTTAACATTTTTTACCCATTACAAAAAAGTGTACGGTCAGCATCAAAAGTCGATTAACACTTCAGTTTTTTTAATCACAGTTATTGAGCAAAATATTTATTCAAAATTGCAGCAGAAGTACGATGCAATTTTCAACAAATATTTTGCTCAATAACTGAGATTAAAAAAAACTGAAGTGTTAATAATTTGCTCAATAACTTAGATTAAAAAAACTGAAGTGTATCGACTTTTGATGCTGACCGTACAACGCCGCTAAAGAGGTTTTCACTTCAAAAACCACGTGTTTGATTCATTTTCATGTAACATTTGCCTACGCCACTAGAGTATGTCTATAAGATACGATCCAGACACACACACTATTTTTGTAACTACGCAACAGAACGTTTTTTAAACGTTTTATTTTTATGTTCTGTTTTATGTTTAAATGAATCTCTATAAGGGCTGGCGCACACCTGGCGGTTGCAGAACAGTTTTTAATGATAAGAATATATCAACTTTGGGCGAGATTCACAGAACGCACTTTGATGTAACTTAGCCAAATAAGCGTTGTATGCGAATAAGTTCAAGTTCAAGTTATTTATTCATAACAAAAATACATTTGTGTCGAAAATATTTGCACAGTAGGTACACAAAAAGAAGCAACATAAAAAAAAAATTACAAGCAACCTAGTTCCTCACCGATCATCGAACATAGAACATCTAGCCAAATTCAAAATACTATCCTTACACACATTAATATTCTTATTGATACAGAACAAAGTCCCTATCAAAATGCTACAAAAATACATTTAATGTCAAAAAATTAATTAAGTATAAAAAAAAAGTCAAAGAGCAATTATTACACTTACACTACAAGAACACTTATTTGATTTAAGTACGAGTTTTAAGATTTTTGTCATTACAAAATTCGTCAATGCTGTAATAGGTTTTATTGATTAACAAAGCCCTGAGTTTATTTTTAAAAATGTTCACATTCTGAATATTCTTTAATTCTGGGGGTAATTTGTTAAACAGATTGACAGACTGCACGCGTGACGAGTGTTTGACAACATTAAGCTTTGCCTGCAGAATAGTAGGAAGATCTTTTCTGCGAGTATCTACTCTATTTTTTCTTTCATCGTCCGTTTCAAACTCGTTTAAGTTTTTGTTTAAATGTGTAAGGAGAACTAAAATATAAAGACACGGTACCGTTAAAAATCCTTATGACTATGCGAATAATTTTGAACGAACATGAACATTAATGCTTTACAAATATTCGTATATGACGCTAACTTTACTCAACAAAAGTAAAGTCAAAGTGCGGTCTGTGAATCTTGCCCTCAGTCAAAAATTACCAACGTTTAACGCGGGCTTCTATCAACCTGATTACTTTAATTGGCTAGGGGCTGTTCATTTATTACGTAAGACGATTCAACGAAGGCCTCAGTTTCGTGCAGGACTCGAATCTGCAACCCCAACAACCCCCCACCCCCCACACAAAAAAAAAACAGTGGTACTCCGGGAGCGCCGACAGAAGTGAAAACAAAACACAAACAAAATAATTTGCCATCACTCACTGACATATCGGATATACATTCAAACCGAGGACAGCCGAACACATCCGAAGCGGCTAATTTTTTTAATCGTCTTATAAACAAAACACGCGCGGTGTCGCTTACGGTAACAGTGGTGCGAGTTCAATGGTTTTGTCCCGTCTCAAAAAATGCTCAACGCGCCTAAAGCAAGTTTTCACTTCAGAATACTACACAAATCCACATACCTTCGTGATCATAATACTTTTCGCGCCAACCATCAACCCATGTCTGGAACAAATCGCCTGAGGGGTAATCTCGCCTAACAGCACAATAGCCAACGTGGAGAATATGACGGCAAACAGTCCCGAGGTCAGCTCGTCCAGGAGTATGGTGAAGGTGGAGTTGACGGCTACGTTGCCCAGGAGTATGCTGCAGAGGAGGTAGTTTCCATGGTCGCGGACTGGCATTATTGCCCGGGCGTATTTGCGTTCTTGCTCAGTGCCTGTAAAGAAAGAAAGAAAGAAAATGCTTGCCATTATCTATACAATATTAGGTTGTATGGGAGCCCCCCTTAAATATTTATTTTATTCTGTTTTTAGTATTTGTTGTTATAGCGGCAACAGAAATACATAATCTATGAAAATTTCAACTGTCTATCACGTTTCATAAGATATAGCCTGGTGACAGACAGACAGACAGACGGACAGTGGAGTCTTAGTAATAAGGTCCTGTTTTACCCTTTGGGTACGAAACCCTTAAAAGTAACAAAACGAAAAATGAAACAGAAAGTCCTATACGAGGCCAAAAGGCTCCTATCTCAGAATGATGCTGTGACATTTAAAAAATAAATGTCGCAGCGCTGATATTCTATGTACGTAGAATATCAAGACTTCATATCAATCAATATTCAGTATTAGCGTGAAAACGTTATTTTTCAAACTACCGTGCGGCGCTGTGTATAAAAACGGGTGCGGCCAGTACTCGCCCCTCACTCCGTCTCAAGCAGCCGTCGCGATAACATCTCTCTGTAATATTGTTTAGAGTCGTTTTTAAATCAGGAAGTATATTTTCTTAGTTTAAAATTGTATTTGCTTAAAATTGATTAAAGTTTAGTGTTTCGTCATTTTGTTAGTTTTTTTTTAAATAAAAGTAGTGTTAACCGCTAATATCAGAAGTGGGATAGGCTCCATTGCCTATCTTTTTTCTGTGTCGTGCGAAAAGCTTTTGAATCATGTGTAGAAATAGGCGTGATCAAAATAGTGTTTTGGGACTGTTTAAAATTTTTCACCACGTGTTGTTGATTTTGTTCGTGATTAGTTTCTGTGCATTTTAACGTGATTCGCCACGTGTTTCTACTCGATTACATTATATTTCGTACGTGTTTTTGAAGTAAACAACCACGTGTTAATTCTTTTATTTCGCGGTTAGTTTGTTGTTCACGTAGTGGTCATATATGTTGCCCATAGTCATAATCATGTCGAGTCGTGGATGCACGCCGCGTGAGAATACACCTAGGCGTAATTCTCGGGAAAACGATTCGCATAGCTGTCATGATGTTTATAAAAGGCGTCGTGGCCGTTATAGTCAATCGCGTAGTAGATCTCCTAGGCGTCGTCGTGATAGATCAGAGTAGGTACTCTCAAAGTTCACGTAGGAGCCGGGATAGTTCGTATGGGCGTCGGGATAGCCCTCGACGCGACCCTTTGGATGGAGTGCTGGTTCGATCGAGCGCTTTAGGGGAGCGTTTGCCTTCAGACGCTATACGTGCGTCTACTCCCGTGTCGTCGCATTCGGGCGGCGCTCCGCCGCTGACGGCTTCGGTGGTTGCCGGGGCACCTGTTGCTGCCGGTGAGGAAGCGTGTGCTGCGGATGGAGCCGTGACCGCTGAGACATCGCGAGAGTCTGATGCTGCGGGCAGGATTGTGGGAGCACTTTCTTCCCTAATTCAAGTAAGATCTAAGCATTACTACAGATCTATTGTCTACAGAATTTGGTGAGTCGTTTTCATTTTGTTTTGACTCTGGTGCCGAGTGCTTCCCTGGTAAACAACAGCAAAAAACTGTTACATTGTTGGGTATAGCCCAATCTAGTTAACAATGCAATTTTTGAATACGCTCACGATAGGTTACGAATGATGCCAGTAGGTCATGTACCAGTCGAGATAGATGGTGATCACAGTGGTAATGAGCTATGAGCAAGCCTAAGTAGTGGGAACCATGCGAGTATAGTAGTTCTCTATCGGCCGTAGTAAAAAGTGTGTAGTCACAGGGGTAATACACATGAATCCATGCGCTGGATGTGTGAGAGCAATGCGATTGCTGGTCGGCCGGAGTGCCGTGACGTTAGAGTGGTTTACTCGTGTGTGGGTTTCCAGGTATCTAAGGCTCTTAGTGAAAAAGATTGTTGTAATGTGGATAACGATGGTACATGGCTCTGGTTGATTTTTTTTTGTTATGATTGATTACAGTTTGATTACATGGCTCCGGTTGAATCACGTACGCTCATGAGGCTAAGGCATATGTCATGGCACAGGTCAAGGGATCAGAGTATTAATGACGAATTTGAGGAAAGCCAAGTAAGTCTTGTTGATGAGACAGAGTAGAGATTAAAGTCGAGTGATAGTGGTGAATCTTAGTTCGGCTGGTCGGGGTCTTGTAGAGACCATAGAGTCCGTGGGACTCGGAATTCAGGAGGAATTCAAGGTAACAAACATGAGGTTTGTTGTAGGGGCTTAATGAAAAGCCACAGGCCACGAATAAGATTCCTGCTGTGTTTTATTATGCTTCAAGGATGTTTTATTAGCTGCTCTGTTATGTTTACTTGATTATTTGGTTTGTGATCTTGAGATTTGGGAATCAAAGAATGATTAATACTCTGAACTCTGCAATTTTTTAGTTTGTGCGAATTTTCATTGTTGTTTTGCCTGTACCATATTTGGTCAGGAGTGACCGAGCTATGAGATACTTTGCGAGATATGTCAGTGGGACGATCGGGAATGTCTGGGACGCATTGGTGGGTGTTAACGGGGTGACGCTAAGACGTGGCTCAACGATTGCGGGACCAGTGATCGGTCGTGGTCCGCGGTTATACAGAACGTAGCTGTTGACATTCTAATTGATTCAGGTTCTGATATTTCGCTGATTTCTGATTCCGTCTTAAAGCATTTTAGTTTAAATAAAATTCCCACCTACCGCCGTATGCGTGGTATTGGATGTCATGATATAGAGTCCACTTCGTAAGTATGCACTCTTATCGAATTTCCCGAATTATCTTTAGAAGTAGATTTGTTTGTTATTCCCCCGGATTGTATTCAGGCACCGGTTTTGATTGGCACTGATGTTTTAAATCATAGTGGAGTTACGTATATTAGAACAAATAACTCTCAACGGTTAGTCAGGGATTCGCACGTAAACAACGTGTTGACTGTAGAGTCCCCTAAGATAAGGACACCCTTAGTAGGTGACGAAAAAGAGTGTTTGTTAGCTCTATTAAACGAGTATTCAGATACGTTTACTACCGGTACAGCGACCTCTAGAGTAAATACTGTGTTGGCGATACAAAAATAAGATCGACCTCGATTATAGTTAGTAGTTTATTTATTGAAAATTACAATTATGTGTCGCGACAAAGGTATGGCGGTGCGCGCTAATATCGTGAATGAAGTTCGTCCGGTTCGTCCGCGTGAAGCTTGTCGCGAGCGCCGTTGACATTGGGCGCGTTCGTTTCTTCGTTAATATGAAGGGCTGCGTTCAGGCGTAGACACACTGGTTGTATGGAGATAAAAGTTAATAGTGACATCCCAATTTACTATCGACCTTATAAACTCTCCGTAGACGAAAAGCGTCGCGTTCGCGAGATAATTAATGATTTGATTAGTAAGCGAATCATTCGCGAGTCAGTCTAATTACGCGAGTCCTATCATCCTCGTTAAGAAAAAGGATGGGTCTGATAGGATGTGCGTCGACTACAGAGTTCTAAATGCTATCACTATTAAAGAGTGATTTCCGCTACCGTTAATCGACGATCACATTGACAGGCTGGACAGTTTTAAATTCTTTACGAGTCTCGATATGGCAACAGGCTTTCATTGGGTGCTGATGAAGGATGATGACTCTATTAGTAAATCAGCATTCGTAACGCCTGAAGGGCATTACGAATATTTGAAAATGCTTTATGGGCGGCTCGCTAATGCACCTATTGTCTATCAAAGAATCATCTCCAAAACCCTGAAGCACCTGCTGGATACCGGTAAGGTATTGATTTATATCGATGATGTGTTAATAATGTCAAATTCTGTCGGTGATGGTCTGAAAACTTTGCGAGAGGTATTAAAAACACTCACTGAGGCGGGATTTTCAGTAAATCTAAATAAAATGCACGTTCTCAGACACAGAGTTAGAATACCTAGGTAGGCTTATTGGTCACGGTCAGGTACGGCCGAGCCCTAGTAAAACTGAAGCTTTAGTGAAGTCTCCTAAGACCATAGAATCTTGGACGAAGCCTGAGGTACCCTTTTCAGTGGTTCACACTGACGTCCTTAGTCTCCTAACGGAGTCAAACGGTTTCGGATACATACTCCTTGTGGTAGATGCTTTTATAAGTAGGTACTGTCTGTTGTACGCCCTGTATAGAAAAGATACCACAGAGTTAAAACGTGTATTTTCTAATACCATTTCACTATTCGGTACTCACTCAACAATTGTGTGTGACCGTGGCAGAATGTTCGAAAGAGCATCCTTTCAAGACTAGGTTACCGAGTTAGGCTGTAACATACATTTTATTACGCCTGAGATGCACCGTGAAAACGGGCAGGTCGAGCGTTGTTGCAGGACGGTTCTCAACATGTTGCGGATAGAGGCGAACAACAAGGGTGCGCAGTGGTCCGATGCGTTGTGGAAGGTTCAGCTCACCTTGAACATAACGAGGCAAGCCACAACCCGCACCTCGCCCCTACAGCTGTTGACTGGCGTTGAAGAGACTACTCCAGTGCTGAGGTGTCTTGTGCGAGACGTCGCCGTCAGGCGTGCATTTGTGCAGAGCGCATGGAGGCTGGACTCGGGGATGCGTGATCCGTGGAAGGTGGTACGAGCGCTACCACATCACCGGTACAAGCTCGAGCTGCCTGCTGGCTCATGCAACGGGAAAGCCCGGGCCGCCGCAGAACCTATGGTTCAGTGGCGTGGTGAGTGGACTCCGGATGCGTGGTCCGTACAAGATGGTGCGTACAAGTTTGTAAGGGCATTGAGTTAGTGTAACTCTGCCGAAAGAGACGTGCTAACTGGGTGCCTCCGTCTCAGTTTATTTGTAAGGGCATTGAGTTAGTGTAACTCTGCCGGTAAGGGCATTGAGTTAGTGTAACTCTGCCGAAAGAGACGTGCTAACTGGGTGCCTCCGTCTCAGTTTATTTGTAAAGGCATTGAGTTAGTGTAACTCTGCCGGTAAGGGCATTGAGTTAGTGTAACTCTGCCGGTAAGGGCATCGAGTTAGTGTAACTCTGCCGAAAGAGACGTGCTAACTGCGTGCCTCCGTCTCAGCTTATTTGTAAGGGCATTGAGTTAGTGTAACTCTGCCAAAAGAGATGTGCTAACTGGGTGCCTCCATCTCAGTTTATTCATAAGGGCATTGAGATGTGTCTCTGCCAAGACGAGCTAACTGGGTGCTCCGTCTAGATTTGTGTTGCATTTAATTGCAACAGACATTTTTAGATTAAATAATAAGGATATTACTAATATGTGCTATTCTCTAATTTTTTTTAGCTGAAGAGGATAGTACACACGCCAGGGTCCACTAATTACTGATGCAGCTATTGAAGACATGAGCCCTTCGTGTCGCCCGAGTCCACTTGCCGAAGATCGTGACTGCGGCGAACAAGGACCATCATCTGGACAATGTGGCTGAGGACAGCCACACGTCAGGAGAGGCCGTATTAGCGTGAAAACGTTATTTTTCAAACTACCGTGCGGCGCTGTGTATAAAAACGGGTGCGGCCAGTACTCGCCCCTCACTCCGTCTCAAGCAGCCGTCGCGATAACATCTCTCTGTAATATTGTTTAGAGTCGTTTTTAAATCAGGAAGTATATTTTCTTAGTTTAAAATTGTATTTGCTTAAAATTGATTAAAGTTTAGTGTTTCGTCATTTTGTTAGTTTTTTTTTAAATAAAAGTAGTGTTAACCGCTAATATCAGATATATCAGAAACACTTTTGAACAAATATAAATAAAATGAAACAAAGACGTGGCTAAAAGGTCTTAGCAACCAGGCCATAAAACTAATATATAAAAAAAAAAAAAAAGCGCTGCGACATTTATTTTTACAGTACCCGGCGATAAAATAAATATTGCACATCGACCTTTGGAAAGAGACAATCGGCTAATTTCGGCTTCGTAGAGCGTTATCTCTGTCGCACGAAATACAAACAGTCCGGTATCTATTAGGAGCTGTTAAAACAATTATGATTTGCTTCTTTTGATAATTATTTTTATTCTTTGTATAAAATGGTTTTGTGTAAAAAGGTCGATGTGCAATATTTATCGCCGGGTACTGTAAGGGGAATTGTTTGGGTAGTAAAGTGATGAAAATTTATTCATTTTCTTCAAGCCTATATTCTTAACAGAGGTAAGCAGTTGTGTATACAGGTCTGTTTTTTTTACTTTTTTTTTTAAATTGTGTTTTCATATAAACATGTTTATTTTGTTACTGTTAAACCAGTTCGGCCTTATTACAAAACAAGGTTTATTTTTAGATCCAGGTTTAAAAAATCGAGCCATTTTGTTTAAATTTGGAACTTCATTTCGATAAAGCTAAAGTTCTAATTACAAAAGTTGACGTGATAAACGAGTCTAAGTTGCCAGTTTTGTATTAAGAACTTTACCTTGCTCGGAACAAAGTTCAAAATACAATAACAGCAAAAATACAAAAAATCAGCTGTTCCCTACATTCTGATGTTCCATCAAAATGTAGGTAACAGCTGTTTTTTTTTTTCGCGATTACAAGTTTGGTCATAGTAAAAGTTGTTCATAATGATGAGTACAATGACCTCTTAAGAGGTTGTTAATGTTTTACCAATAACCCTGCACAATGCGTGCCACGAAAGATGAGACTTGACACACCACGTGGTTTGACATGCGCAGTACACGATTTTAGGTATCTTTAGCGGTATGAGGTCTGAGTGCGGGACGGGACCGGACGTCATAGGGGCGGCGGAAAGAGCGGGGGAGGCGGGGTCAAGTCTCATCTTTCGTGGCACGCATTGTATAGCCTATAAATTACCTGTATTCGAAATAATCTTCAGCTCCGTCCTGTCCAGGGACATCAGCCCCAGGTTCAGGCCAGAGAATAACGCGGAGAACGTCAGACACGTCATGATCAGGAGCATCGTCACCCACAGCGGTAGCAGCTTGTTATGTGAAGCGAGCATCTTGTATACTTCCGTACCTAAAATGAATATTCACAATGAAATAATAATAATAATAATCATTTTATTATCAGGCAACTTAGGCTGAGGCTACATTAGGCCACGACCAGTGGCGTGCATTGCATAAAGGCATTTAAGCAGTGCCTACCTCTATAAATCACCATAAGCTGTCAATTAGGTACATTAATAGTGTGTGTGCCCCGCAATTAAGAAACTCACTAAACATCAGAAACAAACAATCTTCATATTCATACAAACGTACGCGCGGTGCGCGGCAGTAGGCAGTCGCCCGACGGCCTACTCGGCTCCCGTACCGTAATATTTGAACAAGGTCATTCATTGGTCTAGTATTCGTTCAAATTAATACGACGAAATTAAATATCATGTATGTCCTACGCATAATACTATGACGTTCGACCTTCGCAATTTATCACCCTTAGGTAGGCAGGCCTACTCTACTAACCAACTTATTAAGAATGTTGTCGTATTTTGGCCGCGCGAAGAAAGAAAGGGATGGATAATAGAGAGCGCGTGGCGTGCGACGCGCGGAAGGAGATATTTCATTCCATACTGATCACATTTGTTAATGTTTGTGTTATAACCGGCGAGCGCGCGCCATTTTTATTGTAGATGTTGGTTTGTTTTGATTACAAAGTGTTGAAAAAAAGAAATTGCTGTGTTTATTGTGTTCAAGTTTGAGGTGCTGTGTGAGCAATGGATGAACTAAAGTGCTTAGATTGTGGCGATAAATCGCTTTGTATAGACAAACTGCGGACGAATCCTTTCCGTACCTAGGTTTTCGTATGTTGACAAGATAAATTGTTTCATTTTCAAGACCGACAAGATTTTTTGCCTTTAAAGTTCATAGAAGGCACATAGAACCATAAAAGGTAAGAACATAATTTGAACATTCAAAACAGATAATTTTGTTGTTTCTGATTAGTGACCGTATATGTCTGTCAGACTAGACCAGGCGGCCTAGTGCCTACCTATTCTAAAAAGCAATGCACGCCACTGGCCACGACGCGACCTGCGACACATGAGCGATTAAAACAAGTAAATGAATGCTCACGTATATGGCTACACCGTACATCAAATTACTAGCGATCTTTGATTTCTTTATGCGATAGGAACAACATTACTGAAATCACGGCATCGGCTACATCAATGAGCGAAATTGAAGCGAATTTATTAGAAAATTGCTTTTTTTTTCGCTTGTAATGTAGCCATACCATGTTTTTCTCGTTTCGCTCTTCCAGTCGCATCGCAAATCGCTGCCTACTGTAGCCTCAGCCTAAGGCCCATAGATAAAATACACAAAATAATCTTATACAATAATAAACTAATACATATTAAAAAACCCTAAAAACTATGACTATACACGTAACGTTGTCGGCGTCGTGTTTCGCTGCGTGGTGTCGCGTAACCGTCCTCGGAAACGTCGATATACGACACCTTTCGGCCAAAAGTCCTCTTTCAGACAGGTCTGTAGATGTTGGGTTGGAACTCGTACCACGAATGACTTAAAGTTGATGTTGTGGCGCGATTCCAACCTTTCGACCCTCAGAGTCCAGTTGGTCTTCACCTTCAAATACTGCACGACTTCCTCAGTTGTCGTGGAAATGTATATCAAGTACCGCATTTATGGAGATATCCATACTAATATTATAAAACTAAATATTTTGTTTGTTTGTTTGATCGCGCTAATCTCAGGAACTACTAGTTCGAATTGAAAAATTATTTATTGTGTTGGATAGTCCATTATCGAGAAAGGCTATATGCTATATAACATCACGCTACGACCAACAGGAGTGGAGCAACAATGAAAAATGTTGTAAAAACGGGAAAAATGATTCCTTTTGAAAGCTTCAGTTGCGTACGCTGCAAAGGTGAAAGTTACGCAAAAATCATGTATGACGGAATTGTTTCTCCTTTTTTAAAGGGAAACAATTCAGTCAAAAAAAACATCGTTCTTAAAAAGTCTGCGGCAGCATATGCATGTCTATCTTTTAAGATTGACTCACTATAATCTTTTTTAAATAATCAAATTTTGTTCTAAAATAATGCATGTAATAATGGCGTCTGTACGTAGAAATAAAGATTTATTTACCTGCACGGTTTCTTCAATAAAACAAAAACTTCAATAAAATAAAAATAAAACAACTACTAAATGGTACCTTGATGTAGATATTTCTCTTCATCTTTAAAAGGATCGTCGACGCCAAGCTTGAGGTTTTTAGCGCATATGTATAACTTGGAGTCGGTAATCGGCGCAGGCGCTACTACGTCGAATAGCGCCGTTTTCGGTCGTACTGAGCCTTCTTTAGCCTGTGAACAAAGGCATAATTACAGTTAAAGATACACCTAGATAACGCAAGAGCAATTACAGTACCCGGCGATAAATATTGCACATCGACCTTTGGAAAGAGACAATCGGCTAATTTCGGCTTCGTAGAGCGTTATCTCTGTCGCACGAAATACAAACAGTCCGGTATCTATTAGGAGCTGTTAAAACAATTATGATTTGCTTCTTTTGATAATTATTTTTGTTCTTTGTATAAAATACACCAATTTCCAAAGTGCAATATTTAGCGCCGGGTACTGTGCTTCGCGTGCCCAGCTTAGGTACAAAAATCGTAAGCCGCCACTGTCGCGCTCAGTCCTGTGTACTGCTGGCTGGGTGAGCGTGAGCGCTGGCGCTAGGCCCCGGGGGTGGGGCGAGGGGGTGCCGCACGCGACGGCGTCTTTGAATCGATTTGATTTTCCTATCACTAAACAGTGCTTGTGACGTCATAGTAGGTAGTCAAAAAATGGCGCGCTTGGTTTTCATACAGATCGTGATACTTGCGTTATCTAGGTCTATCTGTACCTGTGGGCACAATCATAAGAGCATCATCTGTCTAGTCTTTCTCAACTGTTTTGGAGTCGGGTCATTTTAATTTTGAACTTTTTTTTTTCCTAGATGGGTAATCATCAAATGACCCCTCCCGCTCTGGGTGGAGCGGAAGGGAGTGACTCTTACTGACTAAAACCCATCCGTGTTCCTTCCTTAGCCCTTTACGCTCCGGGCCAGCGGTAACCCTTTCGGACAATCCCGCTGACCCGGCAGGCTCGGCCCTGACGGGCCCCTTCAATTGATGCTGACATCTATTTGAGGCGTTTTGACCTCACTATTTGTTTTAACACCTTCGAAAATCAAGAAACCTGTCGCGCATGGAAAGGGCAAAACGCTTTTTTGTTACGTGACAATTTCTTCCAGTATACGCTTACCGCGAGCCGCGTTAAAGTACTTCGTTCTAATATCAACATCTGCCGAGTCTTTTCCCAACTATGTTAGCGTCTGCTTCCAGTCTAACCGGATGCAGCTGAATACCAGTATTTTTACATGGAGCGACTGCCTGCCTGACCTCCACAACCCAGTTACAGATAGATGTTCTATGTCACGAAGTCCGTTTGGCTATGAATGTTGTCAAGCGTGCACATGCACATTGTGATCAACAAAGACTCAACAATGGGTGAAGTAAAACGGTACACATTCGCGGAAATAGCCTCATGCGACGGCAGCAAGGGGCAGCCGCTGTGGGAGCGCGCTTGTCGGGATACGTCACTACTACAATCAAAGCCGAACGGACTTCGTGAAACGGAATATCTGTACTGGGTAATACAATACCCCTTGATAAGACCGGTTGTCAGACTTTCAGGCTTCAGACGACCCGTAACGACTGTCAAAGATCCACGAATGACAGCCGGGACCAACGGCTTAACGTGCTTTCTGAGGCACTTTGGTATGTAAAGATGGTCACCCATCCACAGACCAACCGTGGCAAGCGTAGCTTAACCTGATCGATCGACCTGTGCGGCTGTTATTATTTCCCCTTCGTTCCAATAAAGTAAGCTATATGGAGTCAAGGTCGACGTGCCTTCTAAAACCCACAGTAGGAGTTATTTTGGGTGTGTCAAAACCACCATGGAGCCAATCATCAAATGGATGTGTGGGTCTCCCTAATTGTAATGAGAGTAATTTTGGAAATTGTAGCGTTCCCCAGGTAAGCGGATGACGAACTTGATATGAATTAATTGGAGCATAATACTAATATTATAAAGCTGAAGAGTTTGTTTGTTTGTTTGGTTGAACGCGCTAATCTCTAGAACTACCAGTCGGATTTGAAAAATTCTTTTTGCATTTGATAGCCTAATTCTTGAGGAAGGCTATAGGCTATTTAACATTACGCTATGACCTTTAGGAGCCGAGCAAAAAGAAAAAAGTCAGAAAGAACGCTTAGCTAAAACGAAGTAATAGCGCGGGCAGGTGATGCGATGCGACTGGGTGGGTCGGAGTAACAAGAAATTTCACGCGGACGAAGTCGCGGGCAGGAGCTAGTTGGAGCATAAATGTCTGTCCAATGTCGCTTTGTTCTCGTGTACTTAGATATACCTAAGTACTAGGGATAAGGGATAAAGCTTAGGCCCAATGCTTTTCCAAAATGTTAAGAACGTTTACGCCGTACCGACGGCATTTCATACAAACTTTCAAGCCCTTGTTTTTCGAAATGAATGAACCGATTTTAATGAAACTTCATACGCATAAGCAGGATACAAAAGGTCTAAAAAGTTGAAGAACATTTTCGAAAAATAGTGTTACAGCCAAATTAGACCGATTTTTAATTTTCCATAGAAACAGACATTTGCAGTTATCAGTTACCAGTTATATAAAAAAAAAAGTGTTTTAATTTTTTCGTACAAACAATAGATTTTTTGTAATTAAATAATTGCTTCATATTTTGCAATAAATTACCAGCGTTGTGTCTTCGCGCTTCTCTTTATTTTCTTAAGGTTGTATAAATAAAGACTTAGGACACTTTAATCCTGGTATTTTTTGCATTTTTATCTCACGAAACGACGCGCGCTTTACTTGTGGTAAACAAGGGTATAAACACGCTGTGAATATGTGTGTGAAGACGCCGCTGTGGTTATGGAACGTATCTCTCGAATCATTGATATTTAATTTTCTTTTATGTATAGATTCTGTTCTATTTTGTGAATGTGAGAACTTTGTACGATTTGTAGACTTATAGATGCTTCGATTTGTTGAGCATTTTCTATTTTCATTAGTACCTAATACTTGTTGACAGGCCTACACTGTCCTCGCATAGCTGTTAACACTGTAATTTGAAGACATTTTAAAAGCCAATTATTTTTAAAAGAGTAACCGTGGAGTTTCATACCGGCTCTCCTAAGGCAACGACCAATCGGAAACGAGTACCTAGCTTCTGACGTTTCATAAGTCTTCATGTAGGTTTTAGTGAAATAAAATATTTTGAATTTGAATTAACCTTCTAACTTTATTTCGGGACATCGCCAAGCGATTGGTCGACTCTTCACGTGACCAGAGGGCTGGCTTATTTTTGGGCCAAAGAATCAGCATTGCCATACAACGTGGCAATGCTGCCAGTCTTTTGGGCACGTTTCCTGTTGACAGCGATGCGGATGAATTTTTTGATGCCCTTAGATTATTTTCCCTCCTTTTTATTTACTTGACGCCAGCACATCAAGCTACTACAATCTGTCAAATTTCTTTTATAGATTTTGAACTTTATCACTAAAGCATAAGGTTCAAAGTTGATTGGGAAAATTTGACAGTTTCGGGTAGCTTGATGTGCTGGCGTCTGTACATATTATTACTATTATTAATAGTGTATTTTATGAAGATACCTCTAAAACATTCTTTTAACAATAAAAACCAAACTTTATGTAGATTTTATAATGTTTATTGTACACTTACCATGTATTCTCCTTTAAGCAGAAACTTGCAAGGCTGCCCATATTGTTGAATCTCGTGCGTGAAGGCTATCACAGTCCGTGAGGTTATGCCATCGCCGAATAATCTAGAACATTAAGAACAAATTACAATTCTAGAGATATGAGAAACAGGGTGTAAAGTTCACTCATACTCTATAGAAAAGGGAGGATCCTCCGACCAGACGGGTGTTGTGTTTGGTGGGCAACTGCCCGATGATTGTTGCCGGGCCGTTGTATAAATGCGCGGTAAACTCTGCTTGCGAGATGCAGGATTTTGCGTGACGTCCAGTATGACGCGTAATTCGCATGTGGCGTTTGTACGAGTAGATACCACTACAACAACTTCATCAAGCTTAACGTAGATAGCCCAACCGACGAATGAACCTACAATTCCGAATTCATATACAGTTCAAGCTAAGTCTACATACAAGTTACAGTACCCGGCGATAAATATTGCACATAGACCTTTGGAAAGAAGACGCCTCCATGCCTGGAAAGAAGCTTTTCCTTTTATACCTACCTAGTATGTACTAGCTTCTGCACGCAACTTCATCTACATGAAATTTATGGTCCCCCGACCCACCCCATCGCATTGCCAGCCCACAAGCCGGAATTAGCCGATTGTCTCTTTCCAAAGGTCGATGTGCAATATTTATCGCCGGGTACTGTATATGGTATACAATGAAACAGTGGTAGCGGTTAAGGCGAGGGAATGAAAACCTATTTCTAGTTTAAATCAATAACCTATCAATTTTAGATGCAGACGAGTCTGCGTCTTTTATCTCGGTAGACAGTCTACAGGTAGTTAACGATGTTCCATGGTAATATACACGGAGAACAAGAGCCTTTAAAACAAGATAGAACAGGCATCTTCTGGGCACGCTCGATTCATCATAGACCTCATCCAACGTTTTCCATGTGGCGTGATCGAGTTCAAGAGCAGGCCCATTCACCAATAAAAAAAAGAATCAAGAACAACTTACCTCAAAGTGACCCTGGAATCAGCCAACACACTAGGAACACTCTCCTCAATAATCTTAGGCTCTTTATCAGAGTTCTCTATCCTCAAACCCTCAATATTAACCACAAACGTTGCCGCTCTTACACTGAAGAACTCCTGTTCAGGTATACTCGCATCATCCCGTGGCTTTCTCCCCACGGATTCTAAGCCTAATCCTTCAGAAATTCCAGCAAAACGATCGGAAACAGTTCTGGAAGGTTCTAGGACTCCGGATGTCGTTTTTTCGAAGATGTCTCTCTTGAATCGTTCAATAGAATTCTCATTTGTAGATTCGTCAGTGTCCTTTTGGACATCAATTGTTTTCGTATGCTGTATCTCATTTAAAGGCACATATTTGTTATTTAACAGCACTTCTATATCTTCCCTTTCTTCTCTTGTAAGTGATGGAGTCTTCTCGAGGTAGTTGACGTCTGTATCGTGGGAGAGGTCTGCCCATTCGGGATTCATTTGCTGATCTTCTGTTAGGAGAGTCGGTTTTGTGTAGTTTTGGTGTCTGGGGGCAAAAGAGAAGTTTTTATTAGTATTTTGAAGATGAGGAAGATACGCTCAAGCTACACACTTGTTTGGATCGACACATCCGATTCGGCAGTATTTGTTAAACAAACTAAGTCAACCCGAAGTAATTACTATACATATATGGCTTCATTCGACTCGTGCCGATCGGTTTACTGCTCCCCATTGGTAAGCAGTGGTGGCCCATTGTTACCGGCCCCGACTTACGAGTTGTAGGTCGTAGGTTCGAACCAGTCACGCGCATTACTTTGTGGAAATTATTTCATCACCACTGCTCTCAAAACGGTGAAGGAAAACATCGTGAGGCAACCGACATGTCCTAGAACCAAAAAAATATTCGAAGAAATGTGACATCTACCAACCCGCACGGGGCCCGCGTGGTGGATTACGGCCCACTCCCTCTCACAGAGAGGAGGCCTGTGTCCCAGGAGTGGGAACATTAGAAGGCTGATTGTGCTTTTATGCTAAGAGAAATACTAATAGTGTTAGTAAATCTTTGTCCAGAAATGGACTGCGATAGAGTGATCAGTTCAAGCTAAGTAATCTTTTTAGGGTTCCGTACCCTCAAAAGGAAAAAACGGAACCCTCATAGTATCACTTTGTTGTCCGTCAGTCTGTCTGTATGTCAAGACCCTTTATCTCGGGAACGCGTTGAGGTATCAAGTTGAAATTAAAACCATATACTCAGATCAGCGGTCCCTTGAAACTGTGAAAAAATCAGTTTTAAACAACGTAAAAAAAATACGGTCGTTTATGCCGCAAAAAACGTATATTTCGACACTCTCAAGGGAATCAAAATGTTGGTTACTTCCTGTTGACCTAGAATCATGAAATTTGGCAAGGAGCAAGGTCATGTAGCACAAGTAAAGGAAAAAATCCGAAAACCGTAAATTTTGTAGGGAAGTATGGAACCCTCGGTACGCGAGTCCGACTCGCATTTGTCCGGTTTTTTTTTAACAAACCGGCACTTTGTTTCCATTTCAAAAGGTCAATTCCAGTAATTAAAAACGATTTAAATCTTGAAGCAATACTCGCAATCTCGTCTCAGCGACAATAAATGTCAAAAACTTGTCAAAGATGTTGGAACAGAGGTATTTTTGTCAGATTGAAACGTGATATTAGAATGCGAACGTTCTTTAAAATGCGAAAATGACCTCTCAGATTATACAGACGCACATCAACCTACTACAATCTGTCAGATTTCTTTAATAAATTTTCAACTTTATTGCTAAAGCATAAGGTTCAGAATCGATTGGGAAAATTTGACAGTTTCGGGTAGGTTGATGTGCTGGCGTCTGTACCTTCAATGTGATGAAATTGTCAACACGCATTTAGAATGCGTTCCCTATATGTGGAAAGCTTTTGCGCTACAAAAACATTCACAGGCTATAATATTCAAACATATTTTGTTCCTATAGCGTAGCGTAATGTAAAAAAACTTTTTTTACAAAAAAAAACGACCGACTTCCAAAAAAAAAACACTACAAAGTGAAAAATAACTTTAATTTCGAAAGTCGGTGTCGTTGGTTCTGTATTTTCGTTTTTTGACACAAATTTTACAAATCCGTCTATATATGAGGGAGTTATGCCCGAACATACATAAAAAAATATATATAAACATCCGAATTGATAACCTCCTTCTTTTTAGAAGTCGGTTAAAAAGTGACGTTGACTAGACTTTCAGGGGGCTTACATGACCTAAAGAGCGGTCTTTGTCGGACTGCATAGAAAAGAAAGAGAAGCGCGATGACACAACGCTGGTAATTTATTGCGAAATATGAAGCAATTATCTTAATAGGTATGAGGAACAGGGTGTAAAGTTCACTCATACTCTATAGAAAATGGAGGATCCTCCGACCAGACGGGTGTTGTGTCTGGCGGGCAACTGCCCGATGATTCATGTCGGGCCGTTGTATCTATGCTAGTTGCGCGGTAAACTCTGCTTGCGCGATGAAGGATTTTGCGTGACGTCAGTATGTCGCGTTGTTTTGCTTGTGGCGTTGTAGATACCGCTACAATCTTTTCAGGCTACAGGAATCGGCCGTGAATCAGCCAACAGTCGCAACTATACAGTATAACAGGCGACCTGGATATTAGGAGTAACGGCCTTCAGGCGCCTAGTTGTCTAGTCTTGAATCTGTATTGAGTAGATATTTGTGAGGACAGTTGGCACGCTACCAAATAAATGTTTTAGGCTCATTTCTCGTTTATTGGTAAGCTATAGCGTGTATGTTGTCTCTCGTATAGAAAAAAAAAGCGAGAATCACTACCTGTTGGCACATATGCCTCCAGTTTCACCACCTCGTTTGGTAGATCATTTCATGCTATTTCAGTTTCATGTTTTACCATACGGAATATACTTACGGATATTGTAAAAATAGGCTTTCAAACTTTGAGTACAAAGCAGGCATTTTACTTTGTGTAATTTATTTCATCTCCACTGCTCTCAAAACGGTAAAGGCGACCATCGTGAGGAAACCAGGGGGGCTTTCTCTTCAAACTAATTTTAATTCCAATGAGATGCCAATATGATTCCAATGTTATTTTAAATTTTTTTACAAGTTGATTTGATTGTCGCTAACATGAGATTACGACTAAATTTTGAACATTTTTAATTACGGGAATTGGTCTACTAAAGTGAATGTGATTTGATTTAAAGCAGGAGCAATGACACATGATCCTAATGTGGGGTTATAAATGGGAAGTGTGTCGAATTACTAGTTATTTCCGTAGGAAGTTGCCTATAATGGTTAGTAGTAATTGTAGTAAGTATGTGGTTCTACAGCCGAACCGGTGGCCGGTGTGGTATGCTGAGCGATAGCCGTTTTGCGTGGATGTGACGCATGTCAACCTTTTTTTTTATTGTTTTTATTTGTTTTGTTCTTTTTTGCGTCATGTTTACCGCAAATAAACGTATTTTCTTTCTTACAGTTGGTAGAAAAAATAAACTTTCTACATCCTGAATTAAATCTTCAGTAAAGTAAAATATCGTACTAGGCATAACAAAATTAACAAAAATACTAGTTGTTAGTTTTTGGACAAATATCGCATTTTACAGGGCAAGAGTTGAGCGAAATAGGTATATGAAGACCCTATTAAATCACTGACAGTCCCCTGTGCAGAGCATGCATGGAGGCGGAGGAAACGGTGGCGCATGTGCTTCTTGAGTGCACAGGCGTTACCAAGATTCGCGAGGAGACCCTGGGAACACCAACATCCCTTGCGGATGCCCTGAGGAGACCGGGAAGTCTAATCTGCTTCTGGAGGGAGGTGGGCTGGTTGGAGTAATCGGCCACCATGGCTCACGCACAATGGTCCACTTCAAGGACTAAGTGCGGAAACCTAAACCCCATGATAGATAGATAGATAGACCCTATTAAATTGCTGTCCGCTATAACGTTTGGTCCTGCCCTGATCTCTCTCCGATCGTGTCGGATTGCCGTCTCATCGGATTATGAGGGTGAAGGAAGAGAGCGTGTGTGTTCCACGCGCCTCAAAGAGATATCAGCACTAACTGACGGGGTCCGCAAGGGCCGATGTCTGCCAGGGTCGCGGGCTGTTCGGAAGAGTTACCGTGGCCCTGGCACAGGCAACTAAAGGAACACGGGTGGGTTTTAGTCAGTAAGTCTGACGCGCCCCCCCGCTCCGCCCAGAGCGGGAGAAGTTATTTGATAATGTCCCACCCCAAAAAAAAAACCTGTGTCTGCGTACGCGCTGGGCACTATAATATCTCGCGCGCCGAAAGCTAGTCTCCGTTGAGATTGTTCACCTATAAGACCTATGTTCACAAATAAAGATTGATTGATTGAGATTATAATCCGCCATGGCCGAAATACGGTCTGGAGGACGATTTTATGGGCGTGGACGTCCACCACGATGACATCGTCACGTTAGAAATTATAGAAGCGCACAATCTACTAATGGATTATAAAATGGACTCTCTCATTCATTGAATGGCGTGTAAACTTGATCGCGTGACGACACAACATGGGTTCAGTCTATTTTTACTGTGTAATCATATTGTAGTAAATAAACAAACGGCCTAGAATCTAGGCTAATGAGGGTTTTCTGAAATGACGTTCGCTAGGTGGTAGCACTGGCACGTCAGGTCCAGGCAACTGTCAAAAAGCCTTTATTTTCTTTAGTCATGACGGAATGATGAACGAATGAATGAATCGAATGATGAACGTCATCATATATTTTATATTGGAAGACCTCTTTTCACAGTGGTGCCAACTGGTGTCGTAAATTTTCACGAAAACCCTCATTGGTGGGCAGCATAGTGTTGGAAAGGGCAGTCAGTGCCCTTTAGGACTTAGGAAAGAATGAGTTGACTTAGATCTCATCATCTACGTAGACTTTTCCAACTATGTTGAGTTCGGCTTCCAGTCTAACAGGATGCAGCTGAATATCAGTGTTTCACATGGAGCGACTGACTATCTGACCTTCACAACCAATGTTGCTATCGTAAAAATCTGAGCTGCCGTATGTCAGTCTGGTTCTCCGTTCTGGTATGTCAGCAACTTGAAAAAGAAGACTGGGTAACACCCTCTTGGAAAGACTGGTTGTCAAGACTCAGGGTTCTTACCACAGTGTAAATATTGTCAAAGATCTACGAACGACAGTCCTGATCCGAATCGAGTCCGGAATCGGTATGAAATTGACGGTCACCCATCCGCGGAAGGACTGTCTGTACTTACACCATAACAAATGCTCCATAGGACAATGGAGACTTATCAGCATTAATATTATCCATTTACATACCACGTTATATGATGCAACTCAAAACAAAACAGCACAACTGTCATTTTTGACAGCGCTCACGTTGATATTATTCTATGGCTTGGTCGGCGTTATCGCAAGATGGCGCAAGTCATGACGTCATCTATGACGATTCACGGGACATCGTTATCGCGCTCACGCTAATTCTGAACAGGGATAAGCACGCTCAAATCTATTACAGCGTAACTCGGAAGTCGGAACGCACCCTTAGAACGTTAATTCTTCTTCTCTTCATCTTTCTCGCGACGACGTCACGTATGAGAACCCCACGGCATCGAGTGGCGACACTGGTCGGCGGAACGCGCGCCGCACGAGACTACTGCCGCATGGCGCTCGACTCAGAGTCTGACGTACAGACGCCAGCACATCAAGCTACCCGAAACTGACTGACTAAAAGAGTAACGGTGGAGTTTCTCACCTGTTCTTCTCCATACGAAAACTACCTTTTGGAATGGGCGACTAGAATCAATTCTATTAGTTGTAATTTTTGACGTTCAAAAGTGCCTTTTATGTGCCTATTTGAAATAAATGCTTTGACTTTAACTGTCAAATTTTCCCAATGAACTTTGAACCTTATGCTTTAGCGATAAAGTTGAAAATGTATCAAAGAAATTTGACAGATTGTAGTAGGTTGATGTGCTGGCGTCTGTACCTTTAAAGCTTGATTGGAAATCTGTGTATTAGTGTAATCCAATTTGAAAATAAACTATTACGTAATGCGAGCTAAATTCTTTCAAATATCAACCAGACATACTAGTAAGACATTAAACACAGAGCATGTAACACTAACATCAAAGACAAACTGCGGAGGGTGGCCATATTTAAAAACTTCCTCCGACAATATGTGACGTAGTTCCACGTAAGTCGCGTGACGGAATGCCATACTAACTTAATTAAACACGATATGTTTTCCGAAAGAGTGGGCGCTGAAGTGAAATCATCAGCTGAATTCAAGTTTCATTTATAGTTTCGAATTGTTCCACGCGTCTAATATAAACTGAAACTCAAAGTACCTATCTATTTCAAATAAACCAATTAAGGCTCCTACAAACAGGCGTGACACACGATTTAATCGCGCGCGACACAAAGGCACCGCTCGTTGCGCGACTTGCGGTGCCTTTGTGTCGCGCCTGTTTGAAGGAGCCTTTACAGGCACTTTCGAATTGTCAAAGGGTCGGTCAATTAGAAATATGAGTTGCCCATTCCAAAGAGCAGTAGGTTCCTAAGGAGAAGAATGGGCAAGAAAGAAGGAGTTACTTTTTGCCAGTTCTCTTCCATACGAAAACTACTTTTTGGAAGGGGCGACTAGAATCGATTCTATTTTATTGTAATTTTTTACGTTCAAAAATGTCTTTTATGTGCCTATTTGAACTAAATGCTTTGCTTTTTAGGGTTCCGTACCTCAAAAGGAAAAAACGGAACCCTTATAGGATCACTTTGTTGTCCGTCTGTCCGTCCGTCCGTCTGTCAAGACCCTTTTTCTCAGGAACGCGTGGAGGTATGAAGCTGAAATTTATATCAATTACTCAGGTCTACTGTCCCTTGAAACTGTGAAAAAATCAAACTTCTAAGCCAACGCAATCAAAAGATACAGCCGTTTATGCCGCAAATTTTCGACACTTGCAAGGGAATCAAAACCTACAGGGTGCTTCCCGTGAACTCAGAATCTTGAAATTTGGTACGAAGCAACGTCTTATAGCATAGATAAAGGAAAAATTACGAAAACCATAAATTTTTAGTTACATCACATAATATATTTTTTTTTAATAATTTTAAACTTACTACCCATTTCCTCATAAACGCGTAGAGGTATTAAATTGAAATTCATACCAAATACTCAGGTCTATAATACCTTTAAGCTGTAACAAAATCAAACTTCTATGTCAACGCAATCAAAAGAAACAGCAATTTAAGCTGCATATTTTGAAACTCGCAAGTACTCGCAAGGGAATCAAAACCTAAAGGGTACTTCCAGTCGACCTAGAATCTTGAAATTTGGCATGAAGCAACGTTTTATAGCACACATAAAGGAAAAATTCCGAAAACCTTAAATTTTTAGTTACATTACAAAATATATATTTATTTTTTAATAAATATAAACTTATTACTTTTTTATTCAATGTGTCATCATCTGCCTAGCCTTTTCCCAACTATGTTGGGGTCGACTTCCAGTCTAACCGGATGCAGCTGAGTACCAGTATTTTACATGGAGTGACTGTAAAGCGATGGATAAGGTCTATGATGGAACGAGCGAGCCCAGAAGATGCCTAAGGCACTGGAACTCCCACGCATCGACGAAACACAGCAGACTGCTTGACATTCTTGAATAACGTTTCAGTGATGTCATTCAACGGTAAATTGCGGACGACATGTGGCGGCCGCCGCAGTCTTAGGAAACCATAGCTTAAAGGTGTGATAGACGCCAGTACATCAAGCTACCCGAAACTGCCAAATTTTCCCAATGAACTTTGAACCTAATGCTGTAACAATAAAGTTGAAAATCTAAATTAAAGAAATTTGACAGATTATAGTAACTTGATGTGCTGGCGTCTGTACAACTCTGCCCAGCTCTCTAGGATACGGGCGTGATTTTATGTTACGTGAAATCATTTTATAGATCTTGGATCCTTTCAAGAGACGTCAGACAAATACTTGAATTCGTCCAATAATCATATTTATCCTGTAATTCCACGAAATTAATAATCTGGTTCGGATGACTGATTTTCTCAGAAATTCCTGTTGTGGTGACAAATAATATTACTAAAGTTACAAAAATAATTATATATAATATAATGAAATCACATTTAATCTGCTCAAGCCTCCACAGCTTACGAATCAATGCGTGGGACACTCTCTGAACAGTCAGCCCTGCCACTTTACTGAATGGTTAATCATTTGACCACGACATCAGCTATTTTGTTATGGGGCTACTGGCTCAATAATGACAGCCACACAGGTCGATCGATCAGGTTAAGCCACGCTTGTAGTCCAGTCCTCTCTGACTGCTGTTTTCTTGTTCCTATCCCATTTTTTTTAGGGTGCCTACCTCAAAAGGAAAAACGGAACCTTTTTTTTCTGGATGGGAAATCATCAAATGACCCCTTCCGCTCTGGGTGGAGCGGAAGGGAGTGTCAGACTCTTACTGACTAAAACCCACCCGTGTTCCTTCCTTAGCCCTTTATGTTCCGGGCCAGCGGTAACCCTTTCGGACAATCCCGCTGACCCGACCACCATTAGGACGGAACCACGGACGGAACCATTAGGATCACACACACAAGTTCGTACACTATCCATAGTGTATCTAATACAGGAAGATTCCTCGCGTGGTCTCTGGCACTCAACCTTTCCTCGCTCTCGATGGCGTCGTCTCTAGGCCAGATGGTGTCATCTGGCCTAGAGACGACGCCATCGAGAGCGAGGAAAGATCGAGTCTAGGCCAGAGATCAATAAACAGCCTGGTTCAGAATTTCCTCCACGAACGTTCCAGAATTTTATCCGCAATATACTACACATCTCTGTTTCTAAGGATGCCAGCCGGAAAATTATCAGACCGGAATAACTCGATTTTTTGCATGTTTGTTACGGTTTCACGCTAATACGTAATAACGGATTTGAATAAAATTAGGTAAGTGGTTGCACGTGGACAAAGACCTAGATTAGGACATAGGATACTTTTTATCCCGATATTCCCACGGGATCATGACGTATGCAGGTGAAACCGCGAGCCGCAGCTAGTACCTACATCATATTAAAAAAATGCTAGATGCAGACGACATTTCTTATTTTATTTTTATTTTTTATTGAGAGGAACAGCAAACAGTTACAATATAAGAACTTACAACTAGTTTAACAAAATAACAATTTGATTAAAATCAATCAATTAAAATTATCTGACTATCCCTAAGATGAAATAGCGAAACAAACTCTGAGTAAACGTGACAGGACAGGTCGTTAAAGGGACAAGAGTATAATGTTGTCATGACGCGGACGGTAAGCTGACCTCCACAACGCAGTTACAATACCCGGCGATAAATATTGCACATCGACTAAAGGCTCGTACACACAGGCGCGACGCGACACGCGACACAAAGGCACCGCAAGTCGCGCAACGAGCGGTGCCTTTGTGTCGCGCGCCATTCGCGTTGCGCGTCGCGCCTGTTTGCAGGAGCCTTAATTCAAATTGGTGTACTTTATACAAAGAATAAAAATAATTATCAAAAGAAGCATCATAATTGTTATATCTAACAATTGCCGGATTGCCGGACTGTTTGTATTTCGTGCGACAGAGATAACGCTCTACGAAACCGAAATTAGCCGATTGTCTCTTTCCAAAGGTCGATGTGCAATATTTATCGCCGGGTACAGTACTGGGTAATACGATACCCCTTGGTAAGACTGGTTATCAGACTTTCGAGCTTCTGACGACCTACAACGACTCTCAAAGACCAGCGGTTTAACGTGCTTTCCGAGGCACGGAGGGGTCTTGGTATGTGAAAATGGTCACCCATCCACGGACCAACCGCGGCAAGCGTAGCTTAACCTGATCGATCGACCCATGCAGCTGTTATTACTTAGTCACTAGCCTCTCGAATTGAATTGAAAAGACATAAGAGAGAATAAAAAGGGTAACATTCTATCGTTACATCAGAGACGTTTAATGAATTACTATAAAAACACTCTTGCAGAGCCAAAATAGTTTGAAATAAATTCACAAGATTGCCGTTATGAGGCTCCTTCAAACAGGCGCGACACGCGATAAAATCGCGCGCGACATAAAGGTACCGCAAGTCGTGCAACGAGCCTGTGTCGCGCGCGATACAATCGC
Source organism: Luperina testacea (assembly GCA_927399505.1). NCBI lineage: Eukaryota > Metazoa > Arthropoda > Insecta > Lepidoptera > Noctuidae > Luperina > Luperina testacea. Next base: position 1,405,226 of record OV656785.1, on the reverse strand, counting down.
GTGTCGCGCCTGTCTGTTGGAGCCTATAAACAGTAAAACAGTGAATACTATAAAAAGTGTACTCGTTTAATATTCTTCTTCTTATTTTTGCGATGATTGACGCAGACAGAAGACCTTCGGAAGTTTATAGTCAATAATCGTAAAATCTAGAGTTGACTGGCTAATAAAAACGTTTCTACTTGAACTAGATTTGTATTCAATAATATTATAAATCTGAGGAGAAAAATAAATTATATATTTATCTTATTTGATTACAAGGGTACCCGTGTCGGTGAGGCGTGCTCAATATTTGTACACGTTTCATGTTTATTACCTACTATATGCATATATTTATTTAGATTAGTATAATATACTTTTTTTTTTCCAGGTTGGGAAATCATCAAATGACCCCTCCCGCTCTGCGTGGAGCGGAAGGGAGTGTCAGACTCCTACTGACTAAAACCCACCCGTGTTCCTTCCTTAGCCCTTTATGTTCCGGGTCAGCGGTAACCCTTTCGGACAATCCCGCTGACCCGGCAGGAGTATAATATACTTTATGTATGTATTTATTGTATTATGTAAATGGTACACCACGGACTACCTACAGTATTTGTCTGTCCTCCCCCTTTTTAAATCCATCCAAAGGTTGTCTTTAAAATCGCTATTAGCGATAAGACCGCCCATTGTGTCACCCTTTGTACAGTTTCTATATTTATGTCTGTAATAATTTATATGGTGTACACTCAGACCAATAAAAAAGTGGTGAGGTGTAGGTGAAGTGGTCTGAGGGTGTACATAATAAAGAGTATTCTATTGTATTCTACCAGGGCAGTCGATCCCGACCTTATAACGTACTAGCTTCCGCCCGCAGCTTCACCCGCGAGGTATGTCGATAAAAACTATATGTCCTTCTCCGGGATGCAATCTATCTTTCTGCCAAATTTTATCGAAATTCGTTCAGTGGTTTAGGCGTGAAAAGGTAAAATACAGAGAGACAGACAGTTGCTTTCGAATTTATAATATTAGTATGGATTCTCTATGACACAATGACCAAAACCGCGCGAAGTTGGCGTGATTTGAACCGTCAAAATACCACGCTTGACGTGGTTTGCACGCGGTAAGATCACGCGGGGAATAATAATTACCATACAGAATTCGGACCCTGACATGAAATTATTAACTTAGTTTTTAGCATTATCTACCACGCGGGCCCAGTGCGGGTTGGTAGATGTCGCTACATGTCTTCAACAAGTCCGTTTCCTCAAGATGATTTCCTTCACCGTTTTGAGAGCAGTGGTGATGAAATAATTTACACAAAGTGAAGTGTCTCTGGGTTCCTCCCTAATGCAAGTCGCGGCTATCGTCACACACTCTCACAGAAAGAGGAGGCCTGTGTTCCTGCAGTGGGAAAATTATAGGATGATATATGAACCGCACTAGGTAACAACCACAACAATATGTCGTTAGAAAAAGGCTAGGCCCCAATAGTGCGAAATCAACTACCACAAACAGCTCACGACAAAAGCGAAATTCACAAAAGCGTCATTTGCACTGCACTCCAGAAATACACAAACAAACATGTGCCGTCTGTCACCAGCACGTGCATTCAACACGTGCTGCCCTATCGTCTCCACACACATGGCGATATTGGCGACCTGCCATAGTCATTACCTGAGAGATGATTGAGTATGTCGTAGAAAATTTATTACGCTAATGAAAATGATTAGTGATTGCTGGTTAAATTGGTAACGACTGCTGGATTAACGAGTCTTTACATCGTGGAAGGGATATAACGCGGAATCTGACACATGGATTCAGTACGAAGGAGTTCGATGCCAAGGATGAAGCGCCGACAGAATAGCTGTAAGAACCGCTGCGGCAAAGCTCCTACGGAGCCCAACGAAAAACTGCGTGCTGCGAAGCCGAATACTTCGGTGTATATTTGCCATCTCCTAGATACCACTGACGCGGAAACATCGTGACGTACGTCAGTGGCGTGCCTAGGGGTCAAAATTAGGACAAGCCCACAGATTTCAACGTATAAAAAAACGCCCATGTGAGGGATTGGCTGATTTTCAGTTATTAATGTTTGTGTTCGAGTTCATTGATTGGTATTTTTTTAATATATTTATTTATTGATAGGTTTAAGTAAGTTTGTTGTTGTGAATTATGATTTTATTAGGGCAAGCCGGGCTTTTCGGCTTCTATGAAGGTACCGCCCCTGACGTACGTGCGCCAAAGGTTGAAGAACGTGCCGAGAGTACAGTTGCTGGAGTCGCATCGCAACGTCAACTATCTAGTCTATTGTGTCTCTCAGTCTGTGCTAAATAAAAGTATTTTCTTTCTTTTTCTTTCTTTATTTTAACTTTAAGGCGTTTGTTGTGCGCATACCAACATGCTACCTGCACCTGGTGATGGAAGAAGCTTTTGGCGGCAGGATATGGTATTCCGCCGCTTTCGCGGACAAGTGCCACTGGAACGCACAAATACTTAGTGCAACTAATTGATACTAACATAGTTATTATGTTTTATTTACTAATAAAATTGTTACTATATTATTATGTATACTTAGGTTAAAGTATGTATCTATGGGTCTTTGTAACCTGAAAGTAAATGGTTTAAGTATCATTATTATTTAAGTACTATTAAGGTTCTGGAGTGGCGACCGCGTACCGGAAGACGTAGCGTTGGAAGGCCTCCCACAAGGTGGTCCGACGACCTTGTGAAGGCCGCAGGAACCCGTTGGATGCGAGAAGTACAGAACCGGTGGAAGTGGAAGTGCTTGGGGGAGGCCTATGTCCAGCAGTGGACGTCTTCCGACTGAAATGATGATGATGATGTTGATGATTAGTGCATGATTCTGGACGTAGGGGTACGTTAAAAACCTTTGCAACTGTAGGGAGTACGATCAGAATAGCAAAAACATCATTGCACTTATTAAATCGCACGCGCATATACAATGCGTGCCACGAAAGATGAGATTTGACCCCGCCTCCCCCGCTCTTTCCGCCGCCCCTATGACGTCCGGTCCCGTCCCGCACTCAGACCTCATACCGCTAAAGATACCTAAAATCGTGTACTGCGCATGTCAAACCACGTGGTGTGTCAAGTCTCATCTTTTGTGGCACGCATTGTAAATGAACTGGCCTGAACAACGCTGGTTCGTTCAAATTAGATTGCTGTGCACTTTTACCACCATCTGCCTGCCTTTTCCAAACTATGTTGGGGTCGGCTTCCAGTCTAACCGGATGCAGCTGAATACCAGTATTTTACATGGAGCGACTGTATATATGACTTCCACAACCCAGTTACTGGGTAATAGAATACCCCTTGGTAAGACTGGACTGGTTGTCAAGACTTTCGGACTACTGATGACCCGTAACGACTGTCAAAGATCCACAATTGACAGCCGGGATCAACGGCTTAACGTGCTTTCCGAGGCACGGAGGGGTCTTGGTCAATGAAGATGGTCACCCATCCACGTACCAACCGCGGCAAGCGTAGCTTAACCTGATCGATCGATCTGTGCGGCTGTTATTACTTACCCACAAGCCCCTTCTTATATTCCTATCGACCAAGCTTACTATCTACCAAACAACTGCTAAATCTCAGTACTTTATTTATGGGAAGGGACTTTGACACATGAGTGAATGTTTATGTATTTATTTTAACTACTGGCTTGTTTCTGTGGAATATTCCTGCTGGTACGTTAGTTTACCGATTAGATCCTGTTACCATAAGAAAATTCCAGCAAAAGTTCTTTTTGGAACGAAGTTCGAAGACACGAAGAACGAAGACACGATTTCTGACAAATGCGTGCACTGACTGGACAGGTCCTCTCAATCTGTGTGGTTCTTTCCTCAAAAGACCATCTCAGATATCGACCTACATGGTCTTCATATAACCTGACCAAGATTATGTCTGGACTTTAAAAGAGACTATGACCTCTGAGTTTGTTTCGGCCTTTCTTCTCAGAGTAGTCAGATAGGAAACGCCGATCTCATCTAGTTTAAAAAATATATGATTGACGTGTAAAAGTGTTTGTGCAAACCTACTTACAAAAATAAAATCATTAATAATTTATCATAGTTCTTTAACGAGGCTCGCGGTAGGTGTAAACTGGTGGAAATCGTCACGTAACGAAAAAGCGTTATGCCTCCATGCGACTTTCTCTCTCTTTTATATAATAGAGAGAGACAGAGAGACTTTTCATGGTTTCAGAGGGTGCTAAATCCGATAGTAAGGCTGAGGCTACAGTAGGCAGCGATTGCGATGCGACTGGGAAGAGCGAAACGAGAAAAACATGGTATGGCTACATTACAAGCGAAAGAAAAAAGCAATTTTCTAATAAATTCGCTTCAATTTCGCTCTTAGATGTAGCCGATGCCGTGATTTCAGTAATGTTATTCCTATCGCATAAAGAAATCAAAGATCGCTAGTAATATTTGATGTACGGTGTAGCCATATACGTGAGCATTCATTTACTTGTTTTAATCGCTCATGTGTCGCAGGTCGCGTCGCGGCCTAATGTAGCCTCAGCCTGAGGTCAAAATGAAAATCAAAGATGGCGACAAATTGTGTGTGCGCGTGCGACTATCGCACACGGTTTTTTTTTTTTTTCATTTCAAGTAATCCCTTTCAAATTTGTAAACGTGATTGTGTTTTTAGTTAGGTGACAATCAAGCTGGCGAACAACCAGAGGGCCTAGACAAGTGGCAAAAGTGACAATCGCTTTCGAAGCGTTTCGTTTCACAGCGATACCGATTTTCGTTTCGTATATCCTACAGCGATTTTCGTTTCGTACATCCTACAGCGACTTTCGTTTCGTATATCCTACAACGACTTTCAACAGGATTGACATAAGCTTTTCGGTAGCTTATCTAAGCTCCATATTTTTCCATCATCGTCATCCCTAATAGAATGTCACTTTGTCTAGCCCACCTTATGAAAAAGAATTTTATCTCACGAAGCGACGCGCGCTTTACTTGTGGTTACCTACTGTACAACACGCTGTGAATTTGTGTGAGCGCGGGAGCTCTCGGTACCATCCGAGACAAGCAATAATTTAGCTGTTTTCATTTTCGACAGTACCATCATCTGCGTCGTCTTTTACGTCTTTACACACACATTCACAGCGTGTTTGTTCACTTGTTTACCATAAGTAAAGCGCGCGTCGTTTCGTGAGATAAAAATACTATAAATACCAGGATTAAAGTGCCCTAAGTCTATACAACTTACGCGTAGGTTGACAGAGTAAACAAGTTACCCGCCATTATAAACAGTTTCACATTTATTAATAGGTCACGATGGCATTTCAAACTACAAGGAAAAAGTACCGGCAGTCTTGATTAACTGGGAGCCGACCCCCATATATAACGTACCTATGTTTTATATTGGAAAGAGAAGGAGGCCTATGCCGTGCAGTGGGACATCATAATCTGCTATGTTGGGGTCGGCTTCCAGACTAACCGGATGCAGCTGAATACCAGTATTCATGGAGCGACTGCCTATCTGACCTCCAAAACCCAGTTGCTAGGTAATACGATACCCCTTGGTAAGACTGGTTGTCAAGATTTTCTTCTGACTACCCGTAACGACTGTCAAAGGTCCACGAATGACAGCCGGGACCAACGGCTTAACGTGCTTCAGTATCTACAGTGGAATATCTTAGGTGCCTTTCAATGAAGTGCCATTAAAAGCAGTGCTATAAGTGGAATAAGTACCTCTAAATATTTCCCTTTCTATGGTGGCGCGGCTTGCAAACGACATGTGACAATTATGTGTCAAATTCAGTGCCCTTAGCCGTTATCCAGATGATAACGTGACAACATAACTCACGTGTCTGTTAAATAAATAGGGACAAACCTTAAACGAAAAAATTTTTTGCCAAAAGAAAAATGTCTTGCGAAATCTCTCTCAGGTACTAGGGCTGCCATTTGTAAAACTTCCCTGGACTCCTTATTTTTGGAATTTGAACGGCTTCGGCAAGTGGAGGTTTTTGTTAAGATTCCGAGAAAAACCCGGCCATTGTTAGACACTTTTAAAAGAGAGTATCCAAGTACTTGTGCAACCATTGGGGCGCAAGAAAGAAGCCTCTTCAAAAAGTCGCGATGCGAAATTGTGACATGATTTTGTGGTATTCCTTTTTATCGACTTCAAAAAAAAGAGGTTATCAATTCGACACGTATGTATGTATGTAATATTATTGGAACTGCATTATATTCACATATGACAATCTATTAAATTAGGGCTTCCAAACAAATATACAAATTTTTATAGATGTATAGTATGTATGTTTGTTCACGCATTTGTCCGCAGCTATTAATCGGATCGTGACCATTTTTTTATTGACTTATATTTACTTCAACTTAGGAAACAGTGCAACAAGTTTCATCAAAATCGATTCAGTCATTTTCAAGATATGGACGAATACGTGTGTGACGGCCTGGCTTATTGATACGAGCTACGGGAGTAGTGTCAAAGGGAAAACATCTCAAAACCTTGGTCAAATTCTAGTGCAATATTTACAACAAAACTATTAGGTACCTATTTATTTTATTACAAACAAATATTCCAGTTTTTACTTAAAACTAAAAATTACGAAATAAAAAAGTAATTTAAAAAAATTAAGTAAATCTACGTCAAAAAGAACAAAATTATGAAATAACTTTAATTTCGGAAGTCGGTGGCAAAAAACTAAAATACAGATCCCAAGACACCGACTTCGGGAATTAAAGTTATTTCATAATTTTGAGTTAAACTCACAAGTCATTAAAAAAATAAAAATTACTTCACATTTTAATTTTTTTAATGACTTTTATGAGTTTACATCAGGGACTTGACGGATTCGTGCGTACGTAGACGCTTTCAAACACATTTTTGTGAACTTGTGATCGAGTAAGGGGTTGACGAACCCTCCAAGATGTTAATGGTTACATTACAGCCACAGACCACGGTATGGCTGTTGCAGTACCTACTAATAAAATTCGTGGCGCTGAAAGTGCATTAAAGCTCCTTCAAACAGGCGCGACACGACGCGCGACACGACGCGCGACACAAAGGCACCGCAAGTCGCGCAACGAGCGAGCGGTGCCTTTGTGTCGAGCGCGATTATATCGCGTGTCGCGCCTGTTTGTAGGAGCCTTTAAACGCATTACTTCTGTCACGGGCCGCCGATCATTCTTTCTGTGCTTCTCCTTCTTCTTAGCGTGTCGATAGCAATCTAAATGGACTCGGCCCAGAATCCGGCTACTTGTTTGGCGCCATCACCAGCGTCCACCAGTTCCTGTAACGTGCAGCTGACAGGACACGCAGGACACGATATTAAGTGTCCCATCGTTTGTGGAACATTTTTCTGTGCTAATACTTTGTCAGTAAAACGAAAATATTTAGGCCACATTATGCGTAGTTCAAGGGTCGTAGGGGGTCGAGGGTGGCATAGTTCACCACCCTCTAGCCACCCCTAAATACGTTGTCATAACTACATAATATGGGTATGTTGCCAAATATAATGATGTCGACGGACCTGTTCGTTCTGGAAGTTTGCGAAAATGATGTCGTCTTTGACCAAATCTATATACTTTACTTCTAATCTATACTAATATTATAAAGCTGAAGATATTGTTTGTTTGGTTGAACGCGCTAATCTCTGGAACTACCAGTCGGATTTGAAAAATTATTTTTGCATTTGATAGCCCAATTCTTGAGGAAGGCTATAGGCTATTTAACATCACGCTATGACCTTTAGGAGCCGTGCAAAAAGAAAAAATGTCAGAAAGAACGCTAAGCAAAAACGAAGTAATAGCGCGGGCAGGCGATGCGATGCGACGGGGTGGGTCGGAGTAACAAGAAATTTCAGCGGACGAAGTCGCCGGCAGAAGCTAAGTTATAAATATAATGCTGAAGAGTTTGTTTAGTTTTTTTGTTAGAACGTGCTAATCTCTGGAGCTACCAGTCGGATTTGATAAAATCCTTATTCATTTAATAGTACAACTTTTGAGGAAGGTTACCATCACGCTCTCTTAACTGACAAGGCTTATTTTTAATCTTATATTAACTGACAAGGCTTATTTTTAATCTTATATTTTGAATTGTTTCTTCATTTGTGTCTTTTTTAGGGTTCCGTAGTCAACTAGGAACCCTTATAGTTTCGCCATGTCTGTCTGTCCGTCTGTCCGTCCTCGCTTAATCTCTGTGACCGTTAGCACTAGAAAGCTGAAATTTGGTACCAATATGTATATCAATCACGCCGACAAAGTGCTAAAATAAAAATTGGAAAAAAATGTTTTATTAGGGTAGCCCCCCTATATGTAAAGTGGAAAGTGATTTTTTTTTTAATTTCAAACCTAACGTGTGATATATTGTTGGAAAGGTATTTAAAAATGAATAGGGGTTTACTAAAATCATTTTTTGATAATGTCAATAATTTCGGAAATAATCGCTCCAAAAGTAAAAAACAATGTGTCCCCCCCCCTCTAACTTTTGAACCATAAGTTTAAAAAATATGAAAAAAATCTGCAAAGTAGAACTTTATAAGGACTTTCTAGGAAAATTATTTTGAACTTGATGGAAATAACAGTTTTTGTACAAAAAAGACAAAAAGTTGTACAAAATAATTTCTGGACTAAGTTTGTAGTATAATCGTATATGCAAGCATTTTTTTAACTTCGTTTACATATTTTATTATCCTGAACGTATCCCTTTGTGTTCGCGCTAAAAACCGTCACGAGTCGGAGCGCCTGCCGCGGAGCGTGCAATGATGCACGCTCCGTGTTCGCGCACGTACCCACTACCGGGAGCCGTTGCGCGAACATAATGGACACCTACTTTTAAACTTATAAGTGGGAACACTTATTGTGACGGACGGGAAACTACGGAAGCCTACACTGAGCGTGGCCCGACACGCTCTTGGCCGGTTTTTTTGTAGATTGTTTTCACATATAGAAGCAACAAGAATAATGCACCCAGGCTTTTGTAATATCTTGATTTAAAAGAGTGTCCATGGAGTTTCTTGCCCGTTCTTCTCCATAGAGATAATACGTTTTGGAATGGGCAGCTAGCTTCAACTTTCTGACTAACTGACAGACTATTTAATTTTTAACCATTTCAAAAGTGCCTGTACAAGGTTTAATTGAAATAAATGCTTTGAGTTTTTGAGTTTGATGACCCTTGAGAGCCGAGTAAAAAGAAAAAAATTCAACAGAAAAAACGCAAAGCGAAAATTACGTAACAGCGCGGGCGGGTGCTGCGATGGGAAGGTTGAGGGAGTTTTATAAAAACGTGCCTTTTATTTCAAGACTCATAAAGCGAAGCATTAGAGAGTGGGTTCCTTACAATCGAAAAAAAAATTGCCTCTGCAACTATTTCTATTGTTATAACTTATAATCCTGCTAGTACACAGAATCTACTTAATTTATTACCACTGTATAGATAGTGGCTAAATAATAACAGCCGCACAGGTCGATAGATCAGGTTAAGCTACGCTTGCCGTGGTTGATCTGTGGATGGGTGACCATCTTTACATACCGTGACCGGAAAGCACGTTAAGCCGTTGGTCCCGGCTGTCATTCGTGGATCTTTGACAGTCGTTACGGGTCGTCAGAAGCCCGAAATTCTGACAACCAGTCTCACCAAGGGGTATCGTATTACCCAGTAATTGGGTTGTGGAGGTCAGATGGCAGTCGCTCCATGTAAAATAGTGGTATGCAGCTGTATCCGGTTAGATCGGAAGCCGACCTCCTCCTTTTTTGAAGTCGGTTAAAAAGATTTGGGCTTCGGAGAACGGTTGTCAAGGTCTTCGTTAAAACATAGGCACACTATTAGTACCCGGCGATAAATATTGCACATCGACCTTTGGAAAGAGACAATCGGCTAATTTCGGCTTCGTAGAGCGTTATCTCTGTCGCACGAAATACAAACAGTCCGGTATCTATTAGGAGCTGTTAAAACAATTATGATTTGCATCTTTTGATAATTATTTTTATTCTTTGTATAAAATCGATAGGATCGAATAGGTCGATGTGCAATATTTATCGCCGGGTACTGTAAGCATGAACCCGTTTAACCTCGCTTAGCAGTATCGTCCTAACATTCACACTTTTAATGCTGAAACTATCGTGTGAACGACCAGTGGCGACAGACGCAGTATCGTCATCATCTGCCTAGCCTTTTCCCAACTATGTTGGGGTCGGCTTCCAGTCTAACCGGATGCAGCTGAATATTAGTATTTTACATAGAACGACTGCCTATCTGACTTCCACAACACAACTTTACTTGGTAATCCGATATCCCTTGGCAAGACTGTTTGTCAGACTTTCGGGCTTCTGACAACTCGTAACAACTGTCAAAGATCCACGAATGTCAGCCGGGACCAAAGGCTTAACGTGCTTTCAGAGGCACTGAGGGGTCTTGGTATATGAAGATGGTCACCTATCCACGGACCAACCGCGGCAAGCGTAGCTTAACCTGATTGATCGACCTGTGCGGCTGTTATTACTTAGCCACGGGCCCCTCCAACTTTTACAACTGGTAACACCTATATTTTCTGTAAATAATGATATCTTATTCCTTGTTAGTGCCCGATTCAGATGCGACCAAGCTGTGGTCGACTGATGCCAGTCGTCTATATGCAGCGGCTGTAAAGGCGTTTGTACAGGATACAACTTACAAGTAACTTGAGCATTTAAGGCGAAAGCGGCAGGTTAGCCCGCGAAATTCAATTTTTTTTTTTGTTTTTTGCAATTTGCTGGCCAGTATTAAGTTGTACATTGATTAATATATGATTCGCGGCCGTAACTAATATGTATTTACAGAATTATAATCATTCATTAAAGTCATCAACACAACTCTCTAAGACCTTGTAACTCCAAAGAATGACGATTTCATGAAACAGTTATTCTTTGGGGTTACGTGGTCTTAGAGAGTTGTGTTGATGACTTTAATGATTATAATTCAGGACCAACAGCTTAACATGCTTTCTGAGGCACAGAGGGGTCTCGGTATGTACAGATGGTCACCCATCCACGAACCAGCCGCGGCAAGCGTAGCTTAAGTTGATTGATCAACCCATGCGGCTGTTATTATAAATCTTAAAATCAACCACTGCATTTTAACATCCTGGAGCTTTTTAAAGTATGTACAGACGGCAGCACATCGATGTAAACTCTATACATATCTATAACTACGACGCGCCGTATAGTGTTAGAAAGAAAGTACTCTTGGTTTGATTGGTGGAGTTTTCAACGTTTCTAATATTGCCCAATGGTTGCACATACAAATAATTGGCAGCCAATTATCATGTCTCACTAGGAATAAGCCACACCCCCGCTAATGTCACTCATGACATTGACAATTTGACATCGTTCGTTTGACGTTTATTCATTACGTCAGGTGTGTTTGTGTCGGTTCAGTCGGTTGTGTTTTAATTATTTTACAAGTTTGTCTTATTATCGAATGCATAGGCTTATCGACGCAAATTGAAAGGCATCATAGCCCTTCGATTGAGTGGATGACGAGATTGATATTTGTCGGCAGACGGGCATATCGGTGAGTAATATTTTTTGTAATTATCATTTTATAAAGGTTAGTAAGTATTGAAAAATAGTGTCAATGGTGTTTTTCTATAGAATTTTAAAATTAACAGAAGGGATAGGTAGATAAGTAGGTATCTTCTTTGTGTTCTTTCCTAATGAGTGCCCGCTGTTCCAAGCGTCATCAAAATGTAGGATAAGTAACAGAAAGTTTATACCGCTAGGTATTCAGATTTATACCTACGTAAACAAAATTCGATGATCTATTGTTTTTGATTGCATTGTCATGGGACATTCTAAACAAAAGTTATTCCAGTAGGTAGTGATGGGATTTTAAAGTAAATACTCAATACTTTTATTGCATTCCACATGTAGGCATTCTTAGGTGGTAAACTTATAGTTAGATCATATGGACCCTGTCGGGCACAGCAAAATAAGTGAGTTAGGAGAGAGGAAGCATTTGTTAATTTTATAACATTACATAACAAACTACTATATTATAGGTAATAATGATGTAGGTATTTTTAGAGATAAACTAATAGCTTCTATATAAAATATAAACAATAAATATAAATATTAAGAGATGTAATAATCCATACTAATATTATAAATGCGAAAGTGTGTCTGTCTGTTGGCGCTGCTAGTAATAAATAAATAAAATTTAAAGTATCAAGTTCTTCTTAAGTTCTGACTTAAGTCTATCACTTAGATATTTGTTTACCGAGTAGTAGCTTTTATTCAGCAAGAATTGTCTAAGTTTTTTTAAAAATGTGTTAATTTTCTCTTCTTTTTTTTATTAGTGCGGGTAGTTCATTATATAATTTAATGGACATTACATAGGGACTTGTAGAGTGCATTTTTAGTTGAGAACTTGTCTGAATAGATAGCGTGTCTGAATGTCTTCACGTTTTGAATATAACTCTTGATGTTTCCGGACAAATTCGCATGTTTCTAAAATATACAGGGAAGGGTTAAAATATTATGTTTTTGAAAGAAAGGTTTGCAACTATCTGTTTGCTCAATGTTAACCAGGATTCTATCATCTAAGCATAATAGGTGGTGAGAGCTGTTTGTAAATTGGTGGTCTTTTTTATGTCACGAAGGGCTTAAGAGAATTTAGAAATTTTTGAGTGAGTTTTCTGTATGTGTGATTTCCAGTTTATATGTGTGTCTATAACTGTGTGTGTGTGTTTATTGTATTGTATGTGTTATATATGGGCCTTGACACCTGAAATAAATGGATAACTAGTCCTAGTAGAGTAAATTCATTAATGGTTTCTAATTTAGAGTCATTGAAAGTAAAATCTAAAGTTATAGGTGTTTTTTGGTAAGGGTGGAAAGTTATTAATTTGGTTTTGGAGTAGTTTATCTCGAGGTTATGATTGTTCATACAGTTGCATGTTTTAGTAAGAATGGAATTGAGAGTTTCTCCTATATTTTCATTGTTTTGGGAAGAGACCAATATGGATATATCGTCCGCAAATAAGACACGTGGCCCTTCTATGGTCTTAGGTAGGTCATTAATATAAAGTAAAAATAAGAGGCATCCTATGACACTTCCTTGAGGAATTGAGCCATTAATTGCTTTACTATATGATCGGATTTTTTCGATTTCATTATTTTTATGGTTAAAATATTCTATTTCAACTAATTGTTCCCTACCTACCTACCCTAAATACCTACGCAATTAAGCACTGTAACGAACACCGGGCGTGCGAATGGTGAATGATTATATAGTATAAAAGTGATAGTATAGGAATATAATACGATAGTTATATAGGACCCTATCCGCGCTCCAGGGCACAAGTTGATACCGACTATTAACCATCGACTTATTATAAACTACTAGCGTAACTACATATTACCTACTGTTTTACTGTACTCAGTAAAACATTAGGTAATATGTAGTTACGCTAAAATATTTAAATCGAATTAGAAATTCAAATCTTACTAGATTTGAATTTCTAATTCGATTTAAATATTTTGTATTGTTCTAATTAGCTTTCCAACTTGTTTTTATTATTAGTATGTATCTGACAGGAATTTTTGAGAATTTTAATGCGAAGAAAAATTATAGGTAGAATAATTACGTAACTTGAAAACGTGGCTTTTCGTTTATAGGAATGTTTGCGTGATTTTAGTGTCAAATGAGAGGATTATGTTTAAAACTGATATTCCCGTTTGAATTATGTAAATCGGTCCACGGGTTTTAGAGATACAAAGAATTTTGTATATTGAAAACATGCCAGTTTGATTTCAGTAAGTTAATGTAAAGTTAATAATAATACTTTAGAAAGTTTTTATTGTATAGAGATAGGATACTTAAATGTTGTTACGTAATACGAAAGAAGATTACATAGGCTACACATAACACAATACAAAGAAATTGTAACGAACAGGCATAAAGAAATAAAAAAGGGCTTTAAAGTGTCAGTGTGTGTGTGTGTGTGTGTGTGTGAAAATTACATGTAAAAATGGCTTAAAATCAAGGTTCTCTCTGCCTATAGTGATTGAGTAATAATAATGGGCAAATAAACTACAGCTATTTGTTTCGTTCCAGAAAAAAACAGTTTACTTCTGGCTTCGGCGGTGGGAAGAAAGCGGAAGCATAGCTCATCACCGCCGATCCACTCTGCCGATCCTTTTTTAAGCACACGAGTAACCTCAACTTCGTACAGCGTGAGTCCATGTGTAGATTGTAATAATCACACTTACCTATCACCTTAACTTATTCATCACTAACATAAAACCTAGTTTCCTTTAAAAGTGAATAACAAAATTGATTAAAATAATACCTACCTACTAGCTAAGTGTGCGTCCTGAGTAAAGGCTCCTACAAACAGGCGCGACACGCGATATAATCGCGCGAGTCAAGATAACGAGGTCAGACAGTCAACAGTTGAGATAACGCTACTACCCGATAACAACGGGATAAGCGGAGTCGATTATAAATAAAGTAATAAATATAAATAGGATATTAATATTGAGTCAAGATAACGAGACCAGACAGTGGAGATACCACCACCGCCCTAATAAACAACATCAATAAACGGAAGCGATTAGATAAGTGAATTGTGGTGACAACCATTCTGTCCCCACCACTGTGTTAGCTGATAAGACTTAGTATATAAACTAACCCAACTATAATTTAAGCACATTATTGTATTGACTCTACAACATACCACTGTACTACTAACACGTTTTGAGAATAAAATTACTTTTATCTCCATCACAAGTCTCAGTCTTTTAACTGGCGCCCAACGTGGGGCATTTTTGAAGAAATTATCAATCAAGGCGACGTGCTGAATTGCTGTATCTCCGCTACCAGACACCGAACCAAGAAGATTACTCTATCAAACCTGCCCAGAACCTACAAATAAAGAAAAAGATTCAAGACTTCTCCTGCAAGGTGACGCTGACTCAGAGAAAAACTCTTCTCCGTACACATCAAGGTGACGCTGGCCAAGAAGAACTTCTCTTCGTACATCGCAGTATAGAAGCTCATCGGAGTAAATCGACGGACTTCAAAGACCCGACTCTACGAAGCCTCTACTACATCCAGATGAAGACAGTGATAGCCCTCATCATTCTCACAACACAACTGTAAGTACACGTGATTATTTCCCGGTTAAAACTACCTCAAACTGGCATTTACTCCTTCAGGTAGAAAATTAGTAAACAACCCAAAGTTAATTATGACGTCATCCGTAGATTCCAACCCTCAAATTAGACCAGAAAGTAATATTCCTATTCCCCAGTTCTCTGGAGAAGGTGGAGAAAGATACCTACACGGTTTTATCACCGCAGTAGAACGTTTTATTCAAATAACCTCTGGCACAGATGCACAAAAAGTCAATATAATCTTGTCAAAGATAACAGGCAATGCGGCTACTCTCATATATAGCTACCCCCATAACTTCACTTGGTTAGAAATTAAAGAAATCCTAAAACAACAGTATGGATCATGGAATAGAACGATAGGAGATGTGTTTCAGGAAATTAATAACTTAAGACCAAGCTCACCAAGCTTAACTAACGTTATATACGAGTTACAAATGTTAATAGCTGAAGGATGTACAATTAACCAACATGTACACACCGGTTTAAAGGAAATAGCTAACCAAAAGTTAATATCACTCCTACCACCTGAATATAAACCAGCCTGTGAAAAACTAGACTTCCTAGAAACTTGCCTTAGAGCTAGAACTCTTAACAAAGAAGGATATGTAATTAACATCAGAAATACGGGAAACAAACCGAATGGTCATACTCAACCTTTCGTTAAAAATAATATGAGCTCAACCCCCCAACAACACAACGCCCTTGATAATTCAAACCTTGGTAATAGACCTGTTCAGCAAAAACACGCATATCCAATCTCACCTTTCTCGGCTAGGATTCGGATGCAACAAGCAGAACAAGCTAAACAACCTTGGTATGGCAACTATAATAATAATCAAACTCACGCTTACCCTAAGCGTAATTTCAATAATAATGCTAATAATTTTAATCAAAGACCTCCATGGCAACCAACTCGGCCCAACTGGCAACCAAAACCACAAAATGCCGAACTACAGGATAAAGACGCGACTATGCGTACTGTAACAGAACGACCTCAATTAAAAAGAAACCGAGTATTTAACATCGACGAACCTGAATGTAATAGTGATGACTATCCCGATACCCCTTTTGAAGAATACATGCAGCAATGCGCCAACGAATATTTTACTAACATCAACCCTAGATATGAAAACAATGATCAAATTTATGAGCCAACACACGAATATGACCCAAACTCGGAGGATTTTCAGACGGATTTACCCCAGAATAGCCCAACATAAATTCTACACCCCATCATACCCAACTACCATACATTAAAATACCTAATACAGACGAAAAAATACTAATAGACACCGGATCAACACGCTCATTTATTAAACCCAATATAGCTAAAGAATTAATATCGGATGGATACGCGATTTATATTGACGAAACATTTTCAGTCCAAACCCCGCACGGACTCTCAAAACATAATGGTAAAATAATAACCTACCCCATGGTAAATATCTTCGGACAACACAGTAATCCAATAGAATTTTATATGTTCGACTTCTCTAATAACTATGAATACCTAATAGGATGGGACACATTAATTAAACAAAACCTATTAATAATTCCTAGCGAGAACAAAATAAAAACACCAGACGATATAACTATACTATTACATTATCAAGAAAACAAGTCGATTACGTTAGGACATATTCTAACAGAGAAGGGACTCAGTCCATGTCCAGAAAAAACCAAAGCAATAACCAGATTTCCACCACCTAAAACAACCAAAGAAATCAAGTCATTCTTAGGACTAGTATCCTATTATAGGAAATTCATACCAAACCTATCCAAAATAGTAAAACCTATAACTGAGTGTACAAAGAAAGGAAAAGAGATAAAACATGATAAACCATTTTTAGAAGCTTTCCAAAGAGCAAAAGACTTAATCATTAACCCACCAGTCCTAGCATATCCAGATTTTAATAAAATATTCACAGTAACGACTGATGCAAGTGATATAGCATTAGGAGCTGTTATTTCACAAGAAAATCATCCTATAGCATACACATCTCGAACACTAACGGAAACGGAACAAAAATATAACGCGACTGAAAAGGAACTACTAGGTATACTTTATGCCCTAACACAATTTAGACCATACATCTATGGGCGACACTTTAAACTTGAAACAGACCACCAACCACTAATATGGATAACCAAACTTAAAGAACCAAACGCTAAGCTTACCAGATGGAAGTTAAAACTGCAAGAATACGACTATGAAATATCACATAAAAAGGGAAGTACTAACCACGTAGCAGACGCTCTGTCTAGAATCGTACTAATGCATAACTCAGACCAAGCAACCGTACATAGCAACTTCGATGACTCAGATGAAGGATTTATAATAAAATCAGAACATCCCCCTAGGCGTATGAATAGAATATTTGTAACGACAGAACCATATCAAGTGAAAGTAATACAAAAAGACAACCACACCTACGATTATAATCTAAAAATAAACAATCCCCAAGACTTTATAAAATTCTGTAAAGAATATCTCGGATCAAAAAGATATGCTATAGTAGGAAATAGTAATAAACTCATAGAACAACTGTCTGAAATATACAGGAAACATTTCAATAATAAAGAACTCACAATCATTTGGTTTACACAACCACGTGTAGAAATCACAGACAAAGAAGAAATCCTAAAAATAATTAGATCAACGCATGAATTTATGGATAGACATATAGGAAACCCAGCTTTAATAAAGGAAATCTCTAAAACATACTATATCGAGAACATCAAAAAACATACGCAAAACTATCTGAATCAGTGCGAAACATGTGCTAAAGTAAAATACGATCGACAACCATTTAAACCGCCCTTTGAAAAAACCAAAACACCAACAAAACCAATGGAAAAATGGCAAATAGATACGTTCCACTTTAAAAAGAAAACCTATTTAACCGGAATAGACACATTTTCTAAGTGGACTTTCGCCACAGAACTAGTTGAAAACAACTCCCTACAAGTAATAGAAACGCTATTACGACTCTTCGCTCTAATAGGAACCCCCGACCTAATCTCAACAGATAACGAGACTATACTAATATCGGAAATAGTAAAAGAATTTCTAGCAGGATTAAAAATCAAACATCATGTGACAACACCCCTGCACCACACGTCTCATGGAGACATAGAACGGTTTCACTCCACCCTAATAGAGAGATTAAGAGTACAACAGGAACTAAAGAAAGAAGATGTTAACTTAGCAGTACTAGCATATAATTCCACTATACATAGTGCCACTAACAAAACACCTAACGAATTACACTTTTTACGAAAAATTAACGTAGTACGAGACATAAACAAACTACAATCCCTAATAGTGCCAAGCGTTGCTATACAAAGCAAACTATTAATATTCCAATTCGCTATACCCATGGTCTCTAAAGAACAATATAATCTAGAAACAGTAATTAGCGTAATCACCCCATCTAACCAATATTGTCAAATGCCTAGTATTAAGAACGGCCAGTATTTAACGGGAACCAATCACGTGTATAAAGTAGACAAATGTAATAACAATATATGTACAGCTTCACCAACAAAGAAATGTGTAGAAGAAAGCATTCTGAAACAACGCAACAACTGTAGCGTTATAAAAATCTACTGTCCAGCACGATACTCATACAAAATTCAGAATGACTTATATTTCCAGTTCAGATTAAAGGAACAAACAATCTATGATAGATGTGCCGACAGAAGCGTGACCATCGTAGACTCATATATAGAAGATAACACCAAATGCGGAAGCACTCAAGATCCTGTGGATATTCAGACCTTTACTGAAATCACAGAACCAGCAAACGAGTTACCAATGACGTTACCAGAAAATATGGACAACATAGAAGAGCAGATCGCAGCAATCAATAGACCCGACTTAACCTCTGATAAGATCAAAGACATAGGGATCCTGACCTACATAACGATAGTAACCATAATCTTGTTAACTATCGTCTTTTTAACTCGTCGAATCATAAAAACCCGACAGAGTACAAAAAGACTAGGAGGGGAGAGTCAAGATAACGAGGTCAGACAGTCAACAGTTGAGATAACGCTACTACCCGATAACAACGGGATAAGCGGAGTCGATTATAAATAAAGTAATAAATATAAATAGGATATTAATATTGAGTCAAGATAACGAGACCAGACAGTGGAGATACCACCACCGCCCTAATAAACAACATCAATAAACGGAAGCGATTAGATAAGTGAATTGTGGTGACAACCATTCTGTCCCCACCACTGTGTTAGCTGATAAGACTTAGTATATAAACTAACCCAACTATAATTTAAGCACATTATTGTATTGACTCTACAACATACCACTGTACTACTAACACGTTTTGAGAATAAAATTACTTTTATCTCCATCACAAGTCTCAGTCTTTTAACTCGCGCGACACAAAGGCACCGCTCTCGTTGCGGTTCAGTTCTTTACAACCTACCTCAACAAAGGTGGAAGTTGTCAATTCGGCAGATTGTTTATTTGTGTATGTTTATATTTTGTAGAATATTTTTTTAACCGTCTCATACTAATTTAAAGTTTATTCAAACTTGTTTCAAATTAATATTATTTGAAGTTAAACAAATATCAACTTTATATTAATGGCAATTAAGTTGATTTCAGAGTGACTAGCACTATTGAAAAAGTTACAGTTTTAGCGTAAACTAAACTTTATTATGTAGGATTTAAAGTTATTTTTCCCTAAAGTCATTTTTTGTTTACGATTTTTGGCAAATAAATCGCGAATGTAGATAAGTTAAGCTCTTAACAAAGAATCCTATGTATGTATTGAAATTGACAAAAATTTCTTTGTTTTAGATATCAACGGACACAGTCAGAAGGCGCCTGAAAGACGATGTCCCCAGGTTTCAAACTATCTCCATATTTTTCATCACAATTGCCCAGCGGTTTAGCCGCGAAGGCATAACATACAAAGTTCTTTTGCATTTATAATTAGTGTGGATCTTCTAATATAGTGATAAAGATATGTAATTGATAATAATATTATAAATTGAAATTTTATATTTCTTTTCACACCATTGTTTTTGTTATATTTTTGAGAATTTTTCTTTACTATTGTTGGTGATAATTTGAGTTAGGGCCGTCATTCACTGGCGGCATGGCACGTGATTTTAGTAAGCGAAAATGATTTGAGATCTTATTTTATCATGGTTAGCGTTCACAATTCGTCATGCCAGAACGTGCCGAAGGATACCAAAGCAGGCATTTCAATGCAATGTGAGTGTTAATAGTGTTAAATTAGATTCGAAATCATCTGTAAGTATTACAAAAATCCCTTGTCGTGCCGTGCCACCAGTGGGTGCTGAACCTTATACATATAGCCCAGTCAAATTATACTAATCTGGTTAAAAGCTTAATTATTTTTGTTAGGCAATCAAATGCTACCGCATTTGATTTTGCTTGGCAGCCATTGTTGGATGTAACTATATAATTAATCTGTTACAAATAAAAAGAAAAGCTTGTAACAAATAAATATTATCTACTTGTTTTTAATATATCTATTAATAATAATAATAACGCCTTCCAAAGGTCTCCGAGATGTGTCAAAGACATTTTAAAAATAATAGAAATAATTCTTTATTGACGTAATAGGTTATCGAAACTTTTATGTATGAAGCATGTATACCTATTATAAATTACCTAATGTATTAAAAATATTAAATTGTAGGTTATTCAGAATTAAACTATACAACGTGTAACGGATTAAGCGCAATACCTCAGACACCCCAATTAGAATATAAAATTATAAGTCTAAAACAACACCCGTAATTAAATAAATTTAAACCAAACCTGGTCGTTTTTTATAAAATAGTTATCCTTAATAAACGCAAAACGTATGTGCAGCAACATGCCTACACACACACTCATGCAATGTTAGCAGCCGACGCGACACGCACATTCGAGCGCTTGCCAGCTGTCCATAGCTGTCAGTAGGCATTAGATGTGCGTTAGTTCAATGAACGAATTTTACTTACATCAGGTGAGATAGTGGATAGTGGTCAAACGCGCCCCTATCAATAGTAAAAAAAAGTACCTACCTAAAATGTCACAGACTGATATTATGAATGAATAACTTTTGATACTTAATTGAGTTTACAGTGTAATGTAATGATTGATAATTTTCTAGCAAGTGAAATTATCAACATGAATCTAAGACTTTACGCTTAGTAACGGGGATGCATTTAAAATAGCGACTTTTTACCCGAACTTCGAAATTAACGAAGGGCGAAGCGCCCGGACTCCGTGCGACACACGCGGGTAAAAAATATTTATCTCAGATGCGTAACTTTCGCAATATTATTAGCTACCTCTTATAAGCGTGTTTACTGCTAATTACGTGAAACAAAAATCAGTGCTTACAAGATTTTAATCACAAACTGCAAACTTTGCTGCGCAAGTGCGCATGAAAAAATACCTACTTTGAAGATGGCCGGCCGGCATCGGCAGCCCGGAGGTAGCGCGCGCGCGCGATATCAAAGGGTCGCCGGTTTTGTGCATCTTGCTCTTTCACATTATTCTTACGGTACATTTTGCAAAAGAAAATTATCTACTACCTAAGTACCTATTTCGACATTTCTCAACAAATCAATTAGAGAGACATGCGGAATACAAATCGGTCGTGCATTTCAATAAGCCTTATTATTTGGACGGAAGGATTAAATTCTCTTACATCAACTGTTTTATTAAACGCGCGCGCTCGAATCCAAATGTAAAATGCTTTGATATTATTCATGTGCAGGTGTGTATCATGGACCTAAAAATTAGGTTTTGCATTTATGTTTGTTCAATTTTAGCGGCGCGCGCGCCAACGGTGAGTGCCTAGATCTAATGTAGGCATTAGGCACCTACCTATGGCCGTATGAACGATACTTAAATTACCGAACATTAGCTAGATGTGATATTGATAAGCGATATCACCCGGTATTTTTTTTTTTCTATCAAACTTTCACAGGCTTTGAATTTAGTCTCTACGCATCGCGCCGCGCGCCGCTGCTTGCCGTTTTTATCTACCTACCTACTCGTATCTTTCGAGATTGCACCCCCGCGAATCTCGCGATCCCTCTGATAAGTTCGTTGTTAGGTAGGTCCAGTTTATTGTTTGTACTACAAAAATATGGTCAGTGGGTCGTCTTAGGCAAAGACGGCGTGTTTAAAAGATTATAATAACAATGTTTACAGTGATTAGAATACAATCGTATTGATAGGAAGAAGTAGGTACTTACAGAACTGGACTGTTATTAATTTGCACTATTTCTGCGATCCACTTTCATTAAAGTTTCAAAATGACCGCCGCCTTGATCTATGCACTTATTAGCACGCTTTCTTAAATTGTACTTTAATTTTGTAAGCACTTCAGTATCACTTTTCACCGTCACAAATGCTTGTTGAATTTTTGATTTTAGCTCCTCGACACTTGTACATTGACTGACGTACACGAGCGATTTTATGCGACCCCACAAAAAAAAGTCTAGCGGTGTTAAGTCTGGCGATCTGGGAGGCCACGGCACAGGTCCTCCGCGACCTATCCAGCGACTGCCATACTCCGCATCCAGATGCCGTCGAACGGTCCACGTGAAATGCGCGGGAGCACCGTCTTGCTGGTAATACATGTCACGTGAAAGACCGACAGGGACGTCATCCAGTAAGTCCGGCAATGTTTCCTGCAAGAACCGCAGGTAGGTATCTCCGGTCAACCGTGGAAGGAAAATTGGGCCGAGTATGAATGTTCCGAGTATACCAGCCCACACGTTGACGGAGAACCTATGCTGGAACGAATCCACACGGCAAGCATGTGGATTCTCATGCCGCCACAAATGCTGGTTGTGCTGGTTGTACATGCCAACACGCGTGAAGGTACTCTCGTCCGTCCAAAGAATGTTCTGTCGCCAGTTCTCCAACAACCACCTACTGAATTCCAGTCGTGGCAAGTTGTCGGCCGGCATTAGGTCTTGACACCGTCGAAGATGATATGGGTGTTCACCATCAGCACGCAACGTTCGCCACACGTACATGTGGCTGCAGTCAAACTGGGGTGCTGCTTCTCTCGAGCTGTCCTCTGGATGTTCATCGAAATGGTCGAGAATACGCTCTTGCAGACGAGTAGTCCGCACATTCGTCCCTCTGTCCAAAGCCGTATTAGGAAGGAACGTCCCAGAGTCCCTCAGTCGCTGAGTTGCAGCCAGCATCGTCCTGGCGCTCACACTGCAGCCAAAACGGTCATTGAACTCCCGACAAGCTAACGCGACATTATCAAGACAGCGAGCCAGGGTTCTCACCATCTCCGTGTATTGTATGTTGGTGTACCGGAAAGCCATCGCGCACGGAATCAAAAATGTCACGGAAGAAAACTGAAAAACAACTACACTAGGTCGCTACCGGCGGATGACTAGATTTTAATTCATTTTAATGTTAGGTACTCATGTTATTCGGCGGTAGCGGCGGCGCGTATGTCGGCATTTCGCAAAAAACGTCAAAGAGATTGCCGACAAATGCTTTATTTCTTTGCAATAAGGTTCAAATTTCTTCAAATTCAATAATTTTATTTTGTAATAATGCCATAATTTGTTTGTGTGTGTGTAGGGCTACTCTGATGACCGCACTAAGTTTGGTCGTGCATTCAAACAAGCCTTACGCATTGGAGATAAAGTTGAAATTCCTTTAAATTACCTATTTAATTTGACGCACACTACTTTTATTGTAAAATGCATTGATATTATTAACGTGTGTGCATAACGACCTGTGAGCGAAATACAAATAATGTCGTGCGTTTAAGTAGCCTTTATTGCTCTGAGTTAAGGTTTCAATTTCCTTGAATTAAGGATTGTATTAATTTGTCATGATACTGTGTTTCTAATTTAAGGGGCTTACAAGACCTAAACGCAAGTTTTCGAAACAATAAAAGTATATGATAGACTACAGTAAAAAAATTCAGAAAAATATATGATATTCTTCAGGATATATGCTAGATAGATAGTGTGGTGAAAACATAATACAACTAATTTGATACGATAGAAAAAAATCATGAAAATACCTCTAAAAATTTTCTTTTTACAATAAAATCCATACTAAAATACATACAATCATTCTGATTTTTTGTCAGATTATTCTACAAGCAACATACTAAAATACTAGTGTTTTAATTTTTTTGTCCAAACAATAGATTCTTTGTAAATCGCATATTCATTATTTTCGAACAAAATACGTGCGTATGTGTGCGTAAACGCTGTGTAGCGACACTGCCGGCCGAGGCCTGATGCTATACGGACGTGTCGCTCTTTTCGCCGCAATATTTCCGCCAAGATTATTATGTTTTTGTAAAGTTTTATTTGTAAATTCATTGTTTATTATTATTTGCATAATCTTCATTGCGTAAATATTTTTATTTCGTGTAAATAATACATTGAAGTTAAAATAGCGTAACCATTTGTTATCAATTATCAATATCATTTATTGTAAATATGAAGTGAAAAATTCCGTTCGGACTACAAAACGTTCATATAAAACGCTGAACATATTATATATATATACGAAATTAAAAAATAAGAGCATTTTATTATTATTGAATATTTATTTTTTTAACAATAAAACTATGAATTTAGAAACGTCTAAGATAGTGCAGTCATGACGCATAAGCTCAATTTTTTCGACTACATTTGCAACTGTTACGTTAGCGTATGAGGCCGATGTGTAGATTTGTATTCAAGAGTCCCCGGGTTCGATTCCCAGGGATTCTCTAACCGAAGTTTTCTTTTTAAATGTATTTTGAATTTATTTATATTATGTATTTATTATTTTTTTATAAATAATAATTAAAACGTCTACAATGTAATTATCTTTCACAGGAGAAAGACAGTCGTAAATATCAACACGGAAGTTATTTCTAATGCGAAACTACAATTAAAAAAAACTAAAAGCACCTAATGTTTTTATTAACAGACCGCGACTTATTGATATTGGGCATAACGAAATAACAAATTCATCTAAAAATTGCGATGAAAATTATCACAAGCAAGATTTTGGTTTTTATTATTATTGATTTCGTTTATAATAAATTGATTCATAATATTATGTATGAATGTTAGGTACCTATCTTTGAGGCTGTTTACACATTATGCCGCAGCTGCAGCGGCACCGCCACTGCCGCGGCGCCGCTGCATCAGTCAGTCTCAGTCACCCTTGGATTTGTATGAACACACGGCGCGCGGCGCCGCGGCGGCGCCGACGAGTTTTGATAAAACCGTAGCAATACTCGCCGCCGAATCATGCTGCCGCCCGCGCCGTGGCCGCGGCGCCGCCGTGTGCAAGGGTTCATGCAAATCCAAGGGCAACCAATACAGCGGCACCGCGGCGGCGGCGGTGCCGCTGTATTATATATGTAATTTTTTTTATAATGTACCTACAGTCGCGCGGTACGTAAACACGCGATAACCCCTCCCGCCTACAGTAATTTAATTTCATCAACCTACTTGAGTTTCTTTCTAGTTTTGTGACTGTACCTATAGGTAAATATTTTTTTTAACCGACTTCTAAAAATGAGGAGGTTGTCAATTCGGATGTTTCTATTTTTTTTTAATGTATGTTCAGACATAACTCCGTCATAAAAATATGTACCTAGATGGATTTGCAAAATTCTTTTTTGTTCAAAAGAGGTTTATTCCGAAATGGTCCCATTTAAATTTCGTAAAGATCTGATGATGAGTTTCGGAGACAGACAACGGAACTCTTCAATAAATGCCAGTTTACGCAATCACACAACATAACATCACGCCTATACCCTTTAAAGGGGTAGGCAGATGTGTTCAATAGCTTCCTGTCACTGATATTAACATAGCAATTAGTGTTATATGAATTTGGGCGGGGTAGGTAGGTACAACTAAAAAAAAGTGAAAAATAAAAACTTTTTTACAAAAAAAAAACAACCGACTTCCAAAAAAAAACACTACAAAGTGAAAAATAACTTCAATTTCGGAAGTCGGTGTCAAAAAACGAAAATTCAGATCCAACGACACCGACTTCCAAAATTAAAGTTAATTACTTTGTGTTGTTTTTTTTTTGAAGTCCGTAGTTTTTATTTTGTAAAAAAGACTTTTTATTTATAAAATAGAAACACGTTGTGAATGGAATAGAAAGAGTTCAATAAAAATACATGGTCTTTTTGATCAATAGATTTAATAAAAAAACTTATTGACGAATTCAAACAACCAAAAACAGCACAATATAGTCTCTTTGCCATATTAAGTAAGTACTTGTACTTATTTCAATGAATATTTGTCACAAATTGCACGCTTACTGCTTACGAAACCGTCACACCGTCCGGCGTCCACTCGTCACTGCGGAGCATTCGAGACTGTTTGTTAACCGAGTGTAAACCGAAATCGAGGCGCGTAGGTATGATTCGCGTTCCGACCGTTTTTATGAAGATAGAATACTGTATAGATAAAAATACCGTGGCGGGCGGTGCGCGACGGCGCTGCCGCAGACACGGCATAATGTGTAAAAGGCCTTACTTACTTGACAAAGGAGAATAGGTAGACCGTACCCAGACACAAAGTTAATTGCAGCATTATGAACTATGTTGATCTTTATTGCCCTCATTGAGTAGTTTGCTTAATTAATCCTAAGACAGCATGTCTGAATTCACTTGGAGAAAAAAGTTATGTGAGGAAATTGAATTGATTTATTAAAAGGAATATTTTTAACCTATCCTTTCAAAACTTATTGACCTGCTAATGATGGACACTTTTTGAAATTAATGATCCTCTAAAAACTTTTTGCGCTTCTAATGATGCACTTTTTTAAATTATTGAGCCTCCTTTTAACTTAATTTAAAATAATTAAAAACGTAATTTAAAATCTTCTATTTTTTTCATTTTATTATTGCTGAATGGGCGGCCCGCTTTTGACCTCGATCACGCCTGATGGAAAGCGATAGATGATAAGTGATGATATGTGATGGTATTTTTTTTATAGATTGGAAACAGTGGTACCACAGGAAGATCACGATTGTGAAGTTATTGATAAAAGTACATATTCATCTAAACGTGTACTAGAAGAAATCTTTAGTATACAGGTAATATTCATAATATCAGCCGCACTTTGCAGCCGTTGCAGGGCAACATCACCTTGCCACAAACACGTTGAATTTTAAAAAAGAATTGGTTTTAAAATTGAATAATGGATTAATGGGATTTTAGGTGGATAGTGCTCCTGTAAGTCAATATGATATCCAGACTGAAAACCAAGAAACAGAAGGGTTAAATTATAATATAGAAGTAAGTTTTTCCTCAAACATATCGTTACTTACGATTAAATCTGGAGGAAAATGATATTCCAAATGATTTTATGTTAAGTTCTCTGTGGCAGAGAATCTGTATTATGATTCAAGGTATTGCCGGCCATGCTCGAAGTTTACTTCATGACGTAGACAGCAACGTGGTGGAACGCTATCTCAGCATCATTGCGAAATACGTAGGAGGGAAGAGAGTTAACTTTTCCTCGAAAAATTCATATCAGACGCGATGCATTGCTTCAACAGTGTCGTTCAATGAAGAAAATGCAATGTCAAAGCTATATAAGAAAATGGCCAATAAAAGCCCAAGAGGTAAACAGAAGACGTGGAAAGAAAGAATACATAAACAAAAAATCCTCAGTAGAAGGTACACAAAAAAGAGAGACGGCTAATTTTCAGTAAAAAAAACAAAGTGATAAGGACTATGGCCAGTCATGTGAAAAGCCTGATATGCCGGTAGAAGTACTGGATAAAATGAAAAAAGATATCATGAAAAAATTAAAAAAGACTGATGAGGAGCGAGCAACGATTGAAAGAAAAACTATTTTACAAAGTGCTAATGAAGAATGGCTTGAGATGAGAAGATCTTTATTGACTGCATCCAATTTCGGTAGGGTTATAAAAAGGCGTACTAATACACCATGTGCTAATTTAGTAAAAGATCATATACTTTATCTAAAAAAAATTGATCACGTCCAATCCATAAGCCATGGCCAAAATGAAAAAACCGCCCTCGCACATTTGGCTGTACAAGAACACATAATCATTGGACCCTGTGGTTTATTTATAGACCAAGAACTATGTTTCTTGGGTGCATCGCCTGATAGATTAACTATAGAAGATACTGTGGTTGAAGTGAAGTGTCCTTTGACAGCCAATAAAATGGGCCTTGCAGCAGCAATTGAAAAGAAAAAGGTAAACTTCTGGCAAAAAACAAAAACAGGCGAACTAGTCATCAACAAAAAACATGCTTGGTATTATCAAATACAAGGACAGCTACACGTGACCCAAAGAAAATATTGCCTATCCGCCGTATGGGAGAACGAAAAAGAAAAACTCAAGACGGAAATAATTCAACGAGATGATACATTTTGGAAAAGGATATGAAAGAAAAATTGTCTAAATTTTATTAGGCAAATATTGTTTAAAACCTTCCACTATAATTTTCTTTCACTCTCCATTCCTGTAGACGGACCGGAATAGTTTTTTAAATGAAAATGAAGATAAAAACGAAAATAAAGAGAAAAGCGATGGCAAAAATGAAGATAACGACAAAGAAGAACGTAAAAAATATGAAG
Source organism: Luperina testacea (assembly GCA_927399505.1). Taxonomy (NCBI): domain Eukaryota; kingdom Metazoa; phylum Arthropoda; class Insecta; order Lepidoptera; family Noctuidae; genus Luperina; species Luperina testacea. The sequence continues at coordinate 1,376,480 of OV656785.1, read as the reverse complement.
AAAATTATTCACAACAAATGTTTGGCATTTGTTGTTACGTCTACACGTTTCTTAGATTTTAGTAAATTTTAGGAACAAAAATAATTTTATAACATGATCATGATGCATGGTGTAATATAAACGTGTAATCGTAAACCTGAAAAAAAAAGCATTTAAAACTAAATGTGGTAGGTATAATGTTAACCAGAAAAATAGCTTAAAAGTACATGTGGTATAATGTAAATGTAAAAAAAACTCGTAAGTAACTACCACTTCCATATTTTTTAAATAAAAATGTTTTAAATTTGATTGAATCAGTTTTATTTCAAAATCATCCACATCCTTAATTTTTTCAAGTCACACTCAAAACAAATTAAATATTAAAAAAAAAAAAAAAACAGCCGACTTCCAAAAAAAAAACACTACAAAGCTACAACCAACGATACCGACTTCCGAAATTAAAGTTTTTTTTGGAAGTCGGTTGTTTTTTAAACGGTTTTCTTTTTTGTAAAAACAGTTTTTATTTTTCACTTTTCAGTTGTCCCTACCTACCCCACACAAATTCATATAACACTACTTGCTATGTGAATATCAGCGACAGGAAGCTATTAAACACATCTGCCTACCACTTTTAAGGGTACAGGCGTGATGTTATGTTGTGTGATTGCGTAAATAATGCATACAAATGCGATAGCAGCGATCGCGGTTGATTTGCTGGCATTTATTGAAGAGTTCCGTTGTCTGTCTCCAAAACTCATCATCAGATCTTTACGAAATTTAAATGTGACCCTTTCGAAACAAACCTCTTTCGAACAAAAAAAGAATTTTGCAAATCCGTCTATTTATGATGGAGGTCGTCTATATAGGACCCGAACATAAATAAAAAAAAATAATAATAAACAAATCCGAATTGAGAACCTCCTCCTTTTTAGAAATCGGTTAATAATTTTGTTGTCATAACTACTTGTTTCCGCGTCATCTATTGGAATACTCGGGCGTAACCGTAAATCGTATGCTGTATGTCATAATTGTGATGGGCGTCGTCGTTAGATGGCGTACGCGTCGATTGTGTATATGTGTGCTTGCGTTTCTCAAGGACACTTAGCTCTACTAGTCCTCTTAAGTCATTTAAAAGATTTTTCCGTCAAAATTTAACACCTATTTTTGATGACGGAAATCGATTCAGAAGCCGATTCTGAACAAACTACTTTCAGGAATTGCGTTTATTCTGTTACACGTTGTATAAATGGTTGAATGAACATAATTTCTATAATATTAAGGAGTTTTTTTGAACATAAATTATGTTTATGAATTCAAATGTGTTTATTTGTGAAGTTTGCATGCTTTAATTTTTAAGCAAAACATATAATCTCATATTATGCTTTAATAAAACCTGTGTATACCATGTTTTACGCAAACAAATTATCTTTTTGGTTTTATAACGTTTGTTGTAAGCCCATTCATTTATTACGTAAGACGATTTAGGGGGGAGTGGCGTCGACCATGTCTTATTTTTTCTTCCAAGGGGTTGGGAGGGAGTCTTGATAGTTCTTACGTAAGATCACAAAAATGTGCAAAGTTAAAATACAATACTTTTGTCTATGCATAGCATGCCTACGATTGGAGGCGCGCGATGGCGTCACGAGGGTCGCGGATCTGAAGACGAAGAGAGGGATAATTCGGCGCGGCTTTAACAACATTAATTGTCCACTCCCTCTTTGAAGTCCACATCAACCCTGGGAGCATGTCTATGCATGGCATGCCTACGATTGGAGGCGCGCGGTGGCTGAGGGGGCGCGCGGGCTGCGGCATCAGCATCGGGCGACGGCGGCGGCTGACCCCTCAGCCGCCGCCGTTCAGGGAGCTCCCCGCTTGTGAACTAGTTGTCACTTTTTGCGTAAACAATACTCATTAATGATTTTAATATTGTAGATAGTTAAAAATTGTTACTTTGAAAATAAACATTACAATAAACCAAACGTGTATTCATTTTTTCCTTTAGATTCTCACGTATTAAATATTATAAGTACAGGGGGGGTGGGGGTCAGCCGATTCTTATTTTTTATATGGGGGTGGGAGTCAAAACTAGCAAAAATAGTCTTACGTAATAAATGAGTGGCCGCTATATGTATTTTAATTTCAAGTAGGTATTTGTTTTTTATGTTTCCAATTATATTAATGTTTAAGAATAAAAAGATTATTGATTGTTATTGTGCATTTTATTATGATATTTTTCCCGCTGTTTCAAACGCGTTCCTGTAGGAACCTATCCTATATCCTTTTCTGATTGGTAGGTGTGCAAAATTCCATGATGATCGGTTGTGTAGTTAATATGGCACCAAAAGCAGGGGGTAGCTCCGCCGTATCTGGGATAATAATAGATTAGAATTTGATTTGAAAATTCATAACTAGCGCAATAATGTTGAACTTCATGTAAAAGCAAACATCGGTAGGTATAGGTAATTTACAAAGCTCAATCTTATCGTTTTAGTAATAAGATCGTGTTGCGACGAAACGTTAATCTTAAACACGGTGGACTGACAAAAGGCTGTTTGTAGGTATAATTAATTGCCTAAACTTCACACACGTGACACGTTCGTGATGGGGTAAGTAGGTATCCATATTTTTTTCAAAATTTCAAGCAGATTGTATTATGGGTTTTTACTTTTTAGCATTTAATTTCATGAAAATAAAATAAAATAAAAATCGTTTATTTCGGAACAATAACGGATACCTACAATAGGTATTATAAAAATAGTTAATCGATGATAACTACAGAAGTTTATAACAGTGGCGCAACTATCAATAATAGAATAGAAGAGCAAGGAACGCGTTAAAACAGGTGACCTCCAGCCCGTCAGTAAGTAGGTAACAAAAGTCGGAAAAGGTCTATTTAAAAAAAAAAGAAATGTTTTTCTGACATCAGATTAGACCTACCTGTCTGTCTACTTAACAATATTCATCGAGAGCGTGAAGTTTCGCTAATTAATTGTGTAATGTGCACCGTACTTACCTACCTGTTTAAATGTTATACTTAGGTAAGTAATTTTCCAATAATACCCATGTAAAAATGAAGGATTAAGTAAAAGATCATTGAAATAAAAAACATCGATTATAAGCTTTCATAGGTATTTTAGGCATTGCGCGGGCCGCCGCCGCTTTTATTACTATGAAATTATTTCGATTCGATTCAAGTGTTCAACCTGCTACGCTACTTTTTATCGCACAGTATTTTATTCTACACAACGAATGACCTTACGCACACACCCTCACGTACGCGCTGCAGCACGAAACATTACAAGTAAGAACAGACAAAAAGCTATATATCTCTTTCGCACGATTCTCGCTGTTGTTGCTTATAGCGCGTTCAAGGTCAATGTGTAGTAACCTGATGTGCTGCCGTCTGTACTTAGTAATTTTTTTTTTGTAAAATTACTTTTTAGTGTATTTTGGAAAACCGCAAAGTGAGAAACCACAGGTGCCAAGAAGAAAATTGCCAATGTTTCTATCCAGATTCATGGGATAGTGGGACCTTTAAGGGTGGGGTAGATCACCGGGTGGGTCTTTCATAATTTTCTACTCTGTAATTGCTGATGCTAACAGGCTTTCAAATAGCAGTTTAAACAAAAACTACTTATTTATATTTTGAGATGTAAACAGTAACAGGGAAACTGCACAGTATTAAGAAAATTGAGCCTTTTAATATTATTAAAAAAAAATCACTAATTATTAGTAAGATAATTGACTTACATTATGAGTAAAACAAAGAATTTATAAAGGACTGTAGGACTTCTAAGGTGTTTGATCTAAAGCACCTAGAGATCATTTAAATGCAGCTTGTTAGTAGAATTGTTTAAATAAGTTTACTAGTTATTACATAGAAAACCATTTACAATCAAAAAACAAAAAAGCCTAGGTAAACACATGCCTTTTTAATGTTTCATCGTGTAAGAATCAACGCAAAAAATCATCAATACAGTTTCATCAGCTGTACATCGAAAAAAATGCAAAAGCAGACGATTTTACGTTCATTACCTATATTTAGAAAAAAATACTCACGAATCCTCGTTTTTCACATCCAAGTAGTATTCAGCACCCTGGTGCACCCACTTTCCTCCAAACGGACTGTTCTTCACATTATTTTTGTAAACACAAAAATATACTTTCGACTCCCGATTAGGCAAAATAATTTCGAGTTTAGTCAACCATTGCATCGTAGAAAGCTCTTTTAACTCGTAATTAGGTAATATGACGTCACATTCATCACCCCCCGAACCTACCACTGGGGTTAATCTCCACGAATAATGCCCGAGAAACTCACCACCCTTCATATTTAGTAAATATTTACAATTTACATTATCACACTTTTTGCTGTCCAGTTTTAACGATATTATCCGTGGTTCAGAGGCATTATTTACATTGGCGTTCACACAAAATATTAAATACATCAATAAACCACAAGTCCGCACCACATTCAGCACTTGTGCCATTTTCGAGGAGTGCAATAATTTAAAGAAAACACGAGATCGCGTCGACCGCTACAACGGCGACATGTTTTCGTTTGACAGTTCGGCGGGCAATTGTTGCCGGAACTGCAGTAATTTGAGAAAAGTGTTGTCACATCCTGTTTTATATTTGTTATTGATTTGTGAACAAACATAGCTTTTAAACTAATTAAATTGCAAATAATTAATAGTACTATACTTTAAATTATATAGATTGAAACAAAACGGTACTTTTGATAAATGTTTTCTTTTTTTTAATAGTTTTGTTTCCTTTTCATGTAAAGTTTCCGAACGTTGTTGTCAAATTTTTACAAGGTTGGCTAGTTTGGTTTGGATACACGTAACTATAATAAAAATAATAAATCGTAAATTCTTCGGATTATGCACGTATAAAAAAATTTTATTGATGAACAAATATTGTTATTTGAGTAACATCATGTTGAATGAAAACTTCAGATGATCAAATTAAATAATACTCTGTTCTGATTTGAATAAGTTAAATCAAGAAGGTAGTGCGTATCCGAACTAAACTTAATTAAGAATTCACCACACACTCACTCACTGGCAGCGTTGCCAGATCGTTCCTTTTGGAACATTTTGCGTTCTATTTTACGGTCATGCGTTCCCTTTGCGTTCCCATCTTTAGTACGTTCTTTTCGTTCCTTTTTGTATAACTAGTACTAAAAGTACTGTACTACTTCACCTCTAGCGACGACGCCGCGCCGCCGCTGCCGCCGCTGCCGTCGGGTACAGAAATGTTTTAAGTCTGTGTCTGTGTACTGAACACTAGGCTGTATGTACTTAGAATCCTTTGCCTAACCTAACAATCCAAAGATTGATTTTATTATCTCTGACTTAGTATTTTGTAAAACTGCTAAGGGGGAAGCGCTAAGGTAGCCCGCGAAATCCAAATTTTCTTACGTTTTTTGCAATTTGCTGGTCAGTATTAAGTTGTATGTTGATTAATATATGAATCGCGGCCGTAACTAACATGTATTTACAGAATTATAATCATTAAAGTCATCAACACAACTCTCTAAGACCACGTAAGTCCAAAGAATGATAATTTCATGAAACAATTATTCTTTGGACTTACGTGGTCTTAGAGAGTTGTGTTGATGACTTTAATGATTATAATTCTGTAAATATGTACATGTTTGTTACGGCCGCGATTCAAATATTAATCAACGTACAACTTAATACTGACCAGCAAATTGCAAAAAAACCTAAAAAAAATTGAATTTCGCGGGCTACCCTGGCGCTTTCGCCTTATATCCTTATCTGTGTTACTTTGGCTGGCGGGGAAGCCAACTTTGAATTGCAATTTGCAGTTTTTTGCCGCCTGCATGATACTGACAAACTAACATACCTAACTAACATAACTTAGGTACTACAAAAATTGATCCTTAAGGCGAAAGCGCCAGGGTAGCCCGCGAAATTCAATTTTTTTTAGGTTTTTTGGAATTTGCTGGTCAGTATTAAGTAGTACGTTGATTAATATATGAATCGCGGTCGTAAGAAATATGTGTTTACAGAAATATAATCATTAAAGTCATCAACACAACTCTCTAAGACCACGTAAGTCCCAAGAATAACTGTTTCATGAAATCATCATTCTTTGGACTTACGTGGTCTTAGAGAGTTGTGGTGATGACTTTAATGATTATAATTCTGTAAACACATATTTTCTACGGCCGCGATTCATATATTAATCAACGTACAACTTAATGCTGACCAGCAAATTGCAAAAAACGTAAGAAATTTTGAATTTCGCGGGCTACCTTAGAGCTTCCCCCTTAATGAGGTTTTTTTTTTTTTTTGGGTTCGTTCCTTCATCGCCAATTTCGTTCCTTTTCAGACAACCCAGCGTTCTAAATCTTCAATCGCTACTGGCAACACTGCTCACTGGAGAGAATAAAAGTTATATTTCATTTTCAATGTGTTTTGTGATAATCTATTAATCTCATATAAAATATCACTTTTTATTTTTTAATACATGTACTTAATCGAATAGTAAAGGAATGTGTCTACCTATTCTTTCTAGCAAAATAAATTATGTGGAAAAAGGAGGAAAGTAGTTTTTTACCGAAAAATTAACAGGGAAGTGAGATGAGAACGGCTTAAGAAGTGAGATGGGAATGAGTGAGTTTGACAATACAAAATACCGGTGGTAGAACCACGATCGGTCAGCGACCATTTGGCAAGACAACTAAAAGTCAAAAACGAGTGTGTTGGCCCTATTTTTAGTGAAACAAAAATCAAACCAACGTAATTTCAATATTATAATGAGATCACCGTTTAAATATTCATTTAACTAGTTGAAATAAGTGTCTGAATGCAGACTTTTATTGTTCTTTGTTACATCATGAATATAAATTTATCGAGGAAAGAGAATTGATTTTCGATAGCGTAAAAATTAATGGAAATTGATATAATGGAGGTGAGAGGGGCTGGAGATGGGGCTGCAGCGGTGGAATACATACGTCCTCCTTCGCAACGATACTCCTGGGCCGAGGTTCGGCAGGCTGTTCACGATTTACGAAAGGAACTATCATGCCTGTCAACTATGGTTCCAATTGCTATAAGTTTTCGTAAATTGGGCAATGGAAAGACGAGGATATATTTTTTGAGAAACCCACAGAATGGATGGGAGATCACACTGCTTTACACTGATGTGTCACCAACACAGCAGCCAAATAACTCCAGGTTAGTTTTATTTTTGTCATCTCATGACCATGGCTGGTTTCACTTACCTTGATAAAAAAATAGAGGCTGTATGGGTAGATGCTTGGGAAAAAAAATAAAAAACAACTATATGAGATATTGGTTGTCTTTGTTCTTCAAACTCTTTTAATTCCTTTGTTTCATGACTTTGCATTGTAGTTAAATATATGAACACAAATAATAATTAATTATGTAGAATACACAGTACTTTTAGAATCCCAAGTTATGTAGATACTTATCCAATTAACATTCCATTCTATTTTCTAGAACATTTTCAAATGTTTTAGCTACAAATATTTTTTAGTGTCATTCTCATAACATTTAAAAAAAATAGGTAAAAAAACTTTTTCAGTTAAACGGTTTTATGTTAAACATACATTGCAATGTTTAAGATAAATGTACTAAAAACAAAAAAATAATAAAATAGATACAGTCGTGGGAATTATAAACATATGCATAGACTAGACTAAAATAAAACCGTTTAAAAATTAACTTTTTTTTCTTTTATTGTGACTTACTGTTTACTGCCATAATATGTTGAAAATGAGAGCCTTAATATGGTGATTTGTGGTGATTTAGTCTTCATGAAATGCAAAATCTGGCGGCAATGGACAAGACTATGTGCCATACACATATACATACATTTGTTCAAAAATTTAATTTAACTCATTGGTGGTGACCAATGCAATACTTAGTTCTAATACAAAAATAATATAGGATTCTAACTCACAGTCACACAAAAGTAGTCTATTTTTTGTCTTTAAACTGAAATATAACTATAAATAAAAGTTATGACATTTTATCAGCTGATTTATGATTACCATAATGCAAAATCAACTTTTGTTCTCATGTCTCTGAGTCTGTCAACATTCACTTATAAGTAAATGAAGGTTACCTTAGCAAAATGTAGTATCACAATCAGTCTATAAAGTTCCCACTTCTGGGACATGAGCCTCCTCTCTGTGAGAGGGAGTGGGCCGTAATCCACCGTGCGGGCCTAGTGTGGGTTGGTAAATGTCTCATGCCTTTTTTGACATGACAACGTCTAATAAATCGATGAAGCTGGCTGTAAACATGACTCATGTAGCATTACCTCGCGGCCTTGCTCTGCTGTAGCGTTGTACGCCATGGCGGCTTGAAGTGCAAGCGAGAGCGCGGAACGAGCGATGAGAGACAGATGATGTCGAACGCTGCCGAATCGGCCTCCGCGTTCGGCAATTTCTTTAATGTTTTGTTATGACGTTGTCACATTAAACTATCGTCCGTAAACCGACTTTATTTAGTTCTAGGATGTCCTAGAACCAAAAAACCACAATATACTGTATATTAAACACGAAACATTAATACGGTATTTTAAGTGATGCTGGCATGTGCCAGTATCACTCAAAATACAGTAATAATAATAATAAAGCTCGTTTATTCCATTTTTCTTTACAAAACGTTTTTTGCAAATTAATAGTTTTATATGTTATTTGGATATGGATCCCTTTTGGGTAAAAGCCTCCTCCATCCCATGCCAATTTTTCCTGTTTTGGGCCGACTCCATCCAGCTCGGACCAGCTACTTCGATGATGTCGTCCGCCCATCTCTTGCGTGGTCTGCCCCTGTTCCTCTTGCCTCTCGGTCCAGACCACTTTGTTGTTTCCATTAACCAAAATACAGTATTAATGTCTTAATTCTTTAACAAAATCCAGTTTGCTTTGAATAATTAAAAACATGCATCATATCTTTGTGCAATTTGTTGGTGCAGTCTTGGGCGATAACTGCAAGTCTTTGTGAATTATTCACAAGTTTTATCTTTTGCTTATATTTGTATTGTTTTGTATTTCAAAATGTTATTTGAACTTCAGAAATAGTCAAACTTTTATCTAAACAAATACAGTGGTTTGACATAATAATATTTTCTAAACAAAAGCTGATAAACCCTTATTCGTTCCTTAGATCAAAGTTATCTGACAGTAAAAAAATAAGCTCCAAGATGAATGCAAAGCTAGAAACACTGCCGGGTCAGCGGGATTGTCCGAAAGGGTTACCGCTGGCCCGGAACATAAAGGACTAAGGAAGGAACACGGGTGGGTTTTAGTCGGTAAGAATCTGACACACCCAGAGTGGGAGGAGTCATTCGATGATTTCCCATCCTCAAAAAAAAAAAATACCCTTTCATTTGATACCAACACCGCATGATCAAATAAACTTTTTTTTAGGTCTTGATTTTATTTCCGCTAGAGGGCGCCGTATTCAATTTAATGTGCCTACACCCAGCAGACGATCAAGACGCTTTCAACGATACCTCATTTGTCAAATTATGATAAGGAATTTCTAAGTTATAAGGGAACAGATGAACATACATACATACCGGTCAAAACTCACCTTTTTGCTTCTCCGTAGTCGGAGAAAAGATAACAATCATAAAAATATGCGTAATGGTGATAATAAAAAAATCTCGAAGCTTTTTCAAATCGTATATACCGTGCTAAGCACGCTATGGTCGCTAATTCAATAACAATCTAGGGTCGTGGAGGTCAGATAGGCAGTCGTTCCATGTAAAATACTGGTATTCAGCTGCATCCGGTTAGACTGGAAGCCGACCCCAACATAGTTGGGAAAAGGCTTGGCAGATGATGTAATATTTTGATAGAGCATTGTTTGTAAACAAATAGATTACAATTGTTGAGTCAGGCGAATAGATTGTGTAGAGAGTTTGACACTGTTGATCCTTGTGAGGTTATTAATTGATGTAATAAATAGTACTTGCTGTGTAATCACACTAATTATTATGAAGGCGAAAGTTTGTGAGTGTGTGTTTATATGTTTGTTACTTCTTCACGCTCAAACGGCTGAACGGAATTGGATGAAATTTGGCATACAGATAGTTCATAACCAGGATTAACACATAGGATACTTTTTATCCCGATATTCCTACGGAATCGACACTTATGCGGGTAAAACCGCGGGGCGCAGTGCAGCTAGTTTCTTCATATTTGTTAAATACTCTTCAATTTAATTCCGATAGATCGACATTGGAATTGTGACGTTTCGTACTCTTGAGTTCGATGCTAGCGCCAAATAATTTTTAGATTGGGTGTCCATTTTGGAGAACTAAGTGGAATTTGGTTCGGGCTTGGTGTGGGGTGATTGTTGACAATATTGTTTTCAAGAGTACCGAATCACGTGGCTGTAAAATTAACATTGGAATCATATTGGCATCTCATCGGAATTAACATTAGTTTGGAGAGTAAGCCCCCAGGATTGTGTGCTAAATGAGTTAATTCAAAGACTTTATTACTAACTTGCAGCGCCCCGCGATTTCAGTCGCGTAAGTTTCAATTCCGTCGGAGTATCGGGATTAAAAGTATCCTATGTGTTAATCCAGGAAATGGTCTATATATGTGCCAATTTTCATCCAAATCTGTTCAACGGTTTACGCGTGATTGAGTAACAAACAAAACAAACATCTGCACAAACTTTCACATTTATAATATTAGTAGGATTCAAGAAAAGAAATATTTTTTACTTTTAAAATATTTAGACATTGTAGTTTAAGGGGGAAGCGCTAAGGTAGCACGCGAAATTCAATTTTTTTTACGTTTTTTGCAATTTGCTGGTCAGTATTAAGTTGTACGTCGATCAAAATATGATTCGCGGCCGTAACAAATATGTATTTACAGAATTATAATCATTAAAGTCATCAACACAACTCTCTAAGACCACGTAAGTCCAAAGAATGATATGATGATCTCATGAAACAGTTATTCTTTGGACTTACGTGGTCTTAGAGAGTTGTGTTGATGACTTTAATGATTATAATTCTGTAAATACATATTTGTTACGGCCGCGAATCATATATTAATCAACGTACAACTTAATACTGACCAGCAAATTGCAAAAAACGTAAAAAAAATTGAATTTCGCGGGCTACCCTGGAGGTGGCTGGTGTCCGCAACTCCACGTCAATGCGCGTATTTTGTGTACAAACATTTTAGTTTTAAAGCCGATAATATTAGGGTCTGCGCGTGAATGATTTGAGGTTGTAATGAGAAACTCAAGTCTGTGTTAAGGGGTCGCACTGTGGAAAATCGTAGAACAACTGCTGATTAAAAATGGTTATTGTCAATGTCGCTACTGGCAGGCTTTTTTTATTTTACTCAATAGTTTAAGGACCAAACTAGACTATAATATCAAAAAATTATACATATTATATGAAATGATTTTTTTACAACACCACAAACTTTATAGTTTTGACGGACGTCCATGTTAAGCCCGTTCACTTCATCACTTTCAAATTGATTTTATTGTTATACGTTACAGGAAAAGGTATAATGTATTATATATTTCTGGAAACCTCGTCTTTTGAAGAATATGAAACAACTAATATGTATTTAATATTATGTTAACGTTTACCTTAAAATAATTGCAAAATAAAATATGGTGAAAAAAAGATTTTTTTAAAGTTCATGGAGACTTTTGACAGTTGCCCACGTTTCCCCATGCATTACATTTAATGTTGATTTGTAGCCTAGCTATCCATAAACATAATCAAATAAAAAAAAGCTGCGGATATTTGCGATTTTCGGAGTAATTAGTAAAAATGTGATAAAAGTCAGAACACGGAAAACCGCTCGCTATCTATTGCGATTTGAAATGTTGCTGTTTACATCAATAGTTTGCGGTAAGTTTTGTAATTTATCATTGATATTAGGGCGTTTATCTTTTTTGCACTCATGTTGCGTGTGAAAATATTAATCAACAAGATGCACACTACCCTTATATTTCATATAGTATAACAGTTGTTTCATTTCATTGTAAATAACAGAACAGTGGTGAATTAATAGAAGTGTAATTGTTACAATATAACTACGTGTTTTGTTGACTCTTCAAAATGTCTACTTTCAAGTGTTCTAAACGTGAAATAATACTTTCCTATATCGAAGGAGGAAAATCATTGGAGGCATTATCAACAGTTTTAAAAGAAAATTATCATGTATGTTGAAGACAACTTATGTTTCATCCTCAGTGATTTTCAAAGAAATATTATTCCCGCTTTTAATAAACGATGGACAGAAGCTTCACGGAAAAAGGATATATTTTCAATAAAAAACAGTAATTGGTTGGAATCAGAATATTCAGTAACTTGACCGAACTCTGAAGATGTTTCAACCGTCTCCACACCATCTACTTCTTCTGGAAAACGTGGGAGACCGTGCGTATCTTATCTAGACTTGTCAGAATCCAATAAAAGAAGAAAAAATACAATGTTACTTAATGAATATGGATTTGAACACGCCTATAATGCATATCTTCAAGGTTTACGTTCGATAGGAGAAGGAACAGAAGCTAAACTTGTGGAAACATTAAGGTTTGCTGACAGTGAAAATACGAGTAAGACCTTTTGTCTGCCTTGCGTCTTCTATAAGACGCAAGGCAGATAAAAATGTAAACGGATGAAGAAGCATTGAGCGTCTTTATTGTCTTGGATTTAACTAAAGCACTTGTACTTGAGAAATTTAACCAACGAACGAAAATGTTTTATGTTTTAATTAATTAATCTGTGTTCGATTTTAATCACTTAGTTTTTATTATTAAAATTGATTTTTATTTTGATGTACTTTATGATATTTGGTTTTTGTAAACATTAAAATAATAATATTCATTGTTAGAAAATAAATATTGGACATTTTTGATAATTTTGAATTTGTTTTATTTTTTAATGTATGGTTTTAAATTCAATCATAATAAATTACATTCTATTTGAAGCCATATACACTATTCTATATTTGTGCAAAATTTTAGAACATAATATTCAGGAATAAAAAAGTTATTGATTTTTAATCAGAAACAGACCTTTATTTTCCATAGTGGGTCGGTCGGCTCAGCGGGATTGTCCGAAAGGGTTACCGCTGGCCCAGAACATAAAGGGCTAAGGAAGGAACACGGGTGGGTTTAAGTCAGTAAGAGTCTGACACTCCCTTCCGCTCCAACCAGAGCGAGAGGGGATTATTTGATGATTTCCCAACCTGAAAAAAAAAGGAGGGGTCGGTTGATCAGAAAGATGAAGCTGGTTGACAATTCCAAAGCGTAGTGGGTTCCCATGGACATGCAGTCCCATTCTAAAAACCATATTTTTTATTGCAGATTAGATTGGAAACCCCTAATAGAGTCGAACGTAGCCCTCGGCGTGACTTCAGGCAAATGGTCCCGGGAGGAACAGTTGCTGTGGGAGAGGCAGCGCGTGGCCGCGTGGGGCATTGCCTCGTACGAGCTGCACCAGAGCACCGGCCGCATCATGTTCCCGTGCGCGTCCTCGCTGTTCGTGGCCGACGAGGGGCTCAGCCAGGTGAGACGGACATAGCTTTTTTTTTACCGTCGAGAAATGCTCATGCATTCTACACTACCACGGGGAGATAGTGCAGTTATGTGGGACTCTAACCCACTAAAACTCCGCGGTGTCCTCCTCTGCTGACAGAAGTGAAAACTTGAAAAAGCATAGTAATTTTATAAATATATTTGAAGGTCATTCTTCCCAAAGGAAATGTGCCGCGCGTTGATGTCTTTATTATGGCCAAAACTTAAAACAGAGTTGTCGGTTACGGTAAAAGTGTCGCGAGTTCAATGGTTTTTTCCCCATCTCAAAAAATGCCCAACGCGCCTGCCTAAATAAGTTTTCACTTCAAAAAACAGCTGTTTCACAGAAAAGAGCAATACCTACGCAGTAAACATGTATGGAACAACAATTCAACTCAGGAAGGTTCAGAATCATGTACAGACGCCAGCACATCAAGCTACCCGAAACTGTAAAATTTTTCCCAACCAACCTTGAACCTTCAGCTGTAGGGATAAAGTTGAAAATCTATTGAAGAAATTTGACAGATTGTAGTAGCTTGATGTGCTGGCCTGGCGTCGGTACTAAAACCATGATTTCAGTTTGCTTGTCAATTTTCCTTCCTGTATGAAATGATGAGTAAGTCATCATCATCTGCCTAGCCTTTTCCCAACTATGTTGGGGTCGGCTTCCAGTCTAACCGGATGCAGCTGAATACCAGTATTTTACATGGAGCGACTGCCTATCTGACCTCCACAACCCAGTTAGTAGGTAATACGATACCCCTTAGGAAGACTGGTTGTCAGACTTTCGGGCTTCTAACTACCCGTAACGACTGTCAAAGATCCACGAATGACAGCCGGGACCAACGGCTTAGCGTGCTTTCCGAGGCACGGAGGGGTCATGGTATGTAAACATGGTCAACCATCCACAGACCAACCGCGGCAAGGGTAGCTTAACCTGATCGATTTACCTGTGCGGTTGTTATTATTTAGCCACGGGCCCCTTAAATTATAAATAAGTAGGCATTAGTGAAAATAACAATAATGTCTGCAACCTACAAATACAAAAGAAATTCTACACAGAGAAACAAGTTAAAAAAAACTGAAACCCTTAAATTTTGTTAACCAGAACATATTTTGTCCATACTTCCAGTCGCCCCCCCTCGTCCCGCGCTCGCTGAGCACGGGCGGCGGGGCCCCGCTGACGCCGGCCATGTGCCCGCGGGCCCCCGAGCTGGTGGCGCACGCCGCGCGGGGCGACATCTGGCTCGCGGGCGGCCAGCTACGGAGACCTACGCGTCTTACGTACGCTTGTAAAGGTCATGAGCCTGATCGGTGAGTTTAATGTCAAAAATACTTTTCTATTATTGTTTCTATCAATCAGCACCGTCTATCGCAGTCCACTGCTCATTGGCGACGTAAAACTGGTGGATGCCAAGCTTGGCTCATCGCCGCAAGGTTGCCTGCTTGTCGGTCTTTTACAAATTGTACTTCGGTAAGTGTGCCCAAGAACTCCACGACCTCATTCCACCGGCCCCCTTCTACCTTCGGACATCCAGACGCACTGCAAGTTACCATCCCTGCCTAGTTGCTATTCCACCAATTCGCACTAAGCGTTTTCAAATGTCCTTTATAATGCGCACAGCAAAAGAGTGGAACTCTACCTGCGTTTGTGTTTCCGAGTGCATACAACCCGAATCTCTTCAAAGTAAGAGTGAACTGGCTTCTTCTGGTTAAGCTTACTCCATCGTAGACTTTGTCTCTGTCATCTCTGACCTAGATTAGAGTCAAGAGCAAACCCATTTCAAATAAAAACAAAAAAATCTATACCCAGGTTTACGCCTTCTGCAGTTAGTCTATAGAGGTATGAGGAATGGTGTAAAGTTCACTCATTCTCCATTGAATAGGGAGGAACTTCCGAACAGAAGGGTGTTTTATCTGGTGTGCTACAGCCGATTGATGTCGGTACGTTGCACATTTATTATGCCAGTCACGAGGTAAACTCTGCTTGCGCGATGCAGGATTTCGCGTGACGTCAGTATGATGCGTAGTTCACATGTGGCGGTATAGATGCCGCCACATGTCTGTCCCACATCCCAGTACCCACTGATCTAAAAAGTACCTACCATCGATTAGAAAAGAAACTTACCCAACCAGCAGTAAACAGGACTGAGCGCGAAAGTGGCGGCTTACGATTTTTGTACAGACGCCAGCACATCAAGCTACTACAATCTGTCAAATTTCTTTAATAGATTTTCAACTTTATCGTTAAAGCATAAGGTTCAAAGTTGATTGGAAAAATTTGACAGTTTCGGGTAGCTTGATGTGCTGGTGTCTTTACGTAAGTTGGTGCGATTTTTGGCACGCGAAGTAGTAGTTGTGTTGATGAATTTAATTCTGTAAATACATATTTGTTACGGCCGCGAATCATATTTTGATCGACGTACAACTTAATACTGACCAGCAAATTGCAAAAAACGTAAGAAAATTTGAATTTCGCGGGCTACCTTAGCGCTTCCCCCTTAAAATGTTCACACTTGATTTGCTTGTAAATATTGTTTAAAATCTACTTAATTTGTCTCCTCAGGTTAGCAGACGATCCTCGCCAGGCCGGCGTTCCATGTTACGTGACTCAGGAAGAATTCTCAAGATACACCGGATTCTGGTGGCAGCCTCAAGCTGATGGTGAGTTACATAACATAACATAATTAGCCTATAATGTTCCCACTGCTGGGACACAGGCCTCCTCTCAGTGAGAGGGAGTGGGCCGTAATCCACCACGCGGGCCCAGTGCGGGTTGGTGGATGTCACATGTCTTCGAATTTTCGGTTCTAGGACATGTCGGTTTCCTCACGATGTTTTCCTTCACCGTTTTGAGAGCCGTGGTGATGAAATAATTTACACAAAGTAAAGCGCCTGCCTGGGTTCGAACTTACGACCTACAACTCGTAAGTCGTGTTCGTGACCACTGGGCCACCACTGCTCTCGATGGTGAGTTAATACACAATTTCCTTTACCTAGCGGTCTGCGCAAAGCCCTCAAAACTCAATCAAGGACTTTTCGTATTTTTTTACGCGCGTTTTAGTTCAGAACAGTGTTTGTGTGCATGCGAACTAGACGTTGTGCGTGTAGACTAGCGTCTAACTGCTCATCCCTGATACTATCTCTATCGGACACGATGCCAGGTCAGACAGCGTGTTTTTTGGCCATGATCACAAGTGAGTTCGAGCTCGCGACTAGTTCCACATTACGCCCCATATACACAATACAAGTTTTTTACCTATGTCATATAACTTCTTACATCGTCTAAGTACTGTTTAAGGGGGAAGCGCTAAGGTAGCCCGCGAAATTCAAATTTTCTTACGTTTTTTGCAATTTGATGGTCAGTATTCAGTTGTACGTTAATTAATATATGAATCGCACAACTCTCTAAGACCACGTAAGTCCAAAGACTTACGTGGTCTTAGAGAGTTGTGTTGATGACTTTAATGATTATAATTCTTACACACGTACATACATATTTGTTACGGCCGCGAATCATATTTTGATCGACGTACAACTTAATACTGACCAGCAAATTGCAAAAAACCTAAAAAAAAAATGAATTTCGCGGGCTACCCTGGCGCTTTCACCTTAAACGATGCAACTTTAATTTTTTTTTCTATTGGCTTCGCACCATTTGTGCATTCCGCCAATGTCACGTACAACTTTTATTGTTTGCTTCAACCGTTGTCATGCCACAGACAATTAAATATTAATGACACTGTGACCTTTCAAGCTCCGCTAATGAGACACATTGATTTTCTATTGTATCGTATTAAATAGGATACGCGCGGAGCTACTAATATTTTTGTAAAAATATAATTTAAAAGAGTGTCCATGGAGTTTCTTGCCCGTTCTTCTCCATAGGTACCTACGCTTTGGAATGGGCAACTAGCTTCATATTTTCTGACTGACCGACTTTTTGACAATTCAAAAGTGCCTGTAAATGGTTTAATTGAAATAAATGGTTTGAGTTTGAGCTTGACGGGTTAAACTTTTTCAAAATCTGTTGGAAAAACAATACCGGTAAAATCGCATTACTTTGTTCCAAATTTTGATTTTTTTTTCTTTTTCGCTCCATTTTTCTGGTCTAATCAGCTCTTAATCTATTTTGATGAAATCGGTATATAAAAGAGGATATAAGTAAACGTTATAAGTGAAAAAAGGAAAAATGTTGCAGTGTTTTAGTACATTTTTTTTTTGTCAAAATTTGGGCCAATGTTTTACTTTGGACGTGTATACTTCGACCCACTGATTTTTTTTGTTTCCCAATCGCTAGTTTTCTCAAATATGGAGTAAATATATCAATAAAACGAAATTCTATAGGAAAGAAAACACCATTTTATGTCGGAAAAATCAAACTATATTAAATTTTTCAAGATAAAACTATGAAAAATAATTTAGGTCACAAACTTACCTAATTAATCCGCTCCAGAAGAAAGTTTGCACAGTAACAATTTGGTAAAAAACCGACAAGTCGAAACCTGCTCCATTAGCCAATAAGCGCGTTACTTTAGAGAATGAATGACTGTTTTACCGACGAGCCTACATTGTCATCTACCGAATATAGTGTGAATTTTTGCAAAAATTGACAATATAACAGTGTGGCGGGAAGTTTAATCTTTTTCCAAGTTAGGGCCAAAGTTACTCCCCAGGGCTAAAGTAATGCGATTCTACTAGTACAAAAGTCTATTTATTAAACTTGTATTTTAAATTGATGTTATTTCAAGTTGAAAGAAATATCAACGTTATTTTAATGGTAGGTAATTAAGTTGATTTCAAGAGTGACTAGCACTATTGAAAAAGTTATAAAAAAAAATCGGTTTCTGTAAAGTCGGTTTACGGACGATAGTTTAACGTGACAACGTCATAACAAAATATTAATGAAATTGCCGAACGCGGAGGCCGATTCGGCAGCGTTCGACATCATCTGTCTCTCATCGCTCGTTCCGCGCTCTCGCTTGCACTTCAAGCCGCCATGGAACGCTACAACGCTACAGAGCAAGGCCGCGAGGTAACGCTACATGAGTCATGTTTTTTCGTGTTTGCAGCCAGCTTCATCGATTTATTAGACGTTATCACGTCAAAATGTTTTAAATTGTAGCGTAAACTGAACTTTATTGTGTTGGAATTAAAGTTACTTTTCCATAAACACATATTTGTTTATATTTTTGGTAAATAAATCGCGAATGCAGATTAGGCGGTGGAAGTTTCCTGGACAAGCTCCTTCACGAAGTACTAATGTTCATAATATTTTGTTTTGTTACAGATGACGTATTCAGGATAGTTTACGAAGAAGTGGACGAGAGCGAAGTGAAGATTTACAGCTTCCCTTCCTCTCAGAGCAGTAGTGGGGAAGTTGAGGAGTTCAGGTTAGTTGACCTATTAAAATAGTTGGCTAGAAAGAGATAGCAGTAGATACTAAAGTATTTCTAGCATCAATTTCATGCGCAGACGGTCAATTGAAAACATTACAAAAAAATATATAAAGAAAACAGATATATTGGATGCATATAACATGTTATGTTTTGGGTGGAAAATTTTGAAATAACTTCTCCCGCTCTGGGCGGAGCGGGAGGGCGTATCAGACTTTTATTGACTAAAACCCACCCGTGTTCCTTCAGTTGCCTTTTTTTTTTGTTTCCGGGGTGGGAAATCCTCACGGATTTCCGCCGCCCTGGGGCGGACGGCGGGGTCTGTCAGACTCTTACTGACTAAAAACCACCCCGGTGTTCCATCTCACACCTACGCCGGGGGTCGCGGGAACGTACGATCCTTCCGCAACCCCCGACTGGTGCCGGCCCACCACCGCGGGCCCCGTCTGGTCGGGGGGGGGAGTGAGGTCTTTGACTCCCCCCGCGATGTCTAAGAGGGGCGCGCGTGGGGTAGTTGCCTGTGCCAGGGTCACGGTAACTCTTTCGAACAGCTCGCGACCCTGGCAGGCATCGGCCCTCGCGGACCCCGTCAGTTAGTGCTGACATCTATGTGAGGCGTGCGTGGGACACAACGTACCGTCGCCTTGCACCGCGCCCTTACCGTTCGGCGATACTCCCGACGCCCGCGGCGTCTCCTGCGGCGACTAGCGGCGTGAGTGCGCTCGCAAATATTGCCTCTCCCTCACGCGTCCCGGCCCCCCTTCGCAAGCATTACCGCTTCGCAGAAAAAGCTGATATTAGAGTAACTTCTCATTACATTGTTTTTTTTCTCAGATTCCCTCGGGCCGGCACTCCCAACGCGAAGTCCTCCCTGAAGATGGTGACGTTCAGGCTGCAGAAGGCGGCGCCCAGCACCGTGCTAGATTACTACCAGGAGGGTGCGGCGGAACATTGTAAGTGGTCATCTCGGGAGCGAAATGCAACTTAAAAAAAAAATCTACATCCAATATCTGCATAGGAAGGTATGGCCATGTCTGGATGGTCATACGTTCATTCAATTTTTCCTAATGCGTGTGATTGTTTAAGAGTTGAATTAGATTTGGTACGTTTCATGCCAATGTACAGACGCCAGCACATCAAGCTACTACAATCTGTCAAATTTCTTTAAAGGATTTTCAACTTTATCGCTAAAGCATAAGGTTCAAAGATGATTGGGAAAATTTGACAGTTTCGGGTAGCTTGTTGTGCTGGCGTCTGTACAATGCGCGCCACGAAAGATGAGACTTGACCCCGCCTCCCCCGCTCTTTCCGCCGCCCCTATGACGTCCGGTCCCGTCCCGCACTCAGACCTCATACCGCTAAAGATACCTAAAATCGTGTACTGCGCATGTCAAACCACGTGGTGTGTCAAGTCTCATCTTTCGTGGCACGCATTGTACGACATTTAAAATTTTTTTTTTTTTGTCTCATGTCAGCTGGTGACGCAACAAACGGCTGCATGGAGGTGACGGACATCCGGTGGTACGAGCTGCGCCAGCCGCTCAAAGACAGCTTCCCCTGGTTCGAGTACCTCGCGAGGGTCGGCTGGACGCCGGATGGCCAGTAGTGAGTATACCAGGATCATTTGTCTAACCTTCTCCCAACTATGTTGAGGTCGGCTTCCAGTCTAACCACCGACGAGATACCTCTATGAAAATGAGGGAAGTGCGTGTGTGTAGTTGGCCAGTCTCCTCAGAGATTCGCCGCCTTGACCGAAATTCGATCCGGACGCGTAAAAAAATTCGAAAAGTCCTTCGGAAAATCGACTTTCATTAAAAACCACTGCATAAATAAATTAAAAATAAAGTTAATTGAACTTTTCGATAACTGAACTTTGTCGGTACGGACTTGGTTTTGAAGATTTCACAGTTCTTTTATTACTTATTTACACCCAAAGTTACGTTAAAAATGGCAAGAAAAACGTATCTTTTTTGGCTCATAACTTTTAAATGGTTTTTTATTTTACTATTCTGTTTCCGTACAGACAGAATTAATAATAAGACAAAACGATATCATGTTTAACCTTGGATGCACAATGTCAAACAATGGAGTAATACTCTCCCGAAACATGTATGGAAAAATATCAACTAGTGGCACCTTAATTCTTTCTGCACCAATTTATCTTACTGTTGCGCGCCACAAATAATGCCTGATACATAGTGACATTAGTTACCAATAGCGCCATCTAGTATCGGGTAGCAGAACTAGTAGGGTCAAAGTCCTATAAATTCCGAAAACTATGTAGATAATTCTCGGAATTTCTATTTTGAGTCAGTCGGGACCGGTATGTACTCGAACATACTAGTTGTTTATAGAGTAGCTCTGTGGCACTATGTAAGGCCGGTGTGAGCCGCGAGACACATCAATTTTGAATAAGCGATACAAGCGAGTAAATCGAAAGCGATATTCAAGTGCGACTAAGAGTGATCAGTAGTGCAATTGTGTTCCCTAATTAGTGTGTTTGAGTTGTAATTAGTGTTGTGATTAAAGTGTCAATTTTTGGTTATTAAATTGGCAGTTTTTAATTGTCACGAACCCCAAGCTCGTAACATTACAATTTCTTTGTCTCCAGCGTATGGGTACAACTCTTGGACCGCAAACAGCAACGACTAGAGCTGGTCCTCATCCCGCTGGCGCAGTTCACGACACCCTCGCATTATGAGCAAGCTGACGACGGCATGTGCGGCAGAGTCGACCACGACACGTCTAGGAGTGAACAGGTGAGCATCAAATAACATACAGTACCCGGCGATAAATATTGCACATCGACCTTTGAAAAGAGACAATCGGCTAATTTCGGCTTCGTAGAGCGTTATCTCTGTCGCACGAAATACAAACAGTCCGGTATCTATTAGGAGCTGTTAAAACAATTATGATTTGCTTCTTTTGATAATTATTTTTATTCTTTGTATAAAATCGATAGGATCGAATAGGTCGATGTGCAATATTTACCGCCGGGTACTGTACATAATCTGTATTCGCGATTTCATCATCTGCCTAGCCTTTTCCCAATTATGTTCGGGTCGGCTTCCAGTCTAACCGGATACAGCTGAATACCAGTATTTTACATGGAACGACAGCCTATCTGACCTACACAACCCATGCAGTTACTGGGTAATACGATACCCCTTTGGTAAGACTGGTTGCCAGACTTTCGGACTACTGACCTTCCGAAACGACTGTAAAAAAAAAACGCGGTCAAAGTCGCGGGCAGAAGCTAGTACGAATATAAATGTTAACTTTATAAAGTGAAAGTATATAATCTGTGAATCTTGCCCATAGACTGCAGGCTGGTACAGAGTTGAGTTTCTTAATGAAAAAAAAAAATCCATTATCACTGCTTGACCTTGTGAATGTTATAACTAAACTAGCTTCTGCCCGCGACTTCTTCCGCGTGAAATTTCTTGTTACTCCTACCTACCCCGTTGCATCGCATCGCCTGCCCGCGCTATTACTTCGTTTTTGCTTAGCGTTCTTTCTGACTTTTCTCGTTTTGCTCGGCTCCTAAAGGTCATAGCGTGATGTTAAATAGCCTATAGCCTTCCTCTAGAATTGGGCTATCAAATGCAAAAAGAATTTTTCAAATCCGACTGGTAGTTCCAGAGATTAGCGCGTTCAACCAAACAAACAAACAAACTCTTCAGCTTTATAATATTAGTATAGATTACCTTTTTTTTTACAGCCAATCCAAGACATACAAATTCTAGTCTCAGAAACAGCACCAGATGCGTGGATCAACGTCCACGATATACTCTACTTCCTGCCCTCTAGCGGCGCGGAATTGAACTTCATCTGGGCGAGCGAGGAGAGCGGCCATCTGCATCTGTACCTAGTTACTTGTGCGCTCGTACAGAAGAGCAACGGGGCAACACAGAATCGAAGTGAGTAAAAAATTTTTTTGGTAGAAAATGGTAGAAATTTTTATTTTTATAGAATACAGAGATTTTTTTGTACAATGTTTAGCCAAGTCGTTATTTGGTTGCATAATACTTTTTTTCATGAAACTACCATTTTTTGATCAATGGTAGAAATGTTATTGTCAGTATAATATGCTAGAAAACTGACGATGTACAGACAGCACATCAAGCTACCCGAAACTGTCCCAATCAACTTTGAACCTTATGCTTTAGCGATGAAGTTGAAAATCTATTAAAGAAATTTGACAGATTGTAGTAGCTTGATGTGCTGGCGTCTGTACAGTCAAGCTGTTATTTTGTCGAAAATTACTACTATTTATAAACTACAATATAGTAGAAATTCAAATAGAAGACGACACGGTTGGCGCAGTGGCTGAACGATCAACTGCTGCGCTGCGTGGCGCGAGTTCGATTCCCGCATGGAACAAATATTTGTATTGCCTACAGGTAGTTGTTCCGGGTCTGGCTGTTTGTGTATGTGAATTTAAATTGTAAACGTACCCACGATACAGAAGTAACTCCAAGTGTGGGGCAACGTTTAAAAAAAAATATTCTCTCTTTTGTCCATAGCTGTAATAGAGATGATAACAGAAGATGAAAGCAACGCCGTAGGACCTAACATGATCAGTAAAGAGCCGATCACGGCTGGCGAATGGGAAGTTATGGCGAGAAAGATATGGGTGAGTGTTTACTATGAAAATAATGTGAATCTTGGCAAAAATAAGACACTATATTGGTGGCGGTGGAATAAAACCAACGTTGGATGACAGATAGGGGTTTAAGATCATAAGCACACGTATCAAATCGGAAAGGGATCGGCACCGCATCGCCTTTCGCCTCGCCGTCAAACAGGCGTCAACCTAACGTAAGCACGTAACCAAAGCGGATCAAAAGCTCCGATACGTCGACTCGGCTACGACTAGGCGACGCCGCGCTTACGGCTCGCCGACCGCTGGTTGATGGTGCAGCGGGCAGGCCGGAGGGGGGAGAGGGGCAAGGGTAGACGAAGAGCTTAAGCTCGGGTACGGAGAGACGTAAGCGCGGGTACGGAGAGACGTAAGCTCGGGTACGGAGAGACGTAAGCGCGGGGACGGAGAGACGTAAGCGCGGGGACGGAGAGACGTAAGCGCGGGGACGACGAGCCGTAACGCACCGCACCGCGCTTTGTAAGCTTGTCCCGAGGCGAGGCGATTACGTTACGATTCCGATTAGTGTGCGTTGCAGTAGGGAGTTTCAGACAAAGAATACTGAACGGCTTGAGTTGATACGGAAATTGACTTTCTGACTGTCAAAGTCTCATTAAATATTCTAGAAGAATTCTAGAAGTCAAAAACAGCACACATGAAAACATGGACAACTCTCATTTCCATTTTCCCCGCAGGTAGACACAACTCACCAGCTCGTATACTTCGTAGGGCTCCGCGAGACGCCGCTGGAGCGCCACCTGTACGTGGCTCCGCTGTCGCCGCCCAGACCTCATGCTGTGCAACTGTTGACTACTGTTGGACACTCGTGTGCGGTTGATATTGATGAGGTAAGTCCGAAAAACCGATCGCTATTTATTTATTAAAACTTTATTGTTGTAAATTATAATAATAACTAATTACTATAAAAAAATCGGTTGTCTGTAAAGTCGGTTTACTGACGATAGTTGAACGTGACAACGTCATAAGAAAATACTGATGGAATAGTTGCATTGCATTTGTTAATATTCGCTTGCACTTCAAGCCGCCATGGAACGCTACAGAGCGAGGCCGCGAGGTAACGCTACATGAGTCACGTTTTTTCGTGAGTGTAGCCAGCTTCATCGATTTATTGATAAATGATAAATGATTTTATTTCTGTAAGTAGGTTTGCACAAACACTTTTACACGTCAATCATAATTTTTTTTTAAACTAGATGAGGTCGGCGTTTCCTATCTGACTACTCTGAGAAGAAAGGCCGAAACAAACTCAGAGGTCGTAGTCTCTTTTAATGTCCAGACATAATCTTGGTCAAGTTATATGAAGACCATGTAGGTCGATGTCTGAGATGGTCTTTTGAGGAAAGAACCACACAGATTGAGAGGACCTGTCCAGTATTAGACGTTGTCAGTTGTCACGTCAAAAAATAGAAAATAAAATAGAAATATTTGATGAACGATAAGAACGTTATTGCGTCAGCCTTTTGTATGCTTGAATATCTTTTATACGGTGTGCATCTATTTTGTCCCCAGGACTGTACAATGGCGGTAATAACATCATCTAACATAAGCAGTGTACCAGTCACGAGGGTTTACAGGATCACCACATCACCACCCCGGTTATTAGTTCAGGGGACCATCACCGACAGACCACCGTCAGGTAATTGAAGATCAACTTACTAGTTGCTTGGTGTTGCATAGTATTTGGAGTATTTTAGGAATGCCAACAAGTTTCCATGTTGAAAAGGTGTTTTTTAGTAAAAACTACCATTTGGTAGAAATGGTAGAAAAGTTTTCTTTTGTTAGAATGAGTTAGGAAGTTGGTATTTTATAGAAGTGTCGGTTAATTGGGTGAAAATTACCATTTATTGAGAAACTACCATTTGGTAGAATTGCAGTTTTCGTTGTTAGTTGCTTAAGAAGCGCATGCTTAGAGTTCTACCGAGTGTATAGATTATGAGAATCAGAACTCGAATATCTTTGACAGAATCTCTGGACGTTCGAAGCTTCAACGGTTCTTGGGACAGCCGGTCCGGTGACGGGGACGACACGGATAGCGAAACGGGGTCCTTAGTTAGAGGTATGTTATATTCACAGTTTAGCTACACAAGCCATGGTAGATTTGTAGTTGACCTTGTAGATCATGCAAAAGTTCATCATTTTGAATAAGTTTCACTATAGGGAGTTAAGGATTAAAAAAAATCGACCTTGAGTCACCTCTGCTCATTCCGCCATCTTGGATTGAAATAGCCAAACATCAATGGAGCATAAACAATTCAACGAGTCGCGGAAAGTACAGACGCCAGCACATCAAGCTAATCGAAACTGTCAGATTTTCCCAATCAATTTTGAACCTTATGCTTTAGCGTTAAAGCTGAAAATCTATTGAAGATTGTAGTAGCTTGATGTGCTGGCGTCTGTACAGCTGATTATTCAAGAGTTCTTCCTTAGAAGTACTTACAGTACCCGGCGATAAATATTGCACATCGACCTTTACTTTTTTTTGTATTTTATACAAAGAATAAAAATAATTATCAAAAGAAGCAAATCATAATTGTTTTAACAGCTCTTAATAGATACCGGACTGTTTGTATTTCGTGCGACAGAGATAACGCTCTACGAAGCCGAAATTAGCCGATTGTCTCTTTCCAAAGGTCGATGTGCAATATTTATCGCCGGGTACTGTACATACATACACTACATTATCACCCTATAATGTTCCCACCGCTGGGACAGAGTCACACAGGCCTTCGCTCTGTGTGAGGGTGTGGGCCGTAATCCACCACGCCGGCTCAGTACGGGTTAGTACATGTCATAACGTCGCTCACATGACTAAAACTCCTGTCTCATTTATCACATTTTTTTAGCTGATCTTAGTCAGTACAACTGCACTCTTGTATTCTTGATTCGTTACACTTTGCACTCACCATCGTACCTCTGTGTTATGGTACAGACGCCAGCACATCAACCTACCACAATCTGTCAGATTTTCCCAATCAACTTTGAACCTTATGCTTTAGCGATAAAGTTGAAAATCTATTAAAGAAATCTGACATATTGTGGTAGGTTGATGTGCTGGCGTCCGTACTATTTGGAATCGAGCTGGCGTGCAGCGACTGCATGCCGACACGGGCCAGTCACGAGTGAGGCATGAGCCGCTGCACGTGCTGTTCGCAGTTCCAGTTGGCAGCTCGGTTCCAAATAGTACCTTTAAGGCTCCTGCAAACAGGCGCGACGCGTGACGCGATCCCGCGCGACACAAAGGCACCGCTCGTTGCGCGACTTGCGGTGCCTTTGTGTCGCGCGCCATTTTAACGCGTGTCGCGCCTGTTTGAAGGAGCCTTTATTTGGATCTCAAAATATAACCATTCTGAAAGGTAACAAAATGTAAAGAATCACGAATAGAAAAATGTAGCCGTCCCAACCCAAATCAGCGAAAAAATGAGATAGGACTTTTAGTCCTGCGAGCGACGATATGTTTTCATAGCAGCTTTCTCACGAACGTTTTACCGTTTTTAGAGCAGGGGGCCTAAAAATGCCACTCTGGCAGAATCATAAAAGGATAACATTATGAATCATAACGGACAGTTAACTGTTAAGTTATTCGCATCAAATCCCATTGGTGAAGGATTTTTCAGTTACTTTTTTTTGTCTGTGCTAAAATACCAATCAATCCAAATTCAATAATATACCTACGTAGTGCAGCGAAAAAAAGAAAAACACGGACTGTCTTCGCCATATTATGATTCATAATGTTATCCTCTTATGATTCTGCCAAAGTGGCCTTTTTTAGGCCCCCAGTACTATCCTAGCATACATTACCGATGTACAGTGCGTGCCACGTAAGAAGAGACTTGACCCCGCCTCCCCCGCTCTTTCCGCCGCCCCTAAGACGTCCGGTCCCGTCCCGCACTCAGACCTCATACCGCTAAAGATACCTAAAATCGTGTACTGCGCATGTCAAACCACGTGGTGTGTCAAGTCTCTTCTTACGTGACACGCACTGTTTATAATTAAACAAACTTTATGAATAAACTTTTATATTCATTACATTAGTTATATTAAATTTCGTTCACAGTTTTTCGTGTGTGTTGTTACGCGCGGTCGTTTGCGGAGTGTTCGTCACTTGTCGGCCGGCGCGAGGCGCGGGCTGCGCCCGCGTTGCCGCCCCTCGTCCCGCTCCTTCCCCTCGCTCGCCCTAGTGCGGGGCGCGTACATCCTCCCGGGCTTTGAAAGTCTTGCTTTCAAGGTTCTGCTCATTTTCGGCGACATCCCTTTTATTATTGGTGGTCGGGAGTATGCACATTTTGTTGACAGCTCTCCTTAGCGTGCCTTTTGATGTATGAACGTCGGCAACTCTGCTGATTCCATCTTTCCCAGGATATAAATGGGTAATGCGGCCAAGTTTCCATTGTAGTGGGGGAAGATTTTCTTCTTTGAGGATCACTAGATCGCCCACACGAAGCTCGTGTTGCCTCGTTTTCCACTTGGTGCGTTGTTGTAGTTCGGCAACAAACTCCCGGCGCCATCTCTCCCAAAATTGTTGTCTCAGCTGCTCAATATACTGATATCGGTTGGGGTGTTTGCAGGTGATAGGCAACGATGGTACCGTGGCTAGAGGTCGCCCTATAAGAAAGTGCCCTGGGGTTAGCGGAGAGGGATCGGTAGGATCGGAGGAAAGAGGAGTAAGGGGACGAGAATTTAAAATCGCTTCTATCTGTGTGAATAGTGTCGCGAGCTCCTCGAATGTTAGGGAAGCATTACCCGCTACACGCTTAAAATGGTGCTTTGCGGATTTAACGCCCGCCTCCCATATACCTCCAAAGTGAGGTGAATATGCGGGGCTAAATACAAACTTTATGCCCTCATTATTGGCGAAATTAGTAGTTGATTCACGACTGGACTTGAGTATTCTACTTATTTCATTGTTCGCGCCCCTGAAGTTGGTACCATTATCGCAATATATAACGTTAGGTTTGCCTCTCCGAGAAACGAACCTTCGCAAAGACAAAATGAAAGCATCAGTGCTCATGTCGCTGACTAACTCTAAATGAATCGCTTTGGATGAGAGGCATACAAACAAACATAGGTAGCATTTTGAAATACGATTGCCTTTGCCCTTTCGGCTAGAGATCATAAATGGACCAGCAAAATCCACACCACACGAGTAGAAAGGAAACATGGAGTAGCTTCTTTCGGCAGGTAAGTTTCCCATTAAGGGTTGTATTGTTTTCCCACGTAGGCGAATACAAACTATACACTGCTTTGTCGTGCTACGTGCTAAGTGTCTGCCACCTATAGGCCAAAATCGTTCTCTTATTGAGGCTAGAAGATGTTGAGGACCAGCGTGAAATAGACGTTCGTGTTCGTGCTTTAATATTAATTTAGTTAAATGATGCTTTGCATCTAAAATGATGGGGTGTTTTTTATCATAGGCGAAATCAGAATTTTGAATTCGACCCCCAACTCTTAATATACCATCTGAATCAATAAAGGGATTTAGTGGCAATAATTTTGACTTACGATTAAGAGTTTTGTTATTGCTGATCAATTTAATTTCTTCTGGATAGCTTTCTAACTGACATAACTTAATTAACATCAGCAAAGAATTATCTAATTCCTTAATATCGATTGGCCCATTAATATTAGCATCTTTATTTTTGCAGTAATTTAGGAAACGTTGTACATATACATATATTCTTTTTAATCTATTTAAATTAGAATGTTTCTCAAATTGAATTATTTTGTTTGTTACAACAACATGACATTCGATGGTGTGCGAGTGCTTAACTTCAGGTAAGATGTTAGGGATTTGTGTGTGTGTTTGTGTAGGCCAACAAGATGGGTCATTAGCGAGGAACGAAGGCCCTTCCCACCAGAGGAGACTGGACTGCAAGTGCTTAGGAGTCACACCTCTAGACGCAATATCTGCAGGGTTTTGATCTGTGGGAACATGACAGAAGGTGAATCCAATTGCAAGTTGATTGATTTCATTCACTCGGTTACACACAAATATTTTGAGATCCCTAGGTGGGGTATTCACCCACCCTAGCACAACCTTTGAATCAGTCCATATAAATTTACGATTGATATTACAATTTATAGACTCTAGTACCTTTGAACATAAGCGTGCACCTAACAAGAAGCCACATAACTCCAGTCGGGGTATAGTGGTTGGGTTCATTGGTGCAACTCGTGCCTTAGCACACAGCAACCTGACTGTAACTTTCTGATTATGATCTACAGAACGCAGGTAAACACAAGCTGCATAGGCTTGTTGAGAGGCATCCACAAAACAATGTAATTCTATATTACTGGGTGTATCACACAGAACTCTCCTTGTAATACGAATGTTAGTCAAATTAGTAAATTCCTTTAAGAGGTTAGCCCAGTTTTTACAAAACTCAGCTGGTACTGGATCATCCCAGTCTAGCTTAGATGACCATAATTGTTGAAGTAAAATCTTAGCTACTATAGTGCAGGGACACAATAATCCTAAGGGATCGAAAACCTTGGAAGTAGTAGAAATTATTGACCTTTTAGTAATATGAGTAGAAGGCTCTAGGTCTGTAGAGAATTGCAGCATATCACCCTTGGGACACCAATTGAGACCTAATACACTGGATTCTTTATTGAAATCAATAGGTTTTGAAGAATCGCATTCATCATCAAATAATTGAGGGCAATTTGTGCGAAATTTCCTTAGGGGTAGGCATGCAGAATTAAGTGTGTTTACAACTTCGTGGTATATGTGTTTTAGCCCTTCTATAGTTTCTGACCCAGTGTTTAAATCATCTGCATAAAAGTCGTTTCGGATTACACAAGCAATAGACTGATCCTTACACTCATACGCCAATTGTAAGAGACATCGAGTACTTAGAAAGGGTGCAGAGGCAGTGCCATACGTAACTGTATTGAGTTGTAAAACATCTATCGATTGGGACTTTTCATCACGCCACAGAATAAGCTGTAGATGGCGCTGCTGCTGCCCGACTTCAATTTGCCGGTACATTTTCTCGATGTCGGCTGTGAGAATGAATTTATGCCTGCGAAATCGCAATAAAATAGAAATTAGATCACTCTGCACTACTGGACCAATCATTTGAATTTGATTAAGTGATTTGCCAGAGCTAGTCTTAGAAGAGGCATTGAACACTACGCGGAGCTTTGTGGTTTCGCTCTTTTCACGGATTACTGCGTGATGAGGCATGTAGTATCCAAATTCTGGTTTAGTAACTTTAGTTAAATGCCCTAACTTTGCATATTCGTCTATAAATGCCTTGTAGTTGGCCTTCAATTCAGGATATTTTATAAACTTTCTTTCTAAACTCTCAAAACATTTTTTAGCGACATAGTAAGAGTCTCCAAGAGCCTTTTTAGGCGACTCTTTTATGGGCATTAACACAGAAAATCTGCCATTTGTTAAGCGAGATACATTTTGTACAAAATGATCCTCACAGAGTTGCTCTTCAATGGAATATGTTTTTGTGGCAGGTAAGTCATCAATTTTCCAAAATTTTTCTAACGAGTCCTTTATCTCCTGAGTAAAATTACAATGAACCTTAGAAGCGGACTGATTACCTTGAATAGGGCCACTTATGAGCCATCCGAGCATAGACTCCTGTAGAACCGGTTTATTACAGCCCAGCTTGATTAAATTAGAGCCAACTATATCCCAATACACATCTGCTCCTAAGAGGATGTCGACCTCAGCCGGGGAAAAATAGTTAGGATCAGCTAGGGTGATATTTCCAGGTAATTTTATATGCTCAGTATTAATAGTAGAATTTGGTAAGATTCCTGTTATTCGAGGTACTACTAGACACCTAACATTCAATTCAAATGGCATACATCTAGATTTAATTTTAATAAAACAACTTTCAGTAATATTACATGTAGCGTTATTGATCCCACAAACATTCACTGAACCGCCGGGGTTAATAACTAGCCCTATCTTCCTTCTTAATTTGTTTGTAATGAATGATGATTGACTACCTGTGTCCAGCAGCGCACGGGCTGTATATGTCTTATTATTTATTGCAATTTGGACTAGTGCCGTACATAACAAAACCTGTTCATTGGATGCTATAGACAGTGACACAGGTAAAGAGGAAGATGTAGAGGGTTGTTCAGTTTCAGTAGAAGATATAGGGTTGCCTTTCGTTGTAATATGTATTAATGTGTTGTGTTTCTTTCTGCACTGGCGACATACAGCTCTCAGCTGACATTGAAAAGCATTGTGACCACTATGCAAGCAGTTTTTACACACCTTTAACTTATTAACTTCATGCAGTCGCTCATCTACGTTCATATTTTTAAATTTTAGACATTCGTGCAAGTGATGATTTTCATCGCATAAAACACAACGATTCTTGTTTTCTTTCTTATCAACAGATACAGTTAGACTTTTAGATTGGGTGGTTGCCCTAGGTTTATAATCCACCTGCCTGTCAGAACGACTGTTATTAAAATAGGCAGTCTCGAGTATGTCAGCTCGACAGGAAGGAAAAAAAATCACTAAGTGAAGGTAAATCTGCTAGATTGCATTTGTGTTCTTCCCACTTTCTACTCGTGTGAATATCTAGTTTTGCTGAGACCATAAAAATTATAAGAACATCCCACATGTTAGTAGGCTGGCCAAGAGTGTCAAGAGCTCGCAGATGTTTTGACACATGGTCAACAATAAACCGCAGTGATTTATAGGATTCCCTTTGAATTGTCTCTATGTTAAGTAATGCCTTCAAGTGATTATTTATTAATAGGTTTTTATTATCAAATCTCTGACATAACAGGTCCCATGCAACCTTGTAATTGTTTGAACTAAATTCTATCGATTTAATAACAACAGCTGCACTTCCTTCAAGCGCAGACCGTAGATAATGAAATTTATTAATTGGTGCGATACTTTCATTGTCATCAATCACTGACTGAAATGTGTCCTTAAATTCTAACCAGTTTAAGTAATTTCCATCAAATGTAGGAAGTTGGATTGTAGGTAATTTTATGGCATTAAATGAACGACAACTACCATTAGATGCATGGTCACTATTTTCTTTCTCAGCCTTTTTTTGGGGAGAATTATATAAGGTATCTTGGCTTCTTGCTATTAAACTAATAAACTGGTTTTCCAAAGTATCTCTCTCTTTAATTTGCTCTGTACTATCAGAATGCAATAAATCTATTTTGTTTTGAATAACCTCAAACTCTTCCATAAGCGATTGAATTTTATTCAATTTTAATTCTAATTCTTTATATTGAATAGAAGAAATTTCTTTTAAACCAATAAGATTGTTTAAATAATCTGAAAATCTTGTTACCCGTCCTTTAATAATACCGCGCTGTTTGACTAAGTTAGTTATTTCTACCTTGAGCTCTGCTTCATTCATTTTGATAGATTATTAATATAATATAGACACCAATAACACAGGCGAACAAACAATGAAACAATAAAATATGCACTCAAACCCGTTTTGAAGAGCAGAGAAGCTCAGGTCCAGTCGCTCACGCTGGTGCAATAGCACGACGCGGTGCTCAGGGCAGCTCGCGCCGAGCAGACAGCTTAGGCCAGCAGCGCGCACGTGGCGGCGCACGCGACGGAACCGGGCGGGCGGCGCGATACCGAGACCGATGCGCTCCACTTTACGGAGGTACGCTGGAATAGTCGGCATATGGTATTGAAATAACTGCTAACGTTGTCTTGCGGTAGTTGCAGTTATGGGTTAGGTTATAGGCACCTTAAGTGCTGAATTAATAAAACATAGAACGAGTAGGCTAGCCAGTAGGTACGTAAAATGCGTGCATGAAGCTTAGGCACGTGCTTGTATTTTAAGCTTGATTAGATAATTAAATCTAACGCTGAGACGCACGTGCTTGTATTTTATGCCTAAACACAATTGAAAGCTAGCTTAGACGATAAACCCAACACTCGCGTAGCAAGTCGGCCATTACACACAATGCGAGAACAAAGGATCGAGAGAATTGGTTAGGTAAGATAGGTATGAAAAGGTTAGGAACAGGGCTTACTCTCCTTGGGCTAGACCTCCGGCTCACGATGTCCCCAAAGGCTCCCGAAGCAGCAACAGCTAATCCTTTTCTTCACTCGACCGGTGGCTCGCTGGATCAGTATTGATATAATGGCGGCTGCCACGTGTGGGGTGACGCCCGCAAACTCGACGCGTTTTTGATTGTTTGATAATGTCCTGTCACGGTCGCCACTTTTGTTTATAATTAAACAAACTTGTGGTCGTCCAAATCAAAAGGGACCTTATGGCGGAAATGAGTTATCTACAGGGCTGAAAACTACATAAATGTACCGAACTATAGACCCAAGAACCAACCTTCTAACCACTACCGTTATTTTTTTACGAATTTTTGAAGTTCACTGATCGAAATTATAAGTTTCGAGAAAATCGCAATTTAAGTATGCCGTACAAAAAAGTTATGTTTTAGTGTGAAGTTATGTAACTGATGGTATACTTTGATTGACTATGATTATTACTAATGGAAATTCTTACAATCCTTGCATAAACTTGTTTGTTGTGGGAACTAGACCCGCCAACATAATGCATTATCAATGAGATGCAAAGTATCGATAATAGTATTAAAAATAAGTAAACCGCCTGTTTCTCACTAAACTTTTATTGTTTTTATATTGCTACTAATTACATAGATTTGCGAAAGGCCTTAGATGTAAATAAAAACAACACATAATTTAAAAAAAAATAGTTTTTATTTACTAGCAAGAATTCTTATTTTTTATAAACTTTGAGATCTGACAGTAACAAAATCAACACTTAATCACTAAATAGGTTATACATAATTGGTTTAGATGCTAATAAAGCTAAGAGATCAATGATAACTATAGTTATGATCTTGTAAAGTTACATAGAGAACTGAACAATTTCTTCAAACAAATTAAAAAAGGGCCCTAATGGTAGGCACTAAACAATTTTTTTTATTTTTAGCATGCATAATCAATATTTTAGTGCAACATTTAAGATAACTTAAATTTTCTTTTTTTATTATCACAAGGTATGAAAATGTTACTTATTTAACAATTTTTTTTTTATTATCACAAGGTATGAAAATGTTACTTATTTAACAAAATGTTCGTAACAAGTATATACGTAAAAAAGGGCCCTTAAGGCGGTCCGTTGCAGTCTGCTGACACTTATCTCTTAGTATAGTTAATTAGTTTAAGTATTTAAATAAAGGTAAACAATCTTGATACGTTTTTGTCGAAAAATACATTTATGAAATAATTTATAGCCATTACAAGATAAAAAAACAAAATGAAATAACAGATGTTATAATGAATTACTTTTGCTATTAGCCTTAGCCTATTTTAAAAATATATTTTATGATAAAAAACATACTTAACAAGATTGTTTACCTCTATTAAAAGTACCTAAACAAAATATGGACTACAATAGTGGGACCTTAGACCTAAGACGCATATACAAAGAATGCCGCATGCGGCGGCGTGCGACACTATCTAATGGCGGCTATACGCTACGCTGACGACACGCTAGTCCTGGCGCAGCGGAGGTCGCATCAGGCGGCGGCCGATGCGATGGCACGCGGGGTTGCGATAGTCGTGGAGGGGATCCGGCAGTTGGGTCTCTAGGTGGCATTGCACAAGTCCGAGGCCATGTCGTTTCATGGGCCCCGGAATACGCCACCATCGGGATCCCAACTAACGGTAGGAGGGGTTCACATCGGCGTCGAGACGACGATGAAATACCTGGTCTCGTCCTCGACAGCCGGTGGAACTTCGTCGAGCATTTCCGACGTTTGGCTCCCAAACTGGAACGGGCCGGGGCCGCCTTCAAGCGGCTCCTGCCCAACCTGAGGGGGCCAAACGCCTCCTGCCGGAGGCTTTACGCGGGGTCGTGCGGTCCATGGCCCTATACGGGGTCCCGGTGTGGGCGCGTTCACTGCGGCGGCGAGCCGCCCATTATTTGAACGCGCCCCAGAAGGTGGTAGCCGTTAGGCTGATCCGGGGGTACCGCACGATCTCGGGCGAGGCGGCAAGCCTCCTTGCCTGCCGCCATGGGATCTGGAGGCGATAGTCCTCGCGCGCCTGTATGAGTGGCGCGCGGAGGCACTACGCCGGGGGGAAACTCCGCTTCCGCAGCAAATTGCGGCGGAGCGGACGGACCTCCGGCGCGATCTCATGGCGGCATGGAAAGAGCGACTGTCACAACCCAGCGCAGGGCACGCCACGATAGCGGCGGTAAGACCCCTCTTTGAGGAGTGGCTAGAGAGGCGTCATGGCGCCCTCACCTACCGCCTGACGCAGGTCCTCACCGGACACGGAAGTTTCGGGAGGTTCCTGCACATAATCAGGCGGGAGGAAACGCCCGGGTGTCACCATTGCCAGGATCGCCCTGAGGACACGGTGGAGCACACGGTGGAGGTCTGCCTCGCTTGGGCGGAGCACCGCCGTGTCCTCGTAGAGGCGATCGGCAGCGGCGGCGACCTCTCGCGTCCGGGCCTGGTTCAAGCCATGGTCCGGGGCGAGAGGGAGTGGGGGGCAGTCGCCTCCTTCTGCGAAGCAGTCATGCTAGCGAAGGAGGCGGCGGGACGGCTGAGGGAGAGAGCTTCCCGTCCCAGCCGCCGCGGGAGACGCTCCGGGCGTCGGGAGCCGCGCGACGACTCCCGGCCACCGTAGGCGCGGGCCTGCGGGCGGAGAGTAATGGGTAGCTCACCGTCCGATCAGGACCAGGCCCGTGCCGGACGGCGCGTGCGTGTTCCACGCGCGCCTCAAAGAGATGTCAGCACTAAACGAAGGGGCCCGTAAGGGCCGAAGCCTGCCGGGTCAGCGGGATTGTCCGAAAGGGTTACCGCTGGCCCGGAACATAAAGGGCGAAGGAAGGAACACGGGTGGGTTTTAGTCAGTAAGAGTCTGACACTCCCTTCCGCTCCACCCAGAGCGGGAGGAGTCATTTGATGATTTCCCATCCTGAAAAAAAAAAAAAAAATGGCGGCTATACGTTATTATATATTATATACCTTGCAATATTAAAATGTCGATATAATATATGGTTTGAATTACAAGAAAAACGATTTGTTAGGTCTTGCCGCGATAAGGTTCCTTTTTTACTAAACTTTAGATGAATACAAAACTTTTTTAAATTGACTTTTCGAAAAGTTGAACACACACACATGTAGTAAATACAATCATCTTTTTAAAAATACAGTTAATAAAAAAACGATTTTTTTGAGGTATTTTACGAATTTATTAATATCTCGGAAACTAGTTACCGCCATAAGGTCCCTTTTGATTTGGACGACCACACTTTATGAATAAACTTTTATATTCATTACATTAGTTATATTAAATTTCGTTCACAGTTTTTCGTGTGTGTTGTTACGCGCGGTCGTTTGCGGAGTGTTCGTCACTTGTCGGCCGGCGCGAGGCGCGGGCTGCGCCCGCGTTGCCGCCCCTCGTCCCGCTCCTTCCCCTCGCTCGCCCTAGTGCGGGGCGCGTACACGCACTGTACCAGCATTTGAAAAAATCACATTTCTTTCCAGAACGTTCACTCAGCATATCAGACATCCCTCCACCCCAGATATACGAGACCCGTCTCTCTTGCGGGGCGACTGCCTACTGCACGCTGTGGCGCTGCGGGCGGCCGGGGCGGAGCCCTACCGTGCTGCACGTGTATGGCGGACCAGAAGTACAGACTGTTACTAATAGTTATAAGGTAATTTTAAAAACACATCATAGAATTCTTAAGACATGTTTGTTTAGTGAGTTGAGTAAGTGTTTATTTAGACATGATTAATTAGTGAATTAGTTAAAAATCTTGCTCAATTTCTAAATTTCTAGTACTAACTTTGATTCGCGATTTAACTTTGCTTAAACAGTTTTTGAGTTAGCTTCATATAGGATTTTAATCCAGTTCTTATTTATAAGGAAATAGTATTATAAATATAATATAAAAATAATTTAATATTTTAAATAGCCAAAATAATCAGCGCCTGACACTACTCCAAACAAGTTTAAACATGATTAAAAACTTGCCTACTAATATTACGTCAATTTACGTCAGGCGCTGATTAATTTGACAGGACTAAACCAAAACATTAATCTTCTGTCCTTTTCTTAATGAAATAGAAGGAAAAAGATGCACTGAACTAAAATTTAGTTAAGTTTGTGAACAACAGAGTCGGCGCCAATGTCTTGTAAAGTTGTAAGTTGTGGTTTCTCAGGGTATCCGTCAACTACGTATGCATATGCTGGCGGCGCGGGGTTTCAACGTCGTAGCCGTGGACTCGCGTGGTTCTAAACACAGGGGCCGCGCGTGGGAGGCAGCCATCAAGGGCAAGCTAGGACAGATCGAGTTGGATGACCAGGTACGTCAACAACAAAGAGTGGACTAAAAATGAGCAGTATTTTATGCTCAAACTAGCTTCTGCCCGCGACTTCGTCCGCGTGAAATTTCTTGTTCCCCCGACCCACCATGTCGCATCTCATCGCCTGCCCGCGCTATTACAGTACCCGGCGATAAATATTGCACATCGACCTTTACCTTTTTTTTTTCATTTTATACAAAGAATAAAAATAATTATCAAAAGAAGCAAATCACAATTGTTTTAACAGCTCCTAATAGATACCGGGCTGTTTGTATTTCGTGCGACAGAGATAACGCTCTACGAAGCGGAAATTAGCCGATTGCCTTTTCCAAAGGTCGATGTGCAATATTTATCGCCGGGTACTGTACTTCGTTTTTGCTCAGCGTTCTTTCTGACTTTTTTTTCGTTTTTGCTCGCCTCCTAACGGTCATAGCGTGATGTTAAATATATAGCCTTCCTCAAGAATTGGACTATCAAATACAAAAAGATTTTTTCAAATCCGACTGGTAGTTCCAGAGATTACCGCCTACATACAAACTTACAAACTTTACTTTTATATTAGTATAGTTATGAAATTAAATAAAATAAAAATCTAACTTTTTTTTAAACAAACGTACGATTTTTTGTATATTGTTAACGTTTTTTATTTCTACTATAAAAGCCATTTTTAGGGTTCCTTATCTCAAAAAGAAAAACAGATCCTTTATAAGATCGATGTCGTCCGTCTGTCAAGACCCTTTTTCTCAGGAACGCGTGGAGTTACCAAGTTGAAATTAATATTTTATTTATTTATATATACTTTATTGTACACCAGTAAATACATAACAAAAAAAACAGATGTGTGCAATTCACACGTGGTAGAAGTAAAACCTTCAAATCACTATACAGTCCATCCATCCATCCATCCAAACACTCAAAACACTCAAAAACACTCAAGAACACTCAAAAACACGCAAAAACATGCAAAAACACTCAAAAACACTCAATTATACTCAATTACACTCAATAACACTCAAAACCAAAAACACTCAAAAACACTCAATAACACTCAAAACACTCAAAAATACTGTATAATGCTTTCTGTCTCATTTTCTCCCACGTTAAATCTTATATGTCTCTTTTTACTGTCGCTTTTTCGTTTCATAAAATTTCAAGTCACAACGATGGTAAAGAAGTTTTCACTTCAAAAATACGATTATGAATACAAAACATACAATGGGCGGCCTTATCGCTTTCTGCGATCTTTTCCAGGCAACCTTAATATTAATAAAGCTGCAATTCCTTGAAGCAGTGAAAAATTCAAACTTCTAAGTCAACGCAATCAAAAGATAGACGTTTATGTTCCGATAATATTTCCTTCACCAGGTGGAGGTATTACAATGGCTGGCGAAAGAAACTGGTTGTATAGACATGGAGAGAGTCGCCATACACGGATGGAGTTACGGTAAGTTCTGAGAAAATTATCTTTAATTTTAATTGCCTTATTTTAATCCCCTTTTTAGCGCAGCCGTGAGGCACACACTGTTTTTAAAGCATTTCATTTTTAGGGTTCCGGTAAAAACGGGACCCTATTACCAAGACTCCACTGTCCGTTTGTCTGTCACCAGACTGTATCTCATGAACCGTAATAGCTAGACAGTTGAAATTTTCACAGATGATCTATTTCTGTTGCCGCTTTAACAACAAATACTAAAAACAGAATAAAATAAATATTTAAGGGGGCTCCCATAGAACAAACGTGTTTTTTTTTTTCAGCGTTTTTACTTTGTGGTACGGAACCCTTCGTGTGCGGGTCCGACTCGCACTTGGCCCGTTTTTTTTTTTTTCGTATGTTCCAAATATTACACGAGAGTATATGAAAGGGGCTCATGGCTAAGTAATTGCAGCCGTACGGGTCCATTGAAGGTTAAGCTACGCTTACCGCGTCCAGTTCGTGGGTGGGTGACCAATGGTCTTCTATCCGTGAACCGCCCGCGGTCACTGGTCACTGACCATCCATTATAAATATACTAGCAGCGCCCCGCGGTTTCGATCCCGTGGGAATATCGGGATAAAAACTAACCTATGTCCTTTCCCGGGACTCAAACTATCTATATACCAAATTTTATCTAAATCGGTTCAGCGGTTTAATCGTGAAGAGGTAACAAACAGACAGACAGACACACTTTCGCATTTATAATATTAGTATGGATTGGGACCCCATCGTGACTCGGAAAGCACGTTAAGCCGTTGGTCCCGGCTGTCATTCATGGATCTTTGACAGTCGTTACGGGTCGTCAGCAGCCTGAAAGTCTGACAACCAGTCTTACCATTCTATTTTATTCATAAACAATATAATTGTGTTTGAAATCTTTCCACAAAAGAACACATATTATTATTATGAACTATGTCAATAACTGTCAGTCACCAGTGCGCTTGCGCTCACCGTACGTAGACGCGTGTCTATGTGTGCGTTCACGTAGGAACGCGCGGGCGCGGTAACGGGTGCGTGCGTGGTGACGGGTGCGCGCGCGGTGTACTCGATTCGTCGCACCTGCGTTTTGTACGTGAACACTTGCATACTATGCTATTCACGTACAGACGCCAGCACATCAAGCTACTACAATCTGTCAAATATCTTTAATAGATTTTCAACTTTATCGCTAAAGCATAAGGTTCAAAGTTGTTTGGAAAAAAAATGACAGTTTCGGGTAGCTTGATGTGCTGGCGTCTGTACAAACGTTCACGTACGTGCTGTTGTTTGATATTTCGTGACCGCGCCCGCGAGTCAACGTGTTCAAACACCCAGTGTGCATTAACTGTCACGCGTTACAC
This sequence comes from Luperina testacea, assembly GCA_927399505.1. Taxonomy (NCBI): domain Eukaryota; kingdom Metazoa; phylum Arthropoda; class Insecta; order Lepidoptera; family Noctuidae; genus Luperina; species Luperina testacea. The sequence goes on along the minus strand of OV656785.1, from coordinate 1,335,720 downwards.
GGAGCCTTCTGTATTTATTTTGTGCCGCCATCTTTGGAGGATAGCTCGGAGCAATTAGCTCTGACACTTGTATCTGCTGCCCGCAGGTGGCTACCTGTCCCTGCTGGCGCTGGCGACCCGCCCCGCGGTGTTCCGCGCGTGCGTGGCGGGCGCGCCGGTGACGTGCTGGCGCCTGTACGACACGGCGTACACGGAGCGCTACATGGGGGCGCCCGCGCGCGCGCCGCACGCCTACACGCGCGCCAGCGTGCTCGCACACGCGCCTTTCTTCCCCGACCAGTAAGTTACTTACACACACACAAACATACACACAAACATACACACACATACACACACACACACACACACACGCGCGCGCGCGCGCACACACACATACATACAGACATAACGCATAAGTACAGTTACATTATTCAGACTCAAATCCAGGCTCTGGGCATAAGAATTCCCTAATGAAAAAACCACAGATAAAGATAGACCTAGATAACGCAAGTATCACGATCTATATAAAAACCAAGCGCGCCATTTTTTGACTACCTACTATGACGTCACAAGGACTACTTAGTGATGGGAAAACCAAATCGATTCAAAGACGCTGCTGCGTGCGGAAAATATTTCTAAAAAAATTCCTGTAAATCTAGTGTGAAACCTGAAAACATTGTAGCTTGCGGAAAAATCAATTAATTGAGTCATTTTTTTTAAGTAGATTTTTTTCACCCATAAGGGGAAGCCTATTGAAAATGGCTCTTTTATTCAAATTATAATTAATAAAAAACTAACTAATCTATCGTTTTTTATACGATCAAATGAGCATTATGGGTCGTCCCACCTTTGGATTTTCCAAATTTGAGGTATTTATGCTCGTGACTACATTACAGTGACATTTCTAAACTCAAATTGCAGTAGTTGTGGATGTTTTCGACATCATAATAATAAAAATAATGTTGCAGGGAAGGCAGACTGCTGATAATCCACGGACTAGCGGATGAGAACGTGCACTTCTGCCACACGGCCGCGCTGACGGCGGAACTCGTCAGGCTCGGGAAGCCGCATCGAGTACAGGTATTGTCTACTTCTCCTATAGGTGCAGACGCCAGCACATCAAGCTACCCGAAACTGTCAAATTTTCGCAATCAACTTTGAACCTTATGCTTTAGCGATAAAGTTGAAAATCTATTAAAGAAAGACAGATTGTAGTAGCTTGATGTGCTGGCGTCTGTACGAACCAGGGACTTGAAACGTTACTCAAAATAACGTTACGCGTAGTTCCGGTATCGATAATGTGTACCGTTCCACCAGGCCATGTTAAAAAGACTACATGACTTTGTACAAAATCAAAAAATTCTAAAACAAGAACAGTTCGGTTTTCGCAAAAACAGTAGCACTACACTAGCCTGCTTCAATCTGATTAAAATAATTACTGAATTTATTAATGACAGGATACCTGTAACGACCTTATTCTTAGATATGAGTAAGGCATTTGATTATGTCGATCATAAATTGCTTCTTTATAAATTAGGAAAATATGGAATTAGAGGAGTAGCGAATGACTGGATAAAGAGTTACTTAACAGACAGGTATCAGTGTGTCGAAATTGCAAAAATAGTAAATAATGCCAAAAATACAAGCAGATCGAGTTTCAAACTAAATAGATTTGGTGTGCCTCAAGGGACCGTATTGGGACCATTTTTATTTATAATGTATATTAATGACCTACCTAATATTACTCACCACAAAACAATTTTATTCGCGGATGATACGACACTTGTTATCAGGTGTGAAAATAAAGACACATATGAGACTGACATAAATTTGACGCTTAATAAGACAATTGAATGGTTAACTAATAATAATTTAAAAATTAATGTAAATAAAACACAAATGATACAATTCCAAAATTATAGAAGACGACATATTGATTTAAATATAAATTATAAGAACAACAAAATAGAAGAGGTAAGCACTGCTAAATTTTTAGGGTTGATGCTTGATAAGCACCTCAACTGGAAGGAGCATGTAGAATACGTTTGCAATAAACTTGATAGATTCGTATATGCTATCAAACGTTTACGACAGACCGTTTCAACGGAGGCGGCACTTAGTGCGTACTACGGATACGTATCATCGGTGCTCTCTTATGGTCTAATAATGTGGGGTAACTCGGTTGAGATTGAAAAAGTATTTCGGGTACAAAAGAAATGCGTGAGAGCAATATGTGGAGCCTGGTCTACAGACAGTTGTAGGCCACTATTTACAAAGTTCCATATTTTACCACTGGTTTGCATGTACATTAGAGAACTATGTGTCTTTGTCAAACTGCATCCACAATATTTTAGTAAATATTCTGAAAAAGTGGGTAGACATAATAGATATAAATTTGAACTTCTCCGACCTAGGTGTCGGTTGGATATTTATGAGAAGAATGTCTATGTGCAGGCGATAGATATATACAATAAGTTACCAGATAATTTCAAAGAATTAAGACTTACTCTGTTTAGGAAACAACTTACAGCGTGGCTTGCAGAAAAATGTTTTTATACTTTGAAGGATTTTATGACATATAAAGAAAATGATGTACTTAACTAATTAATGTTGAAATTTCTTAATCTCACTGACATGGCAACACAACACTTGACTTTTAAATTTGGTTCTTTGCTTCTTCGTACAATTATTTAAATTAATACAATAATTAATTATTCATGACATACATTTTGACATTAATTAACTAATCAATTTATATTATTTTTAAAATCAAGAGATGTCGTACAACTTTGACATATTTACGCACCATTGTTATGGTAGAATGTGACGGGATTAGAATTACCTTACCACCATTATGTAACCACATTTCTTGTGAATAAATGATTATCTTATCTTATCTTATCTTATCAGGATCGTAAGAAAATTAATTCCTTGGCGAACCAACCCTTCCTCCCCCCCTCCCTCTCTTCCCCTCTCCCCCCTCCCTCCCCCTATTTTCCTCCATTCTTCCTCCCTTCCATCCTTGGTTTATTATCAATGCGATCATGCAAGCGATTGTATGCGATGTAATTATCAACGATATGCATAATGCATTGAATATAAGTGTTGCCTAACGACAATAAATGAGGGTTTTCGTGAAAATTTACGACACCAGTTGGCACCACTGTGACAAGAGGTCTTCCAATATAAAATATATGATTACGTTCATCATTCGATTCATTCATTCGTTCATCATTCCGTCATGACTAAAGAAAATATAGGCTCTTTGACAGATGCCTGGACCTGACGTGTCAGTGCTGCCACCTAGCGAACGTCATTTCAGAAAACCCTCATTGTTTCGATTTCTTCACATTTTAAATAACGGCTAATAAACGATGATTCGTCAGAATCGTCGCATGTGGTGTTGTCACTTTCTGCCCATACCCATGAAGAAATCGCGTGAGTTTATATGTCATCATCATTATCATCTGCCGAGCCTTTTCCCAACCATGTGAGGGTCGGCTCCCAGTCTAACCGGATGCAGCTGAATACCAGTATTTTACATGGAGCGACTGCCTATCTGACCTCCACAACCCAGTTCCCGGATAGCGGCTTTCGGGCTTCTGACTACCCATAACGACTGTCAAAGATCCACGAATGACAGTTGGAACCAACGGCTTAACGTGCTTTCCCAGGCACGGAAGGGTCTCGGTATGTAAAGATGGTCACCCATCCACAGACAAACCGCGACAAGCGTAGCTTAACCTGATCGATCGACCTGTGCGGCTGTTATTATTTAGCCACGGGCCCCTCGCGTGAGTTTATATGTACACACGCTACCCGAAAATATCAAATTTTCCCAATCAATTTTGAACCTTATACTTCAGCGATAAAGTTGAAAATCTATTAAAGAAATTTGACAGATTGTAGTAGCTTGATGTGTCTGTACCAACATTTATTTACTTATGTCGCTTTCCCCACAGGTGTATCCCGGCGAGAGACACTCGCTCCGCGCGATGCACGCCGCGAAGCACTACGAGGCGACGCTCCTGCACTTCTTACACGAAAACCTGTAACAAAGCGTACGCGCACGGTACTTGCAATACACACACATTTGTATGGGGTTGTATTACTGATACAAAAGAAAACAAGGAAGAAAATTGAGGAAAAGTTGCCACGCAGTCGTCACGCGGTTGCCACGCAGTCGTCACGCGGTTGCCACGCAGTCGTCACGCGGTTGCCACGCAGTCGTCACGCGGTTGCCACGCAGTCGTCACGCGGTTGCCACGCAGTCGTCACGCGGTTGTCACGCAGTCGTCACGCTGTTGCCGATAGTGAAGTCTTTAAACCCCCCAACTAAATCGGCCGTTATGTTGTCATGCGGTCGCCACGCAGTCGTCACGCAGTTGCCGATTACCGAAGTCTTATAACTACTCCAACTGTATCAGCTGATAACTTTCCCACTGCAATGCAAAGGCCTGTTCTCATACAGAGACGGAACTAGTTTTGATTTACCGAATAAAACTGTCAGAAACTCGACTTGCTGTAAGCTTATAGCGCAGTGCAAGTCTGTTGTTAAATCAGATAGATGTGTCAACATTTCAATTGCATAGAAAATGGCCTGGATCACTCTTAATCGGGTCGGCACACCAAAATTCAGCAGTATTTGTTGAACCACAAAACCGAAACGAGCAATGGGAGTTTTCGTGAAAATTTACGACACCAGTTGGCACCACTTTGACAAGAGGTCTTCCAATGTAAAATATATGATGACGTTCATCATTCGTTTCATTCGTTCGTTCATCATTCAGTCATGGCTAAAGAAAATATAGGCTCTTTGACAGATGCCTGGACCTGACGTGTCAGTGCTGCCACCTAGCGAACGTCACTTCAGAATACTCTCATTGGTCGTTTCCTATGGAGAAGAGCCAGCAAGAAACTCCACGGTTACTCTTTTATAAATAATTGGCTTTTACAACATTTTCAAATTACAGTAGGTATTTGAGGACAGCGTAGACCTGTCAACAAGTACCAGGTACTTGATAAAATAAAAAATGTTCTACCGATATAAAGTCTACAAGGCCTACAAAGTCCTCACATTTACAAAATATAAAAGAATCTATTTTTTTTTTTACGTTGCCCCGCACTAGGGACTTTTTCCTGTATCGTGGGTGTGTTTATAAACATTCAAACTCACATACACAAACAGCCAGACCCGGAACAACTACTTGTAGGTCATACAAATATTTGCTCCGTGCGGGAATCGAACCCGCGACACGCAGCGCAGCAGTCAATCGCTTAACCACTGCGCCAACCGTGCCGTCCACTATCTATCAATAGGATAAATAAAATATAAAACCAAGTGATATGATTGCTGGTATTTTACTGACACTGACAAGGGTGCTTACTCTTCAATTTAATTCCGATAGATCGACATTGGAATTGTGACGTTTCGTACTCTTGAGTTCGATGCTAGCGCCAAATGATTTTTAGGTTGGGTGTCCATTTTAGAGAACTAAGTGGAATTGGGTTCGGGCTTGGCGTGGGGTAATTGTTGACAATATTGTTTTCAAGAGTACCGAATCACGTGACTGTAAAATTAACATTGGAATCATATTGGCATCTCATTGGAATTAAAATTAGTTTGGAGAGTAAGCCCCAAGTCTGTCAAAGCCATTGTGATCTTTATTCTCATCATAATAAGGTTTCTGTTAGGTTGGTGCTGTCAGAGGTGAAATAACCGTCAAAAGGTATGGTTGCCGTCTGTCTATGAAAATCAGCCCTGATTTCACATAAAAATGCCACCGATCCAAATCCAGACCGCACCATACGTAGTCTTCTAAACTCCCCATACAAAATAAAATAAAATGTATATTAAAACTAGCTCATATACAATTATGTTAATCTGTATACTGTACATTCTCGTAAACAACTGAATCGATGTCGAAGGAACTTTTACGGATGCGTAGGCGAATTTGTGCGAGTGAGACAGACAACCTTTAGAACGAGATAAATAGTGTCTGTCTAGTATATTTTGGCAGTAAACGTTCTTCTGAGTCAACCAATTCGACTAACTATGTTGAGGTCGGCTTCCAGTCTAATCAGATGCAGCTGAATACCAGTATTTTACGTGGAGCGACTGCCTATCTGACCTCCACAACCCAGTTACTGGGTAATACGATACCCCTTGATAAGACTGGTTGTCAGACTTTCGGGCTTCTGACTACCCGTAACGACTGTCAAAGATCCACGAATGACAGCCGGGACCAACGGCTTAACGTGCTTTCCGAGGCACGGAGGGGTCACTGGGTAACTCGATAAACGAATGGACCGACAGGTATGCGCGAGCGATTTTTGTTACGCGACACTTTTTTATGGTTCCGTATCCAAAGGGTAAAAACGGGACCCCTATTACTAAGACTCCACTGTTCGTCTGTCACCAGACTGTATCTCGAGAACCGTGATAGCTAGACAGTTGAAATTTTCACAGATGATGTATTTAAATTTGATCATGTGACGGTCGAACAATTGAGAAAAAAAAAATCTCACTAAACAAACGTATTTCTGTTGCCGCTATAACAACAAACACTAAAAACAGAATAAAATACATATTCAAGGGGGCTCCCATACAACAAACGTGTTTTTTTTTCGGCGTTTTTGCTGTGTGGTACGGAACCCTTCGTGTGCGAGTCTGACTCGCACTTGGCCAGTTTTATAAATATTATTGTTATTACTTACAGGCATTGGAAATCCAGCCCTCTATAAGTAAACAAAGAAACGTGCTCATACTGTACCATACGTAATGTACCATGTTCGGACAAATAAATGAATTTGAATTTGAATACCTTGTTCTTTTAAGAGGGCGCCGACCAAAGGCCGACCGCGCAGTGGCGCCCTCATCGTTTGTTTGGTTATTTCTTTTATTTTAGAATGAAAATGCAAAAAATAAGCACGTTAAGTTGTGCTCCGCAAGATTATACGTTAATATTATTATAAACGGTAGTTTTACATTGTTTAGTTTTATTATAATCACTAAACGGATAATAGTGGCCACAATTTTTCGTTTTAGTGATTATAATAAAACTAAACAATGTAAAACTACCGTTTATAATAATATTAACGTATAATCTTGCGGAGCACAACTTAACGTGCTTATTTTTTGCATTTTCATTCTAAAATAAAAGAAATATCCAAACAAACGATGAGGGCGCCACTAGGCGGTTTGCGTAGCCTTAAATAAGCGTATCACCTCTTGTTTGAGTTTTTAACTCTCAATGTTGAACCAAAGTGAATGGGATATTGCCATAACCTAACGATGGCTTACAATATATTGGTATAATACTTACAGAAAGACGATGCAGATACATAAAGGCCTACGCAGACCTGGTAAACCGCAATAAAGCACCGTTTTTCCTGCCAAACAAATATCAACCTTGTGCTGGTTGAAATAAAGTAGAAAATAACCTTTCAATAGTCCTAGATAGTGAGAATATTTATTTTCTGCTTTATTTCGACTGAGACAAGGTTGATAATTGTTTTCCAATGAAATCTCCGCTTCGCCAGGTCTGCACTAGTCTTTTAGATGAGGAAAAAATGACCTGTTCTTCACCAAAATCTCTCTAAAGTTTGTCTCCCTCGCACTTTAGCTGTAAGGATCGCTTCATCCTCGTCTAGCACAGAGGAGACAGCGGGAGCATAGCATTAATTATATTAGATAGTACTGTGTTAGCAAATGTATTACAAAATGTAAATATTTTTTAACATTAATAAAAATATATGTTTTTAAAAATCCACGTTTTGTGTTTTTTTGTTTAACCCTTTTTAGGGTTCCGTACCAAAATGCTACAACGGAACCTTTATGGTGAGACTCAGTCTGTCTGTCTGTCACAGCTGGATATCTCAAGAACTACTAACTATCGACTTGCAGTCCAGTGCTGGACATAAGCGGCATAGGGTTTCTCCTATTGCACGCCATTTGGTTCAATCAATGGGGGTTTTCGTGAAAACAATGAATATAAAATATATGATGACGTTCATCATTCGATTCATTCATTCGTTCATCATTCAGTCGTGACTAAAGAAAATATAGGCTCTTTGACAGATGCCTGGACCTGACGTGCCAGTGCTGCCACCTAGCGAACGTCATTTCAGAAAACCCTCATTCTCGGCCACTCTCATCCAGCTGCTACCAGCCACCCTGCGAAGATCGTAGCCCCACCTAGCCTGAGGGCGTCCTACCTTACGTTTGCCGATTCGCGGTCTCCGCTCAAGAACACGACCTTGTTTCCAATACATAATTGCAATCAACTTTGTTATAGTGAAAATTTTAAAATGACGTAGGTAGGTACTATTGAAAAAGTTGAATTTGTAGCGCAAACTGAACCTTATGTGAAAGTATTAAAGTTTTTCCAAATACTTACCTAAAATTATTTACATTTTTAGAAACAAAATTGCGAACACTGTAAGTAGGTACAGGTAGGTGGCGTCTGTACCTACTAAAAGAGTAAAATTAGTTTACTATACCTACCTTTTTCAACTTTATCGCTAAAGTATAAGGTTCAAAGTTGATTGGGAAAATTTAACGCTTTCGTGTAGCCTGATGTGGAGACGAGGAGCATAATCTAGTTTTGTTATAAATAAAAAATAAAAACCAGTCTCAACTTACGAATTAGATTTGCTAATTAAAATCAATTGATTTATTCCGATTCGATACAGATCTTGTTGAATTAGTTTCAGTATACCCAACCGTCCTAATTGTAAATTGTATTCTAAAAATAAGTAAACAGTCATGCAAGTTAATTCATTCTTGGCCTGCGTTCCGAGTTGGGAAATAATCGATTTGAGCGTTCTTAAGGATGTCCCGTGAATCGTCATAGATGACGTAATGACATGCGCCATCTTGCGATAACGCCTAGCATGCCTTATAATAATATCGCTGTGAGTGCTGTCAAAAATGACAGTGTGTGTGTGTGTGAGGATGTGTCAGTGTGTTTTGTTTTGAGTTGCATCATATCTTTAAATTAAACTAACGTGGCATTTTCGAAATTGTGCTTCTGGCTGACAGTCGCCACCTAACCAAAGAAGAAGAAATGTGGTGTTTATACAAAGAAATACTGTAATAATAATGTTTTGACATTGAGTAAACACTGTGAGTGCGTTCACGAGCGTTCCGAATCGGTGACAGCTCTCAGCTAGCTGTCATAATCGTAATATCTAAATCAGAACGCATGTGAGCTGATGATGTGAGTGCTGTGAGCGATTATAGCTAATTCGGAATACGGCCTTGGATTAATACGAACATCATTGGTCACAGTGTAATACTTTGTCATGTCATGGCATCGCATTTAGCTTATCATCAGACAATTGTGGGTGTAAAATACCCTCGCAAACCATCTCGCATCTCGCAATCTCATCTCGCAATCATCTCGCAAACCATCGGAAAATACAGGTATGAAGCTATGCCACATATAGGAGACGCCTCGGCATGGGCGTAGCTAGGGGGGGGGGGGGGGCAAGGGTGGTCAATACAAAACATGATGAACATGGGATTGTTTATTACTAGGCGTCATTTAAGATCTCTCATTAAATGACTGGTTAGTTCAGCTGGAAGGTTGCCCCCAAGACAAAATCCCTAGCTACGCCAATGCGCCTCGGTATCTGCTGCTAGAAGCGCCATTGTCGACACTTTCCATACAAAAGGAAGAAAAACATGGAGAGGAAACCGGCATGTCCTAGAACCAAAAACTATAAGAACACATTATGACATCTACCAATCCGCATTGGGCCCGTGTGGTGGCTTACGACCCACTCCCTCTCACAGAAAGGAGGCCTACTGTGTGCCACCAGTGGGAACGTTATAGACTGATTCTTATGCTATTTGTCTTGTTCATAAATATAAGTACCTAGCAGTTAATCTTATCAGGAGAGGTTACTGCAAGAGCAACGAGATTGGATGACCCATTTCTCTTCGTTGACACACTATAATACAGTACCCGGCGATAAATATTGCAATCGACCTTTTTACACAAAACCATTTTATACAAAGAATAAAAATAATTATCAAAAGAAGCAAATTATAATTGTTTTAACAGCTCCTAATAGATACCGGACTGTTTGTATTTCGTGCGACAGAGATAACGCTCTACGAAGCCGAAATTAGCCGATTGTCTCTTTCCAAAGGTCGATGTGCAATATTTATCGCCGGGTACTGTAACTTGTAATCATAATTATAGTTATAGTGGATACATAATTTACTCTATTATTAACAAGACATCGCGCCTATTTTTCTCAAAGCGGATTAGCAGGCTAGTGACTAAATTATTACAGCCACACGGGTTAAGCAACGCTCGGTCGGTTCGGTCTTTGCATGGGTGACCATTTCGACGGCGAAGTGCTAATATGTAGGTACCTCTTAACTGACATTTTTCGAGAAATTCACTTTTTATCATCGTTTTGACCACTTTTTTTCATGCTATTCGCGTGTTTTAGTGAAATCTCCTAAGTGTATTTTTAGTTGCAACAGCATTACATTAATATGTGGAAGTACGGACGCCAGCACATCAAGCTACCCGAAACTGTCAAATTTTCGCAATCAACTTTGAACCTTATGATTTAGTGATAAAGTTGAAAATCTATTAAAGAAATCTGACAGATTGTAGTAACTTGATGTGCTGGCGTCTGTACCTCCCAACTAAACCAACGCGAAGTGTCTATTTTTGAACGTTTTTTTTTTTAGTTTGTGTAAATCATTGACTTTGTCAGTTAGGTGTTATTGGCACTTCGCCGTCGATTTACTTATTCGTAGGTGACCATGTATTACATGCTAAGATCCCTCCGTGCCACGAGCCGGCGAAGCATGCGTAGTTCATACAAACCTAATACCAAAATAATTTGTAAATCAAATATATTCTAACTAGCAGTGCCCCGCGGTTTCACCCGCATAAGTGTCGATCCAGTAGGAATATCGAGATAAAAACTATCCTACGTCCTTTCCCGGGATGCAATCGATCTCTCTGCCAAATTTTATCGAAATCCGTTCAGTGGTTTAGGCGTGAAAAGGTAACAGACAGACAGAGTTACTTTCGAATTTATAATATTCTAGTATGGACGTAGTGTGTTTCGTGTATTCCGATTGGAATACAGAATATCTAGGTTCCCAGATCATATATATTTTGAATGAACACTAATTTAAAGACGAGTTATGAGAAAAATAAGTTTTCTATAGAAATTTTACATTCCTCATAACTCGTCTTTATATCAGAGTCCATTCAAAATATATATTTGGGAACCTGCGGTGCTATTCTGTAATTTCACCGTGAAAACTTAAGTGAAGTGAGCGTGGAGTGAGTGTCAATTCCTAGCAAAAACAAACTCACTTCACCTAAGTTTTCACGGTGAGATTTTTACAGAATCGACCGGCTACATAGATATTCTGTAATCCAATCGAAATAAATACACACTACCATAAGAATAATTATGTTTGATTTACAAATTATTTTGGTATTACGTTTGTATGAACTACGCATTAGCATGCGTAGTTCGCCGGCCCCTTATGCCGTTGGTGCCGACTGTCATTCGTAGAACTTTGTCAATTCTTACAGGCAGTCCCTCCATGTAAAATACTGGTATTCAGCTGCATCCGGGTAAACTAGGAGCAGACCCCAACATGGTTGGGAAAAGCTAGGCTGGAGATGATTGGCAGAGGTGTACATCTATTAGTATTTCTTCTCAGTTGCAGCCCGGAGCCCCCACCGACCCTTGCTCGATGTAGTGCCTGCCCGCGCCGCAGCTGAGCCTGTAGATTTAAATTCCCGACTGTGACCTCTGAGTTTATTTCGGCTTTTCTTCTCAGAATAGTCAATTATGAAATGCCGACCCCATCGTTCTTAAATAATCAAAAATCGATCCAGCCTGTCCCAACTTGCTGCCCTCTCCCCAGCGACGGCTCGTACCCCACAGGGGGTGCCCTGAGCGTGTAGTCGCTTAGATTACTTAGTTAGTATAAGCCCCTGGCTTGGAGGCTTTGAGTTCTCTCAAGGCAACCACAGGATAGTCCGGTTAAGTAGTCACGACCTCTCAAGGTCAACTACGAGATGCCCTAGACAAAAAAAAAAAGCAGCTTGGAGCCGGGTTTGCTGCCCGGTTGCTGGCACTAGAAATTAATGCCCTCTGGTACATGGTGAAATACGTGTGTTACTATAAGTAAAGGTAGGTATGCTTATATTTATTTACCACTTCGGGGTACCTAAAGAAAGAAAGAAAACTTGTTTTTTTTGCGGTAAAAGGTAAAAAACAAAGAAGAACAAATAAACAGTCCCGGTATGGAGCGGGCTATGCTCGGAGTTTCTTTAAAGGATAGAGGCGGGATAAGTCAGAAACAAAGTATCCGGAAAAGTTACCGACATAGCTTGCAGAGTAAGCAAGCTGCAGATCGATTCTGTAAAAATCTCACCGTGAAAACTTAGGTGATGTGAGTTTGTTTTTGCTAGGAATTGACACTATTGACAGCTCACTCCATGCTCACTTCACCTAAGTTTTCACGGTGACATGGTTACAGAATCGCACTACTGAAGTGGCAGTGGGCACGCCATGTCTGTCGAAGGACCGATGGCCGGTGGAGCAGACGAGTCCTGGAGTGGAGACCGCGTATCGGCAAGCGTAGTGTGGGACGCCCCCCAGCTAGATGGACGGACGACCTGAAGAAGGTGGCTGGGGTAGACTGGATTCGGAAGGCGGAGGACAGGGTGCTGTGGCGCAGTCTGGGAAAGTCCCTATATCCAGCAGTGGACTGCGACAAGTTGAGTTGATTGTTAACAGGCTTTATGTTATGTTACCCTACAGAAAAAACGCATGGTAGTATATTATACGTATTTTAAGGGGAAAGCGCTTAATACTGACCAGAATATTGCAAAAAACGTAAGAAAATTTGAATTTCGCGGGCTACACGTCGATCAAAATATGAATCGCGGCCGTAACAAATATGTATTTACAGAATTATAAATTTATAATCATTAAAGTCATCAACACAACTCTCTAAGACCACGTAACTCCAAAGAATGATGATTTCATGAAATAGTTATTCTTTGGACTTACGTGGTCTTAGAGAGTTGTGTTGATGACTTTATTGATTATAATTCTGTAAATACATATTCGTTACGGCCGCGAATCATATATTAATCAACTTACAACTTAATACTGACCAGCAAATTGCAAAACACCTAAAAAAAATTGAATTTCGCGGGCTACCCTTGCGCTTTCGCCTTAAACCTGTATTATATTTTGTTGGCAGGGCAACCATGGTTGCGCCACCATGGTGTCCCAGTGAGATATAAGCCATAGTATGTGCATAGCCTCTCATGTAACGTGGCGTCACTAGACCTCTAGAAAAACCTGTTTAATTTTGGTACATACATACATAATCGCCTCATTATTTTTCTAAGAAATCACAGATGAAGATGCATATATTTGCATAATTGTAATAATATGCAAACAGAAGTAGGACACACATCCGGGTCAGCGGGATTGTCCGAAAGGGTTACCGCTGGCCCGGAACATAGGTAAAGGGCGAAGGAAGGAACACGGGTGGGTTTTAGTCAGTAAGAGTCTGACACTACCTTCCGCTCCACCCAGAGCGGGAGGAGTCATTTGATGATTTCCCATCCTCAAAAAAAAAGTAGGACACACATCATATATATTTTTATCACATCTATTCAAAAAGAGCTAGTATACCGATTTTTCGTAAACAGGGACTAAAATTGCTCTTTAATCCCTAGGTACTAAAAGTGATTTGAATTTGGAATGTGGATATTGTTAGTAAAAGTTCCAATCACCAAAGAGATCAATCACGAACATTGTATGAACAAGTAACAGGCTGTATGATAAAGAAAAATGAGCGCAAGCCAACTTAAAAAAAAATAAAAAACGTGCGAAAATTATTTAGCAGTAATTTTTTACTCAAAATTGTATGTAAATAAATAAACGTACTATTGTTATACATATGTTGCACTTACTTATTTTTTCATAGAGGGTAACAAAAAGTAGAGTGTCCACCTCGGAGCAACACTATTCGACTATTGACGTACTTTGAATCCCTCTCGCCTTCAAAATAGTTGTTTCCTCCCTTGGCAAAAAATCTACTATTATAAGTCAAGGCAGATTTCAAAATAACTCGAGACTTTCATTGATGAATTAAAATCCTATAACTGTCTAAAAATGTAGCCTATTTAGCCTATAATGTTCCCACTGCTGGGACACAGGCCTCCTCTCTGTGAGAGGGAGTGGGCCATAATCCACCATGCGGCCACGTGCTAGTCGAACAATATTTTTTTGAAATAGGTACCGACTTTTCTTGATAACCCATAACTGTCAACGATCTATAATGTCAAAGATCGAAAAATGACAGCCTGGACCAACGTCATAACGCAGCATGGAGCATTGTCGGTGTGTAATGGTTGGTTCCATCCAAGGACCGACCTCAGCAACCGTTATTACAGTGCGTGCCACGTAAGAAGAGACTTGACCCCGCCACCCCCGCTTCTTTCCGCCGCCCCGATGACGCCCGGTGCGGGACGGGGACCGGGCGTCATCGGGGCGGCGGAAAGAGGCGGGGAGGCAGGGTCAAGTCTCTTCTTACGTGGCACGCACTGTACTTTACTTACGTTATTTGTTACTCCTTATTATTTATTACTTACTCACGTTTTTAGGGTACCGTATCAAAATGGTAAAACGGAACCCTTATGGTGAGACTCAGTTTGTCTGTCATAGCTGGATATCTCAAGAACTACTAATTGCTACTTATAATGCTATCAACTTGAAATTTGGAATAGGTAGTTTTAGATGAAGTTTGCCCAACTATTTTGCAAATAAGAAAGAAATAAGTAGGTACTTAAAAATATTTTTTTTTTGCACAGGGACTGAAATTCGAAAAATATACCGTACCGACTGTCAAAGGCTTTCCGAGGCACGGAGGGTTCTAGGTGTGTAAAGATGGTCACCCATCCACAGACCAACCGCGGCAAGCGTAGCTTAACCTGATCTATCGACCTGTGCGGCTGTTATTATTTAGCCAGGGACCCAGTACTGATTCTCAGCCTAATTTGAACAAATAAGTTTTAATTTTGATACATACCTACATACTCAAACTCACACCATCTTCCCATGAGGGTAGGTAGAAACTACAAAACACCATCTGCTACAATCCTGCTTTCTGCTTACCCCAAGTCAAAAACTAGTACGTCTATATAAGCCATAAAATCACAGATCAATTCGACACAAGGTAAACGTAAGGAAAACCGCGCAACCAGTTTATATTTATTTTGTATCATGATGAGGCAATTTGACGACACGCTTAGCTTACGCTACGACAGTCGCGTCACCATCATCATGCCGGATATGACCAGCGAGATAATTAAGTAAGGCTAAGGCCACATTTAGACGGCGCGAAAAAGTTCCTGCGGGCACCGCACGGCGGCCGCGTGCTATGTCTTCAGTCATAGCAATTTAGGTTTTATTAACTAGAACACAACATTGAAATTCTTTGTACAATGCGTGCCACGAAAGATGAGACTTGACACACTACGTGCTTTGACATGCGCAGTACACGATTTTAGGTATCTTTAGCGGTATGAGGTCTGAGTGCGGGACGGAACCGGACGTCATAGGGGCGGCGGAAAGAGCGGGGGAGGCGGGGTCAAGTCTCATCTTTCGTGGCACGCATTGTAATTAACTAGCCGTGCGGCAGGCGGTCGATCTCGCTCGAATGTTCTCGATGTACGCCCCGCACTCGCGTCCCCGCATTGTCCTTTCACATCAAATTTGCAGTCACTTTACAAATTTGCGCGCGCAGCCGCCGCACAGCCGCCGCGCGGCAGCCGCGCGGCCGCCGCGTGGGCTGTGCGGTGAAGATGCGAAATAATTCGTGTTATTAAAACGCACCCTAACAGTAGCAATGGTTTTCATTTTGACAATGCAACAACATTCATTGCGTTATTTACGTTGTTAAGCAGACAAATTTTTCGAACATATGAAGCAGCAGATTAATAATATCCTTCAAAATTATTCAGACTGTGGCTGATAAATGTATTACGCAATTAAGATACATATCAATATCAATTCCAGTATAAGCTGACTTCTCAATGTACAGACGAGCCAGCACATCAAGCTACTACAACCTGTCAAATTTCTTTAATAGATTTTCAACTTTATTGTTAAAGAATAAGGTTCAAAGTTGATTGGGAATCTTTTCCCAATCAACTTTGAACCTTAAAAAAAAGCAAAAAAAAAGCACCTTTTTAAAAAAAAGCACATCAAGCTACCCGAAACTGTCTTCAGTTTCGGGTAGCTTGATGTGCTTTTTTTTTTTTGAGGATCGGAAGTCTACAAATTACCCCTCCTGCTTTGGGTGGAGCGGAAGGGAGTGTCAGACTCTTACTGACTAAAACCCACCCGTGTTCCTTCCTTCGCCCTTTATGTTCCGGGCCAGCGGTAACCCTTTCGGACAATCCCGCTGACCCGGGACCCGCGGGGGCTGGTAGTAATCTGACACGCGGGCCACCAGTTGGAGAATTATCGGACTTCTAACAAATATTCACCTTCGCAGACGGAGGTTGTTTATACTTTGTTTTTTTTTTTAATTAATTGATATAATCAAGACATCCGTTTAGAATAGAAGCCGACCCCAACATAGTTGGGAAATGGCAAGGTAGATGATGTCGATGATGATATAAACAAGACTTCAACGCTTTTGTAGAAGTACTTAAGTCATACATTTTTAATATAATAATAATAACAGTCACAACAAGTCAACCTAGTCAAATAAACCACCGCTAACTGTTCCCGGCGCAAAGGTGCCCAAAACGCTTGCTGCATTGCCACGTTGAATGGCAATGGCTAACCTTTGTATCAAGAACAAGCCGGAGCGGGAGTCACCCGTTTAATCACGGAGCTTGTTCCCTATCAAACTCAAACTCAAAGCATTTATTTCAATTAAACCATTTACAGGCACTTTTGAATTGTCAAGAAGTCGGTCAGTCAGAAAATATGAAGCTAGTTGCCCATTCCAAAGCGTAGGTACCTATGGAGAAGAACGGGCAAGAAACTCCATATCTCACTAATGAGCTTTCTTGCCTCAGTGCCCCAAGCACCCATGGTCTCCACGGCAATGGGCACAAAATGATAACGGTCCACACAGTACACAACACACAGAACTTAAGTCTTTTACCTATTGTGACCTCTCAGAACAGTTTCAGAAAACCCTTGACCTTTTGACCAGTTACAATCTCATTCATATTACAGTTTCCATATCAGGGAAGACGTTAATAACCCAACAAGTCTTCAATCCCCACAACCTTGCGGAATTACAAGTTTTCCTTCATATGACGTAATCTCAGTGTGTCTGTTAACTCTGTTATAGTTTATTTGTTATTCAATAGCTGCGGGCACATCATGTCAGTCGCCTGTAAGATGTCATTATAAACACCAGACATCGCTAAAGTTATTATTTTTATTAAACAAATCATTATTACCAAATGACCTTTACATTTTGACGCTCCAAAGTGTGTTTTAGTTGTTTTTTGTTATATGTGCTGTGATTTTTAATACTTAGGTACGTACGAGTGACCTTTCTTAATTATTTATTTTTTTACTTTGTTTTTTAAACTTGGGAGATAATTGACTTGTTTTTATGTGGTTTTTAATGTATAGATTAGTATGATTATAATAATTTATAATCATGTTCGTGGTCAGTGCGGACTTTAGAATAGTTTCTACATCTTTGATGCGCTGAATAGTGATTTTAATATTAGACAGTGGGTCAAAAACTAGATATCAATCGTGTACCTATATAATAATAATGTCGAGTCGTGTTGGTGTCAAGGGGCATGGTCACTGACCACATGAAGATTATTTGATCACTGGTTTAATCTGCATTTGGAAGTTACAATGTCCCGTGAAAAAATGATTTTGTAAATTATAATGCATAGCATTTACCTAAGTATATAAAGTTAAACAAAAACGTGAGGACAGTTTAAAGTACTTATAAATGTGGATAGGAGAAAACCAAAGAAACGATGGATGCAGGGCCCGATTAAGGGGGGGCAGCCGGGCAAATGCCCAGAGCGGCAAAATTGAGCGGTGGCTAAATTGAGCGGCGGCAAAATTGAGCGGCGGCAAAATAGAGGGCACCGGGCAGTTGCACGGACTCCTTAATATTCTCACTAGGAAAGACAAATCTTTTAATGGTTTTTCTTTTTAAAAAATGCTATTTTTGCGGCTGTAAATTTTTAGACGGACCAACATATTTTAAAGTGCTATCTTCTATAGTATATACAGGTGGTCCAAATAATGACATCAATAAAAAAAATTAGATTCCACATACCGAGGGATATCCGAAAATACCCATGTAGTATGTCCGTGACTTTTGATAGTTGGATTTTTTATGGCGGTGAATGTATTTTTTGGCCGGAGCGGCGAAATAGCTAGATCGGGTCCTGGATGGATGGACTGTGTGAATGATGATATGGTTAGACAGGGGGTGGTCATCTTGGTAATGACCACTAATAGAGCTGCGGCTGCGGAAAACCTCAAGCGGCGAAAATATAATAACCTTATCGGAAATTATATTTTCGAGCCGTTTGGGGTTGAAACTCTCGGTCCGTGGGGTCCGAGTGCTCATGGTCTTTTTAAAGAAATTTCTAAACGACTGGTTGACACTTCCCGTGACCCAAGGGCTGGCTTTTACCTTGGCCAGAGGCTAAGCATCGCCATACAACGTGGCAATGCCGCCAGTCTCTTGGGTACATTACCAGTCGACAGCGATGCGGATGAATTTTTCGACGCAATTTTTTAGTTTCTGTATAGTTTTAGTTAAGATAGAATTTAATTTTGTTATTTTTGAGACATTTGATATTAACGAAATTAAATAAAATAACGACTATAGAGAAATTTGATGTTCTAAAGTGGCTTTTATGTGCCAATCCTACTTCCCTACTATCACACTAATATTATAAAGGCGAAAGATTGTGAGTGTTTGTGTTTATATGTTTGTTACTACTTCACGCTCAAACGGTTGGACCAATTTTGATGAAATTTTGTATGGAGGTAGCTGACACCCTGGATTAACATACAGGCTACTTTTATTCTGATATTCCCACGGGATCGACACTTAAGCGAGTAAAACTGCGGGGCGCTGCTAGTATGATATAAAACGGAGAAATTTCAAGCGGACAAAGTCGCGGGCAGAAGCTGTTTGAATTGAGATGCGCTAGCGCCATGCTAAAACTGATTTGTTTACTGACAAGATGACAAATGAACTCCTCATTCAGAACTTATCAAAGGTTGATGGACCATAGAATCTAAAATTAAAGTTGACAGTAGATTTAGTGATGATTAATTAGATCGGCGGCTAAATAAACAGACACATTGTACTTGTATGGGTCGGTCTTCTAGTTGTAACGTTTTCTGAGGCCGGTCTATGGATGGGTGACGATTTTTACCCGACTACGGCGAAGCAAAAAGGAGGGTTAAGATTTTCACCGGTATGTAATGTATGTATTTTCATCTAGTTCCCTCATAACTTCAAAAGTACCTACTTATAATAATTTGACAAAAGAGGCTTGACAGTCAGTCTAAATTCAATATGGCGCCCTCTAGTGGACATAAAGTAATGAATTTAAAAATAAATATTTTGGGATGGTGCCTTGTGCGGGGTATCAAATGAAAGGGCTTAATTAGCACATTTCAAAAATATAAATATTACTGAAATAAGCCCCAAAATAATTAAATTTAAAAACTGTTTAAAAACTAAAACCAGACTACGGAAAAGGATGAAACAAGAAAGTTATAACTTCCCGTGGTCGCATGCTACCATAGCTTGGTTTGGGCTCCGCTCGCCTCTTGGGTCTTGCCCCTTTCCGTACCTGTTTTTATAATTTTGGTGTAAGGATTCGCCCCTTACGAAGAGGTGAGTGGAAAATTGACATTTAAATAATTATTTTGGTGTATCGATTCGCCCCTTACGACATTTCCTTTGAAAGTAACCTTTTTTTTAACCTTTCCTTGTAACTGGGTTGTAGAGATGTCAGATAGGCAGTCGCTCCATGTAAAATACTGGTATTCAGCTGCATTCGGTTACACTGGAAGCTGAAACTAGCATAGTTGTGACAAGGCAAGGCAGATGATGATATGGTACTTTCCCATATGGATTGCGTTTTTTCCACGACGCGTCCCGGTTTTTCCGCATAAAAATACAGATGACAGTCCTTTCACAGATAATTATACCCTTTCCCTCAAGTTGTTCATTTGTGTTTTTTCTTTGCGTCACGTTTTAACGCAAATAAACGTACAGTACCCGGCGATAAATATTGCACATCGACCTTTTTACACAAAACCATTTTATACAAAGAATAAAAATAATTATCAAAAGAAGCAAATCATAATTGTTTGAACAGCTCCTAATAGATACCGGACTGTTTGTATTTCGTGCGACAGAGATAACGCTCTACGAAGCCGAGATTAGCCGATTGTCTCTTTCCAAAGGTCGATGTGCAATATTTATCGCCGGGTACTGTATATTCCTTCTTTCTTCATAACCTCTGACAGTAACCTTATAGCAACGAGAAAAAGGTCACTTTAATGCCTAGTTTTTAGGGTTCTGTACCCAAAGGGTAAAACGGGACCCTATTACTATTATAAGGGCTCCACTATCCGTCTGTCCGTCTGTCACCTGGCTGTATCTCATGAACCGTGATAGCTGGACAGTTGAAGTTTTCACAGATGATGTATTTCTGTTGCCGCTATAACAACAAATACTAAAACCAGAATAAAATAAATATTTAAGGGGGGGCTCCCACACAAAAAACGTGATTTTTTCGGCTTTTTTGCATTGTTGTACGGAACCCTTCGTGTGCGAGTCCGACTCGCACTTGGCCAATTTTTGACATTTTTTTGTCTCGTACCTCTTTTTTACTGATCAAAAGGTTTAAAAAAAACCCGCTTTGCCCGAAAAAATATCTGTCAACGTTGTCTGGGACTTCATCATCATCACTTCAGCCGAAAGACGTCCACTGCTGGACATAGGCCTCCCCCAAGCACCTCCACTTCAACCGGTTCTGTGCTTCTCGCATCCAACGGGTTCCTGCAGCCTTCACAAGGTCGTCGGTCCACCTTGTGGGAGGCCTTCCAACGCTACGTCTTCCGGTACGCGGTCGCTACTCCAGAACCTTTCGGCCCCATCGGCCATCTGTGAAAACTGATAAAATGTAGGTGTATTGTACAGCTATCTATAAATATTAAATATTATAAACCTGAAGAGTTTGTTTGTTTGGATGAACGCGCTATCTCCGGAACTACCAGTCGGATTTGAAAAAAATCTTTTTGCATTTGATAGCCCAATTCTGGAGGAAGGCTATAGGCTATTTAACATCACGCTATGACCTTTAGGAGCCGTGCAAAAAGAAAAAATGTCAGAAAGAACGCTAAGCAAAAACGAAGTACCTAATAGCAGCGTGGGCAGGCGATGCGATGCGACGGGGTGGGTCGGGAGAACAAGAAATTTCACGCGGACGAAGTCGCGGGCAAAAGCTAGTACTACATACATATGAAAGAAAGAAAGAAAATACGTTTATTACGTTCGTAACGTTCGTTCGTTCGTTACGTTGATTACGTTTTTTTCGTTTGTTTACGTTATTATATCTTTATTATACATCGCTGCCTAACCCTTGGAGTAAACAGCAGGGTAATTGCGTACTTAACACACTGACAGTAGCAATGGCATTCATCTTGTCAGTTCAACAACATTCATTGCGTTATTTACGTTGTTGAGCAGACAATATTTTAGAACATACGAAGCCATGGATTAGCAATATCTTTCAAAATTATTCAGTTTGAGATTGATAGTGTGTTAAGGCTCCTACAGACAGGCGCGACACGCGATATAATCGCGCGCGACACAAAGGCACCCCTCGTTGCGCAACTTGCGGTGCCTTTGTGTCGCGTGTCGTGTCGCGCCTGTTTGAAGGAGCCTTTACGCAATTAGGGTTGTATGTGCATTGTTTATTTGTTTATTTAATACTTCAAGCACATAAATGTACAGAGGCGGACTTAATGCCATAGGCATTTTCTACCAGTCAACCTTTGGGCGATGCAGAGACAAACAGCCGGTCGATTCTGTTAAAATCTCACCGTGAAAACTTAGGTGAGGTGTTTACTAGGAATTGACATTATTGACAGCTCACTCAACGCTCACTTCACCTAAGTTTTCACGGTGAGATTTTTGCAGAATCGCACCACAGTGGTAGGTGCAGTCATGAACATTGAGGAATAAATGTTATGGGGGTTATTGTAATTTTGTGTAAATTTCTAACACTGTACTTCGATAAAAAGAAGTTACAACATAGTTACAAAATCCAGTTTTGGTTATTCATTCAACTGTAATGATGACATTAAAAACCTGTTTCCACGTATTTTGTATAATCGCTGTGTAAGCTATGACTTGCGCTCGGACGATATCACGTTTTTTTCCAATATTTAACAATGGCTGGTGTAAAAAAAAACTTCAATTCCGTGTTGTGGGGAAAAACAGATGGGCATGACTTTTAAAAAGAGTTCAAGGCCGCAATTCGAATTAGCTATAATCGCTCACAGCACTCACATCATCTCACATGTGTTCCGATTTAGATAATTATTACGATTATGACAGTTGAGAGCTATCAACAATTCGGAACGCTCGTGTACGCGCTCACAGTGCTTACTCAATGTAAAAACGTTATTATTATAGTATTTCTTTGTATTAACACCACATTTCTTCTTCTTTGGCTAGGTGGCGACTGTCAGCCAGAAGCACAATTTCGAAAATGCTACGTTAGTTTAATTTTAAGATATGATGCACATGCAACTCAAACCAAAACACACACTGACAGATCCTCACACACGCAATGTCATTTTTGACAGCGCCGTGAGCGCTGTCAAAAATGACAGTGTGTGTATATTATTAAAGGCATGGTCGGCGTTATCACAAGATTGCGCATGTCATGACGTCATCTATGACGATTCACGGGACATCGTTATTGCGCTCACGCTAATTCGGTACGGGTTTAAGCACGCTCAAATCAATTACATCGATTACATTCCCAACTCGGAACGCACCCCAAGTGTGTCAGTTTGACAAAAAATAAACTCTTCAAGGTTCTTTATGTAGGGAGGATGGGCAGTAGCGTCTTCCTGTAGTCCTCTCTGCTATTCTATAACACTAAAGGTTCCTATAAACAGGCGCGATACACTTAAAACACTTAAAACTACACGATTATTTGACGTCACGACATAGTGAGAACGCGCCCTAAGGAATCGAGCAAATAGATAATTAAAAAAGTTAGAAAGAAGATGTTATAGCGCCACCGCCGCGGCGCCGCGCGGTGGGCGATGCACTGAGACGGGTTAGGTCGGGGAACAAGAATTTTACGAGGACAAGATCGCGGGCAGTCTATATTCCAGGCAGGCTCCAGGCTTCACTGTTTAACTCTATCTTCAAAATTAACCCAGCTAGCCTTTTTAGTAACATTTTCCTCTCCACGTTTTCCAGAAAACATGCACATCCTCGTGATAGCCGGATGCCTGGCACTGGCCGGGGCTCAGACAACCGTCGACCCTTCAATCCTCATCGATATATTTGGACCGCCCCCCACGACCAGGAAGCCGCTTGAAGAAGTAAGTAACTGCCTATTAATCAGAAAATAAGTGTTACAGTCTTTTACTGATTCGTCTGCCTAGTCCGCAGAAAAGATGGCGCATAAGACTGACAAGAAGCACGGATGGAAATAACTCGATTATCAATGCGCTCTAAATATACAGTATGTTAACTAACAGAGGGCGTTCCCGTTAACCCGCAATAGTATAGCATTTAAAAAAAATATTACCGTTCGAAAATAAAATGTTTTTATTTTTTTTTATATTAAAATATTCACTAAAAATCGTAAATTGATACTCTATTTATTTAATTAATTCTAATTTATTTAATTAAATAAATTCCGACATTGCTGTCCTTCAAGTACGCGTGTACAGAGTGTTTCTTTAAGGCCAGGACTCTCGGAAATCTCGGAATCGACCTATTTTTGATTCAACATTAAACAATCAAATATTCTTTGTTTTAATCTGAAAAAAATATATGGCATAGTTTAACTAACATTCTTGATTATTCTATGGTTCAAAACACGATATTTACAACTTCACTCGATCATAAAAAATCGCAAACAAATCGAAAACAGCGAAGTTTTTAATCGTTTTTCAAGTCGCATTTGAAGTAGACTTAACTTTTACTCGCAAAAAATATATGAAAAAATAGGCAATGATGTATAGTAGAACATTCTACGGTTAATTTTTCTCAAAACTGATTTTTATTGTCTTAACAAGATATAATCTAAAAAGGCGGCCTGCGCGCTTCACTTCAGTAGCCCGCCGGGCGTTACCGAGGTAGGACCTGTGTCGCTTTTGCTGGCTCGCCGCGTTCCCGCTAATCGATCGAAATATACGTTATAATATTGTTAGTTAATTTCCGTGTTTGTGTATTAGTTTCAAAATTCAGTCTGTAAATATTGTTTAGGTTCTAGTATTAATAATTAAACTAAATATTAGTTTGTTATAATATAGTGATAATTAAGATTAAATTATGGGGAATAAAAACAGAAGAAAGAAAAAAAAACGTTCAGCATTGAACTGCAAAGCTTAAAAAAAAATAAGGTAATTTTGATTATTATTTTTCTACGTATTTATAACTACCCACTTATAAGACGACGCGACAGAATAATATTGTAGTTGTATAGGTTCTCTTGCTTTCGTCACAGTACTAGCAGTAGCAGGTCGGTACCATAAATTTACAATTATCGTAATATCTGTAATAGATTTTCAACTTTACTACAACGGAATAAGGTTTATATTCAATTGCAAAATTTGAGTTTTTGAGTTTGTGTTTCTAGTTTTGTGATTGTATAGGTAAAATATTATATTTTTTCGAAGTGAAAACTTCTTTAGCATTATTGTGATTTGAAAATAAATGAAACGAAAAAGCTACAGTAGAAAAAGCTACAGTAAAAAGAGACATAAGATTTAACGTGGGAGAAAATGAGATAGGAAGCATTATACAGTGTTTTTGTTTTTTATTATTACAAATGACATCACATTTAATCCTATGCTACTAATTTGTGATGATGATGGTGATGGTGTTGGCGATGGCGATGACGGTGGTGATGGCGATGGTGATGGTGATGGCGATGATGATGGCGATGGTGATGGCGATGGTGATGGCGATGGTGGTGGTGATAGCGATGGTGATGGCGATGATGATGATGGTGATGGCGATGGCGATGGCGATGGTTATGGCGATGGTGATTGCGATGGTGATGGCGATGGCGATGATGATGATGGTGATGGCGATGGTGATGGCGATGGCGATGGTTATGGCGATGGTGATGGCGATGGTGATGGCGATGGCGATGATGATGATGGTGATGGAGATGGTGATGGCGATGGTGATGGCGATGGCGATGGTGATAGCGATGGCGATGGCGATGGCGATGGTGATGGTGATGGATGGATGGATGGATGGATGGATGTTCTTTAGCATCGTTGTGATTTGAAAGTTTATGAAACGAAAAAGCGACAGTAAAAAGAGACATGTAAATTCATAAGATTTAACGTGGGAGAAAATGACATAGGAAGCATTATACAGTGTTTTTGAAGGTTTCACTTCTACCACGTGTGAATTGCACACATGCTGTTTTTTTATTTAAAAATATGAAATTCGTTGTGAATGAAATAGGAAGAGTTCAATAAAAATACGTATTGTGGTGTTTTTGATTAGTAGATTTAATTAAAAAAACTTATTGACGAATTCAAGCAACCAAAAAAAGTGTTTTACAAAAAAAAACAACAGACTCAAAAAAAAAAACACTACTACGTGAAGAATATATTTTCATTTTTTGACACCGACTTTCGAAACTAAAGTTATTTTTCACTTTGTAGTGTTTTTTTTTTTTGGAAGTCGGTTTTTTTTTTGTAAAAAAGTTTTTATTTTTCACTTTTTAGTTGTACTTACCTACCCCAAACAAATTCATATGTCACTACTTGCTATGTGAATATCAGTAACAAAGCTATTGAACACATCTGCTTTACCCTTTGAAGGGTACAGGCGTGATGTTATGTTGTGTGATTGCGATTACATATGCTATAGCAGCAATCGCGGTTGATTTGCTGGCATTTATTGAAGAGTTCCGTTGTTTGTCTCTGAAAGTCATCATCAGATCTTTACAAAAATAAAAAAAACAGCATGTGTGCAATTCACACGTGGTAGAAATGAAACCTTCAAAAACACTGTATAATGATTCCTATCTCATTTTCTCCCACGTTAAATCTTATGAATTCATGTCTCTTTTTACTGTCGCTTTTTCGTTTCATAAACTTTCAAATCACAACGATGCTAAAGAACATCCATCCATCCATCCATCCATCCATCCATCCATCCATCCATCCATCCATCCATCCATCCTTCACCATCACCATCACCATCGCCATCGCCATCACCATCACCATTGCCATCACCATCGCCATCACCATCGCCATCGCCATCACCATCGCCATCACCATCATCAACATCGCCATCATCATCGCCATCACCATCGCCATCACCATCGCCATCAACATCGCATCACCATCATCATCATCGCCATCACCATCATCAACGTCACCATCGCCATCACCATCACCATCGCCATCACCATCACCATCGCATCACCATCATCATCATCGCCATCACCATCATCAACATCACCATCGCCATCACCATCACCATCGCCATCACCATCGCATCACCATCATCATCATCGCCATCACCATCGCCATCACCATCACCACCACCATCGCCATCACCATCGCCATCATCATCATCGCCATCACCATCACCATCGCCATCACCATCGCCATCGCCATCACCATCATCCTCATCATCATCATCACCACAAATTAGTAGCATAGGATTAAATGTGATGTCATTTGTAATAATAAAAAACAAAAACACTGTATAATGCTTCCTATCTCATTTTCTCCCACGTTAAATCTCATGTCTCTTTTTACTGTTGCTTTTTCGTTTCATAAAATTTTCAAATCACATCACAACGATGCTAAAGAAGTTTTCACTTCAAAAAAAAAATTGCAGATCTGTCTATTTACGATGGAGTTATGCCCCCTAACATACATAAAAAAATATAGAAATATCCGAATTGAGAACCTCCGCCTTTTTTGAAGTCGGTTAAAAATATAATATTTACAATCACAAAACTAGAAAGAAACTAAAGTAGGATGATGAAATTAAAATACTGTAGACGAGCAGCCCTATATTTCAAGAATAGGGCCGATTCACAATACTATTACTTATAAAAATAACCGTGACAGGGGTCAGCGAGTTCATTCGAACTGCGCTTTCGCGGCATTTGCCACGCGAGGACGGAGGTAACGCTAAATGCCTACTACGCTCGAAGATCCTGGCCTTAACGTATCAATTTACGATTTTTAGTGAATATTTTAATATAAAAAAATATAAAAACATTTTATTTTCGAATGGTAATATTTTTTTTAGCATGTATGGATGCTATACTATTGCGGGTTAACGGGAACGCCCTCTGTTAGTTAACATACTGTATGATAAATCAAAGGTACCTAGCAGTAACGAAGGGTCAATTTTTGTAAGAGATAAGCCGGAGAATATATCTTTAATATGATTATATTATTTGTCTATAGAATATTGACTGTGCCATTTTTAAAGGCAAGCCGGTAGGAATAGATTTGTATGGAAGCTTTGCCACTGATACCTAGTTGAATTAGTCAATAATAACGTTATAGCAGTTGAAACATTTGGATCACAAAATTAAAAAAAAAAATCGGTTGTCTGTAAAGTCGGTTTACTGACGATAGTTGAACGTGACAACGTCATAAGAAAATACTGATGGAATAGTTGCATTACATTTGTTAATATTCGCTTGCACTTCAAGCCGCCATGGAACGCTACAGAGCGAGGCCGCGAGGTAACGCTACATGAGTCATGTTTTTTTCGTGAGTGCAGCCAGCTTCATCGATTTATTAGACGTTATCACGTCAAAAAAAACATAATTTGTGGTATGTCAGCTGAAGTGGAAAAATGACAATATTTTAAAGTAAATTCCATTGAATAACTCTTAGGGCCTGTGCACACCACGTTTTTTAAACGCGCCGTTGACGCGCGTTTCAGAAACGTGTCGTCGGCGCGTTTTTATCCTACAGAGCAGTTCCTGCCGGTGTTTGACTCGCGTGCGTATCGCGTCAGTATCGCTACAAACGCGCGCGCGTCAACGGCGCGATTAAAAAATGTGGTGTGCACAGGCCCTTAAACGTTACGCCGTGATATCAAAAAAAGTAAAAACATAGATATAACTTTGCAATTTTTTTGTATCAAGAAAAATTAATTGAATCGTGTAGTATTCCTTTTACATAATACTAGACCAGAGTCAAAAAACAATTATACCAAAATGTTAAATCCCTATTCCACATACTTAACAAGTTACACGAAATAGAAAAACCACATTTTTTTCAACATATCATACTTACATCATCATCTGCCTTTTCCCAACTATGTTGGGGTCGGCTTCCAGTCTAACCGGATGCAGCTGAATATCAGTATTTTACATGGAGCGACTGCCTATCTGATCTCCACAACACAGTTACTGGGTAATACGATACCAAGGACCTAGCTGACATGTCAGCTAAAATCTCATGAAATTTTACAGCAGAAGGCCAATTCTCGTAATTAAAAACAAAAACGATCAAAATCGATGCGACTCGATTTTGGACTTTTTCATTACGATAATTGCTCAGGTTTTTTTCAAGTTAAGAGAACCCATTTCTGCCCGCCATGACACAAAATATCCCCAAACATTAATGTGATGTGATTTTAATACTTTTACATCTTCTGTTCTTTGAAGAACGACTCTGAAGGGGCTTACAGGACCTAAACACAAAAAATGCAAGTTTTAGAAACAATAATTGTATATGATCGACTAGAGTACACAATTATCAGAAAAATATATGATATTCTTCAGTATACATGCTAGGTAGATAGTGTATTGAAAACATAATACAACTAATTTGATACGATAGTAAAAAATCATAAAGATACCTCTAAAAACTTTCTTTTTACAACAAAAGCCATACTAATATACCTACATACAATCATTCTGATTTTTTGTCAGATTAATTATTCTACAAGCAACATAAAAGTACTAAGGTAAACGCAGCTATCAACGACCTATCGAAAATCTGTAGTTATTACCGACCCATAAAAGTAATTCGAAATCTTTACGTTTCCAGAACTATTCTAGCAAAGGTAGGCAAAGTTACACACGCGTTTATTCCTTGAGCATCGTATACAATTACGTTAGTGTGAATAGCTGTGCAAAAAAGAGATAAAATACGTCGGTTACTGCGGGGCAGCGTGGACGCAGAACGTGTCGTACTGTTCCCTTGTTCCTTCAAGTAAGTACGTGACTTTTCTATCTAAGACATTTATAGAAACAAATGATATCTATACTTTATCTTATATTACTAAATGTATTCATTTAAGTGTCAACTCTTGATTTCTTACGACATTTTATTAATAAAAAGTAATTTGAAACGATAAAACTTTAAATTAAAATGGGGTGGTGTTAGCTTCATCAGTTTTAGTCGTGGCAGCTATCAACGACCCATAAGTCGGCAATGGCAGCAACGTAACTTTTCGTTTTATTTTTCTTTTATGTTATTATATCACACTAACACAAGTATTTTTATGGAGTAGTTTCAATCTAAGCTATCAGTCTTTATAAAAATCTATTAGCGACTAAACTTTTTTGTCTAGTTTTTACTTTTTAGCGTTGTCAATTTAACCAAGTTATGATATTTTTCGAAGATCGATATTGAATAGTTACAGTAATAAATTATTGTTTTTGTGTTTAAAACAGTGTGCATTTGTTCATATTTTTTGTGACATTAATCAATTATAATCTAGTTTATAGTCCGAAGGTCAATTAAATTAAAATAACCATTTTTTTATGAGTCGGTAATACAATTTATGTTTATACTTACATACTTTATTACCGACCCATGAGGGTCGGCAATAGCAACTATAAGAAGCTATTACCGATCGTATATAGATTATTTAGTTTCTCACCTACTTTTATGAGATAATAGGTAGGTACCTATTAATAAATGCTACTTCTTGGCTAAAGCAACATAAAACATACAATTATATTTTTTTCCAGAAGTATGGAGCCAAAATGACTGTGATGACTAATATTATAATTTTCAAAAAATGATTATGATCTCAATAGCATAAGGAAATATCCTAGAGTTTGAAATCCTTAAATTAAAATTAATATATATGTGTATTAAAAGTATTATGTTGATTAATTTAAAAGTTTATAATTACCTATTTAGTTCATAGGTTCATACTAAGAAGTACCTACTAATTTGTTTTATTAAAAATAACGATAATAAAAAAATACCTACGAATAAGTATTTGCATTTTTATTTTGTTTTATTTTTTTAAGATCGGTAATCATCATCATCACTAGCTTTTATATACATTCCATTGCTGGAATAAGGCCTCCTCTCATACACGATCGGGAATAGCTGCATAAAAATCGTTAATAGCTTCACAGCCGTTTTTATGGGTCGGTAATTGCAACAATCGACTAAGTCACATTTTAAATTATTTTTTACAAGATAATCCTTTATTTAAGTGTATTTGATTCAGTAAATACATTCTTTATACATAACACTAGCATATAAAATGAAAATATAAATCTTTAGAGGAACCAGTATACTAAAAAAATATGGTTGATTTTAAAATTGCCTTAGGGGGGTCGTTAATACCTGCGTTTACCTTAGTGTTTTAATGTTTTAGTCCAAACAATAGATTTTTTGTAATTAAATAATTGCTTCATACTTTGCAATAAATTCTAGCGTTATGTCATCGAGCTTCTCTTTCTTTTCAATGCAGTCCTACAGTGACCGCGCTTTAGTTCATGTAAGCCCCTTAAGAGGACTAGTAGAGCTAAGTGTCCTTGAGAAACGCATGCACACATATACACAATCGACGCGTACGCCATCTAACGACGACGCCCATCACAATTATGACATACAGCATACGATTTACGATTACGCCCGAGTATTCCAATAGATGACGCGGAAACAAGTAGTTATGACAACAAAATTATTAACCGATTTCTAAAAAGGAGGAGGTTCTCAATTCGGATTTGTTTATTATTATTTTTTTTATTTATGTTCGGGTCCTATATAGACGACCTCCATCATAAATAGACGGATTTGCAAAATTCTTTTTTTGTTCGAAAGAGGTTTGTTTCGAAAGGGTCACATTTAAATTTCGTAAAGATCTGATGATGAGTTTCGGAGACAGACAACGGAACTCTTCAATAAATGCCAGCAAATCAACCGCGATCGCTGCTATCGCATTTGTATGCATTATTTACGCAATCACACAACATAACATCACGCCTGTACCCTTAAAAGTGGTAGGCAGATGTGTTTAATAGCTTCCTGTCGCTGACATTCACATAGCAAGTAGTGTTATATGAATTTGTGTGGGGTAGGTAGGGACAACTGAAAAGTGAAAAATAAAAACTGTTTTTACAAAAAAAAAAAACAACCGACTTCCAAAAAAAACCACTACAAAGTGAAAAATAACTTTAATTTCGGAAGTCGGTATCGTTGGTTGTAGCTTTGTAGTGTTTTTTTTTTGGAAGTCGGCAATAATAAATTATACGTTGTACGAGTAACTACCCATTCGAACTGCTCCTAAGAAAATATTGTTGGTACGCGTCAAAAGTGCTCTAAAGTGTCGTTAAAAGTGCTGATCGTGTGAATAATATCAATAACAACAATCCGACTACAATTAATAAGTGACTTAGTGCTTTGTGTATCAATTCTAGACAAAAAACGTATCAAAATAGTTATTCATCTACCGTCAGGAGTAATTCACCAGTTATAATAAAACGCGTAAGCGCCGCAGATAGCACGGCGCATACGACGTTCTTCTCGCGAGCTCGCTGTTAGTTCGCTCGTTGTGTTGCGCAGGGCCTTTATTAGAGTGCACTTTTACCAACAAAGATTGAAGGGGTCTTTAATAGTGTGCTTGGAACAGTATACATTTTTTTCTTTTTAATAATTATTTCGGCATTGGAATTGTTGTGAGACTGACTCTTAATAGGGATTGTCCAAAATTTCTAACCATTATATTTTATTTTATTTTTTGTAAATTTAGAGCATTTTGAGAAACTAATTTGAATATTTTGATGATTGGCTCAATAGTTATTTTAATAAAAATTATTTAATTATTTTAAGTTTTAAAGGTAGGTGACGTCATCCAGTAGCATAAAGATTAAGTGCCGTTGCCTTACTAGTACATTATTAAGAATTTTAATCTGTCAACACAACGTCAACAATGTCACATCTGTCAAAGTGTCAATAGGCCGAATAGACGTCTTAAATAATCGAATCCTAGCTTAGCGTATTTATTTACAAATGGTTTTTTTATGTGTAAGTGTCCTCCAAGGAATATACTACTCTCTATCGTCACTAGAACAATCGATGCGGCGACTTCGCACGCGGCGACATTATTACTATTATTGCTGCAAGTTGGAACAAAGCACTTCCTGTATTCCATAACTCTTCCAGTATATTAAATATTGTCGAGTGTTGAAATAATGTATGTAATGTAATAATGAGATTTATAAACAAGAATGTTTATATTTTTGACATATTTACAATAATTTGAAATTTGACAGATTGTAGACAATACTTGCCTCTTACTTTTTATTTTCTGAGGCAACGATACAAAACTGTACAGCCAGTCGTACGTAATTTGAAGGGCAAAGAAGGTCAATCGTATTTTATCAAAAATATCAATAACATATGAATATTTTTCAAAATTAATTGGTCCGTAATGATCAGTAACGCTATTCCTCGAAATGGTTTTTCAATTACAACATTTAAAAAAATATGAACAATGCCCATTGGAATGGCTTCGTCAACATTGTTATGGGGATGCTGTGCTAATTGTTCCAAATGCAATAAATTGTATCATTTTGAGTGCCTGTCTCTTCCGGAAGTTTCCGAGGACACGGATGTCTACTGTAAATGGAGGTGTTCTAATTGCGGGAGTCACATCTCGAATACCTCCAAAAAGGAAAATACTCCAACCCGTAATGTCTCCACCTCTAGGGGGTACAAGAGACCTGCTTTGAACTCGCCCCCTGAAGCAACCTTTGTGACTCGTGATGATGTACGCGATATCCTCCAGGAAGTAATACAGGCTGAATTCGCTTCTAAGCTTCGTCAAATAAACAATACAATACTCAATGTCGTAAATAAAGAGCTTGAACCGATTAAGAAAGAACTTACGGAGATGACGGCGTCATTGAATTTTCACATACAGGAGTTTGAAGAATATCAGTCTGAACATAGGGCTTTGAAAGTCTCGGTAAAAGACTTAGAGACAGAAAATACTAACCTTAAGAGGTCAGTGGCGGATATGGGCCAGCGAATCAACTATTTGGAGCAACAGGAACGTTCGACTAACCTTGAAGTTCATTGTTTGCCCGAAAATAAACAGGAGAATCTCTATACAGTCGTTAAGCAACTAGGATCAGTCGTTGGATGCAAGTTGAGCGACACCGATATCCATCATTGCACCCGTGTAGCCAAACTACAAAATTCTAGTGCCCGCCCGCGCTCTATCGTAGTCCAATTGGCCTCCCCAAGAACTCGTGACCTGCTCTTGGCCTCTGTCATTAACTACAATAAAAGCAAGAATAACATCGAAAAACTAAATACAGCGGACCTTGGACTGGCTGGTGAAAAGAAGCCAATATATGTGCAAGAACATTTTTGTCTCCTTCTAACAAAGCGCTGCATGCTGCTACTAGACTTCAAGCAAAAGAAAAAACATATCAATTCGTCTGGGTAAGAAATGGTAGAATCTTCGTCAGGAAAAGTGATGGGTCAGAACATATTATCCTCATTAAGAATCTAGAGTCCCTAAATAAGTTGACGTGAAAAAAAAACATACTTTATATTTAAATTAAAAATACATGTAATTGTAACTTGAATATAATACAAAATTCGATAATTTACAAATTTATTACCAGAATTGTAGAGGCGTGAGAAGAAAAACGCATATCATCTTTCGTAATGTATGCTGTAGTAACTATGACATTATCATTTTTACAGAGACTTGGCTTAATAATACCGTACTGAGTAGCGAGCTGTTCGACGACAGATACATTGTATACAGAAGGGACAGAGAAAGTTCTTGTCTACAGAGTAGTAAAGAAGGTGGGGGTGTTTTGATAGCCGTAAAAAAATCTATAATTTCCAAACGAGCAGAACAATTTGAAAGTAATTGTGAAGACCTTTGGGTAATTTTAGATCTACCTGCGGCTCGATCTGTACGTCGGGCAGCTCTCTGTTCTGTATACCTGCCACCATCTGTACGTATCTCGTACTTGGAACACTTTTTGGACAAATGTAATGCAGTGTTTGAACAGTTAAACTTATCATATGTCTGCATCGCAGGTGATTTCAATATCGGTGATATCGATTGGAGTATAAGTTAATCAATTTAACAATGTATGTAATGCTTCAAGCCGCATTTTAGATCTAATACTATGTAACCATTCATTGTGTAGAGTGAGTCAAAGTGAGGATCCGATTGCTAATATTGACCAGCATCATCCACCCCTCGATATCGTGATTTCTCTAAATAAGGAAGCTAAACTCCCATATAACACTACCTGCGGTAGACCTAATTTCCGAAAAACGAGTTACATACCAGTTCGGAAATATTTGAGTGAAACTGACTGGGATGAGTTACTTGAAGCACAGCAGGGAGTTAATGAGATGGTGGAGGTATTTTATGACGTTATTCAGGAAGGTATAGAAAAATTTATAACTAAGCGAGTGCCAAAAAAAAGTAAATTTCCACCATGGTTCAATCGAGATCTAATCAAATTACTTAATTGCAAAAATAAGATCAGAAATCGCCACAATATTTACAAAAACCCTTTAGACAGAATTGAACTGCAGATTATAACTAAGCGCTGTAATGACCTAGCAAAACTTTGTTACAACAATTATATGAAGCGATTGGAAAACGAACTCAAAAATAATCCGAAGTTTTTCTGGAGTTACGATAAAACTAAAAGAGGTGGGTCAAGCTCTTATCCCGTTATTTCTTCTAGTACACGTTTAGATGAATATGTACTTTTATCAATAACTTCACAATCGTGATCTTCCTGTGGTACCACTGTTTCCAATTTATAAAAAAATAACATCACATATCATCACTTATCATCTATCGCTTTCCATCAGGCGTGATCGAGGTCAAAAGCGGGCCGCCCATTCAGCAATAATAAAATGAAAAAAATAGAAGATTTTAAATTACGTTTTTAATTATTTTAAATTAAGTTAAAAGGAGGCTCAATAATTTAAAAAAGTGCATCATTAGAAGCGCAAAAAGTTTTTAGAGGTTCATTAATTTCAAAAGGTGTCCATCATTAGCAGGTCAATAAGTTTTGAAAGGATAGGTTAAATATTTCCTTTTAATAAATCAATTCAATTTCCTCACATAACTTTTTTCTCCAAGTGAATTCAGACATGCTGTCTTAGGATTAATTAAGCAAACTACTCCATGAGGGCAATAAAGATCAACATAGTTCATAATGCTGCAATTAACTTTGTGTCTGGGTACGGTCTACCCATTCTCCTTTGTCAAGTACGTAAGGCCTTTTACACATTATGCCGTGTCTGCGGCAGCGCGCGCCGCCGCGCACCGCCCGCCACGGTATTTTTATCTATACAGTATTCTATCTACATAAAAACGGTCGGAACGCGAATCATACCTACGCGCCTCGATTTCGGTTTACACTCGGTTAACAAACAGTCTCGAATGCTCCGCAGTGACGAGTGGACGCCGGACGGTGTGACGGTTTCGTAAGCAGTGAGCGTGCAATTTGTGACAAATATTCATTGAAATAAGTACAAGTACTTACTTAATAATATGGCAAAGAGACTATATTGTGCTGTTTTTGGTTGTTTGAATTCGTCAATAAGTTTTTTTTATTAAATCTATTGATCAAAAAGACCATGTATTTTTATTGAACTCTTTCTATTCCATTCACAACGTGTTTCTATTTTATAAATAAAAAGTCTTTTTTACAAAAAAAAAAAACTACGGACTTCAAAAAAAAAACAACACAAAGTAATTAACTTTAATTTTGGAAGTCGGTGTCTTTGGATCTGCATTTTCGTTTTTTGACACCGACTTCCGAAATTAAAGACTTTATTTTTCACTTTGTAGTATTTTTTTTGGAAGTCGGTTGTTTTTTTTTTGTAAAAAAGTTTTATTTTTCACTTTTTAGTTGTACCTACCTACCCCGCCCAAATTCATATAACACTAATTGCTATGTTATTAATATCAGTGACAGGAAGCTATTGAACACATCTGCCTACCCCTTTAAAGGGTATAGGCGTGATGTTATCTTGTGTGATTGGGTAAACTGGCATTTATTGAAGAGTTCCGTTGTTTGTCTCCGAAACTCATCATCAGATCTTTACGAAATTTAAATGGGACCATTTCGGAATAAACCTCTTTTGAACAAAAAAAGAATTTTGCAAATCCATCTACATATTTTTATGACGGAGTTATGTCCGAACATACATAAAAAAAAAATAGAAACATCCGAATTGACAACCTCCTCATTCTTAGAAGTCGGTTAAAAAAGATATTTACCTATACCTATAGGTAAATATTTTTTTTTAACTTCTTGAGTTTCTTTCTAGTTTTGTGACTGTACCTACAGTCACAAAACTAGAAAGAAACTCAAGTAGGTTGATGAAATTAAAATACTGTAGGCGGGAGGGGTTATCGCGTGTTTACGTACCGCGCGACTGTAGAACATTATAAAAAAAAATTATATAATACAGCGGCGCCGCCGCGCGCCGCCGCCGCGGTGCCGCTGCTGTATTGGTTGCCCTTGGATTTGCATGAACCCTTGCACACGGCGGCGGCGCCGCGGCGGCGGTAGCATGATTCGTCGGCGAGTATTGCTACGGTTTTATCAAAACTCGTCGCCTCCGCCGCGGCGCCGTGTGTTCATCATCATACAAATCCAAGGGTGACTGATGCAGCGGCGCCGCGGCAGTGGCGGTGCCGCTGCAGCTGCGGCATAATGTGTAAACAGCCTCAAAGATAGGTACCTAACATTCATACATAATATTATGAATCTATTTATTATAAACGAAATCAATAATAATAAAAACCAAAATCTTGCTTGTGATAATTTTCATCGCAATTTTTAGATGAATTTGTTATTTCGTTATGCCCAATATCAATAAGTCGCGGTCTGTTAATAAAAACATTAGGTGCTTTTATTTTTTTTATATTGTAGTTTCGCATTAGAAATAACTTCCGTGTTGATATTTACGACTGTGTTTCTCCTGTGAAAGATTGTGTGTGACATTGTAGACGTTTTAATATTATTTATAAAAAAATAATAAATACATAATATATATAAATTCAAAATACATTTAAAAAGAAAACTTCGGTTAGAGAATCCCTGGGAATCGAACCCGGGGACTCTTGAATACAAATCTACACATCGGCCTCATACGCTAACGTAACAGTTACGAATGTAGTCGAAAAAGTCGAGCTTATGCGTATATGCGTCATGACTGCACTCTATCTTAGACGTTTCTAAATTCATAGTTTTATTGTTAAAAAAATAAAGTTTCAATAATAATAAAATGCTCTTATTTTTTAATTTCGTATATATATATAATTATGTTCAGCGTTTTATATGAACGTTTTGTAGTCCGAACGGAATTTTTCACTTCATATTTACAATAAATGATAATTGATAACAAGGTTACGCTATTTTAACTTCAAAGTATTTTATATTTACACGAAATAAAAATATTTACGCAAAGAAGATTATGCAAATAATAATAAACAATGAATTTACAAATAAAACTTTACAAAAACATAACAATCTTGACGGAAATATTGCGGCGAAAAGAGCGACACGTCCGTATAGCATCAGGCCTCGGCCGGCAGTGTCGCTAGTCGCTAGTCGCTACACACTCACAGCGTTTACGCACACATGCGCACGTATTTTGTTCGAAAATATGAATATGCGATTTACAAAGAATCTATTGTTTGGACAAAAAAATTAAAACACTAGTATTTTAGTATGTTGCTTGTAGAATAATCTGACAAAAAATCAGAATGATTGTATTGTATTTTAGTATGGATTTTATTGTAAAAAGAAAATTTTTAGAGGTATCTTCATGATTTTTTTCTATCGTATCAAATTAGTTGTATTATGTTTTCACCACACTATCTATCTAGCATATATCCTGAAGAATATCATATATTTTTCTGATTTTTTTTACTGTAGTCTATCATATACTTTTATTGTTTCGAAAACTTGCTTTTAGGTCTTGTAAGCCCCTTAAGGCGAAAGCGCCAGGGTAGCCCGCGAAATTCAATTTTTTTGAGGTTTTTTGGAATTTGCTGGTCAGTATTAAGTTGTACGTTGATTAATATATGAATCGCGGCCGTAAGAAATATGTGTTTACAGAATTATAATCATTAAAGTCATCAACATAACTCTCTAAGACCACGTAAGTCCAAAGAATAACTGTTTCATGAAATCATCATTCTTTGGACTTACGTGGTCTTTGAGAGTTGTGTTGATGACTTTAATGATTATAATTCTGTAAACACATATTTCTTACGGCCGCGATTCATATATTAATCAACGTACAACTTAATACTGACCAGCAAATTGCAAAAAACGTAAGAAAATTTGAATTTCGCGGGCTACCTTAGCGCTTCCACCTCCACAGAAATAAATATCAATTATCATATTTTACCTGGTCTGATCAGTCTCTCTTACTACAAATCACTATCTACATTTGATCAGGTGAACCCCGCTGTTGACCGAAACTGGCTGGACAAAATATTCGGATCACCAAAAACCCCCAACCGTACCGGTACTACGAAATCGATTGACGAAGTGAGTTCAAGGGAGTACCTTTAAAATCGTATCTACCTATCAGGTCCTGTCGGGTCCTTTGCCACTTCCAGCATCATCCATTTATAGCTTCCTGTCTTTTCCTATTTTCTTCAAGCCCACGTACGCGCAGATATAAAAGTATCGCGGCGGGATTTTCAAACTCTTGGTGTTGAACCAAGCATTGGGAATCCACCGGAGTGGATTCCAGTCGCAGTGCCTCAAAAAAAGACACGCGAAAAAAAAATCACCGCAGGAAAATGCACCTGTGTAAACCTGGACTAAGCTCTGGTGAAACTGAGGCGAATCTCGGCGAAGACGTAATTCAGTCGCAACGATTTTGTCAACTAGCTGGTATGGGGCTGTTTAAAAAGTCACGAAGAGTCGCATGACCTCCTAATCATTAAAAGAATCGAAATGCACAGTCGCACCCTGCGAAGGTCGTCGCTCCACCTAACCTGAGGGCGTCCTACCTTACAATACGTGCCACGTAAGAAGAGACTTGACACACCACGTGGTCTGACATGCGCAGAACACGATTTTAGGTATCTTTAGCGGTATGAGGTCTGAGTGCGGGACGGGACCGGACGTCATAGGGGCGGCGGAAAGAGGCGGGGGAGGCGGGGTCAAGTCTCTTCTTACGTGGCACGCACTGTACGTTTGCCGATTCGCGGTCTCCACTCAAGAACTCATTTACCCCACGGTCAGCGATTCTATGGCTAATATGGCCGGCCTATAACCACGTCGGGTAGTGAGCTTATTCTGTGAGCTATGTCGATAACTTTGGTTGTCTGCCGGATCACCTCATTCTGGTTTCTATCCCTCAGAGAGACCCCAGGCATAGCTCGTTCCATAGCTCGCTGAGCGACCTTGAATTTATGGACGCTGTACCGTGAGTGTCCACATCTCGGCTCTGTTAGTCATGTTGAAGTTGAGATCGAGTTTGGCTGTAGTCGGGTGAATAAGATCGCTATCAAGATTTTAAAACATCGTTTAGTATTATTATTTTATCTCTTTTATAGGCCTTTATCTATTTTATGCATATGGTGCTACAAAATGAACAATTACTTCTAATAAACTAGTTGACCCGGCGAACTTCGTACCGTTCCCGCCAGCCGGTCTGCCCCCGCTTTTTAAATCTCTGATATCTTCTAAGATATTCATTTTAATGATAATAATATGCTGTAAAGGGCAATTTTGATCTCCATGAAATGCACAACGTACCGTAGAATCACATTACTTTAGCCCTGGGGAGTAACTTTGGCCCTAACTTGGAAAAAGATTAAACTTCCCGCCACACTGTTATATTGTCAATTTTTGCAAAAATTCACACTATATTCGGTAGATGGCAATGTAGGCTCGTCGGTAAAACAGTCATTCATTCTCTAAAGTAACGCGCTTATTGGCTAATGGCGCAGGTTTCGACTTGTCGGTTTTTTACCAAATTGTTACTGTGCAAACTTTCTTCTGGAGCGGATTAATTAGGTAAGTTTGTGACCTAAATTATTTTTCATAGTTTTATCTTGAAAAATTTAATATAGTTTGATTTTTCCGACATAAAATGGTGTTTTCTTTCCTATAGAATTTCGTTTTATTGATATATTTACTCCATATTTGAGAAAACTAGCGATTGGGAAACAAAAAAAATCAGTGGGTCGAAGTATACACGTCCAAAGTAAAACATTGGCCCAAATTTTGACAAAAAAAAAATGTACTAAAACACTGCAACATTTTTCCTTTTTTCACTTATAACGTTTACTTATATCCTCTTTTATATACCGATTTCATCAAAATAGATTAAGAGCTGATTAGACCAGAAACATGGAGCGAAAAAGAAAAAAAAATCAAAATTTGGAACAAAGTAATGCGATTTTACCGGTATTTAATGTATTTAATTGGATAAGGAATAAAACTGTATTGTTTCAAATAGCTCGGTAAATAACTAGTGACCGACCGAAAGTTCGGTTTCGGTTTCGGTTTCGGCCAGTTTCGGCCAAGGAATCTAGTTTCGGCCTTAGTTTCGGTTTCGGCCAGAAAATGGCCGAAACTTTCGGCCGCGCCGAAACTCGAGTGTTCATGAATTATCGTGCATCGTTCGGCGAACTTCGCGGCTAGCTCGTGCTCGCTCGTCGCATCGCCGGCCCATTTCGCCGCCATCCATCGTTAATCGCATGGAGTTGAGGTTGTGTTTTGCACATAAATGATTAGGTAAGTATTCAACTGTCTGTATGTATAATATACATTGTATATTCAAATAAATGTGTAAAAAACACACCAGATTTTTGTATACGATAGAAATTTTAAATATGTTTAAGTAAGTTTCGGTTTCGGTTTCGGTTTCGGCCGAAACTAAGAGCAAGGCCGAAAGTTCAGTTTTGGTTTCGGTTTCGGCTGAAAAACCTGTTTCGGTCGGACACTATAAATAACCCATATTTTTGTTGTAAACTGTAAAAGATAAAAATGGTTACTGTGGGTTATCCTTAGGAGATAAACATTTTATTATACCACAGCGGACTTTTTTATCGATATTTTTAAGATATACAATTCCGGAATCGCGTTTGCAATGTAATGTAAGCACACAAAAATATGTTTGTTACGACATCACATTACAAATATTTGAATTTCTCGGCTTTTCTCTGCTATAATAAGTATATATTATACACATAAACCTTCCTCTTGAATCACTCTATCTATTGCTGAAAACTGCATTAAAATCCGTTGCGGAGTTTAAAACATCTAAGTTACTAAGCGGGAGCGACTTTGTTTTATACTATGTAAAGAAGATTATGTGTTCATATTTAGAACACAATTCAATGAGTTAATTACTTTATGAATAAAGAAATCAGTTTATAAGTACCTACCTATTTAATGAGTTTTTAACTTATAATAATAACCTCCCGACCGATTTTGGTCACGGGTGGCCAATTTCAACGGAGATTAGCCATGTGTGGTATATTAGAGGTAGTGTGACGAAATTTTTAATGGAGAAAGGAATTTCTTGATTACTTTTTATAATGATTAGGAATTAGAAAAATATGACAGACTTCTTGTGTATAACATAAATACTTCATAATTAAATTGTAATTATAAGTAGTTAATCAATCTTTTTATTGACATTGATTATTTTTATTAATATGCATCATTATCTTAGCATCTCTGTGTATTTAGTATTTTGTACTGTTGCATGCCTTCTGGTTACATATGGCTGTGGCTAATTATATTTTTTACTAGCTTCTGCCCGCGACTTCGTCCGCGTGAAATTTCTTGTTACTCCGACCCACCCCGTCGCATCGCATCGCCTGCCCGCGCTATTACTTCGTTTTGCTTAACGTTCTTTCTAACTTTTTTTCTTTTTGCTCGGCTCCTAAAGATCATAGCGTGATGTTAAATAGCCTATAGCCTTCCTCAAGAATTGGGCTATCAAAGGCAAAAAGAATTTTTCGAATCCGACTGGTAGTTCCAGAGATTAGCGCGTTCAACCAAACAAACAAACAAACTCTTCAGCTTTATAATATCAGCCGGTCGATTCTGTAAAAATCTCACCGTGAAAACTTAGGTGAAGTGAGTTTGTTTTTGCTAGGAATTGACACTATTGACAGTTCGCTCCACGCTCACTTCACTTAAGTTTTCACGGTGAGATGGTTACAGAATCGCACTGCAGTATAGATGTCACCGTGTTTTGTACCAATATTTGCAAAATAAATATCTTATCTTACGCAGGATATATTATTACAGTGCACAAGTGTGTGCGTAAACACAGGTACACTCTCTGTTCCTTTACTCTCATAGTCCGATGGAACGGCAATCCGACACGACCGGAGAGAGAACAGGCGTAGGACCAACGGCTTTACAGTGCGTGCCACGTAAGAAGAGACTTGACCCCGCCTCCCCGCCTCTTTCCGCCGCCCCGATGACGCCCGGTCCCCGTCCCGCACCGGCAGGGATTGAAAAGGTTCCTAAAATACCGGTAAAGTACCGGTATTTAGTGGTTCCGGTTGCTAGAACCCGAACCGGAACCGGAACCTAAATTAGAACCTTTATTTTACCGGTTCTTTAGCGGTACGAGTACGAGACCGAACGAGTTCATACGATGCCGCTCAGCGCAGGACAATAGCGGCAAGATAGGAGATTTTGTAAGAGGAGAGAGGGGTACATTGCATTTGTAGATCATTCGCATCATTCGTTGCATGAACAATGCGTGCGCCCTATATTTGTTTCATTGTTTGATTTATATTATACATTCGTGTACTTGTCTGTTGTACAATGACCTCTTAAGAGGTTGTTGGTGTTTTTCCATTAACCCTGTATATTCAATAAATAAAGGAGATGATAATATCTAAGTGAATACACTACGATTAAACTTACCTTTGTCCATTTTATATTAATTTATTAACAGTAACTGTAGATTATATAAACAACTAATAATAATTACTGTCAATATTTGCTGACACTGTACAGTACAGACTTCTACTCACCAATA
Source organism: Luperina testacea (assembly GCA_927399505.1). NCBI lineage: Eukaryota > Metazoa > Arthropoda > Insecta > Lepidoptera > Noctuidae > Luperina > Luperina testacea. The sequence continues at coordinate 1,292,142 of OV656785.1, read as the reverse complement.
ATTCGAAGGCTAACTGAAAGAAAAGATACGCTAGCCACGCGTCAAACATTATCCCTTCTTTCTTAGAGAACCTTTAAATCGGATGATACGGAACCGGTATATTGGAACCTTTATTTGGAACCGGTACTATGGAACCAGAACCAAACCGGAACCTTAACCGGAACCGTACCGAAAAGAAGAACCTTTTTAAGAACCGAAATGAAGAACCAGAACCCAAATTCGTACCGGTTTTCAATCCCTGCGCACCGGGCGTCATCGGGGCGGCGGAAAGAGGCGGGGGTGGCGGGGTCAAGTCTCTTCTTACGTGGCACGAACTGTACGTGCTTTCCAAGGCACGAACTTCCAAACTACGGACTGTTAAAGTGCGTTTCACGAAAGGATTCCCTTCGCCGTAATGTTGGCACCATTGCTTTTCATTGAAGGTAAAACAATTCTTCAATGAAAAGCAATGGTGCCAACATTATGGCGAAGGGAATTCTTTCGTGAAACGCACTTTACTAAGAAATTCCTAATTAAAAACTCAATGACACTTTTGCGGACCTGGGAATCTCAACCAGGACCCCACGCTCAGCATTCGCGCTTGCAACCACGAGACTAACGAAGCAGTTAGTATAGTTATAGTAAACTTATAACATTTAATGGGCCATGTTTCAATAAAGTTTGTAGCGGTATCTACAACGCCACATGCAAACAACGCGTCATACTGACGTCCCGCAAAATCCTGCATCGCGCAAGCAGAGTTTACCGCGCAACTAGCATAGATACAACGGCCCGACATGAATCAACGGGCAGTTGCCCGCCAGACACAACACCCGTCTGGTCGGAGGATCCTCCCTTTTCTATAGAGTATGAGTGAACTTTACACTCTGTTCCTCATACCTCTATAAGTTCTTAGAGGGCGCCTTTTCGCTAAGTGACAACAGCCGTATGGATCGAGTCGATTCAAGATTAACCTAAATTTGCCCCGTTTGGTTCATGGATTGGCGACTATCCATTACATACCGAGACTCCTCCGTGGCTCGGAAAGCACGTTAAGCCTGCCGGGTCAGCGGGATTGTCTGAAAGGGTTACCGCTAGCCCGGAACATAAAGGGCTAAGGAAGGAACACGGGTGGGTTTTAGTCAGTAAGAGTCTGACACTCCCTTCCGCTCCACCCAGAGCGGGAGGTGTCATTAGATGATTTCCCATCCTGAAAAAAAAAAGGCATTGGGCCCGCGTATCATTCGTGGATCTTTGACAGTCGTTACGGGTAGTCAGAAGCCCGAAAGTCTGACAACCAGTCTTACCAAGGGGTATCGCGTAATCCAAAAACTGGGTTGTGAACGTCAGATAGGCAGTCGCTCCATGTAAAATACTGGTATTCAGCAGCAGCTGCTTCCGGAGAAGCTGACCCTAACATAGTTGGTAAAAGGCTAGGCAGTTGCCAAGATCATGGAGCAGCTGATTGTTTTCGCATTAGTAGCTACAGTACCCGGCGATAAATATTGCACATCGACCTTTGGAAAGAGACAATCGGCTAATTTCGGCTTCGTAGAGCGTTATCTCTGTCGCATGAAATACAAACAGTCCGGTATCTATTAGGAGCTGTTAAAACAATTATGATTTGCTTCTTTTGATAATTATTTTTATTCTTTGTATAAAATCGATAGGATCGAATAGGTCGATGTGCAATATTTATCGCCGGGTATTGTACTTACTTGCTGACCGGTCAATATACATACCAGGGCATCAGATATCCTCATACAGGGCCGCAGGGTGACAGGGAAATCGACGAGCAAACTGTAATCGGTCGCGTAGAAATTTTTCGTCGGTGATCAAAAAAAGAACCGGCCAAGTGCGAGTCGGACTCGCGCACCGAGGGTTCCGTACAAACCTGCAAGGTTTACAAAGTTCGTTCATTACGACAATCGAGTCATAACTATGGTATTATTATTATTATAATTTTTTTTTTTTTTGCGTTTTTGCGTTGACTTAGAATTTTTTTTTTTCACGGGTTAAAGGCAATTAGATCTAAGTATTTGATATGAATTTCAACTTGATAGCTCTACGCGTTCATGAGGAAAAAAGTAATAAGTTTATATTTATTAAAAAATAAATATATATTTTGTAATGTAACTAAAAATTTAAGGTTTTCGGAATTTTTCCTTTATGTGTGCTATAAAACGTTGCTTCATGCCAAATTTCAAGATTCTAGGTCGACTGGAAGTACCCTTTAGGTTTTGATTCCCTTGCGAGTACTTGCGAGTTTCAAAATATGCAGCTTAAATTGCTGTTTCTTTTGATTGCGTTGACATAGAAGTTTGATTTTGTTACAGCTTAAAGGTATTATAGACCTGAGTATTTGGTATGAATTTCAATTTAATACCTCTACGCGTTTATGAGGAAATGGGTAGTAAGTTTAAAATTATTAAAAAAAAATATATTATGTGATGTAACTAAAAATTTATGGTTTTCGTAATTTTTCCTTTATCTATGCTATAAGACGTTGCTTCGTACCAAATTTCAAGATTCTGAGTTCACGGGAAGCACCCTGTAGGTTTTGATTCCCTTGCAAGTGTCGAAAATTTGCGGCATAAACGGCTGTATCTTTTGATTGCGTTGGCTTAGAATTTTGATTTTTTCACAGCTTCAAGGGACAGTAGACCTGAGTAATTGATATAAATTTCAGCTTCATACCCCCACGCGTTCCTGAGAAAAAGGGTCTTGACAGACGGACGGACAGACGGACAACAAAGTGATCCTATAAGGGTTCCGTTTTTTCCTTTTGAGGTACGGAACCCTAAAAATCAGCTGTTTCATACAAACGGAATACCAAAATAATTTGTAAATCAAACATATTCCTAAGGTAGTGTGTTATTTATTCCGATTGGATTACATAATATCTAGGTTCCCAAATATATAGGTATTTTGAAAGGACTGTTATAAAGACGAGATATGAGGAATTTCAAATTTCTATAGGAAACTTATTTTTCTCATAACTCGTTTTTAAATCAGTGTCCATTCAAAATATATATTTGGGAACATAGATATTCTGTAATCCAATCGCAATAAATACACACCACACCACATTAAGAATATGTTTGATTTACAAATTATTTTGGCATTACTTTTGTATGAACTACGAGTATGCATGCTCCGCCGCCGGCCCCTTAATCGACGAAAAATTTTAATGCAGGGGGTTCAGAATTGATCCTGCCTCCCTGCATAGTTTGAGCCGGTAAAAGAAGTGATAATCATAAACAATTAATCAGGATTCTCGACACACAAGAAACGGAAAGGTCGGTGGTCTTCCAACAACCAAGCCCTCACTCCTACAGAGTGAAGTTTTTGGTACTCCACCAACACCTAACACCTCTTCGAGACAACGGCGCGGAGTAGCGAGTTTAAAGGGAGATTCTCAAAGCACGAGAAGCCAGAAGGTCGAAGGTGTCCCTACTATCAAACCTTCAGTCCTGGCTGAAGTCTTTGGCACTCCACCAACAGAAAACTCTTCAAGACAAAGGTTTGAAGACGCGAGCCCAAAGAGAGATCCTCAAGGCACGAGAGACGTGAAAGTTGAAGGTGTCTCTACTATCAAACCTTCACTTCTGACGGAGACACCACCTAAATCTTCGACACAGCCACACAAAGATGACAGTTTAAATGGTGTTCCTCAAGGCACGAGAAACAACAAAGTCGCAGGTCCTACAATTGCGCCCTCAGTCCTAATAGACATTTTTGGGACTCCAGCAGCTTTTAATTCTTCGAAAGCACGATATGAAGAAGTGAGTTAAAGGGGTTTGAGCATTCAATTTAGGAGGAATGATACATTTTGGCGCATGGAAACGTTGCACGTTGGGACGTTCCAAATATGGCCTTTGAAAATCGGGTTCCATATTCGTGGGTTGTCATTTGAATGGGTAATGCATCGACAAGCTAAAATGGATATTATATTAAATTTGCAACCCTGCATTTACACCAAGGTATAAAACATTGTGTCTACTAGTATCATTTAACACACCTAAAATAATTGCGACAATTCTAGTAGCTACTTATAAACATCAAATTCGCACAACACGTATTCGATTGCATGAAACTGACGGGTGTTAAGAACACATTATCTCGGTCGCTCGCACTAGTAGTACTAGTAGTACGCGTAGTAGTATAATAAAACTTGTCAAAAATGTCAAAACAGCAAACAGAATAGGTATAGGTCGACCAGAATATCATGTCAAAAAAAAACATTGTGATTTTCATATGGCAATGTTAATCCATATGAAAATCACTATTTATTTTTTAAGCCATGAGATTCTAAAAATGGCTGACATCATTTTCGTTGAAATCATTATAAATGACTTTTATTACTCGCCCTCTGGGTTAGTTTAGTCGTAAGAACTAACCAAGTTGCATATATGCGCTCACCGTACCTACCTAGGAAAAAGTGTGAGAAAAGTGAGCTACATCCCTTAAGGAACGAAAGATACGATTTTCAGTATGAGTGAGCGGATCATACTATTTTAATGTTGACAATTAGTCAATGAAACAGAAACGTGGTCCTCATCGTGGCATCTTTTGACGCGATCGAGCGAATCTACCGATGCAAATCCTTGGGTAACTTGTAAAGATAGTTCAACTCATCTGTGCGCGCGGCGCTGTGTGGGTAAAGCGATAAAAACACGTTCTGCTCGGACGACGACTGCCGCGTCACTAGAGAAAAAAAAAATCGGTTGTTTCCTACATCTATGTTCGTATAGGTAACTCGTCAAAATGTAGGGAACAGTTGTTTTATTTTTCGCGATTTCAGGTTTGGTCCCATAGTAAAAGTTGTTCATAATGTTGAGTACAATGACCTCTTAAGAGGTTATTAATGTTTTACCAATAACCCTGTATAGGCGCGTCACTGCCACAGTGTCACACAAATTAAAGCTGTATAATAAGGGATTTTCTTTTTATTTATTTTTTAATTTTTCCTAGTCGCTGGATAGATGGCGCTGAACTTAGTTTATTACTGTAAGGAACGGAACATCACATCATTTTTGATTATTTCACTTGGGTGTAATTTTGAGATCGTAAAATGAAACGTACAGACGCCAGCACATCAAGTTACTACAATCTGTCAAATTTATTTAATAGATTTACAACTTTATCACTAAAGCATAAGGTTCAAAGTTGATTGGGGAAATCTGACAGTTTCGGGTAGGTTGATGTGCTGGCGTCTGTACATAAAAAAGTAATTAGCTAGTAACGTAGTCAGTTCAACGCCATCTACAGAGTTCTTAGAAACGTATATTTCGTCCCTTTATTGGTAAAACCGATTATCTACACTTTTTTTCAAAAATGAGTTATTTACACCAAGCTACTCAACTTTTTGAGCTCTATCTACAGATAAAACCGATTTTTCGATACGATGCATAGTTTCCGAGATAGATACGCCAAAAAACAATTATAATATAAGATTTTAGGTAACATCTGCATTCAATAACAGCTAAAGTCTTATACCTGTACGATTTTTTTGAAGCCTTGCAATCAAAACCACATTCAGTTTCATATCTTATTTTAGTTGCAATTTGCTTACACTCTGAACATACTGTAGCATTATAGTAATACAAATTAAAATACTTTAAATGGTTCTGGTTTTGCTGAATTATTGGAAAGTACTTAGAATCTTACACATTAAAAAGAAAGTAAATAGTTCTACTTGTTTTTAACAGAACATAATCCTTCGCACTTGTGCAGATTTTAATTCAATTAAAAGAGATTAAACAGCTTTATTTGTCTTTCCACAACATCAGAGATCGTATCGTCTAGATTTAAATACAAGTAAAAGCAACTTGAAACCTTACATTATGCAAATTGTATTCTTTGTACATACGTCACAAAATGCGAAGACGAAAATATGGAACCTGTGTCGGAGATGACATATCTTAGAATTTTTTCTACAGAATTTGATTTGGGATTTTTCATGCCGAAAAAAGACCAATGTCTTTTGTGCACTAGGTACAATCGCGCTAATCCAGAAGAATAAAATAAAATACAAGGAGAATATCAGACACACATTGATAGGAAGCAAACTTGTAATCAGGAAAAAGATAAAGATAAAAAGAGAGCTGAAGAAGAAACAAATTTTCTGTCTGCTACTTTCGATTTGCAGGCAAATCTATAATTGCCATGCACTGATGTTGGTCTCCTTTACTATACAAGAAAATTAACTTTATACAATTTAACGCTGTACGAAAGTGCGCCTCCTAACGAAGCTTATTGTTGTGTATGGTCCGAGACAAATGGTAAAAAGGGAAGTTCAGAAATCGGAACTATTTTGTGTCACTATTTAATGAAATCTGTATCAGAGGAAGTCAGTTTGTTCTCTGACACATGTGGAGGACAAAATAGGAATCAATCTCAGAACAATAACTACAAGAATCAATTCGTGGCTGCTATCCTATTGTGGGTAATTCAAAACAGCAACCATTTACAAATCATAGAACACAAGTTCTTAGAGTCAGATCACAGTTACATGGAAGCAGACTCAATGCACAGTGCGATTGAGTCTGCCAAGAAAAATGTTGATCTTTTTTCTGATGACTGACTGGATTAAAATTTTCAAACGTGCTAGATCAAAAAAAAAATTACAGGAAAGACACAAAGACTATAACAAAAAATTGTTATCAAGTCAAGCAATTTAAATACAACGAGCTTAAAGACTTGAAAAAATTGGCTAATACTAAAAAATGGCTAAATTTTGAATAGAACCAAAAACATATGGACAGCAAGTGAAATGGTTAAAAATAAAACGGATGAAGTACATAAAAGGATACAAAAAAATATACTATAACTATGTCATGTCAAATTCATTTATGGCAATGGATGTAACTGTTTCAGACACAAAATAAGATTAATATAAATACAGCATCGACATCTTCAGCACGTGGACACCACAGCTATGCAACAAGAAACAAAGCAAAGCGATTGGCAGCAGAACAGGTAATTGAACTACCAACTACCTCGGAACTGCAGTTCCCACCGCTAGAATAATTGTATGATGGACCTCTTCCAATAACGGAAGCTAAGGAAAAAGATCTCATTAATCTATGTGAGAAGGGGTTTATACCAGAAGAGTACCATGGATGGTACAGAAGTTTGCTTGTAGATAGGGATCGCATTGAACGCGTCCCTGATGTGGCCGCCTCTGAAGAGTCAGAATCTGAGTCATCTGTGGTCTGCTTCCATGTAACTGTGACCTGACTCTAAGAACTTGTGTTCTATGATTTGTAAATGGTTGCTGTTTTGAATTAACCACAATAGGATAGCAGCCACGAATTGATTCCTATTTGGTCCTCCACATGTGTCAGAGAACAAACAGACTTCCGAGACTTCCTCTGATACAGATTTCATTAAATAGTGACACAAAATAGTTCCGATTTCTGAACTTCCCTTTTTACCATTTGTCTCGGACCATACAAAACAATAAGCTTCGTTAGGAGGCGCACTTTCGAACAGCGTTAAATTGTATAAAGTTAATTTTCTTGTATAGTAAAGGAGACCAACATCAGTGCATGGCAATTGTAGAATTGCCTGCAAATCGAAAGTAGCAGACAGAAAATTTGTTTCTTCTTCAGCTCTCTTTTTATCTTTATCTTTTTCCTGATTACAAGTTTCTCATCAGCTGATGAAGGAAAGATACATTATTTTAGTTTTTCTATCTAAAACATGAATTAATTTCATGGTTTCACAAATTGTTTTCTTTAAGTAGTTAGAAAATCTAAATTAATTCATTTTTTCACAAATTGTTTTGTATACTTAGATAAAAATAAAAAGTTACTAATAAAGTTGATTATTTCCTAATATATAATTCTTATTATTATCCTACTTTATTCAGTTTTTACTTTCATGTACTTAAGTAATGATTTTTTGGTATTTTTATAATTATAAAAATAGACCAGGCTTGCTGTAGTTCGTTGTATGAACATTTTGCAGATAGTCTACCACAATTCTTAATTTTACTCAAGCAAAACCAATTATCATTTTTTTAATTTCAATTTGTAGAATGTTTAAGAGTGTTATTTTTACACTTGTTTTTGGTACCTTATTACTTTCTTCGAAAGGTTACGGTGAAGCTATAAGATAAGCTCCAAGTGATTTAATTAATGATATATATGCTTATGTCGTCATTCAGGAAAAACCAACTAAATGACCTCCCTGAAGATAGTGTTTGGCATTTTTTCAAGCATTATCAATGAAGTACTTCTATTTTTATGATTTACAAACATACTTTATTAATTTTTTCATTATAATTACATGACTGCAGGTAAGATATATGTAATTTAGTTACATAATTATTTTGTCAAACTTTTAAATCATTATTGCCACAAGTTTAGTTTTCGGTAGATAATCGGTTTTACCAATAAAGGGACGATATAAGATTTTAGGTAACATCTGCATTCAATAACAGCTAAAGTCTTATACCTGTACGATTTTTTTGAAGCCTTGCAATCAAAACCACATTCAGTTTCATATCTTATTTTAGTTGCAATTTGCTTACACTCTGAACATACTGTAGCATTATAGTAATACAAATTAAAATACTTTAAATGGTTCTGGTTTTGCTGAATTATTGGAAAGTACTTAGAATCTTACACATTAAAAAGAAAGTAAATAGTTCTACTTGTTTTTAACAGAACATAATCCTTCGCACTTGTGCAGATTTTAATTCAATTAAAAGAGATTAAACAGCTTTATTTGTCTTTCCACAACATCAGAGATCGTATCGTCTAGATTTAAATACAAGTAAAAGCAACTTGAAACCTTACATTATGCAAATTGTATTCTTTGTACATACGTCACAAAATGCGAAGACGAAAATATGGAACCTGTGTCGGAGATGACATATCTTAGAATTTTTTCTACAGAATTTGATTTGGGATTTTTCATGCCGAAAAAAGACCAATGTCTTTTGTGCACTAGGTACAATCGCGCTAATCCAGAAGAATAAAATAAAATACAAGGAGAATATCAGACACACATTGATAGGAAGCAAACTTGTAATCAGGAAAAAGATAAAGATAAAAAGAGAGCTGAAGAAGAAACAAATTTTCTGTCTGCTACTTTCGATTTGCAGGCAAATCTATAATTGCCATGCACTGATGTTGGTCTCCTTTACTATACAAGAAAATTAACTTTATACAATTTAACGCTGTACGAAAGTGCGCCTCCTAACGAAGCTTATTGTTGTGTATGGTCCGAGACAAATGGTAAAAAGGGAAGTTCAGAAATCGGAACTATTTTGTGTCACTATTTAATGAAATCTGTATCAGAGGAAGTCAGTTTGTTCTCTGACACATGTGGAGGACAAAATAGGAATCAATCTCAGAACAATAACTACAAGAATCAATTCGTGGCTGCTATCCTATTGTGGGTAATTCAAAACAGCAACCATTTACAAATCATAGAACACAAGTTCTTAGAGTCAGATCACAGTTACATGGAAGCAGACTCAATGCACAGTGCGATTGAGTCTGCCAAGAAAAATGTTGATCTTTTTTCTGATGACTGACTGGATTAAAATTTTCAAACGTGCTAGATCAAAAAAAAAATTACAGGAAAGACACAAAGACTATAACAAAAAATTGTTATCAAGTCAAGCAATTTAAATACAACGAGCTTAAAGACTTGAAAAAATTGGCTAATACTAAAAAATGGCTAAATTTTGAATAGAACCAAAAACATATGGACAGCAAGTGAAATGGTTAAAAATAAAACGGATGAAGTACATAAAAGGATACAAAAAAATATACTATAACTATGTCATGTCAAATTCATTTATGGCAATGGATGTAACTGTTTCAGACACAAAATAAGATTAATATAAATACAGCATCGACATCTTCAGCACGTGGACACCACAGCTATGCAACAAGAAACAAAGCAAAGCGATTGGCAGCAGAACAGGTAATTGAACTACCAACTACCTCGGAACTGCAGTTCCCACCGCTAGAACAATTGTATGATGGACCTCTTCCAATAACGGAAGCTAAGGAAAAAGATCTCATTAATCTATGTGAGAAGGGGTTTATACCAGAAGAGTACCATGGATGGTACAGAAGTTTGCTTGTAGATAGGGATCGCATTGAACGCGTCCCTGATGTGGCCGCCTCTGAAGAGTCAGAATCTGAGTCATCTGTGGTCTGCTTCCATGTAACTGTGACCTGACTCTAAGAACTTGTGTTCTATGATTTGTAAATGGTTGCTGTTTTGAATTAACCACAATAGGATAGCAGCCACGAATTGATTCCTATTTGGTCCTCCACATGTGTCAGAGAACAAACAGACTTCCGAGACTTCCTCTGATACAGATTTCATTAAATAGTGACACAAAATAGTTCCGATTTCTGAACTTCCCTTTTTACCATTTGTCTCGGACCATACAAAACAATAAGCTTCGTTAGGAGGCGCACTTTCGAACAGCGTTAAATTGTATAAAGTTAATTTTCTTGTATAGTAAAGGAGACCAACATCAGTGCATGGCAATTGTAGAATTGCCTGCAAATCGAAAGTAGCAGACAGAAAATTTGTTTCTTCTTCAGCTCTCTTTTTATCTTTATCTTTTTCCTGATTACAAGTTTCTCATCAGCTGATGAAGGAAAGATACATTATTTTAGTTTTTCTATCTAAAACATGAATTAATTTCATGGTTTCACAAATTGTTTTCTTTAAGTAGTTAGAAAATCTAAATTAATTCATTTTTTCACAAATTGTTTTGTATACTTAGATAAAAATAAAAAGTTACTAATAAAGTTGATTATTTCCTAATATATAATTCTTATTATTATCCTACTTTATTCAGTTTTTACTTTCATGTACTTAAGTAATGATTTTTTGGTATTTTTATAATTATAAAAATAGACCAGGCTTGCTGTAGTTCGTTGTATGAACATTTTGCAGATAGTCTACCACAATTCTTAATTTTACTCAAGCAAAACCAATTATCATTTTTTTAATTTCAATTTGTAGAATGTTTAAGAGTGTTATTTTTACACTTGTTTTTGGTACCTTATTACTTTCTTCGAAAGGTTACGGTGAAGCTATAAGATAAGCTCCAAGTGATTTAATTAATGATATATATGCTTATGTCGTCATTCAGGAAAAACCAACTAAATGACCTCCCTGAAGATAGTGTTTGGCATTTTTTCAAGCATTATCAATGAAGTACTTCTATTTTTATGATTTACAAACATACTTTATTAATTTTTTCATTATAATTACATGACTGCAGGTAAGATATATGTAATTTAGTTACATAATTATTTTGTCAAACTTTTAAATCATTATTGCCACAAGTTTAGTTTTCGGTAGATAATCGGTTTTACCAATAAAGGGACGATTTCTTTTTTAATACTCAAAAAAAACCTCTCACTACAAGCGCACGCACACATGGCGCCGCGCGCAGTATATTGGACTGTTATGTATTCTGTAGCTAAACTACAGGAAAGATTTTGTCCAGGCAGAGAGTTAACTTAGTCACTTGATGTAGTAAATGAAAGGTATTCGCAATATTCTAGATTTTTCATTTAGGTCTTGCATTATTAATTTTAGACATTGAATTTTTTGTGTTTACCTAGACACTACTTTTACTATAAAGAAAGTCGAACTCTAGATTAAAAGATCTATGGTGCGTATTTCTGAAGTACGGCACACAAGTCCACAGGAGAGATAATCGGTGTTGAAACCGTCATGTCCTTTTTGTGGAACAAATATTGTCTTTCGCCAATCATACTGAATACAACATCTAAGGCAGGGTTTTATCGAACTCAAGGCATTTACCTGCCTACGTTTTTTTTTATGTACAATTTATAGGGTCAATTTAAATTACCTAGCGAAACTCCGCAGACGTTATGGGTATCCATAACTAAACACAATAAAATGGAAATAAAAAGGATTTGATGATTTTTTGTTTGGGGTCGACGACCGCTGGTAGTGTAGTTACTTAAGGGGGAAGCGCTAAGGTAGCCCGCGAAATTCAAATTTTCTTACGTTTTTTGCAATTTGCTGGTCAGTATTAAGTTGTACGTTGAGTAATATATGAATCGCGGCCGTAAGAAATATGTGTTTACAGAATTATAATCATTAAAGTCATTAACACAACTCTCTAAGACCACGTAAGTCCTAAGAATGATGATTTCATGAAACAGTTATTCTTTGGACTTACGTGGTCTTAGAGAGTTGTGTTGATGACTTTAATGATTATAATTCTGTAAACAGATATTTCTTACGGCCGCGATTCATATATTAATCAACGTACAACTTAATACTGACCAGCAAATTCTCAAAAACCTAAAAAAAATTGAATTTCGCGGGCTACCCTGGCGCTTTCGCCTTAAAGTAAGAGTTGAGAAAATAATTTTATTTTTGTTTTTTCGTGTTACCCTTCACATCTGTGAATTTACAGAAAAAAACTGATATTTCAAGTGATTAAACTAACAGTTGTCGTTGACCCCAAAAATTAAATTCATCAAAGTAATTTATTTTTTGTTTTATCATATCATGTTTCGATATTGATACCGAAGTTTTGCTAATTTAAATTGACCCTGCATAAGCATCGAAAGGTGAACCCTTTTGTGGACCTCTTTTGATCCTATGAAGCTATTCATGGCATGATTTATGTATGGCCATGTCATCTAAGAACGGATTTGGGCTTTTGTGGTTTCAAAGCATTTTCCATGGATATATGGAACCTACATAAATATGAATGCGAGAATCATTTACATATACCTATGACATCAAGGCAGTTTTTGGCTTTCATGGGTATCAAAAAACATCTTTTGCATGGATGGGTAGCCACGTGTTGGTCTGCTCACCGTGAAAACTTTTGTGAAGTGAGCTCTTAATAAGCTTCTGCTTGAGTAGTGTAGTTTTCAATATTTTTGTTGGTATATTTGGCATTTTGGCGTGTGCTAGCTGCCTTTGGGCAAATAAAATTTAACAGACAGCTGTGCTGCTGGGGAGTTTGTTGCGCCACTTCTTCCCAGATAAAGCACTAGAAAGTGGTGTGAAGGGCGGGCGTTTTGGGCGACTGTCTTATGTGATTACGAAGTTCAGAAATAGCTGATTTTCAGAGTTTGAATGACTCTTGTTTTTGAGCATCAGATAGAATGACAGCTCACGTCAATCTCACTTTACCAAAGTTTTCACGCGGTGAGATGTTTTCAGAAAAGACGGTTGATCCATTCTGTGGAAATGAACTTTTTTAAACCATACATGCCATTGGGAGTTTGAAATGTTAAAATAAATCTGCGAATGCATGAATCATCTTACAAACCTACAGTGCGTGGTCGTTGATAGATCAGCGAGTTTTGGGAAAACTTCGGCTTTACACAGGATTAAATTAAATTAGTTAGCGGAACTCCACAGACTAGGTATAGAGACACTTAAACATAATAAAACAAAAAACACATAAAATGAACTTTAAATATATTTTGAAACAAAAAAAAAATGATTTTATAAGCTCACAATCATTTCAGCCGAAAGACGTCCTCTGCTGGACATGGCCTCTCTCCCAAACACCGCTATTTCCGCCGGTTCTGTGCTTCGTGAATCCAGCGTATTCATAAGGACATCGGTCCACCTTATGAAAACCCTGTCAACATCCAACTAAGCTCAAATTTAAACCAAAAAAAACCGCGGTCGTTAATCAAAAAAATTGACAACTTTTTTTTTTTTTTCATATTTTGACATCAAGTCTATGGAGTTCCGCTTGCTAATTTAATTTAGGTTTGTAGAGCCTCTGTCTGTGTGGGTCTCTGCCTAGACCTCGACGCGTCATATCAACGCCGTAGCACTGTACATTCACTTCAAATACTAATATATTTTTAAAACCTTTCCAGATCACCGTAAAGCCCACAGAAGGGACATCTATGTTCGTCGATAGAGAGGGCCAGCCCTGTCAATGTGTGCCATACTACCTTTGCGATGCCAACAACGTGGGCGTTGACGTCAACAACGCTAGCGTTACTGGATATGGCACTCTAGATATCAGGTAAGGACATATAGAGGTACTAGCTGTTGCTCGCGACTTCGTCTGTGATCCAGGATGAAAAGTAACCTATGTCCTTTCCCAGGTAATGGTCTACCCATGTGCCAAATTTCATCCAAATCCGTTCAGCCGTTTTAGCGTGAAAGGGTAAAAAACAAACTTACTTTCGCATTTATAACACTAGCTTCCGCCCGCGGCTTCGCCCGCAAGGTATGTCGATAAAAAATATCCTATGTCCTTCCCCATGATGCAATCTATCTCTCTGCCAAATTTTATCGAAATCCGTTCAGCGGTTTAGGCGTGAAAAGGTAACATACAGACAGACAGTCACTTTCGAATTTATATTAATATGAATGAGGAATAGGGTGAAAGATCACTCCTCCATAAAAAAAGGGAGGATTCTTCGAATGGTGTCGTGTCTCGGCTACTGCCCGACGATTGATGTCAGGATGTTGTATTTAGACAAGTTGCGCGGTAAACTTTACTTGCGCGATGCAGGATTTTGTATTATAAAATACCCCCGCGATATTTCTACGTTCATACGATGGTAAAATTTTATCCCCAGGTTCGGAGATGACGACAATACTATCGACCGTCAATGTCAGGAGAGCGTAGAAGTGTGCTGTGTCATCCCCAAGGACCCTTCAGAGGTGAAGCCACCGAAGCCACTGCCTAAGCCTGACCCCGCCAAGGTCAAGGGCTGCGGGTACCGCAACCCTCAGGGTTTGGGAGTCACTATTACTGGTGGAACTGTGAGTATTTAACCTTTGTTTCTTTTTTTGTGAGGATCGAGGCTAGCTTTTTTTTTTTAATCGTTGCCCCACACCAGGAATTACTCCTGTATCGTGGGTGCGTTTACAAACATTTAAATTCACATACACAAACAGCCAGACCCGCAACAACTACCTGTAGGCAATACAAATATTTGTTCCGTGCGGGAATCGAACCCGCGACACGCAGCGCAGCAGTCGATCGCTCAGCCACTGCGCCAACCGTGTCGTCAGAGACCTTTGGTAGAGACATTTGACCAGATACCACAGATATACTCGTAGATAGATCTAGACAACGCAAATATCACGATCTCTATGAAAACCAAGCGTGCCATTTTTTGACTACCTACTATGACGTCACGAGCACTATTCAGTGATGGAAAAATCAAATCGATTCAAAGACGCCGCCGCGTGCGGCACCCGTCTCGCCCCACCCCCGCCCAAGTAACACAAAATCGATATAATGGAAAAAGTGATGACCAGAAAATTTCTTCTAGCTTCGTTATAGAATTTGAAGGGTTTTAGCAATGTCTTGCTTCTGTATAACAGCATTTTATTAACTTTGTAGTTCCTAAAGCTATATAATCCTCTTTTTCAATCTTTTGTGCAGCTAAAGGTTTTATTTTAGACATAATTTATGTCTCTATACAGCTTCTAATACAGCTGTAAGCATTATACAAAAGTGTAGGCCGTATGTAAGCATTAATTACGGCTTAGGCTATTAAAAAGCATTTTAAAATTCTTTAAAACTGCTCTATGTTTTATAACGACCTTTCGCATGGGTCACAACTGTTTAACGGTGTACATTGGTGCTGTTTTAATGCCAGCTTTTTAAAAGCATTTCATCATAATATTATATAGCCTTTATCTATACAAACGTATAATGACAAGAATTTTAACAAGCAATAAGTCGTATACCGTCGTATCCGCATGCCTAAAGTTTTTAATTATGCTTACGCCATTTTGCTTTTTGTATCGATAATATTTAAAATTTAATTTTATGGTAAATAGTCCTTTAGAAAGGACTTCAACCTATGGTATTGACCGGTCGGTACAATACAGGTATCATAATGACTAAAACTAAAGATTTCTTCATAAGAGCATATTTTTTTTTACAATTCCACATATTTTTATAATATTTTTGTAATAAATAGCTCTTTAATTTGAAGGCGCATGAAATATTTGATTCAAATATATATATACTTTCACAGTAAACTGATACTCGCAACCTTAATTCACTCATAGAGAACAAAAACAAGAGTTTAAACTTGCCTTGTAGCACTTATATTTTTTTGTTGAAAGTATCCATGTTCTTTTTACACAAGAAAACACAGAAATTAAAAATAATATTTGAAAATGTTTTTATTTTGCCTTTGTAATGGTACAAGCTGTATAAGAGCCGCATTTAACATATGCGCACTGCTTTAACCTGTTTTCACAGCCCATTATAATGCGTTTATCATTCCGGTAGACAACCAATATAATGCTGCTAAAATGCCATTCTTACACTTAAGGCTGTATAATTTGGGGCCCAAATTAGCATGACAAGAGCTGTATAGTGGTTTATAATGCCTATATGTAGACTTCTTATAAAGCTATAATAATATGCTAATTCTGTTATCCATCGATTATAAAGCTATTTTGTGTTACTTGGGCGGGGCCTAGCGCCAGCGCTGACGCTCACCCAGCCAGCAGTACTACATACAGCGCGAAAGTGGCGGCTTACGATTTTTGTACGTAAGCTGGGCACGCGAAGTAGTTGTTCTTGCGTTATCTAGGTGTATCTTTATCTGTGGCTAGAACGGATATCGTCAAAGTCGCGGGAGTGTTTCCGGCGACTTTGACTTGTAGCGGTATCTACAACGCCACATGCAAACAACGTGTCATACTGACGTCACGCAAAATCCTGCATCGCGCAAGCAGAGTTTACCGCGCAACTAGCATAGATACAATGGCCCGACATGAATCATCGGGCAGTTGCCCGCCAGACACAACACCCGTCTGGTCAGAGGATCCTCCCTTTTCAATGGAGGTTGAGTGAACTTTACACCCTGTTCCTCATACCTCTATATAGACTGTATGAGGAATGCACGGTACCGGAAAGTATGGCAGAAGAAAGGGGAGGTCTATACCCAGTAATGGATGATTCCGGGCTGAAATGATGCTGGAACGTGGATCCACGCGAGACACAATGGCTTTTTAATTGCTTTTGTAATTACGGCATTCAACCGGCTAAATACCTTAGGGGGTGTCCATTAATTACGTGAGGAAATTTTGGCGACTTTTGAACCCCCTTAGTGAGATATCGTGAGATTTGGCTCGAAACCCTCCCCCCTTCACTCTAATCTAACGTGAGATTGTTCAAAATGCGTATTTTCAGTGTAAATACGTTAAATCTATGCTTCATTGCGTTGGATTTACCTCAACTACCGGTCATATCTCCTTTAATATGACTGAGATAAATATTATCATGTAGAATTTAGTCATATTTTAATAGAGAAACACGTTTTGCAGTATTCAACCCAGTTTCTTACGGAAAAAAAATTACGTGATACTTGCCAGGACCCCATCTCCCCCACGTGAGATTGGGTGAGAATCGGCTTGACTCCCCCCCCCCCCCCCCCCTAAACGCCTCACATAATTAATGGATGCCCCCTTGTGATGCAGTCGGTTTTGCAACAGCCTCTCATTTGTCTTCTTCTTCACCAGGGCGCAGAGTCCCAGTTCGGCGAGTTCCCCTGGGTGGTCGCTCTGCTGGACAGCCGCAGCTCCGCATACGCTGGGGTCGGGGTGCTCATCCATCCCAAGGTCGTGATGACAGGAGCGCATATCGCTCAGAAGTAAGAATCTACAGCTAGCTTATAATAAAAAAATCTGTGTTTTGTCAAGACTTAAAAACCTTGCGAATCCTGGGGCAGGTCAAAGTCAAATCATTTATTTCAAATAGGCACATTAAAGGCACTTTTGAACGTCAAAACTTACAGTAAAATTAAATTGATTCTAGTCGCCCCTTCTAAAAGATAGTTTTCGTATGGAGAAGAATGGGCAAGAAACTCCACCGTTACTCTTTTAAAATGTTCTACAAGGTTTTGTATACATAATTATATGTGAAGATCACGATGCACCTAGAATAAAAGAAGTCTACTTACCCCAAAAAAATAAAAAGAATTCAAAATGAAGCAATTACAGGTAAATCAATTATGTGATAGATACATGGTGCTCACATATTTACAAATATTGGACGCAAGGTAGTTCAATTATAAAACAAAGATCTTCACTACACAACGGATTTCGATCTAGTGGTTACGGTAACGGGGGTCGTCGAAAAAGGTTATATAACATTTTAAACAGGTTTTACGTACAAAAAAAAATAGAACTTTGACCTTCAACATCTCCTTGACCAGTATGGTTGTCAAGTATGGTCCAGTGCAAAAATTAAAAAACTTACGACTGGAGCCGAGAATACGCGATTCGGCGCCATCGACGGACTGGAGCCGAGCGTCCGGATCTAAAGGTCTATTCCGAAGTGGAACATTTTTCGTATCGGCCGAATGTTCAGTCATTTCCTACTATGAAGTTCATTCTATTAAAAAAAGGCGGAGCCAGCGAAATTATTACGAGAGACGTGACAGTCAAGTCAACACATTCGCTTCAGCCTTCATTCCCCTAAAAAAGGTACACTGACCTATTCATACTAAAACTCACAGCATTTATTTCAATTAAACCATGTGTAGGCTCTTTTGAATTGTCAAGGAGTCGGTCTGTCAGAATTTTTTTTTATTCGAAATGGGTTTGCTCTTGACTCTAATCTAGGTCAGAGATGACACAGACAAAGTCTACGATGGAGCGAGCTTACCCAGAAGAAGCTTGTTCACTCTTACTTTGAAGAGATTCGGGTTGTATTCACTTGGCTTCAAATATGAAGCTTGTTACCCATTCCAAAACGTAGTAGGGTCCTATGGAGAAGAACGGGCAAGCAACTGCATGGACACTCTTTTAAATGACTCTTTTGGCGTTTTTCAGGTTCGGCCCTGGTGAATTGAAGATCAGGGCGGGTGAATGGGACACACAAACAGCCAAAGAGATATTCCCGTTCGAAGAGAGAAATGTGCAGACAACCGTTGTTCATGAAAGTAAGTTATCTCCTACCTAGCCTTTTTTTAAGTAAATATTAGAGTGAAAACCTCGGGAATGTAAGTAGCATTTTATGCATTTCGGAGAATCTTATAGTATCGAACAGTTCTGGATATAAATGCGGGCGTATGCAGCTGAATACCAGTATTTTACATGGAGCGACTGCCTACCTGAACTCCAGAACCCAGTTACTGATTATAACAAGAGCTCCTACTGAGGAACGTGTCAGTAAACACTCTTGCATTTCCACAACCTTAGTGCACACACGTTAGTGCTTCGGTCCGAACCCACGACCTTACAACTCGTAAGTCGCGGCCGTTACCACTCGGCCACCACTGCTTGATGATAATGTTTAACTATTTTTTACACCACCCTCCTTCCAGATTTCATGCCGAAAAGCTTGAAGAACGACATAGCACTTCTGCTGTTAGACAACCCACTGGTCATCTCCGAGCACATCAATGTGATCTGCATGCCGGAACAAGAAGAGGTGTTCGACAGCAGCAAGAACTGTGTCGCTAACGGATGGGGGAAGACCAACTTCGGTAAGACTGCAGAATTTTAGATTTTTGCACGACTAAAGCATTTGCGAAGCATTACAGAGAGCTATATGATCGAATTTTTGTGTGTTTGCCTCCTTTCTACAACTCTGTACTTTTCAAAATTTGTTTTATTGCAGTAGTGACAAAAAGCATCAAAATATTTTAAAAGAATTACCCGTTAATCAAGTGTGAAACCTGAAAACATTTAATTGTAGCTTGCGAAAAAATTAAATAATAGGGTAATTTTTTTTTATAGATTCGTTTCACCCATAGGAGGAACCCTATTGAAAATGTCTCTTTTATTCAAAGTAGTTTCATTATAATTAATATAAAAAAGTAACTAATATAATATCTATAATTATGGTTTTTTATACGATTTTTACAGCGGTGCTATTCTGTAAACATCTCACTGTGAAAACTTATGTGGAGTGAGTTGTTAATAGTGTCAATTCGTAGCAAAAACAAACTCACTTCACCTATGTTTTCACCGTGAGATTTTTATAGAATCAACCGGCAGAATCGACCGGCAGTATCATAAATTTTCGACAGTTTACAATCTCGCGAGATAGATTATGAACTAACGGTGTTCACAATCATACGGTGACATACAGATCCCTAGCTCCAATCTAGCTATCTCTAAACAATATCTTCTTTTCCTTCCCAGGTCTATCAAACCGTTACGCCGTGATCTTGAAGAAGGTGGAGCAGGACATGGTGCCATACAACCGCTGCAACGCCTTGCTGAAGAGGACAAGGCTGGGACACAACTTCCAGCTACACAACAGCTTCGTTTGTGCTGGTGGTGAAGCTGGCAAGGACACCTGTCAGGTTAGTCACTTTTCTGGGGTGCTATCAAAGGTTCTAGGGTTGAAAGGGTCAGGAGGTGATGCATTTAAGGTCTCCAGATGGTAGATTGAGGCCGTGATCTACAGGATCAAAAAAATTAGTCGGAAAAACTCCGCAGACGTAATGGGTCAACACCCATTACCATCACCCATATCTAAACATGATAAAAAAAATTACTGGATGATATATTTAATTGTGGTAAACAACCGTTGGTTGTGTAATAGTTTATTTAAAAAACAGTGGCATTCCAGGAGTGCCGACAAAAGTGAAAACAAAACACAAACAGAATACTTTGCCATCACTCGCTGACATATAGGATATACATTAAAACCAAGTACATCCCGAGGACAGCCGAACACGTCCGAAGCGGGTATTTTTTTAATCGTCTTATAAACAAAACACGCGCGGTGTTGCTTACGCTAACAGTGACGCGAGTTGAATGGTTTTTTTCCCATCTCAAAAAATGCCCAACGCTCCTAAAGAAGCTTTCACTTCAAAAACCTTTTTTTTACCTCACACTGAGTTAACAAAAACTGTTTTTTTTTTGTTTAGATTACGATAGGCGATAGCCTTCATTAATTTTGCTAATTTTGTCTTCACTCTATTTCAGGGCGACGGTGGCGCCCCCCTAGCGTGTCCCATTGGCAACAACAGGTACAAACTAACAGGCCTGGTAGCCTGGGGCATTGGCTGTGGGCAACAGGATGTCCCAGCTGTCTACACAAACGTCCCACTCTTCAGACATTGGGTGGACGACAAAATGGCCGACTGGGGACTTGAGGCGACTACGTACAGAATCTCGAAATAAATATCTTTGAGCCTAGTATTAAACGTTTGGGAATTAGTATGAAATTATTAAATATATATTTTGACGAGTTTTCTTTAATGGAATTTCTATAATGAGACTAGGGTTGTGACTCCGACATTTTTAATAGTCTGACTAACATGCTAAAAGTGACGAAAATCTTTTGATTTTTGATGATAAATTAAATCAAACGCTTCGTAGGCTTAACGCAATTTAGTACATAATATAACAATTTTTTATTGACATAACAAAATGTCTGCTCAAAAACTATTAACATTCTCTTAATTCTGACATAAAAAAAACTAAAATCACCTCGTACACACGGCGGCGACACGTCAAGCCATAGGTACAGACGCCAGCACATCAACCTACCACAATCTGTCAGATTTTCCCAATCAACTTGGAACCTTATACTTTAGCGATAAAGTTGAAAATCTATTAAAGAAATCTGACAGATTGTGGTAGGTTGATGTGCTGGCGTCCGTACATTTCCAGTTTTAGAAGCTGACCTCGAATTGTGTAGGTTTTTACAGTCGGAAGTCAGCTTAAACTGGTTATGTATAGCGTAATGTGTACTCGTGCGTACTAAATGAAATATTAGTCCCGCTTAACATAATATCTTGCAGATAATTTCGTTCCGTTTTACCTGATAGATAATGTCTATCCGGAGAAAAGGAAACTGGCACTTTATGACTACCGACTGATTTTTTTACTGGTTCTAAATTTTTACAGGGTGTTATTCCCATGAATATGAACAACTTTAACTACCTATGGGACCAACTCCGATATCACGAAAAAAAAATATCAGCTGTTTCATACATTTTGGTCAAGTACAGACGCCAGCACATCAACCTACTACAATCTGTCAAATTTCTTTAATACATTTTCAACTTTATTGCTAAAATATATGGTTCAAAGTTGATTGGGAAAATTTGACCGTTCGGGTAGCTTGATGTGCTGGCGTACAAATTTAACTTTTCTATTAAACAGCTGTTTTTTTTTCGTGATTTCAGAGTTGGTCCCATAGTGAAAGTTGTTCAGTTCGATGATCTAAAGCACTTCTAAAAGTTTATTGGGTTAATTTTGAAACACCTTATATTTTAAAATAGGTATGTACTTATAAAAACACCAACTCAACTCAAAAAAAGAAGATTTTGACATTACTTTCAACCTACTTATAAGGCAAATAAAAGCTTAGGTATCTATAATAAGTAATAAATAAGAAAAACTTGTTACCATGTTACAATTTTATTAAAATAAAAATAAAACTTAAAATGCTCAAGTACCTACTTAATATATCTAATAATTATGTATCAGTCATTTACTTTTGTATTTTGAAAATAAATGTTTTTATAATTTTCTATTTTTTTTAATTGCCTATTTACATACTTACCCCCTTAAAACGTATTATATCAAATGCATAGTTACACACCAATTTCTCTCTTTAAGTAGTCAGTAATTTGACTTGCGAAAGAAGAAGACAAAGCGTTGTGTAACTTGAGAACTATACAGACGCTATACAACATTTATTAGTAAGGGTGTTATATCATAATTATGTATAACACTATTCTCGAGTAACTGCCAGAGAAGCACTGGGTTTCGATTCCCGTCAAGCAATGTTATAGGCTCGCCCACAATGCTAAAATACAATGCGTGCCACGAAAGATGAGACTTGACCCCGCCTCCCCCGCTCTTTCCGCCGCCCCTATGTCGTCCGGTCCCGTCCCGCACTCAGACCTCATACCGCTAAAGATACCTAAAATCGTGTACTGCGCATGTCAAACCACGTGGTGTGTCAAGTCTCATCTTTCGTGGCACGCATTGTACAGTACAGTTTTTACTGGCAAACAAATGTCAACCCCGCAAATGGGGAAATAAAGTTGAAAATAAATAAACTTACATTAGTCCGAGAAATCATCAATGCGAATAGATATTTTTTTGAACTTTATTTCAAGAAGCACAATATTGATATTTGTTTGGCAGGGATAACCGAGTGCTTCGCTACGTCTGCATCGAACATTACTAATAGAGAAGTCGTCATCTGTCTAGCCATTTCTAAACTATGTTGGGTCGGCTTCAGTGGCGGACTAAGCCCGTCAGAGGCCCGGGGCGGCAAAGCTGAATGAGGCCCCCAGCTTTAAAAAAAAACTCGTAGGTGCATATTGACTAGAAACTACGGATTATAATTGCTAGGCTAAATTATACGCTTACTTTTTTCAAATACTCGAAAATGCACTAGCTCAACTCTGAACTCATTTACTTTTATACCGCAACAAAAATCAAAAACACTTTTACACTTTTTAATGAAATTACTTTGAACGGATAAGATCGCGTTTATTATTTTACAATTTGAAAAAAGGCTTATCTGTTCGCGAACTAATAAAATATTAAATATCAACGT
Organism: Luperina testacea; assembly: GCA_927399505.1. NCBI lineage: Eukaryota > Metazoa > Arthropoda > Insecta > Lepidoptera > Noctuidae > Luperina > Luperina testacea. Next base: position 1,268,639 of record OV656785.1, on the reverse strand, counting down.
AATGAAATTCAATATTTGTTAAATGAGGCCTATGTTTATTTTTCGACGTAAATAGAATGTAGTGAATGTAAATGTAGGCGTACAAGAGTGAATATTTGCACTTCATTAATTCAGGGATTCCTGGGGAAGTACCCGCTACAAAGACGGGAATTCTCCCAGCATATTGGACGCATTCATCAAAGTTAAAAGAATATCAGTACCACGTAAAAAGTCTAGATGGCTGTAGTGTTTTGATCTTGATGAAATTATGTAGGCACTAAGCACATTTTTAAAGTCTTGTTTAGGATTTTATCAGGGGAACGCGGAGGCATTTGGGGGCCCCCCAAGACCGGAGGCCCTGGGCGGGCCGCCCCTTCCGCCCCCCTGTTAGTCCGCCACTGGTCGGCTTCCAGTCTAACCGGATGCAGCTGAATACCAGTATTTTACATGGAGCGACTGCCTATCTGACCTCCACAATCCAGTTACTGGGTTATACGATACCCCTTGGTAAGACTGGTTGTCACTTTCGGGCTTCTGATTACCCGTGACTGTCAAAGATCCACGAATGACAGCCGGCACCATCAACGGCTTAACGTGCTTTTCGAGGCACGGAGGGGTCTCGGTATGTAAAGATGGTCACCCATCCACAGACCAACCGCGGCAAGCGTAGCTTAACCTGATCGATCGACCTGTGCGGCTGTTATTATTTAGCCACGGGCCCCTCCATTACTAATAGAGAAGTATGGAAGAAAAAGAAAGAAAGAAAGAAAAAGTATTTATTGCGACTAGACATGTTACGCCGATCCCAATTAAATTGGGATAAGGACTGGCGAATCATAGTGAGGACTTTCGCCGTAAATAAAACACAACAGGTTTAATAATAATAATAAGAATTTATTTAATTTTAACAGTAGGTAATGCTGCACTGCAGTTAGCTTTGTCCAATTCAGCATGCAATTGTTTTAGTCTCGCCCTCGCCAGAGTTAGGTTCGCGTTAGTAGCTCGCATACTTTCCTGAAAAAAAAAACAGTGGCACTCCAGGAGTGCCGATAGAAGTGAAAACTTGAACAATTACGTGTGTATTTTGTGAATCGTCTTATAAACAAAACACGCGCGGTACCGGCTACGGCCATCCGTCTTACGAATTTTCGATCAGGTCACGTGTCCTGACGCGAGTTTAACATTTTTTACCCATTACAAAAAAAGTGTACAACGCCGCTAAAGAAGTTTTCACTTCAAAAATCGGTTGTCTGTAAAGTCGGTTTACTGACGATAGTTGAACGTGACAACGTCATAAGAAAATACTGATGGAATGGTTGCATTGCATTTGTTAATATTCGCTTGCACTTCAAGCCGCCATGGAACGCTACAGAGCGAGACCGCGAGGTAACGCTACATGAGTCATGTTTTTTCGTGAGTGCAACCAGCTTCATCGATTTATTAGACGTTTTCACGTCAAAAGCACATTATACAGAGTTATTGGTAAAACATTAACAACCTCTTAAGAGGTCATTATACTCATGTATTAGCACTAAAAAAGTTCTATTGTGGCTCTGGGTACCAAATTTCAAGAGTAATTAATTTTTTTTTTCAATTCTGAAGCATTACTAAAAATTATTTTTAACTTTAAAAGCGATGGAAATGACCTCGTTTGTCTCCCTATTTCGTTTGATCCACGACTTTTTGACCACCCTGTATAGCTACACCTCTACCCAACCCTTTAAGAGATTACAGGCGTGAAGTTATATAACTACAACAGATGGTATTACTTACTTGAACACTAAGTAATGTCTTGTCAGCACTCGTCAGTTTCTCCACGGATATCTCAGTAGTGTGTTTGATCAACCCTTCGAGGGTGGCTCGGAATGACACGTTACATTCCCCTGAAAAATTAATTAAAAACTGTTTTTTCTGCAGATAACCCAGTCAACGATATTATGCAGAGAAATCATACCAAGAAGTATTTATGAACAAATATTAAATGGGCTTTGAAGGTCCGTGGCATACCCGTCCGCCATTTTTTTTTTTCTAAAATGGCGGCCTCGCAATATACCGTAAAGGCTATTTAGGTGGTCAGCGGGATTGTCCGAAAGGGTTACCGCTGGCCCGGAACACAAAGGGCTAAGGTAGGAACACGGGTGGGTTTTAGTCAGTAACAGTCTGACACTCCCTTCCGCTCCACCCAGAGCGGGAGGGGCCATTAGATGATTTGTCATCCTGAAAAAAAAAAAAACGGCTATTTAGGTAGCCTAGCCTTACGATAATGCAGGCTGGCTATATTTTAGCGCGGGTTCCATTCGAACATTCAAGCAAGCGGTGTCAAATATTTTATTAGGTTTTTTTGTTTAGAGAAGTCAAGGTCAAGGCTATGGTCGCGAATATGTAAGAAAGAAGAAAGAAAGAAAGAACATTAATTTCTTTATACAAGTTGCATTTCCAATAAATAGCCTCATTACTGGTCATATTCCGTACTGGCAAATTAACCTCTATAAGACAATCGCTTGCTGGCTGGCTAACATTTTATACTCATTTAATTAATGTTGAAAGAAGAGAAAAAAAAATCTGAAAATAGTACTTACATAATTTCTGATGCAGCAGTGAGTTGTATATGTTGGCATGTGCTGGTGTGGGTGTGGGTGTGGACGAGGGCCTCAGTATGCTGTGCAGAGGTCCATCTGGCTCTGACAGGATTGAGGGTAAGGTAAGCTTGGTCTCTGAAATATTTAAATAAGAGTATTTGTATCTTTTATTCACAGAGTGCGGAGACAAAAAGTTAATCAATTAGTTTTCAAAATATTTTAGAATAGTTTTAGGTGCAATGTTTTGTGTGTGTGTGTGTGTATGTTATATTTGTGGTGTTGGTGTGTTAATACACACCCATACACACATAATTGTGTTGTCCTATGTAGACAATAGAACTTTATTTTTTCTTTTTTTTTAAATGTTGCCTCACACTAGGAATTTATCCTGTATTGTGGGTGCGTTTACAAACATTTGAACTCACATACACAAACAGCCAGACCCGGAACAACTACTTGTAGGTCATATAAATGTTTGTCCCGCACGGGCGGGTATCGAACCCGCGACACGCAGCGCAGCAGTCAATCGCATAACCAATGCGCCAACCGTGATGAACTCTACCCGGTCTTATCAGAACCGAATCATCCGGCAGTATATTCGGTTCGGTAAGAACTTAACCGAATATTATTCGGTACTCGGTTATTCGGTGAAACTACTATTCGGCGCAACTCTAGTATTTAGTGATTTGTGGTGAGCTTAGACAATTAAAAACCAATAAAATGAATATCAAAAATACATAGGTTTTTACCATCATCCGATTCAGGTGCTTCTCCAGCTATCACAAATGATTTAGTATTTAAAGATACATCAATGTCCTGAAAATTAAAAGATAGTTTCAGTTTTAGTATCTAAGGTTTTGGCTGTCGTAGCTCAGGTATGGGCAATGTTATTATTATAGAACAAAGTTGGGAGTAGATGTTGATACTGCCACTCTGCCATTTGAAAGATTAGAAAATTAAGAAAGTATGACAAGATAAATCTCAAGTTTCAAGATAACAAAACAAACTTGAAAAAAACTTATACAAACCGGAGATCTCCCAATTTCTATCTCGGAATCTGATTCAGAAGCTTCACCGTCTACTACGTGAGCATTTTTAGACATTTTCTAATTAGAATTTTATATTTTTTGTGGAAAATCATACGAAATCACTAATTCGCAATGTTTACGTATTTTGACAGCTGTAGTTTTTTTTTATAAGGTGTCTCTGTCTTGTATAGTCGAAGTTGTTACTATTTTGAGCATAAACGAAACAGTTAGAAAGAGATCTACATATAAAATTTCAGTGTCGTGTGAAAGAGACCACAGATGTAATGATTTAAGTTTTGAGAATGTTGTACTGGACCAGACGCTGAGATGAATTGCGTTTTGTTACCTTGTAAATTCACATATGTATTTCGTTTTGTTATCTAATAAGCACACAATCTTTCTCAGAGGTAAGCAGAACCTAGAGAAACGTTGAGTTCTGTAGTGAAGTGTAGTGTATGCTGATGATGTGAGTTTTATAACGAGTTTTGGTTGTTTGTCGAGTTGATATGTAGAACGTATACTTAATCAATGAGGAAAATAACATTCGGAAAATACCTAAGCCTCGATCAGTCGTATTTTCCGTACGACTGATGAAGGAATTGCTTCGAATATCATTATGTGAATTAATTTAACGTTTTCCTTCTAATTATCTTGTATGTTTGGTCTAATAATAATACTACATTTTCCGAGCCTCGGAAAGTCCCGCGCCCAGGATCCGGGGCGGGGAGCAGCGGGAGGCACCCATGCCCGCGCCCCGCGTCACCGCGTGTGCGCAACTGAATTTCTGCCGCGTATAAGTTCAAATCAGCCACGGAACTTCGGTCGCGTACCTTCGGCATAGTGTGTTTAGACACTTGGTATCTAAAATAAGTTACCCTCTTTCGACAAAACCACTTACTACGAAACTCAAATACCGTTCGCGTACCCCTATCACGTACCTATTTATTGAGAATGGAAAAATTATTTCTAATGACGTCAAAACTTCGTCAATTAGCATATTTGAGGATGCACCGAACATACCTACCTTATGAAGTCCTACCTAACTATAGATTTCGTGGTTTTACCAGAAATATAACAAAATAAACATTTTTCTTTATAAAGTGTACTGTCAACAAAAGAGATAAGTATGCAGAATCGTCGGATATAGTTGAAGTTTAGTAAGAAACCGATGGATGTTCTCGAATAAAATTTAATTTCATTAATAGAAAACAAACAGCCCATTTATCATAAAATATTTGTTCAAAATTACATTGTAATGTACTTCTGCTGCAATTTTGAACAAATATTTTGCTCAATAACTGAGATTAAAAAAACTGAAGTGTTAAGTTAATCGACTTTTGTTGCTGACCGTAGTGACCGTACACCTTATAGTGAATTAAATAAAAGCTTATAAAAAGACAGCATGAGACCTAAAAGACGCTTAAGATTGAGAGGCATTTGAGAATTTGGCATTGGCTAATAGCATAGCCTTAAATGTACATAATCATTGTTAATCCTTGGGTAACTACTTCTAAAAAAATAAAACTTATAAGCTAAGCGAGCTGAGTTTCAAAATGCGAGGCCACACCACGAAAACAAAAGAAAAAACCGGGCAAGAGCGAGTCGAACTCGCGAACCGAGGGTTCCGTAATATCATGTTTTTAAATTTTCATCGACGAGGCCGAGTCCTATTGTATTCGTCAGAGAATTTTAACACTGCACCGCGGTGTAGAATATTGCAGTTTTATGTCAACGCCATCTATTGACCGATAGTGGAACTAATGTAACTTTTGTTGATGATTTCTGATAAAGTGTGCTATTTAGAGACTTTGATTTATTTTTCCTGTAATCTTAACATAAACTTCTTTCACATAGTTAAGTATATTATATATATTATTTCAGATTTTTCTCTTTGCAAACTTCGGATATAGGGGGGGGGGACGGTATTTTTTTTACATTTTTCATCAAAAGTCGAAAACTATGCGGCCTAAAAAAAAGAAAAATCTTTGCGATTGTGCAAACTGCGCTCTTGCACAGAGGCGTCTTTACCTATGGTGCAGGGTGTGCGGCGCACACGGGCGCCGGGTCTAAGGGGGCGCCGAGCACCCTGCGCAAGGAACATATTTACTCTAGGAGGCCCTGCGCCCTCTAATGCGACACCTCCAAAGATGCGTCGATGCCGGCGCTCTCAAAGACCCTGCGCTCGTGTGCGCCGCACATAGGGTTGCCAACTTTTTTTTAGAAGAAATAGAGTATATCTGATTTTGAAGGAGGTAAATAAAGAGTACGGACGTACAAAAAAGAGTATCATTTATTTTGTACTTTTAAAATAGTTATTTGTGCAACAAGAGAGCAAAGCAGTTTTTTGCTGCGAGTGCTGATTTTGAATCCCGAGCAAGCGAAGGATTCAACGATTGAATCACGAGCGTAGCGAGTGATTCTAAAGTTGAATCCTGAGTGTGGCGCGGGATTCAAAGGCACGAGATGCAAAAAAACTTTGCTCTCGTGTAACACACATAACTTTTCACTTCAGCAGCGAGAACACTTTAGGAGATAAAATAATAAACAGGAATAGATTGAAATAACTATTTATTGTGAATCAAAATAATTAACATTGTAGGTAGATACCAATTCTATAAAATCTAAAAAATAAGATAGCAACACCTTCTCCGAATAACTGCTTACGCCCTTTGTAAGTCTCCATTCATTAAAGACATGGTATGCTTTCAGATATTTCTCACGACACTTCTCAGGTAGGAAACTTAATTCTGCATTAATAACTTGTTATTTTAACTCTTCCGGGTGTTAAAATACTGTTCTCGTCGCTAGTTTCACTCATATTTTACGATTATTTTAATATTTTTTAACTTATTCAACTCTGTACGCCAGTCACGAAATTTTATTCCCGCTCTGTTATTTAAATTAAGGCGTGTTCGGAAATAGCACCCATGATATTTTATTATTCAAAATATATTACGAAAAAAAAAAAAAAAATCCTAACATTTACTGAAACTAGAAATAAATATTCACAAGTTAAATATCAGTTTTATTTGCAGTAAATACTTATTGTCGTTTAAATACAACAATAAGTTAAAAATTCAATAAATTACATTAAAAGACATAATTTTCTTTTTGCAAAATTTCTTTAGTTAGTACGAAATTCCGAACGTGTTTGTCTTTGAGGTCGAATTCAAAATCCGAACTTCGAAAGGGTTGGTCTTTGTCTCTCTCTCTTTCTAATGGCGGGAAAGAGATAGAGTGTGAATGTTTCGAATTGTATGATTAACCCAAGGCTGAATAAGATTATCGCGGCTTTCTGAAAAAAAAAATTAAAAAGTTACTTTGTCTCACTCAGTGAGCAAAATCGCATTTTGCTCACTGATTTCACGCAGCAAAACCTACATGTTTGAGCTACTGAAGTGAAAAGGTATTTTTTGTACTTTTTGCAACACATAACAATTTTTGTTTGAATTGTATGAGTCCAAACATTCCAACACTAAATTTATATAATTATATCAAGAACTCATTTTTGATCAATTTCAATGAAGCTCTATTTCTCTGAAGCTATATTTTCTGGCAAAAATTAAGTCGTTTAAATTCATCTGCTCTCTGCTTATTTGGTTTGAAATTTTAAGCAAGATAAATATAGTTATCAAGACCCTTCAAAAGTCAGACGTTGTATTGTCAGAAGCGGTGAAAATTATTGATAATGCAAAAATAAGTTTGTCTGAATTCCGTAATGAATCCGCTTTTGAGGAGCTCCTTAACCGGGCGAAAACTGTAGCGGAAGAAGTCGAGGCAATAGTAGAATTTCCCACACCTGCACGACCTCGCGCTCGTAAAAGGTTTTTTAATTATGAGGCGGAGGATGAACCGATAACAGACGCGAAAATACATTTTAAAGTAAATTTTACTACTATTTGTTAGACACCGCAATTACTAAGTTCGACGAACGGTTCGAGCTTTTGAATGAAAATAATGTAATTTTTTCATTTCTTCAAAATATGAACACCGGAAAGATTTGGACTCTGATACAAACAAGACTGTGACTGTATATAATATACACCATCATATAGCGTGGCGACGCGTCGCCACGGCATGCGTCGCCACGCCAGAAATTTGTTTTACGTGCGGCTATAGATGTTTCACATCAAAAAACACATTGCTCTAATTTAGAAATATTTATTTGTGCAACAAGAGAGCAAAGTAGTTTTTTGCTGCGAGTGCTGATTTTGAATCCCGAGCAAGCGAAGGATTCAACGATTGAATCACGAGCGTAGCGAGTGATTCTAAAGTTGAATCCTGAGTGTGACGAGGGATTCAAAGGCACGAGATGCAAAAAAACTTTGCTCTCGTGTAACACACATAACTTTTCACTTCAGCAGCGAGAACACTTTAGGAGATAAAATAATGAACAGGAATAGATTGAAATAACTATTTATTGTGAATCAAAATAATTAACATTGTAGGTAGATACCAATTCTATAAAATCTAAAAAATAAGATAGTAACACCGTCTCCGAAAAACTGCTTGCGCCCTTTGTAAGTCTCCATTCATTGAAGACATGGTAGGTATGCTTTCAGATATTTCTCGCGAGACTTCTCAGGTAGGAAACATAATTCTGCATTAATAACTTGTTGTTTTAACTTTTCCGGTGTCAATATACTGTTCTCGTCGCTAGTTTCACTCATATTTTACGATTATTTTAATATTTTTTAACTTATTCAACTCTGTACGCCAGTCACGAAATTTTATTCCCGCTCTTTTATTTAAATTAAGGCGTGTTCGGAAATAGCACCCATGATATTTTATTATTCAAAATATATTACGTACCTACCTAACATTTATTGAAACTAGAAATAAATATTTACAAGTTAAATATCAGTTTTATTTGCAGTAAATACTTATTTTCGTTTAAATACAACAATAAGTTAAAAATTCAATAAATTACATTAAAAGACAAAATTTTCTTTTTGCAAAATTTCTTTAGTTAGTACGAAATTCCGAACGTGTTTGTCTTTGAGGTCGAATTCAAAATCCGAACTTCGAAAGGGCTGGTTTTTGTCTCTCTCTCTTTCTAATGGCGGGAAAGAGATAGAGTGTGAATGTTTCGAATTGTATGATTAACCCAAGGCTGAATAATATATTCGGGGCTTTCTGAAAAAAAAAATTAAAAAGTTACTTTGTCTCACTCAGTGAGCAAAATCGCATTTTGCTCACTGATTTCACGCAGCAAAACCTACATGTTTGAGCTACTGAAGTGAAAAAAAACTTTGCCATGCTGGCTCTTCAGATGTGGAACAGTTCGAGCTCTATAATGAAATCGAATTATTACCGATGTTTATTGATGATTCCACTACGCCGTTGGATATTTTAAATTACTTGTTTACGAATAAATTAATTTCAGTGTTCCCAAATCTGTCCACAGCACTGAGGATATACCTGACACTTCCAGTCACGGTCGCACATAGCGAAAGGTCATTTTCTAAACTAAAAATAATTAAAAACTACCTTAGATCAACATTGTCGCAAAGTTGACAAATTTATCATTAATAAGTATTGAACATGAAATCAAAATTGAAGTTGACATTGTTAAAGATTTCGCTAATGCAAAAGCTCGCAAAGTAACTTTTTTGTAAATACATTTGTGTGACTATATATATATATATATTTGTGTGTACGAGCGTCCTATTTGTTATGTAACTATAATAGTTTTTCAATTAAATATTTTTGAAAGAACTAGAAAGTTGTGATTTTTTTATTCTTATAACCCGGAAGGGGTTATAAGAATAAAAAATTCACAACTTTCCTAAAAAAACTTTTTGCTTCCCGACATCATTTAAAATTGCACCATTTGCATCCGAATTTCCGTTTGAAAATATAACTGTTAGTATTCCATTTTGACCCCGCTCCTACTAGACTAGAGGGCGCCAGGGTACTGGTTGCACACGGGCGCCACAAGGGCTAGAGACGCCTCTGCTCTTGCATATGATACCCCACATGCCCTCGTAACCCCACTTTGAATTTTTCAGACCCCTTTCAGTCCCTGTTGCAAAAAAAATATTTTGATTTCTTTCTTATTTGCAAATAGTTGGGCAAACATCATCTAAAAATATTCCAAATTTCAAGTTGATAGCATTAGTAGTTCTTGAGATATCCAGCTGTGACAGACGGACAGACAGACTGAGTCTCACCATAAGGGTTCCGTTTTATCATTTTGGTGCGGAACCCTAAAAATGACACGATACTTACATACTTCTAATAAATAAAGGAAGCAATTGTCGCCGATCAAGTTGAATTTCAGCCAATGTCAAGTTTTACTGGGAGGACCAAGTCGGGATGAGGACCATTGTAAAAATTTACGGTAGGTAACTATTGTATGGTGCTCATTGTGGGGCGATGAATGAGGTTAATAATTTAAACGGTTCCCCAATAAAAATAATATACAGGGTTATTGGTATTTAAAACATTAACACCTCTTAAGAGGTCATTGTACTCATCATTATGAACAACTTTTACTATGGGAACAAAAGTGAAATCGCGTGTTGTTAATGTTTGACCAATAAACCTGTATATGAATTTAATTTAAACAAAGTAATTCGTGTAAAATAATAATGTCACATACTTCTTGTCAAATATCAGCTTCAGCTTATGTGAAAAACTAAAGAGGCCGCGCTTGTGGTGTGCGCGCCTCGGTTGCGCAGAGTTCTGGAATCTTCCACCCTGGCATACATCGTTTCCATATGTGTGCATATACACTTGCACACTTGCACACATTATTTTCCACAAAAATACCATCTGCCTAGCCTTTTTCAAACTTTATGTACAGTACCCGGCGATAAATATTGCACATCGACATTTACCTTTTTTTGTATTGTATATGTTGCAGTCAAAACCCTTAACCAGTCAAAAGTACTATTGACTAGCAAAATCAGTCAAAAGTACTTTTGACTGAATAGGTTGGTCAAAAGTGGTTTTGACTGAAAATTATTGGTTATTAGTACTTTTGACTGCAAATTTGCGGTTAAAAGTACTTTTGACTGACGCTCTTCGTCAAAAGTAGTTTTAACTGCAATAAAGCATCAGTCAAAAGCATTATTAACTCGTTAGATGTGAATAAAAAAGAGTTTCACCCTTGTTTGGTATAACAACTTTTGATGTAATGTTACTAATTCGAACGTTTAGGAAAATAATCAATTTGTATAATATCGATTAACATAATTTTCATTTCATCGAATATTTATTTGCGATAACAAAATTTGCGCTGTTAATCAAAAGGTATAATGTTCATTTGATGTAATGTTCCCACCCCGAGGTTCGGTTTTGTTAGGTTACTTTAAACCCTTTTCAGAGAAATAGGAGCCCCGCGAAGCGGGGCTCCGTCGACATTGGATGCAAGAGCGAGTGAATGAGAATACAAATACCTTTAGGTACCTCATATCATATTAAACAGGCAAATTAGTGCATTTGAAAATTCGGTCAAATAACATTATTTCAAAGAAATAAATATGCTAAATAATATGCTAAATAATTTTTAAGAGTTTTGACTGATACAACCAGTCAAAACCACTTTTGACGGAATCACTTAGTCAAAAGTACTTTTAACCAGCTCCATTGGGCAAAAGCACTTTTAACTGTTATTTTAGTCAAAAGTATTATTGACTAAAGCATACGGTCAAAAGTACTTTTGACTGATTTTGCTAGTCAATAGTACTTTTGACTGGTTAAGAGTTTTGACTGTAACATATACAAAGAATAAAAATAATTATCAAAAGAAGCAAATCATAATTGTTTTAACAGCTCCTAATAGATACCGGACTGTTTTTATTTCGTGCGACAGAGATAACGCTCTACGAAGCCGAAATTAGCCGATTGTCTCTTTCCAAAGGTCGATGTGCAATATTTATCGCCGGGTACTGTATGTAGTATTCGGCTACCAGTCTAACCGGATGCATCTCAATACCAGGATTTTACATGGAGCGACTGCCTATCTGAACTCCACAACCCAGTTACTGGGTAACATGATACCAATACCAATGACAGCCGGGACCAACGGTTTAACGTGCTTTCCGAGGCGCGGAGACCTCACGGTATGTAAAGGTAAAGATGGTCACAGTCCACGGCCCGACCGTGGCAAGCGTAGCGTAACATTCGATTGACCCGTCTGGTTGTTATTGTTAAGCTCCATGAAAAACACAACCCAGACATTACAAAAAAAAACCTAAACGTACCATAAAGCTGTAACACACAAGAAAAATACCTGTTTTCGGAGTAGGTAAATATCTTAGTATTCATTATTTGTGCGTACGAAGTTAGTAATAAGTCGTCTGTCGACATGCAAAGATGTACATAATATACGTAAATAATAATAAATTCTATAAAAAATGTTTTTAGACTGTGTATTGTTTTTATTTGTAAGTGTTTTGACCGTGGAGTGTGCGTACGACCGGAAGGAAGGTTCGTAGAACGTTAAATATTCTTTTATTTATGATTAGCTGACCCGGCGAGCTTCGTATGGCCTCAGAATCATTATCGAAATCAGTCAATCCGTTCTCGAGATATAATAAAAAAAAAAACCGTTCCATACAAAATGTATGAGAAAATTAAGTAAGTATCTTCATTTTTTTTTTGTGAATTTTTCCCACGTTTTATTATTCTGCTATTCGGCAGTGCCGTAATTAGCCTTTTATGCGCCCGGTGCGAGCTGCTATAACCGCGCCCATGAAATATTTTCTAATCATAATCTGTTCTGACTAAGTTTTTGTAACCTTAATTTTGAGTAGGTACTTGGTAAAATTTTGAATAGGTAAGGCAGTTCTATATTCAATAAATGGCGTTTATAAATTAGGTGAAAAAACGTTTATTCGAAAATATTTGTCAAAATTCACAATTAGACAATACACTAATGACATCAAATACTGATTAGTACAGATAGTAAAGATTCACGGCAAAGCGTAAACCTTACTTAAAGATTAAAGGCTCCTTCAAACAAGCGCGACACGACACGCGATACAAAAGCACCGCAAATCGCGCAGCGAGCGGTGCGTTTGTGTCGCGCGCGATTATATCGCGAGTCGCGCCTGTTTGTAGGAGCCTTTACTTTACGCGCTTTCTTCATTGCGAAGTCCTTGATTACATTGTCATACGACAGGAGCCGTGCTATGTGGCTTTCAATCGATAAAATCGCTAGGCGCGATAATCTTTCTTGGCCCATCGTCGAGCGTAGGTACGTCTTTATCAATTTGAGCTTACTGAACGATCTTTCGCAGGTAGCTACAGTCACTGGCATAGTTAAAAAATCTTTATAGCGACCACTACATTAGGAAACATTTCCTTTAAATCTAGTTCTACTATAGCTTTAAGAAGACCTAGACTTGATTGACGTTCACATTTATCATATAATGTAGTCGCTTCAACTTGACTCTTCAAAGTTTCTAATTCGGCCCGAAATTCAGTAGCATTTATATCTGCAGAATATTTGATACTCAAATCAGCAGCATGTTTTTTTAGTTCTTCCACTGGATACTTGGTAATGTGTTGTACTGTAAAAAAATTAAAGAATACCTGGCAAAGAAGGCCTAAAAAGGCTACCGTAAAACTTTGCCTGGATTTTGAAGTTTTTAGTTCGTATTTCTGAACCTATTTATTGTTACGGCTTTTAAAGACTTTCAGATGGAAAACAGCCCTTATGCCTTGCCAGATAGAACCCAAATCTATTTAAATCATGCCGTTATTCAGAATTACAAACACTCAAAGTCGTAGGCAAAGTTGTAGGTAAAAGGTAACTTTGCCTAAAAGGATATCTCAATAAATATATTGCTGATCATTTTAGTATTTTTTTCCCGTGTATGTACATGAGACACCGTGCTTGTTCCCGACAGTTAGATTATTGCCATGACGGTAATATATTTTTTTACTGCTAATAGGCAATGTTGTAGCAGGTACCAGCAACTTTTCATACAAAAATGTCGTTGACTCAAGGGTTGTCCCAAAAAAATACGGACTATTTTTTGTAACTTTTATCCACTTTGTAAAAAAATAAAACAAATTGCTACTTATGAGTAAAAATCACAAATGTAATGCTTTTTAGCATTGCTGGCTTGTAATTACTAATAACATAAAAAACATTATTTTTTATATAAAATGGCTTTACCGGCTGTAATATTCACTACATCTGCGATGTGGGCTTCTTCCTCAGTTGTCAACTCTGTAGGCCGACCAAATGGTATGTTATGCATGTTTTTTGATTTATTAAAAATGGTCCGACGCGGGATCCCAAATTGCTTTTCCGCTTCGTATGACGAAATTATTATTTTTTTCGTACATACTTTGGCAGAATCGTAAAAGGATAACGTTATGAATCAAAATATGGCGAAGACAGTCCGTGTTTTTCTTTTTTCGCTGCACTACGTAGGTATAATCAAAGAGTTAGGGATTGGATTTGGATTGGATTGATTAGTATTTTAGCACAGACAAAAAAAAAATCTTTCATCAAAGGGATTGGATTCGATTTACCTAACAGTTAACTGTCCATTACAATTCATAATTTTATCCTTTTATGATTCTGCCAAAGTGGTCTTTTTAGCCCCCCTGGTGAATGTTGTGTAATTTTTCGAATCGCCACGTGAATTCAGAAATGATTTTATCAACTGCTTCATTTACATGTATTTTAAAGTTTTGTTGTGGGGTAAGATCGTAGCCGGCGTCTGAACTTTCTCTCAAGACGTGTCTCTTTACTCGCTTTTTACGTTTTTCAGGAAAATCGTCTTCGATATCACATTCTTCACAAACTTTTTCTGCCTTTCCGAATACATTATCCACAGTCTCGCGAATATTCTGAATCTGCCTTGTTAGTCCTTTGGTTAATTCAGTGGCTTTGTCGATAGAAATAGTTTTCGACTGTAAAGCTACATTCACCCTATCGATAGACTCTAAAGGCACCGCTCGTTGCGCGACTTGCGGTGCCTCTGTGTCGCGCGCGATTTTATCGCGAGTCGCGCCTGTTTGAAGGAGCCTTAAAACTTGGTCCCAAATTCGCAGAGTACATAATATAAATTTATAGTTTATCAGTTCTATAATGTTTCTTGCTGTAGCTATTGTTTCAGCATTGTATTCGTTGGTAGTTAAAATTTTTAGCACGCACCAGATTTGGAGTATTTGCATATTTAAAGCTTTGACGGCTGTAGCTTTAGAGGCCCATCTAGTGTGTTTGTTTCTTTAAAGAAATTTTTAAGTGTAATTTATTTGTAAGAAGAATATACGCGGACGACGCGAATTCACGAGTATAAATAAATAATAATAGTATTGTTTGTGGCCCTGGTCTGGACATTTCTGCGCCCCTCCAGGGTCTGCGCCCTGTGCCTGGGCACCGCTGGCACCGCCCTAGTTACGGCACTGCTATTCGGGACGGAGACATATCCAATAAATCATACTTAGATCATAAAAATCGGTCCAGCTGTTCTTGAGCTATAAATGGTGTAACCAGGTGTAACTAACTCGACTTTGTTTTATTTATACCTATAGATTTTGATATCTACCTACGTACAGACGCCAGCACATCAAACTACCCGAAACTGTCAAATTTTCCCAATCAACGTTGAACCTTATGCTTTAGCGATAAAGTTGAAAATCTATTAAAGAAATTTGACAGATTGTAGTAGCTTGATGTGCTGGCGTCTGTACTTACATACTTAATAACCATCTTAAATTCATTCATCCATTCACTGGCAGCAACCCAACGTACAGACACCAGCACATCAAGCTACCCGAAACTGTCAAATTTTCCCAATCAACTTTGAACCTTAAGACTTAGCAATAAAGTTGAAAATCTATTAAAGAAATTTGACAGATTGTAGTAGCTTGATGTGCTGGCGTCTGTACCTAACCATTAGGCCATTAGGTCTAGAAGCATGAAATGTTGCGCAAGAGTTCGTTTTATAACGAAAGTGAGCAATAAGGAAAGATTTGTGAAAATTCACCGACTAAAGGGGTTAAATAGAGAATAAAAAAAGAAATAAAGAAAATAGGTACATTTATTTAGCACAGACTAAAACATCAGACAAACTCAAAAGAAAAAAAAAACAAACGACAGAAAAAATTGTATGAAAAACCGGTCAAGAGCGAGTCAGACTCGCGCACCGAGGGTACCGTACCATGATGTTTTTAATTTTGCATCGGTGAGGCCTATATTCGTCAGAGAATTTCAACACTGTGCACTGCGGTGTACAATATTGCAGTTTTATGTCAGCGCCGTCTCTTGACCGATAGTGGAACTAATGTAACTTGTTCAATCTTGTTGATGATTTCTGAAAAAGTGTGCTGTTTAGAGACTTCGTTTTATTTTTGCTGTAATCTTTACATAAACTTCTATCACATAGAATAATTTCTGATTTTTCTCTTTGCAAACTTCGGAGATAATGCGGGGAACGGTATTTTTTTTTTAATTTTTCTTCAAAAGTCGATAACTATGCGGCCTAAAAAATTTTTTTGAAAATGTGCATACTGCGCTCTTTCTTGTGATACCCCACATGCCCTAGTAGCCTCACTTCTCATTTCCAGTCCCTGTTGGAAAAAATATACATATATATATATTTTTATTCCTTTCTTGCAAAATAGTTGGGCAAACGTCATCTAAAACTATTCCTTTCAAGTTGATAGCATTAGTAGGTCCCGAGATATCCAGCTGTGACGGACAGACAGACTGAGTCTCACCATAAGGTACGAAACCCTAAAAATTATTGAATTATGTGAAAATTTATGAATTAAAAAAAAATACATTTGAATTGAGAACCTCTTCCTTTTTGAAGTCGATTCAAAATATATATAGGAAAAGGTAAAGTGTGTGTCATTATTAATAATATAATAATAATAATAAAAACTTTATTGCGTAAAAGGTGTTGCAGTAAATACATTAAAAACAGTTGCACTACAATTGAACACTGGTATACAACAAAAATGGTTGGGGTACTGTCCTCTTAGATAGGCTACATAATAGCCTGTAGTAAAGAGAAACAGTGCCGTATCCCTCTAGAATGGAGATATCAATTGCTTAGTGTTAAAAATTAAACAATAATGATATTAGTTTTTAATAACGTAAAACAAACAAATATGGAATATGCCTGAAAGTATTAAAGTCTGTATCAGATATGAGTAAGTGTGCTGTGTGGGTGTATGTGTGTGTGTGTGTGTGTGCGTGTGGGGGTGTGTGTGTGTGTGTGGGTATGTGGGTGTGTGTGTAAGTGGGTGTGGGTGTATGTGTGTGCGTTTGTGTTTTGAGAGTATGAGTGATTATTATCAGGCATATCTTAATTACTGTGGGCGTACTAAGTGGGTAGTGTTGGTTAATGCGCAATAGAAACACGGTTTGCACTTCACATCAGATTATAATTTCATGAACAATTTAATCACATTAGCAAATCAAGCACTATAGGTACACGATACAACCAGATACGAACGCGATATAGCTTCTGAGCACATGATGTCCGTACGATGTCCAATGGTCAAGTCCCCTGCCGCTTCGTTGCTCGCTGTTTTATACTGGTGTCAAAACAAGTCGAGCAGTGGGGCGGTGGGAGAAGTCGAGTGACGTACTTGTCGGTGGCGTGATCGTCGGTGCATGTGTTGTTTTCGACAACGCCGCCGACACGGCCATACTGACGTGCGGACGTCCTCGTGCGCTTACAATTCATACATCTGTAATAAGCATAAATCGTTCGATTATCCTGACCAAAAATCTTACTTTACAATCTGGACCGGTTTATCTAAACCCTACAGACAGGCTGGTAAGAATTAGTTCTGGACCGGTCTTCAATGACCCTTCAGATTAAAACTTCTGGACCGGTCTTCATTGACCCTTCAGATTAACAAGTTCTGGTCCGACTACAAGCCCTACAGATTAACAAGTTCTGGTCCGGCTACAAGCCCTGCAGATACAAGTTCTGGTCCGGCTACAAGCCCTTCAGAATTTATTTTATCTTATTTTGGCTAGTCCGGAATATTATTATTCCCTATAGCCGATTTATCATTGGACCGGTTTAACCCTACAATGATTATTGCAATTTAACTGTCATCATTAGTTCTATGGACATCAGCTCGCGTTACTATTGATCGGCTCCGAATAAACGGACATAAAGTGCAACTTGTGCCCCGTCATACACTTTCCGGGGTGGAAAATCCTCATGGATGTCCTCCGCCACGGGGCGGGCGGAGGGGTCTGTCAGACTCTTACTGACTAAAAACCACCCCGGTGTTCCATCTCACACCTACGCCGGGGGTCGCGGGAACGTGCGATGCTTCCGTAACGTACGTTCACCGCGACACGCCAGAGCCAAGACTGTCTCGTTACACCACTGCGCGCTCTCTTCCACTCCACACGAACTCAGGCTAGACTCTGTCGAGCGCCGCCGGGTGACACTGGCGCTCAGAATAGTCAATGAATGACGCCGACACGACCATCTTGCTCGCACACATTCTCGTGTGTTAATCTGCAAAGAAACATACCCCGCAAAGTATCACATAGTTCGGTCACTTCTGACCGAATTTGGTACAGACTAAAACAATGAAAATTCGCACAAACTAAAAAAAATTCAGTTCAGAGCATTAATCATTATTTGATTACTAATTACGATTATTACAATGTTTGCTTTAGATAAAGCATGAAAAACTGATTAACTACCGTTTGGTCATTCTGCTATTGTTTCTGGTCCGGTCAAGTTAGACCCTTCAGATATTTAACCACTTGGTCCAGTCAGCCATGACTCTACAAGACTTGTTTCTTGGTCCGGTCAATTTCTGACCCTACAGGATTAGCTTCCTGGTCCGGTCAATTTCTGACCCTACAAGATTAGCTTCCTGGTCCGATCAGTTTTTGACCCTACAAGATTAGCTTCCTGGTCCGGTAATTGTTTTGCCTTTCAGGTGCGTCCCTACAGTTAAACTGGACCGGACGTAGCTAGGCCGAACAAGTATCGTTCCTTTAGCTTAATTAACAAATAGCTCAATATTTTGGTTGATGTACAAGTGCTTCTGTTATAATGGTAATTGACTCAGGACCAATTGATTCTACTGAAGTAGCACGTAAACCAGGGTTTCTACAGTTTGCATTATTATGAGAACTGGTAGATATAGTGGGACTTTTAGCAGACATGGTATCACTATTGGCAGACATGGTATCACTATTGGCAGAGATAGTATCACTATTGGCAGAGATAGTATCACTATTGGCAGAGATAGTATCATTATTTGATTCCCAAATCTCAAGATCACAAACTAAATAATCAACTAAACATGATGGAGCAGCCAATAAAACATCCTTAGAGCATCACAAAACACAGCAGGAATCTTATTCATGAACTGTGGCTTTTCATTAAGCCCCTACAACAAACTTCATCTTTGTTTCTTTGAATTCCTCCTGAATTCCGAGTCCTACGGGCTCTATGGTCTCTACAAGACCCTGACCTCCGCCAGAGTTAAACACGCATCGCGCACCCACGGACTACTTGAGTTGCCTCAAGAGACACCGATTTCTACAGGGCTACGACTATGTAATAACTACTGGTATGGTCCCCGACCAGCCGAACTAAGATTCACCACTATCACTAGACTTAATTTCTACTCTGTTTCATCAACAAGACTTACTTAGCTTTCCTCAAATTCGTCATTAATACTCTGATCCCTTGGCCTGTGCCATGGCATATGCCTTAGCCTCATTAGCGTACTTGATTCAACCAGAGCCATGTAATCAAACTTTAATTAATCATAGCAAAAAAATATCAACCAGAGCCATGTACCATTGTTATCCACATTACAACAATCTTTTTCACTAAGAGCCTTAGACACCTGGAAACCCACAGACGAGTAAACCACTCTAACGCCACGGCGCTCCGGCCGACCAGCAATCGCATTGCTCTCACCCATCCAGCGCATGGATCCATGTGCATCACCCTGTGACTACACACTTTTTACTACGGCCGATAGAGAACCCCTACTCGCGTGGTTCCCACTACTTAGGCTTGCTCATAGCTCATCACCACTGTGATTACCATCTATTTCGACTGGTACATGACCTACTGGCATCATTCATAACCTATCGTGAGCGTATTTAAAAATTGCATCGTTAACTAGATTGGGCTATACAACAATGTAACAGTTTTTTTTTTTTTTGCTGTTGTTTAGCACGGTAGCATTCGGTACCAGAGTCAAAACATAATGAAAACGACTCACCAAATCCAGTAGACAATAGATCTGTAGCTGGCTTAATGGCTGTAGTGGTTGCAATCCACCGTCTCCCCGGCAGAAGTCGTGAAACTCCTCGCTCGAAAAGCACCGTCCTTGATCAGCGATTATTCGTACAGGAGATCCAAAGAGGGCAGCGCTGTCCACCACTGTCATTCTGCTTGCACACGTCCTTGTGTGTAAACCTGTAACCAAAAAAAATCAACAGCAGTGCATGTTCCACTCGGCCAATTCTGACCACATTTAATAAAAACAATAAGAATCATTGATAATAAAAGATTCGGTCGGTGGTTCGTCTTAGGGGCGGTTCCTCTAAGCCTTGGTAATAGATCACATACAACGCTCATGACCCGGCTGCCGCAGCATCTAGTGACACTCATGCCACCCATGTAGTCATCACCTCAAGTGATACGACCAACACACATCACATCCCATATAGTCTACGACTCCCAGGTCATTAGAAAACCAACACCACAATAGTCTCCTTTGAGAGCCCATCGCTCCCTGAACAACTCACAAGCGAGTTGCAGTTACGACTACAGACAAGTACGTACAGTGCGACCTAGCTATGGTATGTGCTCTACTACTCGGTGAAGGAACTATCCTCACCGCCTTCTACGTTTAACACGTTAGGAAAACTACTTAGAGGCATCTTTCGTATGCGATCGTGAGCATACTAGTAAGTTCGGTTAGAATCTAAAGCTTATGACGTATAGCGATCACTTGTCAAAACTTCCACAACCTTAAATGGACCTCTGAACTTCCGATCTAGATTAGTCTGATAATCTGATTTCACTCTTCGTTTTATAATAACACAAAATAGCCTACCCAAAATAATACTTTGCAAGTAAATGTCGTGTAGTAATGAAATAAAATCTCAAGTTGTGGCTCGCTATTCGCAACGCTTCTTATGATTTGTTTTGTGCTGAAAACACGCGTTTAACCAATACCAACTGCACAACTCGCTTTTACTAACGAGCATTCAAAACCAGAATTTTAAACAAAACAATACAGCTGACCTTTATGTTCTAACGTGCCTGCGGGTAGTTGTACGACGCAAACATCCACTCGCCGTTGCTGCTTGCAGCGCGTGCTCCACCTCCACCATCTGCTTGGCTGCCACTTCTCGTGCACCGGGCCGCGACATGTCATGGATTCCCTCACTTGCAGCACACGAAGGGCCTCACCGACGGCTGCGGGCTGCTTGGCTCGATTCTTGAAGTCACCCCACGTCACTGGTAGCTCCACATTACGTCCTTCGTACTATTTACGATAGCCACGTTGATACTGCTTCCTTTGTGCGCCTTAATGACGGCCACAAGTTGACCTCCTTACAGTGAATTTTCAGCAAAACACAAATCAGCTGTAGTATTGTGTGCTGTTACGTTTGCACACGCGTCCTATCGCGTTTTCTAATTACGGGAACGGGATAACACTTTTTTTTCTAACATGGCGGTAGGGCGCAACTGGCGCGTCACTGGGCAAAGGTATTTTTGCATACAGCCTATGCTCAAAACAACATTCACTATGATCGCGCATCCGTATCTGGCTTGTCTGGGTTCAACTCTAACAGGTCCACACGATTATTTAATAAGCGTTCGCAGTTTGCACTTTGTTTTTTAAAATGTCAACGGTCACTTTCACTTTTAGCGTTCTCATTTTGCGCATGAACCAACACGAATCCCACTTCTGATATAGGAAAAGGTAAAGTGTGTGTCATTATTATCAGGCATATCTTAATTACTGTGGGCGTACTAAGTGGGTAGTGTTGGTTAATGCGCAATAGAAACACGGTTTGCACTTCACATCAGATTATAATTTCATGAACAATTTAATCACATTAGCAAATCAAGCACTATAGGTACACGATACAACCAGATACGAACGCGATATAGCTTCTGAGCACATGATGTCCGTACGATGTCCAATGGTCAAGTCCCCTGCCGCTTCGTTGCTCGCTGTTTTATACTGGTGTCAAAACAAGTCGAGCAGTGGGGCGGTGGGAGAAGTCGAGTGACGTACTTGTCGATGGCGTGATCGTCGGTGCATGTGTTGTTTTCGACAACGCCGCCGACATATACAATATTATATTTTTTTTGCAGAATATTGGGTTTGGTTCAAGCAAACAAGGTGGTCAGGGCTCTAAAGAGAGGAACCTCCTGACTACGTGTGTAGCATACAAGAGTAGCACGCTTTCTGCATATATATATAGTCATAGATCCAATCAGTCCAAGAGAGCCTTATTTAGTTTCTAAACATGTGTAAACAAAACAAATATTAGTTCTTGGAAAAACAACTTTCAAAACCCATTCCTAAAATTCAGTTTGCGCTACAACATCAACATCATTGTTGTCTGTGTTGACTTGTCATGACTCGAGGTCGAATTGTCCTACAGTACCCGGCGATAAATATTGCACATCGACCTTTGGAAAGAGACAATCGGCTAATTTCGGCTTCGTAGAGCGTTATCTCTGTCGCACGAAATACAAACAGTCCGGTATCTATTAGGAGCTTTGCTTATTGTGATAATTATTTTTATTCTTTGTATAAAATGGTTTTGTGTAAAAAGGTCGATGTGCAATATTTATCGCCAGGTACTGTACGTTCTTGTTTGTTCAAGTTATTCTAGGCCGTTGGTAGGTGAATAACCTAATTGTTGGGATGGCAAAGTGCTAGCTCGGTAAGTGTTGGCGATTTTAAACTGTTGAGTTCTTCATAGAGTTACCATCCGTCCGGACATGTCCAGCTTTTTGGCCCCCCCGTCCAGATTTTGTGCGGACTTTTCATTTGTGCAGACTTAATTACTGAAAATAGGTAATTAGATTAAAAACTAAAATGTCCGGACTTTTCTGCAATTGTCCGGATTTTTGTCAGGACTTTTCAATTTCCCACCGTACCTATGTTTAAGGGGCTTACAGGACCTAAACGCAAAAAACGCAAGTTTTAGAAACAATAAAAGTAAATATTATACAGTAAACAAAATCAGAAAAATATATGATATTCTTCAGGATATAATATGCTAGGTAGATGGTGTGTTGAAAACATAATACCTACAACTAATTTGATACGATAGAAAAAATCATGAAGATAACTTTAAAAACTTTCTTTTTACAACAAAAACCATACTAATATACATACAATCATTCTGATTTTCTGTCAGATTATTCTACAAGCAACATACTAAAACAAGTGTTTTAATTTTTTAGTCCAAACAATAGATTTTATGTAAGAAATTAAATAGGTACCTAATTGCTTCATATTTTGCATTAAATTACCAGCGTTGTGTCATCGCGCTTCTCTTTCTTTTCTATGCAGTCCGACAGTGACCGCGCTTTAGGTCATGTAAGCCCTATAACGCAAAAAATATAATTTCTTGGTATCCAGAAAGTTGTGTTAACATTTTCAGGAGAAGTATGCCAGACGGAGGAAGCCGTGGGCAAGTGTGTGCACATCTACCAATGTCTGTCATCAATGCTAGACATACAGAAGAGGAATAACCCGGCGGTAAGAACCTTACTATATTAATTTAACTTTTAGGCGACGGCGGCGGCGCGGCGTAAGGTAAAGGCGCGGAGCAGGCATGATGCTGCTTCAAAACGGTTTTTTTTTTAATAAGTATGTCATTTACTCAATCTGTAGCTCATATTTTATGTAATATTGTAATGTAACTGTTTATTTTCCCAAAAAAAAACAAAATATACGAAGGCGCCGCCTGCCGCCGCGCCCTTGGGTATTATTCACGACACGTCGCCTTCGCACAGACGCCAGCACATCAAGCTACCCAAAACTGTCAAATTTTCCCAATCGACTTTGAACCTTATGCTTTGATGATAAAGTTGAAAATCGATTAAAGAAATTTGACAGATTGCAGATTGCGGTAGTAGCTTGATGTGCTGGCGTCTATACATACAAAATGTACAGACATTTTGTATGAAAACGTTTTACAGCGGCATCATGACTGCGCCGCGACTTCTCCTTGCGCCGTCTCTGAGTAATTCGCGCATATGTGTCTAAACACACTATGCCGAAGGTATGCGACTCAATGCTATTTGAATGACCGACGACACATTATGCCGAAATTACGTTGCGTTATAGCGTACAGCCGAACTTCGGTCGGGCGTAACGTAAGCTCAGCCGGCAGTTCGGCGGCAACGTATTCTGTAGAGCACACATTACCTATACGCGACCGAAGTTCGGTCCGGTTCGACTCTTCTAAAGCCTCTGCAATTGCTAGTCCGCGCGGAGCTAGTTAGCCGCGCCTAGGGTGGGGACGGGGGTGAAGGCGGCGGGGTTGCCTATTGTTCGCATTCGCAATCGCAACACACGTACTGAGTCATGACAAAGCGCCCCCGCCCCTCCGTCCCACCCACCGCTCACATCACATACCTAACCAACTAAGTAGTTCCGCGCGGACTATAGTTAGACGCGGAGATGGCCGATGGAGTGAAGCTGTGACCGAATGGGCGGCCAAGGTTTGGCCAATGAAACCAGAGGGTTTTCTCCTTAAGCACGAATGCCGTAGTTTTAGTCAAAGTTACGGCGGTTTTAAAACTCCTTATGACCTAAGGACATAAGATTAGTTTGGGGCCCAAACTAACAATGGATGACATCACGTTCTGACAGTGTTGTCCTTGCTACCGATATGTTTTTGCCCGTCCGAGAAAGTTAATCGGATGTAGGGTTCACTTCTAAGTTTCGACTACTTTCAAACGCGCCCCTCTTAGGAGTCGGGGGGGAGTCAAACATCTCACTCCCCCCCTGACCCGAAGAGGCCCGCGGTGGCGGGCCGGCACCAGTCGGGGGTTGCGGAAGGATCGTTCGTTCCTGCGACCCCCGGCGTGGCTGTGAGATGGAACACCAGGGTGGTTTAGTAAGAGTCTGACAGACCCCTCCGCCCTCCCCAGGGCGGAGGACATCCATGAGAATTTTCCAAGCCGGAAACAAAAAAAAAGCTGTCGAGAGGGGCCGCTCGGGTCCCAAGCTAACTCTTGCGGGTTGTAATATCATCACGTGCCTAGCCTTTTTCCAACTATGTTGGTATCCGTTTCCAGTCTAACCAGATGCAGCTGAATACCAGTATCTTACATGGAGCGACTGCCTATCTGACCTCCACAAGACAGTTACTGGGTAACACGATAACACGCGGTAAGACTGGTTGTCAGACTCGGGCACCTGATACTAGTAACTGTTAAAGATCTACAGATGACAGCCGGGACCAAATGGCACGGAGGGGTCTCGATATTGCCGGGTCAGCAGGATTGTCCGAAAGAGTTACCGCAGGCCCGGAACATAAAGGGCTAAGGAAGGAACACGGGTGGGTTTTAGTCAGTAAGAGTCTGACACTCCCTTCCGCTCCACCCAGAGCGGGAGGGGTCATTTGATGATTTCCCATCCTGAAAAAAAAACTGAAAAAACAAAAAGGGGGTCCCGATATGATAATCGATGGTCACCCATCCCCGGATTGACCTCGGTAAGCGTAGTTTAACCTTCGATCTACCGTGCAACATCAAGTTACTCATAAGCTATAAAATAACAGGTTTGATGTTATCTTAAACTCAACCAAGTGAGTGAAGGATAAAACTTGCTTCTCGTAAAAAAGCGGCTAGGTAGGTGCGAGTTGTACACGCACACAAAGGGTTCCGTACCAATCAACTCTGCCCATCACAATCCACTAGGCGTCAGGCGCCACAACACCCAGTCCTCAGCCTTCCGCAATATATTGTACGGTGGACATCTTACGTACCATCGCGGTGGTACGGAAGACATCCACCGTACAATATTTAACAATATTTTCTAAAAGCGCCGATTAAAAACACGTTTCTTGATTTCCCCTTAATTTTATTATTTAATTTTATATTTATTATTCGTTGTTATAGCCGCGCCATACACAGTCTGTGAACATTTTAAGCGTCTACATATTACGGTTCAAAAGTTTGACAGACGGACAGCGAAGCCTTAGTAATGTAATGGTCCAGTTGGCATTATGCAGGTATGAGGCAGCAGGTGTTAAGTTCACTCATTCTTCATAGAAAACGGAGGATCCTTCGAGCAGACGGGTGTTGTGTCTGGTACTCTGGTGGGCTATTGCCTGATTGCGCGGTAAACACTGCTTGCGCGATGCAGGATTTTGCGGGACGTCAGTGTGATGCGTAGTTCGCATATGTCGATGTAGATGGCGCCACAGCACCCTTTGGTTAGGGAACCCTGAAAATTTTTTTTTAACTTATAATGAACACGAACTCATGCAGTATTTACGTAGACAAATCTTGTTTTGGAACTTGTTTTTTTACAATAATGAGAAAAACCCACGTTAAACGATGTCGGAATAAATTACAAATGTAATAATTACTTGTTATTAAATGTAAATGCTGTTCTTATTACGCTGCAACCTTCAAGCCTCTATGAATATATTATTATTATAATGATAATTTTGATGGCGTTGCGACCGATATATATTATGTATTTCAAAATCAAAAGGCTCCTTCAAACAGGCGCGACACGACACGCGACACAAAGGCAGCGCGTAAGTCGCGCAACGAGCGGTGCCTTTGTGTCGCGCGCGATTATATCACGTGTCGCGCATGTTTGTAGGAGCCTAAAAGTCTATTATTAAGTGGTAGACCGCGAAATTCAAATTTTCTTACGTTTTTTGCAATTTGCAGGTCAGTGTCAGATTGTATCTTGATCAAAATATGATTCGCGACAATAACAGGTACATATTTATTTTAAGGAATTATAATCATTAGAATCATTAATATATCTTTCTAAGTTAGATTTCTACCACCAACCACCAATCTCTTATGGAAAAGTGTTAGTGGTAGAAATCTAACTTAGAAAGATGTATTATTGATTCTAATGATTATACTTGTCTAAATATGTACCTGCTATTGTCGCGAATCATATTTTGATCAAGATACAACCTGACACTGACCTGCAAATTGCAAAAAACGTAAGAAAATTTGAATTTCGCGGTCGCAACTACCCATTCACCTTAAATTAGGCTTAGAATCAACAGTTTTCGAAAGTCAAAATTACATAAGACAGTCCCCCAGCACGCCCGCTCTTCACCACTTACTAGTGCTTTCGCTGGGGAGAAGTGGCGCAACAAACTCTGAACTGAAACTTGTCGATCGATCCGTGTGGCTTTTATTACTTAGCCACTAACCCCTCAAGCATTAAATACCTTCTTTATATGTTTCAGATATGTTCATTCCGAAGCAATGACCCGGTTGTATGTTGCGTCGACTGCGAACTGGTCAATGACACGAGGTAAGAGGCGTACACTTGTATCAGGATAATTGTGGCGCCACATTCGAAACGCAACACATATAACGCCCCGTATATCTGTGCGCGAGCACGCACACCAAGGACACAATTGTAGCGGGTGTACTATGTGGCGAGACGTTTGCCGCGCTACACGAATTCAAGATCGAACACGTTTGTTTTTTGTGTCGCTTTGGTTTGCAAAAATGAAAGACAACATTGAATTTTACGTTGAGTTTATTGCAGAGGTTGAAAAAAACTCTATATTATATAACCATAGCGCTCTCTGATTATAGCAACAGACGGATGAATGTCGGACGAATGTCTACATCATGCTGATGATCATCATGATGTCGACATTCTCAAAGCGGTGGCACGTGACAACTGTGCTTCCGATGTGTGCGTATACGAAACATTTGTAGTAAGCTGAATTGTAGCGCAATAACTATGGCGATGTAAATGTACGATGCGTGTAGCATGTGGCGCTGGTGTGCAGCCTGGTTTATAAGACGAGATGTCGGTCATCCGGCCGCGGCGGTGAGATGGGTGGACGACATTGTTGCCATCACGGGAACCGTGAACCTGGATGGTGCTGGCACCAGGAGCGTGGGGATTGACACGAGAAAATGGAGGCCTATGTCCAGCAGGTGACGATGAGCTGTGGATAATGAAGCAACTAACTTTCTCTTCTCACAAGTGTTTAAGAGCAAATGCGGTCGGAGATACTTTTGAAAAAATCGGTTGTCTGTAAAGTCGGTTTACGGACGATAGTTTAACGTGACAACGTCATAACATAACATTAATGAAATTGCCGAACGCGGAGGCCGATTCGGCTGCGTTCGACATCATCTGTCTCTCATCGCTCGTTCCGCGCTCTCGTTTGCACTTCAAGCCGCCATGGAACGCTACAACGCTACAGAGCGAGGCCGCGAGGTAACGCTACATGAGTCATGTTTTTTCGTGTGTGCAGCCAGCTTCATCGATTTATTAGACGTTGTCACGTCAAAATCCTTAATAAAAAGTTGTAATTTGAGGTTTGACTCTCGCCTATTTCCACCTCCAATATTGGACCAATAGTGTGTCCCTATGTTTTTCTATTTTCATTAATAGTTGTCAAATTTGTACACTTGGCCTCTGTTGACAGCGGTTTAAATCGGCATTTTTTGAGGGTTCTAGTGCTTATAAATATAATGTATCATCAAAAAGGAAGACATAGGGACTCATAGTTTTTTTTACAGAATAATAAATGTTAACTACTTGTAAGCAACATAACAACTTGTTAACATTTATTATTCTGTTAAAAAAAACTATTGCTTTATGGTCATTAACCAGAAAGAAAACAGGCGAGAGCGCGTTTCTATGGAGAAACGACCACCCGCATTTCCTCCCGCAACGTGTAGGAAAGAAGCCTGAAAATCTGAAAACTAGTCTCACCAAGGGGTATTGTGTTACCCGGTTCTGTATTGATGAAGTCATCAGATAGGCAGTTGCCCCATGCAAACTACTGGTATTCAGCTAGAGTTAGACTGGAAGCCGACCCCAATATAGTCGAAAAAGGCTAGGCATATCGTGTACATATTAACAAAAATCAGCTGTTTCCTACATTTTGACAAGTTATACGAACATAAATGTAGGGAACAGCTGATTTTTTTTCGCGATTTCAGGTTTGGCCCATAGTTAAAGTTGTTCATAATGATAATTATGAGTCAATGACCTTTTAAGGGGTTGTAAATGTTTTACCAATTACCCTGTATAAATTTTGATATGACAATAGGCGCGTATTGCTCTTTTTAATGGAGAGTGCGTGCCACGTGGGAGTGTATGTTGCTTACGCTTACGTTGTGTGAAATCATGATTTGCATTTTTATTTCAGGAATGCAGTTGTAGATAATGGTGGAGGAGTATTCTTTAAGAGCGGGCAAAAGGCGAGAGATAGTAAGTTTTTAGAATGTCTCATATATTACTAGCTTCTGCCCAGAGGCGTCTCTAGCCCTTGTGGCGCCCGTGTGCAACCAGTACCCTGGCGCCCTCTAGTCTAGTAGGAGCGGGGTCAAAATGGAATCAGTGCTGTGGACAGATTTGGGAACACTGAAATCAATTTATTCGTAAACAAGTAATTTAAAATATCCAACGGCGTAGTGGAATCATCAATAAACATCGGTAATAATTCGAATTCATTATAGAGCTCGAACTGTTCCACATCTGAAGAGCCAGCATGGCAAAGTTTATTTTCTAAATTAGAGCAATGTGTTTTTTTGTATCAGAGTCCAAATCTTTCCAGTGTTTCAATTTTTGAAGAAATGAAAAAATTACATTATTTTCATTCAAAAGCTCGAACCGTTCGTCGAACTTAGTAATTGCGGTGTCTAACAAATAGTGGTAAAAATTTACTGTAAAATGTATTTTCGCGTCTGTTATCGGTTCATCCTCCGCCTCATAATTAAAAAACCTTTTACGAGCGCGAGGGCGTGCAGGTGTGGGAAATTCTACTATTGCCTCGACTTCTTCCGCTAGTTTTCGCCCGGTTAAGGAGCTCCTCAAAAGCGGATTCATTACGGAATTCAGACAAACTTATTTTTGCATTATCAATAATTTTCACCGCTTCTGACAATACAACGTCTGACTTTTGAAGGGCCTTGCTAACTAAACTAACTAAATATTTATCTTGCTTAAAATTTCAAACCAAATAAGCAGAGAGCAGATGAATTTAAACGACTTAATTTTTGCCAGAAAATATAGCTTCAGAGAAATAGAGCTTAATTGAAATTGATCAAAAATGAGTTCTTGATATAATTATATAAATTTAGAGTTGGAATGTTTGGACTCATACAATTCCTTTAAGAACAATGAAAAATTGTTATGTGCTGCAAAAAGTACAAAAAATACCTTGAGTATTTTAAAAGAGCGCCGGCATCGACGCATCTTTGGAGGTGTCGCATTAGAGGGCGCAGGACCTCCTAGAGTAAATATGTTCCTTGCGCAGGGCGCTCGGCGCCCCCTTAGACCCGGCGCCCGTGTGCGCCGCACACCCTGCACCATAGGTAAAGACGCCTCTGCTTCTGCCCGCAATGAGAGGTTTTTTTTTTTTGAGTATTAAAAAAAACATAGTTTCCAAGAACTCTGTAGATGGCGTTGAACTGACTACGTTACCTACTAGGTGACAAAGCCAAAACGAAGTTAACTAATTACTTCGTAGTTAATTAATTAAATACTTTTTTATGTACGTTTCGTTTTATGATCTCAAAATTACATTCAAGTGAAATAATCAAAAAATGATGTGACGTTCCGTTCCTTGCAGTAACTTACCAAGTTCAGCGCCATCTATCCAGCGACAAGGGAAGAGTTAAATTGAAATTCCCTTATTTCGTCCGTTTGACTTGCTTCTCGCCGCGCCTGCCCGCGTTCTTATTTCGTTTTTCGCTTAGCGTTCTTTCTGACTTCTTTGTTTTTGGTGGGCTTTTTATTTTATTTTGTTGTAATGTTAGATTGTACATACCCACCTAACTAGTTAATTTAATTTTTCCTTAAATTGCAATAGTAATGTTAATTTCTTATATAATAATAGGACACAATTTTAATAATTTGAATAATTTGTATTGTATGCCCAAAAGGCGGGACATAGGACATAGCTGATCAACATCACTGTAATTCTTAACACCTGTATGTTCATGTATTTGTGTACCTGGTTTTAATAGATTTTTTTATCATTGTTCCTCTCAATCAAAGCACCTGCCATCCAATCTCTTCACCACCCTTGGTTGACTGGTAGAGAATGCCTAAGGCATTAAGTCCACCTTTGTACCTTTTTGTGCAAAAAGTTTAAATAAATAAATAAGACCACTCCGAGTGCTATTATTGTCTACCAAAAAATCTCGTACAAAAATCAGTAGGCACCTAATGTTTGCATTGTTTCAGAATGCCTCGAGCACCTGACTTACCTACCCTACCCCTGTCAGACAAATGGTCTGGAGCGAAGGTGGAACACGCAGAGACAATGCCATTCTTTCGAGACCACCGGCCACTCATCCGCGGTTGGAGGACGTGATGCTCTGAGATCCAGCTACCCGCATATGGTAAGAAAAAGAAATATGTTAATACGGTTATTTGCGGTAAACATGACGCAAAAACACAAACACAAAAAAAATATATATGAAAAGGTTAGGGGAAACATGCGTCACATCCACGCAAAACGGCATATTGGTCAAGTATGTATTAATTCAAATTCAAATTTATTTATTTTAGGACAACTCAAAATCCAAAGGTTAGTAGGTATACAAAAACTTAAAAAACTATTGTTAGTTCATGCATTTACAAAAGACAATCACATACATCAATGAATAAAATGAATACCCCTGCGCTGTGACATCCCACCCCGTCAGGATAACCAATAGGGAGATACCTCCCTAGAGACCACCAGACGAACGAAATGCCTCAACACAGGGGCACGTACATCCTCAACTATAGTTTTCAAGATGCTGTTGTGACTCTACCGCACCCTCCTCATAAGCGAAACGACTTAATAAACAGCTGATTTTTTTTTTTCGTGATTTCAGACTTCCATAGTGAAAGTTGTTCGATGGTCTAAATCACCTCTTAAAGTTTTTCGGGTTAATTTTTTAACACCTTATTTATTGTTCTCTGATACTTACCAACCTCTGCAGGAATTCGGTTCTCGCCATTCGCCAATACTTCATTGGGGCCTTCGGCCTTCCCTGATGTTAGCTGGGAGCAGCTGTTTTTGTTTTCTCTTAAAATGTTAATTGTTTACATTTCCAGACGTTGCTAGGATACGGCAGTGATGAGGATTCAGCCCAGTGGCTGTGTGGAGGCTCGCTGATCAGTGACAGGTTCGTCCTAACTGCCGCGCACTGCTTATCGGCGTCTACTATGTAAGTAATTACATTTATTTCTTTTTTAATAGACTTCTAAAAAGGAGGAGGTTCTCAATTCGGATGTTGCATCGCGCAAGCAAAGTTTACCGCGCAACTAGCATAGATACAACAGCCCGACTTCAATCGTCGGGCAGTTGCCCACCAAACAGGACACCCGTCTGGTCGGAAGATCCTCCCAGACTTTACATACCTCTAAGATACAATGACCAAAATAACCTTTTCTACACAGAGGACCAGTTCGCTTCGTGGCCATGGGTATCCTCAAGCGGTCAGACCCTGGCGAGCTCTGGCACATTCGCAATGTAAAGAGGGCCATCGCACATCCGGAGTACAAGCCACCCTCCAAGTATCATGACATCGCGTTGTTGGAGACTGCTACACCGTAAGTTTTCCTTTATGTTATTGAGCTTAGCATACATCACGTTCATGAATGAGCGCCGTCATGGCGCCGTCAGCAGGGACTGGTGATCTCTTAAATGAGCCATGGCTTATTTTCATTTATTTTAATTTCTGTCAATTTTCCAAATGCAAATGTAACTTTGTAATCGCAAAAATAAATCTACGTGGACGCGAGATTTTCGGACTTTTTCCTTTACTTGTGCTGTGAGACCTTAGTTCTTGCCAAATGATGCTGTTCTGATCTATTTGCGAGTATGAAAATATGTCGCATTTTTATTAATATAGAAAAATTAAAATTTAAATGTACATCACGGTAAATTTTCCAAATCTAAGTTTGTAATCGCAAAAATAAATCTACGTGGACGCTAGATTTTCGGACTTTTTCCTTTCCTTGTGCTGTGACCTTAGTTCTTGCCACGTGATTCTATGTTCTGACTTTTAGTACCTAGCTATCATTCATAATGTTATCCTTTTATGATTCCGCCAAAGTGGCCTTATTAGGCCCCCTGATTTATTTGCGAGTATCAAGGTATGTCGCATAAATGGCTGTATTTTTTTATTGGGTTGGATTAAAAACCTGACTTTCTAAGAGCATCAGGGAACCGTAGACATACGTATTTGGTATTAATTTCAACTTGATAACTCCTCGCGTTCGTGAGAAAGAGGGTCTTGACAGGCTGACTTACAGACAGACTGAGAAGTGTTCCTTTAGGGGTTCCGTTTTCTCCTTTTGAAGTAGGGAACCCTAAATAGCACGTGATTTACCCGACGCCTATATGGGCATCTGCAATACCAGATGCAATATACATATACAAACTCAAACTCAAAGCATTTATTTCAATTAAACCATTTACAGGCACTTTTGTATTGTCAAGAAGTCGGTCAGTCAGAAAATATGAAGCTAGTTGCCCATTCCAAAGCGTAGGTACCTATGGAGAAGAACGGGCAAGAAACTCCATGGACACTCTTTTTAAATTATATTTTACAAAAATATTAGTTAGGTCATCATTACTTTTGATTTTAAAATAGCTGAAGACCAGCAGTTTTACCCAAATGTTTTATATCTAGCTCCATCTTTTGAAAAATCTCACGTCTGACCACTTTTTTTTTAACGTGGAGAAATGAATGTTGTTTAACTGTCAAAATAAATTGCTAGGTAGTCCGTATTACAGACAGTGTTACAGAATTTCCTCAATCATTTGTTTTGCGATGTTTCATCATATTTCAGATTTGCAACCGCATTTTATTCTAGCAAAACTTGTTTATAAGTAAGTACTTTCATTTTCGGAAAGGATGCCAAAGATTACAAATTCTCACAGTACCTATATTTCTTCGTTCCAGTGTGATCTTCAATAAAGACGTATTCCCAGCATGTCTGGACTACAGCGGTGAAGAGCAGTATGGAGCGTTCGCGACCGGCTGGGGCAAGCTCGGCAAGCACCGTCCGCTCGCTGATAGTCTTCAAGAGGTAAGAAGACATGGCGTTTCAAAGCCTCTGTGGCGAACCAAACTTATTGTCTATGGTTTAGTTGATATGTGTGCTATGACCTTGAGCGTGTAATTCGAGTTGATATGTGTGCTATGACCTTGAGCGTGTAATTTCGCGCCCCACTCTCTCAGTGGGGCACATTCCACCAACAAGTTGTGGTGAGGTGGAATGGGAGTATCTTTATTATCCTAAAACGTTTTCTGTTTCAATTTCCAGGTGAACCTACAAAAGTTCTCAAACGAAGACTGTCTGAAGCACTTCCCTCCTCATAGGCTTCTGAAAGCGGGATACGATGCTAACATGCAGATGTGCTTCGGAGATACAATTGAGCCGAAGGATACTTGTGAGGTAAAATACATTGTTTGTTTGTTTGATTTCTCGTAAGTGTCGATCCCGTTCGAAAGACACGTGGCGCCATCTATTATCATAATAACGTTATATTGTTGTTTTACTTGGGAACAGCATTTTTTTTCGGGATGAAAGGGGGCACCGTATATTGTACAATGCGTGCCACGAAAGATGAGACTTGACACACCACGTGGTTTGACTTGCGCAGCACACGATTTTAGGTATCTTTAGCGGTATGAGGTCTGAGTGCGGGACGGGACCGGACGTCATAGGGGCGGCGGAAAGAGCGGGGGAGGCAGGGTCAAGTCTCATCTTTCGTGGCACGCATTGTACAGAATTAGGGCCCAGAGTCATCATCATCTGCCTAGCCTTTTCCCAACTAAGTTGGGGTCGGCTTCCAGTCTAACCCGATGCAGCTGAATACGAGCGACTGCCTATCTCACCTCCACAACCCAGCTACTGGGTAATACGATACCCCTTGGTAAGACTGGTTGTCAGACTTTCGGGTATCTGACTACCCGTAACGACTGTCAAAGATCCACGAATGACAGCCGGGACCAACTGCTTCCCGAGGCACGGAGGCGAGATTAAAAGTATCAATTTTATTCTCCGCAGGGTGACAGCGGCGGCCCCCTCCAAGTGCAGTCGCGGTTCTCAAAATGCTTGCACACGATAATAGGCGTGACGTCATTCGGCAGGGCGTGTGGTTACGCCGGTAATGCCGGCATGTACACCCGGGTCTACCACTATTTGCCCTGGATTGAGAGTATCGTGTGGCCGGGGTGGTCTTAAGAAATAAATAGTTTAAAATTACCTATGTTATATTTGTTTTATTTAAAGTTATACATATAGGTAATCATCTTCATCACCATTCCAGCCGAAAGACGTCCTCTGCTGGACATAGACCAGCCCTCCCCCTTAATTATTTAAGTACGAATTGCACAAAAAATTATACATTCACAATAAAATTTAAAAAAAAAAAAAAAAAAATTAATTCAAGATTCAACAAACAAGTTTTTGCAAGAACTGCATTTAATTGTTAATTATTGTAATTTGTTTTTGCATACCGTTAAAACGGTGAGACATGTAGCACTATGCAATGTTATGAACACCTTTGTAAACACCATGTTTCTGGCAAATAAATATTCTATTGTATTCTATTCTAACAAATTACCGGAGTAGAGTAGTGGCGATTCTCATGTCACAAATGCCTCTAAACTAGACTAAAAATAAAAATTTAGTTTATACCTGTCAAACGCCAGCGCCAGCAGCGGCAGCGGCAGTGTTTTTGCCAGCGGTGGTATTCTGTAAAAATCTCACTGTGAAAACTTAGGTGAAGTGAGCGTGGAGTCAGTGTCAATTCTTAGCAAAAACAAACTCACTTCACCTAAGTTTTCACGGTGAGATTTTTACAGAATCGACCGGCATGAATTGACACTATTGACAGCTCACTTCACCTAAGTTTTCACGGTGACATGGTTACAGAATCGCACTGTAGAATCGACCGGCTGCACTCTCACTCCCGTATTATTATTATACTCTTTGGCGTAACACACTATCAATCAGAACCTCAAAGGATATTTATTCTTAATCCATTTCTTCATGTTCGAAAAAAATCTTCTCAACAACGTAAATAACGCAATGAATGTTGTTGAACTCAAAATGAAAGCCATTGTTAGGTACAAACGCCAGCACATCAAGCTACCCGAAACTGTCAAATTTTCCCAATCAACTTTGAGCCTTATGCTTTAGCGATAAAGTTGAAAATCTATTAAAGAAATTTGACAGATTGTAGTAGCTTGATGTGCTGGCGTCTGTACCTACTGATAATGTGTTTTAAAGCCATTTGTTACTTAAAAAAAAAAACATTGTTACTGATACTGTGTTATGCAATTATACCGCTGGTTTTTCGTCAGTTTCATTAAAAACAAAATAAAACAACTTGATATGCACACTCAAATTCAATTTATTTGGAAATATGTATTGCTACATTGAAGGTGCTCACAAGGCGGCATGACACGGCAAACCATTAACATTTTTATGGCAAAGCCTTCCGTAGCATCATACACACAGTATTAATTTCTGTAATTTTGTACACTAAACTAACCTCTTTCATACATGTATAATACAGCTCAGTAACTAAAAACATTTACATTACAAGTCAAAGAAAACATTAATTTTAAACTAGACGAGTTCGGTTGCCTTTGTCCCCTTTAACGGGGACACGGATTACGGGGACAACGGGAATAAATCGTTTCTTAGCTCACTATTCTGAGAAAACTGAATCAAATTCAGAGGTCACAGTCTCAAAAGAGACTGTGACCTCTGAATTTGTTTCAGTCAACAAACAAAGTGAAGAAGAAGTTAAGTGAAGTGAAGTCAGTGTAGTAGTGTGTATGTGTGTGAAGTGTTTTGTTGTTGTGTGTTTTGTTTGTGTGTTGTGTGTGTTTGTTTGTGTGTGTGTTTGTGTTGTTTGTTTGTTTTGTGTGTTTGTTTGTTGTGTGTGTGTTGTTGTGTGTGTTTGTTTTTTGTTTGTCAGTCATTTCTGGGCTCTAAAAAGAGTCCAGAAATAACTTTGGTCAGGCTAAGGTAAACTCAAGCCCCCTTGTGACGATATCAACAAATTTGACCGCTAAGGTCATTGATATACAATCTTATATATTACTATCATTGGCTAAGGTTATGAAATTATGATTCAAATCATTTCCGCTTACGCAAAAGCCTTTGCCAAGCAATGCCGCGCCGTGGCCCGGTCTTTAAAAATAGGTACGCCTACATTAAGTTTTAGTTTCCTAACAAAGCGGTGAACGACCACACAATAATCGACTATTTTACTAATATTATTTGTGGGTTGCAACATTGTAATTTTTAAACATTTTATGCTTTTGAGTTGTGGCAACCCATAGATGACATTTGATGAAAAACGGCGGGAAAAGTGAAATGGCATTTTTCTCGCTGCTAGAGATGATGAAAGTGGTCTGGATTTACAATGGTGGTCTGATTTTACTGTGTTGAGTATCAATAAAGTGATTTGTATACAAGTATTAGCTAGTATATATAAGAGTGTATAATTCTAACATTCTCATGACGGTCGTTATCGTACAGAACCGTATGCCTAGGAAACTGTAGCTTCAGCCCTGCGATGCTATTCTGTAAAAATCTCACCGTGAAAACTTGGGTGAAGTGAGCGTGGAGTGAGCTGTCAATAGTGTCAATTCGTAGCAAAAACACACTCACTTCACCTAAGTTTTCACGGTGAGATTTTTACAGAATCGACCGGCAGGTATGCACGGGCGCGTTTTCCCTGCGGCGATTTTTTTCACGTACTGGATTTTCAACGTTTTGGAATGCGCTCTGTTAGAATCTCAACACCGAGAGTTGAAAATCCTGCCGCGATATGTTTAGGTCCATGCGAATATGGGCTAATAACTCCCAATTTCTGAAAGCCTCATCAAGTGTCTGATCGGTAAATCTGCTATCAAATCCCATGTTAACTGATGACCGAACTAAGGACACCCGACCATAATAAATTGACATGACTTTTGACAACAGCCGGTCTATACCATAGACTGCCGATTTATTCTGTAAAATCTCATTGTGAAAACTTGGGTGAAGTGAGGTGTGACAATTTTAACGACTTTCTGCCTCCCCCCTACGTAGGAAAACATAATGTAATTACGGTATGTTCTATCATTAGTCATTACATTGAATAGGCTTCCAGAAGCAAGAGGTCAATCTTTTGTTATTAATTTACTTAACTATGAATTATTTAATTAAATCAACCGAAGATGGTGTTATTTGCAGATGACACCTCATTGATCTTTAAGATAGACAGACGGGCACAAAATCTTGACGACGTGAATAACTCTATTCTTCAGGTCCAAGATTGGTTTACGGTAAATAATTTGGTACTAAATGAAAAGAAAACCAAATGCATTAGATTTAAATTACCTAATGTTAGAAGTAGTGAATGTGACATCATACTGAATGGAGAAAAACTGGAATTTGTTGATCAAACTGTTTTTCTGGGAATCACGCTAGACGACAAATTACAATGGGGACCTCACATAACATCTCTTGCGGGGCGGCTTAGCTCGGCCGCTTATGCTGTTAGAAAGATAAGACAATTAACTGATGTAGAAACCGCGCGTCTAGTCTATTTTAGCTACTTTCACAGCATTATGTCGTACGGCATTTTACTATGGGGTCGAGCTGCTGACATTGAATCCATCTTTATTTTGCAAAAAAGAGCTGTCAGAGCCATTTATAATCTACGTCGCCGCGAATCTCTCAGAGAACTTTTTAAAAAGATTAATATTATGACGGTACCTTGCCAATTCATTTATGAAAATATTATGTATGTAAGAAAAAATCTACATCTTTTTAGTAAAATAAGCGATAGACATAATTTTAATACTAGAAATAAAGATAAAATACATCAACCATTTTTCAGATTAGCCAAGGTACATACATCTTTTATGGGGTACTGTGTTAAATGTTACAATAAAATACCTTGTGATATATTGCAATTAAATGAAAGAAAATTTAAAACTCACATTAAACGTACACTTTGTAAACAAGCATACTATAAATTAGAAGATTATATCCAAGATAAGAACGCTTGGAAACATGCTGGTCCTGCTCCATAGGACAATCTGGAGCCTAGACAAAATCAAACTGGTTGCTAATTTAATTGTAAATTTATACTTTTTTTGACATTGATTTACATTCTGTAACTACTTTCAACTCACACACTGACTTATTACTTGTAATTTTT
This sequence comes from Luperina testacea, assembly GCA_927399505.1. Classification (NCBI taxonomy): domain Eukaryota; kingdom Metazoa; phylum Arthropoda; class Insecta; order Lepidoptera; family Noctuidae; genus Luperina; species Luperina testacea. Next base: position 1,229,673 of record OV656785.1, on the reverse strand, counting down.
TTTTTTTTTTAAATTTTATGAAAATCGTTTACTTTTACCATGTTTGTAAATATGTGAGCACCATGTATCTATCAGATAATTTATTTATATGTCATGGTTTCATTTTTATGTCTTTTACCTATTGTGGTATAGTAATTTTATTTTAGGTGCATCGTGTTCACATATTATTATTATATAATTAATGTATGCAAAATTTTGTAAAATATTTTAAAAGAGTAACGGTGGAGTTTCTTGCCCGTTCTTCTCCATACGAAAACTACCTTTTGGAATGGGCGACTAGAATCAATTCTATTTTTTGTAATTTCTGACGTTCAAAAGTGCCTTTTATGTGCCTATTTGAAATAAATGCTTTGACTTTGACTTTGACTTTATAAAGTGTAATAATAATTATTTATTCATTTATTTACCTACAAGTCTAGTTTCAAAGCTGCCATCGAATAAAAGCTTATACAGTATGTTAACTAACAGAGGGCGTACCCGTTAACCCGCAATAGTATAGCATCCATACATGCTAAAAAAAATATTACCATTCGAAAATAAAATGTTTTTTATTTTTTTTATATTAAAATATTCACAATAAATCGTAAATTGATACTCTATTTATTTAATTAATTCTAATTTATTTAATTAAATAAATTCCGACATTGCTGTCCTTCAAGTACGCGTGTACTAACGTAACAAATTGCCATATTTACACTATTTGCGCTGTAGCATGGTGCGGGTGACAGTTGCCCGTATGACGTTGACATTTGTCAGTACCACGTAGGGATGTGAGGTTATGCAATTCATTTTTATCGCTAACGATACTCGCAGCGTGAATCTAGTTCTCTTTAATATTGTTATGAAAATTAGTGTATTATTCAGTTGTGCAGTGTAACTACGTGTGTGCTACGTGTATAAACTTGTCAATATAAATGTTTTATGGCTACATAATTATCTTTGTACTTATATAAAATAATCAAAATCGGGTTTATGTTTTTTTTTTCGTGACAACATTTTTGCTCTATGGTGCATCGGCGCGGCGGCCATGTTGTTTACCCGTGCGATGCTGTGAGTGCGAGTACGAGTGCAAGCGCGTTATATTGTGACTTAATGTGACACGTATTACGATTTCATTGTTTGTTTTCATTTTTGTTAAATTGTTATTTGTTATAAGTTTGTTGAGTTTGTTGTTATTACCATGCCTAAGCATACAAAAAAAACTGTTTTGGGTAGTCAGGCCAGGGAGCTTGTTGTTCGCCTCCGAGACTACTTTGAAAGAGAACAACAAAATAATGGACCGTTGTTACCATTGAATCATATTGTAGAACGAGTAGCCGAAGCTCTTGATATTGGCCGCAATACTGTTTCGCGTATAACACGTGAGAAAATTGGCCAAGATGGGATGTTTGAAAATAAATTATCGACACCCAACAAAAAGCGGACCAAGGTGAAGCCAATCACAGATTTGGATGATTTTGCTAAGGTTGCTATTAGAAATCATATTTATGATTATTATAGAAGAATGGAGCTACCCACATTGCTCAAGCTTCTAAAATCATTAAAAGAAGCTGACTTGTTCAAAGGAGGTATTACTTCGCTACGGCAAGTTATAAAAGATATTGGCTTTGTTTACAAAAAAGTTAACAAAAGAAAGATTATTATGGATAGGACTGACATTGCCCTAGCAAGATGTAGATTTTTAAGGAAGGCCAAAAACATAAGTGATTGGAGCAAAGTTGTCTTTTTGGATGAAACGTGGCTAAACGCCAACCACACAGTGGGTAAAAGTTGGACCGACGATACGGCACAATCGTGTACCAAAGTGCCGGAAGGCAAAGGCGAACGCCTTATTATTTGTCACGCAGGTACAGCAAGTGGATTCGTCCCTGATTGTTTGCTGGCTTTTAAGTCAAAAAAAACTACGGAGTATCATGAGGAGATGAATTACGAAAAATTTAAAGATTGGTTCATAGGTCTATTAAACAATTTAAAAGAGCCTATGACCATAATAATGGACAACGCACCCTACCATTCGGTGCAAGTTAATAAACCCCCAAACCAATCCAACCGCAAAAGCGAGTTGGTGAAGTGGCTGAGTGAAAACGGAGTTACAGCAGATATAAAAATGTTAAAGACGGAGCTTATTGCCTTAGTCCGACGCCATAAGCCACCAACTCCTACCTATGCTCTGGACGAGATGGCAAAAGAAAAAGGCCACCAGGTCCTTCGACTACCACCCTACCATTGCCAGTATAACGCTATTGAGCTGATTTGGGCCCAAATAAAAGGTATGTTTTAATTTCAATTCCCATTTTGAAGCTTTATAAAAAAATCAGCTTTCCGATCGTAGCATGTACCTAGTTTAAAAACATTACCAGATACTAGATTAGGCTGATTGATGATTATTTGAATACTTTTTTTTATAAGTTCGTTTATTTTTAGGTTACGCCGCAAGAAATAATACTTCGCCGCCATTTACGGCAAATAAGATGTTGGCCCTATTACAAGAGGCCATCAACAATGTTCAACCTGAATACTGGTCGAAGGTCGTGAATAAAACAAAAAGGGACATTATGTCTGATTGGGATCGTGACATACATATTGACAACATAATTGAGTCATCGTTAATAATATCCGTCACAGATTCAGATGATGAATTGAGTGACAATTCAGATGTTCCTGACTCTGATATGAGTTTAGACGAATAACATGTATTTTTTTTTAGCAACCTTTTAAGCAACCTTACCCTATAAATGTTCTGTTGTATAATTAGACCTTTTAAAAATAAAAATTGACCTACGCACAATATACGTTTTTTATTATAAAAAATATCGACTATCCATCGTAGCAGTACATCCCATCACTAAATACGTCTATGGCGTTACGTTATACGCATAACACTTTGCTTAATTTTTCATTCAATTTGATTTTATTTCTTGATTAGAACATTCTGGTTGGGTTTAATTTAATTTACTACAGTTATTAATTATTTAATATATTACGAATGTGGTACAACTGAAATATTAAGTCATAAATTGTAAATCGCGGCAACTTTCAAGAGTGAAACGAAATGTTACTGAAACTGTCACCCGCACCATGCTACAGCGCAAATAGTGTAGTGAATATTTTAATATAAAAAAAATAAAAACATTTTATTTTCGAATGGTAATATTTTTTTTAGCATGTATGGATGCTATACTACTGCGGGTTAACGGGAACGCCCTCTGTTAGTTAACATACTGTATATTTATTAGTATTTAGGACTGATTTTTTTCAATTGTCAGATAGGTAACTTTTATCTGAAGAATAAATACGTAGGTTTGACATATTTTCTAGTATACAAAAGGTTTACACCCGTCATATTTATCCTTGAGATTTAAGTTATCTGACGATCGAAAAGTCGGCTTTTAGACTAGTAATGAAGTATGGAAAAGGACACATGTTGCACCGACCCCAAATACATTGATATAAAAGACAAGAGAATGATAAACAAGATTAGGAGTAAAATTGTGCTCTGTTATACTTTTACCATCCAAAAAATGGTTTTACTAGTGTCTATGGTACTAAATAACAGTAAAATTCAACTGAATTGTGGAGTTTTTGGCGGGATTTCTTCGAGTGAAGTCTTTGGCTTTGTAAAAAGTATTTGGCTGTTTTAATTATTCGCAAATTGATTCCTACAGTGGAGTCATTTTAATAGGTAACATTTGACGTCTGTCAGTTTTATCCTCATAGTGAGGTGACCTGCTTATGAACATCGATTAAAGTGAATGAATCGATACGGACTTGAAACATATGCGAATTTAAAAAATCATCAGGCGAATCCCTGTCCCATTATTATTATTTTTTTCGTAAATTTAAGGAGCAAAATAAGACAAGTACACAATTTAACAAAAAAATTGCATTTATTCAGTTGAACTATCAGAACTGTTAAAAGTATTGTCATCTTCATCACTGCTGTCAGCACTCAGAGATATTATTAATTCATTTTCAATAATATTGTCTATTCTCACATCTCGTTCAAAATCTTGTAAAATTATTTTCTTTGTTTTCTCTACGACTTTTTTCCAGTCTTCTGTAGTGACTTCTGCACACGCAGTTTGTAGCAGAGACATCATTTTAGCAGTACTGAAGGGTGGTTCAGTATTGTTCCGCGCTGCATAACCGTTTATTTGTGCCCAAATAAGCTCGATGGCGTTATACTGGCAATGGTAGGGAGGCAATCGAATAACTTCGTGTCCATGCTCTAGGGCTAGTTCATCGATTACATAGCGGAGCTTGGACGGCTTAGTTGCTTTTACTAGATTTAACAACTCAACTTTTAATAAAGATGGACTTGCATCCACACCATTTCTTACCAGCCACGAGACAATTTCTTGCTTTTTATATGCTTGAGTTGGTGGTTTATCAACTTGTACAGAATGATACGGTGCATTGTCCATTACAATTTTCGATGGGTTTTCTAAGCTGACTAGCAGCTTCTCAAATCACTCTTTAAAAACCTCAAAGTTTATTTCCTCATGGTAATCACTTGTAGTTTTAGAGGCGAATGCGAGGAGGCAGTTTTTCTATTTCATTATTTTTTGTATTTTTATAACTAGTTAGTTAAAAGAATAATAAATATTTTTTTTATTATAATCACAACGTGGTTATTAATTTATGGTGATATTTCTTCACAAGTCATCATTGCATTCGATTCTACTTATCAGCTTTCGATTTTTAGAGTAACATCCCTAGTGTTTAAAAAGAAAAATGGTTAACTGACGTAACCTTGTAACGACGTTCAGTTCTTTAGATCAGAATTAATTGTTTATTATGTTTAGAATGGTTTATTAATGAAAGCAAATCGTAAAATTACTCGTATCGGTCATTATTACAATAAATATGTAATCGTAATTGAAAAAAGGTAAGCAATTGTGCAGTTCTAACAAAACGAAAAAATATGTTATTTTATGCCCGCCGTTACAAGGTTACGTTGTTGAATATTTTATGAATTGTCAAATGTTACCTATTAAAATGACTCCACTTTAGTGGATATTGTGATGTAAAATTGGTGTAGTTTTGTATCTCAAGTGTCTGCGCAACTGGACAATATGTGTAATCATTGAAACAGACGCGATCCCGGTAAAATGGAGCTGAGAATTTTATTGTAGTTTTGGCTACCTCAGCGAAGTTTACCGGGAAACTTGATTCGATACATTTGCTGCCAAATACTCCTAATACATTAGAATGTGTACACCCATATTCTAATGTCTTGTTAGACTCAAGAAAAATACTGATGACTAGGCGGCATGGTCTCAAACCTTAGCCTTAAAAAAAAAAAAAAAAACAACTGAATTGTCCTAAGCAGTAAGAATAATTGATGAACATTTAAATAGTAACTTACCTAATGAGTAATGATTAACAACGATTACCTATGTATATAAATAAGGGCTGATTTTTCAATCGGCAGATAGGTAATTCTTACTCGTGGAATAAAATTGACGTCTGACAGATTCAGCATGGAAGAACTGTCAGAAATTATTCCTCCGATAAAATTGTCTGGCGTTGGAAAAATCAGTCCTAAGTCTACTTTGGGCTGATAATTTTATCCGAGGAATAATTTTGAATTTTTGACAATTGTTCCATAAAAAAAACTGTCAGACGTCAACTTTATTTCACGAATAAAAATTATCTGTCAGTTGAAAAATCAACCCTCATTCTACTAACCGTCGAATACTCAAACGCAACCCAATTTTAAGTTGCTGTTAATTCTGCTGTCAGTTGTAGCGACTGAAATAAAGTCTGGGTAGTTAGAAAACTGACTAGTTTGACCCCAACCGCTGTAACGCGGTTTAGGTACGTGCGCGGCGAGACAGGGGGCAGTGCTCACTTATCAACGCTCTCGGCGTCCCGCCGCTCATTCATCTATGCTCATGGCGTTCCACCGTTCATTCATCAACGCTCAGGGCGGCCCGCCGTTCATTCATCAACGGTCACAGCGGCCCGTCGCTCTTTTACAACGCCCACGTCATCCCGCCGTTCATTCATCAACGCACACGGCGTCCCGTCGCTGTTTTACAACGCTCACGGCGACCCATCGCTCATTCATCGACGCTCACGTCATCCCGCCGTTCATTCATCAACGCTCACGGCGTCCCGTCGCTGTTTTACAACGCTCACGGCGACCCGTCGCTCTTTTACAACGCTCACGGCGACCCATCGCTCATTCATCAACGCCACGTCATCCCGCCGTTCATTCATCAACGCTCACGGCGACCCGTCGCTGTTTTACAACGCTCACGGCGACCCGTCGCTCTTTTACAATGCACACGGCGTCCCGCAACTCATTCAACAACCGCCGCGAATTCCTAAGGCGCGGTACAGCGGTATCGGTAAAACTGTAACAACTTAAATATTGTCCGAATATTCGAATCACAATTACCTACCGTTAATTTCCCTGACTGCAGTTTTTTATTAAACAAACCTCGTAAAATTAAGTTGCGTTTGCGTATTCGGTGGTATATTCCACTAAATAGTACGTACTACATTGCGTACTACAGATGATATTTGATTTATTGCATTATGCATTTTCTATAAATATTTTATTAATATACAACATGTAGTCATATTACTGTTCTCCGCTTCATTCAACAATAGCACTAGATTTAGAATTTGGAACAAAAACACAGGCCGCGATTGCATATAATTTGATTATAAACCTTATCACTCAAACATAAAGTTTATTATCGTTTGTAAAATATTTACTTACTATAGCAGATTAGCAGTGTTAATAATCTCAGATAATATATAGGATACTTTGATTGCAAAGTAAACTTAGTTTTTGACGTGAATACGTCTTTAAAATTGCTTCCATAGTGGGGGCAAGTCAAAAAAACCAATGATAACAAAATCAGGGGATACAGTTTGGTGTTGCAGCTTCATATCTATCATCTCCATCCTAAATTCAATTACACCATTGAATAGCTAAAGGATGAAAGATTTTTTAAAATAAGAACAAATGCATTTATGGAAAAATAAACATAATTTATAAGCAATAAGGTTGAAATATCTATCTTGCAAAATAAGACCACAAAATTATTTGTGGTCTTATTTTTCCGTCCGTTTTTGATGCGCTTATCGAAAATCTAGTACTATTGTTTATATATTTATTGCTGATCGAAGACTCTCTGATTATACATTACAATACTTTGTCAATATTTTTTTTTAATCTTTTTTTTTTTTAAACTGGTTAATCACAGCTCCTTTATTCATGAACAAATCTTGACGTTTTTATGCGCTTTACAAATACCGCGTGTCCTAGGCTTTTGTCTTGAACCAAACCGCAGCATCATTGCGTAAAATACTACCAATCTCAATCTGAATACTTTGAAGAATATTAAGAAAAATGTGTCTGATCAACAACGTACAGACGCCAGCACATCAAGCTACTACAATCTGTCAAATTTCTTTAATTGATTTTCAACTTTATCGCTGAACCATAAGGTTCAAAGTTGATTGGGAAAATTTAACAGTTTCGGGTAGCTTGATGTGCTGGCGTCTGTACATAACGCAATGAATGATGTTGAACTGTGAAAATGAAAGGCATTGCTACTGTTATCGTGTTACGCAATCACCCCGCGCTGTTACACCGCAGTAGTCAGCATTTTTGTCAGATCCTTATAAATAAAGGGCCTAGTGTGTATGTAGTATATTTTGTTTATTATACGAGAATACTTTTTTTTTATAATATTTGTTTTTATATTTTGTACAGGGTGGCAAGGATATATCGCCGCGCAATCTCTGACCGTGGATTCAGTAAAGTGCGTTTCACGAAAGAATTCCCTTCGCCGTAATGTTGGCACCATTGCTTTTCATTGAAGGTAAAACAATTCTTCAATGAAAAGCAATGGTGCCAACATTACGGCGAAGGGAATTCTTTCGTCAAACGAACTTATACAACATGATTCTGAACCTACGCTGTCAAAATATGTAGAAAAGATTTTTTATTTTTTATTTTGAGTACCAAGATTAGCCAACGGGCAATGGAGCGCAGTATATTAAGGCGGATACAGACATTGCGCAGCGCACGGCGCACATCGCATGATTCGCAATGTGTGGACGTTCATATTCGTGGTAAGGCATGTGGAAGCACATGCCTCATCACGTATACGAACGTGCGTACAGATCGAGTTAGAAACACCACGCTGCGCTCCATAATTATTCAATATGTAGAGGATGTTGGAGAAAAAACAGCCAGGTGTGTGAGTGGGAGTGGGCCGGTCACGTCTTACGAATGCACCCGGAGAGATGGACAAAGATCGTCACTCACTGGACGCCTGAGACAGGACACCGCCGCGGCGGTGTCCCCGTCGAGATACACCAAGGCGAAGGTGGCGTGACGATCTAATATCATTTGCAGGGCCAACATGGCCGGAGATCGCACAAGACAGGGAGGTTTGGAAGAAAAAAGGGCAGGCTTTTGCCCAGTAGTGGGACACCAAATAGGCTAACAAAAAAAAAATTTTTTCAACGCATGGGGGTTCCAAAGGTCAGCGGGTCTGTCCGAAAGGGTTACCGCTGGCCCGGAACATAAAGGGCTAAGGAAGGAACACGGGTGGGTTTTAGTCAGAGTCTGACGCTCCCTTCCGCTCCACCCAGAGCGGGAGGGGTCATTTGATGATTTCCCATCCTCATTGTGTAGTGAATCCATGGTTAACCGGTTGCGCGTCGATTCCCTGCCTCACTGTATAGTATAACATTTATACAAGGTGTTAATTTGGTTAGCTGACTATTGAACTCGATTTGTATCGAGTATTACGATACAAATCAAGCTGATTGATTTTCCTTGAGACGATATGATTTTCAATTGTATACAAAAAACGATTTTTCTTGTGTTGTTCATGGTATTGACAATTAGTCAAAAAATCGAGTTTCAGGCGAAAATCAACGACAAAATAAAGTCAAAATCAAAAGAAAGTCACAGTCAAACGACAGTCAAAGTGAAAAGAAAGTCAATGTCAAATAAACACCTTGTATTAATATTCATTCGTAGTATGTCATATCATATGTTTGTTTGTGTGCTTGTTCATTTAGTATGTCATGTATATTTGTTTCCTTGCTTGTGTATGTGACCGGCGCGTGCGCCGCCGGGAGGGGGGCGCGCTATGGAGGAGTCATGCTGCCGCCATACTCAGGGGATGCTCCACGACCTGCGAGATGGAAATCACGACGTTTTTTTAAGAAACTTGAAATAGACACGAAGGTGTCTTCACTTTGTAACCCACTTGCATGAATTGGATTGTGTTACTTGTCTCACAGTAAGACAGTGACAGCAAGATGATTTGTTGTGTACCTATCTCATAACACCAAAGCGATTTTTGTTAACATTCGGTGACAGTAAATAGAACCTCTATGAGTTTCGATCACTTTTAATTACACTCGGTATTTCGGTAACACCGAAGCTTGTGAAGATCAAAGCCTCGTAATAATTTCAAAGACAAAAAAGTGACACATTTTTTTTTAATAAAGTATCTGTATTGTTTAATTTGTGGCGCCATCTATATCGCCACATGCGAACTACGCATCACCCTGACGTCACGCAAAATCCTGCATCGCACAAGCAGTGTTTACCGCGCAACGGCTAGTATATTATACAATGTCTTGACATTAATAGTCAGGAAGTTGCCCACCAGACATGAGTGAACATAACACCCTGTAACTAATGCTTACATCAATATATTAATATTTTAACATACCTCGGCCTCTGCCGCGGCCTCTACCCCTGCCCCTCCCGCGGCCGCGTCACCTTCTTCCATCGCCCAGACCCACCATGTCTGAAACAATTATGTAACATTAAAACAAGTGACATCAGAAATGACGTTCGTTATTTTTTATTCTTACGGAACTTTACATGGGGAGTGTCATAATAGTTATGATACATGTGTGCAATGATCAATGCACACGCGTTTCATACAACGTTTTTCAACACACTTGCGAGGACAAAAACAGTTAATAATCTTACGCAGTTACCCCGCTGGTGAATAATCTTACCTATATTCGTAGCGGTCTTCTCAAGGTAGGCGAGGGGTCCCTGCAGGGGCGTGCCGGCGTAAGCGCCGCGCCCGCCCGCCAGGAACATGCCCTGCGCCAGGCTGTTCTGCATCTGTTTGGTGTTGGAGCTGTTAATATGATGGTCTGAAGAAGTACCTATTCTATTAGTCGTTAAACTTGGCAAAAGTTAAAAAATAATTACTGTGGTAGCATTCTTCTGTACCTAATATCTACGACAGTAGGTAATTGTGACAGCCTAATCTTTAAATTCCACCCTTAAGGCCCACGTATCAAACCGGAAAGGGATTGGCACCGTATCAACTCGAGCCATGCAGTATTCTTTGTATGAAACCCCCTACTGCAACGCACACTAATCGGAATCGTAACGTAATCGCCTCGCCTCAGGACAAGCTCACGAACCGCGGTGCGGTGCGTTACGGCTCGTCGTCTCCGCCCTTACGGCTCGTCGTCTCCGCCCTTACGGCTCGTCGTCTCCGCGCTTACGGCTCGTCGTCCCCGCGCTTACGGCTCGTCGTCCCCGCGCTTAACATCTCTCCGTACCCGAACTTACGTCTCTTCGTCCACCCTTGCCCCTCTCACCCCTCCGACCTGCCTGCTGCACCATCAACCAGTCGCTTAGCCGTAGCCGAGTCGAGCTTCTGATACGCTTTGGTTACGTGCTTACGTTAGATTGACGCCTGTTTGACGGCGAGGCGAAAGGCGATACGGTGCCGATCCCTTTCCGATTTGATACGTGTGCTAACCTTTAGGTGGATACGCGGAAACGCATGTCCGAGAATCCACACTGAGCCTATAAATTATGTTTATCCAACTAGCCATAGGATTAGGGTGGATTAACGCGGTGGTGAACGCGCGCCACCTGTTACCGGTAACCGACACCGCTTCGGATGTGTTCGGCTCTCCTCGGGATGTACTCGGTTTTAATGTATATCCGATATGTCAGTGAGTGATGACAAAGTATTCTGTTTGTGTTTTGTTGCACTTCTGTCGGCACTCCCGGAGTGCCACTGTTTTTTTTTAAATCCATGCTCTATTGTAATTCTTCGCCCAGCAGTGAAATAAATAAAATAAAAAATATTGTGTGCCAATGAGAAAATCCAATCCAAACAATAATAAAAATAAAAACTACATACCTTGCGAGTGCTGCCATGCCAAAAAATCTAAAGCGGTGTGGAAAGGTTAAAAAAATAAATAAAACAAAAAATAATAAGGAAATCAAAATTATATTTTTTTGAAAATTAAAATTAAGTTGCGATCTATCTACTAAACAAAAGGAAACGGAATTTAATCAATGCCTTAGTGACTAATTGATTTTCTTAAATAAATTATAGTTTCAAAATTAAATGAACTTTTGTAGAAGAATCACTTACAACAATGAAATACACAATAGCGGTTCTTAATCGGGGTTTAACAATTCAATAGAGCTATTATTTCAAATATATAAATTGACACATTATTTCTGACTCTGAAATTCTAAGGCTTCAGGAACATTCGGATATTCTATAAATAAACCGACCTATCTACAATACTGCAGGACAAAACCAATTCATTGATTTAAATTAGCAAAAAAAAAAAACATTTAAGAGGCTTACATGACCTAAAGCGCGGTCACTGTTGGACTGCATAGAAAAGAAAGAGAAGCGCGATGACACAACGTTGGTAATTTATTGCAAAATATGAAACAATTATTTAATTACAAAAAATCTATTGTTTGGATTAAAAAAAATTAAAACACTATTTTAGTATGTTGCTTGTAGAATAATCTGACAAAAATCAGAATGATTGTATGAATATTAGGATGGTTTTTATCGTAAAAAGAATGATTTCATGATTTTTTATTCAATCGTATCAAATTTGTTGTATAATGTTTTCAACACACTATCTACCTAGCATATTGTATCCTGAAGAATATCATATATTTTCTGATTTTGTTTACTGTAGTCGATCATATTGTTTCTAAAACTTGTGTTTTTTGTGTTTAGGTCCTGTAAGCCCCTTAATATAATCCCACCAAAAACATTAAGTAAAAGGAATCCTGCAATTTAAACTGAATTAAAGAAATAGTAATCTGTAGTTTCTGCATACCATATCATGGGTAAAAGGCGCAAGTTTATATGTAAAATAACTAAAGAAAAAAACGTTGAAATAGGCAAATATGGCAATCAAAAACTCAAAAAAAAAAAAATTACAGCTTTCCAAAGTTTTCTAGTCACTGACGCTTATTTCTATTCAAATATGTAATATCATCCATAGACAACATTATTTTTAGTATATGCGAAACCCAAAACACGTGTCTAGTGTTTTTATGTAAAGAATCTATGTACAAAATTTCAAAACTGTATCATGAAAAATCACAAAGTTATAAGCTTGTTATGTTACCTGTTTGTAAGTACAAAAACATGGTCACCCGCGCCGTTCGCGCCGCGCCGTCTTGCGCTCATTGATAATAGTACCTAGGCACAGTATAAAGATAATACAGTATTGTAACTCGGCGCCGTAACCTTGAAATAAATGCCTACAGCCGCGCGGTACGTAAACATGCGATAGGGCTGCCCGCCTCCAGCATTTTAATTACATTTGCCATCTAGTGACAGACAGACGGTCAAATTTATTTTTCCTAGTATTATTTATACACACAGTACAATAAACAACTATTATTTATAATAAAAACCACGTCTTTACTTTGAATTATACAAACTAACAAAACAAAACACACATGACCCGAGGTTTTAACACAAGCGTACCTACTGTATAATGATTCATGAACCGCCTATAACTACCTATTTCACTCGTGTCTATCACTTTCCTTTACTCTATTCACTTTATTTATTAATCCAGACATCTTTTTTAGGGAGATAAAAGGAAATACTTATCCATTAAAAAGACACACATTATGTACCTACCTTCTATGTAGTAAGTAAAATTATTTTATAGTCTTACCTTTCAGAGTTTCCAGGTAATCTAAAAAAAGTAATTTCTGAATCATGCAACCAAAAACAGCACAATATACCCTACTCGTCATATTAAATATGTACTTGAACTTATTTTTAGTGAAAAAATCGCACGGTTATTGTTAAAAAAAAACAACACACCGTCCGTCACTGCGGCACAGTCGCGACTGTCTGCATGCCGAGCGCATGCCGTGGTCGAGGCGCGTAGGTATAGCTCGCGTTTCGTCCGTTTGTATGAAGACGACATACTGTATGGATATTATTACCGTGACCTAGGTACCTAAGCGTTCGGCGCGGAGATTGAATAACCTACTTAGTGTCGCCCGGTGTCCAACTTTTAACCTTTTTTAAATATTCTTGGGACAAAATATAACATGGGGTAAAAATTATTGGAATCGATTCAGTTACTTATTCTAAACAAACTATATTCAGGTTTCGCATATACTAAAAATAACGTTGTATTCTTATCCTGCACTTGATAACCTCATGACTGAGTCAGTGAGTGCAGTTCGCGTATCTGAATTTTGGTGCAACATTAGAATATAAACTTTTTGCTATCCATACGCTAAATAGAAGAATAAATCCTCATAATTTTAAAGGACGATTTTTAAAATCACCAAGTGACTTCCAAATCACGATGATCCATATAAAAATTAAATATTTCAGATCCATTCCTCTTAATTCATAAACACTGTCCCCTGTAACGTTACGTTACTACCGGCGTTGCACGGTTGCAGGGTACGCGGGCGGGTGCGGGGGACGCGGTACCTGCTGTTGCTGTAACGCTGCCTGTTGCTGCAACGCGGCTTGTTGCGCTGCTGCAGCTGCTGCCATTTGTTGTGCCTGTAAGCAATATTTGTTTACAATGTAGTAGGAAATTGATGAGAAACACGTGTGAGCCGGACTCGCCGAAGGGTTCCGAACCACAAGGCAAAAACTCCGAAAAAAACACGTTTGTTGTATGGGATAAAAACAGAATAAATTTATTCTGTTTTTAGTATTTGTTATTATAGCGGCAACAGAAATACATCATCTCTGAAAATTCCAACTGTCTAGCTATCACGGTTCATGAGATACAGCCCGGTGACAGACAGACAGACGGACAGTAGAATCTTAGTAATAGGGTCCCGTTTTTACCCTTTGGGTACGGAACCCTGAAAAGTGTAACTACCTATATCATTAGATGGGCAATAAGTTTTTAGAGGATCATGTCGACCATCTACTGCTACCGTGCTTGGCCGTGGGTCACAGTTGACGATCCCGCTGTCCAATTCGCAAAATGTACGACTATATACATAGATAGTTGACACTATTTTCAGCATTTTGAGCCATACATGTCTTAGATGAAGTATGTTTTTTTTTTTATTTTGAACTGCAAACATTTAGGTAAAATAAAAATATCATACCAACTTTAACTGGGAAAAATATTTAAAAATATACTCCAAGACATGTATGGCTCAAAATGCTCAAAATGGTGTCAACTATCACCCTCTAAAGGCTTTGATACAAAGCCTGTCTGGCGGGCAACTGCCCAATGATTCATGTCGGGCCGTTGTATCTATGCTAATTGCGCGGTAAACTCTGCTTGCGCGATGCAGGATTTTGCGTGACGTGACGTCAGTATGACGCGTTGTTTGCTTGTGGCGTTGTAGATACCGCTACAATGTACCTATAATTACCTCATTCTTTTCTATACTAAAATACATCTAAGTATGGCCACCGAACGTGTGAAGGTGCCATATTTATAGAGTTCATACATATTTACAAACTGTTTCTGCAGCGAAATTCTAAATGTGGTCGTCCAAATCAAAAGGGACCTTATGGCGGTAACTAGTTTCCGAGATATTAATAAATTTGTAAAATACCTCAAAAAAATCGTTTTTTTATTAACTGTATTTTTAAAAAGATGATTGTATTTACTACATGTAGATGTGTTCAACTTTTCGAAAAGTCAATTTAAAAAAGTTTTGTATTCATCTAAAGTTTAGTAAAAAAGGAACCTTATCGCGGCAAGACCTAACAAATCGTTTTTCTTGTAATTCAAACCATATATTATATCCCCCCCGGTGGGTTCCCGCATTGTCGAGGCGGGGGGCTCAGTAGCCGTGGCTTGGACACCCACGGTGAAGCTAAGAGGAACCCGAGGAGGGGCCGCTCGTCAGGGCTTTTGCTGCCAAGCCAACGACGTAGCGGCCAAAAGTAGGTTGCGGTGCCGCTTCGGCGACATCGCAACTGAGGCGGGCCGCGATGTCGTATGGGAGGCATCGCGGCTGAGGGTTGGAGGCCGCGGCGAGAGAGGAGTGCCGGTATTACGGTGCGCCGCTCTCCCTACCTTCCGCGGCCTTGACGGGGTCGCCACCGTAAGATGGCAGTCGCGGTGGGGCTGCAGGGGAGGAGGAGTGTCGGTATTGCGTTGGCCGCTCTTCCTATCCTCTGCAGCCGAAAATTGGCAGGCGGCGGGGCCAATGTCCTGACCCGTCACAGGGGGACCAAGGGTGCCCAGACACGGGGTCGTCTGGCGCCCATGTGCTGGTTTGGTCCCTGGGGTGGTCACGGCGTGCTATGTGTTCTGGTGCGCCGGTGATGGGGAGTATACTCTGTAAGTGGCAGAGGAGGACACCGTGGAGTTTTAGTGGGTTAGAGTCCCACATAACTGCACTATCTCCCCGTGGTAGTGCAGTATGCATGAGCATTTCTCCACGATAAAAAAAAAACCATATATTATATCGACGTTTTAATATTGCAAAGTAGGTATAAACTAAACTATTCATCGTATAGCCGCCATTAGATAGTGTCGCACGCCGCAAACAATAAAAAAAAACAATAAAATAAAAAAAAAAAAAAACACTGGCACTCCGGTAGTGCCGACAGAAGTGAAAACTTGAACAATTACGAGTGTATTTTGTGAATCGTCTTATAAACAAAACACGCGTGTTAAGGTGTGTTCCTTATTTTATAGGGTTTTTTGCAAATCAGGTATGATGACCGCTCGCATGGAGCTCGTCGTCAGTTATATATCCGTGGTTCAGCGCCATCTCGTCGTTGTTGGATGAACTACGTAGTTAGTACGCGAGGCCCTCGTAGTTCTTCCCGATGTGCATAGATGGCGCTGTCCTCAACAACGCGCGTCTTACGTTTTACGTCTTACGTCTTACGAATTTTCGATCAGGGTCACGTGACCTGACGCGAGTTTAGAAGTTTTTACCCATTCCAAAAAAAGTACACAGCGCCGCTAAAGAAGTTTTCACTTCAAAAATAATAAAATAAATAAACAATCTTGTTATGTTTTTTATCATAAAATATATTTTTAAAATAGGCTAAGGCTAATAGCAAAAGTAAGTATGTAATTCATCATAACATCTGTTATTTCATTTTGTTTTATCTTGTAATGGCTATAAATTATTTTATAAATGTATTTTTCGACAAAAACGTATCAAGATTGTTTACCTTTATTTAAATACTTAAACTAATTAACTATACTAAGAGATAAGTGTCAGCAGACTGCAACGGACCGCCTTAAGGGCCCTTTTTTACGTATATACTCGTTACGAACATTTTGTTAAATAAGTCACATTTTCATACCTTGTAATAATAAAAAAAAATTTGTAAAATAAGTAACATTTTCATACCTTGTGATAATAAAAACAGAAAATTTAAGTTATCTTGAATGTTGCACTAAAATATTGATTATGCATGCTAAAAATAAAAAATATTGTTTAGTGCCTACCATTAGGGCCCTTTTTTAATTTGTTTGAAGAAATTGTTCAGTTCTCTATGTAACTTTACAAGATCATAACTAACAGTTATCATTGATCTCTTAGCTTTATTAGCATCTAAACCAATTATGTATGACCTATTTAGTGATTAAGTGTTGATTTTGTTACTGTCAGATCTCAAAGTTTATAAAAAATAAGAATTCTTGCTAGTAAATAAAAACTATTTTTTTTAAATTATGTGTTGTTTTTATTTACATCTAAGGCCTTTCGCAAATCTATGTAATTAGTAGCAATATAAAAACGATAAAAGTTTAGTGAGAAACAGGCGGTTTACTTATTTTTAATACTATATCGATACTTTGCATCTCATTGATAATGCATTATGTTGGCGGGTCTAGTTCCCACAACAAACAAGTTTATGCAAAGATTGTAAGAATTTCCATTAGTAATAGTCATAGTCAATCAAAGTATACCATCAGTTACATAACTTCACACTAAAACATAACTTTTTTGTACGGCATACTTAAATTGCGATTTTCTCGCAACTTATAATTTCGATCAGTGAACTTCAAAAATTCGTAAAAAAATAACGGTAGTGGTTAGAAGGTTGGTTCTTGGGTCTATAGTTCGGTACATTTATGTAGTTTTCAGCTCTGTAGATAACTCATTTCCGCCATAAGGTCCCTTTTGATTTGGACGACCACAAATATTATTACTATAGTAGTAAACAGGCAGTGTGGCAGCGTTGCAGAGTCTAAACATTGTGGCGAAATTGACAAACGGTTTGTGAAATATTCTTGATTTTAGAAAGAAACAAAATAGTCCAAAAATTTGAATGCTTTTTTTTTCATTTGGGTGTCTGAAGATGGACGGCGCCGCCGAGGTCGGCCCAGAAAGCGATGGCGAGATGACCTGGACGCGTACCGCGAGGGTTGGTTCCAGGTAGCGCGGGAAAGGAGTTCCTGGAAGGACTTGGGGGAGGCCATTGCCCCAGCAGTGGCAAACAAATTTAGGCTAACAATAAAAAACTTTTTTCAAAAAAAAAAAACAACCGACTTCCAAAAAACCCCACTAAGTGAAAAATTACTTTAATTTCGGAAGTCGGTGTCGTTGGTTCTGTATTTTCCTTTTTTTGTGTTGTTTTTAGAAGTCGGTTGTTTTTTTTTTTTGTAATAAGGGTTTTGTTTTTCACTTTTTAGTTGTACCTACCTACCCCAAACAAATTCATATATCATTATTGTTATATGAATTTGTAAATATATAAATTGCTATGTGAATATCAGTGACAGAAAGCTATTGAACACATCTGACTAACCCTTTAAAGGGTACAGAGTTGTGTGATTGCGTAAACAATGCATACATATGCTATCGCAGCAATCGCGGTTGATTTGTTGGCATTTATTGAAGGTTTCCGTCGTCTGTCTCCGAAACTCATCATCAGATCTTTACGAAATTTAAATGGAACCATTTCGGAACAAAGCCCTTTCGAAAAAAAAAAAACAATTTTGCAAATCCGTCTATTTACGATGGAGTTATGCCCGAACATACATAAAAAAAAATAGAAACATCCGAATTTAGAACCTCCTTTTTAGTAGTCGTTTAAAAAGAAAATTTATTACTGGTCGTCTAAAATTCCTTGTGAACATACCTGCACGCTCTGTTGCACTACATGTTGCGGCGCAGGCGCCTGTTGCACGGCCTGCGGCGCCTGAGTATTCTGTTGCTGACACTTATTGTACACAGTGTGGCCCTGGGCAGAAATGTTCTAGAGTCAAAAAATAAAACGTATAAAAATATATACTTAGCCTAGACCTTTCCGCCGTTACCCGAGGATGCAGCAAGCTGTTATAAATTGTGATGCACGAGGATTCTAGCAGCTAAATGTTAGGTCGTTATACAGCGTAGTAAGAGTAAGGTAGGTATACTCCTTTACCGCGATGACGAATGGGTCTTCATCGCGGAAGTCATTCTTCATCACAACTAACACTCGATCAACCAATCTGTATAACTTTAGACTTGGTCATTTGGCCCATCAAATGACCAAGTCTAAAGTTACACAGATGAGTGAACAAATGGTAAAATTATGTTAAAAAGCACAAGACAGGCAGGTGAATATATTTTAAGATATGGATGCGTCTACCACACCGCGAGCATTTTCGAGTGACTATAATAAGAATTTGTAGTGTCTGCTGAACCCTATGGCGAGAAAGCGTGAGTTTATTTAGGTATAAGAAGAATTTCACAAAGAGCATTTTGATCCAGGTCCCAAATTCACTATGACCACTTAAGAGGAATTATACGGTCGGAGAGACTTTTTGAAAAAGCCTAAGTAAAAAGTCATAATTCGAGGTTTGGCTCTCGCCTATTTTCTCCTCCAATATTGGACCAATTTAAAAGATATTTCATAAAATGAATAAGAAGGATATATTATGTAATTATACTGTGTCCCTTTGTTTTCCTTTTTGTTCATCATCAGTTTCATCATCGCGCAGGCGTTGTAACGCTCACGTTACAACGTCTGCGCGCGGGCATTCAAGCATGAAGATTGTTTACAAAGGGTGTTCTAACTTTTTAAGTGTTCGGATGAGCACCATTCTTTCTCGCAATGGAATATGACAACCGCTTGATTGAACGCTTGGTTTCGAATGCTCGCAGTGTAGTCTAGACGCACCCTTAGGTTTTGAAATCAAAGCAATAACGTGCATACACATAACATAAATGTTGTTATTTGATCTGAAAGCCAATTCCCGTAATTAAAAACGTACAAAATTTAGTCGCAATCTCAAACTTCAACTTCAACTCTTGATTAATGGCTTCTGTGGAATAAACACCACAATTTTGCCAATTTCACGTACTAAAATCCACTAAATGAAAAAATAAATCTCTCTGACACGTGTGACAGCTATCGCAACTGCGAAGCCGCCATGTCTCTTAGTCGCAATCTCATCTTAGCGACAATCAATATCAAAAACTTGTCAAAATTGTAGGGAAATTAGAAATATTTTTGACAGACTGAGACCAGGGTGCTTACTCTTCAATTTAATTCCGATAGATCGACATTGGAATTGTGACGTTTCATACTCTCGAGTTCGATGCTAGCGCCAAATGATTTTTAGATTGGGTGTCCATTTTGGAGAACTAAGTGGAATTGGGTTCGGGCTTGGCGTGGGGTAATGTTGACAATATTGTTTTCAAGAGTACCGAATTACGTGACTGTAAAATTAACATTGGAATCATATTGGCATCTCATTGAAATTAAAATTAGTTTGGAGAGTAAGCCCCCAGACTGCGAATGTCCTTCAAATTACGAGAATTGCCCCCCTCTGCTGTCAAATCGCATGTGTGTATTTATGTTATTGTTTTTATAACCAATCACAAATCAGCTAACATAACATTCGACAGCGTATTTAGACAGATTACCGTCACCCAGAATATTCCAGAACCCCGACTAACCTGTAAATCTGCTAGCAAGTTCTGCCACTGGCTGATCTTGTCGTAATGTCTTCTTAGTAACTCTTCTTTCCTCTGTAGTTCACATTTTAGCTCATTATTGTCTTCTTTTACCAGTAATTCTGGCCTCATTGCTGATAGAAGGAACCTAGAAGGTGTCAGAAAATATAAGAAACTGGCTTTTTCCCTTTAGCAAGAGGTTGGAAATTATCCCACGGGATTCAAGGGATAAAGGTCGATTAAACTCTTTCTTTGTAATCTTTTTTTAAAAGTGAGGACTTTTAATTGGCTGTCAGTCTCACATACTATTTTTTAATCTGTTAATCTTAGCTGTAAGTCTTCCATAGTTAATAAAATAAATAAACACATCAGCCGGTCGATTCTGTAAAAATCTCACCGTGAAAACTTAGGTGAAGTGAGTTTGTTTTTGCTAGGAATTGACAGCTCACTCCACGCTCACATCACCTAAGTTTTCACGGTGATATAGTTACAGAATCGCACTGCTGTTTTCTAAATCTTAAATATTGCGCAAGACATTTAATTAAAATCGGAACAGAAGTAAAGTTTAAACAATGTTAACTCTTGGGTATTATAAGAAATGCTAAAAAGGAGATTATTGAATCGCTTTGTATCAATTTACATGATGTGTAAAAGAAGCTGTGTTAATCGACCTTTGTTGCTGACCGTACTCGCGCGGTTAAAGAGTACAGTGCGTGCCACGTAAGAAGAGACTTGACCCCGCCTCCCCCGCCCCTATGACGTCCGGTCCCGTCCCGCACTCAGACCTCATACCGCTAAAGATACCTAGCATCGTGTACTGCGCATGTCAAACCACGTGGTGTGTCAAGTCTCATCTTTCGTGGCACGCATTGTACCTAATTACGTAACACACTACAGTATCAAAGGCTTCCATTTTGACAATTCAACAACATTCATTGCGTTATTTACGTTGTTGAGCGTTATTCACAATCATTGATTTTTTGTCAGATTATTCTACAAGCAACATAAAACACTATTGTTTTAATTTTTTTGTCCAAACAATAGATTTTTTGTAAATAGATAATTGCTTCATATTTTGCAATAAATTACCAGCGTTGTGTCATCGCGCTTTTCTTTCTTTTCTATGCAGTCCGACAAAGACCGCGCTTTAGGTCATATAGTCGCCTTAATACATTTTAAGCCTGTGAGATTCGTCCGCTGAAAGAAAATGTCGCGTAAATACGCGAGCCATTACCTGAATGATGACGTAGATACATCGATCATCACGCTATCTATCAATAATAAGGCTAGTGTTTGTAGATAGAGGGAACCCGTGCCTCACGGCTGCGCCGGATAGATCCAGTCTCCCAGTCTTCCTATGTTTCATACCTACCAACAGTGCCACCACCGGTTATAAATCTACAAACCTCTTCTGCAGGAAGAAAGCCTCCATCTGCCTGGCCAGGTCGATGAATCGTTCCACCTCAACTTTGACTTCTTCTTTCTCGACGCACGGAGACGCTTCTTGCTTGGTCAGAACGTTCAGACATGCCTGTAAAGTTTTTGGATGATGATCTAACCCATAAAAGTAGGAGCTTTGTACAAGGTGTAACGTTAAATGCGCAAAACCTCTTAAGAGGTCATTGTACTCATCATTATGAACAAGTT
Source organism: Luperina testacea (assembly GCA_927399505.1). Classification (NCBI taxonomy): domain Eukaryota; kingdom Metazoa; phylum Arthropoda; class Insecta; order Lepidoptera; family Noctuidae; genus Luperina; species Luperina testacea. The sequence goes on along the minus strand of OV656785.1, from coordinate 1,207,874 downwards.
TTAATAAGGGACCCAAGCTGAAATCAGTTGTTTCCTACATTTATGCTCGCATAACACGTCAAAATTTCATAAACCGCAGATTTTTCTTTACGATTTCAAGTTTGGTCCCATAGTAAAATTTGTTCATAATGATGAGGTCAATGACCTCTTAAGAGGTTGTTAATGTTTTACTAATAACCCTGTATAGTATTATTGTCAAGTTTGTAGGAGAAAGTGTTTTCTTTTTAACATTCGTATTTTTGAGTGTATTCAGAGGTGTAAACGACTATTAGCTAGTATGACGACTACATTGTCGCTATAGGGCGAAGTACACTTCGCGCGCTCTGTAGAACTCTTGTCTCGTTGTTCGTTTTATCGCGACAATGTAGCCGCAGCATTATTCTTATCATTTTTGGTATTTTGCGTTAAATATAGAGGAATTAAGGTGTATGTCGTGTTTGGTTGAGATGCCCCATCTCAACAGAAGCGACACGAGGGGTAGTTTAGGTCCAAAATAAAATTCAGAATACTCATCATTATTTTAATTGAAAGAACTTCATTTTTAAAACAGCATTTATAATTATACGCTATCAAATAATTCTACAGTGAACACTTATCTCGTAATTACTTGTTTAATGTGTAATCTTAAGATGTTTCACTCTCAAAAATCTGTAGATACTAAGTTTCATATAGCATTTACTTACATTAAATATATATCTATACAGTTTTGGGCTTAAATACAAGTTAGTTCTGTTTATTTATTTTCCTTTACTTACCAATAAGCGTTTGTAGAATTAAGTATCTGTAGATAAGCGTTTTGTGTCAAAAACTTACATTATACAATACAATCAATTACCAATAGGTACATTTAATAGTACCCTCCTAAAAATCTTCACAATTTAGCGAAACATCAAAAAATTGTTTATTCAAGTAATCACGAGTTCACACATACTTTAATATCTGACTATCATTTATACAATATCTCACGTTTTCTGATACTCTGCTGTTTTGTGAGCCCAAGTTTTGCAGATGGCCAGGAATTTCCTTGCAATCATTGTTATCGGCGCGGCAAAATAAAAAAAAAATTCAAAATCTTTTGATTTCATATAAACCTACATGGACAGTTAAGACGTGACAAGCTAGGTGCATGGTTCCAATTAGGCCGCTAACCCACTGGCGTTTTACGAGCGTTGACGTCAATGTCGCGTCTGCGCGGCGTCGACGCTGCGCAGACGCGACGTTGACGTCGCGTCATCGCGTAACAAGCATAAAACGTCCGCTGAACGCGACGTTAACGTCGCGCAGATGATACTATTGCTAAGGCTATGGTCTCCTATTTCATGCTGTACGCTGCGTCACGTTAGGTCGTACGCTGCGTCACAATGTTTACTATAGAAATGTACTATTGTGGTCTCTTTCACACGTCGACGTTGGCGTCTTGACGCCGTACGCGGCATCTAAACGCTGTGCGTCGCGTCTCTAGTCATTTCGAACCATTGCAGCGTAAAGGTCGTCTCTCGCGTCATACAAAATGATGAGGTTTAATAAAGAAAAAGACGAATTGTTGATAGAAGCAGTTAAATCTTTTAATGCAGTGTATGATGCCTCTTCTTCCAGTAACAAATACACCATTAAAAGTTTTAGAATATCCATGATTGCAAAACCACTACCGTACGCGACCGCTCGCGAGCAGCAACTAAAACGCCATTCTCTGCTGCGGATGTATTGACCGCCGACGCTGTGCGTTGCATTCAGACGTCGATCGGAACGGAATTAAACGTTGACGCTAACATCAGACGCCACTTTTGGCATAAAATAGGAGACCATAGCCTCAGGCTATGGTCTCCTATTTCACGCTGTACGCTGCGTCCCGTTAGGTCGTACGCTGCGTCACAATGTTTACTATAGAAATGTACTATTGTGGTCTCTTTCACACGTCGACGTTGGCGTCTTGACGCCGTACGCGGCATCTAAACGCTGTGCGTCGCGTCTCTAGTCATTTCGAACCATTGCAGCGTGAAGGTCGTCTCTCGCGTCATACAAAATGATGAGGTTTAATAAAGAAAAATACTAATTGTTGATAGAAGCAGTTAAATCTTTTAATGCAGTGTATGATAAAAGTGACATAAATCATATAAACAATATTTATAAGTATCAATGTTGGGAAAAAATTAGTGATGCAGTCGGATCGACCGCTCGCGAGCAGCGACTAAAACGCCATTCTCTGCTGCGGATGTATTGACCGCCGACGCTGTGCGTTGCATTCAGACGTCGATCGGAACGGAATTAAACGTTGACGCTAACGTCAGACGCCACGTTTGGCATAAAATAGGAGACCATAGCCTAACAAACGCGACGTTAACGTTAAGCAGACGCGACGTTGACATGTGATGTTGCATCGCAAATAACGCATTGTTATTGAACTGTCAAAATGAAACCTATTGCTACTGATAGCGTGTTACACAGTTACAGTGCTTGCCACGTAAGTAGAGACTTGACACACCACGTGGTTTGACATGCGCAGTACACGATTTTAGGTATCTTTAGCGCTATGAGGTCTGAGTGCGGGACGGGACCGGATGGTGCCCGGGGCGGGCCGTGTACGTGGCCCGGACGGGGCACGGATTTGAAACGTTACATACATTTTGTATGAAGCAATTCCGGCCCGGCCCGGACGGGACACGGAACATGCACTGTATGCATGTAATATAAATTGCTTCATACAAAATGTATGTAACGTTTCAAATCCGTGCCCCGTCCGGGCCACGTCCACGGCCCGCCCCGGGCACGGCCCGCTCTAATGAGAATCATCCCTTAGTGGTATGAGGTCTGAGTGCGGGACGGGACCGGACGTCATAGGGGCGGCGGAAAGAGGCGGGGGCGGCGGAAAGAGGCGGGGGCGGCGGGGTCAAGTCTCTTCTTACGTGGCACGCACTGTACCCCGCAGGTACTTAACAAGATGAAAAAACGGTCATCAAATCTAGTCTACAAAGCCTAATGCCCAATGTATGATAGACCCTGAAAACACGGTTCTGTCCAGACCCGATTTAACTATCCTAATGTAATAAAGTCTGGTGTCCCATCGCGCTTTTTGATGAATTCACTAATTGTCTACAACATCCTGAGTTCACAAAATCTACCGAGTGTGTACAGATCATTATAATTATTTTGAAATTCACAGCTTCATGTGTCTAGCGCAAATCTAATATTTTTGAAAACAACCAATCTCTCAATCAACTAAGTATTTTTTTCTAAGGTCAGTGGGATAAAATATTGCATACGAACGACTGCTTTGCGAAGTAAATCGTTAGAAGCTTAGGTTACATAATTTCTTGAAGTGATATCAAAAGATGAAGATTTGCGCTAGACAAAAATCAGATTTTCAACATTTTCGCGACAAAAACAATGTAGCATTTACATTATTTATAAGCATAAAAAATTCAGGTAAAATCCAAATTACCAGACTGCTCTTGATAATACTCCGATTTCGAAAACAATAATAGATTTTTAAAGTCCAATTATGATAATAATTATACAGCTTAGCTTTGCGCAATTTATAGAAACCAAAAAAATTCACTACGTAATTCTGCATGGTTCATATATTAAAAAAAAAACTTATTTTGTAATTACGTCTAAAATAAAGCTTTAATTAGCAAGTTACATGTCAAAAAATGTTATTTAACAGTTAAGGAGATAAAAGTGCCTAAACCTTGAAGTCAGAGGGAAAGCTCAATAGATATTGCCAAGCCATTTTGGATACAACCTCTTTACTTTCCAGACTATTTTTCTCCAATTTCTCCGCCCAATCTATTAGTGCCGTTTTTACTGACTCGGCAAATACATTAGAAAATATTTTCACAAATCATTTGGAAATCTTTACTCGTTTGACATATAACCCGCTTGATTATACCTAAATGCTTACATACGTTCCAATTTTACACTCAATGCATGCAGCAAACGATTCTATTTCAACTTCACTTAGACCTCGGCTGCACGACTAAATATCGCACGAATTTTTGTTATAAAACTTTGAATGTCTAATGTAATGTATTTCATCACCACTGCTCTCAAAACGGTGAAGAGAAACATTGTGGGCATATTCAAGACCCAAAAAATCGCAGACATGTGATAGCCACACCCGCATTGGGTTCGTGTGGTTAGGTACCTACTGCCTTTCCCTCTCACCAATCTCACAGAGGCCAGAGTTCCGGCAAAGGGAACCTTATAGATGTTGTCAATCGAAGAATGCAGAGAGCAACTACAAACTACTTCTTATACCCATATTGCGAGTGGATTGATTTGTCATATCTTTGACAAAGCTCGTCTGAACTGTCTTGTGTTAAAAAGCCAGCGTAGAACAAATATGTATATTTTTGCCTGCGCACCAAACACTTTATGCCGTGTATTTTATACAATAGAGAATAAAAAACCGCGCGATTACTTGCCACTTGCCACAGTATAAAGGTAATCTACTAGGCCTAAGGTATCGAGAAATTAACGCAGGTATAATCGGGTCTAAATTGAACGTATGTAAGTACGAAAACCTACAAGTACTTTACAAACTTAAAAACAAAAGCTCATACAGTACGAGCGGAGAATCATGGCTGGTCTGAACATAGGCTCTCCGAACTTTCGCGCATGTTCACTCCCTCACACTCCTCATCATGTCAACATTTGGTTTCTATAAAAATTGGTTCTGAAATTTTTTTATAGCGCAGCCTTCCGCGGCAAAGTACGGACCGGTCAAGATTCAACGGGCGTACTGTAAATGATCTTAAAATGAACCATTTTTAATCAGTCGTAGTAAATGGCTTATTATAGAATTTACAATTATAACGGCGTTCTTCACTCTACATTAAATTTAATTGTAAGATAAATAAATTAATCTAATACGACATCGGAAGTTCTACTTAGGAATTATTATTTACAAGAAAACATATCTTCCAGATGGAGATTCGTGGAGCGACGATCTTCGCAGTATGGCTGGTAACAGCAGGATAAGAGTTGCCGAAAATTGTGTTAAATGGCGTGCAATAGGAGAAGCCTATGTCCAGCAGTGGACTACTATAGGTGATATCTTGATGATACCTTCCAGATACTGTTTTTTTTTCTGCAGTATCAATGGCAGATTTGATAGTTGTTAAAAAGATTCGTTTCACATGAAATTACTATCTGCCCACTTTATATCTTTCCAAACTATGTTAAAGTCGGCTCTTAATTTTACCATATGCAGCTGAATATCAGAATTTTACATGGAGCAACTGCCTGACTTTCACAACCCAGTTACTGGGTAACCTGTTGGTAAACTGGATGTCAGATTTTCACATAATAAGCATAACTCTAATTTATTTTGTTTATCTAAAGTAGAACTTACGATACGAAATAGTGTGGTCTCACTATGCAGTGTTTAGAAATCTATAACATAATTGCTGCCTTTAATTAGCTATAATTAGATTTAATTTACTAATAAATATTTCTTAATTATTTATCTATATTATACATATATATTCTCCTAGATGTCACAACTAAACATAGTAGATGACAAATGGAAACTAGACATTTAATTATAATTTATGGGAATTGGATCTGCATTTTCAATATTTGATTGCAACAATGATGATCATACATACATGAACTCACGCCCACTTCCCATGGGGGTAGGCATAACACTTTACAACTTCATAAAATTGAGTAGGACTTCGGCCCAATTTTGTTTTACTCGAGATATTTACGAAAATCGTAAAGAAATCAACACGAAATAAATTGCTAGGATACGCGAATGCCTTAGAAATCAATATGACTGCACTATACTGCCTTAAATACTATTAAGAATGCTGCAGTCCAATTGAAAAATAGACTTCAAAACATTGCACAAATGAGACAAACTCGTGGACATTGCCTATGAACTATTAAAAAAAAATACTGTTCATTTTTGATAACCATACTGCCACGGAGATTGATACGGACTCCTATAGTAATTATTTGACATTTGAGGGTACATAGGAGGCGGGGGCATAGTAGCATTGTGCATGGGCGGCTGGTGATAATACTCTGGCCTCCACTGACTTCTATCCATGGGGGGTTGGAGCCTTTCAGCGCTAGGATAGGTCCTATAATCTAAAGGAGAGTTGAGGAATATTGAATCGTTATACTGTCCTACAGGCATTGACCAGTCGTCCCTTTGCTGTGGCACTGACGGCTGTTCGAGACTTTCGACGACCACTTTATCCTTCGGTGGAGAGACCTTCTGCGTCGGTTTCCGAGGCGTCTGAGGCAGCCTCTGCGCTTGGGGCGCAGGTACATTCTTATGATTTGTCATAAACTTATGAAATTCGCTTTCGAACGCACTTGGGTTCTTATTGATTGGCGGTACCACTCGCGGGACCCTTAAACTCGGGTCTAAAAGTATTGCGGAGTAGGTTTTGGGTGGTCTCGGCGGGCTAGGTTTGCGCTCAATCTTCGGTGATAACATTGATGTTGAAGTTGATGTTGCTGGTATGGGTATGTCCGAGAGTAGGTAGGATGGTTTGGCTAATGTGGGTCGGTACGAATGAAGAGGTTTCGCCATAATAGGTTCTACGGGTGAACTGTACTCGTACGCAATCTTCTTAGGTGTCCTAGGCTTTCGCGGCTTCTTCTCTTTGACAGGAGCATCAGGATTCTTAGGTTTAGGTTCCCGCTTTTTCCTTTCTTTCTTAGGTTTTTCGACTTTCTCGACTTCCGGTTTTGCAGATTTCCGTTTTTTTGTTTCTTTTTTGGCGGCGGGAGGTGTGACTGTAGTTCCCGATGACGTTGGCTGGGCTTGAATTATTGTCGTGTGGGTAGTTAGACTACCTGTGTTAGAGGCTGTGGTTAGAGGGTCGTCGGTAACTGGCGCTGCTTTGAAGATCGGTATCTCTTCCTCAAGATGAGGAGGCGATTCCCAATTCGAGACTAGAGCTGCCATAGTTTCAACTTGTTCTTCCGAAAGTTTCTTTGTATTGACTTTCTTACCTCTCTTCTGCCCCAGTGCCTTCTTTTTCTCTCTTGTTTCTTTCTCTATTCCTTTGTCTTCTTCTCCTTCTTTAGGATTGGTATCTTCTTTGATTTCTTTCTTTATTTTTACTTCCTTCTTTATGCTGTCCTTACGCTTTTTTCGTGTTTTAGAGTTTTTTCTGTTCTTTGGTGCCCCATAGTCGGAATCCTTATCAGAATCTATGTATCCTACATCTGGAAGCTGTGCTTCTGATGGGTCCATTTCATCTCCTTTGAGCCAAATATCTTCAAGAGCATCAAGCTGTGTCTCATCTGGTTGTAAAGGCAGATTTGGTCTCTTCATTGAAGTCATCATGTCGAGATCCCCTTCAGCCATTGTCATCTCATCATCATCCATGACGTCATGACCGAGGATGGAGACTGCAATAGCACCTTCAGATATGCTTTTACTAGCCATTGCTCGCTTCAAATGTAACGGATGCCGCTTCTTCTTTTTAAGCCCTTCTTCTTCTGCTTCTATAAACGACTCCGGTAGCTCTGTATTGTTTCTGTTGCATAGAATATCTTGGCCTGATGGATGCGGTGCCGGTACCATCTTTTCTGGTTGTTCCGGGTGACAACCAATATCCTGTCCCTTCAACCATAGCTCATAGCGGTCAGGTTGGAACCGTTTTACAAAAGTATCCATTGATATCTTCACCATATCATTACTGCAGGTACATTGAGTAGCTCGCTTACCGTATTCAACCCATCGAGGAGCAGCAAAGTTTGTGGACTCAGCACAGTTGAATCCATGATTGAAACCAGCGTGATAACCATACGGGAATGTAATCATAATCTCGCCGGATTCTTGTGTGATCTTATTTATAGGAACTGAATATTGTTTTAGTATTTGTGGAGAAATTAGAGTCATCTTGTGTCTGAGGAACGCTTGGCAAGTTTTGGCTGACGTCGGGAAGAAACCGGAGGCTATTCGTTCAAATCTTTTACCGTGTTCCGGTGGGATTGCATACCATGTTTTAGGGTCACCAAAGTGGAGATAGTTTATTGAGTACAAGTCCATGTCTTCTGTGTGCCAAGCGAATGTTGTCTTCCACATACCGAAGTATAAGTAAGCAGTATTAACTCCATCAATTTCAATGCCGTAGTCTGAGTTCACAAAGTCGAGGATAGTACCAAGACTGTTTATGTTCCATTCTTTTACATCAGGGTCTGTTATGCTACCGTTGACATCAGCTCCGTAAATAGGGGCTACGTAAGTGACATTTTTCCAGTATTTCCTTTCAAGATCGTCGAAACCCGTGTGTCGTGGAGTGCAGTACTTAGCCGAGTTAGCCATCACAGCGAACTGCTTGACGGTCATAGCTTTCTTTTGAATATTTATTTGTTGAAACAAACCTTGCTTTCCTGTCACCACCTGGCATATAGGCGAAGGAATCGTCACGTTCAGCTGCTCCAGGTCGTAGCCAGACTTTCGAGGAACCCATTCTGGCGGAGGAATCACTTTCGCAAGGCCAGCCTTGTGAGCCCCCTTCGATTCCATGTACTGTACGTATTTGTTGAAATCCTTGAATTCCTCCCATGTAGGGCGGAATACCTGTATTGACATTCCGTTCGAAGACATATTAGCTTCATCCCCAACTACAGACATTATCCTTTTTACGATCACAAACACCAAAAATCAATCAACAAAGTTTCATCACACTTCAGTCACTATTACACCATCGTTCACAAATTGTACACGTTTTTATTGATGAATTCGAATTACTCGACACAACATAATATTTTACAGTTCTCAGGCAGCTAATTGAATTAATGCACACGCGATAAACCTTTCGTAACGATGTGAAAACATTATCAGTAAAATGGCCGACTTGATCGAGATGCGCTTGCAACAAAATCCCTTCACGACAGTCGCGTGTTAGTATAAGCTTCATAAGTAAATATGAGTCACGTACACACGAAAGTTCTTCAACATTTGCCGAAGAGAAATTTTATTCACCATATGAAGCTTCTACTAACTAGCAACACCGGGCCACGATTAGATTAGATTTGCTAGGTTGGTAGCATCACATCGTAGTTTGACATTTGTGAATAAACCTATTTTGTTGAGGTTATGAATGAAATGCAGTTTTATCGAAATATTCGTGTAAATACGAATTGTTATGAGTAAATTGGACTCACCTGAAACGATTCTTCAAATTCTTCCACTAAATTACCACTACCGTTTGACGGTGCCGCCATTTTTGCGTCACATTTGATTCGGTGCTCTTTATTTATGTGCCTCTGTGACAGAAGTGAAACTTATTTTGTAGGTAAATGCGTGATTCACTCACATCACTACCACAGTCACAACTTTATTGCCTTCTCACTCGCACTTTAGGGAATGGAATTTTCCCATCTCTTTTTAGGGATCAATAATAGGGCTGGTGCGGAAATTAGGCTGTTTTTGCTGTGATGATCTTCCCGGAAATGGAGATGAAGTTGTCAATCAAAAATTAAAACTTTTCAGAAAGACGGGTTTCGGCTAATGTAGATATAATTTAACAAACAGACCAAAATACCCACTATAATCGAAATTACAACTTTACTAAAACGAAATCAAAGAAAGAATTGATGAAAATGTAAAACTCAAGAAAAGGAGGAAGAGACTGGATGATGAAGTATGAGACAGAAGACTCAGAAGAGTCGTAATGATTTTAATGAGTTGATGAATAGGGCTTTGCAGAGCTGCCAACTTCGAGAAACAAATTGATTCTGCGGCCGGCCTTCTGTCGCCGCCGCGTCGCGTCGCGTCTGTCGTGCTCGAGCGCATGCCAATGTTTACATCACGTGATATTGTTTGTAAACTTTGAAGCATGGGCATGACATATGACTTTTCTATGAAAAACTTTGTTATCCCCGGGAGTTTATATTGGCTTGGTCCAGGAAATATTTTATACATCTCGCTATAAATATAAGAGAGACTTTCTTGTTTTATTTATTTTTAGTGCTAATATAATTAGGAACCTATCATTAGGTACCTACTTACGTTGTTTGTATACCCGTACCTACTTAAATTCTCACGACCTAATAATTAATTAGTAGGTAGGTATCCCGTATCTCATTATAATTGTGGGTGTGGTTGAAGTCTAAAACTTACCTGATGCTAGTTTTTTTGTATTCTTAAATTAATACTGTCGTCATCATATCATTATCAGCCTGATGACGTCGAACACACGAAGTGCTGCGCTGGACGAAAATCACCCTCAAAAGTCCGGGCATTTTACTTTTAATATTTATTTAAGTACCATACCTATTTAATACAATATTTGAAATTTTTTAATTTTCAAAACACAACGAGTTCAGTCGAAAAGTCCAGACAACTGACAAGGCCGGACAAAGTCGGATGGTAACTTTACCTACCGCCAATGTTCTCCATAGATTTTAGATTTACAAAAATGCCCGCTCTCATTCATTGGCATCTCGCGACCTTCACTAGGTCGTGTTTCCACCTGTGGGAGGCCGGCCGGCCGTTCGCGTCCAACGATCCGCTTTGATTCAGAGTAATTAATAGAATACATTGTATATAAGTCAATTGCATCCGCCAAATTACTAATTAAAACAACTTTCGCTATAAAAACGAAAAATCAAATTCAGTGATGATCATTCAACAGTACGTAGACGATTTTGATGCATTTTTTTTTTGCGTAGCCTTTGCCTTTTTTGTCCCATTTCTTCCTTTGATGTAACTATCCAATGTTTTTTTTACGAATCATAGGTATTTAGGATTTCGTAGGAAAGTTGTTCAGGTGGACTGGTAAAATTACCCCCCTGACAAATAGATCGTCCTTGTGTATTTTTTTTTAATGTTTGTTATAAATATTTTTTGTTTAGGTATCTTGTAACGGATCAGCGGAGCATAGCTATTTATACCTAAATAAACGGACATTACAAGCCGGCGTAATTACAAACCGGAATAAAAAAAATATTTAAATAAAATCCGGATCATACCAAGTTACTTCGATTCCAGCTTCGCCAAATATTTATTGGCACAGACGGAATCTGGCCCAATCTTACATTTTTTATTTATATTGACTGACGTTATTTTACTCTTTGTTGACGTATGACGTATTGGTTTTTGCGGTCATCAACCCAGGTCAACGATCCTTTCGTAATACATAGTACGTTTAAATTATAACAAGGAATTACTTCTAGAAATGAAAAATAAAGACCTAATCTTAGACTACAAAGTATTTACTTGAATATGTTATTTGTATTATTTTGAAGTCATAAAAATAAGCTCAGATTCTCTATACATTTTAACACGAACTCGCTAAACGGACAAGTTGGCTCGCTATGAATCAGCTGTGTTGTTGAGTTGTTACCATTACCACTTTAGATAATCAGACTGCGTCAGTTTACATCATAGCATAGCCTACGTCGAAAGTTCGTAAAAAAAAATATAAATAAATGCCAACTTTCAGGAATTAATGTAGTACCTAGTAACGCTACTATGAAAACTCATATTTTCACGGTAATCGTGAGATTATCGCTCAAAAAGATAAAAAACCTGATACTCAGATCTGACATTTGATTAATTGGCCTTTTAAACGGTTTATTGATTCTTTGGCGGGAATTTGAACCGAAGTGGCGCGAATTTTTCGTAAAATTAATATTTTGGTGAAAAACTTACCGTATTATTGTTTTTGTCTTGTTAAAAGTGTAAATACTGGTTGTAAATAGTAGATTTACAGTTAAAATGTTGGGAGACGAGGCCGGGGATGAAATCCCCCCGGCCACTAGAGGCCCGGGTACTTCTGGTAAACGGGCTAGGAAAAGGGACCCTCAGGACCAAAATCTTGATGAAATGATCAGCGGCGGTGAGGAAAACTTTTTACCCTATATTAAACCTAATTATAAAAGACTGTATCCTGAAAACTCTACTAACACAGACTTTAAAGTGTTTGTTCAAAGTGACAATTCAAGTGATCGTTTGGGCAATAAGAGCCCCATTTATTTAAACCACATATTTACAACAGACGTTAAAGGCGTTATATCAATACAACGTGTAAATGCGAACAAAATTGCAGTGGTATTTAAGCAATATAACAATGCAAATAACTTTTTGACAAATACTACTTTCTTGGAGAAATATAAAATGAAAGCATTTATTCCGGCCGCTCAGATCGAGAAGACGGGCATTATTAGATTTGTTCCGATAAATATTTCAAATAAAGTATTGTATTCTAAACTGTCTTCTAAATATGATATTATATCTGTACGTAGGTTTACTAAAAAAGTTGGCCAGGAGAGGGTGCCTCTCCAAACTGTTAGTATAACTTTTTTAGCTAGTTCTCTTCCAGACAATGTACAGTATGATCTTTTTTCGTACAGAGTTTTTGAATATATCCCACCTCTGCTACAATGTTTCAGATGTTTTAAATTTAATCACTCGGCAAAAATATGCAACGGAAAACAGCGTTGTAGCCTTTGCTCTGGAGACCATTATTATAAAGAATGTGACAAGCCCAATGAGCTTTGCTGTGTGAATTGCAGTGGACCTCATTTGGCAATTGCTAATGTATGTCCTATTAAAATGAAAAAAATACAAGAAAAGAAAAGCAAAATAACCTACGCTGCTGTTGCTGTATCTAAAGAAAGAATGTATGACAAAGAATTTCCTCCTCTAGTTAATAAGTCTGTAAATAATGTAAACAATAAGACTAATGTAAGTTTAAATAATAAGGCCAATGAACAAAAGACAATTTCGACTGATGAGTTGAAGACTCATCTTATAAATAATAATGAGATTACGAATGCTATGGTTCGCACATTAATTGCCTTAGCAAATAAAGGGGATGACAGTCCAATTACAACTATGTCGATTAAAGAAATGTTACTTAAAAATCTAACATAGTAATTATGGATATTTCTTGTAATAACAATATTTCTGTTTTAAGAATTGCACAGTATAACATTCAAAGTATTTATAGTAAAAAACCCCTTTTAATTAACTTTTTGCAAAAAAATAATATAGATATTTGCCTTATTAATGAAACCTGGATTAACGATACTAGACCTTGTCATATACCTGGTTATAATATTTATTTTAAAAACACTTCAAATGGATATGGAGGTGTTGCAATTTTGATTAAACCATTTTTAAAATATAAACAATTACAAACTTCATTTAATGAAAATGTTCAAACAATAGCTCTATCACTATTTACTTCTTGTGGTCAATTGACTATTCTATGTGTGTACTGCCCTCCATCGGGTCCCTTGAGAAGTGACATTTTATGTAACATAATTAAAGATCTACCGAAACCTATTTTCGTGGCTGGAGACTTTAATGCCCATCACATTGCTTTTGGTTGTTTATCAACCAAAAGCCGTGGCCAACAATTATATAAAATTATAGATGATTTAGATTTATGTATACTAAATGAAGGTGATTTCACTACCATACATTATCCAAATCGAAATCCGTCAGCTATAGATGTTAGTTTAACTAGTCCAAGTATTACGCCTTTATGTAAATGGTCTGTTCATGATGACAATATGGGAAGTTATCATTTTCCAACTATTACAGAAATTACAATTTTTGCCGATCGTTACAACATTAATCCTCCTGTAGATAGATTTCTGTACAATAAAGCTGATTGGGACAAGTATAACGAGCTCTCTAAAACAATTTATAATAATGTTGAAATTGATCATAATAATCTTTTAATATCATATGATTACTTTTGCACAACACTTGATATGCTTAAATTAGAATGCATTCCAAAATTTACTAAAACTTCAGAGTATAGATGTAAACTGCCAGCTCCCTGGTGGAATGATAAAATCAAAGAGAGTGTTACTAAGTCTCAAGAGGCCTTAAAATATTACAGAACAAATCCTAGTATTAGTACTTTTATCTCATACAAAAAACTAGATGCAATTAAAAAACGAACAATTGCAGAAGAGAGGAAAAATGGTTGGAAAAAACTGTGTGATAGTTTTAACAGAACTACTCCTATTACAATAATTTGGAACAATATTAAAAGGTTTAAAAGAATTAAAACTAGTAACAAATCTTATTGTGATGAATTTATTGAAGGATTTTTAAACAAATTGTCAGAAAATTCTCATAAAAGTTTTGATAATTTAAATGATTTTTTCAATCTTCATAATAATGTTGATAGCTCCAAATATTTATTAGAACCCTTTTCAAGGACTGAATTTTTAATAAGCCTGCAATCTCGAAAGAACACGACACCGGGCTTGGATGACTATCCTTACATATTAATTAAAAAATTAAATATTGAAGGTCAACTTTTCTTTTTAAAGATACTTAATGCACTTTGGCTTAAGCAAATAATACCTCAGTCTTGGAAAACACAATGTGTTATTCCTATCCTTAAATTTAAAAAGCCTCCCGATAGTCCAGACTCTTATAGACCTATCTCTTTATCATCATGTTTAGGAAAAATTTTTGAAAATATGATTAAACTTCGTCTAGATCACTATGTGGAGTCAAATAATGTGATTCCTAATATTCAATATGGCTTCAGACGAGGTCGTAGTTGTGCAGACAGCTTCACTTCACTCATTTCAGATCTGAAAAATGCAAAAGAATACATGAGTGTTGCATGTGTCTTTCTAGATGTTCAAGGTGCATTTGACAATGTTCAACCAGACATTCTTGTACATGTATTATCCGGAATGGGTATTCCTGGTTTATTATGTAAATGGATTCATGAATTTTTAACTAATAGAACACTTTATGTTAAATTCAATAATATTTTACATGGACCTAGAACTGTATCAAAAGGTACAATGCAGGGAGCAACTTTATCTCCTCTGCTATATAACTTGTACACTTCTGAGATCTGTAAATATGTAAATAATAATAATGTAAATATTTTACAGTTTGCTGATGACTTGGTGTTGTATAGTGTAAATTACAATGTTGACTCTGCAATTGAGAATGTTAATTTAGCTTTACAAGATTTGCAAATTTATTATAATGACAAACTTAAACTAAAAATTAACCCAAGTAAGAGCAGTGTTATGATATTTAGCAAAGATTTGCCTAATTCAGAAGTAGTATTTAATAATCAATCAATCTCTGAAGTTAATCAACATAAATTTCTAGGAGTCATTATTGATAAAAAATTATCATTTGAATCACACATTAACTATATATTAGGTAATGCTGTGAAAGGTTTAAATATTATTAAATGTTTAGCTGGAGTGTCATGGGGTGCAGACCCTTTGACTCTTTCTGTTTTATACAAAGCTATTGTAAGAAGTCACTTTGATTATAGTTATTTAGCATATTTAGATAGTAAGCATGTAAATAAGTTAGATATAGTGCAGAACAAGGCTTTGAGACTCATAACTGGTGCTATATGTTCTACCCCTATAAGAGCTATGGAGGTGGAAACTGTAATAATGCCTCTTTCACTTAGGCGACTGCTTCTAACAGAAAGATATTGTATTAAACTACTATCTTCCAACAATCAGCAGATAATAAACAAAATCATACCTGATCCACGTATAGTCCCACTATCTCCATTGACATCAGGCAATGATTTATTAAATCATAAATTTCCCAAACTGCCACATATTGATAAATGATAAATGATAAATGATTTTATTTCTGTAAGTAGGTTTGCACAAACACTTTTACACGTCAATCATAAATTTTTTAAACTAGATGAGGTCGGCGTTTCCTATCTGACTACTCTGAGAAGAAAGGCCGAAACAAACTCAGAGGTCATAGTCTCTTTTAAAGTCCAGACATAATCTTGGTCAAGTTATATGAAGACCATGTAGGTCGATGTCTGAGATGGTCTTTTGAGGAAAGAACCACACAGATTGAGAGGACCTGTCCAGTCAGTGCACGCATTTGTCAGAAATCATGCAGCTCAACTCAAGGTTGAAGGAGCTCAACGATTCGACGAACAATACCAAAGAAAGGACATTTGGGTAGGCCACATAAATTACTCAAACTGCCAGACCATAGAGAGAATAATAAAAAATAAAAAATGACTAAAATAAATGACCCACATCGTCTTCACATTCACAATAATTAAAATAATATAATACTTTAAAAAGTAAGCAAATGTCAGTTTAAAAAAAAAAATCATTAATGTCAATGTGTATACAGCGTGGCGCTACAATGGTGACATTAATTTAACACACGTGTAGGGCTAGTGCCCTTTAATCATATTAATTTTAGTAAGTTAAAATAACTCGTAAATTGAAAAAAAATTTTTTTCAAACAAACTAAATGATAAAAATGTAACTAAAATTGGGATCACCCTTGCAAAAAATCATTCATGAAATTACTTACTACGTTACGCTGGCTTACGTTATCTCGGAGCGGCAACGCGTCGCTTCACGCGCTGCCACTTTTCGCGCTTTAATATCGTATGGACGGTACTGTGATGAACTTGAAAATGCCTAGCGCTCTGGCGGAGGCTAGTTTTGGGTTGGTTTTGGAAATATTGTAGCACATTTTCAGTTAACTGGACTGGGTTTTGTCGTGTAGGTGGTCGATCAGGGCGTTGAGACCTAGGATCCACTGGCTGGTTTTCGCCGATGCGCTGAAGAGCTCCTACAATAGTGCGAGGATTAGTAGGGCATTGTCTTGAACCGCCATATCTCTCGCGATATGTCCTTATGGCAAGAGCGGCATTTTCACGACATTCTCCGTAAATTAGGATCATGTCTGCATATTCAGCTGATGTGTAGTTCGGATGTGTATTTGCCATCACGATCACAAGTTTACACAAGCACTAATAACACAAATAAAAGCGCCCGTATCGCAAGAGATGTCAACGTACCTACTAAATTAGAAAACGAAAACAAAGCGTCTTTATCGCAGTACCATAATCTAATTACTCATTAGTTCATTACACAAAAATAAATAAATAAAACAATAGGTAAGCGTCTTTTTCGCGGAAACATTCACAAAATTAGTCGACGTAATTATGTGCACTACTGTGAAGAAGTGTGTCAAGGGCACGAGTTAGGCTAGCACTAGAAATGCAAAAAAAAGAATTGGATTTCGCTGCGACGCGACGGGGCGGGGGGGGGGGAGGGGCACGCGTCGCCTGCGCCGCGCGCCGCCCGCTCGCCGACAAAGGGATATCACGTTACTTTAAAGTATTGTTTATTTATTTTAATTTCATTGATGCGATGTTATGATCCGTGACCCGGCAAATGACCGCTGCGCGACAGTTCTTTAAGTACAGGTTGCTCCAAAATGCTATTTTAGAAAACTTTAAATAAATCCGCAAATAATAACGTTTAATGGAAACATAATTTCTTCATGAAACGAAAATGTGAAAACGTATATGTGTGTTAAATTAATGTCACCATTGTACCGCCACGCTGTATAAAAAAAAAAAAACATCAAAAACACTCAAAATGCAGAAATTGGAAGCAGCTCAATCCCAAGCCTTTGTATCCTCAATATAATCTTTAACGGTATAAAAGGCTTTCTGGCACAACTTACGTTTAATGAACGATTTAAATTTATTAAGGCTTAGATCTTGAATGTGGCTTGGTAGTTTATTATAAAAGTGTATACATTGGCATCTGAACGACCCACCTATTTTCTTGAGCCTTGTTGTAGGTACAACATATTTGTGTTTGTTTCTAGTATTTATATTATGGATATCACTGTATTTTTTGAACAATTTTATGTTTTTATGGGCATATAAAAGATTTTCATAAATATACTGAGAAGGCACAGTCATTACATTAATCTCTTTAAATTTGTCTCTGAGAGAGTGTCTTGGACTTAATTTATAAATTGATCGAACAGCACGCTTCTGCAAAACAAAGATAGTCTGAATATCGGCGGCATTTCCCCACAATAAAATACCGTACGACATTACACTATGAAAATAACTAAAGTACACTAAACGGGCAGTCTCTATATCCGTTAAATTACGAATTTTTCTAACGGCGTATGCTGCGGAACTTAGCTTTTTTGATAATTTATCTATATGCGGACCCCACTGAAGCTTAGCATCCAAAGTTATGCCCAAGAATACTGTGCTGTCTTCAGGATTCAATTCCTCGCCCTTTATCAACACATTAGTTTTCACCTGCCTAACGTGGGGTAGCGTAAACTTAATGCATTTGGTTTTTTTCTCGTTTAGAAGCAAATTATTAACATTGAACCAGTGGACTACTTTCGAAATCGCGCTATTGACATCGTCAGTAACCAACTGCTGACGTTTAAGTTTAAACAAAAGTGAAGTGTCATCTGCAAACAACACTATATCATGGTTATCCTTTATGAGGTACGGCAAGTCATTGATATAAATAAGAAACAAGAAAGGACCAAGAATTGAGCCCTGTGGGACTCCCATCGTTACTAAAGATCCGGGTGATCTTTCTCCATTAACGTCAACGCTCTGAATCCTTTTACTCAAGTATGAAGTAAGAAGATCCAGAGCAGTATTCCGGATCCCGTAGTGGTGGAGTTTCCTGATTAACGTTTCGTGAAGAACGCAATCGAATGCCTTGGACAAATCACAAAAGATGCCCAAGGCATCGCATTTATCTTCCCATGCATTATAAATATGTCCTAAAAGTTCAACACCGGCATCAGTAGTTGAACGACCCCTTGTAAAACCGAACTGTTTGCTGTGTAATAATTTATATTTATTAAAAAATCTTTGCATTTGTTCTAAAATTAATTTCTCAAAAATTTTACTAAAGGTAGGTAGTACAGAAATAGGTCTATAATTTGTGGGGTCTGATGTACTACCTGATTTAAACAAAGGTATTATTTTACTATTTTTCATAAGATCAGGAAACTCCCCACTGTCAATGCAACTATTAAAGATAAGAGCAAGAGTAGGTGCTACAATGTCAATAATAGACTTAGCAACTTCTACAGAATTACCCCACAGATCTGCAGTCTTTTTTACATTTAATGTGTGAAAGGTTATAATTATGTCTCTACATGTAATATATTCAAAATTAAAATCCGAATCGCAACCATTAACATTTTCCTTAAGCAAAGACTCAGCAACAGAAGGTGATGAGTTTAGGGATTTAGTAGTTGAAACGGGAATATCTAAAAAGAAATTTTCAAATGCCTCGGCGACTTGTGAGTCAGATTTTATTATTTTGTCATTAATAGACAGGCTGTAATCAGTATTTCGGTTACTAGACCTTCCCGCTTCACTATTAATAATGTTCCAAGTCGTTTTAATTACATTACTGCTGTTTTTAATTTTTGAACCCAAATAACGTGACTTGGCCATATAACAAACTTTTTTAAATAATTTTGAATAATTTCTAACATACAAATTAAATTCATCAGTGTTAACATAAGTCCTTTCATTGTACAGTTCATAAAGCCGTGTTCTACTTTTATGAATACCAATGGTAGCCCAATCACTGAACGATACATTACTATTAACCGAGATAGTCTTGGGAATAAAGGTGGAATCAAATTGTTTACAGTATATATTAAAAAAATTATCATAAAGATGATTAGGATCAGCATGAATAGACAAAACTGGTAATTTATTAATGAGTTTAACTTTAAAAGCCTCCAAGCGACTTGCAGTTTTGGGGTTAACAGTGATATCCTTTTTAGGTACTTTTTTGTTTTGGTTTTGAATAGTAATCCTTTGCCCGCAATGATCAGAATCTAGTAAATTTATAATTTCTTTGTGGCTTGGTATAATATCTGTATAAATATTATCTAGGCATGTGGCACTAGTAGGGGTTATTCTTGTGGGCTCCAAAAATAGGTTTACAAGATTGTAGGACTGAAACAGACTTAAAATTTTACTACAAGAACCTGAGTTTTCTAATAAATTTACATTAAAATCACCACAAATGATAACGGACTTGTTTGAGTTACAAATCCTGTGTAACACTTCATCCATTACCTTTTCAAAGCAGTCATACAATCCTGACGGGGGTCTATACACACTTAATACAATAGAGTGCTCCAATTCTATACAGGCAATTTCAACCGTACGCTCAACAGATAGGCTCACAATATCTTTACGATCTTTAAATGTGAGCTGGTTACTTACTAAAATTAATGAGCCACCATGTATAGCATTTATTCTGCTGAACGAACTACCAACCTGGTGATTATTAAAATTGAACAAAAACTGGTGGCTTTTCAGCCAATGTTCTGTTATACAAAGAATGTCAATACTATTAAAATTCATGAATAATTCTACTTCTAAATCTTTGTTCATAAATCCTTGAATATTTTGATGCACCAGGTTGATACTATTTAGTGATTTTAAACTTTTTTTTGAGTTATTTTTGCAATTCTGTATGTTATAGCTAGAAGTTGCCTCTATTGTCTTAATTTCTAATTTAAATTATTATTAATGTCATTAAAAGTGACCAAATTATTGGCAGAATTGTTTAAAATGTCATTGCATTGCTCAAAAGAAGCAAGTTGTTTAGCCAAATTTTTGGCTGTAATAGAAAAAAAATAAGATAGCGACACAGCTATCTGTCTTTTATAGTAGCCAGAAAGATAGTACATAACAATGTTATATCTATCTTTTGTCAAATACAAATTATTATTAACATAATTGTTAATATCAACTAAATGAAACATGTTATTATTAAATGTCAAGTTATGCATTGTCATATTCAATTCAAATCTTAACCTATTTTCTTCCTGTGGCAAACTGTTACTGTAAGGGAATGTAAACAACACAACTTGTCTTAAACTAAGGTTGCATAAAGTTCTATGATACTGGAGCAGTTCTCCTTTGTTAACGTTTCCCCTATTACCCATAAAAATTATTAAAGTTGTATCCGGGGTAAAGTTACATTTAATAATTTCTTTCATAATATGAAACAAAGAGCAACCCGGCATACAGTAATTTATTATCGAGTGTCCCGGATATTCATCTGTCAACAAGTGACCTAAGTCCTTACCAATCTCATCACAAAATAATATAATATCATTATTAAAAGTTTGTTTACAATGTTTGTAGGAACTATCAATAGGAGGAATTATCAAATCAACACAGGGCTGCAGTAAGGTGGTATTGCAAGTTGTCAATGAATGGTCTGGTGTAAGCACATTGGATGGTGTTTGACAATGCTCACAGTTGGTTTTTTCTGAGTTTACCAGCTCATTCATTGCCAACACATATTCCCTCATTAGGTCTTCAGAGGTATTATATTTGTTGGTCATTGAACTAAGTTTTTCCTGTAAATGGTCAAGTTCAGATTGCAAGGTCTCTGTGTCAATTTTGTACTTCCTAGTACCTTGCTCCAAATTAAAAGAATACATATCTAATTGTTTCAGTAAGTTCAACCTTTCTCTATTCAATTTAACATTTTTTATAAAGAACTTTTGTCTTTTTACCATTTTTTGTGTTTTAACAATGTATTTATTAATTTTAATGTATTTCTTAAGTTTGTTTTTACTGGTTACTACCCTCACTGAATTATGTGATTTTGATTCATCATCATCTGTCAAATCAATAGTGTATGATGGGTTTATGGTAGAAACCATTGACGGGGCAATAGGCATCAATTCATTGAACAGACTTTGGTTCAGCGAGGCGGAGATGTTAATATTGGTTGTCTCAAGTTGTGTAATTTGACTTTGAGCCTCATGTAGCTGCTGTTGTAAAATATGCTTTTGACTAAGAGCTTGTTCATACTCTATGCTACACTGGCTGAACCCGTCCACAACAAGTTGAAGTCTATCCCGTTCTTCTATGGCATCAGTGTATTGAGTATATATCTGAGCCATTTCAATTTTTAACTTCCTATTCTTTTCATGAGCATCAAAGAGCACTCTTTCATTGTCATCTATTTCCTTAATTAGTTGGTCACAGGACTCCTTTGACGCCTTTAAGGCGCTCAAAGCCTCATTGAGTTTGGACTCTCCGAGGCGAGCACGGGCGCTGCGAGTCATAATCATGTTTAAAACTAGTAAGGAAGCGACAAGAAATTAGAAGAGAGAAGGTAGGTTGTGACAGGGAGCAGTTGAGATGATGAGTTTAAAAGGAAAAATGAAATTTAGATGTGATTCTAAGGAGTTCTGTCACCAAACCAAAGTAAGGTTATGTTTACGTTCAAAGGTCATTGGCATCAATAAGTAGCCTTACTAAAAGTGAACAAACTAATTGCTAGTGAAAATGTAGTACGTAAACAAGTTAATAGCAAGTAAAATATAGGGTATTGTACCTGATATCAAGATGACAATGCAAAATTCACTTGTGCCGGTAACTGTCACCGATTTATTGAAATATTTACACTTAATTTGCACTAGATAGGTGAATCTCACACAAAATACACATTATTATCCTATTTACTTGAAGAGTAATTGGAAATAGGCATAAAAAACAACGAAATTTAATATTTAAAATTAAAATTACAAGAAGAAATTTTTAACAGCTGTTAGCTGTAGTGTTGCCACAGGAAAAAAAAAGTATTCTCCTACACCTGCAAAATAAATATAAAAATGTTCAAAAAAATCATTTATGGCCCTTTTATGCAATGCCTTATAAGGTTTTAATAAACAAAGTTAAGATTATTAAAACAAAAATATCTAACAATCAAGACTTACAAGCTTATTTAGATACTAGTAAATGTTATTACAAATTTTACACTGATGGTAGCAAGGGAAAATCTCATGTTAGAAGTGCAGTTTATGATCCTCAGATAAGATTTGCTCAGAGCTTTGTTCTTGAAAATATTTGTAGCATATTCACTGCAGAGGCATATGCAGTCTTTGAAGCTCTTAGGCGTATTGATAATGTAAATAACTATAAATATTTTTTAATTTTAACAGATTCACTTAGCTTAATTCATAGTCTTGAAAGTTATGATGTTCATTTTAAAAATAACTATATTTTATATAATATTAGACAATTAATATATCATTACCTTCAAAAGGGACTTGAAGTCTTCTTTATGTGGATTCCTTCACATAAAGGTATAACTGGTAATGAAATAGCTGACAGGACTGCATGTGAAGGGATTAATTCGTTAGATGTTAGGTTGACGTCGCAAATACCATTTACTGATTGTTATTCTGAAATAAGAATAGATATAAATGCTTTATGGGATAGTTTTTGGGAAAAAGATAATGAAATTAAAGGAAGATGGTATGGAAGTGTTCAGGAGGAGATACCTTCTAAGCCGTGGTATTCTAAGTTGAGAGCTGCTAGTCGTCATTTCATAACGACGATGAATAGACTCCGTTTTGGACATTCTAAAACACCTGCTCATTTAGCAAGATTGGGTATTGTTCAAGACGATAAATGTACAAGTTGCGGTTTAAGTGTTGGTGATATTGATCACATACTTTTTAACTGTCAAAATCATATGTTACACAGACTGATTCTTGCAAGTGAATTAAGTGAAATCTATAGTGAAAGTGAAAGTGTTGTGTTCTCAAATAATACCTCCCGCCGCTTGATTGATTTATTAAAAAATAAGACTTCATATCAATCAATATTCAGATATATCAGAAACACTTTTGAACAAATATAAATAAAATGAAACAAAGACTTGGCTAAAAGGTCTTAGCAACCAGGCCATAAAACTAATAAAAAAAAAAAAAAAAAAAAATAAACGGTTTATTTTTTATCTATGTCTAACATGGCGACGGCGGCATAACCTCGCAAATTTTGTTTTGTCGTGATAACTTTTAGAATTTTGCGACTTAAAACATTATAAAGTGATTAAACTATAGTGAATTGTGTGTGCAATAAATAAATCGAGATGGCTGATGCGGCTGCCAGACAGTTGCAATATGAATATAAAGCCGTAAGTAAAATATTTTGATACGCATTATTTTGGTTATATTATTGCTTGTTATTGTGCAATTTTATCACGTTTTGTTTAGCAAAACCAACTTTTCCTATCAGTAAACTCATATCAACCCTTATTGTAGTGATTTTTTCCCATAATAGAAGGTTATTTTGACTTTTGAAGGTTGTTATAACATTTTGCATGAAATTTATCCGTAGAACTCGAATTTGGTCTTGCAAGCTGATGTGAGGCTCATAGAGCGTCGTGGTCGTGATGAGGCGACTGGCGAGGTACTGTCCTTGTCGGGGAAACTCGTTGGAACTCGGATGGGCGACAGGGCACAGCGCACCAAGCCTGATAAAACTGAGGAGAGAAAAGTCAAGTAAGTTTTTAATATTGCGGGTTTTGGTCATTGGGTCGTCTTAGGTTTTCATAAACAGACCTTTGTATCGATTCTTATTTATCGTGGGTGTACATTGGGTATTCCTTACGTGTTAAAGTACCCTAGAAAAGAGTTTTCCCATGCATCTATCCACATTTTCTGGTAATAACAATAATAATTTTATTATGTTATTAAAACAGTATGAAATTCGACAGCAGTTGTTTTTTTAAGTTGAAAAACTGTTGATGTCTGGGTCAATCATGCAACTCCAGGGCAATGATAAGGCACTGGGGCAATTTAAAAGCACCTATCACCTGCAATTATGTTAATCCACTGTATTCTATATTTTAGGCGACAGAAAAGAGATGAAGCATCCTACGAGCTCTCCAAATCAAAGACATCCCGTGTCGCCTGGGCTGATGACACACCAGGCGTACTGTACCGACCACGAGCACAGCACACGAGGCATGCCTACGAGATGCTCCTAACATTCATGCAGAGTGCTCTCGGTGACCAGCCAAGGGATATTTTGTGTGGAGCGTGTGATGAAGTGCTAGTAGTGTTGAAGAATGATAAGTTAAAAGATTTGGATAAGAAGAAGGAGATAGAAATGCTATTGGGACCTGTGGCTGATGAGAGATTTGCTCTGCTTGTTAATTTGGGTAATTTGTGTTTGTCTTGATAAGAAACTAGTGTCTACCCAAAACTTTGCATGAAATTTCTTGTTCTCTCCTATGGATGTGTAACGTAAATAAATGAATTTTTAATATGGGGTCATTTCTGAGGGGGAAACGGAAAATTAAAAAAAAAAGTTTCACAATCTGTACCGTGTGACATAAGGGCTTACTATGAGGATCTCAAATATATTCTTTTCATAATTTGAAAGTAAATTGTATTAAAGTTATTTAAGAAAATAGACGAAAATTGACCATTCCCCCCTCTTATGGGAGAACATTTTTTTCAACTAAAATGTTAAGTTTGTTCTTGGGATAAATTCATTCCAACTACGGAACCCTTCATTGTGCGTGGTCCGACATGCACTTGGTCGTTTTTTTTCTGAAATACAGGCTTTAGCCACTGAACTCCTGCATTTATTTACACTTGGATGTTTATTAAAACAATGCATAAAACCTGCACCATTGTCTCAATTGCTAATACAGATGTTCTATGTCACGAAGTCCGTTTGGCTATGAATGTTGTCAAGCGTGCACATGCACATTGTGATCAACCGAGACTCAACAATGGGTGAAGTAAAACGGTACACATTCGCGGAAATAGCCTCTGAATGCGACGGCAGCAAGGGCCAGCCGCTGTGGGAGCGCGCTTGTCGGGTTACGTCACTACTACAATCAAAGCCGAACGGACTTCGTGAAATAGAATATCTGTGCTAGGTTCCACTTTATTCAAGCAATGGTCACATTTTGTGAATTATTTTCCACAGGCAAGAAAATAACAGACTTCAACATAAGCTCAGCGGCCGAGGGCAACACAGAGATTGATGAGACTTACGGCATTAATGTGCAGTTTGAGGAGTCCTCAGAGGAAGATGATGAGGATGCTTACGGAGAGGTGAGGAACTGTTTAATAAGAAAAGTGCCCTATAGTTAAAATTTCTCCTGTGTACATAGATCTGAAGGTCAGTTCATATACTTTAAACCCGTTGATTTTGATAAAAAAAAACACTCTATTATTACACCACTCGATAGTGTCCCTAATAAGGATCAAATTCTGGGATTCTGGGGTTAGAAATATTGATTTTATTCTAAGAAAGAGTTTTTCGAAATTCCATCCCTAAGAGGGTGAATGGGGGGAGGGTGAAATATATCATTCCACTATTTAACTTATGTTTTTTTTATTCCTTTAATCTAAACTATGTGAATCTCTTATTTTTCTGCAGGTGCGTGAAGAAGAGAAAGAAGATGGAGAAGGTTCAGAAAATGAGAAGGAGAAAGACAGTAGTGCTGATGAGGATAGCGACGGAGAGGGCAAGAGAAACGCTATACATACTAATGTAAGTACAAATATTTTCAAACTCAAAGCATTTATTTCAATTAAACCATATACAGGCACTTTTGAATTGTCAAGAAGTTGGTCAGTCAGAAAATATGAAGCTACACTATACTGTTACGAGCTTGGGGTTCGTGACAATAAAAACTGCCGATTTAATAACCAAAAATTGACACTTTAATCACAACACTAATTACAATTCAAACACACTAATTATGCAACACAATTTCACTACTGATCACTCTTAGTCGCACTTGAATATCGCTTCGATGTACTCGCTTGTATCGCTTATACAAAACTATGTGTCTCGCGGCTCACACCGGCCTTATAGTGCCGCAGAGCTAGTATATAAACATCTAGAACGTTCGAGTACATACCGGTCCCGACTAACCCGATGTCGATAGTTCTCGGAATTTTTAGGACATTGACCCTACTAGTTCTGCTACCCGATACTAGATGGCGCTAGTGGTAACTAATGTCACCATGTACCAGGCATCTATTGTGGCGCGCAACAATACTATACCAATGTTAATGTTAAAGGCTTTGATAAAAGGGCTTCGTATTGCACTGTTGGATTCTTTCAAAAATCTTTTCTTCAACCATTGTTTTTAGGGTTCCATACCTCAAAAGGAAGAAATGGAACCCTTATAGGATCGCTTTGTTGTCCGTCTGTCTGTCTGTAAAGACCCCTTATCTCGGGAACGCGTGGATGTATGGAGTTGAAATTAAAACCATATACTTAGGTCTGCAGTCCCTAGAAGCTGTGAAAAAAATCAAAATTCTAAGTTAACGTAAAAAAAAAGACGTTTAAGCCGCAAAGAACATATATTTCGACACTCTCAAGGGAATCAAAATTTACAGGGTGCTTCCCGTTAACCTAGAATCATGAAATTTGGCAAGAAGTAAGGGAAAAAATCCAGGGCCGTCTTCAACCTATTGGAGGCCCTGGGCACATAAGGATCACGGGGCCCCTGAGGATATAAGAGACAATAAGAGAAACATACTAATATTTCATAACTGGGGGGCTAGAAACTCATTGTAAAACGCACTGCAAATCATTTAGTTTTTCACTAGCAGCGCCCCGCTGGTTCAAAGTCAAAGCATTTATTTCAAATAAAAGGCACTTTTGAACGTCAAAAATTACAACTAATAGAATTGATTCTAGTCGCCCATTCCAAAAGGTAGTTTTCGTATGGAGAAGAACGGGCAAGAAACTCCACCGTTAGGTACTCTTTTAAAATTCTTTCAATATTTTGCATACATTTTATATAATCACAATATGTGAAGACGATGCACCTAAAATAAAATTACTATACCACAATAGGTAAAAGAATTAAAAATGAAACCATGACATAAATTACCCGCACATAATTCACCCGCATAAGTGTCGATTTCGTGGGAATATCGGGATAAAATTTCACCTACATCGGTTCAGCGGTTTAAGCGTGAAGAGCGTCTTTCTCTTCTTTTCAAAGAATGGAACGGCGGCTGCAAAGAATGTTTTTTTATGAGAGCAGGCCGGGGCCCCCGAAGATCCCGGGGCCCTGGGCACTTGCCCAGAGTGCCCAATGGAAAAGATGGGCCTGAAAAAATCTGAAAACCATAAATTTGTAGTTACATTAAAAATAAAACAAAACCCATGATAATACGAATCTTGGTAAGACTGGCTATCAGACTTTCGGGCTTCTGACTACCCGTAAAGATTGTCAAAGATCCCAGATCCACAGACCAACGCGGCAAGCGTAGCTTAACCTGATCGATCGACCTGTGCGGCTGTTATCTTTTATTCCCCTATCTTCAATTATTAAAACTGTGTTAGCTTTCTTGATCCATAAATGTAAACAACAACAAACACCAAGAATGGTGAATGACATTGTGAGGAAATTGTCTCAAATCCCCAAATTCATATTGATCAATGCTAGTTATTCTTTACGCTGTAGCCTTGAGAACGATAGATTATAAGTTAAGGTGCCACTAGTCGATATTTTTTTCCATGCAAGTTTCGGGAGAGTATTACTCCACTGTTTGACATTGTACATCCAAAGTTAAACATGATATCGTTTTGACTTACTGTTATTTTCGTCTGTACGGAAACAGAATAGTAAAATAAAAAGCCTTGAAAAAGTTATGAGCCAACAAAGATTCGTTTTTCTTGCTATTTTTAACGTAATTTTGGGTGTAAATAAGTAATAAAAAAACTGTAAAATCTTCAAAACAGTTATCGAAGAGTTCAATAAACTTTATTTGTAATTGATTTATGCAGTGGTTTTTTCATAAAACTCGATTTTCCGAAGAACTTTTCGAAATTTTTTACGCGCCCATCAGTTCGGAAGGGTGTTTCTGTGCGTGAGAACTAGACATTGTTCGTGTAGACTAGCATGTAACTGCTCATTGATAGGTAATATCTCTGTCGGACACGAAGCCAGGTGAGACAGCGTGCTTTTTGGCCATGACCACCAGTGAGTTCGAGCTCGCGACTAGTTTACTCTTAAGACACTGAAATGATAATCTGAGTAACCCACCCCCCTTCTTCCAACAGCTAACTGAAGAACAGTCCCAAAAACGTCGAGACGCAACCCTCCACCCCATGGACATCGACGCCTACTGGCTCCAACGTCGCCTCTCCCGCCACTTCCCCGACGCCATGCTGTCCCAGGCCAAATCAGTCGAAGTCCTGACGGCCCTCGGAGACGCAGCAGACGACCGGGACCTGGAGAACAGACTGGTGCTTCTGCTGGGTTATGACTGCTTCGAATTTGTGAAGCTGCTTAACAAGTACCGCTATACTGGTAGGTCAAATCTTCATCCTCGTCTGCCTAGCCATTTCCCAAATATGTTAGGGTCAGCTGCTAGTCCAGGGGTGGCCAACTTGGCTTGACCTAAGATCTACTGTTCACTGACGATACCCTGTGCGATCGACCAGTTACGTATTTCTTGAAATCTTAAATGAAACAGCATAGTTCAGTACACATTTATGTAGTATTTTTTATTTTATTAAGAGGGAAAATATAACTCGTAACTCCGTTAAGGCTTCTTCAAACAGGCACGACACGCGATACAGTCGCGCGCTATTATATCGCGTATCGCGCCTGTTTGAAGGAGCCTTAAGTCTGTCGTCAACTGACTGACGGAGTGACAACTGCCCGCGCCCCACTCCCGCGTCCCACACGCTTCCCGCTTATTGTTATCGCGCACCGAAAACAAAAGAGAGCTATGCTGCATAGAAGAGAGGATAAATAACGTGACGGAACGGCGATTGAAAAATGATACAAGATGATGCGTGCAGCAGTTAGTGATTAGGTACGTTGCGCAGTCTGTTCGACTATTTATATTTTTTTCCTTGCTACGATCGACTAGTCTAATAGTCGCGATCGACCGGTTGGCCACCCCTGTTCTAGTATAATCAGATGCAGCTGAATGGTAGCTGGTGCCTCATTTATGGCCTAAGCTGGCGGCCCAGTGATAACGGCCCCGACTTGCAGGTTGTAGGTCGTAGGTTTGAACCCAGGCTTTGTATAAATCATGTTCTATGTTAAGGGGTTCGGTTTCCGCGCTTAGTCCTTCAAATGGACCATTGTGCGTGGGCCAGGGCGGCCATCGGTGGTTATTCCAACCAGCCCACCTCCCTCCAGAAGCTGATTAAGACTCCTGGTCCTGGTCTCCTGGTCTGTTGAGAACATCTGTGTACGATCTGGGTGTCCCGAGGGTTTGTGACCTAATCTGGGTGACGCCTGTGCACTCAAAGAGCACATGCGCAATGGTTTCCTCAACCTCCATGCAAGCCCTGCACAGGGGACTATAACATTTAAATTCACATACACAAACAGCCAGACCCGGAACAACTACCTGTAGGCAATACAAATTGTAGCGGTATCTACAACGCCACATACAAACAACGCGTCATACTGACGTCACGCAAATCCTGCATCGCGCAAGCAGAGTTTACCGCGCAACTAGCATAGATATAACGGCCCGAGATGAATCATCGGGCATTTGCCCGCCAGACACAACACCCGTCTGGTCGGAGGATCCTCCCTTTTCTATGGAGGATGAGTGAACTTTACACCCTGTTCCTAATACCTCTATAAAATATTTGTTCCGTGCGGGAATCGAACCCGCGACACGCAGCGCAGCAGTCGATCGCTCAGCCACTGCGCCAACCGTGTCGTCAAATATTATTAATTACTTATTTGCCTTCCACAGTACTATATTGCACCAAACTCGCCTCATCTCAGTCGGAAAGTGAGCGAGTTGCAATCAGAGAGGAGATGTCAAAACAACCACATTTACAGAAGATTCTAGCACAGCTGGAGACCGGCAAGGGCGACGATGAGGTTTGTGCAGCATTCAATCATAGTTGTAAAGATTTAGATGTGAGAGATGTGAGATCTATTTATAAATATTAATTTTTCACTTATTACCTGACAGGAGGATGCGACTAAGAGATAATTAAAGAAAAGTCGAATCTTGTCAACATTTTATTAGTCGCCTGGGTCAAAATGACTCAAATCTTGTAAAACATTTTATTAGTCGCCCGGGTCAAAATGACTCGAATCTTGTCAACATTTTATTAGTCGCCTGGGTCAAAATAACTCGAATCTTGTCAACATTTTATTAGTCGCCTGGGTCAAAATAACTCGAATCTTGTCAACATTTTATTAGTCGCCTGGGTCAAAATAACTCGAATCTTGTCAACATTTTATTAGTCGCCTGGGTCAAAATAACTCGGAATCTTGTCAACATTTTATTAATCGCCTGGGTCAAAATGACTCGAATCTTATCTATCTTTACATGATAGTATAAACCAAAGTCGCTCCCGCTCACTGTTAACTGAGATCTTTTAAACTCCGCAACGGATTTTAATGCAGTTTTCAGCAATAGATAGAGTGATTCAAGAGGAAGGTTTATATGTATAATACTTGCATATTTTAGTAGAGAAAAGCCGAGAAATTCAAAGATTTGTAATGTGATGTCGTAACAAACATATTTTTGTGCGCTTACATTGCAAACGCTGCCTAAACCTTACGAGATAGATCAAACTAATGTACTACGGAATTGTATATCATAAAAATATCGATAGCGATGGTATGTGTTTATCTCCTAAGGATAACTCACAGTAACCATTTTTATCTTTAACATATTACAAAAAAAAAATGGGTTATTTACCAAGCTATTTTAAACAATACAGTATTATTCCTTACACAATTAAATACATTAAATACGTTGTGCAATTCATGGAGATCATCATTGCCCTTTACAGCATATCATTAAAATTAATATCTTAGAAGATATCAGAGATTTAAAAAGCGAGGGCAGAGCGGCTGGCGGGGCGGTGCGAAGTTCGCCGGGTCATCTAGTATTTTCTAAGGCGACATTTTTGCCAGGAAGAGGGAGAGCCAAAATTTCCCTCTTTACTCCAAAACATGCCTCATCTTTATAATAACATGTCTCATCTTTATAACAACATGCCTCATCTTTATAACAACATGCCTCATCTATATAACAACATGCCTCATCTTTATAACAACATGCCTCATCTATATAACAACATGCCTCATCTTTATAACAACATGCCTCAATTTTATAACAACATGCCTCATCTTTATAACAACATGCGTCATCTTTATAACAACATGCCTCATCTTTATAACAACATGCCTCATCTATATAACAACATGTCTCATCTCTATAACAACATGCCTCATCTTTATAACAACATGCCTCATCTTTATAACAACATGCCTCATCTATATAAGAACATGCCTCATCTATATAACAACATGCCTCATCTTTATAACAACATGCCTCAACTTTATAACAACATGCCTTAACATCTTCCAGACAGCCCAACAATCATCGGAAGCCCCTCGCAAGCGTCACAAAACAGAGACAGAAGTCACTTCCGGCACAGGACAGGTGACCGGCAACCGGAAGGTGTTGCAGCTTGAGGAGTTGATGTTCGCAGCCGGGGCTCACTTCATGGCGAATAAGCGGTGTCAACTGCCGCCTGGGTCTTTCAGGAAGCAGAGGAAAGGTAGGGGACAATTTACAAAAGGATAGAATCTAAATACTGCAAATGTAATAGAGGAATAAATAAAATAATGGGAAAATTCATAGGAAAACCTGAAAGAATAGTTATTTGTTATACAAGAGTGCAAAGTTGCTTTTTAACCGTGTGCTCAATTTTGATGACCGAGCAAGCGAAGGATTCTAAAATTGAATCACGAGCGCAGTGAGTGATTCAAAAATTAGAATCCTGAGCGTTAGCGAGGGAATCAAAATAACGAACGAACGAACGATCAAACGAACGAACGAACGAACGAACGTGGCAATGCTGCCAGTCTTTTGGGCACCTTTCCTCTTGACAGCGATGCGGTTGATTTTTTTGTTGCCCTTTGATTACACAGGGCGACAAAATTTGACGAGCACTCTTCCACAGA
Organism: Luperina testacea; assembly: GCA_927399505.1. Taxonomy (NCBI): domain Eukaryota; kingdom Metazoa; phylum Arthropoda; class Insecta; order Lepidoptera; family Noctuidae; genus Luperina; species Luperina testacea. The sequence goes on along the minus strand of OV656785.1, from coordinate 1,175,333 downwards.
AACCAGACTATACTTTTCCGAAGGATTTTGACGCGCTGAATTCGAATCTGACCTCAAAATTGCTCTATCACGTCAGGGTTTCGAGATATCCTAACCTAAAAGTGCAAAAAATACCGTTTTTTATCATTTTTGAGATTATTAGCACGGCCGATCCTTTTTTCTTTCAAAAATTATTAGCATCTCAAAGGACTAGTCTTCCTCTTTAAAACGACGTTGAGTTTACTCAAATATCTTTTTTTTTCGCTAAGATATCGCATTTTGAAATTTTCGTGTACGTAGATTGTTCTACGTTTGAGAATTCATACACATACAGTCTATTGGAAAATTTGATTTGATTTGATTTTTGATTTGATTGGAAATTTTATTTACTTGTATGTACATATTATTTCTATTATTAATATTGTATTTTATGTCTTTAAACTCCGCATTCTTTCCACCATCAGGTTACGAAGAAGTCCACGTGCCGGCATTAAAACCAAAGCCATTTGACGAAGGAGAGACCCTGATGCCGGTAGAAAAGTTACCCAAGTATGTGCAGCCTGCCTTCGACGGATTCAAGACGCTGAACAGGATACAGGTAACATCAATGAGGGTTTTTTGAAATGACGTTCGCTAGGTGGCAGCACTGGCACGTCAGGTCCAGGCATCTGTCAAAGAGCCTATATTTTTTTCTTTAGTCATGACGGAATGATGAACGAATGAATGAATCGAATGATGAACGTCATCATATATTTTATATTGGAAGACCTCTTGTCACAATGGTGCCAACTGGTGTCGTAAATTTTCACGAAAACCCTCATTATACTATGTTATAAAGAACTAAGGTTCTGCCCGACTTCGTCTGCGTGAAATTTCCTGTTTCCCCCGACCCACCCTGTCGCATCGCATCGCCTGCCCGCGGTACCACTTCGTTTTCGCTTTGAGTTTTTTCTGTTAATTTTTCTTTTTGCTCGGTCCCTAAGGATAATATAACTGAAAATCATCTCAAATTGTTAATTTAAATACACCTTGGTATATGTACTGAGAAATAGTGTTGCTGAAAGGCATCATAAGTGCGAAAATAACTGCTTTGTAAAATAAAAGAAAATTGCTTTTATCTCACCGTTAAAAATCTCATGTTTGGTCCTACTTTCGAAGCTTTTTCACAAAGAATTAAAATAAAAATATTTATCTATTTGATTTTTTTTTTAAGTGAAAACTTCATTAGGCGTTTGGGCATTTTTTGAGATGGGAAAAAACTATTGAACTCGCGCCTCTGTTATCGTAACCGACACCGCTTCGGATGTGTTCGGCTGTCCTCGGGATAGAATAGAATACTCTTTATATGTACACCATATAAATTACAGACATAAATATAGAAACTGTACAAAGGGTGACACAATGGGCGGTCTTATCTCTAAAATTTCGCGTTTCAATGTATATCAGTGAGTGATGGCAAAGTATTCTGTTTGTGTTTTGTTTTCACTTCTATCGGCACTTCTGGAGTGCTACTCTTTTTTTAAGTTGATTTTCGCCCAGAATGTCTTAATAACATTCCACCTCCCCGTACGCAAAATACGCGCATTGACGTGGAGTTGCGGACAACAGCCCGTATTACCTACCTAATATTCCACCTCTGTACCCTGTAACGATCTGTACCTTATTAAAATAGAGGGTAAGCAGACCGTCCAATAAATTTTATTAGGGAAGAATAAATACAGAAAGTTATAAAAACAGCTAGTTATAAAAGTACTAAATAGCACGCACTCTCGGAAGTTTATAGTTCACACACGCGCGCACTCTCTGGAGTTTTATAGTTCACGTTATGGAATAAGCTCAGCACTGAAGGAACGGGAATCAGGCGTCAGGGTAGCAGGTTACACGTGGTTAGCTCGCGAAGATTTGAAGTAGAAGGTCCCAGGTGGAATCTTTAGCTGGATCCCCTGGGTAAGTCAAAGATGTCACAGCAGAACCAAGCAGTTCAAGATGTCTCAGCAAAACCAAGCAGTTTTCTGATGCTTAATGTCTCAGTCCCAAGACTCGAATGCCAGCAGCTTCCAGCTGTTCGAGAGCTCGTTTTCAAGTAGTCTTCCTTTTTCAAATATCAGATTCCCTCTTTGTGGTCATCATCTCATCTGACAAGTGTGGTCGGCCAAGACATATCCACGAGTGCGTAAAGAATATTATAAATCTATTTTAAAATTAAGTTATTTAAACTAAACAATCGTAATAATCTTAATAATACAATAGCTAAACATATTGATAAAAATAATTTAAGTTATTTAGACCAAAGAGTAATTATCATAGACTAAACTAGAAAGACATTTAAAAAGTAACTGACAGTTTGACAATTGACGTGTCACAACATGAAAATTGAGTAAAAGTATAATGTAAACATATAAACAAATAAAAAGGATGATAAATAGTATTATGCGTGATGAAAGTAAAGTGTAAGTAAGCATAAATACTATAACCCACAGTCACGCATATCAAAAGCAGCGCTGGAAACAGACGAGAATCTCCTCGTGTGCGCCCCGACCGGTGCCGGCAAGACCAACGTGGCGCTGCTGACCATCCTGCGCGAGGTCGGGAAGCACGTCAACGATGACGGCACCGTCAACGTGCACGACTTCAAGATGATCTACGTCGCGCCCATGCGCTCGCTCGTGCAGGAGATGGTGAGTCTGTTGACCATATGTTGGAGCGGGCGTATCATACGCCTTCTTTTTTTTTTTCAGGATGGGAAATCATCAAATGACCTCTCCCGCTCTGGGGGGCGTTCAAGTATTACGTAACGCAATTTTTGAAGATTTTTGACCCTCCCTCCCCCCTATGTAACGCGCCGTAACGTTTTTCTTTACCCCCCTCCCCCTCCCTAAAGATTACGTAACACCTAAAGTGGAGTCATTTTAATAGGTAACATTTGACAATTCATCAAATATTCAACAACGTAACCTTGTAACGGCGGGCATAAAATAACATATTTTTTCGTTTTGTTAGAACTGCACAATTGCTTACCTTTTTTCAATTACGATTACATATTTATTGTAATAATGACCGATACGAGTAATTTTACGATTTGCTTTCATTAATAAACCATTCTAAACATAATAAACAATTTCTGATCTAAAGAACTGAACGTCGTTACAAGGTTACGTCAGTTAACCATTTTTCTTTTTAAACACTAGGGATGTTACTCTAAAAATCGAAAGCTGATAAGTAGAATCGAATGCAATGATGACTTGTGAAGAAATATCACCATAAATTAATAACCACGTTGTGATTATAATAAAAAATTTATTTATTATTCTTTTAACTAACTAGGTATAAAAATACAAAAAATAATGAAATAGAAAAACTGCCTCCTCGCATTCGCCTCTAAAACTACAAGTGATTACCATGAGGAAATAAACTTTGAGGTTTTTAAAGAGTGGTTTGAGAAGCTGCTAGTCAGCTTAGAAAACCCATCGAAAATTATAATGGACAATGCACCGTATCATTCTGTACAAGTTGATAAACCACCAACTCAAGCAAATAAAAAGCAAGAAATTGTCTCGTGGCTGGTAAGAAATGGTGTGGATGCAAGTCCAACTTTATTAAAAGTTGAGTTGTTAAATCTAGTAAAAGCAACTAAGCCGTCCAAGCTCCGCTATGTAATCGATGAACTAGCCCTAGAGCATGGACACGAAGTTATTCGATTGCCTCCCTACCATTGCCAGTATAACGCCATCGAGCTTATTTGGGCACAAATAAAGGGTTATGCAGCGCGGAACAATACTGAACCACCCTTCAGTACTGCTAAAATGATGTCTCTGCTACAAACTGCGTGTGCAGAAGTCACTACAGAAGACTGGAAAAAAGTCGTAGAGAAAACAAAGAAAATAATTTTACAAGATTTTGAACGAGATGTGAGAATAGACAATATTATTGAAAATGAATTAATAATATCTCTGAGTGCTGACAGCAGTGATGAAGATGACAATACTTTTAACAGTTCTGATAGTTCAACTGAATAAATGCAATTTTTTTGTTAAATTGTGTACTTGTCTTATTTTGCTCCTTAAATTTACGAAAAAAATAATAATAATGGGACAGGGATTCGCCTGATGATTTTTAAAATTCGCCTATGTTTCAAGTCCGTATCGATTCATTCACTTTAATCGATGTTTATAAGCAGGTCACCTCACTATGAGGACAAAACTGACAGACGTCAAATGTTACCTATTAAAATGACTCCACTGTAAGTGACCATTTTTACCTAAGTCACGATTTAGTTGCGCAAAGTATCTACCGGAAAGTCGCTAAAATACCTTTATTACCTATTTTTTTAATCGCGTTTACGGTCATAATAAATGACATAAGAGATTTCTAAATCAGAATGCATGCGTATATTGTTTATTTTATTTTACTTAAATTCCCTAGTTTTTTATTTAAATAAATAAAACAATGTTACATAACGCGTTGTTCGAACCCCCCTCCCGCCCTTGTAACGCATCGTAACGTTTTACAAGACCCCCCTCCCCCCAAATTGCGTTACGTAATACTTGAACGCCCCCCTGGATGGAGCGGAAGGGAGTGTCAGTGTCAGTCTCTTACTGACTAAAACCCACCCGTGTTCCTTCCTTAGCCCTTTATGTTCCGGGCCAGCGGTAACCCTTTCGGACAATCCCGCTGACCTCAGAAAGTAGCTTGATAGCGTGATTTTTTAACGTGTTTGGAGCAAATATGTCCTTGTGAAAAAATTACACCTGATAAGGAAGTGAAACAAGCGTTTTATACGCCCTAAAACTGGGCGTATCATACGCCCCGTATCTCTAGAGTAATTGCGCTATTTTGCACGGTAACAGCATGAATAAAAAGTACAATCAATACAAAAACAAAACTTTGTATAAAAGCGAGTCTGGGTGTATCACATGCCCTAAAACAGTTGACGTCCCTTCATTTTCATAGAAAACAAGTTTTAGAATAATAACTAAAATGACAGTGCGTTATTTGATGAAACACCTGAAACTGGGCGTATCATATCCTCCGAAAACGGGGACGTAGCATAATGTTATAGAGGTATGAGGAACATGGTGTAAAGTTCACTCATACTCTATAGAAAAGGGAGGATCCTCCGGTCAGACGGGTGTTGTGTCTGGCGGGCAACTGCCCGATGATTCATGTCGGGCCGTTGTATCTATGCTAGTTGCGCGGTAAACTCTGCTTGTGCGATGCAGGATTTTGCGTGACGTCAGAATGACGCGTAGTCCGCCCTATTCAATTTATCGCAACCTATTCTACACATTTGCTCATCATTTCTCTCTATCCCACAGGTGGGCAACTTCAGCAAGCGCCTAGCAGCATACAACATGAAAGTGTCCGAGTTGACAGGAGACCATCAGTTGACGAGGGAACAGATCGAAGCCACGCAGCTAATAGTGTGCACGCCTGAGAAGTGGGATATTATCACAAGGAAAGGTGAGAAAGTCTAATTATGGGGGAAGCGCTAAGGTAGCCCGCGAAATTCAAATTTTCTTACGTTTTTTGCAATTTGCTGGTCAGTATTAAGTTGTACGTCGATCAAAATATGATTCGCGGCCGTAACAAATATGTATTTACAGAATTATAATCATTAAAGTCATCAACACAACTCTCTAAGGCCACGTAACCCCAAAGAATGACGATTTCATGAAACAGTTATTCTTTCTTTCAACAAACGATCTGTTTGCGGACGAATGCACGAAGATTTTGTCGGCATGTCAGAAGTACTGTGAGAGGGATTTATGAAAGTGTTGATGGTTCCGTATTTTCGTTTTCTGACATCGACTTCCGAAATTAAAGTAATTTTTCAGTTTGCAGTGTTCTTTGAAATTTTCGCAGATGATGTATTTCTGTTGCTGCTATAACAACAAATACTAAAAACAGAATAAAATAAATATCTAAGGGCGGCTCCCATACAACAAACATGTTTTTTTCGACGTTTTTGCCTTGTTGTACGGAATCCTTCGTGTGCGAGTCCTACTCGCACTTGGCCAGTTTATAAAGAAGTTTTTTTAAAATTTCCTTTTTCATAGTGAATATTAAAATAATATTTTGATTAGGCAAGATATTGTGTGTCATATCTGCAAGATAATCTCTTTTCCTAATCCCCCCTTCATTCTTCATTCTCAGGTGGCGAGCGCTCCTTCACCAACTTAGTCCGCCTGATCATCATAGACGAGGTCCACCTTCTCCACGACGAGAGGGGACCAGTCCTGGAAGCTCTCGTCGCCAGGACGTTGAGGACTGTGGAGCAGACTCAGGAAGAGGTATGTTGTATCATCATCACAGATGTCCACTACTGGACATAAGTCATCACCATCCCGTCTACTGTGATGTCTGCACTCATTTGATTACTACTGCTTGCATATGGTTGGCGGTCCGACTTGTGGAGGACATTACCCACAAACAAGATACAGCAGTGCGATTCTATAACCATCTCACCGTGAAAACTTAGGTGAAGTGAGCATGGAGTGAGCTGTCAATAGTGTCAATTCCTAGCAAAAACAAACTCACTTCACCTAAGTTTTCACGGTGAGATTTTTACAGAATCGACCGGCAGTACCTATTAAATATTGTACATCGACCTTTACCTTTTTTTGTATTTTATACAAAGAATAAAAATAATTATCAAAAGAAGCAAATCATAATTGTTTTAACAGCTCCTAATAGATACCGGACTGTTTGTATTTCGTGCGACAGAGATAACGCTCTACGAAGCTGAAATTAGCCTATTGTCTCTTTCCAAAGGTCGATGTGCATTATTTATCGCCCGGTACTGTACCAATAGCACTGGAGAGCCAGTGGTAAGGGTCCATTCGAGTATTATGTAAGCACTACAGGGGGGCGGGGGGGGGGGGTCTTTTCTTTGCTTATTTTTGATGACATGAGGGATGGGGGGTCTGGATGGTGATTACGTCAGCGGTATTTCTTTTTTACTTTTTCGGATTTTCTACAAAATTTAGCCAATTTTGGTTGGCACAGCGACGCACAGTGTGCGCGATAAATGCCCTTTTATGCTCTGCGCCTTGTATTCGATGTTTATTTATTTAAAAGAGCGCTGTTTCGTTGTAAAAAGCCTGCCACCTGTCTGTTCAGTTTTTATCACTAAATTATTGTTTACTTCAGGTTCGATTAGTAGGTCTTTCTGCTACACTGCCTAACTACACAGATGTGGCTGCCTTTTTGAGAGTCAAGCCGGAACAAGGACTGTTTTACTTCGACAACTCATTCAGGTAAAACTTTTTATAATAATACTAGCAGCGTTCCGCGGTTTCACCCGCATGTCTATCTCGTGGGAATATCGGGATAAAAACTATCCTATGTCCTTCCCTGGGATGCAAAGGTGTCGTTATTATAAGCCATATTTTAACTACTGTGGGCGTACTATGTGGGTATGGCCGCTATCCCACTGGCGTTTTACGAGCGTTGACGTCGCGTCATCGCGTAACAAGCATAAAACGTCCGCTGAACGCGACGTCAACGTCGCGTCTGCTTAACGTTAACGTCGCGTTTGTTAGCAATAGTATCATCTGCGCGACGTTAACGTCGCGTTCAGCGGACGTTTTATGCTTGTTACGCGATGACGCGACGTCAACGTCGCGTCTGCGCAGCGTCGACGCCGCGCAGACGCGACGTTGACGTCAACGCTCGAAAAACGCCAGTGGGATAGCGGCCTATGTGTTGGTTATTGCGCACTAGAAAAACCGTTTTGCAATTCAAATCAGATTATAATTTCACGAACAATTTACTCACACTAGCAAATTACACACTGTAGGTACACGACACAACCAGATACGGATCGCGGGACAGTTTCTGACCACATGTTGTCCGTACGATGTCCAATGGTCAAGTGCCGCTGCACCTCGCTGCTCGCTCTCCTCGACCCCCCCCCCCCCCCGGACTCAGACTAGACTCTGTCCAGCGCCACCAGATGGCGCTGGCGTTCCGAATAGTCAAACGAATGACGTATTTCCGACAAATAAGTCAAAATGAAATAAGGTCAAGGAGATTGAATATGATTTATGGGCAACAATGTCAAATATTTAGGTTCTTCGTCCGTTATGTTGATCTTGTGAACAATTATCGTTACCGGAACTACGCGTCACGTTATTTTAAGTAACGTCTCCCTGCTGTAAACATATTGATCAAATGTAATTTCAGGAATTAAGGTGATAATTTTTATATTTCAGGCCGGTAGCTCTAGAACAACAATACATAGGTGTGACAGAAAAGAAAGCATTAAAAAGATTCCAAGTTATGAACGATATCGTCTATGAGAAGACCATGGAACATGCTGGAAGGAACCAGGTAACATATTTATTACCATGTTTATCCAATCAAGATCTGAGGGGTCCGAGTGCTCATGGTTTTTTAAAGAAATTTCTAAACGGCTGGTTGACACTTCCCGTGAACCAAGGGCTGGCTTTTACCTTGGCCAGAGGCTGAGCATCGCCATACAACGTGGTAACGCCGTCAGTCTCTTGGGTACAGACGCCAACACATCAAGCTACTACAATCTGTCAAATTTCTTTAATAGATTTTCAACTTTATCACTATAGTATAAGGTTCAAAGTTGATTGGGAAAATTTGACAGTTTCGGGTAGCTTGATGTGCTGGCGTCTGTACATTACCAATCGACAGCGATGCGGATGAATTTTTCGATGCTATTTTTTAGTTTCTGTATAGTTTTAGTTAAGTTAGAATTTAATTTTGTTATTTTTTACCTTGCAATCATTGTAAAATATTCTGTTTCCATCTTAATAAACATAAAACGTTTTACAACTCAAGGTTTAAATGTTCTCAACAAAGGACATGTCCAGAAATGGTTTTTTATTATTTAATAATTCTAACCAGAGTAAGTTAAATATATTTGGATAGACATCCCTAAAACTAGTAGTTCTAGTTATATCATACATTTTTAAAGACCTCCAATTTTGAGAAAAATCGTTTTTTGTTTTCGTGAGAATTTACATCTAAAACGAACAAACCTTCTAATTATCTAGAATAATAAAATGAACACACCTAAAAAAAAAGTAAACTTGTCAAAATTGACACAGGAGAACTGTCATTACTGGCAGTGAGCGTCAACGTCAATCAATTTTTGATGTAGGAGCATGACGTCGGACGAATGACGCATGGAGCCGGTAGGGATGGCGATCTGACCTCAATTAATCGTTTTATCGGGCGAAACCAATCGATTTTTTAAATCAATTTTTAGCATAGAAAATCAACATTTGTGTTTTCTATTGAGACTATAAGATATATTATTTTATTTTCTAAACTTTTTAATGTAAAATCATTAAGAAAATAAATGTCTTGTTTTATACCGAATACTCTTTATATGGTACTTAATTTGTTATTAACGAATTCCCTGAACTAAAAAAATCCCTGATTTTACTGATAAGAAATCGTTTATTAAGGTATCTTTCTTGATTTTCATAAAATGGACTAAACATATTTACATCTAATCTTCTAAGTATCTTTTTCGGCAAGAATCGATAACACTTTGAGCTGGTGACGCCAGCTATGTATGGCTAACTCGATTATTCGAGTTGCGCTCAGATTGAGATGCCGCGATCGAGTTGAATTAGATTGCCACGGTAAATGAAGAAGCGAGTACGTGATTGACGTCTCTGGTTTGGCATGTATTTGAACCTTATTTTATATTTAAATTCTACTGAAATTGTATTTTAAATAATTAAAATAGTCTCAATATACGTTTCCTTGCGAATCTATAAAAAAAAATCGTCGCGAAACAGAGGTGAAAAAACAATAATTCGTTCAATTTCATCCATTTACCAGAGTTCCGTAACTCGAGTTCAACTCGAGTCACATGAATTTCAATCCGAGTAACCTTATCCTGAGTTGGCACATCTCTAACGCCAGTGACAGCTGAAAAATCATGTCAAATATGACATTGTCACAGAGTGACGGAGTATTTATTAGGGTTGCCAACTACAAATAACATCAATTATTATTTTATGATTTTTCGCTTAAATGGAGGGGTTTAAAAATATTATTTCAGTAGTTCTGAGTTCCATATTTTTGTCGTATTTATTTGAACCGAGTTTGATGCTGGTTAGATTTTTCTTGGAATAAAAAACCAACGTCCATACAAAAAGCGGACATCTCCTTTTGTATGCAATATTGTTAACTTGATAGAGGATAGTTTAACTCTGTTAGCTTGTAAATTAATATTTAATTTTTTTTTTTAATACTAAATTGTAATTTCGTATGCTTACTATTTGCACGCCGTTAAGGTGCCGCTAGTCGATTTTTTTTCCATACTTTCGGGAGAGTATTACTCCACTGTTTGACATTGTGCATCCAAAGTTAAACATGATATCATTTTGTCTTATTATTAATTCTGTCTGTACGGAAACAGAATAGTAAAATAAACAGCCATTAGAAAGTTATGAGCCAACAAAGATTTGTTTTTCTTGCTATTTTTAACGTAACTTTGGGTGTAAATAAGTGATAAAAAAACTGTAAAATCTTCCAAACTATGTCCGTACCGACAAAGCTCAGTTATCGTAGAGTTCAATAAACTTTATTTATAACTGATTTATGCAGTGTGTTTTTTATAAAACTCGATTTTTCGAAGCACTTTTCGAATTATTTTACGCGCTTATCAGTTCGGAACAATGTTTCTGCGCGTAAGAACTAGACGTTGTTCGTGTAGACTAACATCTAACTGCTCATCACTGATACTAGCTCTGTCGGACACGAAGCCAGGTGAGACAGCGTGCTTTTTGGCCATGACCACCAGTGAGTTCGAGCTCGTGACTAGTTTTACTCTTAACGGCAAACATAGATATCTGTACCTATTCTATTTCAAACACCTATTTTTACATCTATGTTTGACAAATAGAAAAACTTTGACTTTGAGACTAATAGGCCGCTATCCCACTGGCGTTTTACGAGCGTTGACGTCAACGTCACGTCTGCGCAGCGTCGACGCTGCGCAGACGCGACGTTGACGTTGCGTCGTCGCGTGGCAAGCATTAACGTCGACGACGTTAACGTTGCGCAGACGCGACGTCGACGTCGCGTTCAGCGGACGTTAATGCTTGTCACGCGACGACGCGACGTCAACGTCGCGTCTGCGCAACGTTGTCGCTGCGCAGACGTTCGAGAGACGCCGACGCTCGTCAAACATCAGTTGGAAAGCGGCCATAGAGAGGACGCCTGTCTCCCAGTAGTGGGATATGTAATTCTGATTATGTCATGTGTTGTGTGATTTCGTCACCTAGTTCCTGAAAACCTAATCATGTGTCAAGTTTTTGAATATTAGTTGAAACAAAATGTATTTTATTTCAAGATCCTGGTATTCGTTCATTCACGAAAAGAAACCGGCAAGACTGCGCGCGCTATCAGAGATATGTGCTTAGAAAAGGATACACTTGGACAGTTTCTAAGGTAAGAAATGCACAACTAAATGAATTAAAAAATGTTAACGTAACCGTTTTCATGGTTCTGGCCGACATCAAATAATAGACAACCATTTTATCATAACACAAGGATGTTGTTAATAAAAAAAAAATATGTAAAATGGCTCCGCTCGCTTAGGGGCCGTCCATTAATCACGTGATGTTTTTTTTTTTGGCATATTTTAACCCCCCTTCCCCCTTGGTGATACATGGTGAGGTTTAAGACTACCCCCCCTGTATCACTTGTATTTTTAGTACCTACAAAGAATCTTATTTTTTTTTTAATATTTATAAAATACAGGTATGAGTATTATCTCATTTTATTATATAAAAAAAATATTATATAAATACATGTAATGCCGCTTTTCGGTTCAGCATCGCGCGTTTGCTGAAAAAATAAATACCCGTGATATATTATTAAATCCCCCTCCCCCCCTTGTGATATTTCGTGATTTTTTATGGACGCCCCCCCTTTCGAGCCTCACGTGATTAATGGACAGCCCCTTAGGTCAATATAAATTAAAACCTAGCCAGAACTAATGTTGTGAATTAAAAAAAGAATCCTGTAAGTCGGTAGGCTGTCGATTTTATGTGCACTCGCGGATATAATGAAATCAAAACAGAAGATGCTTTTTAGGGTTCCCTACCCAAAGGGTAAAAACGGGACCCTATTACTAAAACTCCACTGTCTGTCTGTCACCAGGCTGTATCTCATGAATCGTGATAGCTAGACCGTTGAAATTTTCACATATGTGTTTCTGTTGTCGCTATAACAACAAATACTGAAAACAATAAAATAAATATTTAAGGGGGCTCCCATACAACAAAAGTATTTTTTTCGGCGTTTTATGCCTTATGGTACGGAACTCTTTGTGTGCGATTCCGACTCGCACTTGGCCAGTTTTTTATCTTCATTCTCAATTGAATGTTAACAGAGAAGGCTCAGCAAGTATGGAGGTACTTCGAACGGAAGCGGAACAGGTGAAGAACCCGGAACTTCGCGAACTATTGCCGTACGGGTTCGCGATACATCACGCTGGCATGAGCAGGGTGGACAGGACTCTCGTCGAAGACTTGTTCGCTGATAGACATATACAGGTGAGGAGACCTTACTATGAACCCAATGCAATTAGTTGATGCGATTATTATATGACTTTAATGAGGCCAAAATGTGACCATAATATGGCAAAATGTGACTACAATGTGGCCCAGGTTTGACTAGAATGTGGTCAAAGTGCGACAGCAAAGTGGCCAAAGTGCAACAACAAAGTGGCCAAAGTGTGACTGCAATGTGGCCAAAGTGTGACTGCAATGTGGCCAAAGTGTGACAACAATGTGGCCAAAGTGACTGCAATGTGGCCAAAGTGTGACTACAATGTGGCCAAAGTGTGACTACAAGGTGCCCAAAGTGTGACTACAATGTGGCCAAAGTGTGACTACAATGTGGCCAAAGTGTGACTACAATGTGGCGAAAGTGCGACTACAATGTGGCCAAAGTGTGACTACAATGTGGCCAAAGTGTGACTGCAATGTGGCCAAGGTGTGACTACAATGTGCCCAAAGTATGACTACAATGTGCCCAAAGTGTCACTACAATGTGGCCAAGATGTATCCCTAATATATGACAACAATTTGTTCTTATTATGGCCTTAATGTCACTGATATACCCGTTTAGCAGCATGAAGTTGTTAGTCGGGCAAAACTGCGGATTCTCAGCTTAATTTAAACAACTATTTCAGCAACTAACATATATTTTCCTTTCTATTCGCAGGTCCTAGTCTCCACCGCAACCCTGGCCTGGGGTGTGAACCTCCCCGCGCACACGGTCATAGTCAAGGGCACGCAGGTGTACTCGCCGGAGAAGGGGCGCTGGAGCGAGCTGGGTGCGCTCGATGTGCTGCAGATGCTGGGCCGGGCGGGCCGGCCGCAGTACGACACCAAGGGAGAGGGTAACTAACCAAGAAAAATACTGACAATTTTGTATGGCCTATGAAGGCCACTAGGGCCCATGGTGGACCAAAGAGGCCCATGCTGGACTATAGTGGCCCATGCTGGACTATGGTGGACCATGCTGGACCATAGTGGCCTATGCTGGACCATAGTGGCCCATGCTGGACTATGGTGGCCCATGCTGGACCATAGTGGCCCATGTTGGACTATAGTGACAGTTGAGGAATCAACACCCAAATATCAAAACGCTCATTCTACTTAAAAAACGTTCAAATTCAAGTCACAATCTCATCTCGGCGACAGTCAATGTCGAAAAATTGTAGGGATTTATGAAGTGAAAACTTCTATAAGTGCGTTGGGCATTTTTTGAGATGGGGAAAAAAACCATTGAACTCTCGACACTGTTACCGTAACCGACACCGCGCGTTTTGTTTATAAGACGATTAAAAAAATACACAGCTAATTGTTCAAATTTTCACTTCTGGCGGCGCTCCCGGTGTGCCAGTTTTTTTTTTTTTTTTTTTAGTTTTGGTTTTTTTATTTAATCGGCAATCAGTCGCATTAAGACTAAGCAGATGAGTTGAGTGAATATGGCGTTTAGGCGAAGACATCAGTGTCTCGACTGCCTTCATATAACAGATCCTTCCCTTTCAGCCTTTGTAGGGAAATTGACTGAGATCTAAATGCGCAATCCTAGAATTAATTGGCTTTTTTACGCTTATTTATAGTAGTTTATTTCCACAAAACGGCACTGGAATGCATACTTCGAAGACACGAACATCTGAGGTGCGGTGCGCCATCTTCGACGTAGACTCCATGGCTTGTCTGCGCGAAGTGGCGCAACTCTTCGCTTTAATTTGTATCAATACATACTTCTGGAATACAACTCCCCACTTTTTGTCCACAGGCATCCTCATAACCAACCACTCAGAGCTACAGTACTACCTCTCTCTCCTAAACCAGCAACTACCAATAGAATCGCAGCTCGTCAGCAAATTAGCAGACATGTTGAACGCAGAAATAGTACTAGGATCTGTGCAGAGTGTCAGAGATGCTGTCACTTGGCTAGGTAAGTCATCAACGTTGTTTTTTTTTTTTTTTTTTTTCTGGAAACATGGCCCTTAGTGGCCCATGTTGGTGTAGACAATGGCCCATGATGGACCTTACGTGACCACTTCTGTTCATTCATGCGCTGTTGTCGACCATTCTACTATTCTGTCATCAAAATTAAAGATTTGATTTTTACGTTTTCACGCAAAAACGACTGAACGGATTTGGATGTAATTTGGCACATGCAGGGTTAGGACAAGGGATGCTTTTACCCCGATACCCCCACGCGGCGAACCGTGGGGTGCGGCTAGTTTTATTAAATTTGTCAATTATGTTTCTAGTGACCCGCCCCTGCTTCGCACGGATTTTACGACTTGACATCGTGCTTTCTTTATCAATGTATTGTACAGACGCCAGCACATCAACCTACTACAATCTGTCAAATTTCTTTAATAGATTTTCAACTTTATCGCTGAAGCATAAGGTTCAAAGTTGATTGGGAAAATTTGACAGTTTCGGGTAGCTTGATGTGCTGGCGTACATATAATAGTTTATTTCAGATTTCTCCATAATTGTTAGTAACACGAAAATACTACGACCACCGTATATAAACCATACGATTTTTTTTAGCCTTTTCTGTCCCACCGCTGGACAAAGGCCTCCCCCAAATCCTTCCAGGAACTCATTCTCTAAATTTCGGTGAAATCTGCATTAAAATTTCCGTTTTGAAGTTTAAATAAAAGAACAATGCGGTCACGAAAAGCGACTTTAAAAAAAAAATTATAATTATGTTACGAGCTTGGGGTTCGTGACAATTAAAACTGCCGATTTAATAACCAAAAAAATGACACCTTAATCACAACAACACTTAATCAACACTAATAACAACTTAAACACTAGTTATGAAACACAATTGCACTACTGATCGCTCTAAGTAGCACTTGAAGATCGCTTTCGATGTTATCGCTTGTATCGCTTTATCCAATCTATGTGTCTCGCGGCTCACACCGGCCTCATATAGTGCCACAGAGCTACTATATAAACATCTAGAATGTTCGAGTACATACCGGTCCCGACTGACCCGATGTCGATAGTTCTCGGAATTTCTAGGACCTTGACTCTACTAGTTCTGCTACCCGATACTAGATGGCGCTAGTGGTAACTAATGTCACCATGTACAGTTCAGGCATCAATTGTGGCGCGCAACAATTAGAGAAAGATGTTACATAATGGTTATACAAATACATTATTTTATCTTTTCTTTCTCAGGTTACACGTACCTCTACATACGGATGCTGCGTCAGCCAGCGTTATACGGCATCACACAAGAGAAGTTCGCAGAAGATTCCCTGCTAGAACTACACAGAGCTGACTTGGTGCATACAGCCGCCAGTTTACTAGACAAGTAAGTTACATTTTTGAATTTAAAAAGAATGAATTTTCATCTCTAGACGGTTACATATTATTATGTCGGCTTCCTAAAGTGGTTTACGTTGCTATTCAATAGTGGTCCCTATTGATCCTTCAAAATCGTCCGAGTGTATTGTAACTAAGTCATTATTCTGATAAGTGAATTGCGATAATATTTCTACAGGCTCGTCAGGTTTTAAACTCAAAGAAATTATTTAGTGCAACTTTTTCAATATTCACAGCTAGTTTGACAGGTTTTGTATAGAAAATATGTCAAAATGTTATATTTCTTCTTTCTTTAGATAAAAGTTATTTGATTATTGGGAAATCCCTTAACCAAATATTTCTATTCCAGAGCCGGCCTAATAAGATACGAGCGTAAATCCGGCCACTTCCAGCCGACGGAGCTCGGCCGAATAGCGTCACATTTCTACTGCTCTTACGAGACGATGCAATGCTATTCACAGCTGCTCAAGCCGACACTCGGCGAAATCGAGCTGTTTAGAGTGTTCTCACTGTCCGCGGAATTCAAGCATATTGCTGTTAGAGAGGAGGAGAAACTCGAGCTGTGCAAGCTTATGGAGAGGGTGAGTGGTCATTTTTGAACGTTGGCCCATGTTGGCCCTTAGTGGTCCATGTTGGCCCATGCTGGGCAGCCCAGGTCACTATGCATCCCATAGTGACCTGGGCTGGATCATAATGGCCCGGGCATTCTGGACTATAGTGACCCATGCTAGCCTATGTAGGACCGCAGTGACCCTGAAAATCCCTGTTTGTGTTTTTGTTGTCCAGTAATCTTTTTGGCAATAAAGTCCAGTAATCATTTTACGTGTAGGTACAGTAAATGGTAACACTTGCGCTAGGAAAACCACTCTTAGTGCTAAGACATAAAGGACTGTGATGTCAGTGTCAAATATTATTTTGGAGGTCCTTATAAAAAAGTAGGTCAAGTGCGAGTTGGACTTGCGCACCGAGGGTTCCGTACTTTGTAGGTATGTAAATAGTTGATCACGGGGTTTTTTTAATGTACCTACAAATTTACGGTTTTCGGATTTTTTCCTTTACTTGTGCTACATGACATTGCTTCTTGCCAAATTTCATGATTCTAGGTCAACGGGAAGTGCCCTATAAATTTTGATTCCCTTGAGAGTGTCGAAATACACGTTTTTTGCGGCATAAACGGGCGTATTCTTTTTTTTACGCTAACTTAGAAGTTTGATTTTTTCAAAGCTTCAAGGGACTGTAGACCTGAGTATATGGTTTTAATTTCAACTCGATACCTCCACGCGTTCCCGAGATAAAGGGTCTTGACAGAAAGACGGACGGGCGTACGGACAACAAAGTGATCCTATAAGGCAGGGGTGGCCAACTTGGTTAGACCCAAGATCTACTGTTCACTGACGACACCCTGTGCGATCTACCAATTACATATTTCTTGAAATCTTAAATGAAACAGCATAGTTCAGTAATTTTTTTCCTTGCCACGATCGACCGAACTAATAGTCGCGATCGACCAGTCGATCGCGATCGACTGGTTGGCCACCCCTGCTATAAGGGTTCCGTTATTTCCTTTTGAGATACGGAACCCTAAAAATATGCCAATATTTTTTTCCATTTAAATAATCTTGACCCATCTTCCACAGGTACCGATCCCCATTAAAGAAAGCATAGAGGAACCATCAGCTAAGATCAACGTGTTACTACAAGCATACATATCCCAGCTGAAGTTGGAAGGGTTCGCGTTGATGGCAGATATGGTGTATGTGACGCAGTCGGCGTGTAGGCTGTTGAGGGCTATATTTGAAATTGTATTGCATCGAGGTGAGAAACTTTTCATTTTCTTAACTGCGGTGGGATTTTGTAACCATCTCACCGTGAAAACTTAGGTGATGTGAGCGTGGAGTGAGTTGTGAATAGTGTCAATTCCTAGCAAAAACAAATTCACATCACCTAAGTTATCACGGTGACATTTTTACAGAATCGACCGGCTGTATCGATATAGTGACCCATGATGGCCCCGCCGGGTCAGCGGGATTGTCCGAAAGGGTTACCGCTAACCCGGAACATAAAGGGCTAAGGAAGGAACACGGGTGGGTTTTAGTCAGTAAGAGTCTGACACTCCATTCCGTTCCACCCAGAGCGGGAGGGGCCATTTGATGATTTAACACCCTCAAAAAAAAAAACTCATGATGGCCCCTAATGGACCATGGTGGCCCATGCTGGGCAGGACTCTGTTGGTGTTAGAAGGGTTCGCGTTGATGGCAGATGTGGTGTATGTGACGCAGTCGGCGTGTAGGCTGTTGAGGGCTATATTTGAAATTGTGCTGCATCGAGGTGAGAAATTTTTCCATTTTCTTAACTGTACCGATATAGTGACCCATGATGGCCCATAATGGGCCATGGTGGCCCATGCTGGGCAGGGCTCTGTTGGTGTTAGAAGGGATCGCGTTGATGGCTTGAGGCTATATTTGAAATTGTGTTGCATCGAGGTAAGAAACTTTTCCATTTTCTTAACTGTATCGATACAGTGACCCATGATGGCCCATAATGGACCATGGTGGCCCATGCTGGGCAGGGCTCCGTTGGTGTTAGAAGGGTTCGCGTTGATGGCAGTTATGGTGTATGTGACGCAGTCGGCGTGTAGGCTTTTGAGGGCTATATTTGAAATTGTATTGCATCGAGGTGAGAAACTTTTCATTTTCTTAACTGTACCGATATAGTAACCCATGATGGCCCATGCTGGACCATGGTGGCCCATGCTGGACCATGGTGGCCCATGCTGGGCAGGGCTCTGTTGGTGTTAGAAGGCTTCTTTATTAACTTTAGTTGTACAAAAACACTTATCTAAAAACTATGCAGCGTTACAACTATGGGATAGAGTGATTTCGATGAACTCTGGCACCCAAAGTAAGATTTAACTTGTGTTTAGGGTGCCAGCGTCCTCGCCTATAATTGAACAAGGTATATCAGTAGTTGTAGGACGAGCACAGAATATTATTGTTATGATAATTACATACTAATAAATGCATAGATGTGGCCCATTAAAGTGCCATTGTATATTGAATAAAATTTAATTTTAATGATAGAAAATGAAACGGCTCCTTTATCAAATTTAATTTCAGTCGACAACATCCATCTGTTTCTTAATAAACTTAACTGTATCCGACGATCCTGCATACTTATCTCTTTTGTTGACTGCACTTACCCGATTGGACCATTTTGTATGAGAAGGGCGAATTCATTTTTTGAGAATTTTATTCTAAGTTGGTCCCATAGTAAAAGTTTTTCATATTGATGGGTAGAACACCCTCTTAAATATTGTCGTATATTTTCAAAGTGAGCCTGTCTATAATAGTACATTACTTCAGAGGGAAGAAAGTGACAGTTCCATACCGAGATTATGGCATTTGCGCCACGAGCTTGCGAGGGGCGCAAACCATTTGAGGTATGGAACTGTACTTTATCCTGAGGGATGTATAGTGCTTTTTATTACACCTACGAGGAAAATTATGGACATAAATGCATAGAAATGTTTATATTTAGTTAAAAGTACAATTATTAAAAGTGCAGCTATTATAAGATGTTACATTTTGTCCGGGTATCTTGATATTTTGAGACACGGCAACAGATTATCAACAACTTCTTGGGCCGTCTCTAATAGTTCTGGCGGTGTGTTAGGGATAACATCATCACTGTCGCTCGAAGTATCCATATTTTACAAAAAACACAAAGATAAATGTGTTTTTGCGAAAATGCGCGGGCTTTTCCATTTTTTTTTTCGCCCGTTTCTGGAGTAGGCTAAGATCATAAGGTCATGCAGCCACTTCTTCCGTGATTCCGCGCGTTTTATATACAAAAATAATTTCGTTTTTAATTTTCTGTATGCACCAAGGAGGTTGGTAACTGGTAAAAAAAAAAACTGTATGTGGCCAGTAACAATTTACTTGAAATTTAATTAGTAGTAAGTTAAAGTCTCTTGGCAGTATGACTGCTGACAAATAAAAAAAAAAGAAAAACCGAGTATGTAATGGAATTTCATACATACTTCCCACCCTTGGGTCGGAAGGATTTTCATACAAACTTCCATACCTTGGGATGAAAGGATTTGAAGGGCGGGATAAAGGCGTTTCTTCCCTCTAATTGGTATAATTAGTATGTATTTTCAGAGCAGGTGTGATAAAAAAGTTCTTGTTGTACTCTGGACGCTTTTAACGCGTACGTCTTTTTTTATTTTTTACATCGTTCTCATATTATATAATTTTAAATTCAACATTAATGATGTAACTAATATTTTTGTAAAATATAATTTAAAAAGAGTGTCCATGGAGTTTCTTGCCCGTTCTTCTCCATAGGTACCTACGCTTTGGAATGGGCAGCTAGCTTCATATTTTCTGACTGATCGAATTCTTGACAATTCAAAAGTGCCTGTAAATGGTTTAATTGAAATAAATGCTTTGAGTTTGAGTTAAGTAGAGAAGTAGATAAAACTATTGTAACGCAGTACTAACATTTTGATATCATTTGGTTCACAGGTTGGGCTCAGCTAGTGGATAAAACATTAGCTCTCTGCAAAATGGTGGACAGGAGAATGTGGCAGTCCATGTCACCGCTCAGACAGTTCAGAAAAATGCCGGAAGAAGTAAGTTTTTAAACTATTAACAGGCTTCTGAGAGACGTAACTCATGTATGCATTTGACAATATAAAATTGAATAGGTTTTTGACGTGACAACGTCTAATAAATCGATGAAGCTGGCTGCACTCACGAAAAAACATGACTCATGTAGCGTTACCTCGCGGCCTCGCTCTGTAGCGTTCCATGGCGGCTTGAAGTGCAAGCGAATATTAACAAATGCAATGCAACTATTTCATCAGTATTTTCTTATGACGTTGTCACGTTCAACTATCGTCAGTAAACCGACTTTACAGACAACCGATTTTTTTATGGAAACAATATAGCGACTATTCTGGAAAAGCTTCCAAATTATTGTGATTTATTAATCTAGACATATTTATTATTCCTTTGCTGTTTCATTAATTTAAACAACTTAAGGGGCTTACATGACCTAAAGCGCGGTCACTGTCGGACTGCGTAGAAAAGAAAGAGAAGCGCGATGACACAACGCTGGTAATTTATTGCAAAATATGAAGCGATCACTTAATTACAAAAAATCTATTGTTTTGACAAAAAAAAAAATTAAAATAGAAGTGTTGTAGTATGTTGCTTGTATCTGACAAAAAATCAGATTGATTGTATATATATTAGTATGGTTTTTATTGTAAAAAGAAAGTTTTTAGAGTTATTTTTATAATTTTTTTTTGTATCGTATCAAATTAGTTGTATTATGTTTTCAACACACTATCTACCTAGCATATATCCTGAAGAATATCATATATTTTTTCTGATTTTGTTTACTGTAGTCGATCATATACTTTTATTGTTTCTAAAACTTGCGTTTTTTAGGTCCTGTAAGCCCCTTAAACATTGATTTATTGTTATAGTAGCTTTTTCTCTACTTTTTGTAAAATATAATTTAAAAAGAGTGTCCATGGAGTTTCTTGCCCGTTCTTCTCCATAGGTAACCTACGCTTTGGAATGGGCAACTAGCTTCATATTTTCTGACTGACCGAGTTCTTGACAATTCAAAAGTGCCTGTAAATTTAATTTTAATTGAAAGAAATGCTTTGAGTTTGAGTTCTCTTTCACAGGTAATAAAGAAACTGGAAAAGAAGAATTTCCCCTGGGAGAAGCTCTATGAACTCGGTCCTAATGAGATTGGAGAGTTGGTCCGAGCTCCCAAACTCGGCAAGATGATACACAAATATGTACACCAGTTCCCTAAGTTGGAGCTGGCGACGCATATCCAGCCAATCACGAGGTCCACCTTGAGGGTTGAGCTGACTATAACTCCGGATTTCCACTGGGATGAGAAGGTAAGACAATAAAGTTTCGAAAAAAAAAACATGGACCATTGTGGCGTAACACAATGGCTCATTCTAGACACATTGATCAATTCATTTTAACACCAGCACGTCCACAATCGACCAGCTCCATAATGGACTATAGAGGTATGAGGAACAGCGGTTCGATTCTGTAAAAATGTCACCGTGAAAACTTACGTGAAGTGAGTTTGTTTTTGCTAGGAATTGACACTATTGACAGCTCACTCCACGCTCACTTCAAAAAAATTTTTACGGTGAGATTTTTACAGAATAGCACCGCAGGGTGTAAACTTCACTCGTCCTCTACAGAAAAGGGAGGATCCTCTGACCAGACGGGTGTTGTGTCTGGTGGACTACTGCCCGATGATATGTGCCAGTCTTGCGGTAAATTCTGCTTGCGCGATGCAGGATTTTTCGACACGTCAGTATGATGCGTAATTCGCATGTGGCGTTGTAGATACCACCACAGGACTATCTTAATTTACTACATTGAGTTTTAGGGTTTTTTTTAAATGTTAATAAAACACAGTACAATGCGTGCCACGTAAGAAGAGACTTGACCCCGCCGCCTATGACGTCCGGTCCCGTCCCGCACTCAGACCTCATACCGCTAAAGATACCTAAAATCGTGTACTGCGCATGTCAGACCACGTGGTGTGTCAAGTCTCATCTTTCGTGGCACGCATTGTACTCATATCCTTTCTTGCCCTTTCGTCAGCTCGTACATGCGTCAGTCAAAAAACCTTCTCTCTTCCAGATCCACGGGCAGTCCGAAGCCTTCTGGATCCTCGTGGAGGACGTGGATGGGGAAGTGGTGCTGCACCACGAGTACTTCCTGCTGAAGGAGAAGTACTGCAAGGACGAGCACCATGTCAAGCTGTTCGTGCCCGTGTTCGAGCCGCTGCCGCCGCAGTACTTCCTCACCGTCGTGTCTGATAGGTGAGTACGCCATTATGATGACCCATCATCTGTCTAGCCTTTTCACAACTATGTTGGGGTTGGCTTCCAGTCTAACCGGATGCAGCTGAATACCAGTATTTTACATGGAGCGACTGCCTATCTGACCTCCACAACCCAGTTACTGGGTAATACGATATCCCTTGGTAATAAAGAGTATTCTATTCTATTATATTCTATTCTAAGACTGGTTGTCAGACTTTCGGGCTTCTGACGACCTGTAACGACTGTCAAAGATCCACGAATGACAGCCGGGATCAAAGGCTTAACGTGCTTTCCGAGGCACGGAGGGGTCACGGTATGTAAAGATGGTCACCCATCAATAGACCACCTGGCCGCGCGGCGGCAAGCGAGCGAGTATCCTTGTAGCGGTGGGTGCTGCGTGATCTAACTTTTACGCGGCGACCGCGACGCGTACGCAACTCTTAATTCCGTCACTAATACCCTCTGTAAAGACTGAAAGGGAGAAACGACTGTTGTTTAAAAAAATTAAAACGTTATCGCAAAGAAGGAACGGTACGACTAAGCACAAATTAGATCTAACCATCACCCTCTCTTCCAGATGGATAGCAGCAGAGACCCAGCTCCCAGTGTCATTCCGCCACCTCATTCTACCAGAGAAGAACCTGCCCCCCACAGAACTGCTGGACTTACAGCCGCTCCCTATATCGGCACTTAGGAACCCGAAATACGAGGAGCTATATAATGAGACCTTCCCACAGTTTAATCCGGTGCAGACTCAGGTATGTTTGGTTTTGAGATTTTTGCCTGCAAGTCTTTTATAGAAGTTATTTTAGGACACCATGTTTTTTGGTTATGGTGAATGGTGAAATTTCACCCACGACCACATCTAATTATAGCTAAACAGCCGTATGTAGATAAAATGGAAAAAAAAATGGAGAATGATTAAAGAAGAAACAACAATTGCGTTTAAAAAAAAAATAATACTAGTGTTGAATAAAGGAGATGTCCGCTTTTTGTATGGACGTTGGTTTTTTATTCCAAGAAAAATCTAACCAGCATCAAACTCGGTTCAAATAAATACGACAAAAATAATAAAATGAAATAATATTTTTAAACCCCTCCATTTAAGCGAAAAATCATAAAATAATAATTGATGTTATTTGTAGTTGGCAACCCTAATAAATACTCCGTCACTCTGTGACAATGTCATATTTGACATGATTTTTCAGCTGTCACTGGCGTTAGAGATGTGCCAACTCAGGATAAGGTTACTCGGATTGAAATTCAAGTGACTCGAGTTGAACTCGAGTTACGGAACTCTGGTAAATGGATGAAATTGAACGAATTATTGTTTTTTCACCTCTGTTTCGCGACGATTTTTTTTTATAGATTCGCAAGGAAACGTATATTGAGACTATTTTAATTATTTAAAATACAATTTCAGTAGAATTTAAATATAAAATAAGGTTCAAATACATGCCAAACCAGAGACGTCAATCACGTACTCGCTTCTTCATTTACCGCGGCATCTCAATCTGAGCGCAACTCGAATAATCGAGTTAGCCATACATAGCTGGCGTCACCAGCTCAAAGTGTTATCGATTCTTGCCGAAAAAGATCCTTAGAAGATTAGATGTAAATATGTTTAGTCCATTTTTTTAAAAACCAAGAAAGATACCCTAATAAACGATTTCTCATCAGTAAAATCAGGGATTTTTTTAGTTCAGGGAATTCGTTAATAACAAATTAAGTACCATATAAAGAGTATTCGGTATAAAACAAGACATTTATTTTCTTAATGATTTTACATTAAAAAGTTTAGAAAATAAAATAATATATCTTATAGTCTCAATAGAAATCACAAATGTTGATTTTCTATGCTAAAAATTGATTTAAAAAATCGATTGGTTTCGCCCGATAAAACGATTAATTGAGGTCAGATCGCCATCCCTACCGGCTCCATGCGTCATTCGTCCGACGTCATGCTCCTACATCAAAAATTGATTGACGTTGACGCTCACTGCCAGTAATGACAGTTCTCCTGTGTCAATTTTGACAAGTTTACTTTTTTTTTAGGTGTGTTCATTTTATTATTCTAGATAATTAGAAGGTTTGTTCGTTTTAGATGTAAATTCTCACGAAAACAAAAAACGATTTTTCTCAAAATTGGAGGTCTTTAAAAATGTATGATATAACTAGAACTACTAGTTTTAGGGATGTCTATCCAAATATATTTAACTTACTCTGGTTAGAATTATTAAATAATAAAAAACCATTTCTGGACATGTCCTTTATAAGATAGATCATAGATCTCTCTGTAAACATTTTGTTAAAGAGTGTCTTCATAAACGTATGAGTTTTGTTTCCGTTTTCTGATACGGGTGGCGCTGTTTGCTTTTTCTCTTTGATATAGAAATGTCATGCCGCTTATGTTCAATAATAAATATCGTTTCTATAGAAATCTAACGTGAGTCTTATTGATATATTGCTGAAATCCAAATAACAATAATGTTAATGTTTTAGAACTCAGGAACATTTAAAAAAAAAAACAAAGAAAATATCTTTGTTTTTTTTTGCAGTAGCAACAATCACAGAGGGATGAATTGTGGTAATCAGGGAATATTCCTGGCTAATTTTGAGCTTTTTAAAAGACTAAATATATTTTGTTATATTTTCCTCCTAGCAGCTGATGATTCGTCTTTTACTCTACTGCACATAGTTTCAGATTCCTTCTCAACAACTCACATCTGTACTAATATTATAAAGCTGAAGAGTTTGTTTGTTGATTTGTTTGTACGCGCTAATCTCTGGAACTACCAGTCGGATTTGAAAAATTCTTTTTGCATTTGATAGCCCAATTCTTGAGGAAGGCTATAGGCTATTTAACATCACGCTATGACCTTTAGGAGCCGAGCAAAAAGAAAAATAGTCAGAACACTAAGCAAAAACGAAGTAATAGCGCGGGCAGGCGATGCGATGCGACGGGGTGGGTCGGAGTAACAAGAAATTTCACGCGGACGAAGTCGCGGGCAGAACCTTGTTTTGTATATTATTAAACCCTCAATTTCCTTCCTAGGTCTTCAACGCAGTCTACAACTCAGACGACAACGTATTCGTCGGCGCGCCGTCAGGCTCGGGCAAGTCCGTGATAGCCGAGCTGGCACTCCTGCGCATGCTGAGTAGCAACCAGGGTGGCCGCGCCGTGTACTTGCTGCCCAAGGATGCGCTCGCCGATATTGTGTTTGCTGATTGCTACCATAAATTTAGTACACGGTTCAATTTGAAGGTGAGTTGATTTTATTGTAATATGTGGGCTAAAATGACCCTTATGCGCCATTTAAAAGACGCATTATTCCAGATGGACATCGGCTTTACATTATGTAAATATATACAAAAAGAAGTACTTAATAATACTAATGAAATACTATCCTGTCGATCGGTTCTGTAAAAATCTCACCGTGAAAACTTAGTCAAGCCGCACACCAGCGCCACATGCTACACGCATCGTACATTTACATCGCCACAGTTATTGCGCTACAATTCAGCTTACTACAAATGTTTCGTACACGCGCACATCGGAAGCACAGTTGTCACGTGCCACCGCTTTGAGAATGTTCGTCCGACATTCATCCGTCTGTTGCTATAATCAGAGAGCGTATGGTTATACAGTATGTTAACTAACAGAGGGCGTTCCCGTTAACCCACAATAGTATAGCATCCATACATGCTAAAAAAAATATTACCATTCGAAAATAAAATGTTTTTATTTTTTTTTATATTAAATTATTCACTAAAAATCGTAAATTGATACTCTATTTATTTAATTAATTCTAATTTATTTAATTAAATAAATTCCGACATTGCTGTCCTTCAAGTACGCGTGTACAGAGTGTTTCTTTAACGTATCAATTTACGATTTTTAGTGAATATTTTAATATAAAAAAAAATAAAAACATTTTATTTTCGAATGGTAATATTTTTTTTAGCATGTATGGATGCTATACTATTGCGGGTTAACGGGAACGCCCTCTGTTAGTTAACATACTGTATAATATAGGGTTTTTTTCAACCTCTGCAATAAACTCAACGTAAAATTCAATGTTGTCTTTCATTTTTGCAAACCAAAGCGACACAAAAAACGAACGTGTTCGATCTTGAATTCGTGTAGCGCGGCAAACGTCTCGCCACATAGTGCACCCGCTACAAGTGTGTCCTTGGTGTGCGTGCTCGCGCACAGATATACGGGGGCGTTAAATGTGGCGCCACAATTATCGTGATACAAGTGTGCGCCTGGTGTGCGGCCTCACTTAGGTGATGTGAGTTTGTTTTTGC
This sequence comes from Luperina testacea, assembly GCA_927399505.1. Lineage (NCBI taxonomy): Eukaryota > Metazoa > Arthropoda > Insecta > Lepidoptera > Noctuidae > Luperina > Luperina testacea. Next base: position 1,148,297 of record OV656785.1, on the reverse strand, counting down.
TAGGAATTGACACTATTGACAGCTCACTCCACGCTCACTTCACCCAAGCTTTCACGGTAAGATGGTTACAGAATCACACTGCAGAACTCAAGCTAGCCTAGTATTTTTTGTTAGGTTGCTGCTCAGAACTTGTGCACAGCGTCTCGTGAATAGAATACCGTCTTCACATGTAAATTGCACCCGTGCGAAGCTGGGGTCGCTAGTAATTACTATAAATAGTAATTCTCGTTTTATTTTCAGGTAGTACAACTAACTGGTGAGACCGCCACTGACCACAAGTTGTTGAACAAGGGTCAGATTATCATCACCACCGCTGACAAATGGGACATATTGTCGAGAAGGTGAGCTAACTGATTACAATGTGAAACAATAATATCAGCCTGTAGATAAACCGTACGCAAAATACGCGCATTGACGTGGAGTTGCGGACACCAGCCCGTATTACCTACCTATTGCCAGCCTGTAGATATAATGTGACAATCAGAAGGAAGAAGTATTCTTCTTAGCGTGTTGATGGCAAATATTATGTTAAATTATCTGTTTGGCCCAAAACTCAGCAACGCTTGGACTGTTAGTGTTCGTATGGAGAAGAATGGGCAGGAAACTCCACCGTTACTCTTTTAAAATGTTTTACAAGGTTTTGTATACATGATATAATTATATGTGAAGACTTATTGTAAGCGACAGCTATGTCTTAACTTTTCTATTGTAATAATATCCTAATAATAAAATTGTATATTTGTGTCTTAGATGGAAAGTCCGTAAGAGTGTACAAAGCGTATCGCTCTTCATTGTGGATGCTCTACAGCTGCTGGGTGGAGAGGAAGGACCCGTGCTAGAAGTCGTCTGCTCCAGAATGAGATATATTTCTTCACAGATTGGTGAGTTTATTAATAAATTGTTTACCATTGTTTACCAATAGCTTTCGGCATGTCCTAGAACCAAAAATTCGAAGACATGTGACATCTACCAATCCGCACTGGGCCCGCGTGGTGGATTACGGCCCACTTCAAAATTTATTCGCAGGTTGTACAGACGCCAGCACATCAAATTTCTTTAATAAATTTTCAACTTTATCCCTACAGCATAAGTTTGATTAGGAAAATTTTACAGTTTCGGGTAGCTTGATGTGCTGGCGTCTGTACATATGTATAAAAGTATGGTCTAATTCGCCCTAAATGATTAAACACTCGTTTTTAATAATACGAAATTTCACGCAATCACTCAACATAACATCACGCTTGTACCCTTTAAAGGGGTAGGCAGATGTTTTCAATAGCTTCCTGTCACTGATATTTATAAGTGTTATATACATTTGTTTGGGGTAGGTAGGTACAACTAAAAAGTAGAAAATAAAAACTCTTTTACAAAAAAAAAAAAACCGACTTCAAAAAAAAAACATTACCAAGTGAAAAATAACTTTATTTTCGAAAGTCGGTGTTGAAAAAACGAAAATACAGAACCAACGACACCGATTTCCGAAATTCAAGTTATTTTTCACTTTGTAGTGTTTTTTTTTGGAAGTCGGTTGTTTTTTTTTTTTGTAAAAAAGTTTCTTTTGACACCGATTTTTAAATTTAGAGTTATTTTTCACGTAGTGTTTTTTTTGTTTTTTTTTTCTTTGTAGTCTACCGATAATTCTCTATTGGAGTTGATTAATATGTTTTATTATTTTTGAGCGAACTGACTTTATTTGTCCATTTCCCAGGTCGTCAAATCCGCATAGTAGCACTCTCGCTCCCTCTAGCGGACGCACGCGACGTGTCGCAGTGGCTCGGCTGCAACGCTAACTGCTCCTTCAACTTCCACCCCAGCGTCAGACCACTACCGCTACAGCTGCATATTCAGGTATTTTATTAAGGCGAAAGCGCCAGGGTAGCCCTCGAAATTCTATTTTTTTTTTGGTTTTTTGCAATTTGCTGGTCAGTATTAAGTTGTACGTTGATTAATATATGATTCGCGGCCGTAACAAATATGTATTTACAGAATTATAATCATTAAAGTCATCAACACAACTCTCTAAGACCACGTAACCCCAAAGAATAACTGTTTCATGAAATCGTCATTCTTTGGGGTTACGTGGTCTTAGAGAGTTGTATTGATGACTTTAATGATTATAATTCCGTAAATACATATTTGTTACGGTCGCGAATCATATATTAATCAACGTACAACTTAATACTGACCAGCAAATTGCAAAAAACGTAAGAAAATTTGAATTTCGCGGGCTACCTATACATACAGCATTCTCGTCTCTGTCATCATCAAACGATTGAGAGAAAAATAACGATGTATTCAATTTGATAAGCGCTAAATGTATTTGGTGATTTGTGGTACAGACGCCAGCACATCAAGCTACTACAATCTGTCAAATTTCTTTAATAGATCTTCAACGTTATCGCTCAAGCATAAGGTTCAAAGTTGATTGGGCAAATTTGACAGTTTCGGGTAGCTTGATTTGCTGGCGTCTGTACAAGTAAGCCTTAAAATCTGTAAATGTCCGTAGTTAAATTCTTAACTATTTTTGTCTTCTACAGGGTTTCAACATCTCCCACGCGGCGTCCCGCCTGGCCGCCATGACGAAGCCGATCTACAACTCCGTCATCCGCTACGCCGGCAACAAGCCCTGCGCCGTGTTCGTGCCCTCGCGGCGCCACTCGCGCCTGCTGGCTGCGGACCTGCTGGCCCTGGCGGCTGCACACTCCTCGCCGACGAGGTTCCTGAGGGCCAGGCCTGATATGCTGGCGCCGTTCCTCAAGAGAGTGCAGGATAAGGTATGAAACTTGTGTGTCTGCATGAGCCAGTACTCTCTCTTGGTGTTTCTCCTTCTACCTTTGGACACCATAGGTCAATGTAGTTCTCAGTTTTTATCGATGGGCCATTTTCGCTATTCCGCGGCCATTATGGGTCATTAAAAGAAATGGAAAACATGCAACAAATGGAAATGGGAGATTGTACTTATCATTATGAACAACTTTTACTATGGGACCAAAGCTGCAATTGCGTAAAAAAATCAGTTGTTTCCTATTATTTTGACGAGTAAAGCGAACATAAATGTAGGGAACAGCTGATTTTTCTTGCGATTTCAGGTTTGGTCCCTTAAAAGTTGTTCATAATGTTCTATTATTCATATATCTCTCTATTTATTATCCTATCGCAGGTATGGTGGATACTTACAAGAAAAATAATCAAACGAAAATACACTAATGTGCCGGCAATTTATTATCTAAGGTTAAAATAAAATCACTTTAATGAGTGTTTTTTTTTGCTTGGATATCTTTGGTTAGACGTACTGAGCGCTGTGTTAAAAATTGTCCATCTAATTTAATGGGACCCTGTATATGTGTATAAATGTTAAAATAAAAAATTATGAGTACCTACAATCTTCCATTTCGATTTATCGCATGTTTTCAATTTTATCCTGCATTGCCTTCTTAGAAGGACGAGTATGCGTTTATAAATTAAATTATAGTCATGGCGTACTTCTAGAAATCAGGGTCTTGTCACACTACCTTTTCGTGACGGGTCATCACCGACTTATCATAACCGACCTCTTGTCTGAAGTACAGACGCCAGCACATTAAGCTACCCGAAACTGTCAAATTTTCCCCATCAACTTTGAACCTTATGCTTTAGCGATAAAGTTAAAAATCTATTAAAGAAATTTGACAGATTGTAGTAGCTTGATGTGCTGGCGTCTGTACCATTCACCGTCGCAAACCATAGTGTTCGCCAGCAATTTCTAAACCATTAACCTGTCTTTCAGATGTTAAGAGAGACCCTGGCGGCGGGAGTGGCGTACCTGCACGAGGGCGTGGCGCCGGGCGACCGGCGCCTGGTGCAGCAACTGCTGGAGTCGGGCGCCGTGCAGCTGTGCGTGGTGGCGGCCGAGCTGGCGTGGGCGCTGGCCGCGCACGTGCACACCGTCATCGTGGCCGACACGCACGTGTGAGTAGCGCCGATCGTGTCGAGGACAGCTTCCAGTGTGGCCCGATGCGGCTGCACACCAGCCCGTTGATTCTGTAAAAATCTCACCGTAAAAACTTAGGTGAAGTGAGTTTGTTTTTGCTAGGAATTGACACTATTGTCAGCTCACTCCACGCTCACTTCACCTAAGTTTTCACGGTGAGTTGGTTACAGAATCGCACTGCAGTATTTTACATGGAGCGACTGTCGGAACGGTACTGAATAAAAGCTCCTTCAGACAGGCGCGACACGCGATAAAGTTGCGCGCGACACAAAGGCACCGCAAGTCACGCAACGAGAGGTGCCTTTGGGTCGCGTCGCGTGTCACGCCTGTTTGTAGGAGCCTTAACATGATACCACTTGGTTAGACTGGTTGTCAGACTTTCAGGCGTCTAACTGGCCGTAACGACTGTCAAAGATCTACGAATGTGAATCGGAATTAACGGCTTAGCATACTTATTTACTTATAAAAAATTTTGTCGACTAAAAGCTGACTTTTCAATCATCTGATAACTTTACTCGAGGAATAATTTTGTAATTTTGACAGTTGTTTTATACAAAAAATTTCATTCCTCGATTAAAAGTTATCTGGCGATAGAAAAACCAGCCCTTAACAGGTCAACCCGAGGCGTCTACAAACAAGTTATAGTACCCGGCGATAAATATTGCACATCGACCTTTACCTTTTTTGTATTTTATACAAAGAATAAAAATAAGTATCAAAATAAGCAAATCATAATTGTTTTAACAGCTCCTAATAGATACCGGACTGTTTGTATTTCGTGCGACAGAGATAACGCTCTACGAAGCCGAAATTAGCCGAATGTCTCTTTCCAAAGGTCGATGTGCAATATTTATCGCCGGGTACTGTATGTCTTCGTGCCTCAATAAGATGTCTCAACTCGATTTAATTAGCTCAAGATGTGGACCTGTTCATTGATAAGTTGAACAAAATTATGTCCGCGGCAAATGTCCACCTCACATTCATACTAGTGCAAGTAAAGGTAACGATAGCAGACTTTTAAGGATTTTAAACTGAATATTACGTAACTAGGCTAAGTTGTAATCACTATAAGTTAGTAGTTAAGCGTTAGTATTTAATAATAATTATTACACCTATGTTAACAACAAAAATGTACAGTACCCGGCGATAAATATTGGACATCGACCTTTGGAAAGAGACAATCGGCTAATTTCGGCTTCGTAGAGCGTTATCTCTGTCGCACGAAATACAAACAGTCCGGTATCTATTAGGAGCTGTTAAAACAATTATGATTTGCTTCTTTTGATAATTATTTTTATTCTTTGTATAAAATCGATAGGATCGAATAGGTCGATGTGCAATATTTATCGCCGGGTATTGTATGTATATTGCTGTGCCCGACAGGGTACATAATTAATTCGATGTTTCAAAATACCAACTATCATTATTTATTATGTACCTACACATTATGGAATGCAATAGAATATTGAGTATATAAAGGATGGTCACCGATCTGCGGTTCGAAGTACCATAACATCTTACATTTCTTGACATTTGTGTGCGCATAGGAAATTGTAGACGTGATTTTATACTATATAAAGCTCGTTTATTATATAAAATTATAAACATAATTCTATTTTTAGGGTTCCGTATCTCAACAGGAAAAAACGGAACCCTTGTAGGATAACTTTGTTGTCCGTCTCTCTGTATGTCAAGACACTTTATCTCGGGAACGCGTGGAGGTATCGAGTTGAAATTAAAACCATATACTCAGGTCTACAGTACCTTGAAGCTGTGAAAAAATCAAAATTCTAAGTTAACGTAAAAAAAAGATACGGCTGTGTATGCCGCAAAAAACGTATATTTCGACACTCAAGGAAATCAAAATTTATAGGGTACTTCCCGTTGACCTAGAATCATGAAATTTGGCAAGAAGCAATGTCATGTAGCACAAGTAAAGGAAACAATCCGAAAACCGTAAATTTGTAGTTACATTACAAAAAAAAACCCGTGATAAACTATTGGGTTCCCACCTATGAAATTGGCGTTTTTTTCTCACAAATAAAGAACCTTGTCACTTCTATTATTTAAAATATTCATCAATTGCTTGATATTCTATCGGATTATGAGCATCATAAACAACTACCAATAGTAAAAAACCCTTAGTACATATAGTTTTCTAAACATATAAAATACCTTGAAAATGACTCCTTTTTTGTTAGTAGAAATGACCACTATGTATTTGTTTTAACTTAGCCAAAACTTATTTTTGTCGTTTAATCTAAGTGGCATACGTTATCTTAGTTTTTAAACATTAATGTATAAAAGTTTTAAAACATTAGTTTCATGGTTGTTAAATAAATTAAGAAAATGTTAGTATGTAAAATGCTTCTTTAAAATTCTCCATACAAAACGCTGATTTCATAGGTGGGGTACCTAATATTTACATACCTACAAATTTGTACAGGAACTTGACCGGTTTTTTTTTATCATACTTTCTCTCTCCCACAGTTACAACGGCAAACTCCACGCATACGAACAGTACCCGATCACGACGGTGCTGCAAATGGTTGGCCGTGCGTGCAGGCCCTTGGAAGACGATCACGCGGTCGCGGTACTGATGTGTGTGGCGCATCACAAGACGTTCTTCACCAAGTTGCTGAACGACTGTTTGCCGTTAGAGGTAAGAATTTTTGAAGTGACAACTTTAGGCATGTTGGGCATTTTTTGAGATGGGGGAAAAAACCATTTGACTCGTGCCACTGTCACCGTAAGCGACACCGCGCGTATTTTGTTTTTAAGACCATTCAAAAAATACCCGCTTCGGATGTGTTCGGCTGTCCTCGGGATGTACTCGATTTAACTCGGCCGCCGCCCACTGCGCGCGCGCACTCACAGCCGCAAGCACGATAACATGTCGACAGGAGCGCTCTCAACAGTTTTTCTATTATATTAAACGACTAGCTTCTGCCCGCGACTTCGTCCGCGTGAAATTTATTGTTACTCCGACCCACCCCGTCGCATCGCATCGCCTGGCCGCGCTATTACTTCGTTTTTGCTAAGCGTTCTTTCTGACTATTTTTCTTTTTGCTCGGCTCCTAAAGGTCATAGCGTGATGTTAAATAGCCTATAGCCTTCCTCAAGAATTGGGCTATCAAATGCAAATAGAATTTTTCAAATCCGACTGGTAGTTCCAGAGATTAGCGCGTTCAACCAAACAAACAAACTCTTCAGCTTTATAATATTAGTATAGACTATACTTATTTTCTTTTTTCCTTGCAGAGCCACCTCGACCACAGACTACACGACCACATGAACGCCGAGATCGTCACTAAGACCATAGAGAACAAACAGGATGCTGTAGACTACCTCACCTGGACGTTCCTATACCGACGGCTCACACAGAACCCCAATTATTATAACTTGCAGGGAGTGACACACAGGTAAAGTCAAAGTCAAATCGTTTATTTCAAATATGCACATTAAAGGCACTTTCATAAATAAATAAATAATAAATAAACAAATATTTGTATGACCTACAATACAAGTAGTTGTTCTGGGTCTGGCTGTTTGTGTATGTGAGTTTAAATGTTTGTAAACGCACCCACAATACAGGAGAAATTCCTAGGGTGGGCCAACGTTATTAAATCCATCTAAAATGCTGGTATTCAGCTGCATCCGGTTAGACTGGAAGCCGACCCCAACATAGTTGGGAAAAGGCTAGGTAGATGATGATGATTTTCCGAACTAATAATGTTTTCCTCTCCACAGACATCTATCAGACCATCTCTCAGAGCTCGTAGAAACAACGTTAACAGACTTGGAGCAATCAAAGTGCATCGCAATAGAAGACGACATGGACGTGCAGCCTCTCAATCTCGGCATGATCGCTTCTTACTACTACATCAACTATACCACTATAGGTAAGATTATGACTCTTTAGTTTAGTTTGCACAGATTATTTGTTCGAGCTACGCTTCGCACAAAACACACACTCATAAGCGCTCACACACACACATAAGCGAACACACACACACATAAGCGAACACACACACATATAAGCGCGCACACACATACACTCACACATACACTCACCCCTACACACATAAACACACACATAAGCACAGACACACACACACATAAACACCCCCACACACATAAACACACACACACATAAACACCCCCACACACATAAACACACACGCATAAGCACACCCCCACACACGCATAAGCACACACACACGCATAAGCACACACACAAACACATAAGCGCACACACACATAGCGCACGCACACACACACACACAAATTCACGCACTTAAGCACACACACACACATCACTAAGCATTCAATCAATCAACGCAGCCCATCGCAGTCCACTGCTGGACATAGGCCTCTCCCAGACTGCGTCACAACACCCTGTCTTCCGCCTTCCGCATCCAGTCTGTCCCAGCCACCTTCTTTAGGTCGTTGGGAGGATCCTCCGACCAGACGGGTGTCGTGTCTGGCGGGCAACTGCCCGATGACTCATGTCGGGCCGTTGTATCTATGCTAGTTGCGCGGTAAACTCTGCTTGCGAGATGCAGGATTTGCGTGACGTCAATATGACGCCTTGTTCGCATGTGGCGTTGTAGATACCACTACAGTTTAACACATTAATTTTGTTACAGAACTTTTCAGTCTCTCCCTCACAAACAAGACTAAGATCCGCGGTCTGCTGGAGATCATATCCTCGGCTGCGGAGTACTCGGAGCTCTGCATCAGGCATCGCGAGGAGAATATCATTAAGGCGTTGGCTGCAAAGTAAGTTATAAGTTATTTTTTATATCGACAGACTTGTTAGCTGTAAATATAATAAAATTCAAAGTCCTGACACTGATATTTCAACGCACAGCCTAAACCGCTGGTCCTAGAGACATTAAATTTGGTGGGTGTGTTCTTTGTAACTTTGTAATAAACATACAAACACACTCACAAACTTCCACCTTTATAATACTAGTATGATTTTATCGTCAGCACGAAAAATAGCTCATATTATGCTAAAAAGATTAGCTAGCTCATGAGGTAGCTATGGTGATATAGACATGGCGTCTCCTTTATTGTCTTATCAAAAACCTCTCCATTCTTCCCCAGAGTACCACACAAGCCGACAGCGCCGTCTGGTGGCAGCGTGAAGTACAACGACCCGCACGTGAAAGCGCACGTGCTGCTGCAGGCGCACCTGTCCAGGACGCAGCTGCCGGCCGAGCTGCAGGCCGACACGGGCCTCGTGCTGGCTAAGGTACACGGCACCATCATCTGCCCAGCTGTTTCCCAGCTATGTACAATGCGCGTCACGAAAGATGAGACTTGACCCCGCCTCCCCCGCTCTTTCCGCCGCCCCTATGACGTCCGCTCCCGTCCCGCACTCAGACCTCATACCGCTAAAGATACCTAAAATCGTGTACTGCGCATGTCAAACCACGTGGTGTGTCAAGCCTCATCTTTCGTGGCACGCATTGTACCCTATTTCAAGTTAAACAAAATATCAACTTTATTTCAATGATAATTAAGTTGATTTCAGAGTGACTAGCACTATTGACAAAGTTTTAAAAAAGCTTTGGAGTAGCGTAAACTGAACTTTATTGTGTAGGAATTAAAGTTATTTTCCATTAATTCATATTTGTTTACATTTTTGGCAAATAAATTGGGAATGCATGGTAGGGTCGGTTTCTAGTGTCACCGGATGTAGCTGTATACCGGAGCGACTGCTTATCTGACCTCCACGTCTCAGTTACTGGGTAACACGATACGTAAGATTAATTGACAGACTCTAAATGCTTGGCCAAACTAGCAGTCAAACATATGGACTTCCGCTGACTATCCATAGTGGGTGAGTGGCGCAGGCTACTCACGCCATAGCGAGTTCGTACAAGTGGCCGCAGTAGGTGCGCGGGCGGCCCGCAAGGGGACCGGGGTTCTCCAACTAGTTCGAGCTTTTTGATGTCTAACATCTATAGCCGCACGTAAAACAAATTTCTGGCGTGGCGACGCATGCCGTGGCGACGCGTCGCCACGCTATATGATGGTGTATATATACAGTCACAGTCTTGTGTACTGTGTGGTGACGCGTCGCCATGCGCAATCGACTGCGATTCAAAAAAAAATCGCGAAATCGTAATATTTTATTTTATCATTATGCCATATTTAGTTTATATCGCAATCTGTTCTTTTCAATCATATTACTTTTACAAAATAATGTCGATGTTTCACATCTGCCAGGCGTCCCGTGACGGCTCACTTTTTTTTTCTAGTAAAAATAAGTCTTCTTCATCCATATTATATCTTGACAAACTCTGATAAATAGATATATAGATAAACCATTTATTTGGCACACACAAGAAGACAGAACAACACACAAAAGTACAATATTAGATGATAACCAAATTACCCACATGATTATAAAACAAGGTGCCGATAAAGAAACAAAAAGTAAACACATCGAAATAAAAGTGACACTATGACGAATACTTAAAATAAAATTAATAACGAAACACACACTGGACACGACAACACGCAGAACGCAGGCACGCTCCAGTGCGGACAGGCAGCCCGCAAGCGTTCCCGCACCCGCGCCCGCGCCCCAGTCTGGCCAAACACTCAGGTTTTTGACTACCCACAACGACTGTCATAAATCTGCGATGGATAACCTACATTACTACATTTCGCCCGTTATGTAAATGAGGGTTTTCGTGAAAATTTACGACACCAGTTGGCACCACTGTGACAAGAGGTCTTCCAATATAAAATATAATTATGATGACGTTCATCATTCGATTCATTCATTCGTTCATCATTCAGTCATGACTAAAGAAAATATAGGCTCTTTGACAGATGCCTGGACCTGACGTGTCAGTGCTGCCACCTAGCGAACGTCATTTCAGAAAATCCTCATTGGAGCGAGCGTAACTTAATCGACCGAAATTATTCACCTGATTACGTGTTCCCTCCCCACAGGCCATCCGCCTCATCTGCGCGTGCGTGGACGTGGTCTCCAGCAGCGGCTGGCTGTCGCCGGCCGTGGCGGCCATGGAGCTGGCGCAGATGGTGACGCAGGCCATGTGGGCCAAGGACTCCTACCTGCGCCAGCTGCCGCACTTCACCGCCGACCTGGTGCAGCGCTGCTCAGAGAAGGTAACTAAATTACGGCTGCTACGGACCAGCAGAGCAGTGCAGGGTGCTTACTCTTCAATTTAATTCCGATAGATCGACATTGAAATTGTGACGTTTCGTACTCTTGAGTTCGATGCTAGAGCCAAATGATTTTTAGATTGGGTGTCCATTTTGGAGAACTAAGTGGAATTGGATTCGGGCTTGGCGTGGGGTAATTGTTGACAATATTGTTTTCAAGAGTACCGAATCACGTGGCTGTAAAATTAACATTGGAATCATATTGGCATCTCATTGGAATTAAAATTAGTTTGGAGAGTAAGCCCCTGGTCTGTATGGCACTTGTGGGTTGCAGTTGAAAGCCAACGTCAGATGATGAACCTTGTGTTGTCATTTGACACTATGAGCTTAGACTCTTTTTGCATTGAAATCATTGTTTTCTGTTTTTTTTTTATAGTATTCTTAAGATATATATTTCTTTGTTGTCCATTAAACGCATTTTTCTTTCTTTTTACTCCTGTCGTGCATTCAAAAAAATACTAATTAACAATGTATTTCCCCCACAGGGCGTTGAGACAGTATTCGATGTGATGGAGCTAGAAGACAACGCTCGCGCCAAGCTGTTACAACTGTCCCCGACTGAGATGGCGGACGTGGCGCGCTTCTGCAACAGATATCCGAACGTCGAGCTCACTTATGAGGTAAGATTATAAGATCTCATAATAATTTACAGTACCCGGCGATAAATATTGCACATCGACCTTTTTACACAAAACCATTTTATACAAAGAATAAAAATAATTATCAAAAGAAGCAAATCATAATTGTTTTAACAGCTCCTAATAGATACCGGGATGTTTGTATTTCGTGCGACAGAGATAACGCTCTACGAAGCCGAAATTAGCCGATTGTGTCTTTCTAAAGGTCGATGTGCAATATTTATCGCCGGGTATTGTACATTTATTCAGCTGTGGCTGTGAACTTATTGTGTCTTGAGGCGCTTGATGAGACGCGTAGGTACGGTATGTGTCCTCAAGACTGAAGGTAGAACTACATTAGGGCTAGGTACATCTAGAACTACATTAGGCATCCATACATTTTATATGTCAACTAGACTTGTAGCGCTACATTAGACCTACGCCATGCGCCGCGACGTCTCGTACATAACGCCTCGTACGCAACGCCTCGTACGCAACGCCTCGTACGCAACGCCTCGTACGCAACGCCGACCCTGCGATGCCAGATATTCGTCGGATGGTGGCGGGCGTAATTTACTGTCTAATTCGTAAATGTTTAACTAACTATGCAGACGACATCTAGCGTTAAAATCGAAGGTTGTAATGCGGAACACACGTGTCACGTTGCGTCGATTTGATATGCACACCAGTCTCACACGTGTAAAACGCTTCAGACGTGTGCGTCGGCCTAATGTAGATCGTACCTTGACATATTTTTGCATATGAATTACATGCCATTCATTTGTAGTTTCAGTTTATGTATGAGGTATGGATGTTCTCATTCCAGCTTTAACTCTGGGATGGCAAGGCACCTGCGTTATTTGTAGCATTGCAGTTGCCTCACAATAACATAAAAACACAATCTGTTTGCCATAACGCCCGCCTTATGTCCAGTTCTTTTTGTAGTGGTTTTTAGTAAATATTTACAATTTCCAGGTTATTAACGAGCGTCACCTACGCGCCGGCAAGCCGATAGTGGTCGAAGTGTCGTTAGAGCGAGAAGACGATATCGTCGGACCGGTCATCGCACCTTTCTTCCCTCAGGTAAGATACTTACGAGACTTTTGCTCGCAAACGTTTATAACCTTTCCAATATGCCGTGTTTAGTTATTGTTATTTTTTGAAGTGAAAACTTCTTTAGCGGCGCTGTGTACTTTTTTTGGAATGGGTAAAAACTTCTAAACTCGCGTCAGGTCACGTGACCCTGATCGAAAATTCGTAAGACGTAAGACGTAAAACGTAAGACGCGCGTTGTTGAGGACAGCGCCATCTATGCACATCGGGAAGAACTACGAGGGCCTCGCGTACTAACTACGTAGTTCATCCAACAACGACGAGATGGCGCTGAACCACGGATATATAACTGACGACGAGCTCCATGCGAGCGGTCATCATACCTGATTTGCAAAAAACCCTATAAAATAAGGAACACACCTTAACACGCGTGTTTTGTTTATAAGACGATTCACAAAATACACTCGTAATTGTTCAAGTTTTCACTTCTGTCGGCACTACCGGAGTGCCAGTGTTTTTTTTTAATTTTTGTTTATACTGGTAGGACAAAGTAACCTATAATATACAAACAAGCTACTACAAAAAAGAGAATGCATAAGATATAATACGAAGGACCAAGTTCACCAAGCTCTGTTGGTGATTAAATCTTCCATTAAACATTTTGACTGCTGTCATTTTGATTGACAGTTTTGCATAGTGAGACGTCGGTACGTCAAAATGCATAATTTTAGTTATTAGTCATTGCTTGTTGGAATTGACCCCAAGTTTAGAAGCGAAGCTGGGTGTTTTCGCTGATGTGGCCAGTGGCGAAATTTGAAATGTATCTCTTAAAAGTTTGTACTATATGATTTTTCTTACTATTTCAGAAACGCGAGGAAGGCTGGTGGGTGGTCATCGGTGATCCTAAGAGCAATACTCTACTCTCCATCAAGAGGGTGTCACTCGCGCGCAGTGCTAAGGTAAGATACTACCACAGTTTGTCTATATTGGAGGCTTAATTATTTTGATCCCACTTGGGCGCCAACAAGAGTTTCTTATTGGCGCCCACAGTGGGCCACTAAGGGTTCAGGGTTGCACAATCAAGGCAAAAATACATGACATACAGTGTGTGCACTAAGTGAAATCCCACTATTTAGTGCTGACTGAACAGGTCCACTCAATCTGTGTGGTTCTTTCCTCAAAAGGCCATTTCAGACATCAACATACATGGTCCTCACGTCATGATCTGACCAAAATTATGTCAGGACTTAGACTGTGACCTCTGAGATTGTTTCGGCCTTTCTTCTCAGAGTAGTCAGATAGGAAACGCCGACCTCATCTAGTTTTTAAAATAATGATTGCATGTAATAGTGTTGGAATTCTTTTTTTTTTATTTGCTAAGTGCTTGCATATTTTGTCCTTCACCGATTACGGTCTGAATGACTGACCTTGATTCCTTAGTGGGCTCATGATGGGCGCCAGTAAGTAAATCTTGGCGCCCAAGTGGGACCTACTTCGTTAAATCAGTACTTTCACTAGCCATTTCTCTGCACGAACGTAATAATAAAGTTTCTATTCTCTCATTCCCCAGGTGCGGTTAGACTTCGTATGCGGCAGTTCAGGTCGCCACACATACACTTTGTACTTCATGTCGGACGCTTACCTAGGAGCTGATCAAGAATACAAATTCACAGCTGAAGTCGCCGAAGCTGCCTCCGACTCAAGCGACTCTGAATAGATTGCGACTTCTACGACTTCGGCTGAGATCTATAAACGTTACTTAGCACATGCTTTGCCTAAGACATTAAAGACATTCCCATCTCTATCTTGCACTTGTACTTTGACAGTGACAGGACCGCTTAACCAAAGGAGTGCTTAACCAAAGTACGTGCTAAGTAACGTGTATATATCGTTTATAGGACGGTTATAGATCTCGGCCTCGGAGTTTATCGGTAGAATATTCAAGCGCCATTCAATTTTGAATCGACGTGAAGTCTCATGTTGGCTCTTTCACTTTAAGGTGTAATGTACTGACAGAAGTATTTTTAAGAACGTCTTATAGTGAAGTGTCGTTTGTGTATTAGGTGGTAAGATTTGTGACTGGGAGTAGCAATACGATGTTAAGGAGAATAAATATTAATTTGAATTTATTGTTTTGCGTTTTATTTTGAGCTTTATCCGTAGAGACATAACAACTACGTTGAGAGGAAAGGTGTATGGTACGATAACGAAGTTTCAACTCGGCAGGTCGCAGTCCACTGCGAGACTAGAATCAAATCAAATCATTTATTTTTGCAAACATGGGTAAATGGTAGAGGCTCTATTTAAAAACTCGTCTGCTCCAACGGGCATCGATCCTATTATAATGGGCATGGCCCGTTTAATTGAATAGGTATTCGAAATCGGGTAACTATTAGACTTATTGAGGTGTCCAACGCGATGTTCTAAAACCTGTGGTGCAGCATTAAGTAAGTATTAAAACAATCAGTCAAATAGTAAAATACACCACAAAAAATATACCACACAAAGTGTATGAGAATACCTAAAAATCTTATGTATCTTGTATTCACAAGCTCACACTTAAGATATAAAAGTACTCTGTGCACTTAAGCATCCGCCATCTTGTGAATCGAAGGGTCAACTTGAGAAATGGTTTGTTTGGACATTATAGAAATGTCAAACATTATTAATTATGATATTTTATTACAAGTAATAACTACCCCTCTTATTGTTAGTAAAGATAGGCTTTAGTAGGAAATATTGCGTCTTCATGTTGTCCCACGCTGGGCGCCAATTAAACTAATTTTCTATTATCGTGCAACATAATTTGAATTTGCCGCTGCAAGTTCCTTTTACCTTTCACATTTTGAAGTTACCCCAATGCTTCCGAATTAAGTCAAGTTTTATTAAATATTTTTGTTCTATAATTTAAAATAAAACTAGTTCTATAATTTCATTTCAATATGTACTCCAGAAACTCCATGCAATACACTCATGTTTAAAATTTTTAGTACTTAATTTTCAATGATCCCGTTTCGTAAAAAAGGCAAAACATGCTCTCTTCCCTTTCTTACTTGTGCAATAATCCGAAAATAAGTCTCTACGTATAGGCACAGTATAGATAGGTTGATACAGTTATTGCGGAAAGCAACGAAATAGAGAACTAATATTATATGTAATGAATTTCACGTCTACCCTTGACAGACAGCTCCGCCATTGCATTCACAAATATCTTTGTCAGTCTACATACCCTATCTAGTATTCTATAATCTCACATCAAGGCATTGAACACAAGATAAATTTATTAATGCATGCGGCAAAATCGAGTACTAACATGAAATGTACCGAATTTAACGTCTACCCTTGACTACAAGCGCCGCCATTACACCCGCATAAATCTTTATCGTGTCTGTATTGATCGTGAATGGTGACATGCGCAGTGCAGTTAGCTTTTTCTAGACTAGACCTTTACTAAGCTGGGTCAGTCTACCGCCCGCCCTCGTCGACCGAGTACGCCTGATGGCGGGCGGTGAACTGGGTGCTTACTGCAGTTGGTCCTTCGAGCTGCCATCGGGGCTCCACGGTTTCACAGCCTAACCTGCAAGTAAGTGTTTCTTTTACTTGTAAGTAGGTACAGACGCCAGCACATCAACCTACCACAATCTGTCAGATTTTCCCAATCAACTTTGAACCTTATGCTTCAGCGATAAAGTTGAAAATCTATTGAAGAAATCTGACAGATTGTGGTAGGTTGATGTGCTGGCGTCCGTACATTTTCAACCGTTTTGAACTTTGATATAGTCTAATTATCTACGTAACGATTAAGGAGAAAGGTGTGGCTGTAATTTAAATTGGTAACTAATTAAAAATGTGTGTGTAATTACGATGGATGCGAGAAACACAGGACTGGTCAATGTGGTGACGCTTGGAAGAATTTTACGATAATTTTTGATCCCAAAAGCCAGTTATTTTGTGCGTGTAATATCAATGTCATTTTGTTTCAGATACCTAGTGGGCGAACTTCCTGCCGGGTTAGCATGCATAGTGTGCGCATGCAAGTCGATCGGACCGAGACTCCGCCCAATAGGTCGACAGGTAACCGTTTGACTATTGATTTTTATGTTTAACAGAGTTCGAAAATTTTCCTATGGCAACTGGCTTAGGCCGCCATGTTAGTTTTCCTTTGTTCCCAGCAACTTAAAATCAAAATGGCGACGCACAGGCGCATAAGTTGCCCGCCGCCATATTGTTTCTTTCTTTAAGGATTTTGTGACGGGGGGAATTAAGGGGGTGGGAGGGTTGAGGCAGGGAGGCAGGGGGGAGGGAAGAGGCGCAGGGTGAGCAAGGGGGGTAGGGGGAGGCGCAAGGAGGCAGGGCGGGGCAGGGTAAAGGCCTTTTGTCTAATTCGTGGCACTAGACGAAGTACGTGGCTGTAAAGTGCAACATTTTATTGGTTCATTTTGGGAAGCAGAGTGCCTTCTCAGTGTCATCCAAAATGGCGGCAAAACGAAGGCGCATAAGTGATTGTGCAAGTGATTTGACTTAATTTCTTTGATGGCGTGGGTTATAAAATAATGTTGTGTAAATATTACGAGGTGAATTCTATCGGAGTAAAATCTTCATACCTATTAGTAAATAAATAGCCTTCATCTCACCCTTTAGCAGCCACTTGTTACAACCAGCAACAAAAAAATATTGTTCTTCAAACTCTTCGAACTTTCTAGTTGTTACGGTTCTACACAGAGGCGTTAACATAATATTTTCTACATTTCAGATCCCAAATATACGAACACCATCCACTCGTCTGATGCAGCTATGAATCAGTTTGCAGTGGGGCCAAAATCCACTTCAACCTTAGTTGGCTAACTGAACTGACTTACTCCCAAACTAGTCCCATACAGCCCCACTTGAGCTTACACTGATGGGGTGTTAGTGGCTCTGCCAACACCTACAGAGCCAAAGTCAACCTGCTGAATCGCCGACGAAGAGACGAGAATCACCAACTAGTCCTGAACGCGACTAAAGATCATCGCAGTCGAACAACTCGATCGTATCACGACCAACCAGGTCGTAATACGATCAACTGAGCAACCACCGGGGTGTAAGTGGCTCAACCAACACCTGTGGAGCCAAAGTCAACCTCACCTGCCCGTGGCACACCCTGCTAGACTACAGACGAGGCTCTGGCAAGACACACTTGCGAGAAAAGTGTGTGACACAGAGACACTTTTTAAGTTAATCCACCGTGTCTTGAATAAGTTAGTAAGGAATTATCCGTAAAATACTTGTGGACATACAGCTACTTAGGTATATTAATCTGCTTAGAATTAGTTAGTTTAGTCTATAATAAAAAATGTAACCTAATGCTTTGTTTTATTTCGAACAATCCTCAGACATAGTCCTGCAATACCCAATATAACTATCGGACCACCTTCAGTAGGAATTGTCTCTCCTTTCTCTCTAAATCCATCCAAAGGTTGTCTTTAAGGCTACGGACACGAAGTTATAGCGGGCGCGGCGCGGGGAGCGTCGCTTTTCAATGCATTAAATTGATTTATATATATGGAATCCGTATGCATTGACGTAGTGTTGTGCATTTTATTTTTTTGCTTTTTAACGGCCGACGTTTCGAAATGTTTGTATAAAAATGATGTTGTCGTCACTGTTTTGAAATTTCTTTCGCGAACAAAGACGCTAATTTCTCATAACACAACATTACGCCGCTCTAGCGCGACGCGATCAGCGCGCTGGCTAAAGACGTCTGCGTTGCCGCGCCGCTCCTCGCGCCGACGTCGCTGCCGCTCCGCAATCGCTGACTTCGAGACCGCCATAAGACCGCATTGTATCACCATTGTTAATTTTCTACTTTTATAGGTATCTGTCATATTTATGGTGTAATTGGTGTACATATTATAGAGTATTCTATTCTATAACATGTATCTTGTCGGAGGATCTACCTTCTCAATGGAGTAACTTCACTCTTTGTTCCCCCACCTCCAAAATGTTAACAATTCATATACATTTTTTAGTCAAAAAGTTTCCATGTCTCGGAAAGCACGTTAAGCCGTTAGTCCTGGATGTTATTCGTCGATCTACGAATAAAGATCCGTCAGAAGCCCGAAAGTCTGACGTAATTAGTCTACCATGATATGACCAAGATTATATTGTCTGGACTTTAAAAGAGACTGTGATCTCTGAGTTTGTTTCGGCCTTTCTTCTCAGAGTAGTCAGATAGGAAACGCCGACCTCATCTAGTTTTTAAAAATATGATTGACGTGTAAAAGTGTTTGTGCATACCTACTTACAAAAATAAAATCATATAACATTTTTATACTTTATATGAAGAAAAAATACATAAGATAGATGGATTCGACATTTTCTGAAACAAACGGGCGAAAATTTGTGAGTGTGTGTTATATAGGCGAAAGTTTGTGAGTGTGTGTGTTTATATGTTTGTTACTTCTTCACGCTGAAACGGCTGGACCAATTTTCTATGGAGGTAGCTGGCACTCTGGATTAACATATAGGTCACTTTTTTTCCCCGATATTCCCACGGTGACGGGATCGATATTTACGCGGGTGAAACCGCGGGGCGCCGCTAGTAGTCCCACATCGTACAGACGCCAGCACATCAAGCTACTATAATCTGTCAAATTTATTTAATAGATTTTCAACTTTATTGCTAAAGCATAAGGTTCAATGTTAATTGGGAAAATTTGACAGTTTCGGGTAGGTTGATGTGCTGGCGTCTGTACATCCCACATGCAAGTATTGATCGTGACCTGCGCAGTGCAACTAGATATCTAGACTAAATTTCTTTAGTGCAACGTCGCAGTGCGCCACCGGCGGCCTGCCGTGCAGGACGAGTTGGTTCGTCGAGCTACGTCACCGGGGGCTCCGAGGTATGGAGTAATTACAGCACTAGTTCATTCTCTCAGTTTTAAGGAAAGGTATGATTCATAATGTTATCCTTTTATGATTCTGCGAAAGTGGCCTTTTTAGGCCCCCTGGTCTGTGGAGTTTAGCTAGCCAATTTAAAATAACCCTTTTAAAATAAAAGGCTTTGAAACATTAACATAGTCAAATCTGCCATTTCAGGGTACTTTGCTGCTAATTTCAGAACATATGGAAAAAAAATCTTTTTGCAGAACTTACTTTTATTAGAATATCCACTTACTGATTTCGTCATGTTGATTGCAGAGGAACTAATTTGATTTTATGGTAATTTTCAGGTCCACGGTGCACTCATCTCGACTAGCAGCTATGTCAGAGCATCTAGAGTTGGTCTTTCAAGCCACCGTGCACCGCTCAGCAGCCCTACGGCACTGTGGACTCCTGAGATAAAAATGAAGGTACAGTTCCCGGCGATAAATATTGCACATCGACCTTTGGAAAGAGACAATCGGCTAATTTCGGCTTCGTAGAGCGTTATCTTTGTCGCTCGAAATACAAACAGTCCGGTATCTATTAGGAGCTGTTTTGATTGATTCCTCGGCATCAAGGCAGCCCCTGCAAAGGGGGCTGTCCGTGGCGCCTATGTTGAAAAGATGTTTGTTAAGGTCGAGCTTCGTTGTTTCGCGACGCTTTTCTGATGGTTGTCACCGTTGATTCTGGCTTGCAGGAGATTCAGTAGTTTAGAATATTGTGACCAGCTTGTCCCAAATGTAACACTGCTTGGCTTAGGTACAGACGCCAGCACATCAAGTTACTACAATCTGTCAAATTTCTTTAATAGAATTTCAACTTTATCGCTACAGCATAAGGTTCAAAGTTGATTGGGAATATTTGACAGTTTCGGGTAGCTTGATGTGCTGGCGTCTGCACCAGTAAAATGAATATATTTATCCCTATCAACGTGTTTCTTCAACATTTCAACCATATCAAGTTATCTTAGTAAGATTGATGGCGCAGTGGTAATGGCCCCGACTTAAGGCTATCCTACAAACAGGCGCGACACGCGATAAAATCGCGTGTCGCGCCTGTTTGTAGGAGCCTTTACGAGTTGTAGCTCGTGGGTTCGAACCCAGACATGCGCTTTACTTTGTGTGAATAATTTCATCACCGCTGCTCTCAAAACGGTGAAGGAAAATATCGTGAGAAAACCGGCATTTTCTAGAACCAAAAAATTCAAAGACATTTCATCATTATCATCATCTGCCTAGCCTTTTCCCAACTATATTGGGGTCGGCTTCCAGTCTAACCGTATGCAGCTGAATACCAGTCATTTACATGGAGCGACTGCCTATCTGACCTCCACAACCCAAGTTACTGGGTAATACGATACCCAGATACATGTGACGTCTACAAACAGGCACTGGGCTCGCGTGGTAGGTTACAGCCCGCTAACTCTCACAGAGATAAGATCTGTGTTCCAGCAATGGAAACATTAAAGGTTAATTATGTTTTCTTACAGGTCCTCGTTTGAAGAGCAGCATCACCGCAGTACCTCCGTCCCTCATTTCAAGCCATGTCGCACAAGACTCCACTTCGCGAATACCGATGGGGTGTAAGTGGCTCTACCAACACCTCCAGAGCCAAAGTCAACCTCACCTGCCCGCGGTACACCTTGCTGAATCACCAACGAGGCTCTGGCGAAACCCTGGTCTCCTCTTAGGGGCCAGGTTGCAGTTACTCTGTATTTCGTGTCTTGTGATGTTAAATGTTTCCAATTCTATGTGTTGTGTGTGTAAGTGTTAGTACGGTAAGGTTAGATAAATGTGTTTATTCTTATTAAAAATAGCTACGACATTTGTTTTTCCAAACGTAATTAATAATAAATAGGAGTAAGTTAGGTTAGGTATCTGTTGTTTTATTTATAAAAAAAAAAAAAAAAAATAAAATCTTTTTAATTCAGGCATTATTTTGCCCATAATATTGTTAGTACAACTATGTTAGACACATTACAAAAGAAATAAAATAAATAAAAGAACAAAAGTAAAATTCAGAATTAAATTAAATTAAATTAATTAAATTAAAAAATTACTATTACAATTAAAATCAAAATTAAAATCAGAATCAAAATTAAAACTAAAATCAAAATTAAAATCCAAATTAAATTAAAAGAAAAATAAAAGATAAAATAAAAGAAAAAATTAATTTAAGTATTTGCCGCCCACTGGGGCTCCTGGCACACGCACTTGTGCTTGAACCCAGTGCCCCAGAAGGGGGCTGTCCAGCTTGTGGCTGAGCACGTTCAGGATGGTGTTGGCGCTCCCACGCGTGCGGACCATCAGCGAAGCGATACGACGCCGCAGAACAGTGTGAAATCCGTCTGTGTGCGCATGCGCAAACATCGCAGACGCACTACACACACGCACGCACTACGCACGCACGCACGCACTACGGTTTATAAAACCTCATCACTCTTTATCAATATTATAGCAACATGGTGCTATAAAACTCAAAAATGGTGAAGAAAAATGTCCTAGAACCAACAATTCGAAGAAATGTGACATCTAGCAACCCGCACTGGGCCTGCGTGGTGGATTACGGCCCACTCCCTCTTGTAAAGAGAAGGTCTGTCCCAGCAGTGGGTTTATTACAGGCGGATTATGTACATAGCTTACCTACTTAAAAAGGCATGGTATCAAAATGCATCTTCAGAAAAAAAACATTTTTAAATTTAGTTAGCAATAGTTGCGCCCCGCGGTTTCACCCGCATAAATGTCGAGCCCGTAAGAATATCGGGATAAAAAGTAGCCTATACGTCAATCCAGGGTGTTAGCTACCTACATACAAGATTTTATCAAAATTGGTCCAGCCGTTTGAGCGTGAAGAAGTAACAAACATATACATACACTCACAAACTTTCGCCTTTTTAATATTAGTGTGATATCACTGTAAAGAAACTTATAATTCAGGTAAGATTCTGTGGCCACAGTCCCAAAGGGGCGGAAAGGGAGACGGGGGTTAACGTTCGGGGCGTGCAGCAGAAAGCAGTGTGGCGCCATTTTGTGTCCCCATTGCTTTCTAGAGACGCGCATACCCGATCTAAGGGTGAAAGTCTTTTAACACAATGGTGAAGGAAGACATGGGTAATAAATCATTTGACGCCTCCCTCCCCTGTAACAAATAGCCTCGGGTTATTTCACCCCAAAAAAATCCGCCCTAAGAAAGATACGCGGAAACGCTTGTCCGAGAAACCACCGTATACCCGGCGATAAATATTGCACATCGACCTTTACCTTTGTTTGTATTTTATACAAAGAATAAAAATAATTATCAAAAGAAGCAAATCATAATTGTTTTAACAGCTCCTAATAGATACCGGACTGTTTGTATTTCGTGCGACAGAGATAACGCTCTACGAAGCCGAAATTAACCGATTGTCTCTTTCCAAAGGTCGATGTGCAATATTTTATCGCCGGGTACTACAGTACCCGGCGATAAAATATTGCACATCGACCTTCCGGCTAAAAGAAAAAGCTAAAAGGCCAAAAAGGCTAAGAAAAGGCTAAGGCGAAGGCTATAAATTCCGTTAATCCAATTAGACCTACAGGTCTAATTGGATTAACGGAATTTATAGCCTTGGAGTGAAATCTCGGACATGCATTCTCGCATATACACCCTAGGGTGGATTTTTGGGGAGCATAAACGGAATAACCGAGAAACTGAATCAATCTTTTAATCTTTAGAAGACCTACTTGTGCGAGAGTTTTATTTAGTAACGTAATTGCCCGAAGGGTCAGGCAGACGTGTACCAAAGTACAGACGCCAGCACATCAAGCTACTCGAAACTGTCAAATTTTCCCAATCAATTTTGAACCTTATGCTTTAGCGTTAAAGTTGAAAATCTATTAAATAAATTTGACAGATTGTAGTATCTTGATGTGCGGGCGTCTCGAATTTTTTTGGTGGGGTCAGTTTGACCCAGTTAGATATAATATCATTAGACTCCGCCCAGTATTGTCTGAGATCGGCTTTTCGTTTCAGGAATCACCAGCTCGGTTATCTTTATTATATATAAAATTCAAAGTCCTGACTGACTGATATATCATTGCACAGCCTACACCACTGGCCCTAGAGACATGAAATTTGGAGGGTGTGTTCTTTGTGAGGAGTAGGTATCCAGAAAGAAAGGGTTTTTCGAAATTCCGGCCGAGTTACAATACTGTATGATCTTTATACTGTGCCTACGCGGTCAAAATGTGTGGAACAACAAATATTTTGAAGTGAAATCTTCTTTAGGCGCGTTGGTCTTTTTTTGAGATGGGAAAAACTATTGAACTCGCGCCACTGTTACCGTAACCGACACCGCTTCGGATGTGTTCGGCTGTCCTCGGGATATACTCGGTTTTAATTTATATCCAGCATGTCAGTGAGTGATGACAAAGTATTCTGTTTGTGTTTTGTTTTCACTTCTGTCGGCACTACAGCCGGTCGATTCTGTAAAAATCTCACCGTGAAAACTTTGGGGAAGTGGGTTTGATTTTGCTAGGAATTGACACTATTGACAGCTCACTCCACGCTCACTTCACCTAAGTTTTCACGGTGAGATGATTACAGAATCGCACTGCGTGTCACCTTTCTTTTTCTACCCTAGGGGTTCTTGAACCATGTACTGTATCCATGGTTGTTCGTCGTTGTCCCTGCCACACTTGACTGTATTAATTTAGGTTACAAAAAATATTAATGACCCTTCGGAATCAATTTATTGCACGTCAAATCTTATTAATTGCATCCTATATTATGAATTTATGACATTTATATGCCATTGAAGTATTGATCGTGACCTGCGCACTGCATATGATTTTGTAGCCTAGACTTCCTTTGTCCGTATATTGCGCCCCTCGCTGTCTGTTGAGTTGGTCCTCTCCTGTTTCCCAGTTTGCAGCCCTAAGCTACGCATCTCGCAGAATCCAAGGACAAAGGTCAGTACCTAAACTAAAACTATGGAAGTTTGGAAGTCGTAATTAACTAAAATGCCAGTCACATTTCCCGCCCGCGCTATTAATTAGTTTTTGCTTGGCGTCCTTTTTGACATTTTTTTATTTTTGCTCGTCTCCTCAGAGTCTTAGCGTGATGTTTAATGGCCTATTAACCTTCCTCAAGAATTGGGCTATCAGATTTTTTTTAAAAATGGAATGGTATTTCCAGAGATCAGCGCGTTTAAAAAAAAAACTTATTATATTACTTCAGCTTTATTAATATTTTTTTCTTTTTATTAGAAATGGGTTTGCTCTTGACTCTAGTCTAGGTCAGAGGTGACAGAGACAAAGTCTACGATGGAGTGAGCTTACCCAGAAGAAGCCTGTTCACTCTTACTTTGAAGAGATTCGGGTTGTATAATATAGATATAAGTACTATAGCTTCTGCCCGCGATTTCGTCCGTGAAATGAAATTTTGCGTGCTTTAGATACTTCGTATGCGCTTAGCGTTATTTCTGTCTTTTTGGAAAAAATATCCTTAACGTGACTTTCTCTATCTCTGTCTCTTTCTTATAATATATGAGTGTGTGTGTGCTTACGAGTATCACCTAAGGAACTTCGTTCCTGTTTTCATTTTGCTCGGCTCTTAAGGGTCATAGCGTGATGTTAAATAGCCTATAACATTCCTCAAGAAATGGGCTATCAAATGCAATAAGAATTTTTCAACTGGTAGTTCCATACATAAGCACGTTCAAACAAAAAACAAAGAAATTCTCCAGCTTTATTACGTACGTTGGAAATTAAATTGATTTAATAACGGCATATATTTAAATTATCTCTCAATATATTGTTGATCTGCTCAGCACTGGACACTTTTTGAAATTAATGAACATGTAAAAGCTTTTTGCGCTTTTAATAATGCACTTTTTCAAATAGCTGCGTTTCTTTTTAATTTAATTTTGTTTAATTTTTTGAAAAAGTACATTATTAGAAGTGCAAATAGTTTATGGAGCTTCATTAATTTCAAAAAGGGTCTATTATCGGCAGGTCAGAAAGTTTTTAAAGAATAAGTTGAATATTTCCCTTTATGAAATCAATTTTACTTCCACACATATATTTTTTTTCAAGTAATTTCAGACATGCTTTCCTAGACTTAATTAAACTATTCCTTATGGGCATAAAATACAGACACAGTTCATAATGCTACAGTCAAATTTTGTTTCGGGTACGGGGCCCATACAAAGTTACCCATAGACCTTTCTGTGTCATAGACACTCCGTTTCAGCGTCCGTGTTTATGTATGAAGACAGATTCACACCACATTTCCTCTTTTCATTTATTTATCATTTAAATTTTCAGGCCGAGTTGAACGCACTCGAAGTTAAGTCCTTAATGAAAAATGGCACGTGGTAACACGCTTGTAGACACAATAAGGGCGATATCAATGGAAGAATTCGCAAAACTTTCTCAAGAACAGAAATTAATTGCGCTTACATGTCTTCCTATAACTGTTGTGGAGTTACTTGAGATACAAATAAAGCTTTATATGGAGATCCTGACGAAGAAACCTCTACCGGTTGAAGTACCAACAGTGACGAAATTGCAAGACTATATAGTGCTCTCTCCTGTAGAAAAGTTTGTAGCCCTCTCGCAGCTAAATTTCACTCGGATAGAACGCCTTCAGTTGCAAAAAGAAATTTATATCGAAATCTGGAAGAAGAGTCCTCCCCCGAAAGAAATCCGTAAAATGATTTATAAGTCCGCTCTAGAAATAGAAATATTAGTAAGTGATTACTATGATTAAAAGTATTGCGATAGGGTTGCCTGAGAAATTCAATTTTTCTTCCAATTGTTCTGCTGAGGGTTTTCGTGAAAATTTACGACACCAGTTGGCACCACTGTGACAAGAGGTCTCCCAATACAAAATATATGATGACGTTCATCATTCGATTGATTCATTCGTTCATCATTCCGTCAAGACTAAAGAAAATATAGGCTGTTTGACAGATGCCTGGACCTGACGCGCCAGTGCTGCCACCTAGCGAACGTCATTTCAGACACTTTATATCAAAATCTGAATCATTTTAATAGATTCCTAATCCATTGCTTCTATATTCGATAAAAAATTCTGGTCAACAACGAAAAAAACGCAATGAATGTTATTGAACTCTCAAAATGACAGCCTTTGCTAGTGTTAAGTGCTTGGCCAGACTGGCGGCGCGGGGCGGGGAGCGAATTTTAGGAAAGGAAGAAAATTTTAATATCAATATAATATAATACAGGATGTAATTTTAATCACCGTTATCCTCTTAATGGGACATTGTACTCGTCATTATGAACAACTTTAACTATGGGGCCAAACCTAAAATCGTGAAAAAAAAAATCAGCTGTTCCCCACATTTATGTTCGCATAACTCGTCAAAATGTAGGGAACAGCTGATTTTTTTTTCACGATTCCAGGTTTGTTCCCATAGTATATGTTGTTCATAATGATGAGTACAATGACCCCTTAAGAGGATAACGGTGATTAAAATTACACCCTGTATATTAATCTTAATTATAATATAATAATCGTCAATGGTTTTCATAAACTTTTTCGGTTAACCCAACTTTTTCTCTTATAGACTTTGATAACTTTGTATTGTATATATTACTCCCGGCCACCGCAGGCGCGGGCCTGCGGGCGGAGAGTAATGGGTAGCTCACCGTCCGATCAGGACCAGGCCCATGCCGGACGGCGCGTACGTTTTCCACGCGCGCCTCAAAGAGATGCCAGCAGCAATTGAAGGGGCCCGTCAGGGCCGAAGCCTGACGGGTCAGCGGGATTGTCCGAAAGGGTTACCGCTGGCCCGAAGCATAAAGAGCTAAGGAAGGAACACGGGTGGGTTTTAGTCAGTAAGAGTCTGACACTCCCTTCCGCTCCACCCAGAGCGGGAGGGGTCATTTGATGATATCCCATCCAGAAAAAAAAAAGAAAAAAAATTAAAACACTGAAGAAAATTTTAATATTTCGGGCTAAAAATATAATCGTCAATGGTTTTTATAAACTTTTTTCGATTAGCCCAACTTTTTCTCTTATAGACTTTGGTAACTTTGTATTGTATATTACAGATACCTACCTATGTCATTGAATATCATTTTTATGTCATCTAAGTTTTGTTTCATTTAAAAAATCCAAGCTAACCCTTTTAGATGCACTGAAAACACCTGGAAGAAAAAAATAGTGGCACTCTGGGAGTGCCGACAGAAGTGAAAACAAAACAAACAGAATATTTTGCCATCACTCACTGACATATTGGATATACTCGTACATTAAAACCGAGTACATCCCGAGGAGTAAGTAACACCGGAAGTAAGATATTTGTATCGCTTATTCATCTCTCTCTTCCTTATGTCCTCTCTGTTAGAAAGAGTACACTACAGTGTTTCTCCTCTTGCTAAATTTCAACCGTATTCTAGTTGTTCTCAGGAATACGAACTCTCACAAACGAATAAAGGACAGACAGTCGGTTCTTTTAATGAGACTCTATGAGCAGAATGTACCGCGACAGTTTCGAATACATATAATTTGAATTTCGCGGGCTTTTCTGGTGTTTCCCCCCTTAAAACATCAAACTAGCGCCATCTATTTTGTTAACAATGATAAAAAAGACATTCACTGCATAGATCTCTTTCTTTCATATGAAACATTCTGTGAGTTAAAAAGAGCACTGTTATTCTGAGTGTATACAGCGATAGTGTGCGAGCGACAGGTAAATAGAAAAGAGGAGGCCTGTGTTCCAGCAGTGGGTACATTTTAGGCTGGTTAAGACTATCCAGGGGCTTTTATCAATCCCGACACCAATCGATAGCTCTTCCAGGCAGCACGCGTAGCATGATCACCATAGAGACGGGTCTTGTCGACGGAAGAATAGTCAAAAGGATCAAAGAAAGGGGATAGTAGGTATGTCATTTTTTCTATTCTTCCGTCGACAAAACCCGTCTCTATGGTGGTTATGCTTTTTTTAAACGTTGCCCCACATTAGGAATTTCTCCTGTGTTGTGGGTGCGTTTACAAACATTTAAACACATACACAAACAGTCAGACCCGGAACAACTACTTGTAGGTCATACAAATATTTGTTCCGTGCGGGAATCGAACTCGCGATACGCAGCGCAACATGTCCACCTCGCCAACCGTGCCGTCGATGCTACGCGTGCAGGCGTTTTCTTCTTTTTCTATAGGACCATAGGATGTCGAGGATAAATAAAAAACCAGATCCTAACCTAACTTATATTTACCTAAACTATGTTCAGAATTTTAATAAACTTAATATTCATTGAAATACATGTTTCTATGAGAATATAAACTTATCTAACCTTACAAAACTTACTTACTAACACACAAACTATTCCTAATGACTGGTCTCCTCAACCCGTAAGTGGAGGAAGCCAGGGAGTCGCCAGAGCCTCGTTGGTGATTCAGCAGGGTGTACCGCGGGCAGGTGAGGTTGACTTTGGCTCAGCAGGTGTCGGTAGAGCCACTTACACCCCATCGGCGACAGGGACCTGAAAAGTAAAAAAAAACAGTGGCACTCCGGGAGTGCCCACAGAAGTGAAAACTTGAACAATTACGTGTGTATTTTGTGAATCGTCTTATAAACCAAACACGCGCGGTACTGCAGGCTACGGCCATCCGTCTTACGAATTTTCGATCAGCCGGTCGATTCTGTAAAAATCTCACCGTGAAAACTTAGGTGAAGTGAGTTTGTTTTTGCTAGGAATTGACACTACTGACAGCTCACTCCACGCTCACTTCACCTAAGTTTTCACGGTGAGTTGGTTACAGAATCGCACTGCTGATCACGTGTCCTGACGCGAGTTTAACATTTTTTTACCCATTACAAAAAAGTGTACAACGCCGCTAAAGAAGTTTTCATTTCAAAAACATGTTAAACTCCGTAAGAAAGATTTAATGGACTTTGTACAATTTATGTCATCACATCACCACTGCTCTTGAAACGGTGAAGCAAAACATAGTGAAGAATCTGGCATGGCCTAGAACCAAAAATTCGAAGACATGTGACATCTACCAACCCGTACTGGGTCCGCGTGGTGGATTACGGCCCACTCCCACTCACAGAGAGGAGGCCTGTGTCCCAGCAGTGGAAACAATATATAGCGATAAACTCAAAAACTACCGAACGAATTTCAATACGGTTGTTACCAATGAACGGAGTGATTCTTGAGAAAGGTTTATGTGTATGACTCATTAAGGTGTTGTGTAAATTGGCTGAAGTACATATAAGAATTGAAAAACTTACAGGTCATAAGTGAAACTAAATAGCTAACCTTTATATTTAACTGGGTCGCACAGTCTTTAGTCCCGGCGGTGCCGATTCGAAGGACCAAACTCGTCGAACACAGCACGCGACGGCTGCACAAAAGAAATAAGCAGGGTTTACGAGGCAGGTGCGGCGAACGTTCAATTGGGGTGTCATGTCAGACGAGGGGATGAGACTGCTGTTACCCCGAGGCTCTGAAATTTTATAACAATGATGTATTAGAACGTTTGTATTTCATTGTTTGTGTCGTAGGGGCGGCGTCAAATGATTTATTACTCCGTGTCTCACTCCCCTTTGTGTTAATAGATCCACCCTTAGATCTAACGCCATGCTATTATAGACCAATGGGGACACAAAATGGCGTCTTTTACCCTCCCCCTCCCCGCAATTCCCCTAGACTAACCAGATGCAGCTGAATATCAGTATTTTACATGGAGCGACTGCCTTTCTCACCTCCACAACCCAAGCCAAACTTATGTTGGATCATTGAACCAAAAACCTGTTACAAAATATTAGTTTTTTTGCACATAACTTTTACACAAACTCACACCTTCCCATTTGGGTAGGCAGAAACTACAGAATGCTATCTGCTATAATCCTGACATACTTCTTTTGCTTCGTTTACGTTCAATATCATCTGCACCCTAATTGTGTCACACACTTTCAATTACAATCTGAAAAAACAATACCCCGCTGATCATAAACTAACACATCTTTTAGAAGGAAGAAAACATTAAACACTTCAATACTAACCTTTATTTTTTTTCATCTGAGGTACCTCTGTACAGCCTTGTTCGGGAACCGGCTCGAAGGACCAACTCGTCACGCACGGTAGAGTGCGGGTGGAACACTGAAAACACAAAGAAAGTCTAGTTAGTTAGTCTAGATAGCTCTTAGCGCACTGCGCAGGTCACGATCAATACTTCGATGTAAGATTAATGCTAGAAATATGGCTATACGGATTTTATGAATCTGAATGTTGGCGACACGTAAAATTTTATGTGTTGCCAATTTATTTAGCGAAAAACGATTGACTCTTAAGGGGGAAGCGCTAAGGTAGCCCGCGAAATTCAAATTTTCTTACGTTTATTGCAATTTGCTGGTCAGCATTAAGTTGTACGTTGATTAATATATGGATCGCGGCCGTAAGAAATATATGTTTACAGAATTATAATCATTAAAGTCATCAACACAACTCTCTAAGACCACGTAAGTCCAAAGAATGATGATTTCATGAAACAGTTATTCTTGGGACTTACGTGGTCTTAGAGAGTTGTGTTGATGACTTTAATGATTATAATTCT
Organism: Luperina testacea; assembly: GCA_927399505.1. Classification (NCBI taxonomy): domain Eukaryota; kingdom Metazoa; phylum Arthropoda; class Insecta; order Lepidoptera; family Noctuidae; genus Luperina; species Luperina testacea. The sequence goes on along the minus strand of OV656785.1, from coordinate 1,116,974 downwards.
GTAAACACATATTTCTTACGGCCGCGATTCATATATTAATCAACGTACAACTTAATACTGACCAGCAAATTCCAAAAAACCCAAAAAAAATTGAATTTCGCGGGCTACCCTGGCGCTTTCGCCTTAATGTGATGGTCTCGATTTTAAGGGGGAAGCGTCAGGGTAGCCCGTGAAATTAAAATTTTCTTACGGTTTTCGAGTAGAGGGTTGTATTGATGATTTTAATGATTATAATTCTGTAAAATATAAAATCATACTTGTTACACTTCCGAATATTTGGTTCTACCTACATACAATCTGACATTTATGTTTGTATAACTTGTCAAAATGTAGGGAACAGCTGATTTTATTTTCGCGATTTCAGGTTTGTTCCCATAGTAAAAGTTCAATAACCTTGTATACACTAAAATAATATTCTCGTCAAAAAAATTGACAGCGCCCGCTAGTACCCAGATACAGTATCAACAAACGTTTCATCATATTTTCAACCATCTAAAACTAAAATAAGTTAATAGATAAGTTACTCCAAAACATTTATGGTGACCGAGGCATATTAAAAAAACATTCCTTCGAGACAATATTGCTAATAATCTTGGCTTTTATAAGGGTGAATTCACAAATTCCTCTTTCCCTTTATGAACAAACAAAACTGTCTTTTATACTTCTGGAGCAGAGAGTAACTGGTTGTATAGTTCTCTGGGGATCCTCCGACCAGATGGGTGTTGTGTCAGGTGGGCAGCTTCTCGGAACGAAGTTCTTTAACGGAGTTGGCGGTAGGAGTAAACCTGGAGAAATCGTCACGTAACGAAAAAGCGTTAGGTATGCCCCTCCATGCGACTTTTTAGTTACATGCGAGTATTACACGGACTTTTATCTTTTCCATCATCATTATTGATGATAGAATGTTACTTTGGGTACAGTGCGCCCGACGAGAGAATGCGTTCTTTACACCTTTCAGTTTCATACAAACGAATACGTATCTTAAAATTTGATATTTATTAGCTACTAGAATTATCGCACTGACAGGTGTATGGAACGCATTCCCTCGTCAGCCAGACCTTGTACCGTAGGTGCTCGGATGGGCAGATTGCCAATGAATAAATTACAAAGGTGCGTTTGGTTTAAAAAAAAATATATGTTATTAGACATTTATTATTTACAAAGATATTTAAACTCGTTTGAATATTTTTGTTGTCGTTTACACATTTTCTAAAAGAATACCTAAAACTTATCAAAGTTTACAAGAGAAAAGTGCCACCTGTAAACTGTGTTTTATTAGTAAACTACAGTAAATCGTATCATTCAAAAATATTTATAATGTAAGTATAGGTTTACAGACTAAATTAAAAAGTATAGTTTACCGTGTTGTGCAAGATTCAAAATCACAGAAACAAAAAAATTTAAACAATATTTACACTACAAGCATAATTTTACAATCCCAAAATTAAATAAGGATTTTTTTAATACACACACATTAAATTGACGCTTATTATAACGCTCACAAAAAAAATCAGCATCATTGTGTACTTGTTACATTGTCTAAACACAATTGTGTTTACAAATATATTTAGATTACAAACTCAATTTTACACAATTTTATGATCAAATTAAATTGATAGCGAAATTTAACAGATCTGGTGAAGATGAATTATTTTAATGGTTTTATTTCGAACCAGTGACTCGCCCCAAAACACGGTTATTATCTACGACTTGACAAAATGTCGAGATTTTTTTATTATATATTACTTGAATATTGACGTGTACACACAACAAACCAAGACCCCTCTGTGCCTCGGAAAGCACGTTAAGCCGTTGGTCCCGGCTGTCATTCGGCTTAGGACATGTCTGCCGCATGCCGGACAAACTGTGGGCCCAAATAGCGCAAAATTGGTGCCCTGAGACAGTGAGGCGGGGTCGCGGCAGACCACGTAGCGGTGGTGGGATGAGCTGGATAGGTTCCATCAATACTGGAAGGAGGACGCGCGGGCTCGCGGAAGATGGAAGGAGTGGAGGGAGGCCTTTGCTCAGGAGTGGAACAGAGCAGGAAAAAAACCCAATCTGGGATATTTCGCCTGCTTATTAAATTTGAACATGTGCGTGTGTGTGTTTGATCATGTTGCGTATGTGTGTCTTTCATCTTTTACGCCTTCATCAGGTCTTGAAGCATCTTGTCAAATATTCTTGCAGAAGCCAACAGTTCCGGTGTGTCGTTCATTGGTTCTCCTTCCTTAGTGGGTAACCTTGCTATGCTTGCGCTTAATGTGTCCACAATTAACTCGAAGGAGGCTGCGATATTCAGAAAATCATCTGCCTTCCTTTTGCGTTTCTCGGCTTTTTTCTTATTTTTCTTAGAGATCGCCTTGGTTGGAGTTGGAGTCATCTTTCGAACGCAGAGGGCTCGTTCGATGAGACCTGAAAAATTATAATAAGATTTTTTTTTAAATAATTTATGTGACTGCTGGCCTCTTATACGGAGAAATGAGGATAAAGGCTCCTACAAACACGCGAAAAAATCACGCGTGACACAAAGGCATCGCAAGTCGCGCAACGAGCGGTGCTTTTGTGTCACGTGCGATTATATCGCGTGTCGCGCCTGTTTGTAGGAGCCTTAATGTAGTGAGGAAAGTTTTGAGAATGAATGTCGATGGCTATAGGGGAAGACCAAAGAAACGCTGGATGGACTTGGACTGTGTGAATGATGATATGGTTAAAAAGGGGGACAAGGTTTGGAGAATGATCACTACACGAACTAGTAGTTCTACTAGTGACTGCAATTCCTGAAAGGAGACACATGTGAAGAATAGAATAGAATACTCTTTATTATATACACCATATAAATTACAGACAAATATAGAAACTGTACAAAGGGTGACACAATGGGCGGTCTTATCGCTGAGAGCGATCTTTTAAAGACAACCTTAGGATGGATTTAAAAAGGGGAAGGACAGACAAATACTGTAGGTAGTCCGTGGTGTACCATTTACATAATACAATAAATACACACATAAAGTATATTATACTAATCTAAATAAATATATACATACACATACATATATATACACATACATATATACACGTACATATAAATATATCCATATAATAATAAACATGAAACAGGAGCAAAGAAAATATAATGATGATGTTTAAGGAGAGAAGAAGTGCTTTTTTACCATAATTTTAAACGTGGACAAAGATTGAGCACGCCTTACCGACACGGGCAAGTCATTCCATAACCGTACTGCTTGAACAGTAAACGATTTGTCATAAAAACTGGTGGAATGCATCGGCATCTCTAGTCTCAGGTGACGGTGGGTGAAGGTATGCACTATATAATTCATGCCTCTATTTATAGAAACATCATGACCGTATTGTCCAAATGGGTAGGCAGACGTATAATCCCACAAGTCAACAGTTCACATTATTTTCACCTGTTATGCTGAGTTAAGCCAGTCTAAAGTTGCATAATACTAATCAATAATATCTTACGCTCCCCTTCTACCTCACCTTCCCCTCCCTTCCCTCCGTCCTGCCCCCCCCTTTACCCCTTCCCTCCCTGCCCCCGCCCCTTGCTGTTCAGCCCCCTGCCATCCAAAAAAGGTGTCTTTTGTTAAAACAATTTTTTTGCAAATCACTTTTCAGTTATTATCACAAGCTCACTATATTATTATTATTGCAAAAAATACATTTTACAACTAATGATGCACTTTTTTGGCATACTCGATATTTTAATTAACAATAATTAATTTGGCTACCTTCAATACCTTCCTATGTATATTGAGCCCATAGTGTCACACAGTTGGGCATGGGCCTCCCTTTCCACACTCGTCCTTCTTTCTGTCCTTAATAAAGGAAATAAGGAGTATTACTAACCTTAGTCTTAGACCTTGGGGTCACGGAACTGAGGACTGCAAACTGTTCAGTAGGATCCAGCTCGAAGGACCAACACGTAACGAGTCGCGTGCCGCAATGCAGGAACAAGGGGCGTCTAGGCGAAATACTAACTGTAATACGCAGGTCCCGGTTCACGATCAATACTCAGATTTATGTTATATAATGCTGTGATTTTATTTGTGTCCGTTGATAAAATAATACAGAAGGGTCACTGGAGTTAAGTTCCTTAAGTTTTGAGTTGAGTTGCACGATTATTTATTTATTTCTTGGATCGCCAACAGAGGCTACACAATTACATGCTCGTTAACATTTACAGGGACAAAAATACAAGTGTGCGCTTCCAATTAAAGGAGACCAGAATCATCATTCACTTATTATTTAGATAGTTACAGACGCCAGCACACCAAGCTACTACAATCTGTCAATTTTCTTTAATAGATTTTCAACTTTATCGCTAAAGCATAAGGTTCAAAGTAGATTGGGAAAATTTGACAGTTTCCGGTAGCTTGATGTGCTGGCGTCTGTACAACAAGTTAGACAAGGACGAATATAATTTTGGCCCATTGGTCGGCTAATCTGTTACTCAAAAAGTTAACTTCGTTGAATAGCCATGCATTTCGGAAGATTTAATGGAAGTTTACGTTAATCGTTAACTGTAGTGTATTCACGGAGACGAGTATGTATAGCGCCTTCTCTATCGCACATTATCATACAAATGACAAAGACAAAAAAAACTTTTTTAGGGTCAGTGGGCGTTAACAATACCTTAGAAATGTAAATGTGCGTTCACACTGCGCTTCTTAAAAGTTAGCTTAGTTTAATCCTGCGCCTTCGTCTGTCGTATAAATTGAGATAGGTACATTTATTTGATAGAATTTTTTTATGGGTACCTACTTTTTTATACAGTATGTTAACTAACAGAGGGCGTTCCCGTTAACCCGCAATAGTATAGCATCCATACATGCTAAAAAAAATATTACCATTCGAAAATAAAATGTTTTTATTTTTTTTTATATTAAAATATTCACTAAAAATCGTAAATTGATAATCTATTTATTTAATTAATTCTAATTTATTTAATAAAATAAATTCCGACATTGCTGTCCTTCAAGTACGCGTGTACAGAGTGTTTCTTTAACGTATCAATTTACGATTTTTAGTGAATATTTTAATATAAAAAAATATAAAAACATTTTATTTTCGAATGGTAATATTTTTTTTAGCATGTATGGATGCTATACTATTGCGGGTTAACGGGAACGCCCTCTGTTAGTTAACATACTGTATATCTGATGGAAGTGATGGATATGAAGGAAAGAAATAAAATCGAGAGTTAATGATTAAATTTTCTTTATTATATTATAATATCTACCTATACAAGTTTATCACATATCATCATCATCACTCTCCGTACTATCACTACTGTCGTGAAGTCGAACATATATAACCTCCTCCTTTTTGAAAGTCGGTTAAAAATGCAAATAAACGTGAGAAATATTGAATTTCGCGGGCTACTTGCACTTTCGCTTTATCCGACGCCAGGTGTCGCTGTCGGTCAAGAGACTGTTTATTTTCTAAAATAAATCTAACTCTTCATCCAAATGTTGATCAGGGCTGCAACGTTGCAATGCAATAAAACTTCAGAAGGACCATTCGATCTATTCTTTAGTTTGACCGTGACAATTTTGGTGAAGTGAGCTTGAGGTGAACTGTCTGCTGCTGCCTTTGTACAGTTTCTAGTTGGATGTCTGTAATTTATATGGTGTACATAATAAAGAGTATTCTATTCTATTCAATAGTATCAATTCTGGTGAAATGACAGCTCACTTCACCTAAGTTTACACGGTTAGATTTTTACAGAATAGACGTTAATCCGTTAAATAATCGTTAATTAACGCAGTTTCGAGTAAGGGATTAACTTTTAAGTTAAGGCTCCTACAAACAGGCGCGACACGCGATATAACTGCGCGCGACACAAAGGCGCCGCTTGTAGCGCAATTTACGGTGCCTTTGTGTCGGCGCGTTTTTATCACGTGTCGCGCCTGTTAAGGAGCCTTAAATTGTGTAAAGTGGTTTCATGAATTTGAATTTGTCAGATTTAACTATACCATTTAAAAAAAGACAGGTTTTTTTATTACTTTTTACTTTATTTTCTTAGTTGGCAAGGTTGTTTAGCTTAGGTACAGTTAGCGCCATCTAGTGACCAAATTCTAACTTTAAGCATAACTCTTTAGGCAGACTAACTTCTTTTGTCAGACTTAGTCACCTCAGTGCCATCTAGTATTAGACATACGTTTAATTTTCCATCTAAGATTTTTGCACAATAATTTTCTTAGGTACTTACTTATAATTCCAAAAAGATTATTCTTACTGTCAGATGAAACATGAGCCAGTTAAAGAAAATGACGAATAACGTTAAAGGAAATATTAGGCGGATCTCATACTACAACGCGCCACGCGACGGGGCTCGGAAAACGGAGCCGGGCGCGGAAACGCGTTTTTATTGAATTTGTATGTAAAAAATCACGCGTGGGGGCGCGTTATCTGCGCCCGGTAGAGAGGCGCGTTGAAGCAAAGACAAACCCACCAATGAGGTGAACAAACAAGGATTTTATGACAGTGCATACAACACAATAATATCAGTCGCCCTCATCATCATCATCTGCCGAGCCTTTTCCCAATTATGTTGGGGTCGGCTTCCAGTCTAACTGGATGCAGCTGAATACCAGTATTTTACATGGCGCGACTGCATACCTGACCTCCACAACCCAGTTACTGGGTAATATGAAGACTGGATGTCAGACTTTCGGACTTACAGAAATACCAGTCAACCTAATAGTAAATATTGTCGCTTTCGTGTTAATAGTCTTTCACCCTTAGGTATATATACGTATTCAGCCATGCTCATGTGTTAGACCAATGAGGACGAGGAATATCGCTATACTTTTATTGATTATTTCCACACACACCCTCTATAAACCCACTCCCGACCCACCATACCCTGGCCATACCCCTGGGGGTAGGGTGGCACTGAATTATAGACAAGTTACGCGTTAGCTACGTTAATTTTTTTGGCTAAAAATGCACTTCTGACGTATTCAGCGGTACGGAGAAAGACAACCAATGTTTTAAGAGTCGTTTCATTCAAAATTAAACAAATTACTAAATAAGAATACAGTAACTTAGATGCGATTGTTAAATGTCTTACACAATATTCATAAAACAAAGGTTACTCCTAAAAAACGTCGAATGGAACAAATTATTAATTTTGATGATTTTATTAGATAAGTCCAAATGTAGTTATTGCACAATGAAATCATTATAATTATGGCATGCATTAGACAAATTAAGAACATAGGTTATTATATTTGGAAGTGTTTTTAGTTTAAGTTAAATAATAACTTTGTAAGTATTTGGACCGATATAATTTTACAATTTTAAATTTTTTTTTTGATGAAAATTAAGCTAAATAATCGTAATTATTGTGCTTATTTTTTCATACAAATGTACATAAATGTTAGCATAGATTATGTAAATATGTAGGTATTATCGTGTTATAGATTTGAAATAAAAAGTGCGGGTTTGGTGGATATCACATGTCTTCGAATTTTTGGTTCTAGGACATGCCGGTTTCCTCACGATGTTTTCCTTCACCGTTTAGAGAGCAGTGGTGATGAAATAAATTGAACCAAGTGCTTCCCTTTATGCAGTTGGTTATATATCCTGACCACCACCACAACCACCACTAAAACCACCACCACTATTCACCACCAACCACCACCACCACCAACCACCACCAACCACCCACCACCAACGACCTAAGCCGCATCGGTAAACGTAAGGTAGGACGCCCTCAGGCTGAGAAACTTATCCTGACCACCACCACAACCACCACCACCACCAAACCACCACCACCAAACCACCACCAAAACCACCACCACCACCCACCACCAACCACCACCACCCACCACCAACCACCACCACCACCAAAACCACCACCACACCCACCACCAACCACCACCAACCACCCACCACCAACCACCTAAGCCGCATCGGTAAACGTAAGGTAGGACGCCCTCAGGCTGAGAAACTATCTTCGCAGGGTGGCTGGTAGCAGCCGGACGAGAGTCGATGAGAATCAAGCTGAATGGTATAAAATTAAATTAGAGAGGCCTGTGTCCACTAGCGAACTGCTATACGCTGATAATAAAACACCTCAGTCGCCTCGTAAGCCCACGAGAATGTAGTGATTAATTTCTGGATGAATACTGTGTTTAGGATTACCAAAATAAAACGAAGCATTGGTTACATTTTTTATTATGATAATTATTTTTCTATCGTTGTTAGGTGTAATAGGTTAAATTATCTTATTATCTAAAGAACATACTTAAGCTTAATGGCTAACATTAGTAATTAAAGTGCTCCTTACTATCTAATTTAAAAAAAATATGTTACCCCGTCTCCCTACCTCAAAGGAGACCAGAGTTCGCCAGAGCCTCGTTGGTAAGTTCTGCAGGGTGCACCACGGGCAGGTGAGGTTGACTTTGGCTCTTCAGGTGTTGGTAGGGCCACTTACACCCCATCGGTGTACGGTCAAGTGGAGTCATGGAAGTCTGAATCAGCGTACATGAGCTGGTAGCTGGGTTGGAAGTCTGCGTCAGCGTCAGAGACGAGTGGGTGACGCTGCTCGTCAAACAGAGACCTGAAAAGTTAGAGAAAATTATGATTATGTAATGAAAAATGATAAAGTGCAACGTCACAGTACAAGTGAAGAGTCTGCCGCGGTCTCCATAAATCCATCATCATCATTACAGTCGAAAGCCGTCCACTGCTGGACATAAACCTCCCCCGAGCATCACCACACCGACTATGCTTCTCGACTTCTGATAACCGCGTCGCCAAAAACGAATATTTGCTGGTTTTAAAATTTTGTTGTAGGGAAATAGCGGGATTGTCCGAAAGGGTTACCGCTGGCTCGGAACATAAAGGGCTAAGGAAGGAACACGGGTGGGTTTTAGTCAGTAAGAGTCTGACACTCCCTTCCGCTCCACCCAGAGCGGGAGAGGTCATTTGATGTTTCTAAAGAAAAAAAATCTGATGTTTCTCTCTTCACTTTTATTGTTTCTAAAGCTTGCGTTTTTTTGTGTTTAGGTCCAGAAACACAAAAAACACAAGATTTAGAAACTATAAAAGTATATGATCGACTAAAGTAAACAAAATCAGAAAAATATATGATATTCTTTAGGATATATGCTAGGTAGATAGTGTGTTAAAAACATAATAGAACTAATTTGATACGATAGAAAAAAATCATGTAGATACCTCTAAAAACTTTCTTTTTACAATAAAAACCATACTAATATAACGTACATACAATCATTCTGATTTGTCAGATTATTCTACAAGCAACATACTAAAGGACTAGTGTTTTAATTTTTTAGTACAAACAATAGATTTTTTGTAAATAGATAATTGCTTCATATTTTGCAGCATATTACCAGCGTTGTGTCAACGCGCTTCTCTTTCTTTTCTATGCATTTCGACAAAGACCGCGCATTAGGTCATGTAGTCGCCTTAAAGAATATATAGGGTCCTCCAGACCGTATTTCGGTCATGGCGGCCAATCTCAGCGGAGACTAGCCTTCGGCACGGGAGATAATTATTATAGTGCACAAGTGTGTACGCAGACATAGGTACTCGTGTCTCTCTCAATCTCATAGTCCGAGGGCCGGTAATTTGACGCGATCGGAAAGAGATCAGAACCAGACCAGAACAAAAACAGAACCAGAACCTACCTAGACAGTATTGAAGGGCTGGCATCTCTGGTGTCCCAATGGTGGCTCGGAAGACCAATCGTCATGCTGACTGCGAACTGGTAGATCAGCATGTTTCAGAGACACCGTTGCACCAGAGACCTGAAAAATATTAGACAGATTTTTAAGTAAACAAATTGTATAATCGAAAGATTCCTGAAAATGACAGAAGGTGGTTGCAATTCTTCAGATAGGGTCGTATTCGCTGCCTCTTCTTCCCAGCTAAAGCATTAGGAAGTAGTGAGGGGCGAGCGTTTTTGGGGGATTGTCAAGACAATCCCCCAAAAACGCTCGCCCCTCACTAAAAAAAAAAAAAAAAATCAAAAAAAAAAAAATCGTCAAAATTACACAAGTGTAATTTAAAAAAAAGAAAAAAAAAACCAAAAAAAAAAAAAGTCGTCAAAATTACACAAGTGTAATTTTGACGCTCGAAAAGTGCTGATTCTCAGTCTAGCTTGCCTTTTGATTTTATTCTTTTCCCCGCTAAAATCGCGCCTAGTTTCAGCCCTCAGGTAGCTTTGTTATTTATTTATTTAATACTTCAAGCACATAAATGTATAGAGGCGGACTTAATGCCATAGGCATTCTCTACCAGTCAACCTATGTTACGGGCACAAAATGGCGTCATACTTCCGCCCTTATACCAATTTATTTGAGGTTTTCGGAGCATGACTTCTTCTTCAATACTCCTCTATTAGTCGTAACCATATTATCTTTCAGACAGTCGATCCATCGTTTCTTTGTTCATTCCCTACTCCGATCGAGCCATTCATCCTCAAATATTCCTCTCGACATTATCCTGTCAAACTCCCCATAGAAGAAAAGCAGTCAACATCGTGTGTTAATAGATTCACCCTTGGATCTAACGCCACGCTATTAAAGACCAATGGGGACACAAAATGGCATCTTTTACCCTCGCCGCAAGCTGATATTGGATCATGTGCCGAGCCTTTTCCCAACTATGTTGGGGTCGGCTTCCAGTCTAACTGGATGCAGCTGAATACCAGTATTTAACAGGGAGCGACTGGCCATCTGACATCTACAACTCAGTTACTGGGTAATACGATACCCTTTGGTAAGACTGGTTGTTAGACTTCTGATTACCTGTCAAAGATCTACAAATGACAGCCGGGACCAACGGCTTATCCTTTCCGAGTCACGGAGCGGTTTTGGTATGTAAAGATGGTCACCCATCCACGGACCAGCCGCGGCAAGCGTAGCTTAAACTAATCGATCGACCTGTGCAGCTGTTATTATTTTGCCACACGCCCCTCAAAGTAAGAAAAACAGTTAAACTTACCTTAATATTCATCCTAGGATACGCGGTACCTTGCAGAGTATGACGGAGGACCCCACGCCTCGAAGGACCGACACGTCCTGCACGGAAGGCGGCGAGTGACGCACTGCACTCTGCAGTTTTGCGCAAAGGAGTGGCAGTCTAGATATTTAGCTGCGCTGCGCAAGTCCTGATCGATAACTTGACGGGAGATAGAGGATTCAGTGCTTATATTTATGCCACGTAATAAAAAGACACAGTAGAGCCATTACTTCTATGCGTTTTATTCGTGAAACATAAGTATTTACAATTTATTTCATGGAAACATAATTTTAAAAGCTAACAGTATTAAAATAATAGTAATAATATGTACAAGTAAAAAAAAGGAGGGGACAATCAAAGGGCATCGAAAAGTTCATCCGCATCGCTGTCAACAGGAAACGTGCCCAAAAGACTGGCAGCATTGCCACGTTGTATGGCAATGCTGATTATTTTGGCCCAAAAATAAGCCAGCCCTCTGGTCACGTGAAGAGTCCACCAATCGCTTGGCGATGTCTCGAAATACTAAGTGGGCACTCGGGCCCCATGGCCCTAGAATTTCAACCCCAAACGGCTCAAACATATGTGTAAGATCTAAAGAGATTGGAGTATTTACGCCGTTTGAGGTTTTCCGCACCTGCAGCAGCCGCCCCAGCACAGCTCGCCGTGCTTGGAAGATGGGATGGCGCAAGGGTGTCGACACACGTTGCATCCCACACCAAAGGCCTACCAACCTTCCAAGGCATTATGGTCATTCCGTCTGGTCTCTTCCCATCGTCGCGTGCCAAGCCGATGGGTTCTAAAACAGCTGGCACCCCGGCGGTGACAAGAGCACGACGGATGATGTCATTGATGCTGGCATGCCGTGCTATCCGGCCTGCGCTTTTACTGCAGGATAAGCCATGGTGCCCGAGGCAGTCGACACCTTCACCGCATTGGCAGCGATGTGGAGTCATGCAAGGGGCGCCCAGACGCAGACAAGTAGCGAGCCGGAAGGTGGAGTCACCCAGCAAAGTGCCTATGTTGGGTGACGGTAGCGCCTGAAGCCAGAGGCCCGACTCCCACTCACCCACAGCCAATAGGCGGGCACGCTCAGCAGTATTAGTGTACCAACCTGCAGAGCGGCTCATCCCACTGCCTCTGGGAAGATGGGTTCGCGGGCCGAAGTGTATTCGGGCAATAATATTTTTAGGAAAGCAGAATAGGAATTATTTGAGGTTCAATTAAACACAATGCCTTTGTGTCTAGCTGTGTGTGAGCTTATTCTCGCGAACGGAGACATAAGGACCTTCTGCAGTGTTATCTGACGAAGTAAGACATTCTCGAATGTTCTAAACTGCACTGCGCAGGTCCCGATCTTCCTTTGTCCGGAGATGTACCTACCTAGGTACCTACACATTCTGGAACATTCGAAACTGCAGTGCGCATGTCCCGACTGGCAATCAACACGGTAGGACCCACCCATGGAATAAGTATATATAGGTGAACTCATCTACAAATATCACCCTGTATTTAGACTAATAGAGGGGCTAGTGGCTAAGTAATAACAGTCACACGGGTCGATCGATCAGGTTAAGCTACGCTTGCCGCGGTTGGTCCGTGGATGGGTGACCATCTTCACATACCAAGACCCCTCCGTGCCTCGGAAAGCACGTTAAGCCGTTGGTTCCGGTTGTCATTCGTGAATCTTTGAAAGTCGTTACGGGTCGTCAGTAGCCCGAAAGTTTGACAACCATACAGTCTTACCAAGGGGTATCGTATTACCAACTAAACTGGGTTGTGGAGGTCAGATAGGCAGTCGCTCCATGTAAAAAATGGTATTCAGCTGCATCCGGTTAGACTGAAAGCTGACCCCAACAAAGTTGGGAAAAGGCTAGGCAGATGATCACGCTAATATTATAAAGGCGAAAGTTTGTGAGTTTTTATATGTTTGTTACTTGTTCACGCACAAACGGCTGATTTGGATGAGCCACACAGATAGTTTATAACCAGGATTAACACATACGATACTTTTTATCCTGATATTCCTCCAGGAGCGACACTTAAGCGGGTTAAGCCGCGGGGCGCAGCTAGACAAAAAAAAATCCGAATTGAGAACCTCCTCTTTTTTTGAAGTCGGTTAAAAAGTAAGAAAGAACACGAAGCGTAAACGAAGTGGTACCGCGGGCAGGCGATGCGATGCGACGGGGTGTCTTCACATGGGGGGTTTCACGCGGACGAAGTTGCTGGCCGAAGCTAATATGTAATACAATTATACAGTACACGGCGATAAATATTGCACATCGATTTTATATCGAGATCGTATTTTATACAAGGAATAAAAATAATTATCAAAAGAAGCAAATCAATGGCTGTTTCCTTGCCTCCATAGCTTATGCGAGATGTTAGGCAGATAAATGCGTTACTTATAATATCCTTTATTAACACTTAAATGGGATGGCATTTATCAGATATTTTTCCCGTTTTTGCAACATTTTCCATTGATGCTCCGCTCCTATTAGTCGTAGCGTGATGTGCTACAGCCTAGAGCCTTCCTCGATGAATGGACTATCAAACGCAATAAGAATTTTTCGATTCGAACCAGTACTTCCTGAGATTAGCGCGTTCAACCAAACAAACAAACAAACTCTTCAGCTTTATAATATTATTTATATTATAGTATAGATAACTCGTCAAAATGTAGGGAAAAGCAGATTTTTTTTAAAGATTTTTCCAGAATTCCGAGGAAAAAAAAATGTCGTCGTAAGGAAATCTCCACTTTCTGTCTCTGTTCTCCGAAGTTTAGATAAATATATTTAGCCTATTCCGATCACTGGTGATTATAGTGTGATAATATTTATAGACAAGGAGTTTGGTAATCATTTCGTCTGCGCAAGTGGCTTCCCCGGCACCTCATTATCGGCAGAACTATATAAATGTCTATTAACTGCTCCAAAATAAGAATTAAGTAAACTCAAACAGCTTACAGCTTAGTTACTGCGACGAACTCGAACTGTATGAAAATGTCGAAAAGTTAAAAAGGGGCTCAAATATTTAAAAAAATCGGTTGTCTGTAAAGTCGGTTTACGGATGATAGTTTAACGTGACAACGTCATAACAAAACATTAATGAAATTGCCGAACGCGGAGGCCGATTCGGCAGCGTTCGACATCATCTGTCTCTCATCGCTCGTTCCGCGCTCTCGCTTGCACTTCAAGCCGCCATGGAACGCTACAACGCTACAGAGCAAGGCCGCGAGGTAACGCTACATGAGTCATGTTTTTTCGTGTGTGCAGCCAGCTTCATCGATTTATTAGACGTTGTCACGTCAAAAGTGTGTGGTGAAGTTGGGATATAGCGGCTTTTCGAAGGACGAATAAGCGTTGTGTAATTTTAGCGGGAAAATATTGGACGACACAGATATTGAGCAAAATGGAGTAGGACTTACTTGGGAGCACTCGGATGTCGTGTTGGTGCAACGACTGCTGACGTGGATGATGACACGCGTTCTCTGATGGGTTTGCACTCGCACTCTGTAAATCGACTGTATTGTCCCACTTGTCACGTCTTGTGTCGGCCAACACGTTAAATAGTCTATTATTACAATATAAAATAAACTATACAGCGGTGGCGGTTGCGGTTGAGTTTAAGCGGTATTAGGCCCGGTATCCACCAAAGCGGAGAGGAGAGGAGACGAGAGGAGATGTGTTTGAATAAACCAATCCGATTTCGTTATTTCCACATCTCTTCTCCGCTTAGCTTTGGTGGAAATGGGTCAAGCGGAGAGGAGAGGAGATGTCTCATTTTTCTATAGAATTTTGTGCAGCGAGCGAGCAAGCGGCGCGGCAGAGCGGAGAAGTGTCTATAGTCGGGCGGTCGGGCGGCGCACGCGCTCGCGAACCCCTCACCCCGCTGCCTTCTCCCCGCGCCTTTCTTCGATCTTCGATTCTCACAGCTCACATCTCCTCTCCGCAACGCATCTCCTCTCCGCTTTGGTGGAAATAACCTGCCAGCTTCGCGGCACATCTCCTCTCGTCTCCTCTCCTCTCCGCTTTGGTGGATACCGGGCCTTAAGCGGTTGGCTGCTTGATGAGAACAGTGCGAATCTTCATGGCGACCACTGTCAAGTCGCTGCGGCATGGGGGTAGGATTGGAAAAGGAAACCGGAGTATGATTGGCTCAATACTGTGGTCCAATATGAATTCTACCCTCAATATGTGAGACGCGTTTGGATACATGATACCAAATTTTTATATTGCTAGCTTGCGTAAGCAGTGTGCTTGTGTAAACTTCCATTGTCAAAACAAGTAGATAAGTAATTCTTTAATAATAATAATGATTTCGAAAAACAAATTAACTTCCAACGATCTGGGCTTGAATGTACCCTAATACTAACTAAGCCGTGTTAAAATGAATTACCGAAAAATGAACACAAAATTAACCGAAAAAAAAAATGTTTTATTTAACAAACAAACACGGGCTTATTCAAATTACAATTCTACGAAAAATAATCTGTACTTTCAAATGGTACTTAATAAACTAAAGCAAAAAAGATACAAAACTTCCGAAAAAAAAAAACAAATTTCCGAAAACATAAGCCATCAAAAACATAACTTGTAAAAAAAACAAGTCTCGCAACTCAGTTCTTCTACCGTAAAAAGTTGTGAGATCCATGTAATACCAAGTCGGTTAATTTATTCAGTCCCTATTTAAGGGACCTTCTGTCTTAAGTTATTACGTAATTAGCTAACCTAACAACATCTTATAGTGACCATATAAATATTAAAAATCTTTTATGTTTTAAATAAATAGATTGTCTTGGCAATCGCACTAAACAATCTATTTTAATATAATATACAATGTAGTGTACCTGTATGTATATGTATAATATAATATATCGGTATATTATACATATACACTGATTCATTCACTGCAAATGTATCTTTGTAATCCTATATATTTATATGGGATTACAAAGTTATTTATGCAGTTTATATTTTAGTTTTCTTTTATTTATACACTTGTTAGGTTTCGTAAATTAAGTAATTCTTTAAATCATTAGTATTTCTTACACCGCCATCACTCGCAATGTCATTCGTTCACACTGATGAACGAATGACATTAGGAGCTGACGTTTGAGGTTTGGGCGACTGACTCTGCCTATTTTGCTCGGGGCCAACATCGATACGGACGTCCTATATTCTGTACTCGTACAAGAAGAAAATACAGCTACCCTTCAAATAATTAATGTGAGTTTTATTATGTTTCTATGTTTAATGTGAGTGTTATTATACACTAAACACTAATTGTATTCTAAATTTGAAGCTTTTACGTCTGCTAGAAGTGCCTTAGAGTTTTGATGATCGGTCAGTCAGTCAGTGAGTGAGTGAGTGACAAAATTAAGAAACTTTGACTAATTATAATTCTTAAACCACTGGTTCAAATTGAATGAAATTTGAAATTTACCGTGTTTATACAATGCCTGTTTGGTTGTTGAAAATTCAGGCTTCTAGTTTTATCCATATGAAAAATATGCTTCGACAAAAAGATGGTACGGCCGTCCCGCTTTTTGCTCGACTTATCGGGGGCGATGCCCCGTGCCCCCAGATTATCTTATGCTAAAATAATCGTTTTCTTAAGCACTATCAGCTTAATTTCTACAATTGGTTATAGAATAACATTTTTAAGGCCTATTCAAACCTGAGCGATATTCGCTGCCGCTGTGGGTAGAGGTACATACCGTGCGGGTTTCGCTCAGGTATTTAGTATCAAGTACCGCGGCTAGAGCGACCTGAGCGATATTCGCTGCCGCTGTGGGTAGAGGTACATACCGCGCGGGTTTCGCTCAGGTATTTAGTATCAAGTACCGCGGCTAGAGCTACCTGAGCGACGGTCTCTGCCGCAGACGGTAGCGAATACCGCTTAGGTCTGAACAGTAATATTACCGCATACTCACTGGGTTTTCTCTGCCGCAGACGGTAGCGAATACCGCTTAGGTCTGAATAGGCCTTTAACTCTCAATTTTAATGAAAATTATAACTACCCACCGGTCGGCCCGCGCGGGCGCTTCGTGCGTTTTTCGTTCAGATGACATCGGTTGCATGGTTACGGTCGGTCGACAGGCGGCGTAGTAGGTACTTGCCTTCTCTGTTTTCCCTTCTTATGCCTGATTTTTCAATCATCAGATAACTTTATTCGAGGAATAATTTTGAAATTTTGACAGTTATTTCATGAATACAAAAACTGTCAAACGTCAGTGTTGTTCATCGAATAAAAGTTATCTGGTGATGGAAAAATCAGCCTTTAGTTATTTTTTAACATGATCTGCGGTTTAAGATCATTTACGCGGTTTTTTCTTTGGGCAGTTTCATTTATGCGGCCTACCCAAATGTCCTTTTTTTTGGTATTGTTCGTTGAGTCGTTGAGCTCGTTGCACGATTACTGACAAATCCATTCACTGACTGGACAGGTCCACTCAATCTGTGTGGTTCTTTCCTCAAAAGTCCATTTCAGACACCTATCTACATGGTCTTCACATGTTCTGACTAAGATTATGTCTGGACTTTAAAGGCTTGTACACACAGGCACGACGCGACACGCGACACAAAGGCACCGCAAGTCGCGCAACGAGCGGTGCCTATGTGTCGCGCGCGATTCGCGTCACGCGTCGCGCCTGTTTGCAGGAGCCTTTAAAGAGACTGACCGCTGAGTTTGTTTCGGCCTTCTCAGAGCAGTCAGATAGGAAAGGCCGACCTCATCTAGTTTTAAAAAATATGATATAGTAAAAGTGTTTGTGCAAACTTACAGCATTTAAAATCATTTAACAGATCGTTAACAATAAACAGATTGGAAGCAAAAAGTCGTATCTCCTGTCGAAAATGCTCAAAAACAAGCTTTATCTCTATGGAAATGACAATGTCAGAGTGCCGGCTCATTTGAATTTTGGCAAAGAGGTATATGACAACATGGTTAAAAATAAGGACAATATTGCTTTGGTGAGTACCTGATTACCTTACTGCATGACAAAAAAGAAGGTTTATGTATTTAACGTGTATCTATGTAGGTACAGACGCCAGCATATCAAGCTACTACAATCTGTCAAAATCCTCTAATAGATTTAAGGCTCCTGCAAACAGGCGCGACGCGCGACGCGAATCGCGCGCGATACAAAGGCACCGCTCGTTGCGTTTGCGTTGCCTTTGTGTCGCGCACGATTTTATCGCGTGTCGCGCCTGTTTGAAGGAGCCTTTACACTTTATTGCTACAGTATAAGGTTCAAGGTTGATTGGGAAAATTTCAGTTTCGGGTAGCTTGATGTGCTGGCGTCTGTACCTTTGTATTTATTTATTTACCAGTAGTTCCTGAGATTAGCGCATTCAACCAAACAAACAAACAAACTCTTCAGCTTTATTATATTAGTATAGATTTCAATCAACTTTGGATCATACAATAATTATTTAAACTAAATTAAAAATTAATACTTAATCACATTAAAGAATTACATTTAAATTGAAAATTATACATTAATATTGAAGAGGAATTTGAACTTATAATATACTGGGTCCCATTAGAATAGATGGACAAATTTTAACACAGCGCTCAGTACGTCTAACTAAAGATATCCAAGCAAAAAAAAACACTGATTCAAGTGATTTTATTTTGACCTAAAATAATAAATTGTCGGCACATTACTGTATTTTCGTTAGCTGAATATTTTTCTTGTAAGTATCTATGCGTTTTTCATAATATATATTTTTTACCATCGTCCTTATTTTGGGTGGTCTGAATGATTTCTAAAAGTTTGTCCATCTATTTTAATGGGACCTTATATAAACAAAATTAAAATAATAGTCAGTAAGTACGTGTAATTAAATAAATAAAATAAGTTTATTGACACAAACATTGTGTATGTGGGAAGAAACCCCATAAACTCTAAAAGCATCCTAAGGTAGGTGCCAGGTGGACAGGTATCCAACGATTAACGAGAAGCGAGAAGAGTTAGCAACACGAGTTAGGCCTTTGGTATGGGACGCAACGAGTGTGGATGTGTCTCTTGCGCCATCCCATCTTCCCGGCTCGGCGTGCTGTGTTGGCGCTGCTGCTGCGACTGCGGAAAATTTCAAGCGACGAAATAACCTTAACGGTAATTATATCTTCGAGCCGTTTGGGGTTGAAACCCTCGGGCCGTGCGGTCCGAGTGCTCATGGCTTGTTCAATGAAATCACCAAACGGCTGGTTGACACTTCGCGTGACCCAAGGGCTGGCTTTTACCTTGGCCAGGGGATAAGTAATGTAACAGGTATTGCCATATAATGTGGCAATGCCCTCAGTCACTTGGGTACATTACCAGCCGACAGCGATGCGGAGGAATATTTCGACGCCATATTTCAGTTGGTTAATGTATTGTATAATTGCATAGCACAGATGTGAGTTCTATGTATATACTATACCCTATGTACCATTTACCGGGTAATTGTGTCTTTCATTGACCTGAATGTGCCCTGGCGGCTGATTATGTCATGCTCACACAAATGTCTCGCTGACGGTGGCGTGTGTGTTGGATCATTTAGCTCCCTTCAAAATGGTTGAGCTGAATGGTGCTGATCTATGCGTCATGTTCGTGAACGGGCGCCGTCAGTTGGGGCTGGTCATCACTAAGCTGCCTCGGCTTATTTTTAATTTATTTTAATTTTGAATTGTTGTTTTCTTACCATTTGCTGTATTCTGGACGCTTTTAACGCGTAAGTCTTTTTTACATCGTTCTCACATATAATTATAAATTCACATTAATGATGTAACTAATATTTTTGTAAATCTATAATTTAAAAGAGTGTCCATGGAGTTTCTTGCCCGTTCTTCTCCATAGGTACCTACGCGCTACGCTTTGGAATGGGCAACTAGCTTCATATTTTCCTGACTGACCGACTTTTTGACAATTTAAAAGTGCCTGTAAATGGTTTAATTGAAATAAATGCTTTGAGTTTGAGTTTTAGTTAAGATATTATATTTATATTTTAAAAGTTTTTAAATTGATTTAGTATTAAACGAATATTGAACTAACATAACCGCCACTTTTTTTTTAGATAAATGCGGCTACAGGTTCTCAAATGACGTATGGTGAGGTAGCACAAATGACAGCCAATGTTGCTCTCTCGCTCACTCGTTTGGGCGTTGGAAAGGGAGAGGTAGTATCTATTTGTACGAACAAAAACATCGAGTACCTGCCAACTGTGATGGGTATTATTTGCGCAGGCGCTACTTTTTCGCCGATGGATCCAACTTATGGAAGCTGTAAGTAGTCTATCCGTTTCCGTTTTGAAGTGAAAACTCCTTAGCCCCCTCCCATGTGCAGGTGGTGACCGCTGAGGTGGTTTTAGTAAGGATCCCACACTCCCCGGTCTTGTCTTCAAAGGCCGGGCGCCTTTTGAAAGTTTACCTCCGAAAACAAACCGAAAAACAAAGGACTTACCAACGGATACGGATACTTAGTCTAAAAAAAAAATAATAAAAAAAAAATATAAAAAAAAAATTATATTCTATTCTATTCTCTCCATGTGAAATACTGATTTTTAGCTGCATCCGGTTAGACTGGAAGCCGAGCCCAACATACAGGGTCCAATTAAATGAACTAGCGAATCTCCGCAGGCGTGATGGGAATAATTTATGATATCAAAATATTATGAAACAAAAAAAAATGTTTGGAATCATTGACCTCTGGTAGTGTAGTCAGTTGTAGTAGGAGTTGAGAAAATCAGTTTTCTTTTGTTTTATAGTGTTTAGATTTAGTCACCCATGAGGTCTGCGAAGTTTACTGAAATAAAAACTGATTTTTTTAATAGTGATATTTTAAGCAAATAAACTACGGTGAAAAGAAGTCATCAAAACATTTCGTATATGGCCCTATGCCTATATGGCCACCATATGGCCTATATGGCCATTTTGTATATGGCCACCATGGCCCTAGCGCCATCTAGTGACGCGGAGACTACGCTCCCCGAGCCTGCACAGACCCACGATAGACGTCGCCACTTGTTGCGGTAATTAATTATTTTTGCAACGTCACATGCCACCACGACCGCGGAGTTTCGTTAGCTAATTTAATTTGACAATGTAGTTGGAAAAAGGAAAGAAAGAAAGAAAGAAAATTATGTTTATTTGGCAATATTACCTATGTGGTTTTCTTTTCCACAGTCTCATTACTGCATCGGCTCAACATAGCCAGACCTAAAGTAATGTTCTGTTCCTTGTTTGCCTACGAAACTCACAAGAAAACTTTTGAAGAAGTCGGGACCATCCAACACTACATTATTTACGGGAACGAGACAAAAGATGGCGCTGTCCTGTTCAAGGAGCTCCTGACAGGGACCATAAAATTGGAGGAGTTCGAGCCAGTACCTGTCAATGGTTGGGAAGACGTGGTTTTTATACTGTACTCGTCAGGGACCACGGGTCTACCGAAAGGAGTACCCTTTACCCATTTGAGTTTTTTGTCAGATTCACAGCATTTGTTGGTAACTGAGTGAGTATCCCGTCGAACGTCGTATTCCAAATGTTTCTTCCTGCCTTTGTCCCATATCAGTGTACATACACATGAGGTACACGTCGACAGTATCGACGGCTGCCGTCGACGCGTGTCGCCGGATGCAGTTGCCTCTGTCATCGAAGCGTGTCGCTCGTGTATGAGCACTTGTGGTCGGCGCAACACGTTTCCTTCTTCCATTCTTCTCTGTCAACCATCACGGTATCATTCACTCCCTTCTCTTTCCATCTTTTCCTTGGTCTTCCTCTCCCTCTACATTCCTCTTTTATAAAAATACCTAATGAAAATGTTTTTATAAAATGCTCCTCCGCCATTTTGAGAGCAGTGGTGATGAAATAATTTACACAAAGTA
Organism: Luperina testacea; assembly: GCA_927399505.1. NCBI lineage: Eukaryota > Metazoa > Arthropoda > Insecta > Lepidoptera > Noctuidae > Luperina > Luperina testacea. The sequence continues at coordinate 1,095,084 of OV656785.1, read as the reverse complement.
AAGTGCCCGCCTGGGTTCGAGCCCACGCCCTTACAACTCACCACGGCTCCCACCTGTACAATGCGTGCCATGAAAGATGAGACTTGACACACCACGTGGTTTGACTTGCGCAGTACACGATTTTAGGTTTCTTTAGCGGTATGAGGTCTGAGCGCGGGATGGGGCCGGATGTCATAGGGGCGGTGGAAAGAGCGCGGGAGGAGGGGTCATGTCTCATCTTTCGTGGCGCGCATTGTACCTGCAGTCTAAAAATAAAATTCCGTACATTTCAGATCGAAAGGCGTAGAAGTCTACATTGCTGGAGAATTTTACGCTTCGTACAGTTTTATATACGCTCTAGCCTGTCTTAGAGTGAATGCCACAATAGTGTTCAATGAAATCGGTGGCGAAAAGAACATGCTGGAGGCTGTGCAGAAATATAAGGTAACGAAAGGGATTTAATTAAAAAAACTTTTCAATCCGTTATTTTTAAATTAATAAACCACGTATCAGAACTTAGACCACATCCATACTGTTCGGCGAATTGTGCAGAAGACCGAAAAGTACAATCAGCCACTGTGTATGGCATTTATGGACTACGAGAAAGCCTTGGCCTTGGCCTTGGCCTGTGTCCCAGCAGTGGGAACATTATAGGCTGATGGTGGTGGTGGTGGAGAAAGCCTTCGACTCCATCGAAATATGGGCAGTCCTGCCAACGATGTCGAATTGACTGGCATCGAAGTGATGAGATGTTTCTATGACCCTGCCACGATTCTTGTCCAGATCCAGGACAAGAAAACCAGCCCCAGCTGCTTAGGGGTGTGAGACGGAAGTGATATCCTCGAATATCTGTTCACCAATGCGTTGGAGGAAGTTTTTAGGACGCTGGACTGGACTGGGTATCAACGTGAACGGCGAATACATCTCACAACCTTCGCTTTGTCGATGACATCGTCATAATGTCAGAAACGCGGAACGGTTACACCAGATGCTGCACAGCCTGAATGGAGTCTCTCGGCGGGTTGACTTTGGCATGAATTTGGACAATACGAAAGTCATGTACAATTCACATGTCTTGCAGAGTCCAATCCACATCGAAGGGTCGCTTCTCGAAGTTGTGAAGAATATTCTACCTAGGGCAAGTCATCTATACTGTATACTGACATACTTACACATGAGGCTGAGATGAGAATGCTAAGAGAAATTTGCCGTTTTACGCAAAATCGAATCATGTCCGTTTGCACTAGCGTCTAGCACTAATATATAATAATATGACACCTTTAAGTATTGCGTAAACATTAACCAGTTCATCATCTTCATCAGCATAGAGCAGTCCTCTGCTGGACAATGGGCCTCTTAAATTGCACGCCATTCCCCCGATTCTCTGCAGCTCTCATCTAGCAGCTCGGAAAACTCGCGCTAAGGGCGCCCTACCTTTCGTTTGTCGATTCGCGGTCTATTACTCATGAACATGTCTACCCAACGGTTGTCGGTCCTACGGCGAATATGGCCGGCACATTGCCACTTCAACTTGCTTATTCCGTGAGCTATGACAGATGCCGTTCTATAGCGCCCATGAATGACCTTGAATTTATGAAGCAGTTACTTAGTTCAAAATAAAATCTCAGCAACCACTTGACCGTAATAAAAGGTACGCAGACTACATTGACAGATTCGTTTTAAAATGTTACAGTTGCGAGTTCTACAATTATTGCCTACGGCCGCCATTGAGCTGGCCACGTCCGACATCTTGGATAACTATGACGTCAGCTCCGTTGAGTTTATCGTCGCAGCTGGAACACACATCAGTGACAAGGCTGTTAGGGGTATCAAACAGAGGTATACAATACATTTTTCAGCTAAAGCTTTAGTTTCCTAAGAAAGCAGTGAACAGTAAAGTCTGTCAAATACAGAGCGTTTTTAGGGGTCCGTATCTCAAAAGGAAAAACAAAACCCTTTAAGATCACTTCGTGGTCCGTCTGTCTGACTGTATCAGTCCAGCGTACTTGTTAGTATAACATAGGTCAGTGAGGTATAGCAATAATTATTATGGGAGAGAGAGCAGAGTATAGACAAATTACAGCTTAAAGTTAAATTAATCAAATATATACATATTATTATATAATAGAGTGCACCTATGCAGCAGCCTACAGCTGCATACCAGTATGAAACCATGGAACGACATTATTTATGAAAGTTATTTATTTAAAACGGTATGTAGGAGTGGCTTGTGGGTAAAATAACAGCTGTACAGGTCGATCGATCAGGTTAAGCTACGCTTACCGCGGTTGGTCCGTGGCTGGGTGACCATTTTCACATTCTAAGATCCCTCCGTGCCTCGGAAAACACGTTAAGCCGTTGGTCCCGGTTGTCATTTGTGGATCTTTGACAGTCATACCTGAACTCCATGATTTAATCTTTTCTCTTTTATGTGTATGTGTACAATCTGTTTTTAATTTTTGTATACAACCATTGTTTTATACCGTTTTAAATCATCATCTGCCTAGCCTTTTCCCAAATAACTATGTTGGGGTTGGCTTCCAGTCTAACCGGATGCAGCTGAATACCAGTATTTTACATGAAGCGATTGCCTGTCTGACCTCCACAACCCAGTAACTGGATAACACGTGATCAACCCTTATTTATTTAATCATTCTCCTCTTCCAGGTTCTCAAATCCGATAAGACACCTTCGACAATACGGGATGACTGAAGCTGGTATGATCTGTCATGAGCAGTTTGCTACCGAGGGCTCCAGACCGGAAAGTGCCGGCAGGCCTGCAAACGGGGTCATAATTAAAGTAAGTGGTTTTATCCTTCTTGGAATATTATTGGAACGAAGTTCTTTCAAGTCAAATTGTAGCGGTATCTAAAACGCCACATGCGAACTACGCGTTATACTGACGTCACGCAAAATCCTGCACCTCGCAAGCAGAGTTTACCGCGCACCTAGCATATATACAACGGCCCGACATAAATCTTTGGGCCGCCAGACACGACACCCGTCTGGTCGGAGGATCCTTCCTTTTCTATAGAGAATGAGTGAATTTTACACCCTGTTCCTTGTTCCTACCTTTATAAAATCAAATCAAAAGACATTTATTAAAATTAGGCTGAGAATCAGCCCTTTTCGAACGTCAAAGTACTGAAGACAGTCCCCCGGCACGGCCGCCCTTCACCACTTCCTAGTGCTTTCGCTGGGCAGAAGAAGTGGCGAACTACTTCGTGTGCCAAAAATCGCACCAGCTTACGTACAAACTTTCGCGTTCAGTCCTGTGTACTGCTGGCTGGGTGAGCGTGAGCGCTGGCGCTAGGCCCCGGGGGTGAGGCGAGACGGGTGCCGCACGCGGCGGCGTTTTTGAATCGATTTGATTTTACCATCACTAAATAGTGCTTGTGAGTTTGTGACGTCGTAATAGGTGGTAGTCAAAAAATGGCACGCTTGGTTTTCATACAGACTACATACATGACTATATCTGTGGGCGCAAAAAACTCCCCAGCAGTACTTTGACGCGGCTTGCGGTAGGAGCAAACTGGTAAAAATCGTCACATAACAAAAGAAGCAATAAGCGCCCTTCATGCGACTTTCTCTATCTCTCTCTGTCTAGGAGCGAGAGACATAGTTTAGTCAATAGTGAGGTCAAAACGAAAATCCAAGATGGCGACATCTTTATGACAACTTCTAAAAACTTTTACTAGATGGCTCTTTCTATTATATATACGAGTGTGTGTGCGTGCGAATATTGTCTTTTGACGTGACAACGTCTAATAAATCGATGAAGCTGGCTGCACTCACGAAAAAACATGACTCATGTAGCGTTACCTCGCGGCCTTGCTATGCTGTAGCGTTGTACGCCATGGCGGCTTGAAGTGCAAGCGAGAGCGCGGAACGAGCGATGAGTAGGAGAGAGACAGATGATGTCGAACGCTGCCGAATCGGCCTCCGCGTTCGGCAATTTCATTAATGTTTTGTTATGACGTTGTCACGTTAAACTGTCGTCCGTAAACCGACTTTATTTTCTTCTGTTTTGGTCTTCATTGGTCCAGCGGTCGCTAACGCAACTGCCGAGCATGAGATCCTGGGATCATTCCCAGGATCGAGTTAAATGACGTATGATTGGAGGGGCCTATGCCCAGCGATGGACAGCTGTAAGCTGTTGATGATGATTTTTAATGTTTTTTGTTATTACTCAGGTGGTGGACTTGGAGACCAGGGAACCTCTGGGTCCTTACCAGCGAGGGGAGATCTGTGTCAAGGGATATTGTGTCATTAAAGGTATGTAATCTTAAGTTTAAGAAGTATTTTGCCATAATTTTTAAGTTCTAGTTCTAGTTCAGTTTTGTATGTGTGATCACTTATTTCTGATATTGCTGGTAAATGGTAAACCTATAATTGGCGACTGTATAAGACCGAAACTATTGTGATTTATAGTACTTAAGATATATTATACCATAGAAGCTGTTGGAGGGGTCTTGTCGCTAAGTAATAACAGCCGCACGGGTCGATTGATCAGGTTAAGCTACGCTTGCCGCGGTTAGTCCGTGGATGGGTGACCATCTTTACATACCAAGACCTCTCCGTGCCTCGGAAAGCACGTTAAGCCGTTGGTCCCGGCTGTCATCGTGGATCTTTGACAGTCGTTACGGGTCGTCAGAAACCAAAAGGCTGACAACCAGTCTTACCAAGGGGTATCGAATTACTCAGTAACTGGGCTGTCGAGATCAGATAGGCAGTCGCTTCATGTAAAATACTGGTATAATATAAATAAAAAAATAAAAATAAGTAATAAATAAAGAAAAAAAAAAGTACTTAATAGTAAAGTAATAGCATGTACCTACATATACCTACTATATGGCATTTTTGCTGAACTGGGCCTTTTTGGCGCAGCCGTGAGGCACACTTTCCTGCTAATTTCTTACATCGGACTTTGCACTTTTTATTTTTATCTTAGTTTTTATCTGATTTATTTATTTATTTATTAATCACAAAATCCACAGCTCTTTGAAATGACGACACATGTACAGTGCGTGCCACGTAAGAAGAGACTTGACCCCGCCACCCCGCCTCTTTCCGCCGCCCCGATGACGCCCGGTCCCCGTCCCGCACCGGGCGTCATCGGGGCGGCGGAAAGAGGCGGGGGTGGCGGGGTCAAGTCTCTTCTTACGTGGCACGCACTGTACGACTATTATCTAACTATCTGGTGTATTGTGTGTCTCTTAGTCTGTGCTAAATAAATGTATTTTCTTTCTTTCTTTCTTTATATTAGAACAGTTGTGTCCCGTCCCAGTGGTGACGGTCCAGACTTACTTATTGTAGGTAGTGAGTTTGAACTATGGAGCCACTGCTCTCACCGCTGCTCTTAAAATGGTGAAGGAAAACAGCGTGAGGAAACCGGCATGTCCTAGAACCAAAAATTCGAAGACATGTGACATCTACCAACCCGCATCGGGCCCGCGTGGTGGATTACGGCCCACTCCCTCTCGAAGAGAGGAGTCCTGTGTCCCAGCAGTGGGCATATTATAGGCTATGCATATTAGCCACGTCTACCAAGGAGTTCGAGCCGTCGGCTAGTGCATCCTTAGATAAGTTTGAGTTTTATTTTTCCAGCTTATTCGAACAATGCTGTACCTAATTTTAAGGACGAGGAAGGGTTTCTGAAGACAGGAGACGTTGGCTACTACGATGGCGATGGGTACATCTACATCGTTAACAGAATCAAAGAATTGATCAAGTTCAATGGCATCTCTGTAAGTATAACGTCTATTCAATCTGCTTTATAAGACTGGTTGTCAGACTTTCGGGCTTCTGACGACCCGTAACGATTCACAAAGATCCAAGAATGACAGCCGGGACCAACTCCGAGACACGGTGGCAGTGGCGGACTAAGCCCGTCAGAGGCCCGGGGCGGCAAAGCTGAGTGAGGCCCCCCAGCTTTAAAAAAAATGTAGTTTTACAAGCTTTTTATTCAGTTCACATTTGTATGTATAAATAAGTGTTTATGTTTAATTCGTTAATTTCGTCGGCAACGCCACTTTTCTTCTCTTTAGAATTCGAAAAGTAATTGAATAAAGATTCAGCAAGCGATTTTGCCTCTTCAGTCTTCGTTTTTTTAGGTTCCTTTTCTGAAAACCAGATGGTTGAATCCTTTTCAATAAAAATAATGAGATAAAATAAGAAACTTTTATAAAAGATAGCTAAACTAAGCCTCATTATTGATTTGGCGATATACTAAAAATGTGCTTAGGCACACTTTTAAAGTCTTGTTTAGGATTTTATCAGGGGAACGCGGAGGCATTTGGGGGCCCCCAAGACCGGAGGCCCTGGGCGGGCCGCCCCTTCCGCCCCCCTGTTAGTCCGCCACTGCACGGTGGGCTCTCGATATGATGACCATCAACGGACAAATCGCGGCAAGTGTCGCTTAATCTGATCGATCGACTCATGCGGCTGTTATTACAAGCCAGGGGCCAAGGTTTCACACGACCTGTCGAATAGTTGTGTATAGCTATACTCAGTGCAGTTGCGGGTGGTGGCCACTGGCCAGGTGGTAACGGCCACGACTTACGAGCTGTAGGTTGTAAGTTCGATCCCAGACCGGCGCTTTACTTTGTTTTAAATTATTTCATCACCACTGCTCTCAAAACGGTGAAGGTACACATCGTGAGGAAACCGGCATGTCCTAGAACCAAACATTCGAAGACATGGTGACATCTACCAAGCCGCACAAAGCCCGCGTGGTGGATTACGGCCCATTCCCTCTGACAGAGAGGAGGCCTGTGTCCCAGGCGTCCCTCCCAGCATTGGTAAAATTACTGGCTGATTATGCTTTATATACTATATATATTATGCTATACGCTCTCGGGGGTAGGACAAATAAGATAATCTAAATTGTGTCATTTTCGACATTGCAGCTTGTCGAATGTTTGTGTATAGTTATGCAGGCGGGTGATAACGATACAACAATAGTCACGCTATACCCACAGTCAAGTTAACTTTTTCTTTTCCAGGTTGCTCCAGCGGTATTCGAAGCGCTGCTTCTCCATCACCCTTCGGTTCACGAGGCAGTGGTAGTGGGTAAGCCTCACCCGAAGCATGGCGAAGTTCCTGTGGCTTTCATCGTGCTGCAGCCAGGGTGCAGTGCTACTGGAGAGGAACTGGTCCAGCATGTGGATAGTCAGGTTAATACAGAACAAAAAAAACCGGTCAAAAGCAAGTCGGACTCCCGCATCGAGGGTTCCGTACCATTATGTTTTTAAATTTTCATTGGCGAGGCCTATATTCGTCAGAGACTTTTAACACTGCACTGCGGTGTAGAATATTGCAGTTTTATGTCAGCGCCATCTCTTGGCCGATAGTAGAACTAATGTAACTTTAGTTGATGATTTCTGAAAAAATGTGCTATTTAGAGACTTCGTTTTATTTTTCCTGTAATCTTTACATAAACTTCTATTAGAATAATTTCAGCTTTATCTCTTTGCAAACTTAGGAAATAAGGGGGGAACGGTATATTTTTTACATTTTTTCCTTCACCGTTTATAATTAGTGAGATTACGATACTTGTGACTTAAGTAGTAGTCCATTTTAATAGACTACTTCCCCCTTAATACAAACAGGGCCGGATTAACCATCTCGGGGCCCCTAGGCACAGCTCGTTTCGGGCCTGCCCCTTTTTCATACCACAACAACGCAAATTGGTTTTTTTTTTGCTTTTGCGTATAATGTGAAAAAAAGTTTCACTTTTACCATGGTTTCATAAAACCACACAATCCCCTTTTTCTTTTTCATTTTTTAATCGGGAGTGCTGGGCCCCTGGTCATAGTGGGCCCCTAGGCACTGGCCTAAAGTGCCTTATGGATAATACGACACTGAATACAAAACAAGGATTTCTTTAGATCAAGTTTAAACCGGCTCGATGGTTTAAACTTGATCTAAAGAAATCCTTGTTAAGTATTATAGTTATTGAAATAAGAACCTAATTGTTATAGGAATGCAGTTTTTTTATAAAAAATTGGTTGTCTGTAAAGTCGGTTTACGGACGATAGTTTAACGTGACAACGTCATAACAAAACATTAATGAAATTGCCGAACGCGGAGGCCGGTTCGGCAGCGTTCGACATCATCTGTCTCTCATCGCTCGTTCCGCGCTCTCGCTTGCACTTCAAGCCGCCATGGAACGCTACAGAGCAAGGCCGCGAGGTAACGCTACATGAGTCATGTTTTTTCGTGTGTGCAGCCAGCTTCATCGATTTATTAGACGTTGTCACGTCAAAAATTATAGCTTAGGTCGGTGCTAAGTTGTCATTTTAGTATTCAGAACTTTGCCAGAATCGAAATAAAGTTCGAACAAATACAAATACTGGCTCAAAGGTTTAGACTAGAACTAAAGTTAGATTTCGTTTTGTAATAAAGCGGTATAACTGACACGTATCGTATAGGTACTGTTTTATAGCTCGTGCAATACATAAGTCACAGAAAAGTGTGACTTAATTACGGATTTAAGTCACACAGTGCTATTAATATTATTATTTAAGTAGGTAGTACATTTGATTTCATTTCAAAATTAATAAAAATTGTTCTCTTTCAGGTAACCTTCAAAATGCGTTTGGCAGGCGGGGTACGTTTCATCGACCGACTACCACGGACCCTTACTCAGAAACTAGATCGGCAAAACTTGGTGCAAAGACTGCTTGATGAAGATGCCCACGTCAACTAATAAGAATGTATAAAGATTTGTCATTTGCCTAGCTTGTTCCCAACTATGTTGGGATCGGCTTCCAGTCTAACCGGATGCAGATGAATACTAGTATTTTACATGGAGCGACTGCCTATCTGACCTAAACAACTCGGTAACTGGATACACTATTAGTAAGGCTGGTCTTAGTACTCGACGGATGACACCCAAAATAAATTATCATCAAATTATGTTTTGTTTCTGATTTCCATCACCTAATTTAATTTGACTCTGTATTTTCTCGTGGCTGTCAATGGTAATACATATAACATTGAAAACACTGTAGCCCTAACGACTGTCAAAGATCTACGAATGACAGCCGGGACAAACGGTTTAGCGTGTAGGTACAGCGCCACAAGGCTGTTGTATTGTAGTGCGTGGCCATAATTGGAACTAACTGCGCCATCTTGTTTTGTCAATACAATTTCTGTGACACAATTTCACAAAGGCGCTCGAATAACGTTGACATTGGGGCGCTGTTAGTAAAAAATTGTACCTTTAACTGAAAAATAGTTCCTTAATTAAAAATCTCATCTCAGCGATAATCAACGTCAAAAACTTGTCAAAAATGTAGGCAAATTAGAGGTATTTTTGACAGATTGAGACAGATCAGGCTTCTTCTGGGTAAGCTCACTCCATCGTAGACTTTGTCTGTGTCATCTCTGACCTAGATTAGAGTCAAGAGCAAACCCATTTCAAATATGATATTCTCTTAGCATGTATATTTCCTTTTTTTGTTTGTTTTTTTTTCTTTTTTAAGTACCTACCTATATTCCTGTTTGTATCAATCACGTTTTAAATTAAATTGTTTTATTTTGCTTTTCGTACGCTATACCAGTAAAGCGTTTTAAAAATATAAATAATTTGTCATAATACTTTTTGATGAATAATATTATTGTTTGCTGCACCGTGTGACGTCATCACGTCGGCGCCGGCTGTCGCTGAAAACCAGCGCTGGAGCTCTGTCTTGCATAGGGTCGCAGCATAATGCTGAGCGATAGCCGTTTTGCGTGGATGTGACGCATGTCAACCTTTTCTTATTGTATTTTTTGTTTTGTCCTTTTTTACGTCATGTTTACCGCAAATAAAAGTATTTTCTTTCTTTCTTTCAAATAAAAAAAAAGATCAGACTGTGAACGTTCTATTGCCCCTCTGCTATAACACCCACTTATTTAAAAGAATGTCAAAAAGTTGGCTTCTCTCCCTGTCATACAACGACACTGAGGAAATAGTGAGTTAACACCATAATCTACAAGCAAGTCAGACACACCTTCACAAAAACCCACACCTACAACTCACACTTACATACATACATACTCGCACTCACCCTCACTCACGCATACACGAACACACACACACACCCCCCCACACACACTCACAGTTGAGTTGAGTTTGAGTTGAGTTTGTGTTGAGTTTGAGTTGAGTTGAGTTTGTGTTGGGTTTGTGTTGAGTTTGACTTGAGTTTCAGTTTTTTCGGATTTCTGACTTTTGAACAGCTTTTATAACATTGATTGGTGTTCGATACGGTACGGAAATGTATCGAGGTTGTAAATAGCTATGCTGGACTGGTCACTCAAAATAAAACAAGTAGGTTTAATCCTAACCTAATTATAATCTAAACCTTATCATAAGTTCTGTCATTCCAAGTATGTCATAAAACCTTATCAATAACAAGAGTATAAACTTAATTAGCCTTAAGTCTAAACATTTTTATAAAAATATTATTTTAGACTTCATTCAAGAAGTTGGATGAGGGATTAAAAATGAAGAAGAAGGAAACTCCTGGTTGGACCAGATCTCTGGACCAGATTCTTTCAGAGATAATCCCTCTGGTCAGAGCCTCGTTGGTGGTTCAGCAGGGTGTACCGCGGGCAGGTGAGGTTGACTTTAGCTCTGGAGGTGTTGGTAGAGCCACTTACACCCCTCGGTGATATGGCTCTTCAAACAGGAACCTGAAAGCAAAAAAAATCTAGTTAAATATTTGAATATAATCATTTTTATCACATCCATTCAAAAAGAATTCAAACAAACAGGGACAAAATAGCTCTTTAATCCCTAGGGATTAAAAGTGATTTGGAATGTGGATATTGTTAGTAAAAGTTCCAATCACCAAAGAGATCAATCACGAACATTGTATGAACAAGTAACAGGCTGTACGATAAAGTAAAACTCGCGCGAGCCAATAAAAAAAGAAGTTTGGGAAAAATAAAAAACGCGCGAAAAGCATTCTGCCTTCGTTCGTAATTGCTTACTCAAAATTGTATCTAGTTTGAAAGCGATAGTGTTGCTCCTGAGGTGGTCACTACTTTTTATCACCCTCTATGAAAAAATAAAAAGAAGGCGATAGTGTTGCTCCCGAGGTGGACACTCGGGAGCAACACTATCGCCTTCAAAACAGTTGTTTGCTCCCTTGGCAAACAATCTACTATTTCATACGGACACCTTGTGCGGTCTCTTTTGTCCGCTTCAGAACTATCTATTACGTCTAACTGTTTATGATTTTGACATACCTAATCCTTATTAATGATGTTCTTCAGAAACGCGCCTAAAGAAGTTTTTACTTCAAAAATCATCATATTAATTTATTTTTGTTTTATGTATCCTGTTTAGATATCGCCATCCATATAGATACCAATCACGTCTGCGGAGTTTCGCTAGCTAAACCCGAAGTGACCGACGAGACCGAAGAGACCGAAGTGTTATTGGGTTTTCCATTAGGAATTTCTCAGCTTAGAAGTGATACTCAAATACATATAGTAAAAGTGCGCAGTGCTGCACCCCCCCCCCCTATTTCAAGTTAAACAAATATCAACTTTATTTCAATGACAATTAAGTTGATTTCAGAGTGACTAGCACCATTGAAAAAGTTATAAAAATGCTTGAAATTGTAACATAAACTGAACTTTATTGTGTAGGAATTAAAGTTATTTTTCCATTATTTCATATTTGTTTACATTTTTGGCAAATATTTCGCGAACGCAGATTACCTTCATTGTTAACTCAACCATACACGGTGCAGTAGGGCTGGTAACCCCGATGCGCTGATGGCTGCTCGAAGGTCCAACTCCTCACTCATGGCAGATGATGAGTGATGCATTGAAGACAAAGCCTTCTTCAGAGACCCGTGGATGACGCTTCTTCACAGCAAGGGACCTAAAAAATTATAAGAAATATATTTTAGATTTTTTTTTATTAACTTTTTTTTTAAATATTTTTTATTGTAGGTACTTAGCGGCAAGAGAAATACAGTACCCGGCGATAAATATTGCTTATCGACCTTCGGAAAGAGACAATCGGCTAATTTCGGCTTTGTAGAGCGTTATCTCTGTAGCACGAAATACAAACAGTCCGGTATCTATTAGGAGCTGTTAAAACAATTATGATTTGCTTCTTTTGATAATTATTTTTATTCTTTGTATAAAATACAAAAAAAGATAAAGTTCGATGTGCAATATTTATCGCCGGGTATTGTATTTCTCTTGCCGCTAAGTATAATAAAAAATATTAAAAAAAAAGTTACTATTTATAATCTAATAACTCTGTGAAAATGTCAACTGTCTACCTATTACAGTTCATGAGATATAGCCCGTTGACAGACAGAAGGACGGACGGACAGCGGAGGCTTAGGCATAGGGTTCCGTTGGCACCTTTTGGATACGAAACCCTAAACAACAAGAACTGTTCCAAATGCCGAGTTTAAAAGCCACACCATTTTCTTCAAGTTCTATTAAAGACAAAGGTAGACATATTTAAGTTATAATAATAAAGAAAAACTAAAACACTTACCGTAATCTCCAAGACTGCTGTACACGGAATTGTAGGACCTAGCTTTAGGGCTTCGAGCCGCATCATCTGGATCCGGCTCGAAGGACCCACTCGTCATGCACGGCAGACGGCGCACGGTGCACTGGATGGACAAAGGAACTAGAAGGTTCGCAATGCAGTCGACAAAAGGTCAGCTGCACTGCGCAGGTCGCGATCGATATCCGCAATGCAGGCTTGGAAAATGGTGGTTACGTAAGGAAAATTTTGCAACCAAAAAAATCTATAGCGTTACAGACTGCAAATGTCCGGTAATTAGCAGTCAGTGCAGCATATTGTCTTGTTACAAGCTCCTCATTCCAACATATCCATACTATGATAATTGACTACACAGCTTTTCTGTCACAGGCTCCACTTTTAAACTCTCATTATCACCAAAAGAAAATAGCGTTACAGCCATGACATGAGGCTATATTACTGCACCTACAGTACCCGGCGGTAAATATTGCACATCGACCTATTCGATCCTATCGATTTTATACAAAGAATAACAATAATTATCAAAAGAAGCAAATCATAATTGTTTTAACAGCTCCTAACTAATAGATACCGGACTGTTTGTATTTCGTGCGACAGAGATAACGCTCTACGAAGCCGAAATTAGCCGATTGTCTCTTTCCGAAGGTCGATGTGCAATATTTATCGCCGGGTACTGTACAAGGCACTGTATATTCTAGCAGTAATATTATTTTGCACTGCCACAAAGCCTGCGGCTGTAAATTGCAAGGTTATGTTCAATACTCAGACCACTGAGCTCCTAAAATCCCTTCTCCCCTGGTACCCTCAGACCCCCACTTTCTAATCTCATCTCCCCTGGTACCCTCTGTATCCTGTTGGATACCTACTACAGCATGATAAGCTCATTTAACTTCTTCTTCTGTAGTCTCATTTCAAAGAATAACGGTGGAGTTTCTTGCCCATTCTTCTCCATACGAAAACTACCTTTTGGAAGGGGCGACTAGAATCAATTCAATTTTACTGTAAGTTTTGACGTTCAAAAGTGCCTTTCATGTGCCTATCCATACTAATATTATAAATTCGGAAGTAACTCTGCCTGTCTGTCTGTATGTAAACATACATAAATTTTATCGAAATCCATTCAGTGGTTTAGGCGTGAAAAGGTAACAACCTTTTCACGCCTAAACCACTGAATGGATTTCGATAAAATTTGGCAGAGAGATAGATTGCATCCCGTGAAAGGATATAGGATAGTTTTTATCGACATACCTCGCGGGTGAAGCCGCGGGCGGAAGATAGTTTGAAATAAATGCTTTGACTTTATCCATCCAGTGTAAAAGGACATGGAATGCTTTAGCTGGGGTGACTTTTACTTACAGCTACAGCTGTGTTTGGTGTGATTTGGGGTTATTTCAAATGAAAACACTACATCTTTATAACATTTTATAATAGATAAGAGACTTAACTTCTAACTGTAAGGAAAAACACCAAATTTCCTCGCTTAGAATTAACTTAGATTACTTTAATCTCTATTATGATATAACCTTACACTGTTATGTTTGAAAGTTTCACAAGGCTAAACAGAAAAAGTGGTACAGGCGCGGACCCAAGGTTTGAAGGGAGAAGTTCAAAGGAACAGCGATCAGATCATGATCAGTTGATCTCTCTGCCCCTCTCCTGTTGAATCCGTCCCTGCTGTAAATTTTCCTTGATGTCCCCAGCTTGATGAAGAAGCTTATCTTAGCTTCGTTCTCCTCTGTTCTCTGCTCAACATCTGCCATCTCGCTTCTTCAACGTCTTCTGGGGAGATCAGGGACACGCCAGAGCCTCGTTGGTGATCCAGCAGGGTGTACCGCGGGCAGGTGAGGTTGATTTTGGCTCTGAAGGTAATGGTAGGGCCACTTACACCCCATCAGCCGACGATAATGCTGAGACAGTGTGACTGCAGTGTTTGGGACGTGGTTTGACTTCTGCCGCTTTCTGAGACGAGTGATAGACGCCGCTCATTGACAGATCTGTAAAAGCAAATGAACGTTACGTTAGAAAGTTGATTTATATAAGTTGATTTATATAATGCTGAAGATTGTAAGACTATCTTTGCATTGTATAAACTCAATTTCCTTTGTATTGTATAATTGCATAGCACAGATGTGAGTTCTATGTATATACTATACACTATGTACCATTTACCGGGTAATGTGTCTTTCATTGACTTGAATGTGCCCTGGCGGCTGATAGTATGTCATGCTCACACAAATGTCTCGCTGACGGTGGCGTGTGTGTTGGATCATTTAGCTCCCTTCAAAATGGTTGAGCTGAATGGTGCCGATCTATGCGTCATGTTCGTGAACGGGCGCCGTCAGTTGGGGCTGGTCATATCACTTAGCTGCCTCGGCATATTTTTAATTATTTTAATATTGAATTGTTGTTTTCTTGCCATTTGTTGTACTCTGGACACTTTTAACGCGTACATCTTTTGTACATCGTTCTCACATATAATTATAAATTCACATTATTGATGTAACTAATATATTTGTACAACTATAATTTAAAAGAGTGTCCATGGAGTTTCTTGCCCGTTCTTCTCCATAGGTACCTACGCTTTGGAATGGGCAACTAGCTTCATATTTTCTGACTGACCGACTTTTTGACAATTCAAAAGTGCCTGTAAATGGTTTAATTGAAATAAATGTTTTGAGTTTGAGTTTGAGTTTGAATCAATATCTTCTTATATGTTGAAATATGTAAGATTAGGTAAATAATCAGTAAAGAAGAGATTCGCAGGAGAACCAAGGTTACCGACATAGCCCGAAAGAATTGCCAGACTTAAGTGGCAGTGGACGGCATATTGCTCGCAGAACAGATGGATGCTGCGGCCGATAGGTTCTGGAGTGGCGACTGATTACCGGAAGACATAGCCTTCTTTATATATTGTGTGTACATAAATAGTTAAATAAATAAATAAGACAGATTATGCGGAAATTACGTTGCGTTATAGAGTACAGCCGAACTTCGGTCGGGCGTAAGTTCAGCGGCAATTCGGCGGCAATGTATTCTGTACAGCACACATTATAAGCGACCGAAGTTCGGTTCGATTGCCGAAGAAGATCCGAGGCGGGGAGCAGCGGGAGGCAGGCTTGCCCGCGCCCCGTGTGTGCGCAACTGAATTTCTGCCGCGTAAGTTCAGCACTTATGGTGTGTCATATCAGCCGAATACGTCGGAACGTAAAGTCAGCCGCGGAACTTCAGTCGCGTACCTTCGGCATAGTGTGTTTGGACACTAAGAATTATTAAATAACAATATACTGACCGAATTCTTTTATTCATGCTACCGCAGAACCGCAGACACAAGATCCAAGATGGCGGCTTGAAAACCGACGCGTCATCGTCTCTCCGAATGAGGGTTTTCGTGAAAATTTACGACACCAGTTGGTACCACTGTGGCAAGAGGTCTTCCAATATAAAATATATAATGACGTTCATCATTCGATTCATT
Organism: Luperina testacea; assembly: GCA_927399505.1. Lineage (NCBI taxonomy): Eukaryota > Metazoa > Arthropoda > Insecta > Lepidoptera > Noctuidae > Luperina > Luperina testacea. The sequence continues at coordinate 1,079,101 of OV656785.1, read as the reverse complement.
CATTCGTTCATCATTCAGTCATAAATAAGAAAATATAGGCTCTTTGACAGATGCCTGGACCTGACGTGTCAGTGCTGCCACCTAGCGAACGTCATTTCAGAAAACCCTCATTGAAGCGAGATAGGTGTTGGTAGAGGCGATGGACACCACTTCGGAGACGAGGAAAATGATGCTGCTTATCCATCAGAAACCTGAAAACATGAAATAAAAATATTTTAGAAAAAGTTAAGTACAGACGCCAGCACATCAAGTTACTACAATCTGTATTTATTTAATACATTTTCAACTTTATCGCTAAAGTATAAGGTTCAAAGTTGATTGGCAAAATTTGACATTTTCGGGTAGCTTGATGTGCTGGCGTCTGTACATCACACTAATATTATAAAGGCGAAACTTTTTAAGTGTGTTTGTATGCTTGTTACTTCTTCACGTACAAACTACTGAACAGTTTTGGATGGAATTTGGCACACAGATAGTTTATAACCAGGATTAACACATAGGATACTTTTTATCCCGATATTTTTACTGGATCAAAACTTATGCGTGTGAAAAGCCAGATGATTCCTGAAAGTAGTAGTAGTACAGATATTCTATTTCACGAAGTCCGTTCGGCTTTGATTGTAGTAGTGACGTATCCCGACAAGCGCGCTCCCACAGCGGCTGCCCCTTGCTGCCGTCGCATGAGGCTATTTCCGCGAATGTGTACCGTTTGACTTCACCCATTGTTGAGTCTGTGTTGATCACAATGTGCATGTGCACGCAGGGCCGTCTTAACCATATTGGGCGCCGGGGGGGGTGCGAAAATCAGCCTGCGCCCCAATTTTTGTGTTTTATTTTTTTATTTAATACTTACTCTACAATAAAATTACCTCATTTTATTGTAGAGTAAGTATTAATTATTTTAAAACATCAAATTTAATTTTTCTGGCTTTAAAATCGGCAATATTTTTTGAGATATTGTCTGTTTTGTAATCAAGTTTCAATTCGATAGGTATGCTATAGCCAAATTAGTCTAGTAGTTTTTTATTCATTTCAATTTCGAGAAGGTTTACGCATGGTATGTGTAGGTATAAGGATTGGCTTGCACCCCCTAAGACCCTGGCGCCCGGGTGCCACGCACCCCTTGCACCCCCGGGTAAAGACGGCCCTGTGTGCACGCTTGACAACATTCATAGCCAAACGGACTTCGTGACATAGAACATCTGTAGTTGAATTAGGTATAGGAGATTAGGTATTACGTAAGCATAGCAATCACAGCATAATCAGCCTATAATGGTCCCACTGCTGGTACACAAGCCTCCTCTCTGTGGGAGGGAGTGGGCCGTAATCCACCACGCGGGCCCAGTGCGGGCTGTAGGTGTAGCTATGTCAAATATCTTCGATTTTTTGGTTCTAGGACATGCCGGTTTCCTCACGATGTATTCTTTCACCGTTTTAAGAGCAGTGGTGTCATAATTATTTACACAAAGTAAAGCGTCTACCTGGGTTCGAACCAACACTTCGGACAACTTCGGAATCCAGAGTTCGGACTTACAACTCGAATAAAGGATTTTAGAGCCATTATGAGACATGGTGGCCCTTAAATCCTTTGTTCAGGTATCGAGACTGTCTTAGTCTCGACTAGCTTATGCCCGCGACTTCGTCCGCGTGAAATTTCTTGTTACTCCGACCCACCCCGTCGCATCGCATCGCCTGCCCGCGCTATCACTTCGTTTTTGCTTAGCGTTCTTTCTGACTTTTTTCTTTTTGCTCGGCTTCTGAAGGTCATAGCGTGATGTTAAGCCTATAGCCTTCCTCAAGAATTAGGCTATCAAATGCAAAAAGAATTTTTCAAATCCAAGTGGTAGTTCCAGAGATTAGTGCGTTCAACCAAACAAACAAACACAAACTCAGCTTTATAATACTAAATGAACTGAACAAAGGATATTATTCACAAAGTAAAAAATAAACTGAAACACGTACCTTCATCCTTAACAGCGTTTTGAGGGACGGCAGGGCTGCGAGAGAGACAAGCTGGTCCTCCAAGACCTACCAGGGTAGCAGACACTCAAAGAACCAAACTCGTCTGGCTCTGTAGACGGCGGGCGGCGCACTAGTTGGGCGGATAAAGGAGTCTAGTCTAGAAAATGGCTAGCCACACTGCGCAAGTCTGGATTTGCGGTCAATACTTCAATGTGGGTTGTTGTTCGGGGCTAACTCGTTTATAATTTGTCTCATTGTGAACGAATGTTGGTAGATAGACGGTTTATTATTATTAAATTACTAGCTGTACCCCGCGGTTTCACCCGTGGGAATTTTGTGGTAAAAAGTAGCCTATATGTTAATCCAGGGTGTCAGCTACCTCCGTACAAAATTTTATCAAAATTGGTCCAGCCGTTCGAGCGTGAAGAGGCAACAAACATACACACACTAACTTTCGCCTTTGTAATATTATTATAGTGTGATTAGAATTCGGAAAACCACGCTGCGTTCCAAAACGGGCATACTTACATACTCGGAAAGAAGACTGACAGGCTCAAATTTGTTTACATTTCTGGGAAATAAATAGCGAATGCAGATCACATTGTATAAAATTAAACCAGTGACTAGCACTATTGAAAGAGTTATAAAAATGTTTAAAGTTTTTTTTTTTTTTTTTTTAAATGTAAAGTAACGTAAAGTTGTAGTGTAAACTGAACTTTACTGTGTAGGGTTTAATAGCTATTTATTCACCAAGGGGAGTAATCTGTACTTACCCTCGAGTGATATATACTGCTTTACACTACACTTGTTGTACTACATTAATAAATTGCTATCATTGTCACTGGAATCACTCATTTTAACTTGTGATTTACACCGCCAAACCTTAAACTTTACCAAGAAAATTGTTTCTACAAAATACGTCAACACTCAAAAGCACTCAAAACACTCAAAAACACTCAAAACACTCAAAAACACTTAATAACACTCAAAAACACTTAAAACACTCAAGAACACTCAAAAACACGCAAAAACACTCAATAACACGCAAAAACACTCAATGACACTCAATAACACTCAACAACACTCAAAAACACTCAATAACACTCAATAACACTCAAAAACACTCAATAACACTCAACAACACTCAAAAACACTCAAAACACTCAAAAACACTCAATAACACTCAAAAACACTCAATAACACGCAAAAACACTCAATGACACTCAATAACACTCAACAACACTCAAAAAAACTCAATAAAACACAAAAACACTCAAGAACACTCAAAACACTCAATAACACTCAACAACACTCAAAAACACTCAAAACACTCAAAAACACTCAATAACACTCAAAAACACTCAATAACACGCAAAAACACTCAATAACACTCAATAACACTCAACAACACTCAAAAACACTCAAAAACACTCAATAAAACACAAAAACACTCAAGAACACTCAAACACTCAAAAACACTCAAATACACTCAATAACACTCAAAAACACTCAATAACACTCAAAAACACTCAATAACACTCAAAAACACTCAATAACACTCAAAACACTCAAGAACACTCAAAAACACGCAAAAACACTCAATAACACTCAACAATACTCAAAAACACGCAAAAACACTCAATAACACTCAAAAACACTCAAAAACACTCAATAAAACACAAAAACACTCAAGAACACTCAAACACTCAAAAACACTCAATAACACTCAAAAACACTCAATAACACTCAAAAACACTCAATAACACTCAAAAACACTCAATAACACTCAAAACACTCAAGAACACTCAAAAACACGCAAAAACACTCAATAACACTCAACAATACTCAAAAACACGCAAAAACACTCAATAACACTCAACAACACTCAAAAACACTCAATAAAACACAAAAACACTCAAGAACACTTAAAACACGCAAAAACACTCAAAAACACGCAATAACACTCAATAACACTCAAAGACACTCAAAAACACTCAATAACACTCAATACACTCAAAAACACTGTATAATGCTTTCTGTCTCATTTTCTCCCACGTTAAATCTTATAAATGTCTCTTTTTACTGTCGCTTTTTCGTTTCATAAAATTTCAAGCCGCAACAATGCCAAAGAAGTTTTCACTTCAAAAACAAAACGCGTTAGTAATGAACGCATTATTAGCCTGATTTTCAGGGCAGTAATGAAATTCCATACAATATAACTGCCTAGATTTTTGAGAAGGTTTAATGAACAGCTTTCAAGCCTTTTAGTGGGGTAGTATTGGTACACTTACTAAGCAAGTGTAGTATAAAGTTATTTTACCATAATCTCATATTTGATTACATTTTTGGCAAATAAATCGCGAATGCAGATTACATTGTATAAGATTAAACCATAGCAGTATAATATAATTATAAGAAGTATGAACTCAAACTCAGACTCAAAGCATTTATTTCAATTAAACCTTGTACAGGCACTTTTGAATTGTCAAAATTAAAATAGTCCGTCAGTTAGTCAGAAAGTTGAAGCTAGTTGCCCATTCCAAAACGTAGATCTCTATGGAGAAGAACGAGCAAGAAACTCCATGGACACTCTTTTAAATCAAGATATTACAAATCGTGGGTACATTAAATTATTGTTGCTTCTATATGCGAGAACAATGTAAAAAAAAAACACAAATGAAGAAACATTTCAAAATACTATAAGATTAAAAATAAGCCTTGGCAGTTAAGAAATGACCAGTCTCAACCGACGGCGCCCGTTCACGAACATGACGCGTGGATCAGCACCATCTAGCTCAACCATTTTGTAGGAAACCGAATGATCCAACACACGCGCCACCATCGATGAGACATTTAGGTGAGCATGACATGTTCTCAACCGCCGTATGTATGTAATAAGGTGGTGAATTGAGCCGTTATAAGTATATATTACAGTAAATAGTATGTATGTGTATATAACTTATTTATGTATTTGTGTACCTAGTTTTAATAGATTTTTTTTTATCATTGTTCCTCTCATTCAAAGCACCTGCCATCCAATCTCTTCACCACCCTTGGTTGACTGGTAGAGAATGCCTAAGGCATTAAGTCCGCCTTTGTACCTTTTTGTGCGAAAAGTTTAAATAAATAAATAAATATTATAATTTATTTATTTGACAGACAACAAAAGGTCCACACTGACAAAAACAAAAACAAAAAAAAATACATAAAAGATGTTAGTAACAAATATCCTATGTTAGTGCTTATATCCTAGTACCTATGCATGTTAGTACCAATGTGGCTTATGATCTTGTTAATACTTATACACTACGACAGACAGTGTTGTTTTGATGAGATGTCCCATTATGGGGCTCTCATCAAGCCTGTCAGCTATCACCTTCAGGAGGCTGTTGCCACTGCCACGCAATCTGGCGAGCAGAGACGCACTTTTCTTCCGTACGATAGCTGAGAAGCTGTCGACTCGGGCTTTTGCGAACATCTCTGACGCACTGCAGTAACGTGGCAGCCGCATCAGCGCCCTGTCTCGATTCGAGTAGCGGAACATCATGAGAGTCAGTTTAATTGTAATAATTGGAGCAAAATATCGTCGCTTTCGACTCAGTAATAGGTCTACTTCAGAGCTCTTAAGAAGGTGGCTGGGGTAGACTGAATGCGGAAGGCGGAGGACAGGGTGTTGTGACGCAGTCTGGGAGAGGCCTATGTCCAACAGTGCACTGCGATAGACTGATTTACTGAACTATTCGTTCCAGTAAAGCGTCTGATATCAGCTTTGCATTTACCAGCTACCCAGTGCCCACTACCCAGTGCCCACTACCCAGTGCCCACTACCCAGTGCCCACTACCCAGTACCCACTACCCAGTGACCAGTGCCCACTGCCCAGTGACCACTGCCCAGTGCCCACTGCCCAGTGCCCACTGCTCAGTGCCCACTACCCAGTGCCCACTGCCCAGTGCCCACTACCCAGCTTTCGTATGAAAAGACACTAATACTATTTAAATTAACAACTATTCTTCACACAATCTTCTCAGTTGGCATCTTCATCAAGCAACCTTCGCATCAACTCTTTTCTGTCAAGCTTTTCACCGGCGCCTCTTGGCATGCGGTCGATGAAACGGACGCCACCAGCTAGACGCATTCTGAAGGTTACCTGAAAGAAAAATACAGCACTCGATTATTCATTTTGAATCTGCCTAACCTGTCCAACTATATTGGGATGCAGCTGAATTCCAGTATTTACATGGAGCGACTGCCTATCTGACCTCCATAACCCAGTTACTGAGTAACACGATCTTCTTCTTCGACTTGTTGTCCCTGATTGATTGTCAAAGGTCTATGAATGACAGCCGGGACCAACGGCTTAATGTCCAGGGCATTGAAGGGTCTCGATATGTAATGGATCGTTACCCATCTACGAACTATCCGTTGTAAATGCTGGTTATGCAAATAAATCAGGAGGTATCGTTCGTTGCTTACCACGCCAAGTTCGCTATTTAATTTACTTCTCCCTTGTCAAGCCGCATATTGACTACCTAGTGGAAATTTGGGGTACCGCTGCCAAATCACATACGAACCTACTACAAACTGCTCAAAATAAACTGCTAAAAACGTTATTTAACTATGACTATCTTACTCCAACAGAAACTCTTTACAAAAAAATTAAAGTAATGAATATACCTCAAACCTACATATATAACACATGCATACTAATTCGTAAAATATTAAACAAAAATATACACACAAATATAACCTTTACAAAAAATATAAAAAAACACAAAATGAAACTCAGACGTGAACAAGACTTTTTACAATTACACCCAACCCGCACAAACTACGGAAGGAAAACTATCGTGTATGAAGGATCTAAAATATTTAATAAGTTACCGAGAGACCTCAAAGAATCTAAATCCAAAACCACTTTTAAAAAGCTACTTAAACAATTTATAATAAAAAATTCGCAGTCCCTACAATAGTGTCGAGCCACATCCAGTTACCGTTTATCTATGTTACATGGATACTTGTTTGCATGTGTCGGACAAACATTTTGTCCATAATGATTTGTAATCTACCCTCAAAACATTCATATATTCGATGTCTAATTTTTGTAATTCCCCAACTTTTTGATCTTTTTAAGTGTTTAGTTTTAATATTCTCATGTAAGTGAATATTGTAATTCTTATGAGAATAAATGATCTTAAACCGCAAATCAAACGTAAGTAATTTAAAATGCATCTTGTAACCGTTTTTATGCCTTCTGCGCCGTGGTCATCTTTCGTGAATCGTACTGTACATCAATTATGTGATAGATACATGATGCTCACATATTTACAAATATTGTAAAAGTAGATGATTTTTCTAGAATTTTAACAAGTGTGTGAGTTACTGTAGTCACAGATTGTAAAAATCAATGTCATAAAAATTTTAAAAATATATATTAAACTAGTATTTGGGCGTTGCGCGAGCTGCAAGCAGCTCGCGGGGTCGTGTTTTTGAGGAGTATTTCTTACCCTTGTAAAAAGTATTTGGGCGTTGCGCGAGCTGCAAGCAGCTCGCGGGGTCGTGTTTTTGAGGAGTATTTCTTACGATGGGGGGAGGGGTGAAGGGGGGAGAGGGGGGAGTTTTGAAAAATGATTTTGACCAACTCTGGGCCCCTTAATATAAATCTGAAAAAAAAAAATGTTCCAAGTCTCTTAACTTCCGAGATCTACCTAGAGGGGGGGGGAGAAGGGGGGCAAGGGGGCAATTTTGAAAAATGGATTTTACTTTTCCGAGCCTCCTCTATACGAATCCGTAAAAAAACAAAACCCAGGTTTTTAATTTCCGAGATACGATGGGGGGAGGGGTGAAGGGGGGAGAGGGGGGAGTTTTGAAAATGATTTTGACCAACTCTGGACCCCTTGATATGAATCTGAAAAAGAAAATGTTCCAAGTCTCTTAACTTCCGAGATCTACCTAGAGGGGGGGGAGAAGGGGGGCAAGGGGGGCAACTTTGAAAAATGGATTTTACTTTTCCGAGCCTCCTCTATACGAATCCGTAAAACAACAAAACTCGGGACTTTTAGTTTACGAGATACGATAGGGAGGGGGAGAGTGGGGTCGAAAAGGGGAGGTTTGGGATTTTTCCCATACTCGTGAGAGTTACTTGTATACGAATCTGTAAAAATATACCCACCTCCCCCTTCACCATCTGGGAGAACAATTATGTCAGTGAGTCAGTCAGTCAGTGGTAATCGAGCTTTATATAGTATAACTAGTATTTGGGCGTTGCGCGAGCTGCAAGCAGCTCGCGTGGTCGTGTTTTTGAGGAGTATTTCTTACCCTTGTAAAAAGTATTTGGGCGTTGCGCGAGCTGCAAGCAGCTCGCGGGGTCGTATTTTTGAGGAGTATTTCTTACGATGGGGGGAGGGGTGAAGGGGGGGAGAGGGGGGAGTTTTGAAAAATGATTTTGACCAACTCTGGGCCCCTTGATATGAATCTGAAAAAAAAAAATTTCCAAGTCTCTTAACTTCCGAGATCTACCTAGAGGGGGGGAGAAGGGGGGCAAGGGGGGCAACTTTGAAAAATGGATTTTACTTTTCCGAGCCTCCTCTATACGAATCCGTAAAAAAACAAAACCCAGGTTCCTTAATTTCCGAGATACGATGGGGGGAGGGGTGAAGGGGGGGAGAGGGGGGAGTTTTGAAAAATGATTTTGACCAACTCTGGGGCCCTTGATATGAATCTGAAAAAAAAAATGTTCCAAGTCTCTTAACTTCCGAGATCTACCTAGAGGGGGGGGGAGAAGGGGGGCAAGGGAGCAACTTTGAAAAATGGATTTTACTTTTCCGAGCCTCCTCTATACGAATCCGTAAAACAACAAAACACGGGACTCTTAGTTTCCGAGATACGATAGGGAGGGGGGAGAGTGGGGTGGAAAAGGGGAGGTTTGGGATTTTTCCCATACTCGTGAGAGTTACTTGTATACGAATCTGTAAAAATATACCCACCTCCCCCTTCACCATCTGGGAGAACAATTATGTCAGTGAGTGGTAATCGAGCTTTATATAATATAACTAGTATTTGGGCGTTGCGCGAGCTGCAAGCAGCTCGCGGGGTCGTGTTTTTGAGGAGTATTTCTTACCCTTGTAAAAAGTATTTGGGCGTTGCGCGAGCTGCAAGCAGCTCGCGGGGTCGTGTTTTTGAGGAGTATTTCTTACGACGGGGGGAGGGGTGAAGGGGGGGAAGGGGGGAGTTTTGAAAAATGCTCTGGGCCCCTTGATATGAATCTGAAAAAAAAAAATGTTCCAAGTCTCTTAACTTCCGAGATCTACCTAGAGGGGGGGGGAGAAGGGGGGCAAGAGGGCAACTTTGAAAAATGGATTTTACTTTTCCGAGCCTCCTCTATACGAATCCGTAAAACAACAAAACACGGGACTCTTAGTTTCCGAGATACGATAGGGAGGGGGGAGAGTGGGGTGGAAAAGGGGAGGTTTGGGATTTTTCCCATACTCGTGAGAGTTACTTGTATACGAATCTGTAAAAATATACCCACCTCCCCCTTCACCATCTGGGAGAACAATTATGTCAGTGAGTCAGTCAGTCAGTGGTAATCGAGCTTTATATAGTATAATAAAGTATTTGGGCGTTGCGCGAGCTGCAAGCAGCTCGCGGGGTCGTGTTTTTGAGGAGTATTTCTTACCCTTGTAAAAAGTATTTGGGCGTTGCGCGAGCTGCAAGCAGCTCGCGGGGTCGTGTTTTTGAGGAGTATTTCTTACGATGGGGGGAGAGGGGGGAGTTTTGAAAAATGATTTTGACCAACTCTGGGCCCCTTGATATGAATCTGAAAAAAAAAATGTTCCAAGTCTGTTAACTTCCGAGATCTACCTAGAGGGGGGGAGAAGGGGGGCAAGGGGGGCAACTTTGAACAATGGATTTTACTTTTCCGAGCCTCCTCTATACGAATCCGTAAAACAACAAAACACGGGACTCTTAGTTTCCGAGATACGACAGGGATGGGGGAGAGTGGGGTGGAATGGAAAAGGGGAGGTTTGAATTTTCAAAAATGGTTTTTACTTTTCCGAGCCTCCTCTATACGAATCCGAAAAAAAACAAAACCCAGGTTTCTTAATTTCCGAGATACGATAAGGGGAGGGGTGAAGAGGGGGAGAGGGGGGAGTTTTGAAAAATGATTTTGATCAACTCTGGGCCCCTTGAAATGAATCTGAAAAAAAAAATGTTCCAAGTCTCTTAACTTCCGAGATCTACCTAGAGGGGGGGGGGAGAAGGGGGGCAAGGGGGGCAACTTTGAAAAATGGATTTTACTTTTCCGAGCCTCCTCTATACGAATCCGTAAAAAAACAAAACCCTGGTTTCTTCATTTCCGAGATACGATGGAGGGAGGGGTGAAGGCGGGGAGAGGGGGGGAGTTTTGAAAAATGATTTTGACCAACTCTGGGCCCCTTGATATGAATCTGAAAAAAAAAATGTTCCAAGTCTCTTAACTTCCGAGATCTACCTAGAGGAGGGGGGAGAAGGGGGGCAAGGGGGCAACTTTGAAAAATGGATTTTACTTTTCCGAGCCTCCTCTATACGAATCCGTAAAACAACAAAACACGGGTCTCTTAGTTTCCGAGATACGATAGGGAGGGGGGAGAGTGGGGTGGAAAAGGGGAGGTTTGGGATTTTTCCCATACTCGTGAGAGTTACTTCTATACGAATCTGTAAAAATATACCCACCTCCCCCTTCACCATCTGGGAGAACAATTATGTCAGTGAGTGGTAATCGAGCTTTATATAATATAATAATAATAATGTTCCAAGTCTTAACTTCCGAGGTCCGCCTAAAGGGGGGAGAAGGGGTAGAGAATTGGGGGAATTTTGAAAAATGGATTTTACTTTTCCGAGCCTCCTCTATACGAATCCGTAAAATAACAAAACCCAGGTTTCTTAATTTCCGAGATACGATGGGGGGAGGGGTGAAGGGGGGGAGAGGGGGGAGTTTTGAAAAATGATTTTGACCAACTCTGGGCCCCTTGATATGAATCTGAAAAAAAAATGTTCCAAGTCTCTTAACTTCAGAGATCTACCTCTAGAGGGGGGGAGAAGGGGGGCAAGGGGGGCAACTTTGAAAAATGGATTTTACATTTCCGAGCCTCCTCAATACGAATCCGTAGAACAACAAAACACGGGACTCTTAGTTTCCGAGATACGATAGGGAGGGGGGAGAGTGGGGTGGAATGGAAAAGGGGAGGTTTGAATTTTGAAAAATGGTTTTTACTTTTCCGAGCCTCCTCTATACGAATCCGTAAAAAAACAAAACCCAGGTTTCTTAATTTCCGAGATACGATGGGGGGAGGGGTGAAGGGGGGGAGAGGGGGGAGTTTTAAAAAATGATTTTGACCAACTCTGGGCCCCTTGATATGAATCTGAAAAAAAAAATGTTCCAAGTCTCTTAACTTCCGAGATCTACCTAGAGGGGGGGGGGAGAAGGGGGCAAGGGGGCAACTTTGAAAAATGGATTTTACTTTTCCGAGCCTCCTCTATACGAATCCGTAAAACAACAAAACACGGGACTCTTAGTTTCCGAGATACGATAGGGAGGGGGGAGAGTGGGGTGGAAAAGGGGAGGTTTGGGATTTTTCCCATACTCGTGAGAGTTACTTCTATACGAATCTGTAAAAATATACCCACCTCCCCCTTCACCATCTGGGAGAACAATTATGTCAGTGAGTGGTAATCGAGCTTTATATAATATAATATAATAATGTTCCAAGTCTTAACTTCCGAGATCCGCCTAAAGGGGGGAGAAGGGGGAGAGAATGGGGGGAATTTTGAAAAATGGTTTTTACTTGTCCGAGCCTCCTCTATACGAATCCGTAAAAAAACAAAACCCAGGTTTCTTAATTTCCGAGATACGATGGGGGGAGGGGTGAAGGGGGGGAGAGGGGGGAGTTTTGAAAAATGATTTTGACCAACTCTGGGCCCCTTGATATGAATCTGAAAAAAAAAATGTTCAAAGTCTCTTAACTTCCGAGATCTACCTTGAAAGGGGGGGGAGAAGGGGGGCAAGGAGGCAACTTTGAAAAATGGATTTTACTTTTCCGAGCCTCCTCTATACGAATCCGTAATAAAACAAAACCCAGGTTTCTTAATTTCCGAGATACGATGGGGGGAGGGGTGAAGGGGGGGAGAGGGAGGAGTTTTGAAAAATGATTTTGACCATCTCTGGGCCCCTTGATATGAATCTGAAAAAAAAAAATGTTCCAAGTCTCTTAACTTCCGAGATCTACCTAGAGGGGGGGGAGAAGGGGGGCAAGGGGGCAACTTTGAAAAATGGATTTTACTTTTCCGAGCCTCCTCTATACGAATCCGTAAAACAACAAAACACGGGACTCTTAGTTTCCGAGATACGATAGGGAGGGGGGAGAGTGGGGTGGAAAAGGGGAGGTTTGGGATTTTTCCCATACTCGTGAGAGTTACTTCTATACGAATCTGTAAAAATATACCCACCTCCCCCTTCACCATCTGGGAGAACAATTATGTCAGTGAGTGGTAATCGAGCTTTATATAATATAATAATATAATAATGTTCCAAGTCTTAACTTCCGAGATCCGCCTAAAGGGGGGAGAAGGGGGAGAGAATGGGGGGAATTTTGAAAAATGGTTTTTACTTGTCCGAGCCTCCTCTATACGAATCCGTAAAAAAACAAAACCCAGGTTTCTTAATTTCCGAGATACGATGGGGGGAGGGGTGAAGGGGGGAGAGGGGGGAGTTTTGAAAAATGATTTTGACCAACTCTGGGCCCCTTGATATGAATCTGAAAAAAAATTGTTCCAAGTCTGTTAACTTCCGAGATCTACCTCTAGAGGGGGGGAGAAGGGGGGCAATGGGGGCAACTTTGAAAAATGGATTTTACTTTTCCGAGCCTCCTCTATACGAATCCGTAAAAAAACAAAACCCAGGTTTCTTAATTTCCGAGATACGATGGGGGGAGGGGTGAAGGGGGTAGAAGGGGGGCAAGGGGGGCAACTTTGAAAAATGGATTTTACTTTTCCGAGCCTCCTCTATACGAATCCGTAAAAAAACAAAACCCAGGTTTCTTAATTTCCGAGATACGATGGGGGGAGGGGTGAAGGGGGGGAGAGGGGGGAGTTTTGAAAAATGATTTTGACCAACTCTGGGCCCCTTGATATGAATCTGAAAAAAAAAATGTTCCAAGTCTCTTAACTTCCGAGATCTACCTAGAGGGGGGGGAGAAGGGGGGCAAGGGGGCAACTTTGAAAAATGGATTTTACTTTTCCGAGCCTCCTCTATACGAATCCGTAAAACAACAAGACATGGGACTCTTAGTTTCCGAGATACGATAGGGAGGGGGGAGAGTGGGGTGGAAAAGGGGAGGTTTGGGATTTTTCCCATACTCGTGAGAGTTACTTCTATACGAATCTGTAAAAATATACCCACCTCCCCCTTCACCATCTGGGAGAACAATTATGTCAGTGAGTGAGTCAGTCAGTCAGTGGTAATCGAGCTTTATATAGTATAATATAATTAGGAACCAGTTTGATTTTGTCTAGACTCTAGATTGTCCTATGGAGCAGGACCAGCATGTTTCCAAGCATTCTTATCTTGGATAATATAATCCTCTAATTTGTAATATCCTTGTTTACATAGTGTACTTTTAATATGAGTTTTAAATTTTCTTTCATTTAATTGCAATATGTCACAATCTCCGAACCACCGCGACATCACATTTTCCGTAAAATTTGACAACGACAGGCTATATAAGTTGCTATATAATCACCCGACTATCCACATGCTGGACCAGTTCCTCTCTAGTAGCACTGCACCCTGGCTGCAGCACGATGAAAGCCACAGGAACTTCGCCGTGCTTCGGGTGAGGCTTACCCACTACTCCTGCCTCGCGAACTGATGGGTGTTGTAGAAGCAGCGCTTCGAATTCTGCTGGTGCTACCTGAAAGTACAATAGAGTAAAATTAATCAAGTACCTACGTCATCACGTGAAGTCATCACGTCAATCACCGGCTGTCGCTGAAAACCAGCGCTGGGGCTCTGTCTCGTATAGGGTCTTAGCATTATGCTGAGCGTTGGCCGTTTTGCGTAGATGTGACGCATACTTTCTCCCAAATTGTTATTTTTGTTTTTCTATTGTTTGTGTTTTTTATTTTTATGCGTCATGTTTACCGCAAATAAAGGTATTCTCTTTCTTTCATTCAAGTATAGGTAAGTAAAATTTATTTGTTCAAATCTATAAAATGTCCGGCCCTCTGTGTACAAAAACATGCAGTCAAAGTGACCTCTGAGCTGCCACCGACAACGCCGTGGCAGTGGCAAAGTTTTATTTCATTTTATTTATTTTATTCTATGCGGGAAACTTACAGCTAATTCAAACAGTGCTCTTAACTTAACAGTGACAGTTAACTGTTAAGTTAATTGTATCAAATCCCGTTGGTAAAGGATTTTTCAGTTATTTTTTTTGTCTGTGCTAAAATACCAATAAATCCAATCCAAATCCAATCCCAATCTCTTTGATCATACCTACGTAGTGCAGCGAAAAAAAAAACACGGACTGTCTTCGCCATATTATAATTCATAATGTTATCCTTTTATGATTCTGCCAAAGTGGCCTTTATAGGCTCCCTGGAGATGTGACACCCGCCTGAGTATTGAGATGCCCAGCATTGGGTGATGTCGTAATACGGACGGTGATGATGAAATGCTTACAATGCGTGCCACGTAAGAAGAGACTTGACCCCGCCTCCCTCGCTCTTTCCGCTGCCCAGCTATGACGTCCGGTCTCGTCCCGCACTCAGACCTCATACCGCTAAAGATACAAAATGTACCTAAAATCGTGTTCTGCGCAAGTCAAACCACGTGGTGTGTCAAGTCTCTTCTTACGTGGCACGCATTGTACGCTGTAAACTTACAGAGATATCGTTAAATTTGATGAGCTCCTTGACTCTATTGACGATAAAGAAGTATCCGTCGTCGTCATAGTAGCCGACGTCTCCTGTCTTCAGGAAGCCTTCCTCGTCCTTACAATCCGGGTTCACGTTGTTTAGATATGCTGAAAATACAAAGGATTAGTATGTGCAAGCGAATCTAAATCAAAGAGGACAAAAAAATAAAGAGGTTTCATAAGTCATGAATAACATGATACATAAAAATTGTGTTACCTTTCATAACACTCGGTCCCTTGATACAGATCTCCCCACGTTGGTTAGGACCTAAGGGGTCTCTGGTGTTCAAATCCACCACCTGGATCAAAAAATTACATATTATTAGAGTTTACAGGACCCATATAAATCACTCCTACAGACAACGTGAACCGATGCAGCATTGATCTATACTTTTCACTAGCTTTAGCTTCGCCCGTGAGGAGATTGGATTTTATCCAGCTGGTACTAAAGAGATAAAAAAAAAATTATGTCATAATCCAGGTCGTGGTCTGCCTGTGAAATCCGTTCAGTCTACAGATATAGATAGACCCAGATAACGCAAGTATCACGATCTGTATGAAAACCAAGCGTTCCATTTTTTGACTATCTGCTATGACGTCACAAGCACTATTTAGTGATGAGAAAATCAAATCCTGTAAACCTTGAGCTGAAAAATTAAAGCTAATTTATTATAAACTAGCTGCGCACCGCGGTTTCACTTGCATAAATCTCGATTCCGTGATTTCTAATATACATAATTCAATCATGATTCGAAAGACACGTGGCGCCATTAATAACGTTAGTGTGGTTTTCCTCGGTTTACCTCTTTTTTTTGGGATGAAAGGTACCCTATTTCCGTTTCTGTACACCTGATAACGTGTCTGCAAAATTTCAGGATGATCGGTTCAGTGGTTTAGGCGTGAAAAGGTAACAAACAAACAAACAAACTTACTTTCGCATTTATAATACTCGTATAGTTAGGAAGTTAGGATAGGTACCTACTTTGGCCCAGGTGGAAGCCAGCAGGCGACGGGTGCGGGGGCACCCTCGCCTGTATTGCACAGGCTTCCACCAGTGCCGGACGGGAATGGCCAGGTGTTCCCGGCCATTCCCGTAGCCCCCCAGCCGGGGGGACATGCGGGGCTCGCCAGTTAGGCGGGCATGCGCCGGGGGGGTTGTGGACGCAAAGGCTGAGCCGGATTCCCATGACCCCTCCATCAAGGCGACGAGGGAACACCGCTGAGTTTTAGTGGGTATACTGCCACCTTGGCAGGGAGTCCCACATACTCCGTATCGTCCCCCGACGATCGGAGATGCGTAATGTCATTTCTCAGCGACAAAAAAAAAAAAAAAAGGTACCTACTTTGGGAAGTGAAGAAAAACTTACTTTAATTATATATCCGTGGCTAGGCAAACCAGAACTGCCAGCTTTAGATCTCGTGGGGCAGTCCAGCTCGTTACAGATGCTGCCACCTTCAGTCATTCCGTAAACCTGGAGGACTGCCACCAGGTTTGGTAACCTGGAAGAGAAATTGAAATTTTCTTTCACTCTGATGCGGCGTGATGCTTGGCAGTGTGATAATCGCCTAAAGGCACTTTTGAACGTCAACAATTACAAGAAAATAGAATTGATTCTAGTCGCCCCTTCCAAAAAGGTAGTGTTCGAATGGAGAAGAAAGAAGATGAAACGAGTAAGCACAGAAGATGAGATGATAAAAAATAAAGTACATAATAAAACAATGTTATGTAACTGAGTGGGCCCTATGCTAAGCACAATGCATTGAAACCTTGATCTCCAAATTAGGGGTGACCTTGACCTTGATCTTAGAGATCAATGTCCCTCCGCAGCAAAATCACAAGCCAATATTTGTAACTCATTGACAAGTCTTGATAAAGTATTACTACCATAGTTAAATTTTAAAAAAAACTTTAAATAAAATATTTATATTATTCTTATTTACAATTTTGTGTGAGTGTGGACTAAGTGTGTTTGTGTGCAATGGTGGGGTAGGTGTGTGTGTCTATTAAAATGAATGTTTTTAATAACACAATTTTTTCTTTTATTAATAATATACTTGTGTGGATATTTTTTATTTTTTTTTATTGTTAGGCTCACGTTTGATTGAAAGCCGGGCTTTTCGGCTTTAGAAAAAGGCACGCCCCTGGTGTGAGGGGGAAGTATGTGTATGGGAGTGCAAGTATGGTTAATTTGAAATGAAAACTATTAAATTTTAAGGTAGATGGCCTAAAAGAAGATCCTCAGTTTTTGACGAGTAAATCTTGATTTTGTTTTTGAAAGTAGTTTTGATTCCTTTTTTAAATAATTATACACTTTTATGCTGTTGATATAATACTGGCGCCTGGCAAAAGATGTTCTAGGTTCTTGTGGGAAAATCTTATGCCTATGTATTAATGAATTTTACCTCTGTTTAATTGTTTTCACAGCCTCCTCCCGGATGCAAGTACTCGAGGAGATGATGTACTCCACCGTGCTGATATCATAGTTATCCAAAATGGATGATTTGATCATCTCCGTGATGAGCATCGGCGTTAGTTGCAGAACTTTTGTCTGGCAAGAGAAGAATGATTTGAAAAACTCTATGTCAGAGTTAAATCGATTACTGTTTAGACTATTAAAAGGCACTTTTAAATGTCTACATTTACATATAAGACTAAAAGAATAATTGAATTTAGTTATCCTTTCCAAAAAAAAAAATTCTTTGTCATGAAAATGACAGCGGCAAAGATTTAAATCGTTAGATTATGGATTAGGAATTTGCTTCAAAATGATTCAGATTCCGATTGATAGTTTGTTACGCAATTAGAGTGCTGTTATTCTATCGCCAGCGAGCAAGCGACTAACTATCGGCTATTTTCTCGCTCAAGAAACGTACAATTATACATTCCGTGTAAACAAAAGAGATGCAAATATTAATAGTTGATCGCTGACTGTTAACACTGCGGCGAGGACTCGCTCCACTGGTTTGTCGCTGAGCGACAAGAGCTATCAAAGATAATACTCGCTCAGCGTTACTCGCTCAGCGATGCTCGCTTGGCGATCAGGGCTCACGCCGAAAACCAACCAGACAAACCCCTGTGGGACTAACCGCCCTGAGCGAGTGGTGCGAGTAATCGCCCGTCGCACTCGAACACTCGCTGATAGCGCAGCGACAAAACTATCGGAACTACACACTCGCTGCTCGCTAACTCGTTTTCAGTTGTTAGTTCTACTCGCTACTCGATCATCGCCAGCGGTCGGACAACTGCCTAAAAGAAACAATTGAATGATCCGTACCTTATATTTCTGAATCGCCTCCAACATTGCTTCTTCTCCGCCACTAGGATTGTACAGTATTGTAACACATACTCTCAGAGATGCGAGGGCATACAAAAGACCGTATGTATAGTAAAACTCCCTAGTATGGTAAAAAGTTTCGCCTCTGTACCTGAAAGGGATGTCAATTTATTTAAGAGCGTTTACGACGTACGGCGTTTCATACAAACCTTCAAGCCCTTGTTTTTCGGAATGAATGAACCGATTCTAATGAAACTTCATACCTAGATACGCATAAGCAGGATACAAAGGTCTAAAAAGTTACTTAAGAACATTTTCGAAATATGTATCTAAAAAAAGATAACTGGAAATCTCTCTTTCTATGGAAAATTTAAAATCGGTCTAATTTGGCTGTAAAAGTTACTTAAGAACATTTTCGAAATACCTATCTAAAAAAAGATAACTGGAAATCTCTGTTTCTATGGAAAATTTAAAATCGGTCTAATTTGGCTGTAACACTATTTTTCGAAAATGTTTTTAAGTAACTTTTTAGACCTTTGTATCCTGCTTATGCGTATAAAATTTCCTTAAAATCGGTTCATTCTTTTCTAAAAACAAGGACTTTAAAGTTTATATGAAATGCCGCACAGCGTAAACGCTCATTATAAAGATTTTAAATTCATTCATTCACATCAAAATTTAATCTTAGCGTGTAGATAGCAATCTATAGTAAGTAAGTCGTCGCGTCGTAACCAAAACGAATTTGTCAGTATCGCATTTATAATAATACTAGCTGCGCCCCGCGGTTTTACCCACGTATATGTCGATCCCGTGGCAATATTGGGATAAAAAGTAGCTTAGATGTTAATCCAGGCTGTCAGCTACCTCCATACAAAATTTCATCAAAATTGGTCCAGCCGTTTGAGCGTGAAGAAGTAACAAACATATACACACACACACAAACATTCGTCTTTATAATATTAGTGTGATACTCACGAGTCCGAAATAATATTCTGCGAGTTCAACAAAAAGGCCAAATGAGTGACAGGAGCACCTTTCGGTAAACCAGTAGTGCCTGAGGAGAAGATGATAAAAGCCACGTCTTCCCATCCATTAACGGGAACTGCTTGAAAGTTCTCCAACTCTACGGTCTCCGTCAGAAAGTCCTTGAAGAGGACAGCACCATCTCTTGTCTCGTTCCCGTATAGAATGTAGTGCTCGATGCTCCCGACTTCATCGAAGGTCGCTTTGTGAGTTTCGTAAGCGGAGAGAGAACAAAACATGATTTTTGGACGTACTATCTTGAGTCGGTGAAGCAGAGGAACTGTGGATGGAGAATAACGTGATAAGAGGTTAGGCTGTTACCGGAAACCTGATAAAAATCAGAGTTCATATAGATCTGCTTCAGTTTTCTAGGTTATACTACAAAAATCGAAATGCGAAAGATAAATGTGGGTGCATTATAGGAACACCTCTGGGCTCTGCTGAATCCTTCAAGGATACAGGCGTGATAATATGTGTTACTACAACTAAGTTTCAAAACGCTCCTGTGTTTGTGGTGCACTCTTCCTACTCCAGAAGAACCGATTTGACCAATCACGAGTCAGATCTCATCGAGGCTTGCCGTTGTTCGCGATGTAAAAACTAAATAGTTTGCTTTTACGAAGGCATAGAGGTAAACCCCGAAGCAGCCCGCGATTTAACGCAGAGAGATATCCTTCGGTAGGTATGTGGGTGTGTGTCTAATAACATGCATTTGTTATAATGGAGGTAGCGAGCTATCCTGCGATCGCGAGGTATTGCCGTGAGGCATCTTCGGCAAGTTGAGTATAGATTTACTTATAACAGAAAATCGAGCATACGCCGTTTTTAATTTTTTTCGAACCGCACTTAGAACACGACGACGGTCGATGTTTTGTTACAAACAAATTTTTTTTTTGTTTTTTTTTTATTCTTGTAAAATTTTATCGAGCAAAGGCACGGGCGTTACCTGTAGGTCTGACATTTCAACAATGAGTGTAAGGTAGAAAGAAATGTTACCTACAGATAAATGCTCACTCGCCGCTGACGGCGAGTGAGAGTGAGCAAATTCTGAAAAAAATCAAGAAAGCGAATTGAAGCGAATTCTGAAATTACGTCGAACGCAGCGTCGAGCATTCGCAGAAACGTTACATTACAATGGAAATGCTTTTGGAAATTGAGCTTTTGTCTGTATTGTACCATTCGTAAGGACGTTACATAACATGGACATGCTCTAAAACATGCTCTAGTGTATGAGGACACTCTTTAGAGCTCCTTGAAATACACCCACCAATTTTAAAGGGAATCTTTATTTTGGTAAAATATACTCACAGCTTCCATAGGTTGGATCCGACGGAGAAAAAGTTGCGCCTGCGCACATAATCCCCATCACAGTAGGTAGGAATTCAAAAATCTTCTCGCTGCAAATACAGACTACCTCTCCCTTTTCAACACCCATACGTGTGAGCGAGAAAGCGACATCAGCTGTCATTTGAGCTAGCTCACCATATGACATTTGCTCGTCTGTGTCAGCGTTGATCTGAAAAAAAAAACAATGGCACCCCGGGAGTGCCGACAGAAGTGAAAACAAAACACAAACAGAATACTTTGCCATCACTCACTGACATATCGGATATACATTAAAACCGAGTACATCCCGAGGACAGCCGAACACATCCGAAGCGGTGTCGGTTACGGTAACAGTGTCGCGAGTTCAATGGTTTTTTCCCATCTCAAAAAATGCCCAACGCACCTGAAGAATTTCTAAAACAACATAGGAATGATTGTATAGGAATGATTTCCTATACACACACCTATTTCTCATGGGAGTAGGCACAAACTACAGAACGCCACCTGCTACGACCGACCCTTACATACTCATTTTGCTTCATTTACGTTCATATTTATAGGTATGTAACTACTTTACGGTTTTCGAAATTTTTTCCTTTACTTGTGCTACATGACATTTTCTTCTTGCAAAATTTCATGATTCTAGGTCAACGGGAAGTGCCCTTATAGGTTTTGATTCCTTTGCGAGTGTCAAAATAATTATGCGGCATTAACAGAACTTAAACGCCTGTATCTTTTGATTGCGTTGACATTTTGATGATTTGATTTTTTCACTGCTTCAAGTAATTGATAGTAATTTCAACTTGATAACTCCACGCGTTCCTGAGAAAAAGGATCTTGACAGACGGACGACGAAGTGATAAGAGTTCTGTTTTGCCTTTTGAGGCACGAAACCTTAAAAAAAAGCAAAACCGCAAATTTTTCGGTCTAAAGTTTGCTCATTTGCTGTCACCTTGAAAATGCAAATAGTTTTAGCAATGACGGCAAAGGTTAGGTTTTATTATTATTAATCGGTCGCTAACCCCGAGATATCTGTATCCGAATAATCTCTTGTGGAAAATGCAATTGATCAAATCAATCATGTAAGATAAGAGCGTGCGTATATTCGCACGTGCGTTATTAATCACGTGACATCACGAATTATTCTCTGATGAAGTTTGATAGCATAACCAGCCTGTAATGTATAGTAATAATGAACATATAAAACAACTTTATATTTACAACACATCCATTTTCATCAGGGGGCTTACTCTCTTAATGTTAATTTTACAGTCACGTGATTCGGTACTCTTGAAAACAATATTGTCAACAATTACCCCACGCTAAGCCCGAACCCAATTCCACTTAGTTCTCCAAAATGGACACCCAATCTAAAAATCATTTGGCGCTAGCATCGAACTCAAGAGTACGAAACGTCACAATTTCAATGTCGATCTATCGGAATTAAATTGAAGAGTAAGCACCCAGAAATATTCTTAACAAAAGCGTTCACTCAAACATAACACTCAATCAATATAAACAAGTTAGTCAATGCAGTACATGGCGAGCAAGTTTAATGCTCTAAGCGAGCAAGCTTGTTAGTTTTACCAAAAACAAGAACTAACTATGGCAAAAAAGTGCCAACTTTTGAAGGAGCACAGCTTTATAACAAATTACCGTCCAGTATAAGAAATGTACACTCTTGCAAAACTCAACTTAGCCAGCACATAATCGCGGATCGATCACTTCTGGAGCAATGAATGCATTGGATGGGTAACTATTAAATTGTAATACTGATGACGAACATATTGTAATATATATTTTTAGTATTGTTCTCAAGTAAGTGACTTATGTCTTTATTGGGAACTAGCGACCCGCCCCGGCTTCGCACGGGTGCAATGCTGATACTAAATACACTACAGAAAAACTGTGAACGTAGTTGGTATATAAAAAACATAGCGGCCCGCTCCGGCTTCGCTCGGGTATAAAATAAATAGCCTATGTGATTAAAATCGATTCAGTAGTTTTGATTTATTCATTACTGCCCGTGGCCCGCACGCGTTAAATTTGGAGTAAAACAATCCCCCTTTCCCTATACCATGAAGATTTCCTGCTATCTTTGGAATATCTAAATTCATATACTACATTTTTACTTATTTACTTTTTACATTTTTAACTATTTATTTTATTTTTACAACATATTACAGAATGTCTTTATAAACAACGTTCACAGCTTTCTTGTCATTAGACAATACAAACATGTATTCTCTGGAGGTCACTCTTGAAAGAGCGACATACAGTTGTCCATGTGAAAAACAGTCAACGCTCAAATCTAAGCCTGCAACGTTGAAGGTTTGACCCTGCGATTTATTAATGGTCATTGCAAAATATGTCTTTACCGGAAACTGTAAACGTTTAAATTGGAAGGGTAAATCCGATGGTATCAGAGGGATTCGGGGAATCAATACATCTTCTCCGGTACCACATCCTGTGAGTATTGTGCACTCTATTATGAAAGTTTTCAATGATTTTACCAGCAAACGCGTGCCATTGCAAAGTTTAGGTGGAGTCAGGTTTTATAAAAAAAAAACGGGACAACCTACTTTCAACACCATTTTGTGAGGAGGGAGTCCAGACGGGTTAGTGCTATAGGGAAAGGTAAGTGCTATAGGGAAAACCGCGGCCTCAGACGCGCTATTTATAGGCACGCTCTTGCCGCACCGGGCGGCCGGCCGGTACCGCCGCAAACGCTACGTCCCGCAATTTTTAAATCTGTAATATCTTCGAAAATATTCACTTAAATCGTACGGTGTAAAGGGCCATATAGATCTATATTAAATGAACAATGTATTCAAGGTATTTAATTGGTTAAGGATTAATGCTGTATTGGTTAAAATCGCTTCGAAAATTAGCCATTATTTGTCGTAAAAAGTAAATGACAAAAAAAGTTATTGTGGGTTATCCATAAGAGATAGACATATACCATCACGGACTTTTCTGTAGACCTTTTCAATGTGTACAATACTTAGTACATTATTTTGATAAAACTCGTAGGGTTCAGCCTGCGTTTGCAATGTAAGCGTAAAAAAAGGAAATTATTTACGACATCACATTAGAAACCTCAGAAATAACAGTACTTCTCCACTATTTAATGGATGTTATTATACATATAAACCTTCCTCTTGAATCACTCTATCTATTAAAAAAAACCGCATCAAAATCCGTTTCGTAGTTTCAAAGATTTAAGCATACAAAGGGACATAGGGACAGAGAAAGCGACTTTGTTTTATACTATGTAGTGATGCGGTTAACTAAACGGCTAATTTAACCAGTTGGCTGCGACATATACACAAAGTAAAGTGCTTGCCTGGGTTCGAACTCATGACCTTACAGTTCGTAAGTCGGGGCCACCACTGCTCCGCTGGGCCACCGTTGCTCATTAGATACAGTAACCGGCGATAAATATTGCACATCGACCTATTCGATCCTATCGATTTTATACAAAGAATAAAAATAATTATCAAAAGAAGCAAATCATAATTGTTATAACAACTCCTAATAGATACCGGACTGTTTGTATTTCGTGCGACAGAGATAACGCTCTACGAAGCCGAAATTAGCCGATTGTCTCTTTCCAAAGGTCGATGTGCAATATTTATCGCCGGGTACTGTACGCCGGCCGTTTAATTGTCGTATTGTTGAGAAGTCTGGGAATCGAACCGACACGCTCGAGCCCAGTCTCCTGTCCGTTGCACAACTATCTGCGTTTAACGCTCTCTTGCCCGTTAAGACTGTGATGTGTTCGCAGATGAATGGAAGAAGATCATTAACAGAATGTTTGGAGTATTGTGAGATGAGTGAATGATTGTCGAGAAGTTGTATATTTTCATTATTGTAAGTACTTAACTTATGTGTTTGTTTTTAACTAATGGCCTTTAAGTTAAAACCAGCTTCTTCCCGCAACTTCGACCCCGTGAAATTTCACCCTCCCCCCATTCACCCTCTTAGGGGTGGAATTTCGAAAAACCCTTTCTTAGTGGATACTACTCTTCACAAAGAACACATCCTCTATGAATTGTATATGTATAATATATAAATAAAAGGATTAATAAACGTATTATTGAAATCCTTAGAACGGTCTTTCCTTTGGTGTTCAACCATTTACCCTAACATGGATAAATAAATAATTTGTCGTCTCCTAGTATGCAACCAAATTCTTATAGAAAATAAAGACTTACCAAAGCTGTTATATCCTTATTCTTGACCATATTATCGAACACTTCTTTGGCGAAGTTGAGGTGAGCAGGAACCCTTCCATGCTCATTTCCATATCTATAAAGGCGGTTTTTGAGCATTTTTTGTTATTGGAGATACGTCGTTTGGCTTCCAAAGTTGCTGACA
Source organism: Luperina testacea (assembly GCA_927399505.1). Classification (NCBI taxonomy): domain Eukaryota; kingdom Metazoa; phylum Arthropoda; class Insecta; order Lepidoptera; family Noctuidae; genus Luperina; species Luperina testacea. The sequence continues at coordinate 1,054,181 of OV656785.1, read as the reverse complement.
ATCTGTGAAGAAAACAAGTTCTAACTTAGGTCAAGTCAAAAACAAATTATTTATTTATTTATTTTATCATTAATTTACCAGCTTCTGCCCGCGACTTTGTCCGCGTGAAATTTCTTGTTTCCCTGACACACACGTAATTCGTTTTCATTTAGCGTTCTTCCCATAGATATCCGGAGATATGCCTTCATTGCGGAATAGTAAGGAGTCCTAGTGACGCCGCTTATCTCCCACCCAAATAATTACAACATTAACAAATAGTGTTCTTACGACACACACTTAAAATTTGAGCACGCACACTAAGAAGAAAGCAACTACACTAAATCAATTTCTAATAGCACACATACATAGAATGGGCGGGGCATTCACTTGTATACATTTGCTATTTGCGAACATTCAATGCACACGCATGCAATTAGGGAGTCGAAAGCGATGGTCGATAATTTTTATCGGTATTTAATTTTAGCACATTCTTGTATTATAATAACTTTGTTTAATTTTCTTTAAATAGTTTTTTTATGTAAGTACCTATCCGAAAATATAGTTTATTTTTACTAAAATAAAATGGGAATATTTTTTTAATATGGTATTACCGGTTAAAGGGAACGCTCTCAGTTAAATGTCATGCTGTATATTTTTACATAATCTTAAAAAAAATATTTTAATACAAAAATGCCTACCTACATTCGGGTTTGGTTTAATTCAGTTTAATTGAGTGTGTGCAGCGCATATAATAGAGAGTAGACTTGAGTCCTAGCAGTGGGAACTGTAATAATAAAAATAAGCATCAAGTCAAGGGCTTGATTCAGAAAGCGGTATTTCTGGACACGGCCCGCATTGTTAGAAGGTTCCTCTCTCTGGAGCCCTGACCACCGGTAGCTTGGACCCACCCTATTCCCGATACCGGTGGGCTACTATGTTTTATATGTTTAAATGTTTTTATATTTTTTATAATTTAATCCATTGAGTTCTGTAAAAATATATTCAACTGCAATAATATCGTAGCGTATCGATAAAATCAGCCGCACGCACTCGATTGCACCTCTCTAAACCCAAAACGCTCGTTGCGTTCGGGAAGATTCGGGCTAGTTCGGGCTAGTTCGTGTCGCTCCGGACGTAAGTTAGTAAAACATTTAAAAATTGATTTAAAATATAAAACAGCGACTTAATTGTTTATTTACCGGTGGTAGGACACGCCATTTGTCTTCAGGTTGATGGTATTTGACCTATTTTTACATATAATTACTGCACAACTCGGCATTTTGGTTTTTTACGCATCAATATTACACTGTACGCAGTTGCAAAGCGACTGAATGAAGCGTACAGCCGCCGTTCGAACATAAGACCAATTTTATAATATCGAGGCGGCACGTGCCACGCCCCCAAGGCATATCCCTCGATATCCGTGGTTCTTCCTGACTTTTTTTTCGTTTTGCTCGGTTCCTAAAGGCCCTAGCGTGATGTTAAATAGCCTATACTTAGCCTTCTTCAAGAATTGGGCTATCAAACCCCAAAAGACTTTTTCAAATCCCACTGCTAGTCCCAGAGATTAGAGCGTTCAAACAAAAAAACTCATAAACTGTACTAACTGAATAAATCAGTCATAACTTGAATAAAATGAAATTGTTTATCCTGTAAACAGGATATCGCAATCACATTTAACGTTTAAAAAGAAAGAATTACAGCGAGATGGAGTCGATATTTCCTATCCATCCAATTATTATAAAGCTGATGAGTTTGTTTGTTTGTTTGGTTGAACGCACTAATCTCTGGAACTACCACTTGGATTTGAAAAATTCTTTTTGCATTTGATAGCCTAATTCTCGAGGAAGGCTATAGGCTATTTAACATCACGCTATGACCTTTAGGAGCCGAGCAAAAAGAAAAAAAGTCAGAAAGAACGCTAAGCAAAAACGAAGTAATAGCGCGGGCAGGCGATGCGATGCGACGGGGTGGGTCGGAGTAACAAGAAATTTCACGCGGACGAAGTCGCGGGCAGAAGCTAGTGGCTATAGAAATTCAAGGCTCGAATTCTCTTTTAAAGTCTAGACAAAATCAAGTTGTAAAATCATGTGACGACCATGTAGATTTTTAGAATCATGAACTTGATTACTTGATCTGAAACTAGAAATTCAACATTTCGATAAGATAAAAAATTGTTGAATGAGTATAATGACCTCTCACAGGTTGTTAGTGTTTTATATTTATTTTATTTATTTATTTAACAGACAAGAAAAAAAACAGAACAGAAAAATAGGTACACAGGTGATGCTTATTTCATAAGAAATCTCTTCCAGCATGTAATACCTGCGATAGTACAATAAATAGAGAGATGTAGACAGCGTGTGAAAGAGTAAAGGATACAAAAAATAATAATACATAAAATCTAAAAACAATTCACTTAATAAAACTAAACAAGTACCTACCTATTATAAGACTATACATACAAATAAACATACATACTTCTAAAATAAATATCACTAGAATGTTAATAAATATTAAAACGTATATCATATCAGTATTAGGAAGTAAAATAATTATGTAGTATTCCTAATACGTAGTGTTGGTGATAATCTGAGTGACATTTGACAATCAAAATAGTGACCGTTATCAACAATGATATTCAGGGTCATTGGAAAAACACCAACAAACTCTGAAGAGGTCATTTTACTCAAGTAGTTATTTTGCACTCTGCAATTGGTATTTTTTTTTGTTTGATTGTTGTTGTTTTCACGTTTTGATGTCATTATGTAGGCCAGTGTCGCGGGCGCAACACGGATTGATTTGTATTGTCAATGTCAAGTCTTTCTTTTGTGCCTGGCCCTGACATCAAGCAATGGACAAAATTGTCAGCATTTTCTAAGCTTGAGTACGAGGCTTTTGACTACGTTGTGTGTGCATATTTTATTTCTTTTTTAATATTTACTTGCAATGTGCGTTTTTGTTTGTGCAGAATAAACAATTTTTCTTTCTTTCTTCTTTCTACTCATCATTATGAACAAGTTTTATTAAGAGACCAAACCTGAAATCGCGTTTTTATGTTCGTATATACCTAACTTGTCAAAATGTAGGACATTATGCGATTTCAAGTTTGGTCCCATAGTAAAAGTTGTTCATAATGATGAGTACAATGACCTCTTAAGAGGTTGTTAATGTTTTACCAATAACCCAGTATAAACTACGTCATTGATTATCAACGATTCCTTATGAATTGTACAGCACATCAAGCTACCCAAAACTGTCAAATTTTCCCAATCAACTTTGAATCTTATGCTTTAGCGATAAAATTGAAAATCTATTAAAGAAATTTGACAGATCGTAGTAGCTTGATGTGCTGGCGTCTGTACCAGCCCAATGCATGACAACAGATGGCCGATGAGGCCGAAAGGTTCTGGAGCCGACCGCGTACTGGAAGACGTAGAAAGGCCACCCACAAGATGGACCGACCGCAAGAATCCGCTGGATGCGAGTAGCACAGAAGCGAAGTGGCGATGCTTGGGGAGGCTTATGTCCAGAAGTGGACGTCTTTTGGCTGAAATGATGGACGAACTGACGATATTGTTCTGACTATTGATACCACGACCAGCTATAGGAATTCCCAAATACCTGAGGGTTATTAAGAGGAATATTTGAAATGTCTCTTTAGTGGAAATGCCATACCTGAAACCATCTTTATTTGGCGTCCATTCCCATACCTAGTAGAGAAGTTCAAGTATTCAGGCTCCATGCTCACCACAGACGCCAAAGTTGACTGAGGTGACTCGTAGACAGGGGCGTGCCTATAAACAATGGCGCCTAGGTCACGCATCATAGTTGCGCCCCTTCGTAAATTATCATTATATGAAAAATCAGATACACTAAATAAAAAAAAAAAAAACAATCATAAATTTTAGTAACAGAACATTAAATATTTATTTTCTTTTTCCTATTTTCTTTTAAGTCTGTAAAATCTTTACATTTACAACTAGGTACACCTTCCTGGCCTCCTGCGACGCAAACATATCGACAATGTTTTCGAAAAAATAATTATTCGTCACTTTTAGCTCTACACTGAGCAAAGCTAAGTCGCTTATTATAACCATTCTTGACCCATTTTAGCCCTTAAATACGAAAGTATTAATTTCAAGTTCAATTTACTAAAAGATTGCTCACAACTTACTAAAAGATTGCTCACAACTTACTAAAAGATTGCTCACAACTTACTAAATGATTGCTCACAACTTCCAATGGATAGGTACCTACTGCAGTTGTAAGCAGAATTTGTGACTGATCAGGATTTAAGAAGTAAATATAAGAGTAGAAAATGGTTTATTGTAGTGTATTTTGTTTTTATAATTCAATATTTGGCGATATTGCGCCCCCAAGAAATTCCAAATGGAAAACCCAGTAACAATTTGCCCGACTGGTTATTGAACCCACCAGGACCCCACGCTCAACAGACGCACTTGCGACCACGAGACCAACGGAACCACGAACGACAGCCGGGAAAATGAGATCAAAAGAGAGCTTGAGGCCGTCCGCCATTGACATTTGGTCAAATACAAAAAGAGACCTCAAGAAAGCCCAATTGCCAGAACCGGCAACCCGAAACAGAAGAAGACCCGACCCCAAATAGCGGGACCAGCACTCCAAATGCGTAACACACTATCAACCACATTCTGAATCATTTGGAAGGATACTAAGGTTTTGCTAAAGGCTCCTTCAAACAGCCGCGACACACAAAGGCACCGCAAGTCGCGCAACCAGCGGCGTCTTTGTGTCGCCCGCGATTATATCGCGTGTCGCGCCTGTTTGTAGGAGCCTTAATCCATTGCTTCAATGTTCGAAAATGTCTGCTCAACAACGTAAATAACGCAATAAATGTTGTTGAACTGTCAAAATTAAACTGATTGCTACTGTTAGTGTGTTAAGTAAATTGTGGAAAAGAAGACTTATGAAAATGACAACTTGATGAAAACCTGTGAACTATTTCCTATTGCTTATAATTAAAGGCTCCTACAAACAGGCGCGACACGCGATACAATCGCGCGCGACACAAAGGCACCGTTCGTTGCGCGACTTGCGGTGCCTTTGTGTCGCGTGTCGTGTCGCGCTTCTTTGAAAGAGAGACGAAAACCGGTCCTAATAAATGCCAAAATAATTATTTTTAGAAAAAATAATCATTAACAATAAGATAACAATACGAACCTTTTAATCTTTAACACTAAACACTAGTTTCAAATATTCACAGAAACAAAAACAACAAATTAAATATCAAATGAAAATAAAGATATTTTTCTAAATTGAACACGTCCAGCTCAATAGAAACATCTGACAACTACTAAATATTAGCTAAAACATACTAAAACATAGAATTTTTTTTACTACTCGTGGTGAAGTCACATTAAAATGATAGAGTAGAAGTCCCATTTTGAATCTGCCTTGCCTTTTCCCTTCTTCCTTGCCTTTTGCCTTTTTTTTTTCTTTTTGCTTTTTTTTTGTCTTCTTTTATCTTTTTTTTTTTGCAATTACTCAATTGCAAAAAAAAAAGATAAAAGAACAAGAAGAAGAAGATGAAGAAGAAAGAAGAAGAAGAGAAGAAGAAGAAGAAGATGGTACTCACCATGCAGCAAAAGGGAGGAAAGATTCAAATTTTTGCCGTTACTGTTTTTTTCACCTACAATTTCAACAAAAATGAAGACTATCGTTTGATGCATGAACGAGGCAGATCCGACGAAAAACAAGCGCGCTATAACAAAATTTGGAACTGCCACGCCATTCCGTTTGGTAAAAAAAAATCGTAACCCTAAAAAATTGTAGTAATTCAAAAACTTATTTATTTACCTTAAGTTGTGGAGAACTTAAATATACCTAAATTACACATAATTGAATGCCTATCAAAAGTGATGTAAATCGTCATTATGATACATAATGGTATTCTGCAATATTGGAAAATGAAAATAAATAATTGGATAATGTAAATAATTGAATATAAGAATGTGTGACTGATATTTAACGTGTAAAAGTTAAAAATCATTGATTGATTCAGTAATAAAAATTGGTACCTACCTAAGGTATTTGCACGCCATGAAAAATGGCAGACATTATGACAGTCGTTCTATGTTCTATGGCGTAGATATAAATGGGTAATGGAGGGTAAAGTGGTGTCAAGTTTACGGTAATCTGAGGGAAATTGGCGTTACAGCATAATCAGCTTAAAATGTTCGAACTTTTGGCTAAGTATTATCAGCCGCACGGTTGCGTAATCAGGTTAAGCTACGCTTGCCGCGGTTAGTTCGTGAATGGGTAACCGTCTTTACATACCAAGACCCCTCCGTGCCTCGGAAAGCACGTTAAGCCGTTGGTCTCAGCTGTCATTCGTGGATCTTTGGTAGTCGTTAGGGGTAGTCAGAAGCTCGTAAATCTGCCAACCAGTCCTACTAAGGAGTTTTGTGTTACCAAGTAACTAAATTGTGGAGTTCAGATAGGTAGTCGCTCCATGTAAAATACTGGTATTCAGCTGCATCCGGTTAGACTAGATGCTGACTCCAACATAGTTGGGAAAAGGCTGGGCAGATGATGACTTGTTAGTAACAAAGGTATTAAAACTATGATTCATTCAATACTAAAATCAAAACAAAACATAATTTAAAATTCAAATAATAAAAACCATAAATAAACTCATGTCAAAAAAAAAATGTGGCACTCCGGGAGTGCCGACAGAATGTGGCAAAGTATTCTGTTTTACTCACTGACATATTGGATAATGTACATTAAAACCGAGTACATTCCGAGGACAGCCGAACACATCCGAAGCGGGTATTATTTGAATCATCTTATAAACAAAACACGCGCGGTGTCGCCTACGATAACAGTGGCGCGAGTTCAATGATTTTTTCCCCATCTCAAAAAATGCCCAACGCGCCTAAAGAAGTTGTCACTTCAAAACATAGTAAGTACTAGTGTCATCTCGTCACATGAAGCATAAATCTCCCCAGTAGGTACTCCCCGGCCTCTCAGAGATCATCCTATTAAGATTCCGTTGGCGCTCCCCCGAATCCGGCGCATCAGATAAGCTGATGGCATAAACGTAATCAACTCTTGCGTCAGCAAACATGCCCGACGCGCTGCAGAATCGAGGGAGCCTCATCAGAATCCTAAATGCGTGTTAATTTAGTTATTTTTTCGGCTGAACGCGCGGTGCCTTTGCTTGGCGGGTTCTTTGTTTTTTTCTTTAGGTTTGTATAATAAATTATTTTTATAATAAGCACTAGAATCCTCAAAAATGCCGATTTAAGCCGCTGTCAACAGAGGCCTAGTGTACAAATTTGACAACTATTAATGAAAAAAGAAAAACATAGGGACATAGTATATATCCCTACTTTTTTTATATAACTTGGTTTTTTATTTTGCTACATTTAGTTTAGTTTGTGATCTTCCTGTACGAGTCGCAATAAATACTTTTTCTTTCTTTATATCCTTTTTATTCAGTTCATGAAATATCTTTTAAATTGGTCCAATATTGTTCTCACGAAATAACTTTTAATAATTGCAAATGTAGAAAATATAGAAAAATATAGAAAATATAGAAAATGCGGTAGAAAATTATCTATTTAAATGAGTTACATTTAAATAGATAATTTTCTACCGCATCAAACGATATGCGACACGTTATGGTTACATTTAGAAATAAAGACATTTAGGCCTGTAATAGTATTAGGTTAAGGTCATTTTTAAAACAAATAAAGTTAAAAATCAGGAAGAAATTTCGGGTCCTCTTCACGGTAAAGTTTCGAGCCACTTAAGCGATCGATGTAAAATAGAAATTTCGTAGTCTTCGGCAAAATAGTTCCTGAAGAAACCTGAAGAATCCTGGAATCGCTTACTGAACACTCTCAAGATTCAACATATCGCCTTCACATTCTCAAGACACCTTCCACGCATGAACCCTAGAAGATAACCGCGGTTCGACGAGTCTTCAATACATATCCGCGGGATTCCTGAAATACTCCGAGCTATAGGTGCAGGACGTCAGCGCCACGCGACCTCTCGCCTCCGTGGGTAACGCCCGTCCTGCACATGTAGCTTGTAGCATATTTCTTGCCTTTATTGCCAACAGGTTGGACGGGCCTTTCATGCGGCACTGGCAGGGCTTACACGCACCCGTATCTTATCGGGCGTGGGGCAGGTAAACATTGTTAAATAACCCATATCATAGGTTTTTTTTTTGTAATAATTAATTGTGTTTTGTGATGTTTGTAATTCATATCATTTCTACAATTTGAAAAATTTTATATTTGACATTTTATTTATTTATTAAGTATATTCGATTCTGACATTTTTATAATTTATTTTATTTTTCTTTTTGACAAATTTAATTACCTACTTGTTATTTTTAATTGATCACAATTTTATTCTGGGTTTTTAACTGTTTTGAATTTAATATTATATTTTATAAGTAATTTTAATGTATGTTTGAATTTATGGACTAGAATTATGTCTGAAATAAATAAATAATTATTATTTACAAAAATAAAAAACAAACAAAAAATAATTAAAATTTACAACAAAATACCTGATAATATAAAAAATCTGCCACAATCAAAGTTTAAGAAAGTTCTCACCTCTTTTCTAATAGAAAAATGTTATTATACTGTCCTAGATTTTATAAATGATAATTTTTAATATTTTTTAGTTTGTTTTTGTGTTTTATTTTTCATTGTTTGTAATTATTTAGTTTTTAAGTACTCTAGCTTTTTTTAAATCCTATTTATTTTAACATTTGTATGCCTTCACGGCAAAGCATAGTGCTCAATTATGTTACTATAAGACCTTTATGTAAATACCTATGTTTCACAAATAAAGATTCTGATTCTGATTCTGATTATTATTATCCTGATCGATCAACTCGTGCGGCTGTTATTACTGCGTAACGGCTCCTGCAAACAGGCGCGACGCGCGACGCGATTCGCGCGCGACACAAAGGCACCGCTCGTCGCGCGACTTGCGGTGCCTTTGTGTCGCGTGTCGCGTCGCGCCTGTGTGTACGAGCCTTTAACGTTTTGAATACTGAACATAAACGCCCGTATGCTTTGAATGCATTGATTTAGAAGATTGATATTTTCACTGCTTCAAGGGATAGCAGCCCTGAGTAATTTGATATTAATTTAAACTTGATAACTCTACGCGTTCCTGAGAAAAAGGGTCTTGGGTGTACAGTACCCGGCGATAAATATTGCACGTATCGACCTTTACCTTTTTTTGTATTTTATACAAAGAATAAAAATAATTATCAAAAGAAGCAAATCATAATTGTTTTAACAGCTCCTAATATAGATACCGGACTGTTTGTATTTCGTGCGACAGAGATAACGCTCTACGAAGCCGAAATTAGCCGAAATTGTCTGCAATATTTATCGCCGGGTACTGTATCTGCCTAGCCTTTTCCCAGCTGTGTTGGAGTTGGCTTCCATTCTAACCGGATGCGGCTAAATAACAGTATATATAGCGACAGCCTATCTTACCTCCACAACCCAGTTACTGGGTAACACGGTACGGCCTTATCATAAGCATAGCCTAATCTGTGTACAACATTCCCACTGTTGGGACACAGGCCTCTTTTATTTAGAGGGAGTGGGCCGTATCCACCAAGTGGGCACAGTGCGTGGGATATCAGCTGGATTAAGTCAAGATATTATGATAGACAATTCAATTCAGGTCAAATCGGATATAACAAAAGATAATATCAGTCTTTATTTTTATCACCTTATGTCGCAAAAAAACTGATAACTCGTGATGATCTATCACAAAATATCGTAATCTATACTAATATTATAAATTCGAAAGTAACTCTGTCTGTCTGTCTGTCTGTACATTTTCACGCCTAAACCACTGAACGGATTTGGACATGGGATAGTTTTTGTCAACATAACTCACGGGCGAAGCCGCGGGCAGAAGCTAGTCGTAATATAAAAAATCAAGCTGAAGAGTTTGTTTGTTTGAACGCGCTAATCTCTGGAACTATCAGTCGGATTTGAAAAATTCTTTATAGCCCAATTCTTGAGAAAGGCTATAGATTATACATGACGCTATCACACTAAGGAGCCAACCAAAAAAAAAAAGGAAGTATGAACGCTAATCGAAAACGAAGTAGTAGCGAGGTCAATGCGACGGGGTGGGTCGGGGGAAAAAGGAAATTTCACGCAGACGCAACCACGGGCAGAAACTAGTTTGAAATAAATGATTTGACTTTGACTTATTTACACCATATAAACACATAAAATACAATGTTAATAATAGTAATAATATTTACAAGTAAATAAAAAGGAGGGAAAATAATCATAGGGCATCAAAAAATTCATCCGCATCGCTGTCAACAGGAAACGTGCCCAAAAAACTGGCAGCATTGCCACGTTGTATGGCAATGCTGATTCTTTAGCCCAAAAATAAGCCAGCCCTCTGGTCACGTGAAGAGTCGACCAATCGCTTGGTGATGTCTCGAAATACTAAGTGGGCACTCGGGCCCCATGGCCCTAGAGTTTCAACCCCAAACGGCTCAAACATATAAGATCCAAAGAGATTGGAGTATTTACGCCGTTTGAGATTTTCCGAACCTACAGCAGCCGCCCCAGCACATAACTTTGACTTTGAATCTGGTCGGTCCGAACTTTGCGCAGAAGGCTTGACAATTATATTTTTTAGGAACCAAATAGTGACGAGGCGAGTGTGAGTGAGAGAACATGCGCGAATGTTCGGAGAGCCTATGCGCAGGCCGGCCATGTTTCAACGGTCGTATTCATTAATCTCAGTATAGCTGCTGGTGTATACCCAGATGCCTTGAAAATTGCCATTGTTAAACCCTTATTTAAAAAGGAAAACAGAGAGCTAGTGAAAAATTATAGGCCAGTCGCACTGACCTCTATTATTTCAAAAATATTTGAAAACTGTATTCACAAAGAGCTATAAAAAAAAAAAAAAAAAAAAATAATAAATAAAATAATAATAATAATATATAATAATAATAAATGATTTGATTTGATTTGATTTGATTTGCTATATAAATATCTTGACAAATGTAATATTCTGTGTGAGCAACAAAAAGGATTTAGACCAAGAAAATCTATAAATATGGCGATTTATGATTTTATATACAATGTCATAAATAATGTGGATAAACGAAACCAAGTCTGCGCCATTTTTTGCGATATGACGCAGGCATTTGATTACGTCCACCATCCTACACTACTAAAAAAGCTGGAAGCTTATGCAGGTATACGGGGTAATATTTTAGAACTTTTTCAATCCTATTTACAAAATAGACGACAAATAACCGAAATCAACAGGATAAAATAATGTAACTAATAAACATGACGAGATAATTAGATCAGAAGTGCGAAAAGTTAGATATGGGGTACCACAGGGTAGTGTGCTAGGTCCCTTGCTATTTATAGTATATATTAATGACTTACCGGAGTGGATTGAACAACCATTGACTCTATTTGCAGATGACAGTACGGTGACAATACCTTCGAAAAGCGTTGACACATACCAAAGTGACATTAATAATTCGTTAAAATTAATTATAAAATGGTTAGAGGAAATTTAACCAACGCATGACTTTTTTTTTTCAGGATGGGAATTAATCAGCCAACGCATGACTGATATGGACAATCTCAAGGTGCAATATAACGCTAATAAAATTAAAGAGGTAGTTAAGATAGATAGATAAATCGTTTATTCAGTGCAACAAAAGACACAAATACAGGTATTAAAAACATCCAAAAAGTTGAAAAAAAAATTAAAAATAACAGACATTAAAAAGATAAATTGACCCATAGACACTTAACTCATAAACGTCTATAACGGTCGATCACTACTGGGCGGTGTGTGTACTGTAGTTAGTACTAAATTTCTTGGGCTAGAAATATATTAAAAACTTAGCTGGAAACAACACATTGAGTTACTTTGTAAGAAGCTAAGTTCTGCCGTGGCATAACTAAAATGCCGTTATCCAACATCTGGTCGAATTTTAACTTTTAATGCTATTAGAATGAGAGAAAAAAATCTATGGATCTGTTTTCGAATTTTCAATACCTTGCTATTCAAGGTATTGAAAATTCGAAAACAGATCCATAGATTTTTTTCTCTCATTCTAATAGCATTAAAAGTTAAAATTCGACCAGATGTTGGATAACGGCATTTTAGTTATGCCACGGCAGAGTTCATCTACATACGCATTATATACCTTATCAGGTATTGTTAATCTGGATGCATGCCTTACTGCGTACTGCGTATAGTTGAATGCCATCTGCGATACGGAGTTATCTTTTGGGGCAACTCAACAGAAAAAGAAACTGCATTTAAGGCCCAAAAAAGATGCATACGATCTATTTTTAATTTGCAGAACACTGATTAAATTCAATTATTTACATTATTCAATTATTTATTTTCATTGTCCAATATTGCAGAATACCATAATGTATCATAATGACGATTTACATCACTTTTGATAGGCATTCAATTATTTGTAATTTAGGTATATTTAAATTCTCCACCACTGAAGGTGAAATAAATAAGTTTTTGAATTACCACGATTTTTTAGGGTTACGATTTTTTTTTATAGCGCGCTTTTTTTTCGTCGGATCTGTCTCGTTCATGCACCAAACGATAGTCTTAATTTTTGTTGAAATTGTAGGTGAAAAAAACAGTAACGGCAAAAATTTGGATCTGCCTCCCTTTTGCTGCAACTCTGCAAGGTCCTCAATTGCAATTGGGAAAAGGCAAGGCAGATTCAAAATGGGACTTCTACTCTATCATTTTAATGTGACTTCACCACGAGTAGTCAAAAAAATAATATATTTTAGCTAATATTTAGTAGTTGTCAGATGTTTCCATCGAGCTGGACGTGTTCAATTTAGAAAAATATCTTTATTATCATTCGATATTTAATTTATGTTGTTTTTGTTTCTGTGAATATTTGAAACTAGTGTTTAGTGTTAAAGATTAAAAGGTTCGTATTGTTATCTTATTGTTTATAAAAAGTAATTTATAAAAATAAAAAACCCGACTGCGTAAAAAACTTAAGTTAATAAAAAACAAAAAAGCTAAAAACAACCCCATTTTAAATTAAATTAAAGTTGGAAGCAGGCAATGGCAATGGGTCCCCCATTTGAATTTGAAAACATAATAAAAATGGTATGGGTCCCGCCTGCTTCCAAGTTTAATTTAATTTAAAATGGGCTTGTTTTTAGCATTTTTTAGCGCGTAACGAGCGGTGCCTTTGTGTCGCGCGCGATTATATCGCGTGTCGCGCCTGTTTGTAGGAGCCTTTAATTATAAGCAATAGGAAATAGTTCACAGGTTAAGGTGTATAGATGGCTCACTGACCTTGTGCATGTGGGCGGAGCTAAGCGTCCTACGTAAAACGCGTGCGGTGGCGCGCTACACTAAAACGAAATTCAAAGAATATGCAGAGGCGCAGACATGCCGCACGTAGGTCGCCATTTTTGCCTACGATTCCAGAAGGGAATGGCGGATGCAAGACTGATATATTTTAGTACAAAATATATCAGTCTTGCATCCGCCATTCCCTTCTGTTACCCGCGACTTCGTCCGCGTGGAATTTAAGAAAAAAGTTATTGTTGAGTTCGCAGAGTTTACGATAACTTATTAATTCTGTATTCCGCGTAAAGAAATACAGCTATGAATGTTTAATGAAATTCTTCTAATATTTCTCCATTTAGTTCTTTTTGATCGTTTTTGCATTTTTAGTTTAATTATTATTTATATTTAGTTTTTCGTATTAGCCTTTTTATATACAATATGTATTTGGTGTACAATTTTCTTGGGCTAAAACAAAAACACTATATAATTATATTATTTATTCAATCAATTTCTATGGAGATTAAGGAATCTTCACGTATAGGATCCACTTATAAACATAACTATACTCCGTTTCTTTATTATGATTTGTTTACATTTGGAAGTACCTAATTAAACGGAGTATAATACAACCTCCCTATTTGAATCGGATATTATTCAATATTTCATTTCATTGGTTTTAATTTTTTTTCGTAGGAACCTATTTTCTTTTTTTGTTCTAAAATAAAAGTAGCCTAAGTTACTCCTTATTCACCTATCTGCTAGTGAAAGTCCCGTCTTAATCGGTCCAGCCGTTTCAGAGATTAGCGGGAACAAACAGACAGACAGACGGACAGACAGACAAAAATTGTAAAAAAAAAAAAAACACTGGCACTCCGGTAGTGCCGACAGAAGTGAAAACTTGAACAATTACGAGTGTATTTTGTGAAGTCGTCGTCAGTTATATATCCGTGGTTCAGCGCCATCTCGTCGTTGTTGGATGAACTACGTAGTTAGTACGCGAGGCCCTCGTAGTTCTTCCCGATGTGCATGTAGTTCTTCCCGATGTGCATAGATGGCGCTGTCCTCAACAACGCGCGTCTTAAGTTTTACGTCTGACGTTAGTACGCGAAGCCCTCGTAGTTCTTCCCGATGTGCATAGATGGCGCTGTCCTCAACAACGCCTTCTTCGTCTTCGTCTTACGTTTTACATCTGACGTTTTACGTCTTACGAATTTTCGATCAGGGTCACGTGACCTGACGCGAATTTAGAAGTTTTTACCCATTCCAAAAAAAGTACACAGCGCCGCTAAAGAAGTTTTCACTTCAAAAATATTTTGGTATATTACAAAAACAGTCAGAAGTCGACTAGCAATCTCACAAAATTATGGCATAGCAATATTAGTACTAATGACCTTCTTCTATAAGAACGTTTGACAACACTACAAATTGGCCACATGATTGTTATTAGAAATTTCAATAAGGTTCGTAAGCGTTACGGTGGCCAAAGTGGCTAACACTGTACATCGCATGGCGAACGTTCGGGTTCGAGTCTCACATCAAACATGAAAAATATTTTTTAAGTATTACACGTGAAATAAGAATGCCGAGTTGCTAACCAATAATTATTATGTTAAATATTCCATAAATAAACGAAGATTCTATTGTTTTACAATTATTATTTTCAATCTTAGTTGGAAGTAAAAATACTTGCATAGGAAATTGACCCGTTACCTTCTATGAATAAGGAGCATAATCGCGTTTACAATTAATATTTTCACAAACCATTAAAGTAAAAATACTTTCATACGAAATTGTTCCGTAGACTCTAATTGATAAGGAGAATGATCGCATTTGCGAAAACTGACGCGTTGGGTACCTAATTACCTATGTAGTTGAGCGAGTAGCCGTATAAAATACTTTGAAGTCTTGCAATTATTTCGAGTCGGTACCTAGTGTAGGTACGTACTTTGGTATCTGTTTGTTGATGAAAGCTGTTTATTATATTTTATTTTTTGATTAGTTTTTCTAAGTTATGTTGTTGGTGTAAATATTTGTACTATCAGTATATAAAAAATGGTCAACAAGAAAATAAACGGAAGGCAATAAAGAGATCTTATTCGACGAAACAAATTGTAAAGTAAGTACCTACTTTTTTGTACACACCATATTTTGTTTGTACAGATTATGACGCGTAATTTCGACATACATTACAACAGCTCGATTGGTCTAGTGGTCTCGTGCGTCACGTCACTATAGTTTAGTCACTAACGCCCGGCTTCAAATCCAAACTTTTCCATATTTGGTTTTTTTTTATTTTCTTATTTGATATGTTTTTTTAATTATTATTTTACTTTTTGCCGATTTTCTTGTTTGAAAATTTTCAGACTATATTATTATTGCTTACACTCTTTTGTAAAACACTGTAGGTATATAATTTTTTCCGAATCAACCTTGGTGGACGTTTTTATTTTATTTTTATTATATTACTCTAGATTCTGAAGAAAAATAACTATAGGAATAAAAATGATTGTTTTTATTAAAATAACAATTACTTATTGAATTATTTTAAAAATAAGAAAATAAAAATATGCGCATTATTATTAAAAAATAACAAAACAAAAGATAAGTACATTATAATTAAAAAATAACAAAACTAAAGATTATGCCGTCCACTGAGATTCGAGCCTGGTGATTACGCAGTGAGAATCCGGACAGTAGAGCGCGGAGGCAATCGTGCATCTTATTCGAGTCGCGAAATTACGCTTCTAAATATAATGGAAGTCGCTCATTGACGAAATCCGCGCGGTGCACCCCGCCGAAGGCGGGGTCAAAATTCATATCCCACTTCATCTGCTTCACCCCCTCAAATACATAGTAAGTCGTCTATTCACCGCCACGTAAAGAAATACCTATGCTAATTTTATTGAAATTCTCCATTTAGTTCTTTTTGATCGTTTTTGCATTTTAGTTTAATTATTATTTATTTTTAGTTTTTCGTATTAGCATTTTTATATACAATATTTGGTGAACGATTTCCTTGGGCTAAAACAAAAACACTATATTATTTTATTATTTATCCAATCAATTTCATTGGAAATTAAGGAATCTTCACGTATAGGATCCACTTATAAAAAATAAAAAAAAACTATACTCCGTTTCTTTATTATATGATTTATTTACATTTGGTTAAGTACCTAAATAAACGTAGTATACAACCTCCCTATTTGAATCGGATATTATTCAATATTTCATTTCATAGGTTTTAATTTTTTTTCGTGGGAACCTATTTTCTTTTTTTTTTCTAAAATAAAAGTAGCCTAAGTTACTCCTTATTCACCTATCTGCTAGTGAAAGTCCCAGTCACAGAAATAAATCCGCACAAGAATATGAGAAGGTAGTAATCAATAAACTCAGTAATGCAAATATACCTACTCGTAGATTGACAACTAAGAATGCTCATTTTTTATAAATTAAGGTATTTGAAAACATTTTTTTTTTTATTGTGAGTAAGTATGTAGTTATTTTCTAAACAGTCAAAATAAAATGGCCTGAAGCGGTTGTTTTAATATTACAAACAGACACTCCAATTTTATTTATTAGATAAAGTTTTGAAGATTTTTATTTATAAGATTAAGTATAGATAGATAGATACTTATTAGTCCACTCAACGAATAAACCAAAAAGAGGTGTAGAGTGCGTGAGCTGGGCCCTGAGCGATTTCTTCAGAAAGTTGCTCAGAGTGCTTAGGGAGTAAACATACTAAAAGTCCCCGCGTCTAGGTGAGCCGGAGTGGGGGGTATAAAAATTCCCACTTTTGAGTTTTTCGCTAATATCTATAAAACGGTGCGTCGTCGTAGAGAAAACGTATTTTTCTTGACTTGCTTTGCTTTAGCATTTTTATTTATTTACAAATTATCTTATACATATTTACAAAATAAACAATATAAAAAAAAAACAGTATTTAGAAATGGTACCACTAATAAAGCGTCCATGCGGACAATAGAAATGGGCCCTCTGCAGCGAGCTAATCTATAAACGCATACTGATACAATTCGTTCATAAATATTTGCACTAACACAGCCAAACGCGCGTAGTCGATCGATAGCCGGGCGGAGCAGCGAGCGACACAGCCACCCCGTCTCAGTGCTAACGCACGACTGCCGCCCGCGCCCGCGCAGAGCACCTCTGAACCTATATCTCAAAATGGGGCATTGTCTTTGCAACTGTTGATTGATTTAAAAACGCTATTTCAAATATGTAGTACCTCTAACCACCAATTTTTCAGTGTAAAAATATTTCCAAACATCAAAGCCGTTTAGAAGTTATAAGCAAATGTTAGCGAAAATAGCGTTTTGGTAAATATTTTTTTAAGGCAAAAGTATTAGCCTTATGAAAAAACCCTGTTTCAAAAATGCTGTACATGAATGTATAGCAAACATATATTTTTTACAGACCTTCTAACCAAACCGTTAATGAGTTATAAGCTTCATAAAGTGACCGAGTTACGGTACTAAACGAGAGTAAGGCCCTTAACATCAAGTTGAGACGGCATGAGTCTTCTTTTTCACAATAGGGAATATGCATGATTTTTTTATTTAAAAAATTAATCCTCATTCATGTAATAAACAGTTTAGTAAAACTGTTTTTCGGATAACTATGAAATTAAAAAAGATATGAGCCATCGAAGATTTGTTTCTATCTCTTTCTCGCAAAACGAAATTTAACACGGAGTTTATATGGCCGTAGTGACATGTGACGTCACAGTCTATGTCGGATCTCTCTGTCTGATTGGTGGTAATCAATAGTTTTAAATGCTCATATCGGCCGTGTTTCTTGGCTGATTTTAATTTTAATTTCACTTTTTGTCATCTCTACTACGGTATTTTCATATTTTGTTAATAAATGCCATGAAAAAAATTCATGCATATTCCCTATTGCTTGACACACTAACAGTAGTAATCACTTTCATTTTGACAGTGCAACAACATCTATTGCGTTATTTACATTGATGAGCAGACATATTTTTCGAACATATGAAGCAATGGATTATCAAATCCTTAGTATCCTTCAAAATGATTCAGAATGTGGGTGATAGTGTGTTACGCATTTGGAGTGCTGCCGGTCGATTCTGTAAAAATCTCACCGTGAAAACTTAGGTGAAGTGAGTTTGTTTTTGCTAGGAATTGACACTATTGACAGCTCACTCCACGCTCACTTCACCTAAGTTTTCACGATGAGATGGTTACAGAATCGCACTGCTGGTCCCGTTATTTGGGGTCGGGTCTTCTTCTGTTTCGGGTTGCCGGTTTTGGCAATTGGGCTTTCTTGAGGTCTCTTTTTGTATTTGACCAAATGTCAATGACAGACGGCCTCCAGTTCTCTTTTGATCTCATTTTCCCGGCTGTCATTCGTGGCTGCGTTGGTCTCGCGATTGCTGAGCGTGTGGGGTCCTGGTGGGTTCAATAACCAGTCGGACAAAGTGTTACAGGGTTTTTCCATTTGGGATTTCTTAGTAATAGCCCGGAATTTGGAAGTTGGCGGTGTGATACCCCCGTGCCTCGGAAGACACGTTAAGCCTACGCCTGATCTCTGTCCGCTCGTGTCCTCTCACACGGACTATGAGAGTGAGGGAAGAATGATAATGCACCTGGGTCTACGCACATACTTGTGCAGTGCGATTCTGTAACCATCTCACCGTGAAAACCTAGGTGAAGTGAGCGTGGAGTGAGCTGTCAATAGTGTCAATTCCTAACAAAATCTGAATCAAGCCCTTGATCCAGCTGCCCAACGAGAGCCTCCTCATGTGCTGGTCGAGGTTCTTGGCTATTAACCCATTGGCTGTCACGACTATCGGCACAATGATCGCTGAGTCCACATCCCACATGACGACAACCTCGTGAGCCAAGTCAAGATAGGTACTTAAATTGTTTATCTTTCTCGGCTTTCACGAGGTTCTCATCATGCGGGACAGTTATATCAACGCGCCGCTCTGATCGATCCACCATCGCTATATCTGACTTATTGGCAAATAGTCCTTTCAGTGATGATGGATCGATCCCAGTACAATGTGATATTTCCATTTTCGAGAACTGGGTCGGGCACATACCTGTAATACGGAACTCAGATTCCACAAGGCTGTATCTCAGAGCAAGTTGCTGATAAATTATCCTGGCTACAAGGTTGTGTCTATGCAAGTACTCTTCGTTGGCCGGTAACATATATACTAATAATACAGTTTACGAGTTTGTTTGTTTGAACGCTCTTATCTCTGAAACTAGCAGTGGGATTTGAAAAAATCTTTGTGCATTTGATAGCCCAATTCTTGGGGAAAGCTATAGGCTAACGGTTAACACGCTAGGGCCTTTAGGAACCCAGCAAAACGAAAAAAAGTCAGGAAGAACGCTAAGTGAAAACGAATTAAGGTTCCTTCAAACAGGCGCGATACGACACGCGACACAAAGGCACCGCAAGTCGCGCAACGAGCGCTGCCTTTGTGTCACGCGCGATTATATCGCGTGTCGCGCCTGTTTGTAGGAGCCTTTAATCGCGGGCAGGAGATGCGATGGTGTGGGTCGGGGAAACCAGAAATTTCACGCGGACAAAGTCGCGGGCAGAAGCTAGTAAATGAAAAAATAAATGATTTGACTTTGACCTAAGTTAGAACTTGTTTTCTTCACAGATTGTCAGCAACTTTGGAAGCAAAACGACGTATCTCCAATAACAAAAAATGCTCAAAAACCGCCTTTATAGATATGGAAATGAGCATGGGAGGGTTCCTGCTCACCTCAACTTTGCCAAAGAAGTGTTCGATAACATGGTCAAGAATAAGGATATAACAGCTTTGGTAAGCCTTTATTTTCTAAAAGAATTTGGTTGCATATTAGGAGACGAAAAATTATTTATTTACAGGCTATGTTAGGGTTTAATGGTTGAACACCAAAGGAAAGGCCGTTCTAAGGATCTTAATAATACGTTTATTAATCCTTTTATTTATATATTATACACATAAAATTGAAATTACTATCAATTACTTGAAGCAGTGAAAAAATCAAATCATCAAAATGTCAACGCAATCAAAAGATACAGGCGTTTATGTTCTGTTAATGCAGCATATTTTGACACTCGCAAAGGAATCAAAACCTATAGATAGGGTACTTCCAGTTGACCTAGAATCATGAAATTTGGCAAGAAGAAAATGTCATGTAGCACAAGTAAAGGAAAAATTTTTCGAAAACCGTAAAGTAGTTACATACCTAAAAATATGAACGTAAATGAAGCAAAAGGAAGGAGTATGTAAGGGTCGAAGCAGGTGGCGTTCTGTAGTTTGTGCCTACCCCCATGGGAAATAGGCGTGAGGATAGGAAATCATTCCTATGTTGTTTTAAAAGTTCTTCAGGCGCGTTGGGCATTTTTTGAGATGGGAAAAAACCATTGAACTCGCGACACTCTTACCGTAACCGACACCGCTTCGGATGTGTTAGGCTGTCCTCGGGATGTAATCGGTTTTAATGTATATCCTATATGTCAGTGAGTGATGGCAAAGTATTCTGTTTGTATTTTGTTTTCACTTCTATCGGCACTCCCGGAGTGCCACTGTTTTTTTTTTCAGATCAACGCTGACACAGACGAACAAATGTCATATGGTGAGCTAGCTCAAATGACAGCTGATGTCGCTTTCTCGCTCACACGTATGGGTGTTGAAAAGGGAGAGGTAGTCTGTATTTGCAGCGAGAAGATTTTTGAATTCCTACCTACTGTGATGGGAATTATGTGCGCAGGCGCAACTTTTTCTCCGTCGGATCCAACCTATGGAGCTTGTGAGTATATTTTACCAAAATAAAGGTTCCCTTTAAAATTGGTGGGTGTATTTCAAGGAGCTCTAAAGACAGTATTCTCATACACTAGAGCATTTTTTAGAGCATGTCCATGTAATGTAACGTTCTTACGAATGGTACAATGAAGACAAAAGCTCAATTTTCCAAAAGCATTTCCATTGTAATGTAACGTTTCTGCGAATGCTCGACGCTGCGCTCGACGTAATTTCAGAATTCGGTTCAATTCGATTTCTAGAATTTTTTCAGAATTTGCTCACTCGCCGTCAGCGACGAGTGAGCATTTATCTGTAACATTTCTTACTACCTTGCGCTCATTGTTGAAATGAAACCTACAGGTACAACCTACAGGTAATGCTCGTGCCTTTGCTCGATAAAATTATACAAAAACACGCTCGTTGGTTTTTAAAATGAGGTTGTAACAAAACATCGACCGTCGTGTTCGAAGTGCGATTCGAAAAAAAATTTAAAACGGCGTATGCTCGATTTTCTGTTACAAGTAAATCTAATGCCTCACTGCACTGCAATACCTCGGGATCGCATAAACTGCGATCGCGAGGCTGCTCGCTACCTCGATGTCACCTCCATTATAACAAATGCCTGCTAATAGACACACACCCACATGCCGAAGGATATCTCTCTGCGTTACATCGCGGGCTGCTTCGGGGCTTAGGCCCGGTATCCACCAAAGTGGAGAGGAGAGGAGACGAGAGATGTGCCGCGAAGTTGGCAGGTTATTTCCACCAAAGCGGAGAGCAGATGCGTTGCGGAGAGGAGATGTGAGCTGTGTGTAGCGGAGATGTGAGCTGTGAGAGATTGAAGATCGAAGAAAGGCGCGGGGAGAAGGCAGCGGGGTGAGGGGTGCGCGAGCGCGTGCGCCGCCCGGCCGCCCGACTAGACACTTCTCCGCTCTGCCGCGCCGCTTGCTCGCTCGCTGCACAAAATTCTATAAAAAATGAGACCTCTCCTCTCCGCTTCACCCATTTCCACCAAAGCTAAGCGGAGAAGAGATGTAGAAATAACGAAATCGGATTGGTGTATTCTAACTCATCTCCTCTCGTCTCCCTCCTTTCCGCTTTGGTGGATACCGGGCCTTACCTCGATGCCTTCGTAAAAGCAAACTATTTAGTTTTTACATCGCGGTAAACGGCAAACATCGATGAGATCTGGCTCGTGATTGGTCAAATCGGTTCTTCTGGAATAGGAAGAGCTTAGTGCACCACAAACACAGGAGCGTTTTGAAGCTTAGTCGTTTTGTAGTAACACATATTATCACGCCTGTATCCTTGAAGGATTAAGCAGAACCCAAAGGTGTTCCTATAACGCCCACATTTAACTTTCGCATTTCGATTTTTGTAGTATAACCTAGAAAACTGAAGCAGATCCATATGAACTCTGATTATTATCAGGTTTTTGGTAACAGCCTAAGCTCTAATCAGGTTTTTCTCCATCCACAGTTCCTCTGCTTCACCGACTCAAGATAGTACGTCCAAAAATCATGTTTTGTTCTCTCTCCACTTACGAAACTCACAAAGCGACCTTCGATGAAGTCGGGAGCATCGAGCACTACATTCTATACGGGAACGAGACAAGAGATGGTGCTGTCCTCTTCTTCTGACGGAGACCGTAGACTTGGAAAACTTTCAAGCAGTTCCCGTCAATGGATGGGAAGACGTGGCTTTTATAGTCTACTCCTCAGGCACTACTGGTTTACCGAAAGGTGCTCCTGTCACTCATTTGAGTTTTTTGTTGAACTCTCAGAATATTGTTTTTGAATTGTGAGTATCAAACTAATATTATAAAGGCGAAAGTTTGTGAGTGTGTGTGTTTATATGTTTGTTACTTCTTCACGCTCAAACGGCTGGACCAATTTTGATGAAATTTTGTATGGAGGTAGCTGACAGCCTGGATTAACATATAGGCTACTTTTAATCCCGATATTCCCACGGGATCGGCATATACGCGGGTGAAACCGCGGTGTGCAGCTAGTATTATTATAAATGCGATACTGACAAATTCGTTTTGGTTACGACGTGACGACTTTCGGCCTGCTCTATATAGGTTGCTATCGACACGATAAGATTAAATTTTGATGTGAAGATGTTTATTATGAGCGTTTATGCCGTACGGCATTTCATACCGATTTTAAGAAAACTTCATACGTATAATAAGCAGGATACAAAGGTCAAAAAAGTTACTAAAGAACATTTTCGAAATATCTTATCCAAAAAAGATAACTGGAAATCTGTTTCTATGGAAAATTTAAAATCGGTTAAATTTAATATTTCCTGACCTTTATAATTATCCTGCTTATGCGTAGATATGAAGTTTAATTAAAATCGGTTCATTTATTCCGAAAAACAAAGGCTTGAAAGTTTGTATGAAACGCCGTACGTCGTAAACGCTCTTAAATAGATTGTAATCCCTTTCAGGTACACAGGCAAAACTATATACAGCACTAGAGAGTTTTACTATACATACGGTCTTACGTTTGCCCTCTCATTTCTGAGAGTAGGTGTTACAATAGTGTACAATCCTAGTGGCGGGGATAAAGCAATGTTGGAGGCGATTCAGAAATATAAGGTACGGATCATTCATTTGTTTCTTTTATGCAGTTGGCCCACCGCCGGCGGTGAACGAGTAGCGAGTAGAACTAGCAACTGAAAATAAGTTGGCGTGCAGCGAGCAGCGAGTGTGTAGTTCCGATAGTTTTGTCGCTGCGCTATCAGCGAGTGTCAGAGTGCGACGGGCGGGGCGATTACTCGCACCACTCGCTCAGGGCGGTTTGTCCCACAGGGTTTGTCTGGTTGGTTTTCGGTGTGAGCCCTGACCGCCAAGCGAGCATCGCAGAGCGAGTAACGCTGAGCGAGTATTATCTTCGATAGCTCTTGTCGCTCAGCGACAAACCAGTGGAGCGAGTCCTCGCCGCAGTGTGAACAGTCAGCGATCAACTATTAATATTTGCATCTCTTTTGTTTACACGGAATGTATATCTATTGTACGTTTCTTGAGCGAGAAAATAGCTGATAATTAGTCGCTTGCTCGCTGGCGATAGAATAACAGCACTCTAATTGCGTAACAAACTGTCAATCGGAATTTGAATCGTTTTGAAGCAAATTTCTAATCCATTGCTTCATAAGTTCGAAAAATGTATGTGTTCAACACGTAAATAACGCAATGAAAGTTGTTGAACTGTCAGAATAAAACGGATTCCGATTGATAATGTGTTACGCCATTGCCTGCTGCTTTAATTAATCTTAGGTTTCTATATTTGTTTGTAATTTATATGGTGTACAGACGCCAGCACATCAAGCTACCCGAAACTGTCAAATTTTCCCAATCAACATTGAACTTTATGCTTTAGCGTTTAAAGTTGAAAATCTATTAAAGAAATTTGACAGATTGTAGTACCTTGATGTGCTGGCGTCTGTACATAATAAAGAATCGTAGCCGGTCGAAGTGGAGGTGCTTGGGGGAGGCCTATGTCCAGCAGTGGACGTGTTTCGGCTGAAGTGATAATGATGATGATAATAAAGAGTATTCTATTCGATTCTATTCTATTCTTAGGGCATGGTTGCGTCGTGTATGGACCGCCATTGAAATACTAGTGCTAGTGTTGTGACATCCTGACTACTGATTGGTGATTTGAATTTGTTACGCGTACCATTGAATAGAGGGGCCCGTGGATAAATACTAACAGCCGCACAGGTCGATCGATCAGGTTAAGCTACGCTTGCCGCGGTTGGTCTGTGGATGGGTGACCATCTTTACATACCGTGACCCCTCCGTGCCTCGGAAAGCACGTTAATTCGTTGGTCCCGGCTGTCATTCGTGGATCTTTGACAGTCGTTACGGGTAGTCAGAAGCCCGATAGTCTGACAACCAGTCTAAGCAAGGGGTATCGTATTACCCAGTAACTGGGTTGTGGAGGTCAGGTAGGCAATAGCTCCATGTAAAACACTGGTATTCAGCTGCATCCGGTTAGACTGGAAGCAGACTCCAACATAGTTGGGAAAAAGGCTAGGCAGATGATGACCATTGAATTGCGTCGTGGACGTAGCAGAGCGGTGACTACCTGCCAACATAGCGTCTGCAAATTACATTTAAGTTAGAGTGTTTTCCTTGAGAGAGTTTTTGACACGGTAAAGTCAAACCAAAGATTTAAATAGCTAGATTTGCTCTCATCGTACTTAGTCACGCGAAAAGGTGTTCATACTGTGAAGAGTAAACTTACACATTAAATATTGCATTTCTATACAATCAGTGTGTCAGAGGAGACAAAATGAAACAGAAACACGACTATTTTTTGTTGCGGTAGGGCTAATCTAACGATTTAAATCGTTACCGCTGTCATTTTCATGATAAAGATTTTTTTTTTGGAAATTGTAACTAAATTCAATTATTCTTTTAGTGTTATAAATGTAGACATTTAAAAGTGCCTTTTAATGGTCTAAACATTAACTGATTTAACTCTGACATAGAGTTTTTCAAACCATTCTTCTCTTGCCAGACAAAAGTTCTGCAACTAACGCCGATGCTCATCACGGATTTGATCAAATCATCCATTTTGGATAACTATGATATCAGCACGGTGGAGTACATCATCTCCTCGAGTACTTGCATCCGGGAGGAGGCTGTGAAGACTATTAAACAGAAGTAAGATTCATCAATACATTGGCCTAAGATTTTCCCACTAGAACCTCACAGAACATCTTTTGCCAGGCGCCAGTATTATATCAACAGCATAAAAGTGAATAATTATTTAAATAAGGAATTAAAACTAATTTCCAAAACAAAATATGAATACAAACTCGCATTAAACAAATACCTGTCAAAATTTACTCATCAAAAAACTGAGGATCTTCTTTTAGGCCATCTACCTTAAAATTTAATAGCTTTCATTTCAAACTAACCATACTTGCACTTACACATACTCCCCGCACGCACACCACGCACGCATACGCACGCACGCGCATACATATACACACACCTACACCCCCCACACATTCCACACAAACACACTTACTCCACACTCACACAAAATTGTAAATGAGAATAATATAAATATTTTATTACAATTTTTTTTTTCTTTTATTTAACTATGGTAGTAATACTTTGTCAAGACTTGCCAATGAGTTTCAAATATTGGCTTGTGATTTTGCTGCGGAGGGACACTGATCTCTAAGATACAGGGTCACCCCTCGTTTGGAGACCAGGGTTTCAATGCATTGTGCTGAGCACAGCCACTCAGTTACATAACATTGTTTTAGAATGTACTTTATTTTTTATCATAGTCCTCTTCTGTGCTTACGCGATTCATCTTCTTTCTTTTCCATTCGAACACTACCTTTTTGGACGGGGCGATTAGAATCAATTCTATTTTCTTGTAATTGTTGACGTTCAAAAGTGCCTTTAGGCGATTATCACACTGCCAAGCATCACGCCGCATCAGAGTGAAAGAAAATTTCAATTTCTCTTCCAGGTTACCAAACCTGGTGGCAGTCCTCCAGGTTTACGGAATGACTGAAGGTGGCAGTATCTGTAGTGAGCTGGACTGCCCCACGAGATCTAAAGCTGGCAGTTCTGGTTTGCCTAGCCACGGATATATAATTAAAGTAAGTTTTTCTTCACTTCCCATAGTAGGTACCTTTTTTTTTTTTTTTGTCGCTGAGAAATGACGTTACGCATCTCCGCTCGTCGGGGGACGACACGGAGTATGTGGGACTCCCTGCCAAGGTGGCAGTATACCCACTAAAACTCAGCGGTGTTCCCTCGTCGCCTTGATGGAGGGGTCATGGGAATCCGGCTCAGCCTTTGCGTCCACAACCCCCCCGGCGCATGCCCGCCTAACTGGCGAGCCCCGCATGTCCCCCCGGCTGGGGGGCTACGGGAATGGCCGGGAACACCATCCTAACTATACCTACGAGTATTATAAATGCGAAAGTAAGTTTGTTTGTTTGTTTGTTACCTTTTCACGCCTCAACCACTGAACCGGTCATCCTGAAATTTTGCAAACACGTTATCAGGTGTACAGAAACGGAAATAGGGTACCTCTCATCCCAAAAAGAAGATCTGTTCCAGAGGAAAAACATAATAACGTTATTAATGGCGCCACGTGTCTTTCGAATCATGATTGAATTATATTAGAAATCACGGGATCGAGATTTATGCGGGTGAAACCGCGGTGCGCAGCTAGTTTATAATAAATTAGCTTTAATTTTTCAGCTCAAGGTTTACAGGATTTGATTTTCTCATCACTAAATAGTACTTGTGACGTCATAGCAGGTAGTCAAAAAATCGAACGCATGGTTTTCATACAGATCGTGTTAGTTGCGTTATCTAGGTCTATCTATATCTGTGGACTGAAATGATTTCACAGGCAGACCACGACCTGGGTTATGACATAAGTTTTTTTTTATCTCTTTAGTACCAGTGGGATAAATTCCGATCTCCTCACGGGCGAAACAAAAGCTTATATTTAATAAGGCTTATTTTTAATCTTAGATTTTGAAATGTTTCTTCATTTGTGTTTTTTTTACATTGTTCTAACATATAGAAGCAACAATAATAATGTACCCACGATTTGTAATATCTTGATTTAAAAGAGTGTCCATGGAGTTTCTTGCCCGTTCTTCTCCATAGAGATCTACGTTTTGGAATGGGCAACTAGCTTCAACTTTCTGACTAACTGACAGACTATTTAATTTTGACAATTCAAAAGTGCCTGTACAAGGTTTAATTGAAATAAATGCTTTGAGTTTGAGTTTTGAGTTTGAGTTTACTTAAAGCTAGTGAAAAGTATAGATCAATGCTGCATCTGTTCACGTTGTCTGTAGGAGGAGTGATTTATATGGGTCCTGTAAAGTTCAATACAGTGTATTTTTTTAATCCAGGTGGTGGACTTGAACACTAGAGACCCCTTAGGTCCTAACCAACGTGGGGAGATCTGTATCAAGGGGCCGAGTGTTATGAAAGGTACCAACATTTTTTTGTATCATGTTATTCATGACTTAAGAAACGTCTGTAATTTTTGAAGTGAAAACTTCTTTAGCGGCGTTGTATACTTTTTTTTTGTAATGGGTAAAAAATGATAAACTCGCGTCAGGACACGTGACCTGATCGAAAATTCGTAAGACGGATGGCCGTACCCGGTACCGCGCGTGTTTTGTTTATAAGACGATTCACAAAATACACACGTAATTGTTCAAGTTTTCACTTCTGTCGACACTCCCGGAGTGCCACTGTTTTTTTATCCTCTTCGATTTAGATTTGTTTATGTATTTGTTTTTTTAAAAAACGTTGCCCCACACTAGGAATTACTCCTGTATCGTGGGTGCGTTTACAAACATATAAATTCACATACACAAACAGCCAAACCCGGAACAACTACCTGTAGGCAATACAAATATTTGTTCCGTGCGGGAATCGAAGCCGCGACACGCAGCGCAGCAGTCGATCGCTCAGCCACTGCGCCAACCGTGTCGTCATTCGCTTGCACATACTAATCCTTTATTTGTTTTTTCAGCATATCTAAACAACGTGAACCCTGATTGCAAGGACGAGGAAGGCTTCCTGAAGACAGGAGACGTCGGCTACTATGACGACGACGGATACTTCTTTATCGTCAATAGAGTCAAGGAGCTCATCAAATTTAACGATATTTCTGTAAGTTTACAGCTATTGTGGACTGTATATTATTTTTCTTGATTTGTTGAGAGTAAAACACTTCTTGACTTGTTCACTTGTTCACTTTATTCTTGAGATGTTTCTTCGATCGGAGCTGGAAGTCGACTGTGACTAGAAGAAGATCGCTGCGTCTTTTATAGAGGGCCCCAGCCAATCAGAGCGCGTACTTTTCCCGCGCAGCACCAACCTTATTCGTTCGCCCAATCGGCGCGTTTGACCAATCAGAGCGCTCGACCAATCACAGCGCTCGGCCAATCAGAGCGTGTTGGGTGCGCGCGCGTTGGCTGGGTCCCGAGAGGAAGCGATCTTCCAAAACCAAGCTCTTACAATATTCCTACTATTTTCCTAACTTAGGTACTATCTTATTCTATACATTTACAAAAATTGGTGTCAAAAAACCCTTATTCTAAGCCCTAAATCGACAAAGTTTGGTGGCGGTCCTCCTTACGGTAACGTTTGGTCGTACTTAGGTTAACCGTACAAGTGGCGCCACCAAGCGTAAGGAACACTAATCACTATTCTATGTTCAACTTACATGCTAGAGGTCCTAATCTAACGTGAAAATACTATTTATTTAATTCAATCTAAATTATACACATATTCATATTCATATTCATGGCACGCTCGGTGTCCGTTACATCTGTCTTAATCTAAATTGTACACATATTCATATTCATTCCATAACACGCTCGGCGTCCGTTACAGCTCTCCCCCCGGCGCAGCTCGCGTAGCCTCCTTCTCCGTTGCCACGACGACGAGCTTGTTCACGGGGCGCCGGAAGATGCCGGTTCTGGTTCGCACCTCGACGACCCTGACGCCGCCGTCCGGTCCCTGATGCGTGCGTTCGACGATCCCCATCGGCCAGGTGTTCCGGGGCAGTGTGCTGTCGACCACGAGGACCACGTCGCCAATCTCTATCGGTCGCTTGTTGTTCCGTGGCTCCCCGCGAGGTACCAAGGTGGGAAGGTACTCGTGGAGCCAGCGTCGCCAGAAATGGTCAGCGAGTGCTTGGCTAGCTCGCCATGTCCTCCTGTCGGCCTCGTCGCAGGGCCCCGTCGATGGTAGTCCGCCCGATGATCCCAGCAAGAAGTGGTTTGGGGTCAGGGCCTCGGGGTCACTGGGGTTCACGCTGACGTGCGTCAGTGGCCTCGCGTTGATCGAGAACTCCGCCTCGGTTAGCAGCGTCCTCAAAACCTCCTCCGCAGGCGCCTTTTCTCGTAGAGTGACGCTAAGTGCCGTCTTCACGGAGCGCACCATTCGCTCCCACGCCCCGCCTTGATTGGGTGCGCCAGGAGGGATGAAGCGCCACTCCATACGATGCTGCAGCCCCTCGTCGTTCAGAGCGGGCAGCCACTCGGTGTAGGCGTTGCGTAGCTCTTGATCAGCCCCGCGGAAGTTCGTCCCGTTGTCAGAATACATTAGCCGCGGCCATCCTCTGCGTGCAGCCATTCTTCGCACCGCCATGATCGCCGAGTCTGTTGAGAGGGACGCCACGAGCTCGATGTGTACGGCGCGGGAGGTCAGGCATGTAAACAGTGCCCCCCATCTCTTCTCTCGGCGGCGGCCCACCTTGACCATCATTGGTCCGAAGTAGTCCACCCCGCAGTTTGTAAACGGGCGGTGGAAAGGGTCTAGGCGGGCGTGCGGTAGGTCCCCTGTCGCTGGCGGCTGCGGCATTGCTCGCCGCCTCTTGCAAAAGGCGCAATTCCTCTCTACAGCGCGTACGGTCGGTCGCAGGTGAATAATCCAATAGCGCTGTCGCAGGTCGTTCGTTACACGCTCCCTGTTGGCGTGCCCCGCAGCGCAGTGTTCTCGTAGCACGATGAGCTTGGTCAGTGGATGACGGCCATCCATAATGATGGGCCGCTTCGTCTCGATGGGTGCCGAGGAAGCCTCGATCCGTCCTCGCACCTTTAGGAGTCCATTTTCTATCATGGGATCTAGTCGGTACAGCCTGCTCGACTTTGTTAAGGGGTGAGCAGACTTGATCCTTTTGAGTTCTTCGTTGAAGCTGTCTTCTTGCGCGTGCCGGATTAGTTCCTTCTCGGCGCGCTGGATGTGTCGATGCTCCATGCTGGTCGCCTTACGTCGGCAGATGTCAGTGAAAGCGAGCGCTCGTGCAGTGGCCCGCACCAGGACTTCATACTTCGAGAAGCGGGCTGGGTTCGGTAGCCAGCTGTCTCGTTCTATCTTCTCACTGACGTGTAGGACCTCTTCGTCCTCTGGCTCGTTCGTCGTAGTCGTGGGCCACTGTTCCTCTGGCAGAAACAGGAAGTCCGGCCCCCGGAACCATCGGTCCTCCGTACTGATGGGCGTGTCGACGAGTCGCGTGGCGTCGTCCGCTACGTTCGAAGCGGTGGGTAGCCAGCGCCATTCCTCCTTCTCGGTCAGCTCCGCGATCTCTCCCAGCCGGTGCGCGACGAACGGTGTGTACCGTCGCATATCGTGATGTATCCAATGCACTACGGTAGACGAATCGGTCCAGTAGGTCGTTCGGCCGATATCGACTCGATGTTCCTTTCGTATCGTGTCCGCCAGTCTTGCTCCGATGACCGCAGCTTGTAGCTCCAACCGTGGTATCGTCTGGGCGCGTCGGGGTGCTACCTTGGCCTTGGCGGCTACCAACACAACGTTCAGGCTCCCGTCGACGTACTTCACTCTCCAGTAGGCCACGGTCGCGTAGGCTTGCTCACTGGCGTCGCACAGGATGTGTAGGTCGAGCCGCTCGTATTTCTTATTCAGGTAGCACCGCGGCAGTCGGAGCTGAGTGAGCTCGTTAAGTCGCGCGAGCCAGGATGCGAAGAGCTCGTTCTCCTCTTCGGGGATTGGTTCGTCCCATGTTATCTGGAGGCGCCACAGGCTTTGCAGTACGATCTTTGCTCGGATGGTGTAGTGGCTCAGTAGTCCCAGAGGGTCGTAGATCGACATCACGGCGCTGAGGGCTTCACGCTTGGTCGGCGCGCGGGTTCTCGTTCGTACTTCGGCCGGGACTCGATTCATTGATGTGTTGAATCCCAGCTCGTCTCGTTCCGCGTTCCAGTACAGCCCTAGGATCTTGTTCTCGGGCTGTTCTCCCCCCAGTTGTGTGGGAGAGGTGGCGTGTAGCTCCGAGGGCACGTCGCGTAGCACCGTCGCGTCGCTAGAGCTCCATCCTCTTAGTGTGAAGCCCGCGTGCGCGTGTACCACTCTGGTTTCTTCGATCGCCTTCCGAGCTTCATCCGCGTCTTCGTAACTGGCCACGAGATCGTCCATGTAGTGGCTCTCCTTGATGGCCTCCAGCGCACGCGGATATTCCGGCCCGTGTACATCCGCGTTGTGGTTGCGTATGTAGTGGGCCATGTACGGGGAACTCGCTGCGCCGAATATCATGCTGGCCATCTTGTACTTTTTCGGAGGCTCCTTCCGTTCGTCGCCTCTCCACAGAAACTGCTGCGCCGGTTGATCTTCCGGCCTTATTTTGATCCTCAGGAACATCTCTTGCACGTCCGCCGTGATCGCCACCGCTTTCTCTCGGAATCGAAAGAGGATTCCTGGCAGTGGCAGCAGTAGGTCGGGTCCCTCCAGCAGTTCGTCGTTCAGGCATACGCCGTTGCTCTTTGCAGCTGCGTCGAACACCAGTCTGCATTTACCGGGCTTATTCGGATTCTGTACGGCGAAGTGTGGCAGGTACCAGCAGATGGCGCTTCTTTCTTCCGATCCGTCGCACGGCGTCGCGTACCCCTTGTCTAACAGATTGTCGATCTGTTTTGAGTACTGAGCCGCGAACTCCGGTTCGGCGTCCATCTTCTGTTCTATCTTCTTCAGCCGACGGAGTGCTTGACTGTAGCTTGCAGGCATAGTCACGTTATCTCGCCTCCACGGCAGCCCCACCTCGTACCCGGTGTCGATTTTCTTGGTAGTTTTCTTGACTATGTCGATGGCCCGTTGATCCGCTTCTTTGACTCTCGGCTTTCCTTGTATGCCAAGCGCGTCGATCTTGAAGTGACGGTCGACTAAGTCGTGAAGTTCTTGGCTGCTGGTTCCCGTCGTTCGGTCGGGTTCGTATACGTGCAGCACGTTTCCTTCTTGGTAGATGGCGTTGCGTGGCGCGGTTCCGTGCACCACCCATCCCAGTTGTGTTTTAGACGCCGCTGGTTGGTTAGGGGCGCCGACTCGGAGCTCGCGGGACACTATGCATTCCCAGTGGTCTGTCCCCACTAGGAGTCCCGGGCGCGCCCTCCCGTAGCACACCTCTTCCGGCGTCAGATCCTTCAGGTGCTCATATTCTAGCACATTGTCCGGTATGGACTGCTGATGGAGTTGTAAATTCTTTATGGTCCTCGCTCTGACCCTGTAGCTGTTGCCCTCTTTCAGCCCTCTGATGCGGAGATTTACTAGCTGGCTCTCTGTTTCTCGCTGCGACATGTTGACCCCGTTCAGGTG
Organism: Luperina testacea; assembly: GCA_927399505.1. NCBI lineage: Eukaryota > Metazoa > Arthropoda > Insecta > Lepidoptera > Noctuidae > Luperina > Luperina testacea. The sequence goes on along the minus strand of OV656785.1, from coordinate 1,020,903 downwards.
AAGTGGTTGCGACGGCCCTTCTGCCCCGATGCTTTCCGCTAGCTCCTTGTCGACGAGGGTAATTGTAGCTCCCTCATCCAGGAGGGCGTATGTGTTCGCCTCCCCCCGTGGACCGGAAACGACGATCGGGCACATTTTCAGCAGCACTGTTCGTGGTCCGCTGGCCGGTCGCGTTGCTACTGACAAAACCGCTTCCTCTTTCGGTGGTTCAGCTGCCTTTGTCTCTTCCTCGTTCGCTCTTCGTTCTTGATGAAGGGTCGCATGATGCGGACGGTTGCACTGATTCACGCCACACGGTTTCGCCTTGCAGTTCATGCGCCTATGTGTTTTCTGAGCGCATTTGAAACATAGCTTCTTCTCCTTCACGAACTCCCAGCGGTCATCAACAGTGAGTGCCTTATATTCGGGGCACCGTATCAGAGTGTGAGCTTGTTTGCATTTGGGGCACTTATCCGTTCCCTCTTCAGTTCCCCCCGTAGTGTTGAACACGCTCGCCTTTTTCTTCATTGTCACGGCGGGACGGGTCTCTTTCTTCTGCGTCACGGCACTCGTAGTCGGGGTGTACGTGTAGCGCAGCGCCCTGTCTGCCTCTTGCATCAGGAAGCGAGACATGACGACGATCTCCGGGTCCGTTGTCCCTTCGTGTTCGTAGGCGTAGTCGCACCATCTCGATCGTAGGTGCGGGCTCAGCTTGTCCAACACTTCCCTAGTCATCAAGGGGTTGAATAGGTAGCCTCTTCGGTCGATCGTTTTCAGCACGTGGGTAATGTTTTGTAGCTTGATTGCGAAGCTATTTAATTCGACCGCTGATGCACCTGGTCTCGGCAGCTTCTTGAGTTCTTCTAACGCTCTATCGATGATCACTTCCGGCCTCCCGAAGCACTGTTCAAGTGTCTTCATTACGACGTCTGGATCGGTCGCCGTATGCAGGAGGGCGGCCACGGCGTCTCTTGCTTCCCCTTTGAGACAGCTTCGTAGTCGTTGCACGTTCTCTGCTGCCGAGATCTGGTACATGCGAGTTGAATCTTGTACCGCTGCTTTGAACGGCAACCATTCATTTGCCGCTCCGGTGAAGGTCGGTAGCTCGGTGTATCGGGGCCTGGGTCCGGCCATTTTTTCTAACGTGGCTGCCAGGTACTCGATACCGCTCCTTGTTCTCGTCGGTGTCGGCGATCTTCCACGTGGGATTTCAAACCGCGTCTGTTTCGGCTCTTCGCGTGCCCTTTCCTCCCCCCGTGTGCCGAGTGGGTTCGTCCTCAGCCATTCATCCACCTTTTCATGTGGTTCACGGGGGAGGTTAGGTTCTTCTTCCTGCACGCTCTCCTCATCGTGGATGACCGACACTTCGACGGCCAACCGTTTTTTGACAAGGTCGGCTTCTAGCTCCAATTCTTTTCTTCTGATGGTAGCTAGCTTCTCTGCTGCTTCCAGTTCAGCTACCCGTAGTCTTGTGTTGACGCTTGTCGTTGACCTCACTGATTGGGGCGGTGATCCTCTTCTTCGTTGAACCATCGCCGCTGTCGGTTGAAGTCTAGAAGGCCCTGCTGTACTAGTATCCGTCGGCCTCGAGAGTGGTGAGGCCGGCGGGTCCAGCAGGGCTCTTCTGACACGTTCTTGTTCGATCAACTGGGCTTCTCGGAGTTGCGCCTCCTGTTGATGTTGAACGCGTTGTTGTTCTTCAATTTCAGCTGCGTCACACTGGCTTCTTGTGACCACCATTTCGATGATTTTGTTTCTTGAAATGCCGGGCTTCTGATTTCTTTTAAATCCGGATGCGAAGGACCAGACTATTGTGGACTGTATATTATTTTTCTTGATTTGTTGAGAGTAAAACACTTCTTGACTTGTTCACTTGTTCACTTTATTCTTGAGATGTTTCTTCGATCGGAGCTGGAAGTCGACTGTGACTAGAGGCTCGCTGAGATCGCGACGCCCCCGTAAGGGGGCGTGGCGAGCGGTACCGGGGCTTAGCCCCCCGGCCGCGAAAAGCCATACGGTGGCCCGTAACCACGGGCCCCTCGTCGGGTTGGCAACAATGGCCTTATAAAAATCCTGGAGCCGCGTTGAAGACGCGCGCCCCTGTGTGTGGTTGCGTGTTGTGTGTCTGTAGGCGCGCCACGACGCTGCTCTTCCACAGCGCCGCTTTCTTCACGACACCTCGGCGGTCTGTCCCCGCCAGGTGAGACCCCCAGTTCTGTGACTAGAGGCTCGCGGAGATCGCGACGCCCCCGTAAGGGGGCGTGGCGAGCGGTGCCGGGGCTTGGCCCCCCGGCCGCAAAAAGCTTTACGGTGGCCCGTAACGACGGGCCCCTCGTCGGGTTGGCGACAGTGGCCTTACAAAAATCCTGGGGCCGCGTTGAAGACGCGTACCCCTGTGAGTGGTTGCATGTCGTGTATCTGTAGGCGCGCCACGACGCTGCTCTTCCCGCAGCGCCGCTTTCTTCACGACACTTCGGCGGTCGGTCCCCACCAGGTGAGACCCCCAGTTGCCTGGGGGAGGCCCAGCGAGAGCCGACCAGCATGACGAAGGTGTCGACTCGACGCTCCTACAGAGTGGGTGTATTGCTCCCGCCCGCCCCGCTCCCAGAGCTGGCCGGTTACGGTCCGGGCTAAGGAGCAGTCGTGTGTGTGTGAGCGGCATTGTGTTGTACAGTAACACCGCTCAGTGTCTACGTGTATCGCGGCCCGCGTACGCGTACACGTGTTGTTTGGGTGTCTGTGTAGTAGTGGATGTCTGAGTTCGCCGCGCGACGCGCCTATATTAACCTAGCACGCGCCACGCGACGAATGTATGTTATGAGTGTAGAGTTCTATTGGGTCAGGTGAGCCGCGTGTAACCTGGGTGCGGCTCACCTGAGGCGTCAGTCCGGTGCGATGGGGTCGTCGTCGTCCGCTACCAGGTCGCGAGGCAAGGGTCTCGCGTCGGGGGGGCGCGCGTGCCAGGGCGCAATGTCCTGGACATGGGGCCAGGCAGATGCGTCGGCACGCGCGAACATTCCCGTCGCGAGGCGCCGCACAAACTCATCCAGGCTCTCGATCCCGAGGTCCCTCCGGATGACATCGTTCCTCACGAAACGAGGCGCGCCTACTATGGTCCGCAGCGCGAGACTCTGCTGCGCGCGGAGTGTCTTTCGGCTCGACTCGCTCGTGAGGGCGAACCATGCCGGAGCGGCGTACGTCAAGATCGGGCGAATGTACAACTTGTACACACCCAACTTGACGCGCGCCGGGATGCGGGACGAGAGCACCGGTTTGAGCAAGGTGCGGGCGACCTTACCCCGTGCGGCGACCGAGCGGACGTGTGGCCCCATCGTGAGCCGACGATCTATAGTCACCCCCAGGTACTTGACCCGGGGCGACCACGCGACGTCGGCTCCTTGTAGCTTCAAGGGTGGTGGGAGAGGCGCGCGCCCGGTGATCATCGCCTGCGTCTTACCCACGTTCACCGACAGCCGCCATTTAGACAGCCACTCGGGAAGTTGGTCGAGCGCGCGCTGCATCTTGACGGCCGCGTACTTCGCATTGAGCGATGTAGTAATGTACGCGGCGTCGTCGGCGTACAGCGCGAGCATTGTGTCCCGAGTGGCGGGGATGTCGTCGGTGTATCGTGAGTAACACGCCGGCGATATGCAGCTGCCCTGCGGTACACCCGCGAGCACCGGGCGGGCGCTAGACAGCGCTCCGTCCACCACCACCCTGAAAGTCCTGTTGCAGAGGAAGGAAGAGACCACTTTGACAACGCGACGGGGCGCATCCGTTGTGGCCAACTTGTAAATGAGGCCGTCGTGCCATACACGGTCGAAGGCCTTCTCCATGTCGAGGAATACTGCCACCGAGTATTCCTTCTTGTTTAGCGCGGCTGCGAGGTGGTGCAGTACCCTCGACAGCTGGAGCGTCGTGCTATGTTCCGCCCGGAACCCGAATTGTTCCGGTCGCGGTGTGATGTGCGGCTGTAGGTGTCGCAGCAGGAGTACTTCGAACACCTTGGAGATGGTCGGCAGCAGCGTGATCGGCCGATAGCTCTCCGGCTTCAGTATATTCTTCCCCGCCTTTGGCAGCATGATGACGCGCCCCTCCTTCCACGAGGCGGGAAAGGCCCCCGTGCGCAGCACCGCCGTAAACAGGCGCGCCAGTGCCGCGACCATACGGTACGGCAAGTGGCGCAGCGCTGTGTTGGTGATGCCGTCGGCACCGGGGGCCTTCCTAGGCCTCGTCCTAAGGATGGCGCGTCTGACTGCGCCCGGCGAGAAGAATACTGGGTCTTCCTCGGGAGCTATCGGCGTGGCGAAGTACTCTCCAAGGTGCTGCTCGACTGCTGCGACATGGCCGGTGTCGCTGGTCGGGTTGGGGCGGAACTGACGCTCCAGGTGCTCGGCGAAGACCTCCGCCCGGTCCTCCGCTACATACTTAAGCGCCCCGTCGCTGCCTTGTAGTGGACGCACCGGGGCTGGGGTACTCGTAAGCTGGCCGCACAGCTTGTGTAGGGACGGCCAACTATCCGTCGTCGCTTCGATTCGCTCCTCCCAGCCCTCGGCGGTATGCGCCTTGAGCTCGGCCTTGATCTTCTCCGCGAGACGGTTCAGCTGTGTCTTCAGCGTTGGGCATCTCAGCTGTTGCCACTGTTTGCGAAGGCGCCTCTTCTCGGCGATCATCGCACTTATGCGAGCCGGTAGGGGCGGCAATAGCCCTCTCCCCTCCGGCTGCGTGCTCGTCGCCGCTTGCAAGGCGCTCTGGATGCAAACAGTGACGTCATCCGCTCTCTCGTCCACGTCCGCGGAGGTGACGATAGGCCGAGTCGGCGTAGTGGTCTCTACTTCCTCTGTGAACTTTGTCCAGTCCGTACGTCGGCGTGGCGCTATGGGCATCAGTCGGGTCGGCATCCCCGATAAGACGACGAGTACAGAAGTACAGTACAGTTACAGTTGGTGGTCCGACTGTAACTCGTCGTCTATCACTTGCTGCGTGATCTGACGGTGTAGCCCTCGGTGGACTACGATGTCCAGCACGTCCGGCATGTTCTGCCTGGCATCCGGGTAATAGGTCGGCGTCTCGGGGCCGGACACCGTATAGCCGAAGGCTTCCGCGTCCGCGAAGAGTCGTCTCCCCTCGGTGTTCGTGTTGCACGAGTTCCACGCCGGGTGCTTGCAGTTGAAGTCGCCGGCGAGGATGGTGGCGCGTGTGGTGCTATCAAGCAGGGCCCGCAGCTCGGAATGGCCAAGATGGGCCGCGGGCGGCTTGTAGCACGCGTAGATGTTGATGTCCTCGCCGGCTACGTGTAGCTGCACTCCCAGCGCGTAAAACGTGCTGAGCGACGGCAAGGGGAGTTCTTGATGGACGACCCTTCGCCTCACAAGTACCGCCAGACCACGGTACACCATGTGAGCCGACCGTTCATCCTTCCGATAAGCGAGGTATCCCGGGAACCTGATCTTGTCCGCAGGCCCCAGTAGCGTCTCGCTTATCAGCGCCACGTCGACGTCTTGTTCCCGAAGGAGGTGGCGGAGGGGGGCGACCTTACCCTTTAGGCCGCGAGCATTCCAATGTATTATCCTCAACGGCCTATCCATGGTACAGTGTCAGTAACGTGGTTAGGCCGTCGAGGATGACTGTCTCAACGTCCTGTCCCTGCCTAATCGCTTTGATTAGATCCATTAGTAACTTAATGGCGCAGGCTGTAAATTCCTTTTTTGTTTTAAGCGTTGCTGCGCTGGTGGCGCCAGCGCCGGCACTCGCAGCTTTCTTAATTGTAGTTGGTTCCCTGTTTTCCCGCTGCGCAGTGCCGGCGCTAGTGGTAGGTACTTCGGTAACAATCTGATTCTTCTGTTGTTGTTTTTGTTGTTTTGGTTGCTCTTTTACAGCCTGCGCCCCGCGCTCGGCAGGGACGGCGGCCGCAAGGGTAGCTTCCTCGGTCGCTGTGGGGGGGGGGTTGTTGGGCTTCTTCCCCTTCCTCTTCCCCCCGCGCCTCTTCTTCCTCCGCCCGGAGGAGGTGGCTTGGGTTCTCTCTGAGGGCCCGTTGGCCGCCGCCATCAGCGTCGTGCCTTGGGCCTCTTCGGTGGCCGCCTCTTGCCTCTCGGTCGCCGCTTTGGGCTGGCGTACTGTGGCCGTGATGGCGGCGGTCCCCGCTCGCTTATTCCTTATCTCCCTCTGGAATACGGGGCACTTTATATTGCACGCGGGGTGCGGGCCACCGCAGTTCGCGCAGGTGGCCGGCTCCTCCCGCGGGCGCGGGCAGTCGCGCGCCGCGTGTTCGCCCCCGCATCTCACGCAAGCGAGCGGGCGGTGACACAGGTGCGAGCTGTGTCTGAATCGCTGGCACCTGTGGCACTGAGCGGGTCCGCGTTTTCCACGCCAAGCCTCGATCTTGACACCACGCATATACATAAATATGGTGGTGTCGTAGATGGCCCGGACGTCTGGTGTCTTCTTCAGTATTGCGTGAAATACGCAGCCGGGTCTTCCTGCCGCCCCCTTGATGTGGCGGACGTACTCCGGCTGGTATCCCAGCGTCCGGAGCTCCTCCTCTATCTCCTTCGGGTCAGTATCCGCCGGGAGTCCTCTGATCGCCACCTTCAGGCTCTTGTCCGCCGGCAGCGAGTACGCGAACCAGGAGACGCCGCTGTCCTTCTCCAGGCCCGTCAAGTACCGCTGGACCAGCCGGTACTCGTCTTCGGTGTCCGGGGTAAAGCGTACCCCGGTCCCGTACGGACGAGCGTTAGGGGGCCGGCCCAGCTTGGCACTGAGGGCCCGGAAATGCGTCGCCCAGTTCGGCAGTCTCTCCGCTACCAGCGGCGGGTAGCGCAGCTTCTTCCCCGGCTTCTGCTGGGAAGCAGCAGCAGCGCCGGGGGCGGTGGCAGAGGTGGGTGATGTAGCAGGAGGGGGGGGGAGTAAAGCTGTACTCACCCCCGATGTTGTCGGTGCCGGTGTTGTTGTCCGTGCCGGTGGCGGCGACAGAGATGGCGAGCGCGGCGGCGTGCGGCGCGCCGTCACCGCGGCGAAGGTGGGCGATTGAGGCGCGGCCCGACCCCGCGGCGCGCTTGCGCGCTGTGGCCGCGGCGGGTCTAAGCAATACCTCTTCGCCCCCTCCTCCTCCGCGGTCTCGCCGGAGCTCCTCCTCCGTCGCTGGGGTCTAGGCTCGTGTCCGAGCCCTCCCCGCGTCGGTGCTATTGTGGGCGCAGGTGAGGCCGATGTGGCCGGCGACTTTGGCGCGGCGTACGCAGCTCCCTCGGTGGACCGCGGTCCGGATCGCGGAGTCGTGTCTCGCGACACGTCTGAGCGACCGGACGCGGCCGAGCCCACCGATACGAGCGACATACTCGACCCCCCGTCCGACGAGCATGCCGAACGCATGGCGGGCGAGTCGTACGCCGCGTCTCGGGGTGGAGCCGGCGAGTACGGTACCTGCGTTTCCGTGGCTGTCCTGATGTGTGCCGGGCGGGTGTGTGGCCCTGCACTCGCTGGCCGCTCCCGCTCCGCTGTCGCCGGTCCCGCCAGCGAGAAGTGGGGTCCGGGTATGGCGGTGCTCGGAGCTGGCACAGCTTGCGGCGACACAGTGTCCGGCGCCGGCGGTGACGCGAAACGCGGCGGCGCGGCGCTGCGGGCTGTAGATGCGGTGGTTATTGCGCGGGGGCGCGCGGATGGCGCAGGGGTATGCGCGGGTGGCGCGGGGTTTGCCTGCGGCGCGGCGGCGCGCGCGGTGGTAGGCGCGGTGGCGCGCGCGGCGGTAGGCGCGGCGGCGCGCGCGGCGGTAGGCGCGGCGGCGCGCGCGGCGGTAGGCGCGGCGGCGCGCGCGGCGGTAGTCGCGGCGTGCGCAGCGGGCGCGGTGGAGCGCGCGGGGGTGGGCACGCGCGCGGGCGGCACCGTGGCACGCGCTTGCGGTGCGCGACCACGTGTCACGGTGGCGGGCCCCGGGGCCTGGATGGGGACCGGGCGGAAGGACGCCGGGCGAACCGGCACGGCTTGCTGGCGACTCGTCGACGGTGCCGGCGCAGCGCGCGCAGGCGCCGATGTCGTCGGCGGGTTGGCGGCGACAGCTGGGCTCGACTTCCCCCCTCCCTTCCCCTTCTCCTCCTTCTTCTTGCGGGCGGCGGCTCTTCCTTCATCCGGGCTGGGTCCGGCCTGCGGTGCACCGGACGACGCCACGCCGATGTTCGGCAGCGACGTCGCCCGGTCCAGCGCCGGGCGGGGTTCCTGGGACCCGGCATCGCGGCCCAGGGAGCCGCGCATGCCGGGTTTCGGCATGATGTTGGGCGTGGTCACTCCGCGACCGCCGGCGGTGAACGCTCACCGAGCGGCGACAGTGACTCCCTCTGCGCTTGCACGCGCACGAATACTAACGCAAGCACAGAGAGAGACAACAATATTTAAAATTAAGCGGTCCGCGCGGAACTTAGGTACGACCTCGTGCGACCACGGGCCGATCCTGTGACTAGAAGAAGATCGCTGCGTCTTTTATAGAGGGCCCCAGCCAATCAGAGCGCGTACTTTTCCCGCGCAGCACCAACCTTATTCGTTCGCCCAATCGGCGCGTTTGACCAATCAGAGCGCTCGACCAATCACAGCGCTCGGCCAATCAGAGCGTGTTGGGTGCGCGCGCGTTGGCTGGGTCCCGAGAGGAAGCGATCTTCCAAAACCAAGCTCTTACAATATTCCTACTATTTTCCTAACTTAGGTACTATCTTATTCTATACATTTACAAAAATTGGTGTCAAAAAACCCTTATTCTAAGCCCTAAATCGACAAAGTTTGGTGGCGGTCCTCCTTACGGTAACGTTTGGTCGTACTTAGGTTAACCGTACAAGTGGCGCCACCAAGCGTAAGGAACACTAATCACTATTCTATGTTCAACTTACATGCTAGAGGTCCTAATCTAACGTGAAAATACTATTTATTTAATTCAATCTAAATTATACACATATTCATATTCATATTCATGGCACGCTCGGTGTCCGTTACATCTGTCTTAATCTAAATTGTACACATATTCATATTCATTCCATAACACGCTCGGCGTCCGTTACAACAGCGTAAGCATTTCATCATCACCGTCCGTATTACGACATCACCCAATGCTGGGCATCTCAATACTCAGGCGGGTATCACATCTCCAGGGAGCCACTTTGGCAGTATCATAAAAGGATGACATTATGAATTATATATAATATGGCGAAGACAGTCCGTGTTTTTCTTTTTTTCACTGCACTACGTCAAAGAGTCAAAGAGATTGGGATTGGATTTGGATCCCCCTCCCCCTCTAACTTTTGAACCATAAGTTTAGAAAATATGAAAAATATCTGAAAAGTAGAAATTTATAAGGACATTTCTAGGAAAATCATTTTGAACTTGATGAAAACAACAGTTTTTGTACAAAAAAGACAAAAAGTTGTACCTACAAAATAATTTCTGGACTAAGTTTGTAGTATAATCGTATATGCAAGAGTTCCGTAACAAATAGCCTTTTTTAAGTTGGGTCACCACTATGTTCGCGCTCCAGCAGCGCTCCGCGCTCCTGCAACTGCTCCAATGGATACGTCGCGCGGACTTCTACATGCGCTCCCCTTTGACACACTGCGCTCCCCTTTGTGTTCGCGCTAAAAACCGTCACGAGTCGCAGCGCCTGACGCGGAGCGTGCAATGTTGCACGCTCCGTGTTCGCGCACGTACCCACTACCGGGAGCAATTGCAGGAGCACGGAGCGCTGCTGGAGCGCGAACATAATGGATACCCACTTTTAAACTCGTAAGTGGAAACACTTATTGTGACGGACGAGAAACTACGGAACCCTACACTGAGCGTGGCCCGACACGCTCTTGTTTTGTATCCTAATTTATGTTATAGGTATTTTGTACAGACCTTTTTTTGTTGTATGTTTGTATCAAGTGTTTATTAGTGGAAACTTCTAAATGGCCTTCAGATGCATATTGTTGCACAGAATAAAATAAAATAAAACTTTGCCACTTCCACGGCGTTGTCGGTGGCAGCGCAGAGGTCACTGACTGCATGTTTTGGCACCCAGAGGGCCGGATATTTTATAGATTTGAACAAATAAATTTTACTTACCTATACTTGATTAATTTTACTCCATTGTATTTTCAGGTAGCACCAGCAGAATTCGAAGCGCTGCTTCTACAACACCCATCAGTTCGCGAGGCAGGAGTAGTGGGTAAGCCTCACCCGAAGCATGGCGAAGTTCCTGTGGCTTTCATCGTGCTGCAGCCAGGGTGCAGTGCTACTCAAGAGGAACTGGTCCAGCATGTGGATAGTCGGGTGAGTAGCAACTTATATAGCCTATAGTTGTCAAATTTTACGGAAAATGTGATGTCGCGGTGGTTCGGAGACTGAAGACCCCATTGACACCACCAGCATTGGGTTGAGCACTGCCCAGCGATAGGGACTGGTAGTGAACGTGAAGATAGTAGGTTTTTATATTTTATTAAGGCTCCTACAAACAGGCGCGACACGCGATATAATCGCTCGCGACAGAAAGGCACCGCTCGGCTCGTTGCTCGACTTGCGGTGCCTTTGTGTCACGCGCGATTTTATCGCGTGTCACGCCTGTTTGAAGGAGCCTTTATCCTTTTGATAGATTCTTATTTTGTAAAAGTGAAGACTTTGTAGGCCTTGTAGACTTTAGATCTGTAGGCCATTTTTAATTTTATCAAGTACCAGGTACTTGTTGACAGGCCTACGCTGTCCTCCCATACCTACTGTAAAAAAAACATTGTAAAGAAAACATTGTAAAAGCCAATTATTTTTAGAATGAGTAACCGTGGAGTTTCTTGCCGGCTCTTCTCCATACGAAACGCCCAATTGGAACCGTGCACCTAGCTTCTGACGTTTCATAAGTGCTCATGTAGGTTTATGTGAAATAAAATATTTTGATTTTGATAAATGCAGCATCATTTAGAAGGACTGGTTTTATTTTTTTGAACTCACTTTTAAAAATAGTTTCTCACTCGTAGCTAAATGATATCAGCCGCTCGGGTTGATTTAAGGGTAAGCTACGCTTGCTGCGGTCATTTCGTAGATGGGTGACCATCCATTACAATATCGAGACCCCATTGGTCCCGGCTGTCATTCATAAACCTTTGACAGTCAGTCAGGGACAACTAGTCTTACGGGCTTCGGGGTATCATGTTACTCAGTAACTGGGTTATGGAGATCTGATAGGCAGCCGCTCCATGTAAAATACTGGAATTCAGCAGCATGCCAATATAGTTGGCAAGACTAGGCAGTTCCAAAACGAATAATCGAGTACAGTACCCGGCGATAAATATTGCACATCGACCTTTGGAAAGAGACAATCGGCAAATTTCGGCTTCGTAGAGCGTTATCACTGTCGCACGAAATACAAACAGTCCGGTATCTATTAGGAGCTGTTAAAACAATTTATTATGAGTTGCTTCTTTTGATAATTATTTTTATTATTTGTATAAAATGGTTTTGTACAAAAAGGTCGATGTGCAATATTTATCGCCTGGTACTGTACTGTCTTTTTCTTTCAGGTAACCTTCAGAATGCGTCTAGCTGGTGGCGTCCGTTTCATCGACCGCCTGCCAAGAGGCGCCGGTGACAAGCTTGACAGAAAAGACTTGATGCAGAGGTTGCTTGATGAAGATGCCAACTGAGAAGATTGTGTGAAGAATAGTTGTTAGTTTAAATAGTATTAGTGTCTTTTCATACGAAAGCTGGGTGGGTAGTGGGCACTGGGTAGCTTGGTAAATGCAAAACTGACATCAGACGCTTTACTGGAACGAATAGTTCAGTAAACGCAGACTATCGCAGTCCACTGCTTGATCTAGGTCTCTCCCAGGCTGCGCCACCACACCCTGTCCTCCGCCTTCCGCATTCAGTCTGTCCCAGCCACCTTCTTAAGAGGTCTGAAGTAGACCTATATATACTGTATTTACTGAGTCAAAAGCGACGAAATTTTGCTCCAATTATTACAATTAAACTGACTCTCGTGATGTTCCGCTACTCGAATCTAGACATACCTATGTGGTAATGTTTCTTAGGGCTCTTTTTTCAATCGATCAAATTCAAAATTATTCGTCGGATAAAGTTAGGTCTGGTGTTGGAAAAATCAGCTCTTAGTGGAATTAATTATGAGGAAATGCAGTCGGAGAGACTTTTGAAAAATCCTAAGTAAAACGTCGTAATTCGAGGTTTGGCTCTCGCCTTTATACTCGCCACTGAATAAGAAGGATAAAATTAAATATACTGTATCCCTATGTTTTTCTTTCTGATGATACATTATTTTTATAAGCATTAGAATTCTCAAAAAATACCGATTTAAGGTGAATGGGTAGTTGAGACCGCGAAATTCAAATTTTCTTACATTTTTTGCAATTTGCAGGTCAGTGTCAGATTGTATCTTGATCAAAATATGATTCGCGACAATAACAGGTACATATTTAGAGAATTATAATCATTAGAATCATTAATATATCTTTCTAAGTTAGATTTCTACCACCAACCACCAATCTCTATGGAAAAGTGTTAGTGGTACAAATCTAACTTAGAAAGATGTATTATTGATTCTAATGATTATACTTCTCTAAATATGTACCTGCTATTGTCGCGAATCATATTTTGATCAAGATACAACCTGACACTGACCTGCAAATTGCAAAAAACGTAAGAAAATTTGAATTTCGCGGTCTCAACTACCCATTCACCTTAAGCCGCTGTCAATAGAGGCCTAGTGTACAAATTTAACAACTATTAATGAAAAAAGAAAAACATAGGGACACAGTAGGTATATTATCCATCTTATTCAATTTATAAAATATCTTTTAAATTGGTCCAATATTGGAGGAGGAAATAGGCGAGAGCCAAACCTCGAATTAAGACTTAGGATTTTTCAAAAGTCTCTCCAACGCATTTCCTCTTATCGATTAATATTGACTCAACAGCCGTCAATTAATTTTAAGAAAATGCTGGTTAATTATTGTAAACTGTTTATGGTGGAAATATTAAAAGTAAAGTGTTTTATGTTTTTTTTTTATGTCTCCCCCAAATCCTTCCAGGAACTCTTTCCCGGCGCCACGTCGAACCAGCCCTCGCGGTACGCGTCCAGGTCATCTCGCAATCTCTTTCCAGGTCGGCCTCGGCGGCGCCTTCCATCTTCAGACACCCATTGTGTGTACTTTTGCCCAGCGGTCATCGTGTATGCGGCTGATGTGACCCGCCCCATCCCATTATTTTTTATAGTTTATTTTTAATGATATTAAAAATACAGAGGTGTACTTAAATCTACACTCGCCAAACTTTTACGTTTGATGGCGAGAGGCGCTCTTTTACATAACAATGCACCACCTTATTACATACAAAGAAACAAAGAAAATACATTTATTTAGCACAGACTAAGAGACACACAATGCACCAAATAGTTGGATAATAGTCGTAGTTACATCAGATAAAAATAAAAAGTGCAAAGTCGGATTTAAGAAATTAGCAGGAAAGTGTGCCTCACGGCTGCACCAAAAAGGCCCAGTTCAGCAAAAATGCCAGACAACTGGTGCCTGACGCTGGTTTTCAACTGTTAATAATATCGAAAAGCATTCAGATAAATTACTGTTAGTAAAATTTAAAAGTACGAAGAGCTCTTTTGTCGTACGCGAAGAATATGTAACTATTGTAGAAAAATACCAAAATTTACGTCCAGCCAATATAAAAACCGACCGATTTTTGATACAATATCATTAATAATAAATGCTCGAGACAGCCTATAGGAGTAAATAAAATAGGTGCTATACCGCGAGAAATTGCCACTTTCTTAAAACTGGAAGAGCCTCAGCTATACACGGGTCACTGCTTTCGGAGAACTTCGGAAACGCTCTTGGCTGATTCCGGAGCCGATCTCACCACTTTAAATCGTCACGGCGGGTGGAAGTCCAATACGGTTGCTGAAGGCTATATTGAAGACTCAATAGAAAATAACTCGAAAATTTGTAAGCGTATAGTGGAAACAATGAGTCTCAATTCGACCTCGGATCCTTGGTCTCACCCACGCCCATCCACTTCCAACGACGCACAGTGTACTTATACAGAAAGCCGATCAGAGTCACCAACGTTCACCGTTGTTCCTTCTCAATCCTCCACCGAAACAGAAACCTTAACCCCAGATAATCAAACTCAACTCAATGCAACAACGAGTATAACGTTGCCAAATAAATCTGTTATGTACTTTTAATTTGCAGAATTGCAGTAATTTTACTTTTAACTTTTAAAATGTTCCATTTTATAGAATTGGTAGGTACCTACAATGTTAATTATTTTGATTCACAATAAATAATTATTTCAATCTGTACAATAAAATGCTGGTTGATTTTTAGCAATAGAACTGTATTTCCAGAATAGGTTTAAATATTAACAAGAGCACAAAAGTTCATGGCGCACAGGGCAGTTTTTCTATATATGTATATGTTGCCAGTATACAAAAACTAATAATTAATAAAAATTAAAAATGTTGCTAATGCAATAAATCCTGTATGTTTGGATTATTTTCAAACACAATCTATTTCTGTTTATTATTTTATCTCTTAAAGTGTTCTCGCTACTGAAGTGAAAAGTTATGTGTGTTACACGAGAGCAAAGTTTTTTTGCATCTCGTTCATTTGAATCCCTCGCCACACTCAGGATTCAAAATCAGCACTCGCAGCAAAAAACTACTTTGCTCTCTTGTTGCACAAATAACTATTGTATGTTTACAAAAACTTAGGACTTTTCAAAATAAGAAAGATTTCCATAATATAAATACACGTAATAAAAATGAAATTGTGATACCTACCTAAAAGATTAACTAAAAATAGAAGTCATTTCTTGTAAACAGCGTCCGTTTTTATAACAAGTTGCCAAAACCGGTTACAGAACTTACTAATGGAAAGTTCAAAACCCTCATTAAATGTGTCCTAATCAAAAAAGCATAATTATTATAAGATTAAAAACTACGTTGAAGACAAGGTAGTAAGGCAATAATTCCTTCTGCATATGTGGCTTCCCTGGCATGGCACCTCATTAACGGCATAACTATATACCTAAATGTCTATTAACTGCTCTCAAATTACGTTCTTAATTAAAAACAAAGCAATATTTCATAGGTACAGACGCCAGCACATCAAATTACTTCTATCTCTCAAATTTCTTTAGTAGATTTTCAACTTTATCGCTAAAGCATTAGGTTCAAAGTTGATTGGGAAAATTTGACAGTTTCGGGTAGCTTGATGTGCTGGCGTCTGTACATACGCCAGCACATCAACCTCCCCGTAACGTAAAGTAACAAAAGGAAAATGAAACAGAAAGTCCTATACGAGGCCAAAAGGCTCCTATCTCAGCATGATGCTACGACATTTAAAAAATAAATGTCGCAGCGCTGGTATTCTGATAGGGCCCGCTAAGCTAGAATACCGGGGTTTAGGTTAGGGCCTTAAGACACTGGTGATTTGCAAGCGAGTCTATTGTTTACTTGTAAAAAAAAACGCCGAAAAAAGCGTTTCCTTTATACCCCTTTAAATTTTTACTTTATTTTATTTTTATTATATGTTGTTATAGCGGCATCAGAAATACATCATCTGTGAAAATTTCAACTGTCTAGCTATCACGGTTCATGAGATACAGCCTGGTGACAGACAGACAGACAGACAGACAGACAGACGGACAGTGGAGTTTTAGTAATAGGGTCCCGTTTTTACCCTTTGGGTACGGAACCCTAAAAACGTAATCAGATCGGAATAAATCGTTTTCGTGTTTATTTTTTTATTCAGCTGTCGATGTATGTTTCAAGCGTGGCCGCCATTTAAAAAAAAAACAAAATGGCGTGAAAGTAGGTATGTCTGGTTCCTAAAAATCTTCAGTCCTCTTAGGGTTTCTCCGATTTATTATTTAATATGGATTTTTCTTACGGTGAGTCGATAAAAAAATAATAAAATATTTAAATGCTAGCATGATTTTTATTTTGCATTTGTAACAACAACGGCACAAGGATTATTTGGCGCGTGGCGTGAATCGGCTAACGCCGCCATCTTTTTTTTTCAAGACTATTTCTGTGACAATTTCAATTTCTGTGACAAACCTTCGCCAACAACGCCCTGTCAATGACATTTAGGCGCCAAAAAAGTTCTTGTAGCACTGCACTCTATATTACATTAAAATTATACAGGGTTATTTTAAATTAGCTAGCTAAACTCCGCAGACGCGTTGGGTATCTGGGTATCTGGGTTGGGTATCTGGGTATCTGGGTTGGGTATCTGGTGGTTGGGTATCGCGTTGGGTTGGGATCTAAACATACCTAAATAAAAAAATAAATTGTTACGTTTTTTTTGTGGGATCATCAACCGCAGTTATTGTATAGTCACTTTTAATACACATACGAAAACAGTTTTTCTTAACTCATACTTCAATTAACAAAATCAACAGCGGTCATTGACCTCCCAAAAACTACATTAAATCTTTATATTCTTTATTTTACCGTGTTTAGATGACATAACCAACCCCAATACAAAAAAGATGTTTGAACTTTTTGCCATCAATACACTAAAAAGGAGCAGATCGTGTTTAGATATCAGTGTTTAGATAATAATACAGTATGTTAACTAACAGAGGGCGTTCCCGTTAACCCGCAATAGTATAGCATCCATACATGCTAAAAAAAATATTACCATTGGAAAATAAAATGTTTTTATATTTTTTTATATTAAAATATTCACTAAAAATCGTAAATTGATACTCTATTTATTTAAGTAATTAATTCTAATTTATTTAATTAAATAAATTCCGACATTGCTGTCCTTCAAGTAGGTACGCGTGTACAGAGTGTTTCTTTAACGTATCAATTTACGATTTTTAGTGAATATTTTAATATAAAAAAAAATAAAAACATTTTATTTTCGAATGGTAATATTTTTTTAGCATGTATGGATGCTATACTATTGCGGGTTAACGGGAACGCCCTCTGTTAGTTAACATACTGTATACCCATCGCGTCGGCGGAGTTTGGCTAGCCAATTTAAAATGACCCTGTATAAAGCAGTCAGTTACTGCCACACAATGCTTTCAATCCATGGCAAATACTCGGACACTTTAGTGTAAACGCCAGGTTTAGCGCCGTTCCCACAACTACCGCCAAATGAAGTCACTCCAACAATTGTGTACATACAATGTATCTTCGCATCCTTGATCTGAATGGGACCACCGCTGTCACCCTGGAAAACAACAAAAAGTATTTATTGTTCGTCGAATCGTTGAGTTATGTTTGTAGCGGCATGTACTCCGCCACATGCGAACTGTGTGCATCATACTGACGTCACACAAAATCCTGCATCGCGCACGACTCGACTAGCATATACCTACATTCTTTTTTATTTAAGGTGGAGAAATGCTCATGCATTCTGCACTACCACGGGAAGATAGTGCAGTATGTGGGACTCTAACCCACTAAAACTCCACGGTGTCCTCCTCTGCCGCTTACGACGGGAACACGGGCACGCGTTAGCACTCATCCGTGAACCGCAACCTACTTGTTGGCCGCTACGTCGTCGTCGGCTTATCGGCAAAAGCCCTGACGAGCGGCCCCTCCTCGGGTTCCTCTTCGCTTCACCGTGGGTGACCAAGCCACGGCTACTGAGCCCCCCCGCCTCGACAACATGTGTTGATCCATACATTAGGTCGAGTTATGCGAACATAAATGTATGGATCAACTGATTTTTTTTTTTCACGATTTGATTGCTGGTCCCGTACTAAAATTTGTTCATAATCATGAGTACAATGACCCCTTTTAAGCATTAAAACGATCAAAATGTAACGGTTTAAATATTACAACTGCCCGACATGAATCATCGGGCAGTTCCCCAGTTGCCCACCAAACACAATACCCGTCTGGTCAGAGGATCCTCCCTTTTCTATAGAGTATGAGTGAACTTTACAATCCGTTCCTCATAGCCTCTTTAAGTTTTGAGTTGAGCTGCACGATTACTGACAAATGCGAGCATTGACTGGACAGGTCTACCCAAATCTGTGTTGTTTTTTTCTCAAAAGATCATTTCAGACACCAATCTACATGGTCTTCACATGATCTGACCATGATTATGTCTGGACTTTAAAAGAGACTATGACCTCTGAGTTTGTTTCGGCCTTTCTTCTCAGAGTAGTCACATAGAAAACGCCGACCTCATCTAGTTTTAAAAATAAGATTGAAGTGTAAAATTGTTTGTAAAAAAAGAAAAAAATCATTTCACATTTTTATCACGTCTATTCTTTTGAACGGTAAGCGGTATCGTGTTACCCAGTAACTGGTTTGTGGAGGTCAGGTAGGGCAAAAGAAAACAGATTTTCTGAAGTCATATTTGATGTAACACCACTTGTTACATTAAATATGAGTTGAGAAAATCTGTTTTCATTTGTTTTACCGTATTAAGATAACGATAAGTAAGTAACCCATGTGTGTGCCCATTACGTCTGTGAAGTTTACTCACAAAAAAAAACAATGACCCCCCAAAAATCATAAAACTAATATCTTAAGAAACCAGCAGCGGTCGTTGACCCCCAATAAAACATCAAAGATTTTTTTATTATTTTATGTTACCGTGTTTAGATACTGATACGCATTAGGACTCCTTCCGCCCACCAAGTGACCCCAGGGAAGACGGTGGCACAGTGATCACGTGCTGCCGTGCATAGCGAGGCTCAGGGGAGGCCCCTTTACAGTCTCCCCAGGGATGTGCCTTACAGGCGTTGCACGGGGGGGTTCCGGAATTGGTCTTTTAAGAGGAACCGGGACCCCTATGTGCTGAAGGTGATCACCGGGGCGGTTTTAGTGAGGTAAAAATCCCACACTCCCCGACCTCCCTCCCCGGAGGTCGGGTGCCTTTTGAAGGTTTCCCCCCGACAAAAAAAAAAAAAAAAAGTCTGCAGAGTTTCGCTAGCTAATTTAATTTGACCCCATACACTATATTTTAAATAAATAATTACTTCTAAGCTGCAGAAATCACAATAATGCACAATTCGCTTTTATAAACAAAATACAGTATATTAACAGCTAACAGAGGGCGTTCCCGTTAACCCGCAATAGTATAGCATCCATACATGCTAAAAAAAATATTACCATTCGAAAATAAAATGTTTTTATATTTTTTATATTAAAATATTCACTAAAAATCGTAATTTGATACTCTATTTATTTAATTAATTAATCTATTTATTCATTTAATATCATGATCAGGTTCAATTATAACTTAAATTCGATTACATAACCTGGGGAAGGGCGGAGCATCCTAAAACAAGCATACCATTTGCTTAAATGGATTCTCCCCATTGTAACTATTAATAAGTTATTTAAGTTGAAGCAATAAACTTTTTATTATTATTATTATTATTATTATTTGTTGGTATACTTTTTTGTATCTCAGCATTGATGTGCCGGTTTTATAGGTTAACACGGGCCTAAGCCAAGTGCTAACCTAAGCGATAGATGATCAAATATTATGATGTGATGATATGTTTGGGCTTTGTGTTGTTAGTGATGTTTGTAGGTGTGATATTTGGGCATCATTGTCATTCTGAAGGAATTTTCGGACAATTCTGCAAGTGTTGAGAATAGCAGCTTTCTGTAAAGTTTGGTAGGTGGAAGGAGATAAGTCTAACGTTTTTAAAGATTGGTGCAGTTGTTTGGGAATAACACCCGTGGTTGAGACTACTACTGGGATTATGGCAACGCTGCCTAATCGCCACATTCGGCTTATTTCTATTTTTAAGTCTGTATATTTTGACAGCTTTTCTGCAATAGTGTTTTGTAGGTTGTGTGTGTTTGGTACTGCTATGTCAATAATTTGCGCAGTTTTATTAATTTTGTCTAGTAAAGTTATGTCTGGCCTATTGTAATGAGTTGTTCTGTCTGTGAGGATGGCTCGATCAAAATATAGCTTGTGTGTTGTATTTTCAAGAACTATTTCAGGATTATATATTATTATTATTATTATTAATTAATTCTAATTTATTTAATTAAATAAATTCCGACATTGCTGTCCTTCAAGTACGCGTGTACAGAGTGTTTCTTTAACGTATCAATTTACGATTTTTAGTGAATATTTTAATATAAAAAAAAAAATAAAAACAGTTTATTTTCGAATGGTAATATTTTTTTTAGCATGTATGGATGCTATACTATTGCGGGTTAACGGGAACGCCCTCTGTTAGTTAACATACTGTATAAGTATTTATTTCAGCTAGAATCCTAAATGTCGAGCGAAACTGCATCATAACGCATGGTAAGGTCATTGCATTGCAAATCCAAGTATTGATCACCAAGCTGTGACCTGCGCAGTGCAGTTTGCCTTTTTCTAGACTAAAAGTCCTTTGTTCGTGCATCCAGTGCACCAACCACCGCGTAGCGTGCAAGTCGAGTTGCTCCTTCGAGCCGGGGCTCAGGACACTGCAGTCTAAGTGCACTGTTTAATTCGGAGTTAAATATTATTATGTAAGTGTTTCAGTATTTCTTCTTAACCGTCGAAACAATATCGATATTCTTAACTAGCTTCTGCCCGCGACTTCGTCCGCGTGAAATTTCTTGTTACTCCGACCCACCCCATCGCATCGCATCGCCTGCCCGCACTATTACTTCGTTTTTGCTTAGCGTTCTTTCTGACTTTTTTTCTTTTTGCTCGGCTCCTAAAGGTCATAGCGTGATGTTAAATAGTCTTCCTCAAGAATTGGGCTATCAAAGGCAAAAAGAATTTTTCAAATCCGACTGGTAGTTCCAGAGATTAGCGCGTTCAACCAAACAAACAAACTTTTCAGCTTTATAATATTAGTATAGATTACGTAACAGAAAATGCCTGATGGCCGAAAGCCTTATTTTTTTGTATCCGGGGTGGAAAATCCTCATGGATATGGCGGGCGGCGGGGTCTGTCAGGCTCATACTGACTAAAAACCACTCCAGTGTTCCATCTCACACCTACGCCGGGGGTCGTGGGAACGTACGATCCTTCCGCAACCCCCGAATGGTAGTGGCCGAAAGCCTCGGCCAACGTCTCTCGAGGGTCTGGAAAGGCGTTTGACTGATTCAGAAGGCTCGCATTTTGGGGAGGTTCCTGTCTCTGGAGCCCACCTGTAGCTTGGACCCGGGGGGCCTAGGTACTGTCTAAGTCCGTCAACGAAGATGCGGCTGCCTGATTTTAGGATCTATAAAAGGGTGATGTCCTCCGCTAGGAGAATACTGGCTGATTTTTTTTACCGTCTGAACAAAAACAGAGTATAAAAGGTGAACGAAGTAGAAGTATATGGCACAGAAAGGGGTTCGAGCCTTTGTGGCAGATCAGACATTTTGATTTTTTTTTAAAGTTTCCGCGAATTTGAATGTAGTTTATACGGGGTATTCCTCAAAGCGCAACTACTCGTAAATCACATACCAATACAAACAAAAAATATCAAGTAATATGATACCCTAAAGTGTCACGTTCCCGATATGTTTTGAGGTAAAGATCGCCATGTGTGAACTATAAATCAACAACGCAGACCCTGCAGATCTCTTGCCATTAACATCAACCCTCTGGGTAGCGTTTCCAGAAGTCGACGAAGACGTCCTTGGTCACGCCACTTTGACGTCAAAGTGGCGTGACCAGGGACGTCCTGACATACTTCCTTTACCTTTAGAGGTACAAATGTCTTGTTTGGGGTACAAATAGTACATAATTATGTAGTACAAACACTTTAATGTGATACATTCTAAATTGGGGACTTGATCCCGTCATCTTGACGCTCACCTAAATTCTGTTGTTATTTGTGTTGAGATAAAAGTATTCTGTTGTCTGTGTTGAGATAAAACATTGCGCATGGCGACGCGTCGCCACACAGTACACAAGACTGTGACTGTATATATACACCATCATATAGCGTGGCGACGCGTCGCCACGGCATGCGTCGCCACGCCAGAAATTTGTTTTACGTGCGGCTATAAGTAGATGTTTCACATCAAAAAGTCGGAAGGTCGAGTTCCTGTCCCTCATACCATAGAGGTCCAGTTTCATGATGAACGATGAATATCACGACCATTCTTACCTGACACGTATCCTTATTCTCAAATTTATCCTGGTACATCTTAGGTGGATCTCTGTCTCCGTAACAGGACATGGTTGAGTGATCAAACCCCCTCTTTAAATTATGATTGCCGCCGTATTTTGCAGCACATTCCTGGGTTGAGAATTTCCATAAGATGGCCTGCGAAAAAAAGTACCCATTAAAAAGCCTAGAAAATTCAATCACGCCAGTGTGCTCCGAAGGATTTATTTATTTATCTACTTACATAAACCATTGCAGGATATAACCCAATGCGGTAAATGCGCTTATCCTAACTTAAACATGCTAAAATCGATAACTTATTGTAAATAATGCATTCCTTGTGAATTCACTTAGAGAGCAACAGAATAATTAAGTCAATCCCTTTCGCTATGAGGTTGAGCGTGCGGAGTGCACGCGTCAGGGCGCCTCCCTTAAAAGGTTGGTCCGAGCACGCGGTTCCACTAGCAATGGCGGCTACCGTCGTCACCACACGTACCTTTGGCAGAGGTCTGTAGCATTCCTACATTCTGCCAGTTACGTTTAAGGCGAAAGCGCCAGGGTAGCCCGCGAAATTCAATTTTTTTTAGGTTTTTTGGAATTTGCTGGTCAGTATTAAGTTGTACGTTGATTAATATATGATTCGCGGTTGTAACAAATATGTGTTTACAGAATTATAATCATTAAAGTTATCAACACAACTCTCTAAGAACAAGTAACCCCAAAGAATGACTATTTCATGAAATCTTGACATTTTAGGATTATACTAACCTAACAAGTTGTATTACTGATTCTAATGATTATGATTCTGCAAAAATACATATTTGTTATGGCCGCGAATCATATTATATCCTATAGGCTTCCTCAAGAATTGGGCTACCAAATGCAAAAAGAATTTTTCAAATCCGACTGGTAGTTCCAGAGATTAGCGCGTTCAACCAAACAAACTCTTCAGCTTTATAATATTAGTATAGATATGATGAGGTGCTGGACATCATTGCCAGCTAATGACATTAAAAAAAGATACAAACCCTCATCAGACTGTCACTCGGTTTCAAATCTTTGGCGTGTGTAAGCCCCCACCCAGCTGCTATGACCTTCGTGTCATTGACAACGTCGCCGGTATGTAGACAGGCTGGTACGGTAAACTGGGTCAGTTTCATCCTGAAATAATAACACTTAAAATTAGCCTATAATGTTCCCATTACTGGGAGTGCTGGGGCACAGTCCTTCCCTCTGTGGGAGGGAGTGGACCGTAATTCCCCCGAAAAGAGCCCGCAGGCAGGCGCTTTACAGTACCCGGCGATAAATATTGTACATCGACCTTTGGAAAGAGACAATCGGCTAATTTCGGCTTCGTAGAGCGTTATCTCTGTCGCACGAAATACAAACAGTCCGGTATCTATTAGGAGCTGTTAAAACAATTATGATTTGCTTCTTTTGATAATTATTTTTATTCTTTTCATAAAATGGTTTTGTGTAAAAAGGTCGATATGCAATATTTATCGCCGGGTACTGTACTTTGTGTAAATAATTTCATCACCACTGCTCTCAAAACGGTGAAGGAAAACATCGTGAGGAAACCGGCATGTCCTAGAAAAAATCAAAGACATGTAAACACCTGCCTAGCCTTTTCCCAATTATGTTGAGGTCGGCTTCTAGTCTAACCGCAGCTGAATACCAGTATTTTACATGAAGCAACTGCCTATCTGATCTCCAAAACCCAGTTACTGGGTAATACGATACCCAGCGGCGGCTCTAGATTTTTTTTTATATGGTGCAAAATCTTTACGTGGCGCCCCTCTATGTGCAGACGCCAGCACATCAAACTACCTGAAACTGTAAAAAAATTCCAGTCTACTTTGAACCTTATGCTTTAGCGATAAAGTTGAAAATCTATCAAATAAATTTGACAGATTGTAGTAGCTCGATGTGCTGGCGTCTGTACCATGCTCCTATGATATATGCATATATTATGCAGTTGCTTGCTTGCTTGTGCTTACTTGTGGACGATCGGCTTTATAATTAGTAAGTTACTATCATCAATGACTGGTGCCTGGTGGTCACATTCGGTTGATTTCAGCGCCTCTCCCATGACGGTGACGTGACATTGCTCGCACCGCCCTAGGGCCGCTACCAAGAGATATCGTCAATATCCCTTGGTAGACTGGTTGTCAGACTTTCGGGCTTCTGACGACCCGTAACGACTGCCAAAGAACCACGATTGACAGCCGGGACCAACGGCTTAACATGCTTTCCGAGGCACGGGAGAGGTCTTGACATGTAAAGATGGTCAGCCTCCATTAAAATTTTGTGTTCATTAATATTTTTAGGTTTTTTTTTTTTGCTTGAGTATAGTTTACATTCTATTTTTACTTGTATAGAAGCAAGTTGAAAAATCGGCCCTAAGTTGAATTTTGGCATTATTAAAATGTCGATTTAATTAATTTATTTAATTTATAATTTATGTATATACAGTAAAATACATGGGATATGACATAATTAATTATTTAATAATTTTAATACATTATATATATTTTTTAATTTTGATATTTCTTTGACTGTTTTTGTCTAAATAAATGTAATATGTAATTAATATTTTTGTAATATTTAATGAACGTCTCGCCAGCCGTCAGATAAGAAAAATATATATGTATTATTATCACACTAATATTATAAAGGCGAAAGTTTGTGAGTGTGTGTGTTTATATGTTTGTTACTTCTTCACGCTCAAACGGCTGGACTAATTTTGATAAAATTTTGTATGGAGGTAGCTGACACCCTGGATTAACATATAGGCTACTTTTTATCCCGATATTCCCACGGGATCGACATTCACGCGAGAGAAACCGCGGGGCACTGCTAGTTAAAAATATATTACTCACTCTTCTTCAGTCTCAAGTAAAGCAATGTCGTTGTATTTTGCCGGCGACGCGTACTGTGGATGGGGGATGATTTTCTTCACTTTGTAAACCTTGGACTTGTCATTTGCATCGCTGCGCGTTAATGCACCGATGACAATGTGAGACACTGGCTCCCTGAAAGTAAATGTAAGAAAAGAGTTATAAAATCCGTTTATTTGCGGTGAGAACACAAAAAAGAAAATTTTGAGGGAAAATATTACTATAGAATACAATTTCTTTTATTAAAGTGACCAAGACTCAAAACTCGAAAGACTCAAACTCAAACAAGATTTTTAGTAAAACCTACGACTATATTAGTAAGCACAGACACTAAACAAAAACACAAGAAATAACGGTTGGTCACCGTTGCGACATCCCATGAGATGGCACAACAGTGACCCACGTACAATGCGTGCCACGAAAGATGAGACTTGACACACCACGTGGTTTGACTTGCGCAGTACACGATTTTAGGTATCTTTAGCGGTATGAGGTCTGAGTGCAGGACGGGACTGGACGTCATAGGGGCGGCGGAAAGAGCGGGGGAGGCGGGGTCAAGTCTCATCTTTCGTGGCACGCATTGTAAACACAGTCAAGGCGACTCGCAACCATGTTTATGACGCTATGCGTCACATCCACGCAAAACGGCCATCGCTCAGCATAATGCTACGACCCTATGCGAAACAGACCCCCAGCGCCTGGTTTGCAGCGACAGCCGGTGGATGTGAAATTATCATCACTTTTAAACAGAGTTAAATTAAATTAGCTAGCGTAACTCCGCATACGTGATGGTTGGATGTCTTAATATGATTAAAAGAAAGAAAATTGTTTTTTTCAACTCATACTTCAAGTAACAAAGCTACCTACCTGGTGTCGTTGACCCTAAAATAAAAAAAACTTGAAATCTTTTTTAGGGTTCCGTACTGCAAAAGGAAAAACGGAACCCTTATAAGATCACTTCGTTGTCCGTCTTAGGGTACTTCCCGTTGACCTAGAATCATGAAATTTGGCAAGAAGCAATAATAATATTTCATTAAAATTTCGTAAGGGGCCTCTGCGACTTGGCCGAACCCCTCGTACGAGTCGTACGCCTTCCAAAGGACCGAGACCGCATGGTCCCGAGTTATGCAAATAAAAAAATAAAATAATAATATTTATTTAACCAAGTAACATGACTCATTCGTGTTAGTAACAATATTCCTTACCGCTATGTTAGTATTCCTATTCTAATTATCTAATCTAAAATCATGAATATATATACGCGAATCACTGCCACACGCCTATCACCGAGGTGGAGAGCTTGCAGCAGCGACTTACGTATAGACAATCGAGTCTGCTCGCCTCACAGCGCAGGATAAGGTTGGGGCTGGCCCGCACGCGGTGCACCAGACAAGTGAAGGAAAAAAACCGAAAACCGTGAATTTGTAGTTACATACCTACAAAATTACACGGAACCCTCGGTGCGTGAGTCCGATTCGCACTTGTCCGGTTATTAAACTCATATTAATTTAATAACTAAACTATCCGCGAACGTTGACAATGGGCTTTAGAGTCGTTAATGTTTGGCCAGACTGGGGAGCGGGTGCGGGGCGGGCGCGGCGCGGCGAACTCATACATACGAACTTCCTTGAGTGTCCATATTATATTTTGACAAACACTATACACGACAACACGCACAAAACAGCCACGCTCCAGTGCGGACAGGCAGCCCGCGCGCGTTCCCGCACACGCGCCCGCCTCACGCCCCAGTCTGGACGAACACTTAGAGAAATATGTAAATAATTTATATTGTTTATTTACCAAGAAAATACTCACTGGTTACTTGTCGATGTGCAGTGTCCCGCTGTCAGAATAAATCGCTCACTGATTATTGCCCCACCACAGTCCCAATCTATTGCTGGTGACTCTCCAAAACCCAGCATAACCTAAAAATAATATTAGGTTAATATTAATAATAATAGATGTATAACATTGGTCAGGCAGGGAACATAGTTCTTCCATAGTTCAAGGTAACCGATCCATTATAACCACCCAAATCCACAGCCCAATATGATTTGTTTCTATGTTCTGCAATAGTCCTGCTGCAGGACAACCCCTGGCTGGTGCAGGACTCCTGCACCAGCCGGGGGTTGTCCTTGGGTGCACTTGCATAGTGCATACAGAGATAATCGTCGGTTGGTTCCTCCTCATCACTTGAAATTGTCTAAGGGGCCTCTGCGAGTTGGCTTTGGCCCCTCGTACCCCTTTCAAAGGACCGGGGTCAGAGGGTCCCGAGATGTGTCAAAGACATTTCAAAAATAATAATAATAGCCTAACTGCCGTCTCTTTACGTTGACACGTGATGGGGCTTGCGCGATCCGAACTTTAGGCCTGGGTCTAGGGTGAGAAGCCAGACCAAGAGAGATACAGAAACCCGCAGGGCAACATGACTGTGACGCGCTGTTAGCCAGTAGCGATCCTAGGGACCCTAACTCCTGGGAGTAGTCTTATTCTTCACCTCTGGCTTGCCTTCATTGGCCGGCTGGAGTGAACATGACGAAGAACAGAGCTCCCACCTCATTGTTACCTTTATTGAGCGGTTTAAGTGGAGATTCGCAAGAGCAAACGTGCTCGGAGGAAGCAAGTATTCTCATTGTCAAGTGCAATCCGACACGACCGGAAAGAGATTAGGCGCAGAATCAACGGCTTAACGTGCTTTCCGAGGCACGGGGGTATGACACAGCCGACTTCCAAACTCTGGGCTGTTAAGAAATTCCTATTTTTATTAGGTTATATTTAGGCAGGCGTTAAAACAGCCTTTTTGTACATTCATTGGTCATTAACTGCCAGGGCTTATTTATTTAATCTTATATTTTTAAATTGTTTTTTTTTCACATTGTTCTCACATAAGGAAGCAACAAGAACAATTATTTAATTAAATGTTATGTTTTTCATAAGGTTAATTACCTACTATTGTATAAAATCAAGTTCTTCTAACTGAATAGACAGCTGTGCTGCTGGGGAGTTTGTTGCGCCACTTCTTCTCCCCAGCGAAAGCACTAGAAGTGGTGAAGGGCGGACGTGCCGGGGGACTCTCTTAGGTTATTATGACGTTCAAAAAGTGCTGATTCTCAGCCCAGTTTGAATAAATGACTTTTGATTTAGAACACGTCTACCCTAACGGTTCTACGGCTAATATGGCCGGTCCATTGCCACTGCAGCAGACGAGTCCTAGAATGGAGACTGTATCCGCAAGCGTAGTGTGGGACGCCCTCCAGCTAGATGGACCTACGACCTAAAGAAGGTGGCTGGCACAGACTGAATACGGAAGGTGCAGGACAGGGTGTTGTGACGCAGCCTGGGAGAGGACTATGGCCAGCAGTGGACTGCGGTAGACTGAAATGATTACCACTGCAGGTTCCTTAGGCTACATACGCACTATGCGGTTAGCCGCAATGCGGTCAGCCGTCCGGTGGACCGCAGGATGCGGTTGCGCTTGCGGTAAGCCGGGTGGCGGTTAGCCGCAACCGCAACCGGAACGTGCGGTTAGAAACCGTCGTGGTTTGCAGTTGGATCGACTCATTTCCAAGATGGACGTCGAAGAAGTCGCAGCTATTTACTACATTTACTCGCGTTATATATAAGATTGCTGGCCTATTTTGTATCTCAATTATAAACTTTTCTGTATCGAAATCCATAGTTAATTATCGATAAAATGCGCGAGCGTCGGTGAACACGTAAACCGTCAATGGTGGGGAACTGCAAACTAGCACCATCCGCGTAGTGTGTATAGCAACCACGCGGCTGGCCGTCAATCGGGCCGCAGCGCTCAGAACGACCGGAGCGGTCGGCCGGCAGCCGCATCGCAGTGCGTATAAAAACGACTTCCTCGTACAAACTTTTCAGCTTTTTCAGCCGGACGGCTGACCGCATTGCCGGTTGCCGGCTGGCTAAGTGCGTAGGTGCCCTAATTCTGTGAACTATGTCAGCAACTTTGTATTACCACTATAACTATTTATGGACGCCATTTCTCACCATATGAGGAAACTCGTACTTCTCAGCATTAATTCCGCCGATGATGAGCTCATCAGTTGTGTGGTGGCATTGGTATTGTCTGCTGACGTCTCCGAGGAGGTCTACTCCGCGCGCGCAGGGGTATACGTACTTCTGTTGATAATCTATGCATTCTGAAAAGAAAAATAAAGGTCGGTTACATACACACAACACCATGTCTGTAGCGGAGGCAGCGGTGTGTCTACCTATAGAGGTATGAGGAACAGGGTGTTAGTTGTAGAGAAGGGAGGATCCTCCGAGCAGACAGATATTGTGTCTGGTGAGCTACTGCCCGACGATTCATGTCGGGATGTTGTATATATGGTATTATTAGCTGACCCAGCAAACTTTATACCGCTTCAGAATCAATAAGAACAAATTTATGAGAAAATTAATTATATTCATTATAAATTTATTCGTGAATTTTCCCATGTTTTAATAGTTATTCTGCTATTCGCGGCGGAGACAAATCCAACAAATCAAGGATCCTATAAATCGGTCCAGCTGTTCTTTAGTTATAAATGGTGTATTATAAATGCATGGTGTTGCCCGTTCTTTTCCATAGATATCTACGTTTTGGAATGGGAAACTAGCTTCAACTTTCTGACTAACAGACAGACTATTTCATATTTGACAATTCAAAAGTGCCTGTACAAGGTTTAATTGAAATAAATGCTTTGAGTTTGAGTTTGTAACTAACCCGAATTTGTTTTATGTATTTTAAAGCGTTATTGGAAAAACACCAACACTAAAATGTGCTGTTTCCTACATTTTGACGAGTTATCTATACTATCTATACTAATATTATAAAGCTGAAGAGTTTGTTTGTTTGGTTGAACGCGCTAATCTCTGGAACTACCCGTCGGATTTGAAAAATTATTTTTGCATATGCTATTCAACATCACGCTATGACCTTTAGGAGCCGAGCAAAAAGAAAAATAGTCAGAAAGAACGCTAAGCAAAAATGAAGTAATAGCGCGGGCAGGCGATGCGATGCGACGGGGTGGGTCGGAGTAACAAGAAATTTCACGCGGACGAAGTCGCGGGCAGAAGCTAGTACAAACATAAATGTAGGGAACAGATAATTTTTTTTTTTTGTGATTTCAGGTTTGATCCCATAGTAGGTAAAAGTGGTTCATAATGATGAGTGCAATTACCTCTTAAGAGCTTGTTGGTGTTTTTCCAATAACCCTGTATAGAGTGATGTATTTGATGGAATTATATACAGGGTGTGGCGTAAGTAGTGGTCCACCGTTAAGGATTTGATATACCAGACAATTTACTATAACATATTACAATTTTAACCATTTTTACCCAATGGTTCCAAAAATATATTTTTTTGTTTTTTATTTATGAAACTACCTTTTGTTACTTTGGTTGTAGTTTCAACAAAAATCATTATATTTTCAATTTGATTTCTGCTATTTACTGCTGAAATACTAGAGCTGTCGTGTAAAATTATGGTTTTTATGTAAATTTAGAGCTTTTGAAGAAAAAGTTAGTTCTTCTCTGTTTTAACCATAATTTTTCACATAATCATGCAAATTCAAGAGGGATTTTTGTATAAAAAAAATACTACTAAAATGGTTAAAATTGTTGTATTTTATAGTTAATTATCTGGTATATCGAATTCCTAACGGTGGACCACTACTTACGCCACACCCTGTAAAATCGGCTCTATACTATGGCAGAAACAGCAACTGTACTCACTGTCAAAAGCCTTGCTTCCAGTTTTCAGCGGAGTGATGTTTTGAGGCAGCGGATTAGACCCATTCTCAGATTATTGTTGCGCGCCACAAATAATGCTTGATACATTAGTTACCACTAGCGCCATCTAGTATCGGGTAACGGAACTAGTACCTTGGTACTAGGACATTGACCCTTCAAGGTACTAGTAATTCCAAGAACTATCGACGTCGAGTCAGTCGGGACCGCTATGTACTCGAACATACTAGATGTTTATAGAGTAGCTCTGTGGCATTATATAAGGCGGGTGCGAGCCGCGAGACACATTAGTACTGTTTTATCAATAACCCTATATACTATGGCAGAAACAGGAACTGTACTCACTGTCAAAAGCCTTCCTTCCAGTTTTCAGCGGAGTGATGTTTTGAGGCAGCGGATTAGACCCATTCTCAGACTATTGTTGCGCGCCACAAATAATGCTTGATACATTAGTTACCACTAGCGCCATCTAGTATCAGGTAGCGAAACTAGTACCTTGGTACTAGGACATTGACCCTTCAAGGTAATAGTAATTCCAAGAACTATCGACGTCGAGTCAGTCGGGACCGCTATGTACTCGAACATACTAGATGTTTATAGAGTAGCTCTGTGGCATTATATAAGGCGGGTGCAAGCCGCGAGACACATTAGTTTTGAATAAGCGATATATGCGAGTACATCGAAAGCGATATTCAAGGGCGACTTAAGAGTGATCAGTAAGTGCAATTGTGTTTCCTAATTAGTGTGTTTGAGTTGTAATTAGTGTTGGTGGGGTAAAGTGTCATTTTTTTGGTTATTAAATCGGCAGTTTTAATTGTCACGAATCCCAAGCTCGTAACATTATCAATAACCCTATATACTATGGCAGAAACAGGAACTGTACTCACTGTCAAAAGCCTTCCTTCCAGTTTTCAGCGGAGTGATGTTTCGAGGCAGCGGATTGCACCCATCCTCAGATTTTTGTACAGGTGGTGGTGGCTGTGCTTGACTGTAAGCAGAAGTGATATACGTGTTATTTCTTGCAAAAATACCAAAACCTGGGTGTTTTCCAGTTTTTCGATTTTAAGAGGATCCTTCCCGCTATCCAATTTGCATGTGTTTTTCTTCCATTCATCTCTATCATTCTCACAGGGGCTTATGCCTAAGATAGAACAGACGTAGTGATTGGTCCGTCTGTGGATGGGTGACCATCTTTACATTCCAAGATTCCTCCGTGCCTAGAAAAGCACGCTAAGCCGTTGGTCTCGGCTGTCATTCGTGGATCTTTGGCAGTCGTTACGGGTCGTCAGAAGATTCGACGAAAATCTGACAACCAGTCTTACCAAGGGGTATAGTATTACCTAGTAACTGGGTTGTGAAGGTCTTATAGGCAATCGCTCCATGTAAAATACTGGTATTCAGCTGCATCCGGTTAGACTGGAAGCCGACCCCAACATAGTTGGGAAAACGGTAGGCGGATGATGATGATCTTTATCATTCTCTCGATATCATCGGTCTCTATTCCCTTTCTAGTCATAATACCGGGTTCCGTACCAAAACGATTGAGCGGTAAACTCTGCTTGCGAGATGCAGGATTTTGCGTGACGTCTATATGGCGCGTTGTTCCTATGTGGCGTTGTAGATACCGCTACAAATTTAACGATCAAAAAGGAACCCTTATGGTGTGACTCAGTCTGTCTGTCTGTCCGTCTGCCAAGCTGGATATCTCAAGAACTACTAATGCTATCAACTTGAAATTTGGAATGGTTATAGACGACGTTTGCCCAAATATTTAGCAAATAAGAAAGAAATAAAAATATGTATCATACATTTTTTGCAATAGGGACTGAAAGGGGGTCTGAAAAATTCGAAGTGGGGCTACTAGGTCATGTGGGGTATTATTTTATGAAAGAGCGCAGTTTGCACATTCTCAAACATATTTATTTTGTTTTTCTTTTTTTACTATTATTAAGTCTTATTGCTGAAATAACTTAATCTTGAAATATCTTTTATTGTTGTTGTAAGCTTACCTTGCTATTGGATTCCTCTCCACACAGCAGACGATTGGGACTTCCTTATCATACGAGCATGTCTGTTAAACAGAAAAACAAAAGCTTAAATTATTTTATACTCACACTGTTGTGATATCACTAAGGGTACCTATTTACCGAAGATGCCTCACTGTGATACCTCGCGGTCGCGGTTAAGCTCGCTACCTCGAGGTCACCTCCATGTGAAACAAATGCATGCTAATAGACATGCACACCAGAGAGGCAATTCTGGTAATTTTAAGAACGTTCATTCTGGGGCCTAAGAAGGCCACTTTGGCAGAATCATAAAAGGATAACATTATGAACCATAATGGACAGTTCACTGTTAAGTTAATCGTATCAAATCCCATTGGTGAAGGATTTTTCCGTTATTTTTTTTTTGTCTGTGCTAAAATACCAATCAATCCAATCCAAATCCAATCCCAATCTCTTTGATTATACCTACGTAGTGCAGCGAAAAAAAGAAAAACACGGACTGTCTTCGCCATATTATGATTCATAATGTTATTCTTTTATGATTCTGACAAAGTGGCCTTTGTAGGCCCCCAGAACTCAGTTTCAATCTGACAAAATATCTCTAATTTTACTATATTTTGACAAGTTTTTGACATTTGTTTGTCGCCGAGATGAGACTGCGACAGGTTTTTAACGTTTTTAATTACAGGAATTAATTAGCCTTCTGGTTACATCGAAATGTTTGTTGAAGTATGAGGCACCCAATGAAAAATAAATCAAGGCCATTCAATTTGAGAGTTTAGAGAGAAGTAATATTTAGTGTCGCAGGTGTGTAGTGTTGTAGGTAATTTTCTAGATTACATAGATATTGGGTTTTCTCGAATCCCATCTACTTTCGCCTAGACTTTATGGGGTGCTTTATTGTTGCAATTGGGTCAAACTATCACGTCCAGCCGGTCGATTCTGTAAAAATCTCACCGTGAAAAGTCAGGTGAAGTGAGTTTGTTTTTACTAGGAATCCACGCTTACACTCCACGCTCACTTCACATAAATTTTCACGGTGAGATTTTTACAGAATAGCGCCGCTGGACGGAATACGTCAAATTACAAGTCACCCAAGGAACAGTAAAAAAACATGAAAAAAAATATCAAGTGCCTTGCCAAAATGTCATAGCAAAATACTTTGCGGCGTCTTGCAAATAGAATAACGTTAGGCGAATATCACCTGTTCGTACAATTCGTTAATGAAAACCAAAAAAATATATCAGTTTAATCATTTTGGCTTTGAAAAACAATTGTTAGGATTAAACAGTACTTTATCTAAATAATGTTTAAAGCAAGAAATTAATTTCACTACAAATTGGATAAAGACACTAACAAATCGAATAACGACACTAAATTACGCAGACACTGAGGAACTTATTGCAACACACAAAATTATACTAACATGCACATTGCACACACCGACACACGCGCACACACCCTCACACACACATGCACGCGCATACACTGACCCATGCACGCGCAAACAAACTCTCACACACACACTCACTCACTCATATACTGTTTATATCTAAGGTAGGTACTGGAAAAATTGTATACTGCTGTGGAAGAGCGGAGTCTCCAAACACAGGCATTACTTGCTTAACAGGAGGCTCCATCACCAACCAATGTAAAACTTTTTGGTTCAGAAATAATGTCAGATAATTAGGTAAACAGGTACATAATATACCTCAAATTGGAACTTTGTTATTTATTAGTACTTTTGGCCTGTTTTCCCTAAACACGTACGTCATTATCATCGTCATCAGCCACACAGATCGCAGTCCACTGCTGGACGTACGTGCTCCTCATTAAATACACCATATTTCCTGAATAAACCATCATATGCCAACTTAGGAAAGGAAGAAAAACACACGCAGTAGCTGCAACTACAGCCGGTCGATTTTGTAAAAATCTCACCGTGAAAACATTGGTGAAGTGAGTTTGTTTTTGCTAGGAATTGACACTATTGACAGCTCACGCCACGCTCACTTCACCTAAGTTTTCACGGTGAGATTTTTACAGAATAGCACCGCAGTCTCTTGTTTGTCGCCCACAATGACGACGTCAACAGGAAAAGTTAAAGATAATTAATAGAAAATTAATCATCAATTACACGTTAATTATTCACGTTATTAAATTTATAGATCTGCTAGCTTCTACTTCCGACTTCATTCCTAGATCTTACCTACGGTTAGTCAGAAACCCGAAATTCTTACCAAGGGGTTATCGTATTACCCAGTAAATGGGTTGTGGAGGTCAGATAGACAGTAACTCCATGTAAAATACTGGTATTCAGCAGGGATAGACTGGAAGCAGACCCCAACATAGTTAGGAAAAGGCAGATGACGACCCATCTGAACGGACGATTTATTCCGGAACCCCCGCTCCACCCCCCCGCTTCTTGAACCCCTGCTAGTTCATCTTCTGTTTTAATCTCTACACCCTTGTTACAAACTCCTTGGCTGTGGTCTGTGGTTAACTGTTTAGATTCTTTTTTATTTGAATGTTATTCTTTTCTTTTTTTATTGCTTCTTCTTGTATCTGTCAATATGTTAGTTCTGTCTTTCCAGTTTATGTAATACTAACTGCGCCCTGCGATTCCACCCGCGTAAATGTCGATCCTGTGGGAATATCGGGATAAAAACTATCCTATGTCCTTTCCCTGGACTCAAACTATCTCTATAACTTTCATCTAAATCGGTTCAGTGGTTTAAGCGTCAAGAGGTAACATACAGACAGACGGACACACATTCGCATTTATAATATAAGTATGGATATCTTCTATATACTATATATATATAACATATGTATTGTATACATATACATATTTATTAATATACAGTCCATTACCAACGCTCTCAACCCTCTATTATAAGGATAAATAGATATTTCCAGTGTAGCGGTGGAAAGTTACCTGAGGAATTTTCTTGTTTTCAAGGTCTTTTAAAGCAGGACCGCATTGCCTCAAGCTTCGGCACACCCCTACCGCGCCATCTTTGTAACACCGATCGCCTTGAACACAATAAAATAATATTAGTTAGACACTCACTAGTTTCTGCCGTCAACTTCGTCGACGTAAAAGGAATTGGCGATTATTACCCACCAAAAACGTTTACCTGTAAAATGTTGCCAAGACGAGACCATATGGCTCGCACTGTCGAAAAGTTATCAGATCTCTTGCAGAGCCAAGCTTCTAACTCTACACGCCCTAACTCTGCACGCCCTAACTCTACATGCCCTAACTCTAGAAGCCTTATCTTCACAAACACTACACTTTAGTCAAAATATTATAGAAAAGTGATGAACAGTGAATAAATTCTTCACCTTACGCCCATATGACGGTAGCGAAACGGCCAAGACACATTTTTATTCTTTTTTTTTGTTTTTTTTTTTGGTTTAAGCTATGAGAGTAAAGGAACAGAGAGTGACCTTGTGTTTTCGCACACACTTGTACACTATAATAATCTCCTGCGTACCTGGCTAATCTCCATTCTGATTGGCCACCGTGACCGAAAACGGTCGAGAGGCTATTTAATATATTACTGTTACTATTTCGCGGGCTATGCTGGCGATTTTTATTCTCATAGCACTATTTAATAAAACAGCGTTTTCAAATATCCTTTATAATGCGCACAGCAAAAGAGTGGAACTCTCTACCTGCGTCTGAGTTTCTGAGCGCATAGGTACAACCCGAAACTCTTCAAAGTGAGAGTGCACAGACTTTTTCTAGGTAAGCTCACTCCATAGTGGACTTTGTCTCTGTCACCTTTGATCTAGACTAGAGTCAATAGCAAAGCCAATTCAAATAAAAAAAACAGTGGCACTCCGGGAGTGCCGACAAAAGTGAAAACTTGAAAAAGCATAGTAATTTTATAAATATGTTTGAAGGTCATTTCCCAAAGAAAATGTACCGCGCGTTGATGTCTTTATAACGGCCAAAACTTAAAACAGAAGTGTCGGTTTCGGTAACAGCGTCGCGAGTTCAATGGTTTTTTCCCATCTCAAAAAATAACCAATGCGCCTAAAGAAGATTTCACTTCAAAAAAAAAAACAAGATGACCTATAAGGAAGATGAAGCTTCAAATCGGTAGTCATTGATGACGAAATGACTTGTGTCTGATGCAAATAAACGAAATCTACAGACGCCAGCACATCAAGCTACCCGAAACTGTCAAATTTTCCCAATCAACTTTAAACCTTATGCTTTAGCGATAAAGTTGAAAATCTATCAAATAAATTTGACAGTAGCAATAGGGTTGAACAACATTAATTGCGTTATTTACGTTGTCGAGCAAACACATTTTTCGAACATATAGTTAGAATATAGAAATAGAAAATATTTATTGTCCAGGTGATACAGTAAGCAGGTGGAAAACAGTAAGTTAAGACGACATGCGTAGCTTAAAATATTACCTACAGCTAGGTTACATTAGAGTATTAACTAGTGAGCCCCAAACTAGACAGTTAGTCTGTATCTTGGGGCTCGGAGTACGAGTTCCAGATATGGAGCAATAGATTAGCAATATGCTTCCAAATTATTCAAATTATGTCACACATTATTTTTATTTTGTTAATTTTGTATTTTGTTTCACGAACTGTGTCCAAATAAAGTTTTTTCTTTCTTTCTTTGAAATTGAGAGCAATAATGTGTTACGTAATTAGGGTGCATATTGTGAAATCAACTTATTTTGTTATTGCAGACGACTGTACCAAAGAAAACCCACCTTCATACAGCGTCTGGCAAAACACAGCACTAACGAATAAAATCAAAACTTTCAACACCATTTTTGTTTCAAAACACGAACACTAGAAATTATTATTTTCGCTCATCAAAAATTAAATTAAGTAGGTATATATAATTTGCACACGTCTTGTCCAAGGCACTGAACAACGCAGAATAGCTAGAGGATAAAACTGTGACATAATATGAAGACAATTTTATTCTTCTTTTTGTTCAAACATATCCTGCATAGTAATCAAAACATGAATAAAATAAGATTCTCCTCCATATTTATTTTGCGCACAGAACAGGGCCGGATTAACTATGTCGTGGCCCCTAGGCAATGCAATTCTCGAGACCCCTTTACTAACATTTTCTTTTATTAATTGAAGTGAAAACCTCTTTAGCAGCGTTGTACACTTTTTTGTAATGGGTAAAAATGTTAAACTCGCGTCAGGACACGTGAACTGATCGAAAATTCGTCGGATGGCCGTAGCCGATACCGCGCGTGTTTTGTTTATTATAAGACGATTCACAAAATACACACGTAATAGTTCAAGTTTTCACTTCTGTCGGCACTCCCGGAGTGCCACTGTTTTTTTTCTTTTGTACTCATAATTACGCTATTTTTTACTGCCTACATTACCTTTTTGTAAATGTCTGTACTAACATAGTTTGTAAGATAATTTTTGTAACTAACAATTACGGACTTTTGTCTGAATAAATAATAATAGTTAAGGCTTTTGCTTACCGCAGCGCGGCAGCGTCGTCTGATGAGCCAGAGTAAAATAAATCGCCGCGAAAACATTGAATTTCATTCTATAAGTAATAATAATTAAAAAACAATGCAATAATATTGTCAATGAGGGAACATACCTTAAAATTAAATTTTTAATTGACAAAACATTTTCAAAAAAAAAATCCGTCCGCGGGTCTCCTAGCCGATGCGGGAGCCTCTACGTAGTTGCCTACACTGCCTCATGGATAATCCGGCCCTTTTTTTTTCAGTATGGGAATTCATCAAATGACCCCTCACGCTCTGGGTGGAGCGGAAGGGAGTGTCAGACTCTTACTGACTAAAACCCACCCATGTTCCCTCCTTAACCCTTTATGTTCCGGGCCAGCGGTAACTCTTTCGGACAATCCCGCTGAATAATCCGGCCCTGGCACAAACATAGTGTACTGGAACTCTCTGCCAGCATCTGTGTTCCCTTCCACATTTAATCTGTCTGCCTTCAACGCAAGAGTGAACAGGCATCTTCTGGGCACGCTCATGCCATCATAGACCTCATCCATCGCTTTCCATCAGGCGTGATCGAGGTCAAGAGCGGGCCCGATTAGCAATAAAAAAAAAAGATTTTTTTCCGTTTGTCTATTTGTCTGGATGTATGTTCCGGATTGGAGGACATGCGCTAAAACGGCTGAACGGATTTGGATGGGCACACAGATAGTTTATAACCTAGATTAACACATAGGGTACAGTTCGTGCCACGTAAGAAGAGACTTGACCCCGCCACCCCCGCCTCTTTCCGCCGCCCCGATGACGCCCGGTGCGGGACGGGGACCGGGCGTCATCGGGGCGGCGGAAAGAGGCGGGGAGGCGGGGTCAAGTCTCTTCTTACGTGGCACGAACTGTACTTTTAATCTCGGTAGTAGGTTGATAGATATAGATAAAACGTTTATTCAGTGCAACATAAGACACAATACAGTATTAAAAACATCAAAAAAGGTAAAAATAAAAAATAACAAAATTTAAAAAAACAAATCGAACCATAGACACCTAGCTCATAAACATCTATAACGGTCGATACGCACCGCACGTACGGTTGCGCACCGCGGGTGCAGGTGCTGGCAAAAGCTAGTATCAACCCGCACTGGGTCCGCGTGGTGGATTACGGCCCACTCCCTGTCGAAGAGAGGAGGCCTGTTTCCCAACAGTGGGAACATTGTAGACTGATTATGCTCAGTTTCATCATCATCATCTGCCTGCCTTTTCCCAACTATGTTGGGGTTGGCTTCCAGTCTAACCGGATGTAGCTGAATACCAGTGTTTCATAAGGAGCGACTGCCATCTGTCCTCCACAACCCAGTTACTGGGTAATACTATTGTATTACCCAGTAACTGGGTTGGTAAGACTGGTTGCCATGATTTTCGGGTTTCTATCTGGAACGACTGTCAAAGATCCACGAATGACAATGACTTAACGTGCTTTCCGAGTTACGGAGGGGTTTTGGTATGTAAAGATGGTCACCCATCCACGGACCAACCGCGGCAAGCGTAGCGGCTGTTATTACTTAAGCCACAAGCCACAATTATGATTTATGCTAAGTTTATAACAGGAAAATATGCTTGACTCACAGTTACAAACAAAAATCCATTAACACTATTAATTTTACTTTTAATTGGAATCTCCATATAGCAGGAGATATTTATATTTCTCATTTTATCATTATGTATTTTTCCTTCCTTGTGTATCCTGAGTTTTAGGGTTCCGTAGCCAAAGGGTAAAACGGGACCCTATTACTAAGACTCCGCTGTCCGTTTGTTCGTCTGTCACCAGGCTGTATCTCATGAACCGTGATAGGTAGGCAGTTGAAATTTTCACAGATGATGTATTTCTGTTGCCGCTTTAACAACAAATAAAAACAGAATAAAATAAATATTTAAGGGGGGCTCCCATACAACAAACGTGTTTTTTTCGGCGTTTTTGCCTTGTGGTACGGAACCCTTCGAGTCCGACTCGCATTTGGCCAGTTTTTAAATGACTTCAAGAAAAAGAGAACATTTAAATTTACAAACTCACGCCTTCTTCCCATAAGGGTAAGCAGAATTCGCACGAATTTACCCGCCCGGATCGGGCGAATCGTCCCTTTTAAGTATTATATTATTTCTATCTTTTAAATATTAGGTACATTTTTGAAGTGAAAACTTCTTTAGCGGCGCTGTGTACTTTTTTTGGAATGGGTAAAAACTTCTAAATTCGCGTCAGGTCACGTGACCCTGATCGTAAGATTCGTAAGACGTAAAACCGTAGACAGAGAATACTATAGACGCCTGCAAAGCGTGTCGCAGAAAGAGACAAAACAAAAATACGTCACATATTTAGGGTTACCGTGTGAGGAAAAATTTACCCCACAATTTATGAAAGTGGAAGAGAAAGCTTGAAAGTGACTGATAAATCGATTATCATCGGTATAAGCATGTGATGTATGGAAGAAGACATGCTCCTGAACTCAAATAAATTGCGTTAAGAGCAGGAGAGAGTGACGACGTATGATGATGATGTGATTCTAAATACCTGCCATTCCTTAGATGATAGTAGTATCTGGCTTTGTGAGTAAATAATACAACAAATTTATTTTTAATTAGCTTTATTAATTAGATTGATTGCCCTTTAAATAAAACAAGCTTCGCATAAATGTTTCAATTATTTTTCTTCTTTTTATTTAACATTTTTTATGTCTGCTGCAAATTTTTGATGACGGTTTTGGTGTCCAATCTGTTCGTCCTGTAGCTATGATTCCGACGTAAATCACCACCTTCAGGAAAACTGTAACAAGCCATTAATCTTTCAGATATAATTAACTCGCTGCGCCCCGTGATTTCACGCGCATGTGTCTCGGTTCCGTGAGAATATTGCGATAAAAAATATCCTAAGTCCTAACCCAGGTCATAGTTCACCGATGTGCCAAATTTCATCCAAATCCGTTCAACCATTTTAGCGTGAAAGCGTAACAAACAAACCAACAAATAAACTCACTTTCGTATTTATAATATTAGATAGAATTAGGATACACACTGCAGAATACAGATTTCCCATAAAAGTGGGTAATAATTTATAGAAAAGTTGGCAACACCTAAATTCTTAAGTCAGAACTTAATAATTGTTAGTTTTGTGCTTTTTATCGATGAATTTACGTCTAGGGTACATTATACTTAATGTATGAACACAGTAAAAAGTTATTGATAGCCTAGTTACTGATAAAAAGTGCTACACTTACGAACGAAAGGACAAATCTGGCATTTTTGTTCCACTATCACTTTTACACCTTAAAACGCTACACCGCACCATGCTTTTTTTTTAAATGATTGAAATATTAAGTCTAAATTGTTCACAACATAAAATAACATAAATTAATAAACATAAAGCACATAAAAACTGAATTTTACAAGAAGACGATA
This sequence comes from Luperina testacea, assembly GCA_927399505.1. Classification (NCBI taxonomy): domain Eukaryota; kingdom Metazoa; phylum Arthropoda; class Insecta; order Lepidoptera; family Noctuidae; genus Luperina; species Luperina testacea. The sequence continues at coordinate 979,265 of OV656785.1, read as the reverse complement.
ACTATCTGCACGATAACTGTCAAACTTTGTTTACCAAAGTACTATGCTAACCTTCAAAATCGTGGCACGCGACGTGAAACAAAAAATCTCATCGTTCTGTCTCATTTCTTTACACGATATAGGCTATTTGCTCTTTTTCTTGTGTGAACGTGACAAAAGACATCAATTTGTCTATAGTATTCTCTGTCTACGCGTAAAACGAAAGACGCGCGTTGTTGAGGACAGCGCCATCTATGCACATCGGGAAGAACTACGAGGGCCTCGCGTACTAACTACGTAGTTCATCCAACAACGACGAGATGGCGCTGAACCACGGATATATAACTGACGACGAGCTCCATGGGCTTGCTTCTCTTACCACTGCCGCGACCAACACCACGAACTGAAGTCTATCCTGTGTGCTTATTTGTAAATCTGAATAAATTCCTTTCACGAGAAGAATAAACCAGTCACTTTGGTCATCATACCTGATTTGCAAAAAACCCTATAAAATAAGGAACACACCTTAACACGCGTGTTTTGTTTATAAGACGATTCACAAAATACACTCGTAATTGTTCAAGTTTTCACTTCTGTCGGCACTACCGGAGTGCCAGTTTTTTTTCTATATAAATTCAAAATGTGCCAATTCCAAGTCTCAAGTAGAAAAAAAAATTAAAAGTGACGATTCGCCCGATACGGACGCGTAAATTCGGGCGAATCGAAATAAAAGAAGCAAGAAGCCGCAGAAATTACAGAACACACCACCTGCTTATGATCTTTTTACTTCGTTTACGTTCATACATTATTTTATCTGACAGTTAGATCCTTGTTGTTGTTTCTAGTGTCGCGGGCGCATCACGGATTGATTTGTATTGTCAGTCAGAGTCAATTAATAATGTGTGTTGTCTTTGGTGCCTGGCCCTGACATCAAGCAATGGACAAAATTGTCAACATTTTCTAAGCTTCAGTACGAGGCTTTTGACTACGTTGTGTGTGGGTATTTTATGTCTTTTTTTAATTTTTATTTGCAATGTACGTTTTCGTTTTTGCAGAATAAACAATTTTTCTTTCTTTAGTGCTATTCTCTAAAAATCTTACCGTGAAAACTTGGGTAAAGTAAGCTCAATAGTGTCAATGGAGGAATGACAGCTCACTTCACAATTTCAACTGTTTATTATGGTTGTTACCCAGCGAAAGCACCAGGAAGTGGTGAAGGGCGGGCGTTTTCGAGGACTGCCTTTTGCAATTTTGACGTTCGAAAAGTGCTGATTCTCAGCCTAGTTTGAATAAATGACTTTTGGTTTTGATTTTGTAATGACAATCGTGTCATTTGGTTTAAATAGTTTTTTTTATATTTTATTTTTCTTATAAATAGATTATTTTATGTTTTGTGAATGTGAGAACGTTGTAGGCCTTATACTGCAGATTTGTAGACTATTTTCCATTTTATTATGTACTGGTACTGGTCGACAGGCTTAGACTGTCCTAGAAGAAAGAAAGAAAATGCATTTATTTGCTGTAAACATGACGCAGGAAATGAACACTAACAGAAAAAAAAATATTTGGGAGAAAACATGCGTCACATCTACCCAAAGCGGCCATCGCACAAGTAGTGGGGATTCTCGGGTTCTGGCGCAAGCGCCAGAACTCGCGAATCGGGGGTGTCCGGGTGTAAAAAAAAAAGGTTTTGGTGTGCTCTGATCACGTTTCTGTGGTTCGTTTGTGCGTAGGATGCGCGGTTCCGGAGATGTACAAGTCAATTTTAACTGATATCTAACTGATTTCCTGCACCCTCTTTAGCGTTCCATTGTTCGCCTATTCACTTCGAACATCCTCATTAGGCTTGCATTGTTTACCTTGATCTCTTATCTATTGTTCCTAGAACACCCAAATTATGGATAATTTGACGTTCTTATCTATTACTCATTGTTAACCCTCATTACGAGTGCTTTTATGAGTTATCAAAAAAACACATTCCTTCATTTTTATTTAAAAATTTTATTACTAATTTTCTACAAAATATGAGCGGAACATCTCATCCACTAAAATATCATTGTACAGTGTGTTCCCTGTAAATATGTTCTTAAAACTATGTATTGAACATCTCTGAAACTTATATAGCAAATACATTAAGCAATATTCACCACAAACTGAAGTCCAGTCATTCTGAATCCTATCAACATTCCAGTCCCATCTTTTACAATTCCTTTTAAAAAACTCGAGATGATATCGCGCAGGTGTTCGTCCATATGAATCAAAATATTAACCGATGCCATTCATATCAATATGTACAGCTACCCAGTGTGAACCTGGTTTATAATCCGCATCCAAATTGCATATTATATTGTATGTTGGTACATGGGTATACATAGGCAGTCTATTAGCAGTATAAACATTATTTTCTAGACTGGGATGAATCTTTTTCAGATGTTTTTGTACTTCTAGTGTATCCATGGTATTACTGCTATTATTGCAGTAGCAATGTATTCAATGGTTGTCATAGGAATGTTAAATTATAGTGATTTGTAAATATTAAATAGCATTCTTTTGATACTACGTTTGTGTTACTTCGACACATCAATGGCGATGGAGGTAAGTGTATCTATTACCAAACCAGTTTCGTTGAACTTAGTTTAATTATAGTGATTTGTAAATATTAAATAGCATTAAGAATGGTGCTATATAAGACTGAACAGTTGCAGTCATACAGTCATACAGTCTAATGGTCGTTCGACCGCAGTGGATTGTATACGTCTACCAATACTACGTTTGTGTTACTTCGACACATCAATGGCCATGGAGGTAAGTGTTTATTCTATTAACAAACTTACTTGTATTTCTGTTCTTGTTTTGTTCTCTAACATGTGTGTGTGTGTGTGATTAAGTGTAAACAATTTGATATTAACCATGATCACTCTGTTGTTACAGAGATCATTTAGCTTCGCAGACGATAATGAAAATACGTATAAACAGTATTACTACTCACCGCTCTCCCCTCAACGCGAAGAAGAGAGTGATGACATCACAACTCATCATCATACGATGAATCGAACAGTTCACACTTCTCAATTTCATCACAAACTTTAGACAGCTCCTGATCGAATTCGCTGTTGAATAGTTCCATATTCTCTTCCATGGGTGCGGAAAACACTGGTGCACACTTCACTAAAGTTTTCCATCTTTAAATAGCAAAGAAGAAAGTAGGTAGCACAGTAAGTAACAGATAAGTGTCGGTAGACCAACTAATATCCAATTTTCAATAATGTCTAATATTTATAGTCTAGCAAAGGATTAGAAAGCCAGGTCGAATCTAATGAGTAGGTACACGAAGTAATTTAAGTAAACAGAATCACATTCACTAATCAACTAATGAGTGTCATTGTTAAAAAAGTATTTTTTAACGTTTTTACTTTCTGCTATTGTCTTCGTAATATTGTATACGAGGTCGTTTGCGTTGTTGTAGATGCTATCCTTATTATTCTTTACATAATATTTAATCCTCGTGGTAGCATGTTTCCAATGTTCAGTAGTTGGAATTTTACATAGCTTCTTCATATCGTACATTTCAATTTTTATGAGATGCGTCGCTTGGTCTCCGTCGTCAGAATTAGTAGAAATGTATGATACACCATCTCTAGCAGCTCGTGTCACGGTTGACGATAACAGTTTCTTCTTTTTCATTTTTGGTGCCACTTCAAAAAAATGATCAATCGGTTGCGATTTCCTTTTTCCACGAAATGTATCATATACATAATGATACCAAACGATGTATTATGAACAATAACGTTGATACATTGGCATAAATTATGCTAAGTGTTGATACTTTTTACTTTTATTTCTGTGTATATACAAGATTTGTATTGATTGTAAAATTATGATATTACTATAATGTTATATACAGTTTATTACATATTTAAAATATATTGTATGATTGTAAATAATGTAAGATAATTATAGTTTTTATTTGTGTGCATATATTTGAGGTTGAGGGAATTGTAAAATTCTGATGTTCTAATTGTGTTAGAGTTATAATTATTTGACTGTAAATAATGTTATATAAGTAATGATAAAACTGTGAACTAAAATTTGAGAAGATTGTAAAATTCTGATAAGTACTAAATGTGTTAGAAATAGTATACGTATGTATAGTACTGTTTTTCATCAATTACATGTTTGATATAATTTTATCAATATATATTAAATTTTTACAACAACATTTTCATTTTTTATTTCATCCCTTTGAACTTTAGACGAGTGATATGTTTCACTTTATCCATCCGTTTACTGCTATTGTGGCAGGACCAAGACGTGGATGTGGGAAATCAAATTTTGTAACAAATTTCGTAAAATCAGTTAAAGAAATATGTAATTGTGGTTTTAATTAGATCACATGGTGCTTTGATGAAATGCAGCCTTTATATAATTTGCCAAATGTTAACTATCATCAAGGAATTCCAAATCTTAATATGTTTGATGGTGAAAACCCACATCTTATTATTATTGATGATTTAATGAGAGAGTCTGATGGAAGAATTGTGGATATATTTACAAAAGGTAGTCATCACAGGAATCTTAGTGTATTTTATTTAACACAAAATTTATTTCATCAGGGTAAAGGTCAAAGAGACATTTCTTTAAACTCAAGTTATATAATATATTTTAAAAACCCTCGAGATAAAACTCAATTTATAAGATATTTAGCACGACAAGTGTCGCCAGATAACCCAAAATTTATTGAAGATGCCAACAGGGATGCAGCTTTAGAAGCGCATGGATATTAATTTAATGGTAGATTTGAAACAGAATACCAATGATTTTTGTCGTATCAAGACAAATGTCTTCTCATTTAGTGTACTGTACTGTCTACGTCCCCACAAAAGAGTTTAAATACACCAAGAATCAAACAATTCAAATCATTTCTAAATGATGCATCGTCGACTCACAACGCATAAACATTTGCTAAGCGCTTTGCATACACTTAAACCAAAATATCAAAGAGCGTTACTTACAACATGTGATGAAGAAGAAATTTTGGAAAGTGTCCTGCTAATTTACACTTAGGGTTACCATCTCAACTATTTGTATATTGCGACATAATCGATCCTCAGATCGTGGGTGATGTTATGACTCCTTTATTAAGAATCATTTCATTAGATCCTTCAAAATACATTTATGGTGCAAATAAATGCATGTTTTCTCTCCACCTCACTACTTACCTGTTATGCGAAGTTCGATACTTTGGATATAGATATAAGATCGAGCACAGGACAAAAAATACCATTCCAGTTTGGAACCGTGTGTATTAAACTACATTTCCGTAAATTATAATAATGTATTCTCTTCGTAACCATCATAATTGTCCATATGAAAATTATTATACACATCAAGCTGGATCAGGAGTTGGAGTAAACTACAAGGGTTCATCATATCAACGTAGTCATGGTATTGGGAGCTTCTTAGGGGTTTATTTAGATCAGTTTTACCTTTAATTTCAAGTGGTGCTCGAGTGATAAAACCAAAGAATAGCAAAGATATATTTTCAAATTAAATATGTCTTTTCTCCATAATCCATCTTGTGAGTGCGCTAAGTCAGAATTGGATTTGTTTGCACTACCGTCTACACTAACAAGCATTGAAAATGGATTGTGGATTGACTATAAACCAATTTCATCTCTTGCTGATGATGGACCTATCGAGTTTCAAGTTCCTCGTACAGGCGACGACTACATAGATTTGTCTCATACATTACTCCACATAAAGGCAAAAGTATTAAATCAAGATTCAACTAACTTGGTGTCGGCTACAGTAGTAGCACTGTAAATAATTGGTTGCACTCACTTTTTAGTCAACTTGATGTATGTACAGACGCCAGCACATCAAGCTACTGCAATCTGTCAATTTTTTTTAATAGAATTTCAACTTTATCTCTAAAGTATAAGGTTCAAAGTTGATTGGGAAAATTTGACAGTTTCGGGTAGCTTGATGTGCTGTCGTCTGTACTTGCTTCCACGCGCTTTTACACGCTACACCAAGAGGTAAGCAATATTTTTCACGTAATTTGACTCGAATTCACATTTACTATCGTTAACAGCTGCGCTTGCGACTACGAAACCAACGGGGCACTTATACCGTTAATCTGACTAAGTATAATACACATAACAAAGTTCAAGCTTGTTTTGAATGACGCATGCGTGATGTGATTCCGTCTGTAAACGATACAGGAAAAACACTAGTTATTTTTATAGGAAAAAAATAAGAAGGAAAAAACAGTCAAGCGCTCTTTCTGCTCTCTCTTACTATGCTGAGCCCGACAGGATCCACGTTGTTTCATTAGTGCTACATGACCTAAAGCGCGGTCACTGTCAGACTGCATCTATTACTAATATAACAAAGCTGAAGACTTTGTTTGTTTGTTTGGTTGAACGCGTTAATTTCTGGAACTACCAGTCGGATTTGAAAAATTCTTTTTACATTTGATAGCCCAATTCTTGAGGAAGGCTATAAGCTATTTAACATCACGCTATGACCTTTAGGAACCGAGCAAAAAGAAAAAAAGTCAGAAAGAACGCTAAGCAAAAACGAAGCAATAGCGCGGGCAGGCGATGCGATGCTACGGGGTGGGCGGGGAACAAGAAATTTCACGCGGACGAAGTCGCGGGCAGAACCTAGTAGATAATAAAGAGAAGCGCGATGACACAACGCTGGTAATTTATTGCAAAATATGAAGCAATTACCTATTTACAAAAAATATATTGTTTGGACTAAAAAATTATAACTGCTTTAGTATATTGCTTGTAGAATAATCTGACAAAAAATCAGTATGTATATTTAGTATGGTTTTCATTGTAAAACTAGTTGCGCCTCGCGGTTTCGCCCGCATAAGTGTCGATCCCGTGGAAATATTGCAATAAAAGTAGCCTGTATGTTAATCCATGGTGTCAGCTACCTCCATACAATATTTTATCATAATTGGTCCAGCCATTTGAGCGTGAAGAAGTAACAAACATATAAACATAAACACACACACACACAAACTTTCGCCTTTATAATATTAGTGTGAAGAAAGTTTTTAGAGGTATCTTCATGATTTTTTTCTATCGTATTAAATTTGTTGTATTATGTTTTCAACACACTATCAACCTAGCATATATCCTGAAGAATATCATATTTATTTCTGATTTTGTTTACTGTAATTGATCATGTACTATTATTGCGTCTAAAACTTGCGTTTTATGCGTTTAGGTCCTGTAAGCCCCTTAAACCTGCTAACTGTTTCACCAACATTCATCATCTGCCTAGCCTTTTCCAACTATGTTAAGGTCGGCTTCCAGTCTAACCGGATGCGGCTGAATACCAGTCAGCGACAGTGGTCAGTGGTCAGTGGAGCGACTGCCTTTCTGACCTCCACAACCCACTTGGTAATACGATGCCCCTAGGTAAGACTGGTTCTAAGATTTTTGAGCTTCTGACTACCCGTAATAACTATCAAAGATCTACGAATGACAGCCGGGACCAACGGTTTACGTGCTTTCCGAGGCACGGAGGGGTCTTGGTGTGTAAAGATGGTCACCCCATCCACGGATCAACCGCGGCAAGTGTAGTTTAACCCGAGCGGCTGTTATTATTTAGGAACGCATTTGCGGCGCCAGGAGTTTTATCAGCCGGCTTCGCGGCGATTATTTGTGTTCTGCGTTACGTACAGACGTCAGCACATCAAGCTACTACAATCTGTCAAATTTCTTTAATAGATTTTCAACTTTATCGCTAAAACATAAGGTTCAAAGTTGATTGGGAAAATTTGAGAGTTTCGGGTAGCTTGATGTGCTGGCGTCTGTACATTGTAAGGTAAAGTGTGGAGATTTCCAGATTGCAGTAATTATGAACATAAAAGCGGTAATTTTTAAAGTCATCTGACTTAATTATTGTTTTAATTTAGCTATTACTAGCTGTGCCCGCGACTTCCGGAAAACAATAGGTACTGATGTCGGAAAACAATAATGTGTTTCTTTAGTAATTCATCAATCTCCTGAACTTATACCAATTTGTTAGTTATAAGTACTTTGAGGAGGGACTTTTGGCTAGTAATAACAGCCGCACGGGTCGATCGATCAGGTTAAGCTACGCTTGCCGCGGTTGGTCCGTGGATGGGTGACCATTTTCACATACCAAGAACCCTCCATGCCTCGGAAAGCACGTTAAAACCGTTGGTCCCGGCTGTCATTCGTGGGTCTTTGACAGTCGTTATGGGTCGTCAGAAGGCCGAACGTCTGATAACCAGTCTTATCAAGGGGTATCGTATTACCCACTAACTGGGTTGTGCAGGTCAGATGTCAGTCACTCCGTATAAAATACCAGTATTCAGCCGCATCCGGTCAGACTGGAATCCGACCCCAACATAGTTGGGAAAAGGCTAGATAGATGATGTACAGACGCCAGCACATCAAGCTACCCGAAACTGTCAAATTTTCCCAACCAACTTTGAACCTTATGATTTAGCAATAAAGTTGAAAATCTAATAAAGAAATTTGACAGTTTGCAGTAGCTTGATGTGCTGGCGTCTGTACTTTCATAATCATGTATTTAGTAAAATGCTGATATTTTGGCTTTACAAACAGACACTTGAATTTTATTTATTTGTTTAGTTATAGATGATAATTGAAGTCAGAAACTGGTTACGTAGATAAGATGCGTTGTGACTTACAAAAAACTTGTTTATTACTCATTTGTAAAGGTGTGTGTCTGCTTGTGATTTTTTAGGATTCCGTACGAAAATGGTAAAACGGAACCCTTATGGTGAGACTCAGTTTGTCTGTCTGTCACAGATGGATATCTCAAGAACTACTAATGCTATCAACTTGAAATTTGGAATAGTTTTAGATGACGTTTACCAACTATTTTGCAAATAAGAAGAAAATAAAAATATACGTATGTTTTTTGCAACAGGGACTGAAAGGGGGTCTGAAAAATTGAAGTGGGGCTACTAGGGCATGTGGGGGAAATGTGCAAGATGCGCTCTTTCATATGATAATATGAAAGAGCGCATTTTGCACATTTTCAAACATTTTTTCTTTTTTTAGACCGCACTGTTTTGACTTTTGATGAAAAATGTAAAAAAATACCGTTCCCCCCTTTTTTTTCAGGATGGGAAATAGTCGTCCAGAATAGTCGAAACCGGCTTAGTTTCCAAAGAAAAAGAAATCCTTAGAGGTGCAACTAAGGGGGTGCGGGGTACAGGAATTTAATGAAATAATATACCTACACATAGAAGGTGGCATAAATTTATGGTGCGTAGGATATTTCTTTAAAAAAAATGGAATATGACTGACTACACAAAATTAAACGTTTTTCTTTACTACTAGTATCGGGTAGCAGAACTAGTAGGGTCAAGGTCCTAGAAATTCCGAGATCTATCGACATCGGGTCAGTCGGGACCGGTATGTACTCGAACGTTTTAGATGTTGTAGTAGCTCTGTGGCACAAGGCCGGTGTGAGCCGCGAGACACATAGTTTTGAATAAGCGATACAAGCGAGTACATCGAAAGCGATCTTCAAGTGCGACTTAGAGCGATCAATAGAGCAATTGTGTTTTCATAATTAGTGTGTTTGAGTTGTAATTAGTGTTGTGATTAAAGTGTCAATTTTTGGTTATTAAATCGGCAGTTTTTATTGTCACGAACCCCAAGCTCGTAACAATATTATATCGGAAATTCGGAATCACTTTTACAAGTTACCTAATAGCCTGCATCATCTGACTGCTGGGTAAAGGCCTCTCCCCATGACTTCCAGCTCTTTCGATCCAGGGCTAAAGTGGACCATTGGTCGCACACGTAAAATATATAAATATAAAAACTAGATGAGGTCGGCGTGTTCTGTCTGAGAGGGATCTAATAACGTTACTGCTGTTAACAAATCCAATATTTCAGTGATAATCCTAAATTATAAGTTACTCCGAAAATATTGCAAATGAATTTGAAGTGTCTCAATTTTTTAACCAAGATGTGTTAAAAGAATAAAGTCGCACACGACCTTTATAAACTTACCTTTACATTGCTTCAATACTTTGTTTATAATTTTCCTCTAGTCACCGTCTGCCCTTGCCGCCAGACGGACGTGTCTTAATAATTTTACATCAAATCAACAATATTTAACTTCCATATAAATTGTTTAATCAAAAATAATTCAAGTATTCAATGAGTTTTTAAACTCAAAAAACATGTTTTTAAAAGTTATCCTCCTATTTATGTACGTGTTAGTTAGCGAAGCCCAGTTTGAAGGTATGTCATCTTTGTTTTGTTGTTTTTTTTTTGTTTGAGGACATTGACCGTGACCCGTTATTTAAAAAATCGCATTGCTTTGTGAATTCTATTGTTTTTATTATTTCTTAATGTTATTATTTTTTGGAGTTTCGGAGGCTAGTCACATAATTTTTTTTTTTTTTTGTACTTATTATTTAATTAGCTGTGAGTATCGGGTCCACTCGCTTTTCTAGACTAAAAACAAATCTAGTCAGAGACCAGGGGGCCTAAAAAGGCCACTTTGACAGAATCATAAAAGGATAACATTATGAATCATAATGGACAGTTCACTTTTAAGTTAATCTTATCAAATCTCATTGGTGAAGGATTTTTCAGTTATTTTTTTGTCTGTGCTAAAATACCAATCAATCCAATCCAAATTCAATCCCAATCTCTTTGATTATATCTACGTAGTGCAGCGACAAAAAAAAACACGGACTGTCTTCACCATACTATGATTCATAATGTTGGCCTTTCATGATTCTGCCAAAGTGGCATTTTTAGGCTCCAAGATCTTTTTCTTACTGAAAGTATTTTTTTGAGATTCGGTAAATCTACCTTATATCTATTCACATTAGGTCTTAAATTAAAAGAGTAACTAACCATATAAATAAACACAAAAACAAAAGGATATTTTGACGTCGAAGTACTCGTCTGCATCGTTGTCATCCGGAAACGTGCCCAGAAGACTGGCAGCATTGCCACGTTGAATGGCAATGCTGATTCTATTCTAAGAATCTTAATTAATTCAATTACAATTTAAGGTCGCTAGGTCTAGTTAAAACCTAAGATATTTGAACAAGAGTTCCGTATAGTTTAGCGAAAGTGAGTACTAAGAAGAACCTTTTTAAAAATTCATCTCTTAAAGGGGGAGTAACGGTGGAGTTTCTTGCCCATTTTTCTTCATACGAAAACTACTTCTTGGAATTGGCAACTAGAATCAATTCTATTTGTAAATTCGGACGTTCAAAAGTGCCTTTTATGTGCCTATTTGAAATAAATGATTTTCCTTTGACTTTGGTTGAATAAATTGATAGATGATGAAACTTTGTAGGTATGGAACTTTGTAATTTTTCTCGATGAGAAATCCCATCAGATACACAGCTTGTTAATTAACCTTTTGACCGCCACAGTCATGTCTGATGACAAACCAAAATGTGCCCAGCACGCCACGGTTCGACTACATGACAGAGTTTGACGCCGAGGGCACGTTTTTGATTTTTTGACGTGTGGCAGTCAAAAGGTCAAAAACAAAACAAGATCAAGACTGTATAATAACAAACAAGATTTTAAAACGAAGAGTAGGCTGCAATTTCCCAGTGTAGGTACGTCTTTGGGATTTCCAAATCGATTTCAAAGATTTCTTGGAATAAAGTTTTTTCGCATTTTGTGCAATTATTTTCGGTCAGATTTGTTCGTTTGTAATCGTTTACCTACTAAAACAACAATCAAAATCATCATTCTCTTACTATATCCCAATTTGGGTTCGGCACAATCCGTCTTTTTCTACCATACGTCTTTTTCTTCAGCTGGGGCCTTGTCTCACATCAGGGTCTTCTTAGCATTAATACAGAGCGATGGCTGTGTTATGTTTTTTTTGTCTTTGTCTTCTTTCTCTGCGTTATGTTTACCGCAAATAAAAGCATTTTTTTCTTTTTTTTATTCCGTTAGTCGTCATATAATCTTTCGCACAGTCCACCCATACAATAATATGATGATAACCGCTGCATTGATAACCGCTTTGTTAAGATCACAGGGTCAACATTCATAGTCGTTTTATATTTAATATGTGAAAGATTAACTAAGTAGAAAAATGCGTTCAATTGCGAAATGGACTCGCGTAATACTACGAACGCGCTGACAGTTGGCTTGCTAAGCGCCTAGAGCCTGTGCCAATGATTTCAAGTAATATCGCCTAAAAAGTCAATGGCCTGTGCTTAGTCTTACCCATAGATCTAGCGAAGGCGCTAAGCGCGCAGTGCGGCCCATTGCAAAAATTCTAGAGCGTTCGTTTCCCACTGCTGGGACACAGGCCTCCTCTCTGTGAGAGGGTGTGGGCCGTAACCCACCACGCTGGCCCAGTGCGGGTTGGTAGATGTCACATCGAAATTTTGGTTCTACGACTTGGTGGTTTCCTCACGATGTTTTCCTTCACCGTTTTGCGAGCAATGGTGATGAATTATACATTACACAAAGCGGGTTCTATACCACGATGGCTATTTTAGTTTACCTTTTTCTTCGTCTTCTTCGTTGCTCTCTCAATGCTGAGGATTCTGCTTCTTCGTGTCGTTGGCAAGACTGTATTTCAGACCTTGTTGGCCCAAAACTTCGCCACTTCTCGGCGTCGTCAGTAGTACCGCAGAGGCCACTTTGACTGCATATTTTGAAACACAGAGGGCAGGATAGGTGGAGCATAGTTTGCGATATAGCACCACATCCACTGCTGCATGCTGAAGTGGCAGCGGACTGGCCATGTCTGTCGAAGGACCGATGGCCAGTGGAACAGATGAGTCCTGGAGTGGAGACCGCGTATCGGCAAGCGTAGTGTGGGACGCCCCCCAGCTAGATGAACGGACGACCTAAAGAAGGTGGATGGGGTAGACTGAATGCGAAAGGATAGGGTGCTATGGCGCAATCTGGGAGAGGCCTAGCAGTGGCAGTGGCCCTATCAGAATACCAGCGCTGCAACATTTATTTTTTAAATGTCGTAGCATCATGCTGAGATAGGAGCCTTTTGGCCTCGTATAGGACTTTCTGTTTCATTTTCCTTTTGTTACTTTTTTTTAATATAACTTTGATTTTTATTTTGCTGTGTTTAGTTTAGTTTGTGATCTTCCTGTACGAGTCGCAATAAATACGTTTTCTTTCTTTCTTTCTTTCTTTCGATAGGCTGAGTTGATTGATTGACCACATCAACACCCTGCTGGCATACCTTCGATGTACAGACGCCAGCACATCAAATTACTACAATCTGTCAAATTTCTTTAATAGATTTTCAACTTTATCGCTAGAGCATAAGGTTCAAAGTTGATTGGGAAAATTTGACAGTTTCGGGTAGCTTGATGTGCTGGCGTCCGTACCCCGATTTAGGTCATGTTATGCACATACTTTGCGTTTGTGTTCCCGAGTGCATACAACCCGAATCTCTTCAAAGTAAGAGTGAACAGGCTTCTTTTGGGTATGCTCACTCCATCGTAGACTTTGTCTCTGTCATCTCTGACCTAGACTAGAGTCAAGCAAGAGCAAACCCATTTCAAATAAAAAAAAATATTTGCGCATAGGCGAGCAATTTGCAACGTCGTCGTCGCGAGCTCTTATTTTCGCAGGAACGGTAATAATTAGAAAAATACCGCTAGTTCATTCAACACGTTGCCAACTTGCTTCATGGTTTCAACTCGGCGATGAATGGATTGCTTTGTTATTTTAATTTTCTTTTTGCTTTGATAATTTTGAAAAAAAAAACTGATACGACGATAATATTCGTGTCTGAGTAAAGGCAATATCTTAGTTTTCACCATCTAAGATGATTATTCATCATCATCATCATCATTTCGGCCGAAAGACGTCCACTGCTGGACATAGGCCTCCCCCAATCACCTCCACTTTGACCGGTTCTGTGCTTCTCGCATCCAACGGGTTCCTGCGGCCTTCACAAGGTCGTCGGACCACCTTGAGGGAGGCCTTCCAACGCTACGTCTTCCGCCGGTACGCGGTCGCCACTCCAGAACCATTCGGCCCCACGGCCAGACGATTATTACACGATTTTGTTCAAGAATTTAGATTTGGGAAATGACAATTTATTATGTAACAGTTACTGCACCTCCTATTTCGATTTGTCGCAAATTTTCAATTTACAAACACAATACAACAACAAAACACAATGCAATATAATACAACAATACAATATATTATTACAATTTATACAGGATGAACTTGTACCCAGTTCCAAACACGTCATATTTTTTACATTTATCACACTTATATTATAAAGGCGAAAGTTTGTGAGTGTGTGTGTGTGTTTGTTGCTTCTTCACGCACAAACCGCTGAACGGATTTGGATGAAATTTGGCACACAGATAGTTTATAACCAGGATTAACATATAGGCTACTTTTTATCCCGATATTCGCACGGGTTCGACACTAACGCGGGTGAAACCGCGGTACGCAGCTAGTATAGTATTGTAGCAGCACATACTTACGTATCTATTATATAGGCATAGCACACACTTACGTATCTATTATATAGGCATAGCACATACTTACGTATCTATTATATAGGGCCTATAATATTATAGGCATACGTATTAGAAGAGCGCACGCGGCCGTCTGCCATAATAAGAATAAAAATATGTCGTGAGTGGTTACTGGTGAAGCTCTCATGTCAATGACTTTGTTTGTCGCAATAACAGTATTTTGGTAACTCAATCTAGGCCAGTTTTAAAACGAAAAAAAAAGCAACGCCATTTGCATTTTTGATTAGTTTTGAGTTTGTGTGCAAAAGGTGTGTAAGATACTGGTATTCAGCTGCATCCCGTTAGACTGGAAGTCGACCCCAACATATGTAGTTGGAAATAGGCTAGGCAAATTATGTACAGTACCCGGCGATAAATATTGCACATCGACCTTTGGAAAGAGACAATCGGCTAATTTCGGCTTCGTAGAGCGTTATCTCTGTCGCACGAAATACAAACAGTCCGGTATCTATTAGGAGCTGTTAAAGCAATTATGATTTGCTTCTTTTGATAATTATTTTTATTCTTTATGTTTAAAATACACCAATTTGAATTAGTCGATGTGCAATATTTATCGCCGGGTACTATAATAGGGGGTGAGCCAATAGACTAAGACTGGTTGTCAGACTTTCGGGCTTCTGACTACCCGTAACAACTGTCAAAGATCCACGAATGACAGCCGGGACCAACGGCTTAACGTCCTTTTCGAGGCACGGAGGGGTCTCGCCATGTAAAGATGGTCACCCATTCACAGACTAACCGCTGCAAGCGTAGCTTAACCTGCACGATCGACCTGTGCGGCTGTTATTATTTAGCCACGGGCCCCGCCCTATTACATGGGGCGAAATGTGGGTATTCCTACTCAAAATCAAAAGTCATTTATTCAAATTAGTCTGAGAATCAGCACTTTTCGAACGTCAAAATTACACAAGACAGTGCCCCGGCACGCCCGCCCTTCACCACCTCCTAGTGCTTTTGCTGGGAAGAAGAAAGTCAAAGCATTTATTTCAAATAGGCATACAAAAGACAATTTTGAACGTCAAAAATTACAACAAAATAGAATTGATTCTAGTCGCCCATTCCAAAAGGTAGTTTTCGTATGGAGAAGAATGGGCAAGAAACTCCACCGTTACTCTTTTAAAATGAAAGAAATGGCGCAACAAACTCCCCAGCAGCACAGCTGTCTGTTTGTACTATACGTACAATACGTGCCACGAAAGATGAGACTTGACACACCACGTGGTTTGACATGCGCAGTACACGATTTTAGGTATCTTTAGCGGTATGAGGTCTGAGTGCGGGACGGGACCGGACGTCATAGGGGCGGCGGAAAGAGCGGGGGTGGCGGGGTCAAGTCTCATCTTTCGTGGCACGCATTGTACACCTCTTCATTACCTTTCGAGGTATACAAGGGTGATAAAATAACACTGTATTTATATTGTTCCAGGTCAAAGTTGTATAAAAGGCGGCACAGCCGGCGTGTGCACGAACATAAACCGATGTCAGACTGCCATCGATGACCTGAAGCGCCGGATAAATCCACAGGTAAATAGAAAATACTGGTTTTGTAAACAGGAATATACAGTTTCTAAAGTAGTTGATAAGGCGGACTTCGGTTCGTCGTCTATTTAAAGATATTTCAAAGTTGACCACACTCGTAATTAAAACCTTAGATTAAAATGTAAGTAAAGTTTACTCTAATTTTATCCTTTTGCTGCTACAATATGTAATGCAATAAAATGAATTATATGAAGAACTAGCTTCTGCCCACGACTTCGTCAGCGCGAAATTTCAAGCTCCCCCGATTCACCCTCTTAGGGAAAAAACCTCTTCTTAGTGGATACCTACTCATCACAAAGAACACACCCTCCAAATTTCATGTCTCTAGGACCAGCGGTTCTGGCTGTGCGTTGATATCTCAGTCAGGACTTGGAATGTTATATACATATATAGATATATAATATACAGATAAAAGCAATGTTCCACATTACCAAGGTATTGTTAAATTCTAACGAGGTCTAGCTAGTAATTTTAAATTATTATAAAGTATTCAACAAATTGATTTATAAACGAGTTTGGTCATTACCGCGGAGCATGTGTCATTTTTAATGCAAGAACGAGAATGTTAATAGTCTGTTATAATGGTGCGTTTCTAATTTGTACACTTTATATTTTAATGAATGAACACTCCAGTATCCGGCATCCCACACTGGCTGCCAGCACTGCATCTTCCAGACTAGCTCCCAGGGCTGGCTTCTGGCACTGGTCTCCAGCTCTGGAATCTCTACTGCCATATGTTCACTTTTTTTTTCTTTTTCACCAGATATGCTCGTTCGATAACACTGATCCTATAGTGTGCTGTTTAGATGGAAGGGCTTCCGGGAGCCCTGCTGTAGCTACGACCACAAAGAGGTAAGTCCACCTTTACCATTCCTAGCCGCCTAGTCTTTTCCCAACTATGTAGTGGTCAGCTTCCAGTCTAACCGGATGCAGTTAAAAGTATAAGATTTAAAGCTATGAATGATCAAGACTTCAGCTCTTCACTAGTGTCTTTTGTGGACATGACATCCATTCATTTGGTCTTTTTAGGATTCCTCAAAAGGAAAAAACGGAACCCTTATTATACGATCACTTTGTTGTGCGTTTGTCTGTCTGTCTGTCAAGACCCTTTATCTCGGGACTGCGAGGAGTTATCGAGTTGAAATTAAAACCATATACCTACTCAGGTCTAGTCCCTTGAACCTGTGAAAAAATCAAACTTCTAAGTTAACGTTAATAAAAAAACTATCGGCTGTTTATGCCGCAAGAAAACGTATATTTCGACACTCAAGGAATCAAAATTTATAGGGTACCTACTTCCCGTTGACCGGGAATCATGTAATTTGGTAAGAATTTTTCAATGAATTTATTTAATCTTCTATTTAGATTATTTACTGAATGTGAGAGCGAGGTAGGCCTTCTATACTCAGAGATGCTTCGATTTGTAGACAATTTTCTAAACTACCTAATTGTTGACAAGCCTTCACTGTCCTCCAATATTCTTATTAATACTGCAATTCAAAACATGGGCCTAAAATGGCCACTTTGGCAGAATCATAAAAGGATAACATTATGAATCATAACATGGCGAAGACAGTCCGTGTTTCGTTGTTCAATGTGAATGTGTGTTGTTTGAATGTTTATTACTCAATCACGCGTAAACCGTTGAAGAGATTTGGATGAAAATTGGCACATAGATAGATCATATCCTGGATTAACACATAGGATACTTTTTATCCCGATATTATCACGAAATCGAAACTTACGCGGGTAAAACCGCGGGGCGCTAATGGTTGCGGAATCCTGCTAGTGTGTTATATCGTCGCTGCGCCTGCAAAATCCGCTATGTATTTTTTTTTTGAAAATCGGTTTTTGATGTTTATTTATAGTATTTCTCAAGCCACGTACACCTGTAAAATCGGTTTTGTAATAACTCATTTGGTTAAGAAGATAACAAAATCAGCTATGTAATTTTGGTCAAAAACGGATTTGAAAAACCCCCTATGTACACATAGCGTATTTTCGGTTCAAAGCGAGTCCCTTGGAATTGCGCTTTGAAATGACACATAGCGGGTTTATCAAACATACAACAACGATACTACTAGACTAATTTGGTAAATCCGCTAAGTATTCTAGGAAGCACAAAAATGCAAACTATTTGGTAAAAGCATAAATCCGTCATGTGATGAAAAGTCAGGTACTTAGCGGTAATTACGACCCGAAAAAAAGCCGCTATGTGCCCAAATTCACTTAAAAAAATTCTAGCTCCTGGAATATCATAGTAAATGGCGAAAAATAAATATTTCTGAATGTCCCGACATAAAGTCTAATTTTCTGCATATTTAGTTTTAATATAATATTAACAGTTTGAAAAAGAAACAGTTTTTTGCTTCTCCTGAAAAGTTGAATTTTTATCCATAGCGGATTTTGCAGGCGCAGCGACGATATTCCTTACTTTTCAAATAATCCTCATGTTTCCAGACCATCAGTGACCAGCACCACAGAATACATTCCACCAGTGTATGACTACGAAGTAGTGGGTCAAACAAATGGCCAATGTGAACCTATACCGCCATCTTTGACTGTCAAGAAGACAGGACAGAAGGCCTTAGACAGTAAGTACGTTCAATATTAATTGTCGGCACGGTTGGCGCAGTGTTTAAGCGATTGGCTGCTGCGCTGCGTGTCGCGGGTTCGATTCCCGCACGGACCAAATATTTGTATGCCCTACAATGCGTGCCACGAAAGATGAGACTTGACACACCACGTGGTTTGACTTGCGCAGTACACGATTTTAGGTATCTTTAGCGGTATGAGGTCTGAGTGCGGGACGGGACCGGACGTCATAGGGGCGGCGGAAAGAGCGGGGGAGGCGGGGTCAAGTCTCATCTTTCGTGGCGCGCATTGTACAAGTTATAGTTGTACCGGGTCTGGCTATTTGTGTAGGTATGTGAGTTTAAATGTTTGTAAACGCACCCACAATACAGGAGAAATTCCTAGTGTGGGGCAAAATTTTTTATAACATAAAAAAATATGGGTATGGTTGGATATAACGAACTGAGGGTCAGGAGGGTCACAAAATTTTACCTGTTTCTTTTTGTGTGTGCGCATAAGTTTATACGAGGTTATTTTACCCGTACCGAGCGGTACCGGCTTGTCTTTACCGGGAACCCGCGTTTATATGAACGCACCCTTACTAAGGGGAACCGTGTTACCCAGTAACTGGGTTGTGGAGAACAGATAGGCAGTCGCTCCATGTAAAATACTACTCAGCTGCTTCCGGTTAGACTGGAAGCCGACCCCAACGTATTTGGGAAAAGGCTACGCTGTTCATGACTTTTGCTGACGTCGTTTATTAATTTCACAGAAAAAAATCTTCTATAGTGACCAAATTTTTCTTCTAATAATTACTCGGACTGAGCTATTAGTCATAAGCATATTACGCATTTACGCGCAAGGTCGACTCGACTGAGTTTATGTCGCTAAGTTACTTGGGTAAACCCAAAATATATAATACAAACATATATTATAAACAATGAGGGTTTTCTGAAATGACGTTCGCTAGGTGGCAGCACTGACACGTCAGGTCCAGGCATCTGTCAAAGAGCCTATATTTTCTTTAGTCATGACTGAATGATGAACGAATGAATGAATCGAATGATGAACGTCCTCATATATTTTATATTGGAAGACCTCTTGTCAAAGTGGTGCCAACTGGTGTCGTAAATTTTCACGAAAACCCCCATTAAGGGGACTACAGGACCTAAACGCAAAAAAACGCAAATTTTATAATGCCTAAAAATATATGATCTTTTCATAGTTTTAAAAGTATGATTAACGTGTTAAACGTGTTTGTAGAAACCTCCTTACAGAAATAAAATCATTTATCATGAATTATACCTTTCCAGAATGTATCGAATACCAAGAGAAGTACGTGTTTCCTTGCGAGAAGGGGGTGGCGTTGACAGGGGACCTCAGCAGAAGCAACCGTTGCCACCACAACGCCGATGAGCTGATCATTGGAGGCACTGATGCTGCACTGAATGAGTTCCCTCACATGGTAAGTGGCAGAAGGAATTTCTTTGGTAGCAGAAGGTGGTCCACTTGAACCCTGGTGCTCAAACTCAAAGCATTTATTTCAATTAAACCATTTACAGGCACTTTTGAATTGTCAAGAAGTCGGTCAGTCAGAAAATATGAAGCTAGTTGCCCATTCCAAAGCGTAGGTACCTATGGAGAACAACGGGCAAGAAACTCCATGGACACTCTTTTTAAATGATATTTTACAAAAATATTAGTTACATCATTACTTGATTTTAAAATTATATAATTTGAGAACGATGAAAAAAAATTAAGAAAGACGTACGTGTTAAAAGCGTCCAGAGTACAACAAATAGTACTTAACAAACTACAATCCAAAAATAAATTAATTAAAAATAAGCCGAGGCAGCTAAGTGATGACCAGCCCCAACTGACGGCGCCCGTTCACGAACATGACGCATAAATCAGCACCATTCAGCTCAACCATTTTGAAGGGAGCTAAATGATCTAACACACACGCCACCGTCAGCGAGACATTTGAGTGAGCATGACATACTATCAGCTGCCAGGGCACATTCGAGTCAATGAAAGACATATTATTACCCGGTAAATGGTAGCTATAGGGTATATGTACCCTGCACCGCATAGCACAGATGTGAGTTCTATGGAACTCACATCTGTGCTATGCAGTTACAATACAAAGGAAATTGATTGCTTGGTGGGAACTGGTCAACACCTATGACAACCGCAAAACAAGAGGCGTTGCCACTCCAGATTTTTCTCTGGAACAGCGACACAAGTGAGCGTCAGTAATTACTGTGTACAGTACCCGGCGATAAATATTGCACATCGACCTATTCGATCCTATCGATTTTATACAAAGAATACAAATAATTATCAAAAGAAGCAAATCATAATTGTTTTAACAGCTCCTAATATAATATGTATACCGGACTGTTTGTATTTCGTGCGACAGAGATAACGCTCTACGAAGCCGAAATTAGCCGATTGTCTCTTGCCAAAGGTCGATGTGCAATATTTATCGCCGGGTACTGTATGTATATTATAATTAGCCTATAATGGTACCACTGCTACACACAGGCCTTCTCTCTGTGAGAGGGAGTGGGCCGTAATCTACCATGCGGGCCCAGTGCGGATTGGTAGATGTCACAGGTTTTC
The DNA here is from genome assembly GCA_927399505.1 of Luperina testacea. Lineage (NCBI taxonomy): Eukaryota > Metazoa > Arthropoda > Insecta > Lepidoptera > Noctuidae > Luperina > Luperina testacea. The sequence goes on along the minus strand of OV656785.1, from coordinate 957,997 downwards.
AAATAACACAATAACCACATCAAATTCTCTTGACTACATCAATTCGTTATGCTATTTCCAGGTCATGGTCGGCTATGGAGAGAAGATAGAAAACGTGCAGTTCCTCTGCGGTGGTGCTCTGATCAGTGATCGTTATGTTCTCACCGCTGGACACTGCATCTCCAGCAGGGACCTGTAAGTACAACACCATTTACTATTGCTTGTTACATCTGACAGCTGGACTAAGACCTAATTTATACCACTACAGCCTAAAACTCTATACGTCAAATCATGGCTTTTGCATTGTGGCGGCTACTGTCATCTTTAACTGGTCAACCAGCACTCGAAAAAAATATTAAGTCGTGGTTTACCTACGAATATATAATAAAATGAACTGACGTTTCTTAGTCTCACTAAATCTCGAGAACGGCTTGACCGATATGGCTAATTTTGGTTTTAGAAATATTTGTAGAAGTCCAAGGAAGGTTTCAAAAGTGAGAAAATATGAAGAAGTTGTAAGAAAAATAGTAAAAGCAACAATTTTACTATCCCGTACAAACTGTTCGTACCTGTCAAACTGGATGCGTTCAGAAATTAAATAATACGGAGGTAAATACGTCACGTGCTAACCGCACTGATGGATGAGTGAGAACCGAGACAGATAATGTTACACAAATAAAAAAATGATTATGATTATGATTGAATTGATAATAGCCATGATGGTTTTTTTTCTGCAAAGTTTTAGTTATTGAACTTTGTCACATTATTTAAGGGACTTACAGGACCTAAACGCAAAAAACGTGAGTTTTAAAACAATAAAAGTATAATTATGATCGACTACAGTAAACAAAATCAGAAAAATATATGATATTCTTCAGGATATATGCTAGGTAGATAGTGTGTTGAAAACATACCTAATACAACTAATTTGATACGATAGAAAAAATCATGATGATGATACCTCTAAAAACTTTCTTTTTACAATAAAAACCACACTAATATACCTACAATCATTCTGTTTTTTTATCAGATTATTCTACAAGCAACATACTAAAAAACTAGTGTTATAATTTTTTTGTCAAAACAATCGATTTTTTGTAAATATACAATTGCTTCATATTTTGCAATAAATTACCAGCATTGTGTCATCGCGCTTCTCTTTCTTTTCTATGCAGTCCGACAAAGACCGCGCTTTAGGTCATGTAGTCGCCTTAAATAACACACAATTTCCTTTCATTCCAGTGGTCCAATAACATACGTATTGGTAGGAGCATTGAGGCGAAGCGAGTCTTCAGACAGATCCAAGATCTACAAGGTGAAGACTATCATCAAACACCCCGAGTACCGCCCACCCTCCAAGTACAATGACATCGCCTTAATTGAGACTGAGAAACTGTAAGTACAAACTAGCATGCAGGGTAGCCCGCGAAATTCAAAGGGCTTTGAAGATCCGTGGCATATCCACCACGCATCCCAAATCGCTAAGACAAGAGTTATAGTAAATCTATTAGAGCGCTTACCAGATCCTAAAGTCATAAATAAGCGTTACACATTCGGAGTTAGAGCGCGCTATAACTCTACTATACCCCCGAAATGGGCACAATTTTTTTGTCACCTTAGGTTGTTTAATGGCGGTAAAGCAGAGTTACAGAATGGGTTAAGAGGTATAATAAAGCAATAAGAGAGCTATAATAGCGATAACTGAAACTACAAGGGATAAAAACCATGCAAACAGAAAACATACCAAGACCAAACCCCGTAAAGTGTTACGATTCCGAGATATGAACTCAAAAAAAAAAAGCTGATCACGTGTCAGCGGGATTGTCCGAAAGGGTTACCGCTGGCCCGGAACATAAAGGGCTAAGGACGCGGACACGGGTGGGTTTTAGTCAGTAAGAGTCTGACACTCCCTTCCGCTTCACCCAGAGCGGGAGAGGTCATTTGATGATTTCCCATCCTGAAAAAAAAAAGCTGATCACGTGACCATTCATATTTTTTGAACTTGCTTCCATCTTTTTGCATACAATTTGACACTGACCTGCAAATTGCAAAAAACGTCAGAAAATTTCTTTGAATTTCGTGGGATACCCTGATTTTTTCCTGTTAGGGCTTATGGCTAAGTAATAACAGCCGCACGGGTCGATCGATCAGGTTAAGCTACGCTTGCCGCGGTTAGTCCGTGGATGGGTGACCATCGTTACATACCAAGACCCCTCCGTGCCGGAAAGCACGTTAAACCGTTGGTCCCGGCTGTCATTCGTGGATCTTTGACAGTCGTTACGGGTCGTCAGAAGCCTGAAAGTCTGAAAACCAGTCTTACCAAGGGGTTTCGAATTATTCGTGTCCTATATGAGGCCAAAAGGCTCCTATCTCAGCATGATGCTGCGACAATTAAAAAAAATGTCGCAGCGCTGGTATCTAGGAACATTTATTTACTCTGTCTGGTATCTTAAATTAAGCTTTTGACCGCCACACGTCAACAAATCAAAAACATGCCCTCGGCATCAAAGTCTGTCATCAGAATCAGAAATATTTAGGTATTTGCCAACAACGTAGGTACTGCGGTGCTATTCTGTTAAAATCTCACCGTGAAAACTTAGGTGAAGAGAGCTGTCAATAATTTCAATTCCTAGCAAAAACAAACTCACTTCACCTAAGTTTTCACGGTGAGATTTTAAAAGAACCGACCGGCAGGTTTGGGATGGTACAGAATACAATATTTCCGCTACATTCTACTTTACGGCGTGCAAAAACATTAGTCATGCAGGTAGTCAAACCGTGGTGTGCTGGGCACATTTTGGTTTGTCATTTATACATAACTGTTGCGGCCAAAAGGTTAATATTGTTAAGTTGAGATATTTTCCTTGCCTCAAATTCTGGGGGGAAGGGGGGAGCGGGGGGCTATACTTATGGGCCTATGTCTATGCGGATCTGACAAAGGCTGCGGAGTGTAGGGAGGAACGATGATACCTACGATTAAAACCGCATAGGCGGGTACAATCCCCTCTTCATAACACAAACACATAAAGGAATTTTGGCTGGTAGTCTGATAGGGTCCGCAGTGGCCAGTGCAGTGCAGTGGTGCAGTGCGTGTTTTGACATCTTCATGTCAAATCCTGTCATATTTGACGAGACTTGAAGACTGCCAGGTTATACCTTTGTGATGTACTTAAATTTCCGGGAACATACATTTCAGGATTGCGCTAAACGAGTTCACCGTACCAGCATGCCTTCCCGCGGGAGATCCTATCCATGAGGATAAGGTTCAAGCCACAGGTTGGGGCCTCACACAATATAGTGGATCAGTATCTGAAATTTTGCAGAAGGTGGGTAGAATTAATTCTAATTCTCAGTCTTTCGCAGTCAACCAGCTCTACCGAGGAGTATCGTGCTACCCAGTAACTGGATTGCGGAAGTCAGACAGCTGCTGCATCAGGTTCCAATGGAAGCAGCTGACCGTCGTTGGAAAAAGCCTAAAGCCGGGTCCACACGAATGAAATGTGCAATGTAATGTTTCATGTATTGTAACGCGAATCCTGCGTGTGGTCGCCACAACGAGCATTAAGTGTAACGCTCGGTTTGGCGCTCGCGCTGATCCATGACGGTTTTTAGCGCGATCACAAAGGCTGTCGCAGTCGAACAAAAACAAATCAAATCAAAAGTCATTTATTTAAATTAGGCTGAGAATCAGCACTATTCGAACGTCAAAATTACATAAGACAGTCTCCCAGCACACCCGCCCTTCACCACTTACTAGTTTTCGCTGGGGAGAAGAAGTGGCGCAGCAAACTGCCCAGTAGTACAGCTGTTATGCAAGGTAATTAACAATACGAGACGCAGAACATTAAATTAAATTATTTGCCTTATGTCAGCTAGTTACATGCATTTATATGAAACATTACATGGATCCACATTTCACAATTCCGGACACGGCTTGCGAAGCGAACCGCCAGAAGAAAAGTCATCGTCGCCAAAAAGGACCAACTGTCGCGGCATATGGTTATGAGACTGCAGAACTTGACGAGAACATATAACGTGTGTCAAGTCTACATGATCTCGTCAATATCTGCTTTTTCTTAATCGTCTCCATGTCACGTCAAGGGCTACGACTGGTCTTGGGCCACCCTGGGCCACCCACTGCTCCGAATGGAAGTCTTGAACGGAAGCCTTCGCAATAAACCGTGTATTATAATAATTTTCTCTGCGCCAGGTGGTCTTGCACAAGTTCAGCACCGCAGAATGCATGCAGAAGTACACGCCAGTTCGTCTGATGAAGCAGGGCTTTGATGCGCAGACGCAGACCTGCTATGGAGACAAACAGGTTTCCAAGGATACCTGCCAGGTATCTACCATATTTTACCTTTTTTTAACGTACTTGTTTATATCCAAAATTGAAGTTTTTGTTTTTAAAAAGAAACCTGGTTTTTTCTTTCATGTTATCTTTGGATTCACTATCAATGATTGTAACTTGATTTGTATTTTGGTAACTCTCCTTCCGACCTACCTAGTTTTCAATTGCAATAAACATTAAAATCTTACTTATAAATATTGTGCACAAAACTGAGCCCTGAAAGAATGAACGTAAAATAATTTTATACCAAGATAACTCTTTTCTCTGTCTGTCTCTTTTTGAAATTACAATTAAAAACTTAGCATAGTGTGTTACTGATATATATTTTTCTCAATTTCCAGGGCGACAGTGGCGGTCCGATCCAAATTAAAAACCAGAACATAAATTGCATGTACACCGTTGTCGGGGTGACATCCTTCGGCAGAGCCTGTGGATTCGTGGGAGAGCCTGGCATCTACACCAGGGTCCTCAACTATGTGCCCTGGATTGAGAGCATCGTCTGGCCTTGAATAGTCATAGTCACTGTTAAGCTTATGCCAAATTTTGGCAAAAACCGGTCGGGGTCTGGGACGAAATTCTCGCGCTCCAATTCGGTTTTAACGGTTTTTTTTTCAAAAAGAACATAGACAATATAATATGAAGTTCACATAGATATGTGAAACTTTTAATTTGCATTTAAATCTCGATTAGGTTGTTTGGGTGATGCACTATGGTGACCAGCGTAATTCAATTTTTCTTACGTTTCTTGCAATTAGTAGGTCAATGCCAGGTTGTATGTTGATTAAATAAAATATGATTCGCGACCGTAACGTAAGAAACTTTGAATTTCCTGACGCTTGCACCATTTGGACAAATATCGACGTAACTGCAATTTTTTTTTAAGTCTTTATTTTTCCTAACTTAAATACGTTTCCAAGTGCTTTGTCGTATTTACATATTTTGGGAAAAAATACATTTACGTCGATGTTTCTCCAAATGAGCGATATATAGATACAATTGTTGTTCGATCTATCAAATACAACATTCACCTCTAATTTGTTTCGGTAACTTTATGAAACTTTTGATTTGAGCTCAAAGATTCATCACCTTGATTATCTATGTAACACACCATCAATCACAATCCGAGTAATTCTGAATAAAGAATATTGCTAATCCATTTCTACATAATATAAAGAAATGATTTAGCAATGTTTCATTTAAAAAAAATCTGCTCAAAAACGTAAATAACGCAATGAATGGGGGCTTTCGTGAAAATTTACGACACCAGATGGCACCACTTTGACAAGAGGTCTTCCAATATAAAATATATGATGACGTTCATCATTCGATTCATTCATTCGTTCATCATTTAGTCATGACTAAAGAAAATACTTATAGGCACTTTGACAGATGCCTGGACCTGACGTGACAGTGCTGCCACCTGGCGAACGTCATTTCAGAATACCCTCATTGAGTTGAACTGTCAACAGCCATTGCTACTGTGAGTGTGTTACGTAATTACCGCGCAGATTATGACAATATGGTGTCAACTAACTTGTTTGGAGGTTTTCAAAATGGCGTGAATATTCACCTAACTTGTAGACCTGTTAGATAGGATCAGGCCGCAAGGGTTGAATAACGAACAACACAGATAAGATGAGTTTAAAACCGTATATTGGTTTATTACAGTCAGACATACAATGCACATAAAAACACAATGCACATAGAAACACAATACACATAGAAACACAATACACATAGAAACACAATAGAAAACACAATAGAGACAATAATCAAATAATCAACTTATACCAGAGTAAGGGCTTGAGGACTTCTTGCTGACTTTGAAGTCTGAGATCGACTATTCACTGTGATTAAAAACTGTGTTGAAATCCGCCAAAATGTGCCTTAGTTATATAATTTTGGATAGGCACAAGTAGTGGATGACCCTATACTTTGCCCCTTTCATCTAGCCATATGTAGCGAGGAAGCAGACATTTCCTTGCCCCTCGACTCCCCGTTCCTCACCCCTGTGACCTCAATTCAGTTGGACTCGCCCAATACAGAATACAATGGCGAGTCCCGACCAATCACACGGTTTGTTTTGATAATAGTTGGGACTTTGTCAAACCAACTTACGCAATCAAATTATAAATAGACATAGGACTTGATTTTACATTTAAAAGGCAAGTTTTAATCAATAAACAGTGTTACATATCATAAAGTATACAGGAAGCTGTGCTTCTTAACATTTCCACCCCCTGTAGAAGGGTTCATCCGACTACATTCCCGTCTGTAGGAAGCACAACTACCTTTACAACAGGTCGACGCAGGACCCCATGGTTAGTTCTTACATCTATTACCCTTATTATAGAGTCCGCACCGGGATAAACACTTTTTATGACCCCTTTGGTCCACTGGTTTCGTGGTTTACTAGCGTCCACAATCACTACCACGTCACCCACTTTCACGTTTGGAACGTCACTAGACCACTTGTTTCGTCGTTGAAGCGTCGGCAGGTACTCGCGCAGCCAGCGCCTCCAGAAGAGGTCGGCCAGCGCGTTCGCCCGCCGCCATAGCCGGCGGGAGTCCAGGTCGACGGCGTGTCGACGTGTGCACGGCGCATCTCCCGCGGCAGTGCCCAGCAGGAGATGGTTCGGAGTTAGCACCACTGGGTGCTCGACGTCGCTGCTCACGTACGTGAGAGGTCGGCTGTTGACGGTCAGCTCGGCCTCAGCAAGGAGGGTGTAAAGGACCTCCTCGCGAGGGGCACGCTCTCGTAGCGTTGCCTTTAGTGCGTTCTTGATTGAGCGCACCAGTCGCTCCCAGCATCCACCCATGTGTGGGGACGCCGGGGGGTTGAAGTGCCAGGCAATCCCTCGCCCGACAACCTCACTGCTCAGCTTGTCGTGGTCCATGTCGCGCAAAGCTGCGCGCAGTTCAGCGTGTGCCCCGACAAAGTTAGTGCCACGGTCAGAGTACATGTCTGAGGGACGCCCGCGGCGCGCAATTAAGCGCCGCAGGGCGAGGATGGCTGAGTCGGCACTCAGTGACGCCGCCAGCTCCAGATGGACGGCGCGGGTGGTGAGGCAAGTGAACAGCACGCCCCACCTCTTCTCCCTGCGCCGACCGATAGCGACCTCCATGGGGCCAAAGTAATCGACCCCACAGTGGACGAAGGCTCTCCTTGTGATTTGCAGTCTGGCCACCGGAAGGTCACCCATCTTGGGTGTCACCGGCTGGGCCCTCTCTAGACGGCACCGTTGACAGGCCGCTGTGACGGCCTTGACTGTTGACCGCAGATTAGTCACCCAGTACTTCTCGCGGACTCTGTTCACCACAGCTTCTTGGTTGGCGTGCAGCGCCTCTACATGGTACTGTAGTAAGAGACGCCGCGTGAGCGCATGCTTCCCATCCAGGATAATAGGATGACGCTCGCCAAAGTTGAGCTCGCTACAGGCGCTTAGCCTGCCGCGCACTCTCACCAGTCCGTCGTCAAACAGCATCGGGTCCAGTGCCCGTAGTTTGCTGTTATTGGGCAGGGGGCGTGCCTCTCGCAACGCCACGATGTCGGCTGCGTAGCTCTCTGCTTGCGCCAGACGTAGGAGGCGCAACTCGGCCTCATGCAGGTCATCCATTGACACTGCGGATGTCTGACGCCGTTTGCGGCATCGTTCTAAAAATATGTGTACACGCACCATGACATTTACGGCGCGCGTCCAGGTGGGCAGCCTCTCGTACCGCAGCAGCGGTTCAGCCTGGGGTGCTACGGTGTGCACGCGCTGTACTCTCTCCAGGTCCTGCTCTGCCACCATGTCTCGGTCGGTGTCAGTTGGCCACTGCTCCTGTGGACAGCGAAGAAACGAGGGACCCAACAACCATTCATCATTATCATTAGGCCATTCCATCCGGGTAGCCTTGTCAGCGGGGTTCATCGCCGACGGAACCCAGCGCCAGTTGGCCCTCTCTGACCTCCTATCTATTTCAGCTAAGCGGTGTGACACGTACCTTTGAAACTCTAAGGCATCTGAATTTATCCACTTGAGGACAGTTTTACTGTCTGTCCATAGATGCACACTACTGATTGCTGTTCCTAACTCTTTGACAACTGTGTCAGCCAGTCTACAGGCTAACACAGCTGCTTGTAACTCTAGCCTTGGGACGGATGTTACTTTCTGTGGCGCTACTCTAGCCTTGCCTATCACTATAGCGACATCCCTATTCCCTTCCGAATTTAATCCTACTATGTAAGCTACTGCCGCATAGGCGGACTCACTAGCGTCGCCGAACACATGCAATTCTAGATGCTCTAACTGTAAACCATACCACCTAGGTATAGACACGTCTTTAAGGTGATTCAAATTATGTAGCCATTCAAACCATATTTTGGCTTCTGCATCTTTCAACTTTTCATCCCATTGAATACCCGTGTGCCATATCCGTTTCATCAGGATACGCGACTGTATGACACACGGATACAAGAAACCTAGGGGATCAAAGATTGACATGATAAATCTTAAAAATTCGCGTTTTGTTGGAACTACGTGTCCCTCTACTATAGCTATAGGTAGCCGTTTGAAGCTCAAATCGAAGGCTAACTCGTCTGTGTTCGGTGACCAAATCATACCTAACGTGCGTTCCGTCGCACCTTCGCCCTTATCTAAAGAGACTCTGTTAGGCATTTCTGTACTTAGTTTGTCGCGCAGCTCAGGAGAGTTAGTGACCCACCCCCGTATATTAAACCCGCCTCTGGCGTGGACGTGAGTCACTTTCTCAATCAAATCATTCGCCTGCGCGGCAGACCAAGTACTGTCTAGGTAGTCGTCCATATAGTGTTTTTCGTGTATGGCGGCTACCGCTTCGGGGTATACATTTTTATGCTGACTCGCATTCTTATTTAATATATAAATTGCCGATGTAGGTGACGACACGGCCCCGAAAATCATGGAGTTCATGACGTATACGTCAGGCTCCTTATTACCGTCAGCCGACCAAAGAAACAGCTGTGCCCCTCTATCTTGTTCTCTAATGAAAACACGTAGGAACATGTCGGCTATGTCACCGGTAAACGCTACAGGCCCTAACCTGAATTTGAACAGCACGCCTAACAGAGAGTTGAGCAAGTCGGGCCCAGACAATAAATTGTCATTCAAAGAAGTCCCATTGTAGCTAGCTGCGGCGTCAAAAACCAATCTTAATTTTCCCGGCTTGTTGGGATTCGTTACCCCGAAGTGGGGTAAATACCACACCGAATCGGACTTGACACCGCCCTCTACTTTACTCGCGTACCCTTCTGCAATTAATCTGTTGATTTGTGCTGTATAAGCTGAGGCGTACACAGCATCTTTATGTAACCGACGTTCTATTCCCGCTAATCGCTGACGTGCGTACTTGTAGTTGTCAGGCAACTGAAAATTGTCCCGACGCCACAGCAGACCTACTTCCCATGCGCCGCTCTCTGTCTGGCGGCTAGTGGAGTCTAAAATAGCCTTAGCTCTTTCCACATCTTTGTGCTTTCTAGGCACTTCTGAAATTCCTATAGCTTCTAGCTCAAACTGTTTTTTGACTGTCTCATGTAAATCAATTGTTGATTCTACCACACAATTTAGAGAATGTTCACTACTATCGGAATTGCTACCTATAGGTCCGTGCACAACCCACCCTAAACTGGTCAAAGAGGCAACTGGCTTACCGGACTTTCCTCGGCGAGTCTCCTGGCTGATCAGTAGCTCCCAGTTGTCCTGACCCAGCAATAGCAGTGGTCTGGCTCCTCTCATCTCCTCGCAGCCCAAGTCGCGAATGTGGGCATGCTCCGTTATCACTGCGGCGGGCACTGTTTGCGCGGGTAAGTCCAGGCTTTTTATTGTACGACACTTCACTTTATGTGTTTGCCCGTTCGGTCCACGCACTGATACACTAATTATTTTTGACGTTTTGTCTATTATTTCTTGACCGCGCGCACTGTGTAAGGTTAGCGGCACTTGTTTGCCACTGGCGTTTTCAGCTAATGAGTCGTCTATTAGTGAAACGGTTGCCCCGTCGTCCAGTAGGGCGTAACAATGCTTATCTACACCGTTCACTGTTACACATACAGGCATAATTTTCAGTAGCGCCTTCCCAGTGTAATCACTAATATTCGTGACGCTCTCACTATCATTTTTCTTGTCGGCATGTAGCAATATGTGGTGGGCGTAATTGCACGACGCGCACCTACTTGCTCGACAGAAATTCTTGCCGTGTTTCTTTATGATACACTTGAAACACAGTTTATTTTGTTTGACGTGTTGCCATCTTTCGTTAACACTTAACCCAGTGAACTTTTCACACTTGGGTAACTTATGTTTTTCCCCACATAGCGTACATAGCTCCTCTGTTTCCTTAGCTGGCTGGTCATTATCGGAGTGAACGTGCAGCCGTTGAACATTTCTGGTCTGCTTTACAAACTGTACATTATTAGCTCGGGACTTTGTGGCGCTAGCTGACGGTGTGGGCGTGTTCATTTCCATTTGTACATAGTAGGACGTGGCTCGGGCTAGATGACTCAAAAACTCTGCGAGTATTTCTAAACTCGGTGAAACTCGCACATCTATGCCCTGGCTCGTCGCCATGCCCAATGCATAATCACCGTATTGAGCCCGCTGTACAGATGTAAGCTTATTTAAGAGTTCACTTACCAGCTGTGGGTTATTCAAATATCCATTGGCCCGTACGCTTTTCAGAAGCGACACACAATTTCTCACGGTTGTTGAGAACTTTCTTAGTTCACGACCACTTTCAGTTACTTTAGGTAATGCACGCACTTTCTTTAGGGCACACTCAAGCACTAGATTAGGATGCCCAAATTCTTCGTCAAGTGTCTTCATTATTTCCGCTGGGTTAGTAGAGGTGCGCAATAAGTCCTCCACAGCTAGCTTCGCGTCGCCTTGTAGCGATGTTTTCAAGCGAGCTAGGTTTTCGTGCGGCTTGAATTCGTACATTACCGTAGTGTCGTGGTACATATTCTTATACGACAGCCACTCTGCCGGGTCGCCTCTGAAGAACGGCAACTCGTAGGCTTGTTTTGGTACCGGTCGCGGACGTGCTAAGTTCGTTATAGCGTCCGCCAACTGGTCTATTTTTCTGTCACGTGACCTGCTCCTGTCCGCGTCGTCAGCGAACGTGTTTCCCCATTCAGGCATTTCTCTAGCCTGTTCTCTCACTCGCGGGGCACTGGCCGTAACTAAGGGCGTAACGTTCCCTAGGTACGGGGGTTCGCGGAACTGTACCGACGCGGGCGCACACTGAGGGAGCGCAGGTATATACTCGGGCGGCGGCACGGGTGCTGCCACCTCGCGGGAGGGCGCGGACACTTTACGCGGCGGCGACGGGTCGCGGCACACAGCGGGCGTGTGACTTTCACTGATAACGGGAGCCGTTTCTGTGACCCATTCCTCCACACGACGTGTTGTTCCCTCCTCCTCTGAGCCTGAGTCCTCTTCAGCAGCAGCGTCTATCTCAGCGAGATCGACTTCAAGCTTCTTCTTCACTAGTTTTTCTTTCATACGTACCAACTCACGCTCTGCCTCGTACTCGACCCTCCTCCTAAGGAAATCGGCGCTTCTGTGGCCGCTTTTCGAGGAGACGTGGCTTATCACGGAACTTGCCCTCTGTACTGTATCCGATCTCACAGGCGTGAACATATCTCTGTGGTCGATAACACGACCTCCCGCCAGTGGGATCACAGGGACTCGAACCGGCGTTGCAGTTGGTGCAACTGAAGAAGAGCCTGGGGCCCTTTCAGACGGCACCCCAGAGTCAGCTTCCAACTCTCGCCGCTTATTCATCTCTGTCTCTAATTTGCGTAACTTACTCCTTGTTGTAACGGTGCTTCTAACACTCATCTTATTGCGTGCTCTCTGATCCGGCAGCGAAGGACCAAATTGTTAGATAGGATCAGGCCGCAAGGGTTGAATAACGAACAACACAGATAAGATGAGTTTAAAACCGTATATTGGTTTATTACAGTCAGACATACAATGCACATAAAAACACAATGCACATAGAAACACAATACACATAGAAACACAATACACATAGAAACACAATAGAAAACACAATAGAGACAATAATCAAATAATCAACTTATACCAGAGTAAGGGCTTGAGGACTTCTTGCTGACTTTGAAGTCTGAGATCGACTATTCACTGTGATTAAAAACTGTGTTGAAATCCGCCAAAATGTGCCTTAGTTATATAATTTTGGATAGGCACAAGTAGTGGATGACCCTATACTTTGCCCCTTTCATCTAGCCATATGTAGCGAGGAAGCAGACATTTCCTTGCCCCTCGACTCCCCGTTCCTCACCCCTGTGACCTCAATTCAGTTGGACTCGCCCAATACAGAATACAATGGCGAGTCCCGACCAATCACACGGTTTGTTTTGATAATAGTTGGGACTTTGTCAAACCAACTTACGCAATCAAATTATAAATAGACATAGGACTTGATTTTACATTTAAAAGGCAAGTTTTAATCAATAAACAGTGTTACATATCATAAAGTATACAGGAAGCTGTGCTTCTTAACAAGACCATTAAAACAATCGACGAGCGCAGTGACGACTTCCACTTCGTGCGGGATTTGCCATAGTGACCAGGAGCTTTGGATTCTCTAATTCTCTATTACTCCATTGTACAGACGCCAGCATATCAAGCTACTACAATCTGTCAAATTTCTTTAATAGATTTTCAACTTTATCGCTAAAGCATAAGGTTAAAAGTTGATTGGGAAAATTTGACAGTTTCGGGTAGCTTGATGTGCTGGCGTCTGTACATACCTACGTTGTATTTTTGCCATAAAAACGAGATTGTAATGTATTCAAATGATCAAGAAATATTGCCATAAGATTAGAATATTTTTATACGAAAATGGTTTGTTTCAATTTCACCCATTACAGTTCCTTGGATTAGAAAATTTCACCGTGGTTGTGGAGGTCAGATAAGCCGTTGTTCCATGCAAAATATTAAATACCGAGACCCTCTGTGCCTCAAAAAGCACATTAAGCCGTGGGCATAGAGGAAAGAGGTAAGGAGAATTGTCTCATATGGAGCGAAAGTTGAAAAAGTGTCTGGCTGTAAGCAGTAAATCAAAAACCCCCATGGCGATAGCGTAGGCAAAGGGTATGGTATGAATCCATGAATGTAGCAGTTGTTGACGGCTTAAAGTATGCGGAGGTAGATATTATTAGTGACTAGAGCAGTTAGCGACAGCCCAGTATAATACCAAACCTCAACTATTCCAAAATAATTTTGTAAACATAACCTAAAATTACTGCTGTCAGTAATTTACCCTGTTGCTACTGTGGCGCCACCCTAATTTAACGCAGTTTGACGGAAACTTTTTCACAACAGAGTCAGTTCTCCTTACTTCTATTCTCCATGGTAGTCCGAAACCAAAAAGTCTGACAACCAGTCTTACCAAGGGGTATCATGTTACATAATAACTGGACTGTGGAGTCAGATAGGCACTTTCATGCAAAATGCTGGTATTGAGCTGCATCTGGTTAGACTGGAAGCTAACCCCAAAAAGTTGGAAAAAGGCTAGGATGATTGGTACTCGCTTATGGACAACCCAATCATTAATTTTCACTAACTCTATTGATATAATCTCTCTCTATCTATTATTTTGACGTTCAAAAGTGCCTTTAATGTGCCTTTTTTTTTAAATAAATGATTTGACTTTGACTTTATTGCGACAATGCTTTATTTTTTTGAGGATGGGAAATTATCAAATCTCCCGCTCTGGGTGGAGCGGAAGGGGGTGTCAGACTCTTACTGAAAAACCCACCCGTGTTCCTTCCTTAGCCCTTTATATTCCGGGCCAGCGGTAACCCTTTCGGACAATCCCGTTGACCATTGTGAGTCAGATAGGCAGTTCTTTCATGCAAAATGCTGGTATTGAGCTGCATCTGGTTAGACTGGAAGCTGACCCTAAAAAAGTTGGGAAAAGGCTGGCTGATTGATACTCGCTTATGGACAACCCAACCTGCACTTGTTTCCCATCATTAATTGTCGCTAACTCCGTATATCGACAATCCTTGCTTCTTTCACTTTGCACTTGACAAGATTCGGTCAATCACCGCGGTGAGAAACATGCGTGAAATGACAACGCCATCTATTGAGCACAGTGGTAAACTTTATTACGTTATAAAGCCAAAAACTCGGTACACTGCCATCTATCAGTTGTCACTAGAACTTGGGCCTCGAATGAGCCATTCATTTGAATTATTCTACTAAGCAAACCGAGATGGCGCTGTTTGGAAGAAATTGAAGAGTTGTTCTATGCGGAAGCGTCACGCCTGAATACCCACAAGAGGTAAGCAGAGGAATACACTCACATTCCACCCGCTATATCCCATGTAGAATTGGGCCTATCGTTAATACACAGTCTTTTTGTGAATGAAGTGTGTCAATGAAGAAATTGGACATCAAAGCAAACAGGTGGAGCCGAATGCCGATTCTTTCCCTCACAAACTAAACTAAATTTAAGTTCAGTGCATCTTTTTCTTTCTATTTCATTAAGAAAAGGATAGAAGATAAATTTTAGTTTAGTCCTGTCAAATTGATCAGCGCCAAGGGGTAACCGTATTACCCAATAACTGGGTTGTGAAGGTCAGATAGGCAGTCGCTCCATGTACAATACTGGTATTCAGCTGCATCCGGTTAGACTGGAAGCCGACCCCAACATAGTTGGAAAATGGCTAGGCAGATGATGTTACGCGATATCTCCGGTAATTGTAAATCGATTTAAAAATATTTTTTTAAGAGGACTAGTAGAGCAAAGTGTCCTTGAGAAACGCATGCACACATATACACAATCGACGCGTACGCCATCTAACGACGACGCCCATCACAATTATGACATACAGCATACGATTTACGATTACGCCCGAGTATTCCAATAGATGACGCGGAAACAAGTAGTTATGACAACAAAATTATTAACCGATTTCTAAAAAGGAGGAGGTTCTCAATTCGGGTTTGTTTATTATTATTTTTTTAATTTATGTTCGGGTCCTATATACATATAGACGACCTCCATCATAAATAGACGGATTTGCAAAATTATTTTTTTGTTCGAAAGAGGTTTGTTTCGAAAGGGTCACATTTAAATTTCGTAAAGATCTGATGATGAGTTTCGGAGACAGACAACGGAACTCTTCAATAAATGTCAGCAAATCAACCGCGATCGCTGCTATCGCATTTGTATGCATTGTTTACGCAATCACACAACATAACATCACGCCTGTACCCTTAAAAGTGGTAGGCAGATGTGTTTAATAGCTTCCTGTCGCTGATATTCACATAGCAAGTAGTGTTATATGAATTTGTGTGGGGTAGGTAGGGACAACTGAAAAGTGAAAAATAAAAACTGTTTTTACAAAAAAAAACAACCGACTTCCAAAAAAAAAACACTACAAAGTGAAAAATAACTTTAATTTCGGAAGTCGGTGTCGTTGGTTGTAGCTTTGTAGTGTTTTTTTTTCGGAAGTCGGCTGTTTTTTTTATAAAAAATTATTTAATTTGTTTTGAGTGTGACTTGAAAAAAATAAGGATGTGGATGATTTTGAAATAAAACTGATTCAATCAAATTTAAAACATTTTTATTTAAAAAATATGGAAGTGGTAGTTACTTACGAGTTTTTTTTTACATAATTACATTATACCACATGTACTTTTAAGCTATTTTTCTGCTTAACATTATACCTACCACATTTAGTTTTAAAAGCTTTTTTTTCAGGTTTACGATTACACAAACGTGTAATCGTAAACCTGAAAAATAAAGCATGATCATGATGCATGGTGTAATATAAACATATTACACCATGCATCATGATCATGTTATAAAATTATTTTTGTTCCTAAAATTTACTAAAATCTAAGAAACTTGTAGACGTAACAACAAATGCCAAACATTTGTTCTTTGTCGTTATCTTCATTTTTGCCATCGCTTTTCTCTTTATTTTCGTTTTTATCTTCATTTTCGTTTAAAAAACTATTCCGGTCCGTCTACAGGAATGGAGAGTGAAAGAAAATTATGGTGAAAGGTTTTAAACAATATTTGGCTACCCACTACTTATATTTGGATATCTGACTGTGACTCAAGCAAAAAAAGAGCCGGCTAATTTTCAGTAAAAATCAAAGTGATAAGGACTATGGCCAGTCATGTGGAAAGCCTGATATGCCTAGAAGTACTAGATAAAATGAAAGATGATTTCATGAAAAAATTAAAAAAGATTGATGAAGAGCGAGCAATGATTGAAAGAAAAACTATTTTACAAAGTGCTAATGGAGAATGGCTTGAGATGAGAAGATCTTTATTGACTGCATCCGATTTTGGTAGGGTTATAAAAAGGCGCTAATACACCATGTGCTAATTTAGTAAAATATATACTTTACCGAAAAAAAATGATCACGTCGAATCCATAAGCCATGGCCAACAAAATGAAAAAACCGGCCTCGCACAATTGGCTGTACAAGAACATATAATCATTAGACCCTGTGGTTTATTTATAGACCGAGAACTATGTTTCTTGGGTGCATCGCCTGATAGATTAACTGGAGAAGATACTATGGATGAAGTGAAGTGTCCTTTGACAGCCAATAAAATGGGCGTTGCAGCAGCAATTGAAAAGAAAAAGGTAAACTTCTGGCAAAAAACAAAAACAGGTGAACTAGTCGTCAACAAAAAACATGCTTGTTATTTATTACCAAGCACAAGGACAGCTATAGTTGATCCAAAGAAAATATTGCCTTTGACGTATAGGAGAAAGGAAAAGAAAAACTCAAGACGGAAATAATTCAACAAGATGATAAATTTTGGGAATAAGAAAGAAAAATTGACAAAATTCTATTTCGACTGTATAATAACCTGCTACTGCATATTACTTTAAAGATGTACATCTTTATGGTTTACTTATGGGTTTTTTTTCAGATTTACATTATACCACATTTAGATAAAAGCTCTTTTTTAGGTTTACATTATACCACATTTAGTTTATGTTTTTATTTCAGGTTCTCGTTTACACGTTTATGATCACGTTATATATAACAATTTTTGTTCCTATAATTTACTGAAATCTAAGTAACGTGTAGAGGTTGTCATTTGTTGTGAATAATTTTCTTCATAATTTTTAACGTTTTTCTTTGTCATTATCTTCATTTTTGCTTTCGCTTTTCTCTTTGTTTTCGCTTTTATCTTCATTTTCTTTTTTGTCTTCGTTTTTGCTATTGTCTTTGTTTTTACTTTTGTCTTTATTGTTTATGTACGGCTCACAAATTTTCATATTTCATGACATTCGGGGATCGAGTATCTCGGGCAATATGCAGTCGAAATAAAATTTAGACAATTTTTCTTTCATATCCTTTTCCAAAATGTATCATCTGGTTGAATTATTTCCGTCTTGAGTTTTTCTTTTTCGTTCTCCCATACGGCGGATAGGCAATATTTTCTTTGGGTCACGTGTAGCTGTCCTTGTGCTTGATAATACCAAGCATGTTTTTTGTAGATGACTAGTTCACCTGTTTTTCTTTCTTTCTTTCTTTCTGTTTTTGTTTTTTGCCAGAAGTTTACCTTTTTCTTTTCAATTGCTGCTGCAAGGCCCATTTTATTGGCTGGCAAAGGACACTTCACTTCAACCACAGTATCTTCTATAGTTAATCTATTAGGCGATGCACCCAAGAAACATAGTTCTTGGTCTATAAATAAACCACAGGGTCTAATGATTATGTGTTCTTGTACAGCCAAATGTGCGAGGGCGGTTTTTTTCATTTTGTTGGCCATGACTTATGGATTGGACGTGATCAATTTTTTTTAGGTAAAGTATATGATCTTTTACTAAATTAGCACATGGTGTATTAGTACGCCTTTTTATAACCCTACCGAAATTGGATGCAGTCAATAAAGATCTTCTCATCTCAAGCCATTCTCCATTAGCACTTTGTAAAATAGTTTTTCTTTCAATCGTTGCTCGCTCCTCATCCGTCTTTTTTAATTTTTTCATGATATCATTTTTAATTTTATCCAGTACTTCTACCAGGCTTTTCACATGACTGGCCATAGTCCTTATCACTTTGTTTTTTACTGAAAATTAGCCGTCTCTTTTTTTGCTTGAGTCACAGTCAGATATCCAAATATAGTGGGCAGCCACTAAATGTAGTGTGGTAGATTTTGTGTACCTTTTACTAAGGATTTTTTGTTTATGTTTTCTTTCTTTCCACGTCTTCTGTTTACCTCTTGGGCTTTTATTGACCATTTTCTTATATAGCTTTGACATTGCATTTTCTTCATTGAACGACACTGCTCAAGCAATGCATCGCGTCTGATATGAATTTTTCAAGGAAAAGTTAACTCTCTTCCCTCTTACGTATTTCGCAATGATGCTGTGATAGCGTTCCACCACGATGCTGTCTACGTCATGAAGTAAACTTCGAGCATGGCCGGCAATACCTTGAATCATAATACAGATTCTCTGCCACAGAGAACTTAACATAACATCATTTGGAATATCATTTTCCTCCAGATTTAATCGTATGTTTGAGGAAAAACTTACTTCTATATTGTAAATTTTAACCCTTCTGTTTCTTGGTTTTCAGTCTGGATATCATATTGACTTACAGGAGCACTATCCACCTAAAATCCCATTAATCCATTATTCAATTTTAAAACCAATTCTCAACGTGTTTGTGGCAAGGTGATGTTGCCCTGCAACGGCTGCAACGTGCGGCTGATATTATGAATATTACCTGTATACTAAAGATTTCTTCTAGTACATGTTTAGATGAATATGTACTTTTATCAATAACTTCACAACCGTGATCTTCCTGTGGTGTTTCCAATCTATAAAAAAAATACCATCACATATCATCTATCGCTTTCCATCAGGCGTGATCGAGGTCAAAAGCGGGCCGCCCATTCAGCAATAATAAAATGAAAAAATAGAAGATTTTAAATTACGTTTTTAATGATTTTAAATTAAGTTAAAAGGAGGCTCAATAATTTATAAAGTGCATCATGACAAGCGCAAAAAGTTTTTAGAGGTTCATTAATTTCAAAAAGTGTCCATCATTAGCAGGTCAATAAGTTTTGAAAATCCTTTCAAAACTTAACCTATCCAGGTTAAATATTTCCTTTTAATAAATCAATTCAATTTTCTCACATAATTGTTTTCTCCAAGTGAATTCAGACATGCTGTCTTAGGATTAATTAAGCCAACTACTCCATGAGGGCAATAAAGATCAACATAGTTCATAATGCTGCAATTAACTTTGTGTCTGGGTACGGTCTACCCATTCTCCTTTGTCAAGTAAGTAAGGCCTTTTACACATTATGCCGTGTCTGCGGCAGCGCCGCCGCGCACCGCCCGCCACGGTATTTTTATCTATACAGTATTCTATCTTCATAAAAACGGTCGGAACGCGAATCATACCTACGCGCCTCGATTTCGGTTTACACTCGGTTAACAAACAGTCTCGAATGCTCCGCAGTGACGAATGGACGCTGGACGGTGTGACGGTTTCGTAAGCAGTAATGGCCGGGCCACACTACTGTGATATGCCAATCATTATTGCCATAACTTCAATAACGCCTAGGTGTAACCACGATTTATGGTCATAATTTTACAATGCCTATCAATATGGCAAATGACGGTAGACAATAGCTCCAGCGGCGGTCTTTTTTCGCACATCAAAGAAGATTACCGCAGTAATTATTGCGTTTATGGTCACACTACCGTTTGTCCAGTGTGCAACATGAGCTTAATGTCGACGCACGTATCGACCGCCATGGAAAAGAGCTCGAATTTTTGGAATTATTCCAATCCGAACCGTCTCTTTGAGATACCCGACAAAAAGCCCATAAAAATCGTAGTGTAATAATTTAAATGATTCATGTAAAAATAATTGGCACTCATAACAACATCTCATACAACACAGCTGCAGCTTCAACCTCCATCTTGAAAAATGAAATTTTTACCGCCTAATTTATTGACATATCTAGGTAAACTCTAGTGTAACCATACCACTTCACGCAGTAATTTAAACGGTAATTAAATGCCATAATTATTGCGGTAACAACCCGGTAGACGGTAAGGTAGTGTAGCCGTAACATAAGCGTGCAATTTGTGACAAATATTCATTGAAATAAGTAGGTATAGCCTCTTTGCCATATTAAGTAAGTACTTAATATGGCAAAGAGACTATATTGTGCTGTTTTTGGTTGTTTGAATTCGTCAATAAGATTTTTTATTAAATCTATTGATCAAAAAGACCATGTATTTTTATTGAACTCTTTCTATTCTATTCACAACGTGTTTCTATTTTTTAAATAAAAAAAAAGTCTTTTTTACAAAACAAAAAACTACTGACTTCAAAAAAAAACACAAAGTAAATAACTTTAATTTTGGAAGTCGGTGTCGTTGGATCTGCATTTTCGTTTTTTGACACCGACTTCCGAAATTGAAGTTATTTTTCACTTTGTAGTGTTTTTTTTGGAAGTCAGTTGTTTTTTTTTTTTGTAAAAAAGTTTTTATTTTTCACTTTTTAGTTGTACCTACCTACCCCGCCCAAATTCATATAACACTAATTGCTATGTTAATATCAGTGACAGGAAGCTATTGAACACATCTGCCTACTCCTTTAAAGGGTATAGGCGTGATGTTATGTTGTGTGATTGCGTAAACTGGCATTTATTGAAGAGTTCCGTTGTCTGTCTCCGAAACTCATCATCAGATCTTTACGAAATTTAAATGGGACCATTTCGGAATAAACCTCTTTTGAACAAAAAAAGAATTTTGCAAATCCATCTACATAATTATTTTTATGACGGAGTTATGTCCGAACATACATAAAAAAAAAAAAAAAAAAAAAAAAAAAAAAAAAAAAAAAAAAGTCTGTATTTATGCTTTCGCGGTTGCACAACGACATGCTTTGCTTATGCTTTGCTTGGTAGTATAGATGCAGGCCTACCTTACTGCCTCCCTCAGAGGCGGTAAGGTGGCGAGGTCTTGAGGGGGAGCGCTACGGTCGCGTAGATCCTCAAGGCAAGCCTGGGGGATTCACCTTCACGAGGTTGCCACCCTGTTCTTGGTCTAATTCCATAAGAAATAGACGCAACAAAAACCCCCAGGCACTTTTTCGCATTTTCCCGAAAGCCAAAATCCCAGGCCTAGGGTAATCCGATACCCCACTCCCATGATCCCATGCCCAGTCCCTCCTTCCTTTTCCCTTTTCTCCTTTCGGTCCTTGAGGACGGGTAACCTCAACTCCAAAAAAGCCCACACATCCTACCATGTCGCAGAATGGAAAAAATAATATTCCCCAGGTGGGTCCCGGCAATGCCGGGGAATCCCACACCGACTCGTCGGTCTGCCCCCACCGTAATCTGGGGGGGGGCACCAATCTGCCTATTAGCGCCGCGCCTTCTGCGCGGCTGGCTGCTTCGGCACCAACAGCTCCGGCTGCGGCTCACGCGCCATCCGACACAACCACGGCTGCGACCTCTGCGCCTACTGACTCTGAGACGGCTGCGCCTTCTGCGCCAATGACCCTGACTAGTGTCGCACCTTCCACGAGGACCTGGCAACAGAGCATCGTTCGGAACAGTGTGACAAACAACCCTGATAACGACAATAATAAAGCTCGACTCTCCAGTCTTAGCAGCGAACTCCGCGCGCTGGCACTCCAGCGCGAGAAGATCGAGGCAAGGCTAAAAGACATGGACTCTCTCGGAACGGGAAAGGAAGCGGAATCTGATGGTTCTGGTTTCATCTCTGTGGACGAAGTACGCATGCTTAAAACAAAGCGCGGAAAGATCCGGAACAGAGAAAGAGAACTCAACAACCGTTTGCGCAAAATCCGCGAAGGCAATAGCCAGCGCGAAGCACAAACGGTTAGTTGTAAGGGAGTACGCGACCGGCTACAGACACGCGAAGGGGAAACCCAGCGCGAAAAGCAGTTGGACGCGGAAACGAGCGGGCAGGGAACAGTACGCGAAGGGGAAACCCAGCGCGAGAAGTCACTGCCCGCACCAGGACCATCCGGAGAAACCGACCGGAACCGCGACAAGATGACCGTAGACCCACACCGAACTAGACAGAAGCGAGGCAAGCGGTCTGGATTCCTGCGCCGGGTGTCCCTGGCACAAAGCATTGTGCCAAGCTCCTCAGAACCGCAACCTGGTCCAAGTGGACAGGGTGCGGCGAAGAGGGAGCGCCCGGATGATACGGCTTCACCTAGTACGCTCCAGGGGGACGCCAAGCGTGTTAGAACCCAGGCCGCTCAAGGGGAGCAGAGAACCTACGCGCGGGCCACTAAGGATATCCCTGCGCGACTCGCCGTAGCGATCTGCCTCTCGCCTCCTTCCCGAGACATGACTACTGACGAGTGCGAGCACATCAAGCTCAGCCTTGAAGACTTCATCGTGGACACGTGTCGAACTGACCCCTCCAAAGTCCCGGCCTTCCGTGGTTACCCAAGGGTAGCGGATGGCACGGTTCATATATGGTGCGAGGACGACAACGCCCTGACTTGGCTGACCCAGAACGTACCTAAACTAAGACTGACAAACACTGACGAGACACTGACAGTTATGAAACAGTCCGACGTACCGACCCGAGTTCGAGCGGCGCTCTTTGTACCCAGGTACAATGGGGACATAGCGCTGCTCCAGACGGTTCTGACCTGCCAGAACCCCTGGTACGACATCGGCAGATGGTCCCTGTACAGGGCGACATCGGTCGGTGGGGATAACTACGGGTCTTATCTAACCCTGGGTATCCCACCGGACGAGGTCGAAAAGATCTTGGGGAGGGAGCGACGGATATCGTACCTACTTGGGTCGATATACGTGCGTTTCTTCCCCAACACCCATCCCTCCGAGACTAAGACTGACACTGAACGAACGAAACCGGCTCCGACTGAATTTGACGTGACGATGACGCAACTGGAGGAGGAGATGGCCAGAACGGCGATGGCTGATGCCGACGCTGTGAGGATGCCAACCTCACCACCAAGGTGGACGGAGCAGCTGCTCTTATCATCGTCACCGACACTGAGCGAAGACCAGCATGGGCTGGGAGAGGCGGGGGAATCATCCGATGGATCCATCTCCCCCTAATTCCACCCCACTGCCGACCCCATCCCGTCCCATAAACATCATCCAGACCAACCTCCAGCATAGCCAGACGGCTACCGCCTGCCTGCGCAGGGCACTGGAGATGGAACCCCGAACCATTGCACTCATCCAAGAGCCGTGGATCCGCAATAACAGAATATGCGGCCTTGGTAACATTGGAGGTAAGCTGATCCTCGACACACAAGGCACAGATAAACCACGAACCTGTGCCTACATACCCAAAGATGTACCCACCACCACACTCACGCAATTATGTTCCAGAGATCTAACAGCCGTCAGGCTCAAAACCGATGGCGACGCACCCGATATCGTCCTGGCCTCGGTATACATGCCTGGCGAGGATGAAGACTGCCCACCAAAAGGGATGGCCGACCTGGTAAGGTATTGTGAAGACACCAACCTGGACCTGGTCATCTGCACGGACTCAAACGCCCACCACCCGCTTTGGGGTTGCAACAAAGCCAACACTAGAGGTGAGGTACTATGCACATATTTGTTCTCAACAAACCTTAACATCGTAAACCGCGGCTCGGAACCCACTTGGGTCACATCGCGCGGACAAACAATTATTGACCTAACGCTGGCTTCGGAAAGCGCGGCAAAACTTATCTCTAACTGGCACGTATCCAACGAGCCTTCTTGCTCTGACCATAGAAGGATTCGCTTCTCACTAATAGCTAACATAAAAAAACCTGAACCTAGACGCAACCCACGCCGTACCAATGTACCCGGCTATAAACGGCTGTTGGCCTCCCTACTAACGCAACACCAAACTCCCCAAATTCTAATAGACCACAAACAACTTGAAAACACAGTAACAAAACTCTCGGAATTTATAATTGAAGCCTACCACGCCTGCTGCAAACTAAAAGACCCAAACAAGGGTAACTCCTGGTGGAATGCGGAACTTAGTAAGCTCAGGCAAAACATGCGCAAACAATTCAACAGAGCCAAAAATTCCAGACTACCAGAAGACTGGGAATCATACAAGAAAACACAATACACCTTCAAAAAACAAGTCAGGAATGCCAGTAGGGCAGCCTGGCGGAAATTCTGCGAAGAATTGAATCGAACAGCGAAGCCGCGCGTGTGAGAAAGATCCTATCTACAGATCAAGATCGCACCCTCGGGTCGTTAAAAACCCCAGACAACACATACACCAAGTCGGACCACGAAACAAGTAAAGTCCTTTTGGAAACCCACTTCCCAGACTGCACTCTCTCCGAGGACAGAACCTGGGCAAGTGAGCCAACGCACACACCAAATGACCAAGACTGGGCCAGAGCCCGCACCATAGTAACCACAGAGAAAATAAAATGGGCAATAAAGACTTTTAAGCCATATAAATCCGCAGGCTTAGACGAAATTTTCCCCGCCTTGCTACAATGGGGAGTAGACGCCCTAACGCCGTGGCTGACCGTCATCTACCAAGCTTGCATAGCACAGAAATACATACCACTTACATGGCGAGAGGTGAAAGTCATTTTCATCCCTAAACCAGGCAAATCAGATTACACACAACCCAAGGCGTACAGACCAATAAGCCTAACATCTTTCTTGCTGAAAACCCTTGAGAGACTCTGTGATCGACATATTCGGGACGGACCTCTTCGGGAGCGACCACTTCACAAACAGCAACACGCGTATTCCACAGGAAAATCAACAGAATCTGCGCTGCATAGTGTGATCTCCAAGATCGAATGTGCAGTGGACCACAAATGCTCCTCACTAGCTGTCTTCATCGACATAGAAGGCGCTTTTGACAAAACTATCTTCCATAGCATCAACGCAGCCCTCGAGGAACACGGTGTGGACTCGACCCTGCGAGGATGGATCACAAATATGCTCCGATTGAGAGCCGTACAAGTTACGGTAAACGACACCACCAGAGCCATAGTGGCGAAGGGCTGCCCCCAAGGTGGAGTCCTCTCGCCACTACTATGGAACCTTGTAGTAGACAGCCTCATCAAACGACTAAATAGCAGAGGCTACTACACGGTGGGCTATGCTGATGATCTGACCATAATAATAAACGGCACACACGAAAACACACTATGCAACCTTATGCGCCAAGCTCTAAGAATAGTAGAAGACTGGTGCAAGGAATACAAACTAGCAGTAAACCCCACCAAAACCGAACTCGTCCTCTTCACAAAGAAAAGAAAGCTGACAACATTACAATTGCCAAGCTTCTTTGGGACAACCCTAAGCCTATCGACTGAAACCAAATACCTGGGTATCTTTTTGGACAAACAGCTGAACTGGGCAAAACACACTGATTACATTATCACAAAAGCCAGTATAGCCCTATGGCAATGTAAGAGACTCCTCGGGAGAAATTGGGGCATAAGCCCCAAAATCACCTACTGGCTATACACCACAGTTATCCGACCAATTATCACATACGGTTCTTTAGTTTGGTGGCCCAGGACCAACCTAAGTACAGCCCAAAAGGATCTCGAGAAACTGCAAAGATTTGCCTGCGTAGCAATCACCGGCAGCATGAGGACTTCCCCCACTGCTGCCTTACAGGTGATGCTGGGGCTACCTCCCCTACACCTCGTCGTAAGAGAGGAGGCGGCCATAGCGACTTTCAGACTCGAAGTATCCGGCTCCCTAAGCAATGATTCTAGAATCAAACACACACGCATCAGGGAAGATGCAATCAAAGAACAACCGATGATGACATCACCCATCGACAGAACCCTGAAGACCCACTGCTTCCAAAAACACTACAACATAGAGCTCATAGAGGAGTTGTGTGACTACTCAGGTACAACAGAGCTAAGAATTTACACTGATGGATCAAAGACCGACGAAGGGACGGGCGTCGGGGTGTTCTCCAACGACCTAAACATTAAGATATCCAAACCACTTGGAATGCTCAACTCCGTTTACCAAGCAGAGTGTGTAGGTATTATCCAAGCGGCACACGCTATAGAGGCCAGGGAGGTTACGGATACCAATATCCGAATACTCTCCGACAGTGCCTCAGTTCTTCAATCCCTAAAGAGTAATCAGATCACGTCGAGACTAACACTAGAATGCCACAAGGCCCTAGAACGAATCACGGTACTAAATCGCAACACGGTAACGCTACAATGGATTAGAGGTCACAGTGGATCACTCGGAAACGATGCGGCTGACGAGCTTGCCAGAAGAGGATCCAGCACAAGACCCTACGGACCTGAACCCATTGTGCCCATTCCTTTCAAGCAGCTAAGAAGCTGGTTAAAGGATCACACTCGAATACAAGCGGAAAAATGGTGGACCTCGACACCAGGATGTAGGCAGTCCAAGGAAGCTATGCCATCCCTGGATACAAAGCTGACCAGGCGCCTTCTGCGCCTGGACAGAGACAGCCTGCGCCTGGTGGCGGGGACCATCACTGGACACTGTTCACTAAATAAACACCTTCATACCCTGGGAATCACTGATAGTCCCCTGTGCAGAGCATGCATGGAGGCGGAGGAAACGGTGGCGCATGTGCTTCTTGAGTGCACAGGCGTTACCAAGATTCGCGAGGAGACCCTGGGAACACCAACATCCCTTGCGGATGCCCTGAGGAGACCGGGAAGTCTTATCTGCTTCTGGAGGGAGGTGGGCTGGCTGGAGTAGTCGGCCACCATGGCTCACGCACAATGGTCCACTTCAAGGACTAAGTGCGGAAACCTAAACCCCATGATAGATAGATAGATAGATAGATACATAAAAAAATAGAAACATCCGAATTGACAACCTCCTCATTTTTAGAAGTCGGTTAAAAAAAATATTTATCTATAGGTACAGTCATAAAACTAGAAAGAAACTCAAGTAGGTTGATGAAATTAAAATACTGTAGGCGGGAGGGGTTATCGCGTGTTTACGTACCGCGCGACTGAAGGTAAATTATAAAAAAATATATATATAATACAGCGGCGCCGCCGCCGCCGCGGTGCCGCTGTATTGGTTGCCCTTGGATTTGCATGAACCCTTGCACACGGCGCCGCGGCGGCGGCAGCATGACGGCTCGTACACACAGGCGCGACGCGACACGCGACACAAAGGCACCGCAAGTCGCGCGACGAGCGGTGCCTTTGTGTCGCGTGTCGCGTCGCGCCTGTGTCTACGAGCCTTGATTCGGCGGCGAGTATTGCTACGGTTTTATCAAAACTCGTCGCCGCCGCCGCGACGACGCCGTGTGTTCATACAAATCCAAGGGTGACTGATGCAGCGGCGCCGCGGCGGTGGCGGTGCCGCTGCAGCTGCGGCATAATGTGTAAACAGCCTCAAAGATAGGTACCTAACATTCATACATAATATTATGAATTCTATTTATTATAAACGAAATCAATAATAATAAAAATCAAAATCTTGCTTGTAATAATTTTCATCGCAATTTCTAGATGAATTTGTTATTTTGTTATGCCCAATATCAATAAGTCGCGGTCTGTTAGCAAAAACATTAGGTGCTTTTAGTTTTTTTTAATTGTTGTACCTAGTTTCGAAAACGCGAAAACTTACGCATTAGAAATAACTTCCGTGTTGATATTTACGACTGTCTTTCTCCTGTGAAAGATAATTACATTGTAGACGTTTTTATTATTATTTATAAAAATAATAATAAATACATATACATACATAAATTCAAAATACATACATTTAAAAAGAAAACTTCGATTTATAATCCTTGGGAATCGAACCCGGGGACTCTTGCATACAAATCTACACATCGGGCTCGTACGCTGACATAACAGTCGCACATATGATCGAAAAAATTGAGCTTATGCGGAATGACTGCACTATCTTAGACGTTTTCAAATTCAGTTTTATTGTAAAAAAAATAAATATTCAATGATAATAAAATGCTCTTACTTTTTAATTTCGTTTATATGTTCGACGTTTTATATGAACGTTTTGTAGTCCTCCTAACGGAATTTTTCACTTTATTTCCCATATTTACAAATGATAATTGATAACAGATGATTACGCTATTTTAACTACAAAGTATTTTATATTTACACGAAATAAAAATATTTACGCAAAGAAGATTATGCAAATAATAATAAACAATGAATTTACAAATAAAACTTTACAAAAACATAACAATTTTGGCGGAAATAGTGCGGCGAAAAGAGCGACACGTCCGTATAGCATCAGGCCTCGGCCGGCAGTGTCGCTACCAGTGTTGCCAGTAGCGATTGAAGATTTGGAACGCTGGGATGTCTGAAAAGGAACGAAATTGGCGATGAAGGAACGAAAACAAAAAAAAAAAAAAACTTCATTAATATCAATTTTTGTAGTACCTAAGTTATGTTAGTGAGGTATGTTACTTTGTCAGTATCATGCAGGCGGCAAAAAACACTGCAAATTGCAATTCAAAGTTGGCTTCCCCGCCAGCCAAAGCACAGACAAGACCGTTAGGGTATAATATATATGTTCTGTGGACAAGACAAGCACAGACGTATTGTAATGTAACCAAATTGTAACACAGATAAGGATAACCATTTGGTATTTTTTAAGCAGTTTTACAGAATACTAAGTCTGAGATAATAAAATCAATCTTTGGATTGTTAGGTAAGGCAAAGGATTCTAAGTACATACAGCCTAGTGTTCAGTACACAGACACAGACTTAAAACATTTCTGTACCCGACGGCAGCGGCGGCGGCGGCGGCGGCGCGGCGTCGTCGCTAGAGGTGAAGTAGTACAGTACTTTTAGACTTTAGTACTAGTTATACAAAAAGGAACGAAAAGAACGTACTAAAGATGGGAACGCAAAGGGAACGCATGACCATAAAATAGAACGCAAAATGTTCCAAAAGGAACGATCTGGCAACGCTGGTCGCTACACAGCGTTTACGCACACATGCGCACGTAATATGTTCTGAAATATTAATAATGCGATTTACAAAGAATCTATTGTTTGGACAAAAAAATTAAAACACTAGTATTTTAGTATATTGCCTGTAGAATAATCTGACAAAAAATCAGAATGATTGTATGTATTTTAGTATGGATTTTATTGTAAAAAGAAAATTTTTAGAGGTATCTTCAGGATATTTTTCTATCGTATCAAATTAGTTGTATTATGTTTTCACCACACTATCTATCTAGCATGTATCCTGAAGAATATCATATATTTTTCTGACTTTTTTTACTGTAGTCTATCATATACTTTTGTTGTTTCGAAAACTTGCGTTTAGGTCTTGTAAGCCCCTTAATGGATAGGATATGGCCTCCGGGGTGGTCCCAAGTTTTTATTAACTTTGCTTGGGTAATTTTTGGGTTAGCTCCTACAATACGTATTTTTACCACTTAGTGGTCTTGATGATGTTACAATAACTTCCTATCACTGATATTTACGTAGCAAGTAGGTACTGTTATATGAATTTGTGTAGGTTAGGTACGGTCAGCAACACACGCTTCAGTTTTTTTAATCTCAGTTATTGAGCAAAATATTTGTTCAAAATTGCAGCAGCAGAAGTACAGTGCAATTTTTAAACAATAACTTATTTTGCTCAATAACTGAGTTTTAAAATACTGAAGTGTTAATCGAATCTTGTTGCTGACTGTACAAATAAAAAGTGAAAAATTCAAACTTTTTTAGAAAATAAAAATACTTATAAACAACTTCGAAAAACAAACGAAAATGCGGAACTAACGACACCAACTTCCAAAATTAAAATAATTTTTCACTTTGTAGTGTTTTTTTTAAAGTAAGTAGGTACTTACCTTTTATCCGGATACATTATAGGTACGTAAGTATCGTAGTTTCTGCAGAATGCAAGTAAAACCAAAAGATATATCTAGTTAATTTTAAAAAGCCACGTTTTTCATTTTCCCATAGTAAATACGGCGGGAGTGCAAACGACTTCTGACAGATGGCCGCCATTTTCCTAAAATTTATAGCCGTCAAATAAATAATGGCTATAAAGCCGATATTTTTCGCTTGCAGGGGAATATTTAAATTAATATGGTGGAAAATGCATGCGTAGACTATTTATGTTGATAATAAACACAACATAAGCATAAAATATTATCCAGATTTTTAAAGACAATAGTGTTGAAAGATTTAATTTATTGTCTTTGGTTGTGGAGGTCAGATAGGCAGTCGCTCCATGTAAAATACTGGTATTCAGCTGCATCCGGTTAGACCGGAAGCCGACCCCAACATAGTTGGGAAAAGGCTAGGTCAGGTGATGATGATGGTGAAAGATTTAAACTGGACTCAATTTAAACGCAACCTAAATCATTTTTAACCAACTTCAAAAAAGGAGGAGGTTATCAATTTGGATGTTTAAATATTTTTTGTTTATGTATGTTCGGGCATAACTCCCTCATATATTATCCCTCATGTACAGACGCCAGCACATCAACCTACCACAATCTGTCAGATTTTTCCAATCAACTTTGAACCTTATGCTTTAGCGATAAAGTTGAAAATCTATTAAAGAAATCTGACAGATTGTGGTAGGTTGATATGCTGGCGTCCGTACTTAATATATATTTTTTTTGTTCGAACGAGATTTATTCCGAAATGGTTCATTTTAAATTTCGTAAAGATCTGATGAAGAGTTTCGGAGACAAACAACGGAACTCTTCAATAAATGCCAGCAAATCAACCGCGTTTGCTGCTATAGCTACATAACATCACGCCTGTACCCTTTAAAGGGGTAGGCAGATGTGTTCAATAGCTTCCTGTCACTGATATTCACATAGCAAGTGATAAATGAATTGGTTTGGGGTAGGTAGGTACAACTAAACAGTGATAAAATAAAAACTTTTTTACAAAAAAAAAACTGACTTCCAAAAAAACACTACAAAGTGAAAAATAACTTTAATTTCGAAAGTCGGTGTCAAAAAACGAAAATGCAGAACCAACGACACCGACTTTCGAAATTAAAGTTATTTTTCACTTTGCATTTGAAGTAGTGTTTTTTTGGAAGATGGTTGTTTTTTTTTTGTAAAAAGTTTTTAATAGACAAATGAATGCTACTATACAAATTCATCAATGATATAGTAAGTATACCATTGATGAATTTCTTGCTGACAAAATTTCTTGTGACTGATCCTGTATTTATGATTTATAACCTATTAGCTGCGCCCCGCGGTTTTACCCGCATAAGTGTAGATCCCGTGGGAATATCGGGATAAAAAGTAGCCTATATTTTAATCCAGGGTGTCAGCTACCTCCATACAAAAATTTTATCAAAAATGGGCCAGCCATTTGAGCGTGAAGAAGTAACAAACCTATAAAGACACACACACACACGCTCACAAACTTTCGACTTTATAATAATTAGTGTGATCTAATATTCCTATCTATAGACTTTTAATTTATTAGAATTGTATCGCATAATGTTATATTTAATTTCTAATTTTGTTAAATTATGTTAGTATGTAAAGGGTAATATTTTTGAGTTTCTTTAAAATATCTGTAAGAATTCAGCTGCATCCAGTTAGACTGGAAGCTGAAACCAACATACTAAGTATTCTATTTTACGTAGATGATGATGAATTTACCTGACCCGGGGAGTGAACTCAAGACTCAGCTGTCGATCTTACAACCAACCAGACCAACGCGGCTGTTTTTGGTGTTTCTCAAATTTCGTGCATATTACATGTCCAGATCAAAAAAAAAAATTAATTAAATACATATCTCTATTCCTTGTATAGGAAACCAAACAAAATAAAGTTGTGCTTACATGCATGGAACGTTTACTGATCAAAATAATAAAATTATTGAATTATAAATGAAAACCTTCACTAATTGTCATTTCCTTCGGTGTCCATTTACCAATTTCCTAAATAAATTTGCTTTTTACCAAAATATATCCATACTGAAAATAAACAAAGTAACTATCATTATAAAACTACATTAAAAAATACAACGTTTTCACCTAAAATAAATAGCAATAACTCAATAATATAATAAAAAAATATTTTTAAATATTTGTCATATATTTTTTCTGATTACCATCGGTCTGAATGTGAATTTATGTTATAGTGTGCGTATAACCTTATGTGCGGCGCTACCGTCACCTACTCCCCCGCGCACGTCTCAGGCAGCCAGCAAAAGTCATAGGCGGTACACACTTGTTCTTAATAAAAAAATATTTACGTGTAAAGTTTCACGACAGGTGAATATTTTGGAAACGTTCTCTTTCTTATCGCCCGTATAATGTGTTGTTGAGTAAATATTTATGATTTTGTAAATTTTATTACCAATTATTAATTTAAATAGTTACACGTACATGTATGTACATGTAATTCATTATGTTGATGATATTATTTAAGAAAAAAATTATAAAGTTCTCAAACCTCATTACCTTCATCCTCACTGCCTTCGTTTACCGTCGTTTTTTTTTGAGCGATAGTAATGAGGTCAAAACGATGGCAATTAGAATCTTCAACAAGAAAATTCATTAATATTTTTTATTTCGCAAATATTTTAAATTAGTTATATCTGTCAAGTATATTGGCGCGGGTTCTATTCCTGCCCGTGAATTTGTTTATTTTTTCTTATTAAAACAAGCCTGTGATTGTATATTTTAGATTGTTATACCTATCCTTTCAATGAGCGACTCAATATCATTACCCTCTCTAACACTCTCATTACCGTCGCACCCCGAAATTTAAATACATAATACTGATTTCTTTATTATCTATAGAAAGAAGGTCAAATCTACAAAATGTTGAAAGATTGTCTACATATTAATGATATTAGAAAAAAAAAACAATGTTATTTGACAATAATTTGAAATTTAAAAATATCATGGAATATGAACCAAATACGCGAAATACCCTTTTCAGGTAGCATTATATGAAAAACTGAATTACGCTCTCTGCTTGTGACGTTGATGTATTCACGCTGCATTTATAGAAGTTGGGAAATGAGGAGCCATTTATTATATTATAACTAGCTGTGCACGCGGTTTTGCCTGCATAAAAAGATACTATGATAATATCAGAACCCCATTGCTTCATAATAATTATGTTTGAAAATGACGTCTGCTCGACAACGTAAATCATAAATCCCAACTTTGTTGGGGTCGGCTTCCAGTCTAACCGAATGCAGCTGTATATCTGCACGTGATGAGAATGGGATGGAACCTTGGGGCCTAAAAAGGTCACTTTGGCAGAATCATAAAAGGAAAACATTATGAATCTTAATGGACAGTTAACTGTTAAGTTAATCGTATCAAATCCCATTGGTGCAGGATTATTCAGTTATTTTTTTGGTCTGTGCTAAAATACCAATCAATCCAATCCCAATCTCTTTGATTATACCTACGTAGTGCAGCGAAAAAAAGAAAAACGGACTGTCTTCGCCATATTATGATTCATAATGTTATCATTTTATAATTCTGCCGAAGTGGCCTTTTTAGGCCCCCTTATCAAAGTAAATCGAAAATGACAGTTCTCATGTAAAATAATCTGCTCTAGTTTTATTTAAATGCAAGATTTATATATTATTGTGTAATTATCTTACTTGAGAACAGATTTTCGATTTGCGTTGATAAGGTTCCATCCCATTCTCATCGCGCGCGGATTAGACTTAGGTATTAATATTTTACATGGATCGACTGCCTATCTGACCTCCACATCCCAGTTACTGGGTAACACGATTCGATACTCCTTGGTACGACTGGTTGTTAGACTTTCAGGCTTCTAACGACCCGCAACGTCTGTCAAAGTTGTACAAATGGCAGCCAGGACCAAAGTGCTTTCCGAGATCTCGGTATGTAATGGATGGTCGCCCATCCAGGGAACGACCTCGACAACCTTGAAGATCGACCCCGAGCGGCTGTTATTATTTTTCCCCGAGTATAAACCAATAAATATTATGGAACTCTCAAAATGAATGGCATAGATTAGCTTGTAGCGGTATCTACAACGCCACAAGCAAACAACGCGTCACACTGACGCGGACGTCGCGTCACGCAGAATCCTGCATCGCGCAAGCAGAGTTTTCCGCGCAACTAGCGTAGATACAACGGCCCGACATGAATCATTGGGCAGTTGCCCGCCAGACACAACACCCGTCTGGTCGGAGGATCCTCCCTTTTCTATAGAGTATGAGTGAACTTTACACTCTGTTCCTCATACCTCTATATGCTTTTGTAAGCGTGTTACGCAGTTACCTCGCCGGTTTAGTTGCTCTGGTCCATCGCAAGTGCGACTGCTGAACGTAATATACTGGGTTCGATTCCCGGTTCGGGCTAAATGTTATTGAGTTTTTCGTTCTGGAATTACTCAGTAGCAGTCCAGAGTCTGGATTAGTGCCCAGTTGATGGAAATAGGATTGCCCCCTGTTAGGTACAGACGCCAGCACATCAAGCTACCCGAAACTGTCAAATTTTCCCAATCAACTTTGAACCTTACGCTTCAGCGATAAAGTTGAAAATCTATTAAAGAATTTTGACAGATTGTAGTAGCTTGATGTGCTGGCTGGCGTCTGCAATGAGACTTGAACATTAAGGCTCCTACAAACAGGCGCGACACGCGATATAATCGCACGCGACACAAAGGCAACGCTCGTTGCGCGACTTGCGGTGCTTTTGAGTCGCGCGCGATTTTATCGCGTGTCGCGCCTGTTTGAAGGAGCCTTAATTGTCAAAATGTGGATGTATTATATTATTACGCTTCTGCCTACCCTATTGGGGATTTAAATCGTGATTATATTGGTTAGTGCGCCTTGTCACAATGGTCACCCATCTATAAATGACCTTAGCAATTCCCGTAGTAACCAATGAGCCACGAGCCACTTCCAAAAACATCAACACAGTCAAACATCAAAAACCTAGAACTCTACTCACCCTTCAACTTCATACATTAAAATCCTGTACTTCCATTTCTTTCTGACACCACAAACATGCATCTTGCGCTCTCCCTCTATCGTTGCGTGTGTGAGTGACGCCCTAATGTATGTGCACGAAGCGTGTGAAAGCGTTGTGTCTGTGTGCGTGGTACAGGTAGCAGGGACTGTGTTGTAATGGGAGCAAAATTACCCTGGATTGTGGGTAAATAAAGAAAAATATTTTATTTGGGAGATGCACAGAAAATATAAAAAAAAAATGGAACGTTATAAAACGACATAAGAAAACCATCGAAAAAAGACCCGTGTCAGGCCAAAACGGGTCCTATCTCAGCACAATACTGCTATATTGGGGTGGTAGTTCTGGGAGATTTTGTGTTTTTGGGTGTACTTTGATTGTTAATTGTTAAATAGATAATTTTTTTTTAATTAAAAACAACCTAACATAATTTGTTAGGTTAGGTTTTTATTTTTAATGATGAGTAGGTGCAGAATTGAAGACAAGAAAATTATCTGAAATAAATTAATATTACCAAATCCATAAATTAGTTTACACTTAGATAGTAAAGTGTACATTAAAGCACATCCCTGGTGCGCAGGGTGCGGGCCAGCCGCAACAGTATCCTGAAGACTTTTGCTGAACGCTTCGACTGTCAGTACATGAACCACTGTTGCATGGTTCATGTACTGACTAATGTTAAGATATTGTTTTAATTTAATTTACTTTTATAATAATTTTAATTTGTGTTTTTAATTTGATTTTAATTATATTTAATTTTAATTTGTGTTTTTAATTTGATTTAATTTTATATAATAATTTTAATTTTTCTGTTTTAATTTTTATTTGAATTTGTTTTAATTTTATTATAATTTTAATTTTTGATCTAATTTTAATTGTGATGTTGATTTTAATTGTGTTGTTGATTTTAATTGTACTATGATCCTAAGTTGATTGATATAAAATAAATAATAAATAAAAAAAAGCCTATTCACACTGACAATGCCTAAATAAAAACGCATCGTTGGATTTCCAAAATTCGGCACAGTGCTGAGCGCACTTTTGTGCAAGCATTTAGTGAAAACAGGCATCAATATAGAGAAAAAAATAAGCAGTCACGTTCACTCTAATTCTCACGGTTTCTAAAGATTCAAAATTTTGTCAAGTGGTGTTTTTAAATCCAAATAAAACCGAAATTATTTTGTGTAATCCACTGTTATTTTTCTACGTAAAAAAGTACCAATTTAAATAAATGCAACACAATTTTTTTTTTCTATAAAATATTCAGAATCCCATGAAACAAACCCATTACCCCTGCAATCGGTCAACCCAGTGCTTTTTCCGGGAGCTTTTGATTTTAAAACGACAACACCGGACTACCACGGCCGCTCATGTAGTCTACGTTTACCCTCCAACCGCGAGCGACGCGTGTGTTGTGTATTAAAACTGTGTACTATTGTGTACTGTATTAATTTGCCGTGTGCACACTGTGTATTGTGTATTTTAGTGTGTTTTTTGGCCATTTTCTTACAAGGGTAAGTTTTATTTTTTAATATTTTTTGTCATAGGGTGAAAGGTACAGTTGATGGAAGTAGCCGTAATTGTTTTTGAGATTTTCGTGTCTCATTCCTGTGGTTATAGAATTTATTTATTTGTTGTGCTTACTTGATTATAAACAAGTTTTGGTACAACATTACATAAAGAAAATAGTTAAAACACTTGAGAGTTTCTTAGTAAAATTGATAATAGTCGAAGACTGAAGAGAATTGGTGTTCACTTCTTGAAGGTTTGATGTCAAATTCCTGTGTGTTTTCAATTATTTTAGTACCCATACGAGTGGTTGGGACCACTCTTACTAATTTGCTGAACACGTATTTCTCTAACAACTCGAAATATAAGCTTTTAACTCGTTTTTACTCATGTTTTTGTAATTTTTTGCTGTTAAAACAGCGTTTTGTGTTTATTTTGACTACTAGAATGTCATAGGATGTTGTTGGTTGATTTTGTAGACGGTTGTTTAACTATAAACAGGTACATATTTGTAAATTAGGTACAAACTGTAATTAGCCAAAACATCATTAAGTATTTCAATTAATTAATGAGTCAACGTTGAACAACAATTTGGAGAAGAAAATAGAAATATTCCTAAACACGTAAGTCTTAAAACATTTATCATATTTATTGTTTTAATAATAATCATTAAAACAAACTTTGAAAATGCTAGACTTGGAATTTTGCAGCTCTTTCTTCTGGAACTTTAACTACTTTCTGACTTGAAACTATCTAAAAGAAAGGAAGAATAACGTATAAATATTAGGACACAGTTCTTGAAACTCATCATAATACTAAAATAAATATAAAAAAAAGTAAAAATTATGTTGAAACTACAATAGTAATTGCCTCACGGCTGCTCCAAAAAAGTTCATTTCAACTAAAATTAATTTTGGACGACTGTTTACTATTGTATATTATTGTTTCTGGAAAATGAGTCAACTGGACTCTGTTTACAATTTTTTCCAAAAACATTAAATGACAATATCAAAAACTCCTGCTCAACAAATCATGAACATAAAAATCACAAACAAATATGTAGGTACAAGTTATTCTGCCAATAATAATACACTTCAAAACACTTCAGTGTTGCCAAACTCCTCTACATTATTAATTCTACGTTATCAATCCTCCTTATGTTGGCTTAAGTCCAAATGCAGTCTTCATGTTTATCTTAAACGAAATGTCTGGGACCTGGGCACAATCTCCGGTGAGAACAATAATTTTGTCGTCTGTATTATTAAATATTTGTAGGAAACAGTCTGGACTGGTAGGACTGCGAAAAATGCTGGAAAATCGCCTGAATAGACTGAAGGCTCCATATTATGCTTATAAGATTTAAAAGCTACGATCCTACATCCTCTTTAGGCGATAGACTTTTTTGTTTGAATCTTTTTGGGAAGGCAAAATAATGTCCCTAATCTTTCTAGATTTGTTTTATAGTGACAACTAGCTTCTGCCCGCGACTTCGTCCGCGTGAAATTTCTTGTTACTCCGACCCACCCCGTCGCATCGCATCGCCTGCCCGCGCTATTACTTCGTTTTTGCTTAGCGTTCTTTCTGACTTTTTTTTCTTTTTGCTCGGCTCCTAAAGGTCATAGCGTGATGTTAAATAGCCTATAGCCTTCCTCAAGAACTGGGCTATCAAATGCAAAAAGATTTTTTCAAATCCGACTGGTAGTTCCAGAGATTAGCGCGTTCAACCAAACAAACTCTTCAGCTTTATAATATTAGTATAGATATTATCAAAATCATTATCGCACCTTAAGTTTCAAAAGAAAGACATTTTTCAAAATCAAAAGCAAAAGTTATTTATTCAAATTAGGCTGAGAATCGGCACTTTATGAACGTCAAAATTACATTAAAAAGTCCCCCTTTTAACACCCGCTCTTCACTATAGGCTCCTCCATATACAAACAGGCGCGACACGACACGCGATGACGCGACACAAAGGCACCGCAAGTCGCGCAACGAGCGGTGCCTTTGTGTCGCGCGCGATTATATCGCCTTTTCTAGTTACATATTTAGCTGAGAAAAAGAAATGTCGCAACAAACTCCCCAGCAGCACAGCTGTCTGTTCAGTTAGAAAAGCTTGGTTCTTCTATACAATAGTATGTTTTCACACACATAAATTTCAGGCAATAGATGACCGAAGTTATCATCTGCTAAGCAAGCCAACTAGGTAAACCAATATTATGTTCACTTGATTATACCCAAGACTTAACATCACCATTTCAGCCGAAAGACATCCACTGCTGGACATAGGCCTCCCCCAAGCACCTCCACTTCGACCGGTTCTGTGCTTCTTGCATCCAACGGGTTCCTGCGGCCTTCACAAGGTCGTCGGACCACCTTGTGGGAGGCGTTCCAACGCTACGTCTTCCGGGTTGCCATAATCGCCACGCTTGGCAGGCGGGTTGGCGATCGCAGTATGGTATGGTGGTGGAATGCATAGAGAACTCTGCTGCCCATCCTCCGGTACGACCCTTAGGCGCCTTTTACGACGCCCACGGGAAGTATGGGGGAAGGGTTAACATCTTTAAGTCGCAGAAAAGCGTGACTTAACTACGGGCTTAAGTCACACAGTGCTATAAAGGTGTTCTTTTTATCAAAGTATTTTTTTTGTAATAATTTGTAGTGTTTTAATATAGTTCGGTGGTACAGAACCCTTCATGCGAGTCCGACTCGCTCTAGACCGCTTTTTTTCTTCTAAAACCGTTTCTATTCCCTAAAAAAGAATTAAGCACAGCTGCGCTGGAGCTAGCTTAAAACAAAGAAAGCTAAATTGATTCGAATGGACGCTGGCTTTTATTTTTGCTCACAAAGCCATTTTTTTATGTGAAATCTGGCAATGACGAAGTGGATTGGTGGGACGTATGCGGCAAAAATAATGTTACATCTACAATGCAGGCTAGGTAGCGGTTTTATCCAATAAGAAATCAAATCAAATCAAAAGTCATTTATTCTAATTAGACTGAGAATCAGCACTTTTCGAACGTCAAAGTTACAAAAGACAGTCCCCCGGCGCGTCCGCCCTTCACCACTTCCTAGTGCTTTCGCTGGAGAAAAGGTGGCGCAACAAACTCCGCAGCAGCTCAGCTGACTGTTTAGTTAGAAAATACATAATTGTATCCAATACTAGATATGCAAAGTAATTAACATTCAAAGACACAGAACATTCAATTAAATTGCCATAAGTCAGCTAGCCACGCCAATATAACAATAAAAACTATAAGTACGTTTTTTCAAGCATAAAAAAATAATTAAAAATGTAAACAAAAACTTACTAAGTACCAAGCCGACAACGTTACGTGTTAAAGTTTTTAATATGTGGTAGTTTATTATTGTTTAAGATTCTAGATTGTGTAATTTATCTATGGGCCTTAGTTGCCTGACAATAAAATGATTATTATTTCCTTTATTTAACTAAATACATAAAAATTATATTTTTAAATATTAGATTATAAAAACATTTAAAAATTTAAAAAATAGTAGCCCACCAGTATCGGAAACAGGGTCCAAGTAATCGGCGGTCAGGGCTCCAGAGAGAGTAACCTTCTGACAATGCGGGCCGTGTCCAGAAGTACCGCTTTTTGGATTACTTGGTCTTAGAGAGTTGTGTTGAAGACTTTAATGATTATAATTCTGTAAATACACATTTGTTACAGCCGCGAATCATATTTTAATCGACGTACAACTTAATACTGTCCAGCAAATTGCAAAAAAACGTAAGAAAATTTGAATTTCGCGGGCTACCTTAGCGCTTCCCCCTTAACATCTTGCTAACCAGCTAATAGTGTTATCTCAGAGGGTACAGCAGTTGGAGGATGAGCGAAAAAGTGAGGAAGATGAAGAACCTCAATGAACATCAATTAAATGATTCAACTGTTTTGTCGCCTAACAAAATTAATATTAAAGTAGCTTCTGCCCGCAACTTCGTCCGCGTGAAATTTCACCCTCCCCCATCCACCCTCTTAGTGGTGGAAATTCGAAAAACCCTTTCTTAGTGGATACCTACTCTTCACAAAGAACGCACCCTCCAAATTTCATATCTCTAGGTCTAGGACCAGCGGCTTAGGCTGTGCGTTGATTATGAATTATCAGTCAGTCAGGACTTTGAATTTT
Organism: Luperina testacea; assembly: GCA_927399505.1. Classification (NCBI taxonomy): domain Eukaryota; kingdom Metazoa; phylum Arthropoda; class Insecta; order Lepidoptera; family Noctuidae; genus Luperina; species Luperina testacea. The sequence continues at coordinate 917,046 of OV656785.1, read as the reverse complement.
ATATACATTTATAGATAAAAAATCGAGTAGTAGAAAATCCCTCCACACTTATTTAATTAATCCATTCAATTCTCTAACTGCATTTATCAACTACCTCCATTGTGCCCCGAAAAACCCGGCGCAGCATTCCGGGTCGTTAGTTCCAAACAAAAAACGAGAAACTTTTTCTCTTTATTACATTAACGACTAACAATGATATGTAGTGACAGGTTGACAGACCAGATGGAACTTGGTAAGACAGGGCGCACTCTATGCGACTGTGACAGCTCGGTGACCCAACATTCACGTCAAAATCAAAAGTAATTTATTCAAAACAGGCTGAGAATATAATCCTCCAGACCGTATTTCGGGGTTGATGGGCAATTTCATCAGCGACTAGTCTTCGGTGCGGGAGATATTATAGTGCTCAAGTGTGTGCACAGTAGGGATGTTACGGAGCTTCGGTTCCGATTCCGAAAAGTCGGAACTTCCGATTAATTTTACACCTCCGATTCCGATTTCGGTTCCGATAATTTTGAATCGGAGTTAGACCGAAGTTCGAAACGCAGCGATACACGTGACTAGAGCGCCTACAAAAAAGTTTTAACTTGTCACCAAGGTAATGTTTGTTTATTTTATACACGCTCGCGCTCACAAAGTCTCAGTTTATTGTTTTGTTTGTGGATGTTAGAAGAAATAGAAGAAAGATGTTTTAAGGGGAGGCCCCTTAACACATCTTTCTTCTACTCCGCCCCGGTTCCGGTTCCGATTCCGGTTCCGATTCCAGTTCCGATTCCGGTTCCGATTCCGATCAATCAAATTTAAAACCTCCGATTCCGGTTCCGGTTCCGGTAAAACGACATCCGTAACATCTCTAGTGCACAGACACAGGTGCAAATTCTCTTCCCTGACTCTCATAGTCCGATGAGAAGGCAATCCAACACGACCGCAGGACCAACGCGTAACGTGCTTTCCGAGGCACGGTGACATCATACAGCCAACTCCTAAACTCTGGGTTGTTACTGGGAAAATCCTAATGGAAAAACCCAATAACAACGGCCGATCTGGGAATCGAACCCAGTGCCTCACGCTCAGCAGTCGCGCTTGCAACCACGAGATCAACGGGCCAGTTAAGTTGAGAATGAGCATCTTTATGAACGTCAAAATTACTTATCGACAGTACCCCGGCACGCCCGCCCTTCACCACTTCCTGGTGCTTTAGCTGGAAGATGAAGAGGCGCAACAAACCGTCCAGCAGCACAGCTGTCGGTTCTGCTACGCCACTTGACGCCGAGTTGCAGTCGTAACGACAGACCAGTCCGCACACTCTCGCGACACACGAAGCCCGCGCAACCTCGAGGACAGTCGCATGCCACAGATCAGCGACAGTCTTCGCATGATAAGCACCATGGTAACTAGAGGCTTCATATTCACTCACAATATGAACAATACGACCTTCTCTCTGAAATATTCAAAGAAAATTATCGCTTCCTGTACGACGTCGAAAACATCGTGAGGAAACCGGCATGTCCTAGAACCAAAATTCGAAGGCATGTGACAATCACCAACCCGCACTGGGACCGCGTGGCACTCCCTCGCACGGAGAGGACATCTGTGTCCCAGCATTGGGAACGTTATAAGCTGATTAGGCACGACGTCTGTCAGAACAACTAGTCGCAGACGCAAACGACAGCGATTAGACGCAGCGATAAGTCGCAGAGTTTACGCTGATACTTATAGTAACCAGTTTCTCTCAATGAGTCTCGCTTGAGATTAGCCGATAGTCAGCATATTTTGTTTTTAATACGAGTACCAGTTAGTAGCAAGTTATATTTAGAGAGTGAATTGATTCTCAATAGCAGCTGACGATCAATGAATCGTCGAGGATAATCAAAAGCGTCTAGTCTTGAATGAGCAACTGTTATAATTATGTGCACACAATCTTTAATGGATTGAAAAACATTTATTGTAATTTTGGTTGACAGTCCTACAATGATTTAAAAGAGTGTCCGTGGAGTTTCTTGCCCGTTCTTCTCCACAGGTACCTACTATGCTTTGGAATGGGCAACTAGCTTCATATTTCTGACTGACTGGCCCCTTTAAAATTCAAAAGTGCCTGTAAATGGTCTAACCGGATGCAGATGAATACTAGCATTTTACATGGAGCGACTGCCTATCTGACCTCCACAACCCAGTTACTGGGTAATACGATACCCTTTGGTAAGACTGGTTGTCAGACTTTCGGGCTTCTGACGACCCGTAAAGACTGTCATAGATCCAGGAATGACAGCCGGGATCAACGGCTTAACATGCTTTCCGAGGAGAAATGTGGATACTATAGGTTCACCTCTGCTCATCCCTACGTGAAATACATGCTTGATGTTATGTCTAGCAAGCACTATCTCAAAGCATGTTCCATTAGGAACTAGAGACAGTAATTAAACATAAGTTATGATGGTGTGAATACCACATTCTAACGCGCTGAGGTCAAAAGGTTAATTCCGCGTATTAGTGCCTATGCTAATTTTAATGCATTTAATGTTTTTGACCCGTGACCTAAAAGAAGGTCACTTGATATTGCGTATGTAAATACTGCCGCTGGATTATGAGATTGGGTAAGCATTGGTGAAAAGGATGAGGGTGAACAGTGATGGCCCAGCCTAGAACGGGCCCACTGCTGGGACATAGACCTCGTCTCAGTGAGAGGGAGTGGGCCCAGTGCGGATCGTTAGATGTCATATGTCTTTGAATTTTTTTTCCTAGAACTTGCCGGTTTCCTCACGATGTTTTCCTTCACCGTTTTGAGAGCAGTGGTGATGAAATAATTTACAAAAAGTTAAGCGTCTGTCAGGTTCGAACCTCGACAGTCGTGGCCGATACCACTCAACCCGGCGACCACTACTCATCATCAATTCATCAAATATACATTCCGCTTCCATTTAGGCACGAAATAATTTGAGAAAAGAGGTTACTGCCTAGTGTTTCTCTAGTAACGCCAGACATTTAAGAATCGCCAAATTCAATACTATTTCACACATAAGATTCGTATCTGATAACGCATCCACGATACAAGATAAATCCTACGATAGACAAAGTTTTGGTAAAGACGTCTTACACATAATCTGTCTCATCAATTTCTATAAGCCTTTGACCCAAAACTTGGACTGAGAAATGGAAGTAACAACTCGGAATCCGCAACGAAATTAATTAAAATAGAATAGAAGGAGTACAACAGAAAATTAATTGTAACCTCTTTTCCCTAAGCAACGCGTATTTAAGGCGAAAGCGCCAGGGTAGCTCGCGAAATTTAAATTTTCTTACGTTTTTTGCAATTTGCTGGTCAGTATTAAGCTGTACGTTGATTAAAATATGATTCGCGGCCGTAACAAATATGTATTTACAGAATTATAATCATTAAAGTCATCAACACAACTCTCTAAGACCACGTAACTCCAAAGAATGACGATTTTGAGCGGTATTCGTGACCGTGGTGAGGGCGAGTGATACACTGGAGTATGTTGTAAATAGAAGTAGCGATTAATTTATTACGATATCAAGTAACTAAAGCTATGGCTGGCTGGGAATGCGCGTCATCCGCCGCTAGTGACTCCCGCTGGATCGGTCGCCATTTTAACACGTACTTTGATTTAGCACTCGCGAAACTCTACGCACTGTCACGAACTCACGCTATTGAGGTGTTTCCCGGCTGCGTGGATAAGTTGTACACAGAAGTAAGTGGTAAATAGGTAGCGATATCAAGTAACTAAAGCTAGCAGTTACACTTGACACGAAAAGGTAAAATTAAATAATGTTACATGAAGAGTAAAACTAATAGAAACACGAAGCTCGCCGTAAACTATTACGGCGAGCTTCGGCGAGTAAAATATGATCGGGGGTCAGAGAGGACCTCGCACGATCGTAGTTCAGCACAGACTGAAGGTCCGAACCAAAACTCTCCCAAATCTGCCGTTCACTAAACAAAGGACGCGGCAAATCCACATCTGCGGTTCCTAAACAAAGGAAGCGGCAAAATGTTTGCCTTTTAAAAGTATAATAAAACACGAGAAATGCAAATGGGTACAATACAAGACAACTAAAAATAACAGAACAATGAACCTTAACTAACAATAGCAAATGGGTAGAATACAAGATAACTAAACATAATAGAACAATGAAGAACCTTAACTAAAAGTAAAGAATCATGAAAGACAATAGTACCTATAACTTAAATCGCTTGCAGATGTGATTCGTGGGAAAAACACAAAAATGAAACTTTCTAAAAATTATTACAATAAGTACTTCTAAAAATATTATATTCTTAACAACTATGCAAGGGATGGGTACGTAAGACACAGTCCCTACAGTACCCCCCTACCAGTGATAAAGATCACGTCGGGGTCACCACTGTGCGGTATTCGTGACCGTGGTGAGGGCGAGTGATACACTGGAGTATGTTGTAAATAGAAGTAGCGATTAATTTATTACGATATCAAGTAACTAAAGCTAGCAGTTACACTTGACACGAAAAGGTAAAATTAAATAATGTTACATGAAGAGTAAAACTAATAGAAACACGAAGCTCGCCGTAAACTATTACGGCGAGCTTCGGCGAGTAAAATATGATCGGGGGTCAGAGAGGACCTCGCACGATCGTAGTTCAGCACAGACTGAAGGTCCGAACCAAAACTCTCCCAAATCTGCCGTTCACTAAACAAAGGACGCGGCAAATCCACATCTGCGGTTCCTAAACAAAGGAAGCGGCAAAATGTTTGCCTTTTAAAAGTATAATAAAACACGAGAAATGCAAATGGGTACAATACAAGACAACTAAAAATAACAGAACAATGAACCTTAACTAACAATAGCAAATGGGTAGAATACAAGATAACTAAACATAATAGAACAATGAAGAACCTTAACTAAAAGTAAAGAATCATGAAAGACAATAGTACCTATAACTTAAATCGCTTGCAGATGTGATTCGTGGGAAAAACACAAAAATGAAACTTTCTAAAAATTATTACAATAAGTACTTCTAAAAATATTATATTCTTAACAACTATGCAAGGGATGGGTACGTAAGACACAGTCCCTACAATTTCATGAAACAGTTACGGCTCCTGCAAACAGGCGCGACGCGCGACGCGAATCGCGCGCGACACAAAGGCACCGCTCGTCGCGCGACTTGCGGTGCCTTTGTGTCGCGTGTCGCGTCGCGCCTGTGTGTACGAGCCTTTATTCTTTGGAGTTACGTGGTCTTAGAGAGTTGTGTTGATGACTTTAATGATTATAATTCTGTAAATACATATTTGTTACGACCCCGCGAATCAAATTTTGATCGACGTACAACTTAATACTGACCAGCAAATTGTAAATGTAAGGATCATAGCAGATGGCATTCTGTAGTTTCTGCCTACCCCCATGAAAACAAGGGGTGTGTTTATTGTACGTAAAGTATGTATGTATATTCAAACTTATTTTTCAAATTGATGTAATTTCAAGTTAAGCAAATATCAACTTTATTTTCATAGTGATTAAGTTGATTTCAGAGTGACTATCACTATTGAAAAAGCCATAAAAATGTTTGAAGTTGTAGCGTGAAATTAACTTTATTTTGGAGGAATTAAAGTTATTTTTTCATAAACTCAACATTTGTTTATATTTTTGGCAAATTAAGGCTCCTTCAAACAGGCGCGACACGACACGCGACACAAAGGCATCGCAATTCGCGCAACGAGCGGTGCCTTTGTGTCGCGCGCGATTCGCGTCGCGCGTCGCGCCTTTTTGCAGGAGCCTTTAATCGCGAATGCAGATTATGTGTATAATTAAAAGACTATGGGGAGACCTTTATCTATCAAAGCAATGCGGAAGAAAACCAACCAACAAGATAACAATCACATCGCATACTCGTCTGACAACTGATGTGCTGATAATGAATCTGATAATCTTTTGTTTTTATTTCGTCCCAGATTACTATCGAATTGAGATTACAGAGGGCATTCAACTCTCATCAATCTGTTAGTATCGCATTTCATCATCATTTCGACCGAAAGACGTCCACTGCTGGACATAAGAAAGAAACGAAATAAAGTTTATTTGAACACAGTTCGTGAAACACAAAAGTCACATGTCTTCGAATTTTTGGTTCTAGGACATGCCGATTCCTCACTATACTGACAATGGAACTGCATAATACATGTCTTCGGGGTCCTCGTAACATTATAAGAGATAATGTTAATATTTGAAGACAAATCTTTTCCCTCAATTCACAGGCGAGTGTGAAATAGCAAATTTTACAATCTGGACAAATATGTGTTCGTTAATGTTTGCCGTTCGACCTCAGCTAGCAGGACAGGACTTTCAAATCCAACTCAGTACAGTACCCGGCGATAAATATTGCACATCGACCTTTGGAAGGAGACAGTCGGCTAATTTCGGCTTCGTAGAGCGTCATCTCTGTCGCACGAAATACAAACAGTCCGGTATCTATTAGGAGCTGTTAAAACAATTATGATTTGCTTCTTTTGATAATTATTTTTATTCTTTGTATAAAATCGATAGGATCGAATAGGTCGATGTGCAATATTTATCGCCGGGTACTGTACACATTTTGACGTTCCTCTGCTCAGCAGTAATAAAAACAAGTCTAATATAAATCTCTATTTGAACCTAGATTTTAGCCAATTCGAATGGAGATTAATGTTTTAGCGTCATTCCAGAAGAGTTCTCACATTTTCGCAATAGGGTAAAAACTGTTATGTTACAAACATATTATGTTTCAATTGGATTCAACTAAACCGCGCGTAAACTTGTGTGAACAAAATGAATTTGACCCATAAAAAAATGTGTATAAACGCAGCAATAAATTAAGAATTCATTCGCTTTCGCGTCTCTGTCAGGAAACCCGGCCGACGCCCGTTGCAAACTGTAGCTGGATACTCTTCCCCCTCCGTCTTACTATCTCCCACCAAAGGAACATCTCCCTGCAGGGTATTACCTTCCGTGGTCCACTTGGAAGTCCCAGAACCGTCTCCGGACACAATTGGGAAGATGTAAGTCTAACCTGGCAAAGTGGGGATACCTCGATGGAACGGCAGTCGGGTGTGATTGTGGAGCTATGTCGCAAACCATGCGCCCCCTCCTATTCTGCCCTCGGTGTCCCAAAACATGCAGTCAAAGTGACCTCTGCGTTGCCACTGACGACGCCGTGGAAGTGGCGAAGTTTTGGGCCAACAAGATCTGAAATTCTGTCGTGCCAGGCGACACGAAGAAGAGGAAGATTCGCTTTTATAAAACAGACTTTCATCTAAATCAAGGACTACTATCTACTATACAGGGTGGATAAAAAATCGTGGATCAAACAAAACAGGGCGACAGTTGGGGTTATTTGCAGTAACAAAAAAACTATCATCACTACAAAAGTGCTTTTATGGCAGTGGGTACCATGATTTATGAGTATTGTATTATTTGTATCTTTAGAAAATTACCACAAAAAATGTAGGTAATTATGACCCTGTATTTAAAAAAATTGGCTATTTAATGACGAATAAAATGAGGGTACTTACCCATTTTACTCTAATTGCCTATTTGTTGCAAATTTTGGTATTTTCTTAAAAAAAAACACTAACTGTCATAACTTTTAAGGAGATCAAGTTAAGGCGCGACGCGAGTCGCGAATCACGCGCGTCACAAAGGCTGCGCGACTTGCGGTCCCTTTGTGTCGCGTGTCGCGTCGCGCCTGTGTGTACGAGCCTTTAGGGCTCTGCTACAGAGATATTTTTTACAATAAATAACTCCAACTATCGCCCTGTCGATCCAGTATTTTTACCCACCCAATAACAATACTACAATAACAATAAAAACTACTATTAACAAAAACTAATCAAGGTCACTTTTATACAACAACAAAAAAACAGTACAAAACCTACCTACCAATACAAAACATTTTAAACAGTCTAGGACGCTAACTGGGTGCGTCACCCTATCAATTTATTTACTAAGAATGGTTACATAATCATTTTACTAATTGTTTCCGCTGACTCTGTTTAATCATTTGTTATTAAATATCACGCTATTATTCCTTAGCGCGGCAGGCATTACCCAGTAACTGGGTTGTGGAGGTCAGATAGGCAGTCGCTTCATGTAAAAGACTGCGGTGCTATTTTGTAAAAATCTCACCGTGAAAACTTAGGTGAAGTGAGGTGGAGTGAGCTGTCAATAGTGTCATGTCCTGGCAAAAACACTCACTTCACCTAAGTTTTCACGGTGAGATTTTTACAGAATCGACCGGCTGGTATTCAGCTGCATCCGGTTAGACTGGAAGCTGACCCTGACATAGTTCGGAAAAGGCTAGGCAGATAAAAAAGGTATCCGACTAAGTAATCCGACTGGTAGTTCCAGAGATTTAGCGCGATGAAACAAACAAACTCTTCAGCTTTAAGGCTCCTACAAACAGACGCGACACGCGATAAAATCGCGCGCGACACAAAGGCACCGCAAGTCGCGCAACGAGCGGTGTTTTGTGTCGCGCGTGATTCGCGTCGCGCGTCGCGCCTGTTTGCAGGAGCCTTTATTATTAGTATAGACATTAGACACATAAGAAACGTCAGAAGCTAGATGCACGGCTCCAATTGGTCGTTTATGGAGAATCGCCGGCAAGAAACTCAACGGTTACTCTTTTAAATAATTGGCTTTTACAATGTTTTCAAATTACAGTCAAAGTCAAAGCATTTATTTCAAATAGGCACATAAAAGGCACTTTTGAACGTCAAAAATTACAACAAAATAGAATTAATTCTGGTCGCCCATTCCAAAAGGTAGTTTTCGTATGGAGTAAAATGGGCAAGAAACTCCACCGTTACTCTTTTAAAATGTTTTACAAATTAATTATATAATAATTATAATAATAATATGTGAAGACGAAGCACCTAAAATAAAATTACTATACCACAATAGGTAAAAGAATTAAAAATGAAACCATGACATATAAATTAATTATCTGATAGATACATGGTGCTCACATATTTACAAACATGGTAAAAGTAAACTATTTTCATTTAAATAAAAATCGGTTGTCTGTAAAGTCGGTTTACTGACGATGGTTGAACGTGACAACGTCATAAGAAAATACTGATGGAATAGTTGCATTGCATTTGTTAATATTCGCTTGCACTTCAAGCCGCCATGGAACGCTACAGAGCGAGGCCGCGAGGTAACGCTACATGAGTCATGTTTTTTCGTGAGTGCAGCCAGCTTCATCGATTTATTAGACGTTGTCACGTCAAAAAATTACAAGTAATAATATAATAACACAGTGTTATTATGCTGATCAACAAGTTCCAGAAAATAGAAAATGGTCAACAAATCAAAACAAAATTGTAAATAGTCGACAATATCTACCTAAGTCTTCATCTTTTCAGCGGGATTGTCCGAAAGGGTTACCGCTGGCTCGGAACATAAAGGGCTAAGGAAGGAACACGGGTGGGTTTTAGTCAGTAAGAGTCTGACACTGCCTTCCGCTCCACCCAGAGCGGGAGGAGTCATTTGATGATTTCCCATCCTGAAAAAAATCTTTAGGTTATTTTAAAATCTAGTTACTTAAATTCATTTTATCGTTAAAGGCTCGTACACACAGGCGCGAGCGACACGCGACACAAAGGCACCGCTCGTTGCGCGACTTGCGGTGCCTTTGTGTCGCGTGTCGCGTCGCGCCTGTGTGTACGAGCCTTAACCTTCCAAAACGCAAATTATCTTGACATGTATTTACCGAAGATAAGCAACCAATATTGGATTTATTCAAGTGAAGTTTGTCGATAAATATTTATCTTCCCACGGATCAAATACGACGTATTTGAGTTAGTCATAAAGATATGAAATTATCTTGTAATTGTCCCATCATCAACTGCCTGCCTTTTCCCAACTATGTTGGGGTCGGCTTCCAGTCTAACCGGTTGCAGCTGAATACCAGTATTTTACATGGAGCGACTGCCTATCTGACCTCCACAGCCCAGTTACTGGGTAACACGTTACTTTGGTAAGACTGGTTGTTAGACTTTCGGGGTTCTGAGTACCCTAACGACTGTCCAAGCTTTAAGAAATTGCCTTGTAATGGGAGATTTACGCTAGGTCGATGTTCGCGCTTTACAAGCCGAATCGACACTCTATTTACAGGTCGATAAAAATCGCAGGTGTCTATTTCATTTGCATCAAAATGTCGACCTTCATGTGGCGGGCGATCGCCTGCGACTAAGCATTTTCACGGTCGATTTTAGTCACCCGCCGGATGCGACCTGTCGCCGCACGACAAAAGTCTAAGGCCGCAGGTGACTAAAATCGCAAGTTACGAAGTAGAGTACTACTTCGTAACTTGCGATTTTAGTCACCGGACGCGGATGAGGAACAGGGTGTAAAGTTCACTCATACTCCATAAAAAAGGGAGGATCTTCCAACCAGACGGGTGTCGTGTCTAGCGGGCAACTGCCCGATGATTTAAGTCGGGCCGTTGTATGCTAATTGCGCGGTAAACTCTGCTTGCGAGATGCAGGATTTTGCGTTACGCCGTCAGTATGACGCGTTGTTCGCACGTGGCGTTGTAGATATATTATGATTATTAAAGTTAATTATTAAATGTTATGTCATGTTAATATTATATTATTCGGTCTGGAAGACTTTATTTACATGTTCTGTGATCTTTCAGAATATTTCCAATAACCATTTAGATGGCGAAGACAGTAAAGATAATATTTTATTCTATCCCAAACCACAGCGTATCAGTACAATTTGTAAAGCAAAACTCTCATTCTGCGAGGAAATTGAATTCGATCGAGTTCGTGACAGTTTTCCTGTCTAGACGCACCCAAGTATTTGACGCTCCGAATAAGATTTATAAAAATATTTTATATTCAAACTTGACTTTTAGTATGATAGGACAGACATTACTGCAGCAAAAAGCTGCTAACATAACAAAGTTCAGTACAAAAATCCTCTTAAAAAACAAGTTTCCACGACAAATTACCTAAGATGTGCCCCTAAAAACGCTCATCCTTTATCACTTGATAGCGTAGGTATTATATTAGGTCCCCCACCTATGAAATCAGCGTTTTGTATGGAGAATTTTAAAGAAGTTGCATTTTTCATACTAACATTTTTTTAATTTATTTAACAACCATGAACACGAATGTTTTAAAACTTTTATGCACTAATGTTTAAAAACTAAGATAACGTATGCCACTTAGATTAAGCGACAAAAATAAGTTTTTGCTAAGTTAAAACAAATACATAGTGTTCATTTCTACTAACAAAAAAGGAGTCATTTTTAAGGTATTTTTTATGTTTAGAAAACTATATGTCGGTACTAAGGTTTTTTTACTATTGGTAGTTGTCTATGATGCTCATAATCCGATAGAATATCAAGCAATTGATGAATATTTTAAATAATGAAGTGACAAGGTTCTTTATTTGTGAGAAAAAAACGCCAATTTCATAGTTGGGGACCCAATATTTATTGTAGTCCACAAATGTCAATAAAAACTAACCATTCAAGATACCTAGTTCGGACAGAAAATTTCGGATTCATTTTAGTGCCGAATGGGTCTGCTCGTGACCTCGATCACGCCTGATGGAGGCTTATTCCGTTTTTCCACCCTAAAACAGCCACCCTAAGGTGGATACGCGGATCGGATACGCATGTCCGAGAATCCACCCTAGGGCTAGTTGGATAAACGAAATTTATTTTTTTTGCTTGAGAACGTATAGATATTATCGTATTTGTTGGTATATTGGCGTGGCTAGCTAACATATGGCAAATAATTTAATGTTCCGTGTCCTGTAATGTTAATTGCTTTGCATATCTAGTATTGTATACAATCAAGTATATTCTAACTGAACAGACAGCTGTGCTGCTGGGGAGTTTGTTGCGCCACTTCTTCTCCCCAGCGGAAGCACTAGGAAGTGGTGAAGGGCGGGCGTTACGGAGGACTGTCTTTTGTAATTTTGACGTTCGAAAAGTGCTGATTCTCAGCCTAGTTTGAATAAATGGATTTTGATTTTGAAATTTATAGCCTTATGGTGGATTCTCGGACATGCGTTTTCGAGTATCCACCTTAGGGTGGATAAACGGAATAAGCCCTGATGTATAATGTCTATGATGGAATGAGCATGCTCAGAAGATGCCTGCTCTCTTGCTATGAAGGAAGACTGCATCCGGTTAGACTGGAAGCTGATACCTACATAGTTGGGAAAAGGCTAGGCAGATGATGATATTCCTAAAATAATCTTGTAAGTAACTGTCGCACTGCACGACAAAGACATGCTTTGTAATAGGTAGTTCAGTTAGTATGCAATGTTTCATGATCCAATTTGAAGTATTTTTTTAATACCAACGGTTTATTATTCGATTTGGAGGTAAATTTAGATTTTTTTTCTGTCGAGAAAATTTTATGGAATCGTGTTTTCGTCTAACGTAGTATCTACTTAACATTAATCCTCAACTTTACCATTTATTTATTTCAAACTAGCTTCCGCCCGCGGCTTCGCCCGCGAGCCTATGTCAATAAAAACTATATGTCAAATTTTATCGAAATCCGTTCAGTGGTTTAGGCGTGAAAAGGTAACATACAGACATAGGGAGTTACTTTCGAATTTATAATATTAGTATATGGATTTAATGCGGCAGTATTTTCGTCATAACAGAGGATCATGCTAAGCCATTTGAGGTAGTATTGGCTCTTAAGTGATTTCCAATAACCCGCTTAACTCAAACTTAAAGCATTAATTTCCATTAAACTAATTACAGGCACTTTTGAACTGTCAAAGAATCGATCAGTCAGAGAGATGAAGGTAGTTGCCCATTCCAAAGCACAAGTACAGTACCCGGCGATAAATATTGCACATCGACCTTTGGAAAGAGACAATCGGCTAATTTCGCCTTCGTAGAGCGTTATCTCTGTCGCACGAAATACAAACAGTCCGGTATCTATTAGGAGCTGTTAAAACAATTATGATTTGCTTCTTTTGATAATTATTTTTATTCTTTGAATAAAATACAAAAAAAAAAAAGGTAAAGGTCGATGTGCAATTCAAATTCAAATATTTTATTTCAGAATTACATCCATTTCAGAATTGCAGCAATATTAATTATCGCCGGGTACTGTAGGTTCCTATGGAGAAGAACGGGCAAGAAATTCCATGGACACTATTTTAAAACAAAATATTATTATACTAGCTGTGCTGTTGCCCGCGACTTCGTCTGCGATCCAGGATGAAAAGTAGCTTATTTCCTTCTCCAGGTCATGGCCTACCCATATGCTAAATTTCATCCAAATCCGTTCAGCAGTTTTGGCGTAAAAGCGTAACAAACAAACTCACTTTCGCATTTATAATATTTGTTAGAATTATAAAATACTAGCTTCCGCCCGCGGCTATGTCAATAAAAACTATCCTATGTCCTTCCCCGGGATGTAATCTATCTCTCTGCTAAATTTTATCGAAATCCGTTCAGTAGTTTAGGCGTGAAAAGGTAACATACAGACAGAGTTACTTTCGAATTTATAATATTAGTATGGATTGGTTACACCATCCATTTTGAAATTATACTATACGTTATCCGTGAGGCTAAATTGTAGCAAACAACTACCTAACATCATAGATCTAATTCAATTGTAGTACCGACATAAGACTCGAACCTAAAACAAGGCAGACGCACCCACCGCGTCTATCTAGTCCTAATTATGCAGATTGTATGCACATCACTATTTGAACACGCTATCGGTTCAGTGCAGTGTTGCTACTCGATCGTAGGGATGGGACATGGACGGGACTGTAGTAATATCGATAAAAATTACGACGTGTCGTAATTTTCACGTAACGTCACGCGTCGTCGTGATGTTTGGTTCGAAGTAAGGCATAATGCAAATTGGGAGCATGTATAATGACTTTTTTCTCTTTTCATTCAGTGGGGCGCACGCTTTACTTAAATATAAGAAATGTTATTAATTAAATATTTTTATATTTAGAACCTTATTTTTTTTTTCATACCTATCTACATGTTGGGTCTCTATGTTTTTTTTTTACATACATTCTACAATGACTATTTTAAATAGAAGCAAAATTTGTTTCTTATTAAAAAGATGGATACATAGGAAGAAGTAACGATAAACTCGCACTCAGAGTGCATGTATTTACTATAATAGAGGGTTGCATACTGGTTCATTAATAACAAGTTTAATTAAAATTAACAAGAGTTTCCTTGTAAGCTTGTGGGGAATTCGTGACCGCGTTGGGCGAGTAATACACTGAAGTATGTTGTACACAGAAGTAGCGATTAATTTATTACGATATCAAGTAACTAAAGCTAGTAGTTACACTTGACACGAAAAGGTAAAATTAAATAATGTTACATGAAGAGTAAAACTAATAGAAACACGAAGCTCGCCGTAAACTATTACGGCGAGCTTCGGCGAGTAAAATATGATCGGGGGTCAGAGAGGACCTCGCACGATCGTAGTTCAGCACAGACTCAAGCTCCGAACCAAAACTCTCCCAAATCTGCCGTTCACTAAACAAAGGACGCGGCAGATCCACATCTGCAGTTCCTAAACAAAGGAAGCGGCAAAAATGTTTGCCTTTTAAACGTATAATTAAACACGAGAAATGCAAATGGGTACAATACAAGACAACTAAAAATAACAGAACAATGAACCTTAACTAACAATAGCAAATGGGTACAATACAAGATAACTAAACATAATAGAACAATGAAGAACCTTAACTAAAAGTAAAGAATCATGAAAGACAATAGTACCTTGCAGATGTGATTCGTGGGAAAAACACAAAATGAAACTTTCTAAAAATTATTACAATAAGTACTTCTAAAAATATTACAATCTTAACAACTATGCAAGGGATGGGTACGTGAGACACAGGCTTGTAAACTATCGATACATTTTTATCTATCAATTCTTATCGACATTATCCCCTCCCTATACTCCTCTCCGTATAATTAGGCACTATCTACTAACACAGAGCGGGTTTGTTTGTCGTGGAGATGAATTTGCTCAAATAAATCATTTACGTATCAGATGGACCTGCCTCATGTCTGTCGCAGACATAGATGAGGAAATAGGCATGATAAGATTATCTATGAGTATATTGAAAAAGAAAAGAGAATAAATGAAAGAATCGGATTTAACGAAACAAATGTTATAGAATGGAAGTAATTTATCGTCAGTCTGTAATGGTCTACTGCTGGACATTGGTTTTCCAATGTTTATATTTTTATTGCTGAATGAGTCTGCCCTCGATCAGTCAAAGTCAAAGCATTTATTTCAAATAGGCACATAAAAGGCACTTTCGAACGTCAAAAATTACAACGAATAGAATTGATTCTAGTCGCCCATTCCAAAAGGTAGTTTTCGTATGGAGAAGAACGGGCAAGAAACTCCACCGTTACTCTTTTAAAATTCTTTCAATATTTTGCATACATTTTATATAATCATAATAATATATGTGAAGACGATGCACCTAAAATAAAATTATTATACCACAATAGGTAAAAGAATTAAAAATGAAACCATGACATATAAATTAATTATCTGATAGATACATGGTGCTCACATATTTATAAACATGGTAAAAGTAAACGATTTTCATTTAAATAAAAATAAAAATTACAAGTAATAAGTCAGGGTGTGAGTTAAGGAGTTAGTCCCGCTGGAGAGCAATGGATGAGGTCTATGATGGAACGAGCGTACTTAAAACATGCCAATATGGCCACTCTTGCTTTGAAGGCGGGTTATACGTCCTGTCGGGGGAGCGGTGAATGCTTATGCGAATCCCGCACCCCGAGCATAGGCAGAGGTGGAACACCGCGGTGGTTTTAGCCGGTAAGAGACCGGCATGCCCCTCTGTCACCCCCACGATGGAGGTAGTCCATGACAATGTCCACCGCGCGCCAAAAAAAAAGACGCGTTAAGGCTCCTACAAACAGGCGCGACGCGCGTCGCGAATCGCACGCGACACAAAGGCACCGCTCGTTGCGCGACTTGCGGTGCCTTTGTGTCGCGTGTCGTGTCGCGCCTGTTTGAAGGAGCCTTTATACGACATACGTGCATGGGACACAGACGCCGGCAGAGAGTTATCCGTACCTTTCTAAAGCTCAGTCAAATTATTACAACGCTTCACATTATAAACTGTTCTGATGGTACAGACGCCAGCACATCAAGCTACTACAATCTGTCAAATTTCTTTAATAGATTTTCAACTTTATCGCTAAAGCATAAGATTCAAGGTTGATTGGGAAAATTTGACAGTTTCGGGTAGCTTGATGTGCTGGCGTCTGTACAAAACACTCGGTATGTCACTTAGTGACAGCCGGTCGATTCTGTAAAAATCACACCGTGATAACTTACATGAAGTGAGCTGTCAAGAGTGTCAATCCCTAGTATCTGGTGTATTGACAGCTCTCTTCTAATCAACTGGTACTGGATTTAGGTTTTTAGTTTTTTTTTGTCCTCCTTTGCAGGTTTTTGGAACGAAGTTCTTTAACGGAGCTTGCGGTAGGGGTAAACTTGGAGAAATCGTCACGTAACGAAAAAGCGTTGTCCCATGCGACTTATGCGTTATGCTCCATGCGACTTTTTTACACATAATAGAAAGAGACAGAGGGAGAGATAGTTTCGATGGCTTTCGAGGGTGCTGATGCCAATAGTGAGGTCAAAATGAAAATTCAAGATGGCGGCTGCGAAAATTTTAAAATTTTCATCATGGTTGTCGTTTTCATGGTTTTCGAGGGTGCTGACGCCAATAGTGAGGTCAAAAATATAAAAATCCAGGACGGCGGCTGCAAAAAATAATCAATGTGTTCCTTATTTTTTTAATTTTCGCAGCCGCCATCTTGGATTATCATTTTGAACTTCGTTCCGGCTGGGGGTCCGCCAATCCCACACGTTATTTTCTCTCTGCCAACATCGGCAGTATTGTCGACATCGGCACCATTGCCATAGAGAAAAATTTTATAGAATAGACATCTCACTTCAGCTAAGTCTTCAGGTTATGATTTTTACATGACAGACCAGCTCCGGTTTTATCATTGCCACAACGCGTTGTGGTCCGTATAGCATGATAGCCATGAGACGAATTTTATTTCGCTATGTGGTCTTTCTGTGAATGCTACAACGCGTCGTGATCGTTTACATAAGAGCCATAACAAGAATTTCGCAATGTGGATGCTTCACAGTGACCACAACGCGTTGTGAGCTGTTTTTTTCGCCCAATGAATGTTTTCGGTCTTTGATCGTAAAATATATAAAAAAATCAAATGTTTTCTCTTTATAATTTATTAGTATAAATTTTTCCTCGATTCTTAGTTAAGCAAATTTCACAGTTTCACAGAAGTAGTTTTATTAATAATCACAAGAGGCACCCGTGGCTAATTAATAACAGCGGCACAGGTCGATCGATCAGGTTAAGCTACGCTTGCCGCGGTTGGTCTGTGGATGGGTGACCATCTTTACATACCGTGACCCCTCCATGCCTCTGAAAGCATGATAAGCAGTTGGTCCCGGCTGTCATTCGTGGATCTTTGACAGTAGTTACGGGTAGTCAGAAGCCCGAAAGTCTGACAACCAGTCTTACCAAGGGGTATCGTATTACCCAGTAATTGGGTTGTGGAGGCCAGATAGGCAGTCGCTCCGTGTAAAATACTGGTATTCAGCTGCATCCGGTTAGACTGGAAGCCAACCCCAACATAGTTGGGAAAAGGCAGGAAGATGATGAATTTATTAATAATCATAATTAGTATCCGTAATTAGCCAAAAACAGAATTTACATTAATTTCGTGTAGTCCTAAATACTACAAGAGATCTAACGCCAAGGTGACGAAATATACTATTTTGATGAAACCTTAGGTAGGTACCCAGTAGTGAAAAAATTAAAAGCTTAAATAATTATCCCATTAAACATGATAATAATCATATAATTTATATCAAAAATATTAATAAAAAAATTGTTAACAAAATCATTTTACAAGCCTCAATTGGTCGTTAGATTTAAATATTTTAATTGAATTTATGTTTATGATAGCTTGTTAGTTTGTTAGTTTGGATATCATCACGACCTTTGAAATTTATGGCATGGGCGGAACTTTTCATAGAAATAATATAATCTTTATTGGTAGGTGCACAAGCATAATTATCGAAATTATTACATTTCATTAATTAACAAGCCGAGTAGGTATAAGGTATAATTATAATCCCATTAGCGAAAATGAATCGAAAAATAAAGAAGAAATTGTTTAAAGCTCGTACACACAGGCGCGACGCGACACGCGACACAAAGGCACCGCAAGTTGCGCAACGAGCGGTGCCTTTGTGTCGCGCGCGATTTGCGTCGCGCGTCGCGCCTGGTTGCAGGAGCCTTAACTGGATACAGATGTATACCAGTATTTTACATAGAACGACTGCCTAGCTGACCTCCACAACCCCGTTACTGGGTACTAAAATACTCATCCGTTAATCTATCGGGCTTCTGACTATCCAGATCGACTGTCAAAGATCTACGAATGACAGCAACCAACGTCATAGCATGCTTTCCGAGGCACGGTTTGTCACCCATCCCAGGACCGACCGCAGCGAGCGCAGCTTCACGTTGACCGATCGTGGCTTATGGTTGTTATAACTTAACCACGAGCCCCTCCCTACTCCTCAAATTAGAGTAAAAATTTATAAAACTAACAAGGTGTACCATAAAACAGAAATTTAATTAAAATATTTAAATGAGAAGTCGCAGTGACCCATCAGAATGTCAGTAAAAAGGTTTTTTTATCTCGTTTTTATACAAAACAAACGATTTGTATGTTAGTTCAGTCTTTTAATGTACAGGGTGTGTTGAATACTGAGCCAGATTGTTTTCAATCGACCTTTGGAAAGAGACAATCGGCTAATTTCGGTTTCGTAGAGCGTTATCTCTGTCGCACGAAATACAAACAGTCCGGTATCTATTAGGAGCTGTTAAAACAATTATGATTTGCTTCTTTTGATAATTATTTTTATTCTTTGTATAAAATACAAAAAAAGGTCTTTACCTTTTTTGCGATAAATATTGCACGTCGACCTTTGTCGATGTGCAATATTTATCGACGGGTACTGTACTGGTATTCAGCTGCGTCGGGTTAGATTGGAATTTAAATCCATGAGGGCACAGTGCGGGTCGCCCAGAACAAACAACAAAATAAAAAAAAAGCTCGTCCGTCTACGATTTTGGTAAAATGAACTCAAAATGTCAGTCGTGGTGAACTCATTAGTGTTCAGTGTTGTCAGTTCACAAAATAAAAAAGAAGAGAGTTTAGTATGGAACTGTCGTGCCGTGTTAATGCGAGTGTCACGAACGCTTATTGGCTCTTCGAGTTGTTAATAGTGATGCGCGGGACGAGTATCGATAAATAGTTTCCTGGGATTATCGTTTCGCCAGCTGTGCGTGAAGGGTTCGGCAGAGGTATAGGATCTATAAAATAGGTACATAGTATTCAGGGGTACTTACCTACCAGTAGTCGTAATTAAAATTGAAAAATTTTTGTTAGAAAAAAACTAGTAGAAAATTTACGCACTTGCTTCTTGCTTCGAGAACTGTTCCACATTTTTTTGGAACGGAGTTCTTTAACGGAGCTGGCGGTAGGAGTAAAATGGGAGAAATCATCACGCAACGAAAAAGCGATAAACCCTTTCCATGCGACTTTTTATTTAGTGATGGTAAAATCAAATCCAATCAAAGACGCCGCCGCGTGTGGCACCCGTCTCCCCCTACCCCCGGGGCCTAGCGTCAGCGCTGTCGCTCACCCAGCCATCACTACACAGGACTGAGCGCGAAAGTGGCGGCTTACGATTTTTGTACGTAAGCTGGTGCGATTTTTGACACGCGAAGTAGTTGCTCTTGCGTTATCTAGATGTATCTATATCTGTGGTTACAAGTCTGAACCATTATCTAAACGTTCTTAAATTCTCACTGAACACGTGCTGGTCATAGATATCCGTGGCTGTAATACAAGTTTCCGAACTGTGTGGTCCGGTGTTAAGTGTTTTTAATTACAGTTGATCTCGGTGCTAGCTCGAGTGCTTCAGGCTAAATTGATGGGTTAACAAGGATATTAGATATTGTGAACGGAAGTATTTCATCTAAATTGGACGACATTTTGTTTGATGGTACTAAGTTGTTTAGGTAATAAAAAAAATATGACATCATCTGCCTAGCCTTTTCCCAACTATGTTGGGGTTGGCTTCCAGTCTAACCAGATGCAGCTGAATACCAATATTTTACATGGAGCGTTTGCCTATCTGACCTCTACAACTCAGTTACTGGGTAATACGATACCCCTTGGTGAGACTGGTTGTCAGACTTTCGGGCTTCTGACCACCCGTAACAACTGTCAAAGATACACGAATGACAGCCGGGACCAACGGCTTAACATGCTTTCCGAAGCACGGAGGAGTCTCGGTATGTAAAAATGGTCACCCATCCACAGACCAAAAAAAATATAACAACGCACTTAAATGGTAGCTTCTTGTGAAAACGATATGTGTAACTTGAACTTGTTTTGTGTAAATAAAATAATATAAAGGCTCCTTCAAACAGGTGCGACACGCGATAAAATCGCGCGCAACGCAAAGGCACCGCAAGTCGCGCAACGAGCGGTGCCTTTGTGTCGCGCGCGATTCGCGTCGCGTGTCGCGCTGTTTGTAGGAGCCTTTAATTGATTTTGATGAGGTAAATCGTTTAAACGAGCATTTTATTAATTAATGCTTTAATAAATATAACAATGGCGGCCGAGTGATGACGGCCGCGACTTACGAGTTGTAGGTCGTAGGTTCGAATCCAGACAGGCGCTTTACTTTGTGTAAATTGTTTCATCGCCACTGCTCTCAAAACGGTGAAGGAAAACATCGTGAGAAAATCGGCATATTCGGCATGTCCTAGAACCAAAAATTTTAAGACATGTGACATCTACCAACCCGCATTGGGCCCGTGTGGTGGATTAAAGCCCACTCCCTCTCACAGAGAGGAGACCTGTGTCCCAGCAGTGGGAACATTATAGGCTGATTGTGTTTAAAAGAATATATTTGTAATTTTCTTGGCAATGAAGCGAGAGAGCGCTAAATGAATTATGAACCTACATACAGTACCCGGCGATAAATATTGCACATCGACCTTTACCTTTTTTGTATTTTATACAAAGAATAAAAATAATTATCAAAAGAAGCAAATCATAATTGTTTTAACAGCTCCTAATAGATACCGGACTGTTTGTATTTCGTGCGACAGAGATAACACTCTACGAAGCCGAAATTAGTCGATTGTCTCTTTCCAAAGGTCGATGTGCAATATTTATCGCCGGGTACTGTAGGTACTAGTATAAAATTTTCCCAAAGATCCATTTCCAACCATGATTTACTTGGCTTCCAGTGTAACCAGATACATTTGAAAGTTATTATTTTACACGAGGCGACGGTCGTCTGACCTTTACAAAGTAATTGCTGGGCATAGCCTATAATATTCTAAGTCTCTAATGTAAGTAATAGACTAATAACTAATAAACGCATCCACAATACAGGAGAAATTCCTAGCGCGGGACAATGTTAAAAAAAAAACAGTGGCACTCCGGGAGTGCCGATAGAAGTGAAAACTTGAACAATTACGTGTGTATTTTGTGAATCGTCTTATAAACAAAACACGCGCGGTACCGGCTACGGCCATCCGTCTTACGAATTTTCGATCAGGTCACGTGTCCTGACGCGAGTTTAACATTTTTTACCCATTACAAAAAAGTGTACAACGCCGCTAAAGAAGTTTTCTCTTCAAAAAAGACTTCCAAGCTTTTGACTAACCAAAATATCAGTAAGTAACTAACTTCTGCCCGTAATTTCGTCCGTCTGTATTTAATTGTTCCCCCGACCCACCGCGTCGCATCGTATCGCCTGCCCGCGCTATCACTTCGTTATCGCTCAGCGTTCTTTCTGACTTTTTTTCTTTTTACTCGGCTCCTAAGGGCCATAGCGTGATGTTAGATAGTCTATTAGCCTTCCTCAAGAATGATCAAATGCAAAACTAATTTTTCAAATACGACAGGTAGTTCCAGAGACTCCCTACATACAAACTTACAAACAAACAAATTTTACCTTAAATATAAACAAAAAGTCCTTAAACAGTCAGAGACGACGCGTCACTCAAAACTTAACAAAAAAGTCGACCTTTTTTATTTTATCGATACTTTTGTCCCAGCTCTAGCACTACAAATATTGACGTATCGATCGTCCACTAGAGTGCGTCGAACATCACAATTCGAGCCCCGGAGTGTAGAAAGCTAATAACTGATGAAGACTGTTCCACTGTGTGTCGTTTACCGTAATACTATCAGCACATGGAAGACGATTTGGAATGATTAAGATTTTAATCACACTAATATTATAAGGCGAAAGTTGTGTGTGTGTGTTTATATGTTTATTACTTCTTCACACTCTAACGGCTGGACCAATTTTGATAAAATTTTGTATGGAGGTAGCTGACACCCTGGATTAACATATAGGCTACTTTTTATCACGATATTCCCGTGAAACCGCGGGGCGCAGCTAGTTTTAAATAAAAAATCTTTATTTCAGACTAAGCGTAAATAAAGCCGAGTCAGCGGGATTGTCCGAAAGGGTTACCGCTGGCCCGGAACATAAAGGGCTAAGGAAGGAACACGGGTGGGTTTTAGTCAGTAAGAATCTGACACTCCCTTCCGCTCCACCCAGAGCAGAGGGGTCATTTGATGATTTCCCATCATCAAAAAAAAAAAGTTCCACAGTTTGATATTATCTTGATGTTAGTAATAATAGTGGTTATGTAACTGGGTTAGTATCTCTTAGTTTTCACAAATTCAATTTTATTTATTCATTCCTAAGACTGTCGCTCCAGTGTCTGAAACGGACAGCCCGCTCGGCGCGCGGCGCTCTGGCAGCGATCATTTTCAAAACGCTGAATGGATTTTATGTTTGAACTTTGAATAAAGGAAAAATGTTAGAAACTCTAATTACCAATGGTTCACCAGCAGGGTAATTGAGTAACACACTAAACAACTTTCATTTTGACAAATCAAAAACATTAATAATAATTGCGTTATTTGCGTTGTTGACAAATTTTTCGAACAGTTATGAAGCAATAGATTTGTAATATGCTTCAAAATTATTCAGATTGTGATTGTAGTGTGTTACGTCAATAATAGACGCAAGTTTTAGAAACAATAAAAGTATATGATCGACTACAGTAAACAAAATCAGATAAATATATGATATTCTTCAGGATATATAATAAGATAGTGTGTTGAAAACATAATACAACTAATTTGATACGATAGAAAAAAATCATGAAGATACCTCTAAAAACTTTCTTTATACAATAAATAAAAATGCTACAAACGTGACCAATGCTGGTTCCTTCTCTGTATAAGAAGAGATCTTTCTCCGCTCATACCTTCTTTTTATAAGAAGACCTTTTTCCGCAGTAAAAAGGTTTTCTACCACGCCATGGTATAGATTTTCCCCTATCCACTGATATTCTTAGTAAAGTTCAATACTTAGAACCTCTGACAATGGCCCAATTTACCAAGAAGTGCGGCCTCGGAATCAATTAATTATCTTCACATGAATAAAAAATCTATTCACTCGACTGGAAATCGATACTCTGTCGTCAAGTCTCTTTGACATTTTACTTACGTACACTGTGGTTATGTAGCCTTTAGAAGTAAAGACCTTCAAAGATTTTAATATTATGAAGATGGGCAGAAACTCCTAGAATTTAAATGGGGACGATGCCGATGCTGTCAGCCTTTTGGATACTTTCCCTGTTGATAACAAAAAAAAAATCAATTCATTCATTCCTTTTTTTCATTTCATTTTTTTTTTTCATTTTTTTTTTTCAATTTCATTTTTTTTTCCAACTTTTTGGATGTTTTTTAATACCTGTATTTGTGTCTTTTGTTGCACTGAATACACGATTTATCTATCTAACGACGAGGACGAAATATTTAGCTAGATGCATTGAATTAGGAATTTCATTCAAAATCCTTCGCATTGTAAAAGTCATAAACTTCATCAGTCAGTCAGTCATACAAACTTAATAATTCAGTGGGGTCCGCATATAGATAAATTATCAAAAAAGCTAAGTTCCGCAGCATACGCCGTTAGAAAAATTCGTAATTTAACGGATATAGAGACTGCCCGTTTAGTGTACTTTAGTTATTTTCATAGTGTAATGTCGTACGGTATTCTATTGTGGGGAAATGCCGCCGATATTCAGACTATCTTTGTTTTGCAGAAGCGTGCTGTTCGATCAATTTATAAATTAAGTCCAAGACACTCTCTCAGAGACAAATTTAAAGAGATTAATGTAATGACTGTGCCTTCTCAGTATATTTATGAAAATCTTTTATATGCCCATAAAAACATAAAATTGTTCAAAAAATACAGTGATATCCATAATATAAATACTAGAAACAAACACAAATATGTTGTACCTACAACAAGGCTCAAGAAAATAGGTGGGTCGTTCAGATGCCAATGTATACATTTTTATAATAAACTACCAAGCCACGTTCAAGATCTAAGCCTTAATAAATTTAAATCGTTCATTAAACGTAAGTTGTGCCAGAAAGCCTTTTATACCGTTAAAGATTATATTGAGGATACAAAGGCTTGGGATTGAGCTGCTTCCAATTTCTGCATTTTGAGTGTTTTTGATGTTTTTTTTTTATATACACATTGACATTAATGATTTTTTTTTTTAAACTGACATTTGCTTACTTTTTAAAGTATTACATTATTTTAATTATTGTGAATGTGAAGACGATGTGGGTCATTTATTTTAGTCATTTTTTATTTTTTATTATTCTCTCTATGGTCTGGCAGTTTGAGTAATTTATGTGGCCTACCCAAATGTCCTTTCTTTGGTATTGTTCGTCGAATCGTTGAGCTCCTTCAACCTTGAGTTGAGCTGCATGATTTCTGACAAATGCGTGCACTGACTGGACAGGTCCTCTCAATCTGTGTGGTTCTTTCCTCAAAAGACCATCTCAGACATCGACCTACATGGTCTTCATATAACTTGACCAAGATTATGTCTGGACTTTAAAAGAGACTATGACCTCTGAGTTTGTTTCGGCCTTTCTTCTCAGAGTAGTCAGATAGGAAACGCAGACCTCATCTAGTTTAAAAAATTTATGATTGACGTGTAAAAGTGTTTGTGCAAACCTACTTACAGAAATAAAATCATTTATCATTTATCATTTATAATTCTAATATTATAGGTAGTCAGATAGTAGGATTTGTAGCACGTAGTCGTATATCGCCCTTTCGTGACGAAATATAGATTTTTTTTTTAATTATGACATTTAATTAATACTAGCTTCCGCCCGCGGCTTCGCCCGCGAGGTATGTCAATAAAAACTATCCTATATCCTTCCCCGGGATGCAATCTATCTCTCTGCCAAATTTTATCAAAGTCCGTTCAGTGGTTTAGGCGTGAAAAGGTAACATACAGACAGACAGACGAGAGTTACTTTCGAATTTATAATATTAGTATGGATGATATTTACACATAAGTACCAACAATATTTTTGTTTAACATGTCTCTCTGTGAAACATGATATGGTTAGAACGGTGGTGATACCGAAAGACGACTAACAGAAAATTATGGAAGAAAAAATTATGTTGCGCCGACTACACATAAATTAATATTTTTGTTGCACACCTCATTTAACACGAACAAGGCATTTAACTATAATTCTCTTCTAAATCTAAAACCGTGTGAACTCCTCGATCAAAAGCAATATAATACGCTCACACATCGACTGCGCCAGTCACTTCACTGTTTACAAATGACATGACAGTGAATAGTTTCAATATTGACACGCTAGGGATGGGACACCTGTCGATGGACGGATTTATCGATAACATTTTATTTTTTTAAATGAAAATTTTTTTCCGTCAAAAATATTGGTGACGAAAAGATGGAAAATACTGGTAGCTGCATCAGGTTAGACTGGGAGCCGACCCCAACATAGTTGGGGAAAGACTAGGCATATACAGAAACGAAAACATGAATTTAGTTCAACAAGAACATAGGTGTTTGGACGTGGTGCTATTCATGGTGCTAAACAAAATCTGCTATAATGTGAAGCCGTTTAGCTGTAGGCTGTATCTAAACTGCTTGATGTTATAGCAGATTTTGTTGGACGATTACACAAATGTAATGGCGCAGTCTTGGTAAATGATCTGTTAAGTGCGCAGTAACTTCACTAAAGACGTCAGTCAGGTAAGTATTTTAGCATGTTACCCAAAATAAAAGAATTGCTTGAATCTTACGTAACCCCACTTCCTATCCTACTAATATTATTATGAATGTGAAAGTTTGTGAAGATGTATGGATGCATGTTTGTTACTCTTTCACGTAAAAACTACTGAACAGAATTTGATGAAATTTGGCACATATATTGTTTATAACCAGGATTAATACCTAGGATACTTTTTATCCTGATATTCCCACGGGATCGAAATTTATGGGTGCGAAACCGTGAGAGCAGCTAGTAATTGGTATTATAAATGTGAAAGTTTATGTTTAGATGTTTGTAACTTTAATACGTAAAAACGGCTGAAAGGTTTTGGATGAAATTAGATACACAGATGGTTTATAATTTGGATTAACACATAGGATACTTTTCATCCCAGCAGTACGTTCCTGTGGGATTATTTTCGAAATCAACTCTGACAAAAGCTAGTAAACAATATTTTCTTTATTGTTTACTTTGTGGTTTCTATAAAAACTATCCTATGTCCTTTCCCGGGACTCAAAGTATCTCTAAACCAAATTTATCTAAATTGGTTCAGCGGTTTAAGCGTGAAGAGGTAACAGACAGACACACTTTCGCATTGATAATATTATAGTATGGATTGGGCTCGACTTGTGAGCCTGTTTTAGTTTAAGTCTCTGATGAGTGATGCTGCTGTCAAATTTCGAGTTAGAAAGAAAGAAAGAAACCTTTCTTTCTTTCCTTTTCTTTTTTTTCTTTCTTTTTTCTTTCTTTTTTTCTTTTTCTCATCTGAGAAAACCTGGAAAAATTGTTGTCCGACCAGTGGTAGCCCAGTGGTAACGGCTGCGACTTACGAGTTGTATGTCGTTGGTTCGAATCCAGACAGGCGCTTTACTTTGTGTAAATTATTTCATCACCACTGCTCTCAAAACGGTGAAGGAAAACGTCGTGAGGAAACCGGCATGTCCTAGAACTAAAAACTCGAAGACATGTGACATCTACCAACCCGCACTGGGCCCGCGTGGTGGATTACAAGCCGCCCACTCCCTCTCCCTGAGTGAAGGCCTGTTTCCCAGCAGTGGGAACATTATAGGCTTATTATCCGTTAAGCTACTGAAGCTCTTTCACAAGACTCTGCGTCTATTAAAACAACGTGATACTATACTTTTGCTTGTACTAACATTTACGTCCATATTGTACACATTAAATCATAGTGTTAATTATTCAAGTCCTGTTTACATTTCTCATGACAATGTGTGACCTTTTAACAGCAGGTCGCGATGTACGCTGTGGGCAGACGGGCGACTTTGCGACTGACATTAATAGCTGTCAATCGAACGGTCTCGTACTTGCAAGCAAATGTCTGATGATGAAAAAAGAGATAGATGGATTTTGTGAGGAATGATAATGTGGAGTCACGTATTGTGCATTTGTGAACGCATCTGTATTATAAGATAAGTTAGTTAGGAACGCACCTTTGAGACAGAGGAGGGGAATTCCTTCCATAGAGGCTTTGAGGAGACAGATAGAATATCTTCCAAAGAGAAGGATAAAGTGAATGTTAGCGTGACAGATGACAAGAAGAATGGAAAAAAAAAGATATTACGCCGACCACAAGTAACATGGGACGAGGACAAGAAGATGGCGATGATGCCGTGCAAGTCACTGGTGAATTAATAGACCTGTAAAAAAGTTTAGGTTACTATTTTTGTCGTGATTTTTCCTTCTTTACGCAATAAAGCCTCCGGCCAAACTGGAAGTACTTAAAATTCTTAAATCCATACTGTTTTAGGAACTATATTTCCCCATAGTTTTAGAAAATGGCTTTGTAAATGCATTTCTACATATAAAAGACTAGCTTCCTCCCGCGGCTTCGCCCGCGGGGTATGTCGATAAAAACTATCCTATGTCGTTCCCGGGAATGCAATCTATCTCACTGCCAAATTTTGTCGAAATCCATTCAGTAGTTTAGGCGTGAAAAGGTAACATACAGACAGACAGAGTTTCTTTCGAATTTATAATATTAGTATGGATGTATTCTTCCAAGTTTAATGTTTTTGTCTCCAGTGGTAAGTTGTGCGTGAATGTCTGTCAATCAGTGTCGTCTATCAGCCCAGCTATCGTATAGGATCAAGTTCTTCTAACTGAACAGACAGCTGTGCTGCTGGGGAGTTTGTTGCGCCACTTCTTCTCCCCAGCGAAAGCACTAGGAAGTGGTGAAGGGCGGCCGTGCCGGGGGACTGTCTTATGACATTTTGACGTTCAAAAAGTGCTGATTCTCTGCCCAATTTGAATTAAAGTCTTTTGCTTTTGTTTTTATGTGTATAAATGTGCTTTAGTTAAGTTTCTCTTTAAGTGAACTGTAATTTGTTCTTTGAGAAATAAATGTCTTTAAACCGAAATATAAAGTAAAGTAGAGTAAAGTAGTTATTATAATATAGTAAATATATTTTGTAAAAAATAATTCTGTGAATAAACACTTTTTCTTTATTTTTTTTTTAATTGGAAATTATAATCGCAATTCTATCGCAAGTTTGTACAAAAACTTAATTGTAATGAATGTCCTACTGATAAGCTTCTCTTCACGCAACCCATTAGTTACTAATTAATTGAAGTCATTAATTAATTATACTCGTATCGTCACGACCGCTTATTTCTGGTGTAGGCAGAAATAATGACTGAATGCTTTAAAATAGCTACCACGAGAAAAAAAGTGAATGTAGAGACGCCAGCACATCAAGTTACTACAATCTGTCAAATTTCTTTAATAGATTTTCAACTTTATCGCTAAAGCATAAGGTTCAAAGTTGATTGGGAAAATCTGACAGATTGTGGTAGGTTGATGTGCTGGCGTCTGTATACATCAGGTGCATCCCGAAGATATAGAGGAAGAAGAGAGCCCAAGAAAAGATGGATTGATTGTGTGAGGCATGATATGAAAGAGAATTCATAACATAATCAGCCTATAAGGTTTCCACTGCTGGGAAATAGGCATGCTCTCTGTGAAACTACTCTCTAACTGAAACGACAGCTGTGCTGCTGTAGAGTTTGTTGCGCCACTTCTTCTCCCCAGCGAAAGCACCAGGAAGTGGTGAAGGGCGAGCGTTTAAGAAGACTGTCTTTTGTAATTTTGACGTTCGAAAAGTGCTGGTTCTCAGCCTAGTTTGAATATATTTTAATTTTGAAAGGGAGTGGGTCGTATCCACCACGCGGGCCCAATGCGGTTTGGTAGATGTCACGTGCCTTTGAATTTTTTGTTCTTGGACATGCCGGTTTCCTCACGATGTTTTCCTTCACCGTTTTGAGAGCAGTGGTGATGAAATAATTTGCACAATCTTTCAGCTGAAATGATAATGATTCTGTCTCACATGCTTGTACAGTACCCGGCGATAAATATTGCACATCGACCTTTACCTTTTTTGTATTTTATACAAAGAATAAAAATAATTATCAAAAGAAGCAAATCATAATTGTTTTAACAGCTCCTAATAGATACCGGACTGTTTGTATTTCGTGCGACAGAGATAACGCTCTACGAAGCCGAAATTAGCCGATTGTCTCTTTCCAAAGGTCGATGTGCAATATTTATCGCCGGGTACTGTAACTACAGCGGAACCTATACCCTTGAAACCGGAACACAGCAACGCTGCATGCCAGCAGAAATTAGGTATAATATGGTCGTATTTCTCCATACGAGCTCCTTCAGAAAGAGCTCTTCAAATCTCCAAAAAATTTGACGATTACTCACACAAATGCCACTGCAATCAAAATATATTACAATTAAAAATCAGTCACACTGTCTGACCCGAGAATCGAACCCAAACAGAACAGCTAATCAGGCCAATGAGGCAATGAATCCAATCAAAAAGAATATTTCAAGTCATCTTTTATTTTTACGTCAAATAAATTATGTTTATGATTTGTATTATTACATCAGTAGATGTCACACCTTGATTAAAATTACTTTATGCATTTTGTAAATTATTGTGATGTCGACCACTATAACTTACGACCCTTTTCTTGGTAACTCAAAACTCTCATTTGATTGCCATGTTGGTGTAGTGGTCGTCAGTGTGACTGCAAAGCGTGAGATTTTGGGTTCGATAGCTGGGTCGGTCAGTTTTGTTGAGTTTTTCTAATAGGAAGTTCGCAGTATCCAGCATACTGATTATGCTAGAAACTGCGAATTTCCTAGAATTTTCTTTCACCTCACCTTGTCATCTCGTGTTGGTGCTTTATGACCTCTGACTTTATAGACACAGGAAGTCTTACCCATATCGTTGGCCTTTATCCATACTAATATTATAAATGCGAAAGTGTGTCTGTCTGGTACCTCTTCACGCTTAAACCGCTGAACCGATTTAGATGAAATTTGGTATAGAGACAGTTTGAGTCCCGGGAAAGGACATAGGATAGTTTTTATCCCGATATTCCCACGGCATCGACACTTATGTGGGTGAAACCGCGGGGCGCTAATAGTTGGTAAATAAAGACCAAATTTGAGCGAATTTTTAGGTACTAACTAGGTATCTTATAGCATTTTGATTTTATTTTTTTCGACAAGCATAATAGTACCCATAGATATGAATTAAGTCTTATAATTAAGTAAAAGTTAAGGCTCCTTCAAACAGGCGCGACACGACACGCGACACAAAGGCAGCGCAAGTCGCACAACGAGCGGTACCTTTTTGTCGCGCGCGATTATATTGCGTGTCGCGCCTGTTTGTAGGAGCCTTTATGTGGAGAGCAGTGTGGTGATCCATTGGTAACGGCCGCGACTTACGAATTGTTGGTCGTGTGTTCGAAACAAGGTAGGCACTTTTTTTATTATTTGGTGGGAATTTGTCAAATAATTTCTCCTGCTCTGGACGGAGCGGGAGGGTGTGTCAGACTTTTACTGACTAAAACCCACCCGTGTTCCTTCAGTTGCCTGTGCCAGGGTCACGGTAACTCTTTCAAACAACCCTCGACCCTGGCAGAAGGCAGGCACTTTGTGTAATTTATTTCATCACCACTGCTCTCCAACCACCCACGAGCTGCCAAAAGTGGTTGTGTGTTTTACCAAACACATAACCTCTTTTGGCAGCAGTCGGTAAGAGTAAGCATAAGATCATAAAAAGCTCAATGATGCTGGAATTGAGATATTTATTCACAACATTGTTACCTTACTTCTGTAGTTAAGGGGAAGTGCTAAACCTTTATGTAAGTAATTTTTTTATTATAATACCAGCCCATTACCAAGAGGCCTGTGGCTAAGAAATAACGGCCGCACATCTCGATCGATCAGGTTAAGCTACGCTTGCCGCGGTTGGTCTGTGGATGGGTGACCATCTTTACATACCGAGACCCTTCCGTGCCTCGGAAAGCACGCTAAGCCGTTGGTCCCGGCTGTCATTGGTAGATCTTTGACAGTCGTTACGGGTAGTCAGAAGCCCGGAAGTCTGACAACCAGTCTTACCAAGTGGTATCGTTTTACCCATCCATGTAAAATACTGGTATTCAGCTGCATACGATTACACTGGAAGCCGACCCCAGCATAGTTGGGACAAGGCTCGGCAGATGATCATCAGGACCCGAGGTGGCGGCGCGTAGTGTTCCACGCGCGCCCCTCTTAGACGTCGCTGGGGGAGTCAAACACCTCACTCCCCCCCCTGACCAGACGAGCCCGGCACCAGTCGGGGGTTGCGGAAGGATCGTACGTTCCCGCGACCGCGTAGACGTAGGCGTAGGTGTGAGATGGAACTTCGGGGAGGTTTTTAGTCAGTAAGAGTCTGACAGACCCCGCCGCCCGCCCCAGGGCAGCGGACATCCATGAAGATTTTCCACCCCGAAAAAAAAAAAAAGGCTCAGCAGATGATGATGAAGATGAAGGGCAGAGAACCTGCGCGACCAGCGGGGTAATTGTGTAACACACTAACAGTAGCATTGACTTAATTTTTTTTTTTATTTCAAATGTGTTTGCTCTTGACTCTAATCTAGGTCAGAGATGACACAGACAAAGTCTACGATGGAGTGACCTTACCCAGAAGAAGCCTGTTCACTCTTACTTTGAAGAGATTCGGGTTGTATGCACTCGGAAACACAAACGCAGGTAGAGAGTTCCACTCTTTTGCTGTGCGCATTATAAAGGACATTTGAAAACGCTTAGTGCGAATTGGTGGAATATCAACTAGGCAGGGATGGTAACTTGCAGTGCGTCTGGATGTCCGAAGGTAGAAGGGGCCGGTGGAATGAGGTCGTGGAGTTCTTGGGCACATAAGTACAATCTGTAGAAGACCGACAAGCAGGCAACCTTGCGGCGATGAGCCAAGCTGTGAAGCTTGGCATCCACCAGTTTTACGTCGCCAATGAGCCTCTTAGCTCTGCGTTCCACCGAGTCAAGCGCGGCAAGTTGGTATTTCGCTGAGCCATCCCAAAGGTGGCATTTTGACAGTTCATCAACATTCATTGCGTTATTTACGTTGTTGAGCGGACAAATATATCGAACACACGAAGCAATGGATTCGCAATATCCTTCAAAATTATTCAGATTGATATTAATAGTGTGATACGCAATTACGGTGCAGTTTAAAGCAATCAACAAACTCCATTGTATTTACAGATTATAATGTCACATCCAAAAACGTACACTGGATTATGTCAGTGCCTTCTCCTTAACATAACGTGTTTATCCGTTTGCGCCCACGCATCTCCTAAACTGCATGTTATGTTGTCGGCTCATTGTGAGCGTATGTCCGTATGTGTGTGAATTTCTCTGCAACTGATATGAATCAAAGGTTTTATCACTTAATAATAACGTTTCATTTTTAACCGACTTTATAGAGGAACATTATTTTATTGGTTTTATTTTACATGTTGTTTATAAGATGGGGCTAATGGCTAAGTAATGTCTTACCAAGGGGTTTCGTATTACCCGGTAACTTGGATGTGAAGGTCCGATAGGCAGTCGCTCCATGTAAAATACTGGTACTCAGCTGCATCCGGTTAGACTGGAGGCCGACCCCAACATAGTTGGAAAAGGCAGGCAGATGACTTATATGTTATCAGATTTTATTTAATTTTATTGTTAGTATGTTGAAGTAGAATAAAATCATCATAATAATTTTACCCTTTTTTCTTTTTCTGTCATAGTTTCTCGTTCCGTGCATCCCACATGCAGGTGTTTCCCGCAACTTTGACGATTGTAGAATCTTAAAAGCTCACATTAGTTTTGTTCTGGAGGCCGAAAAAGGCCACTTTGGAAGAATCATAAAAGGATAACATAATGAATTATAATGGACAGTTAACTGTTAAGTTAATCGTATCAAATCCCATTGGTGAAGGATTTTTCTGTTATTTTTTTTGTCTGTGCTAAAATTATTTATTATTTTCAATTCAATTTAATTTAATTTATTTTCAACCAGTTTATACAGTACCTACCTACATTGCTACTAACCTTAGTCCTAAGATAACTAATTTGTTACTAACAAAATATGGACTAAAATAGTCTGAAATAAACAAATTTTTTTTTTTTTTTTTTTTTTTTTTTTTTTAAATACCAATCAATCCAATCCCAATCTCTTTGATTATACCTATGTACTTAGTGCAGCGGAAAAAAAGAAAAACACGGACTGTGTTCGCCATATTATGATTCATAAAGTTATCCTTTTATGATTCTACCAAAGTGGCCTTTTTAGGCCTGCTGTTCTCATCAGCATTATCTAAAATAAAATAAAAAAATATCTTAAAATATCTTCCTGTCCTCGTCCCACCCAGGGCCATCTTAACCATATTGGTCGCCGGGGTGCGAAAATCAGCTTGAGCCCCCCTTGCCAGTCAGCGGGATTGTCCGAAAGGGTTACCGCTGGCCCGGAACATAAAGGGCTAAGGAAGGAACACGGGTGGGTTTTAGTCAGTAAGAGTCAGACACTCCCTTCCGCTCCACCCAGAGCGGGAGGTGTCATTTGATGATTTCCCATCCTCAAAAAAAAAAAACCCTTGCCAACAAAAAGGAATTAAACTTAATTTTTGTGTTCCTATTTTAAGATGATTGTCACCAACTTTTTCCAAGGGATTTTTACGAGGCGGTGACGTTACAGCGCTAGATCGTTGCGGTTACAACGAGTGATTAGTAATGACCTTGATCGGCTTGCGCCCCCAAAGACCTTGCGCCTGGGTGCCGCGCACCCCTTGCACCCCCGGGTAAGACGGCCCTGGTCCCACCCATGTCACTTGTGGTCGGCGCCACACGGTTTCTTCTCCCTTTCTCCCCCACTAACCGTCACGCCATCATTCACTCCCTTCTCTTTCACATCATTCCTCTCCATCTGGTGGTGCTCAGAAGGCCAATTCTTGTAATTAAAACGTTAAAAATCCAGTCGCAGTCTTATCTCGGCGACAAACAAAATGTCAGAAATGTAGGGAAATTAAGAGGTATTTTTCAGACTGAGACGAAATCAGCGCCCCAATTCTGTATTATTCCCCGCGAAATCTTACCACGTGCAAAACACGTCAATACCGTGTCTTGATAACGGCAAGGAATCCAAATGTCAACCGTAAGGACAACATGTACTTTGACAGTTCAAACAACGCCATTGTGTCAGAATACGTTAATAGGATGTCGTGTCTAAGGAATGAGGATTTTCTGAAATGACGTTCGCTAGGTGGCAGCACTGACACGTCAGGTCCAGGCATCTGTCAAAGAGCCTATATTTTCTTTAGTCATGACTGAATGATGAACGAATGAATGAATCGAATGATGAATGTCATCATATATTTTATATTGGAAGACCGCTTGTCACAGTGGTGCCAACTGGTGTCGTAAATTTTCACGAAAACCCTCATTGACGTGGTGTCGAATTATGGTCATAGTGAACTAGATCCCAGACTACACATTCTTAAAATTACGAGATTTGCCTCTCTGGTCTCTCGACATCTTCTACGTTACCTACCAGTAAACACTGAAATGGTTATGGTTTCACTAATACTTGTAAATGGCAAAAATACCCACTCTGTTAAACCAAAAACTTCCAATCCCAGTTAAGGAAAAATGCTGCTAAAAATAAATCAAATAAACTTTCCGCTGTTGATGGAAAACACCTTTTGAAAGATTTCAAAGACATTTAAAACACAGAGTAGGAACAAATGGAGCACTCATTTAAGCGCTCCCTGTTTCCGTGGTATGTTTGGTTGGGTACGTTTACACAGCTTTATTCTCGAACCGAATAAATTAATGAAAAAATTTTTTTTTAAACAATGACATTTGCTTACTTTGTAAAGTATTACATTATTTTAATTATTGTGAATGTGAAGACGATGTGGGTCATTTATTTTATTCATTTTATATTTTTTATAATTCTCTCCATGGTCTGGCAGTTTGAGTAATTTGTGTGGCCTACCCAAATGTCCTTTCTTTGGTATTGTTCGTCGAATCCTTGAGCTCCTTAAGTCTTGAGTTGAGCTACACGATTTCTGACTAATGCGTGCACTGACTGGACAGGTCCTCTCAATCTGTGTGGTTCTTTCCTCAAAAGACCATCTCAGATATCGACCTACATGGTCTTCATATTATAACCTGATTACCTGAACAAGATTATGTCTGGACTTTAAAAGAGACTATGACCTCTGAGTTTGTTTCGGCCTTTCTTCTCAGAGTAGTCAGATAGGAAACGCCGATCTCATCTAGTTTAAAAAATACATGATTGACGTGTAAAAGTGTTTGTGCAAACCTACTTACAAAATAAAATCATTTATTTATCATTTAATGAAATAATCGAATTAAATAACAAACTCTTGGACCCTCGGGCTCCTTTTTTTGATGACATACTGATCAAGTTTATAATCTGTAACTAGTATTTGGGCGTTGCGCGAGCTGCAAGCAGCTCGCGGGGTCGTGTTTTTGACGAGTATTTCTTACCCTTGTAAAAAGTATTTGGGCGTTGCGCGAGCTGCAAGCAGCTCGCGGGGTCGTGTTTTTGAGGAGTATTTCTTACGATGGGGGGAGGGGTGAAGGGGGGGAGAGGGGGGAGTTTTGAAAAATGATTTTGACCAACTCTGGGCCCCTTGATATGAAACTGAAAAAAAAAATGTTCCAAGTCTCTCAACTTCCGAGATCTACCTAGAGGGGGGGAGAAGGGGGGCAAGGGGGGCAACTTTAAAAAATGGTTTTTACTTTTCCGAGTTTCCTCTATACGAATCCGTAAAAAAACAAAACCCAGGTTTCTTAATTTCCGAGATACGATGGGGGGAGGGGTGGAGGGGGGGAGAGGGGGGAGTTTTGAAAAATGATTTTGACCAACTCTGGGCCCCTTGATATGAATCTGAAAAAAAAAATGTTCCAAGTCTCTTAACTTCCGAGATCTACCTAGAGGGGGGGGGGGGAGAAGGGGGGCAAGGGGGCAACTTTGAAAAATGGATTTTACTTTTCCGAGCCTCCTCTATACGAATCCGTAAAACAACAAAACACGGAACTCTTAGTTTCCGAGATACGATAGGGAGGGGGGAGAGTGGGGTGGAAAAGGGGAGGTTTGGGATTTTTCCCATACTCGTGAGAGTTACTTCTATACGAATCTGTAAAAATATACCCACCTCCCCCTTCACCATCTGGGAGAACAATTATGTCAGTGAGTGGTAATCGAGCTTTATATAATATAATAACTAGTATTTTGGCGTTGCGCGAGCTGCAAGCAGCTCGCGGGGTCGTGTTTTTGAGGAGTATTTCTTACCCTTGTAAAAAGTATTTGGGCGTTGCGCGAGCTGCAAGCAGCTCGCGGGGTCGTGTTTTTGAGGAGTATTTCTTACGATGGGGGGAGGGGTGAAGGGGGGGAGGGGGGAGTTTTGAAAAATGATTTTGACCAACTCTGGGCCCCCTGATATGAATCTGAAAAAAAAAAATTTCCAAGTCTCTTAACTTCCGAGATCTACCTAGAGGGGGGGAGAAGGGGGGCAAGGGGGGCAACTTTGAAAAATGGATTTTACTTTTCCGAGCCTCCTCTATACGAATCCGTAAAACAACAAAACACGGGACTCTTAGTTTCCGAGATACGATAGGGAGGGGGGAGAGTGGGGTGGAAAAGGGGAGGTTTGGGATTTTTCCCATACTCGTGAGAGTTACTTCTATACGAATCTGTAAAAATATACCCACCTCCCCCTTCACCATCTGGGAGAACAATTATGTCAGTGAGTGGTAATCGAGCTTTATATAATATAATAACTAGTATTTTGGCGTTGCGCGAGCTGCAAGCAGCTCGCGGGGTCGTGTTTTTGAGGAGTATTTCTTACCCTTGTAAAAAGTATTTGGGCGTTGCGCGAGCTGCAAGCAGCTCGCGGGGTCGTGTTTTTGAGGAGTATTTCTTACGATGGGGGGAGGGGTGAAGGGGGGGAGGGGGGAGTTTTGAAAAATGATTTTGACCAACTCTGGGCCCCCTGATATGAATCTGAAAAAAAAAAATTTCCAAGTCTCTTAACTTCCGAGATCTACCTAGAGGGGGGGAGAAGGGGGGCAAGGGGGGCAACTTTGAAAAATGGATTTTACTTTTCCGAGCCTCCTCTATACGAATCCGTAAAACAACAAAACACGGGACTCTTAGTTTCCGAGATACGATAGGGAGGGGGGAGAGTGGGGTCGAAAAGGGGAGGTTTGGGATTTTTCCCATACTCGTGAGAGTTACTTGTATACGAATCTGTAAAAATATACCCACCTCCCCCTTCACCATCTGGGAGAACAATTATGTCAGTGAGTGAGTGGTAATCGAGCTTTATATAGTATAATATCTCATGTTAGCACTTATTTATTTACCACTTACTCACTGGTATGGTAAAGCGGCAAAGTAAAAGCTTTAAAGGTAAAACTATAAATAAATAACTAAATTTACGCAACTAGTTATGTAAATTTTATTCGGCTGTACTACTTTTCAAACCTAATGCGCCTGCCACACACTCGACGAGTGGCATGGGAAGTAACGAGGAAAGGAGGCAGAGACATAGTGTGGCAACATTACTCGTCATGCCACACGTCATGCTCCTCGTCCTACCCACTGCTCCCTATTTTGTCGGTTTTTGCGCGCGAGTCAAAGGACCGGCAATACGAGTGCGAGTGGCCGGCCACATAATCGCGCGGTCGCAGTCTGCATGGAGCGCTCGCGCAAGACGCACGCGTATGCAAAATTGGAAATTATGTCGTCGCCAAGCGTGGAATGGTCAAATGAAAAGGTGTTAATAATCCACCATCTCCGTTGGCGAGGACGACAACGACGATGTATATTTCTTTTTACTACATTAATATAATTAGCTATACTAAAAATGCATAGCGCGCACGCTGCCACCGTTTCAACGTCCATTGTCTCACCAAGGCAAATGACAAGTGAGGAGTGTCGCGATTAATTGCGCGAGTAGAGCAGTGTGTGGGCAGAGAGGGCAACATCGCGGCAAATCACGGCAGCGCGAGGAGCATAGCGATAAGCAGCGCAATGAGCATAGTCTGGCAGGCGCATAAGACTTCTTGACAGTATTCCTGACACTAAAAAGACGACAACTTAGGTTTGAAATTCAAAAAAAAATTTTGGCGACGATTTGAAACACCTAAAACACATTTAGTGTAGAAATTGAATCCTCGTTATTGCAACGCCAATTGTTAAATTATACTGTCAAACATTAGGAAAACGACGCCATCTTAATTTCTCGCCCTCCATTTTTAACTTCTCCGGATTCTAACCTAAAACAATTCAGTTGACGGACAGACGGAAACGAAAATTGACTTGTGTTTATTTTGGCATTAATTTAAAAGTTCGCGTTGATTGAGAAATTCCTTCATTGAATTATCTTTAGTGTTCCGGCTTACATTGGGGAAATGGAAATGTGATGGAACAATTTCGGGGCTGTCTGTTTGTCATTGGTCTAACTGAACAGACAGCTGTGCTGCTGGGGAGTTTGTTGCGCGATTTCTTCTCCCCAGCGAAAGCACTAGGAAGTGGTGAAGGGGGGGCGTGCCGGGGAATGTCTTATGTAATTAATTCTGACGTTCGAAAAGTGCTAATTCTCAGCCTACTAAAAACTGGCCAAGCGTGACTCTGAATCGCACACGAAGGGTTC
This sequence comes from Luperina testacea, assembly GCA_927399505.1. Classification (NCBI taxonomy): domain Eukaryota; kingdom Metazoa; phylum Arthropoda; class Insecta; order Lepidoptera; family Noctuidae; genus Luperina; species Luperina testacea. Next base: position 877,670 of record OV656785.1, on the reverse strand, counting down.
CGTACCACTAGGCCAAAACGCCGAAAAAAACACGTTTGTCGTATGGGAGCTCCCGTAAATATTTTTTTTCTGTTTTTAATATTTGTTGTTATAGCGGCAACAGAAATACATCATCTGTGAAAATTTCAACTGATGATTTATTTCTGTTGCCGCTTTAACAACAAATACTAAAAACAGAAAAAAAAATATTCTCTCTTACTCGCACTTGGCCAGTTTTTTTTACTATAATTCCTGTGCGTGTCCCAAATAAAATATGTATCTTTCTTTCTTTTTAAAAGTAATCATAATGCAAATGGCAACAGTATGCATATTTTCGCGCTTTTAGCTACCTACCCATAACGACTGTCACAGATAAGTGTAGGTACTTGTATATTGACGGCTTAACGCGCTCTCCAACACGGAGGGGTGTGCCCAGCTGTTACGTACCCAAGAATTAAAAGGGAATCATAGTTTAATCACTGCAGTACAGGCTACTTTTATAACGATGCTTTGAGTTTGTTGGAGAAACTTCACATTATGTCATGGGTGTGTTCGCGATCTACAAAACTGTATTTCCTGATTCCAATTTTGGCACGTTGGGCATTTTTTGAGATGGGAAAAAAAAACCATTGAAGTCGCGCCACTGTTAGCGTAAGCGACAACGCGCGTGTATTGTTTATAAGACGATTAAAAAAAATACCCGCTTCGGATATGTTCGTCTGTCCTCAGGATGTACTCGGTTTTAATGTATATCCGATATGTCAGTGAGTGGTGACAAAGTATTCTGTTTGTGTTTTGTTTTCACTTCTGTCGGCACTCCCGGAGTGCCACTGTTTTTTAATAGAAAAGATCGACTGTTAGTAACATAAATAGGAAAACAGCCAGCTAAAAATTTTAAAATAAATACAAAAGTACCTACTTATCTCCTTAAATACAGCCGATCGACTACGGTACGGAACCCTGAGTGCCCAAACCCAATTCGCTATTGACCGATTCGGCTGTCCCATTTGAAAACCTAGTAAGGGACACTTTTTACAAAAATTGTTTTATTGCATAATCTTGCTAACCTAAGAAGGTCTCTACCAAATACAAAAACACCAGCGTTTTAAACTTACATAAAAGGAGATATATTTAAGCATCGATACCTAGTAAGTGCACCTTTCACTCCCTAGTGACCATTTATAACCTAGTAAGTCACTTTAACCAATTCAAAAAATACATTCCATAGGCTGACCAATATTACGTTTATGCGCTCTCCTGTAAAATTTCATTTTAAGGCCAGGATCTTCGAGCGTAGTAGGCATTTAGCGTTACCTCCGTCCTCGCGTGGCAAATGCCGCGAAAGCGCAGTTCGAATGAACTCGCTGACCCCTGTCACGGTTATTTTTATAAGTACATAATAGTATTGTGAATCAGCCCTATTCTTGAAATATAGGGCTGCTCGTCTACAGTATTTTAATTTCATCATCCTACTTTAGTTTCTTTCTAGTTTTGTGATTGTAAATATTATATTTTTAACCGACTTCAAAAAAGGCGGAGGTTCTCAATTCGGATATTTCTATTTTTTTTTATGTATGTTATAACTCCATCGTAAATAGACAGATTTGCAATTTTTTTTTTGAAGTGAAAACTTCTTTAGCATCGTTGTGATTTGAAAATTTTATGAAACGAAAAAGCAATTCAGTAAAAAGAGACATGAGATTTAACGTGGAAGAAAATGAGATAGGAAGCATTATACAGTGTTTTTGTTTTTTATTATTACAAATGACATCACATTTAAATGTGATGGAGGATTAATCCTATGCTACTAATTTGTGGTGATGATGGATGATGAGGATGATGGTGATGGTGATGGCGATGGCAATGGTGATGGTGATGGCGATGGTGATAGCGATGGCGATGGTGATGGCGATAGCGATGATGATGATGGCGATGGTGATGATGGCGATGGTGATGGCGATGGTGATGGTGAGGGTGGTGGCGATGGTGATGGTGATGGCGATGGTGATAGCAATGATGATGATGGTGATGCGATGGTGATGGCGCTGGTGATGGCGATGGGGATGGCGATGTTGATGATGGTTATGGTGATGGCGATGGTGATGGTGTCATCACCATTACCATCACCATCGCCATCGATGGCGATGGTGATGGCGATGGCGATGGCGATGGTGATGGTGAAGGATGGATGGATGGATGGATGGATGGATGAATGGATGGATGGATGGATGTTCTTTAGCATCGTTGTGATTTGAAAGTTTATGAAACGAAAATGCGACAGTAAAAAGAGACATGTAAATTCATAAGATTTAACGTGGGAGAAAATGAGATAGGAAGCATTATACAGTGTTTTTGAAGGTTTCACTTCTACCACGTGTGAATGAATTGCACACATGCTGTTTTTTTATTTTTGACTTTCTTTTTTATGACTTTCGGAGACAAACAACGGAACTCTTCAATAAATGCCAGCAAATCAACCGCGATTGCTGCTATAGCATATGTAATCGCAATCACACAACATAACATCACGCCTGTACCCTCAAAGAGTAAGGCAGATGTGTTCAATAGCTTTGTTACTGATATTCACATAGCAAGTAGTGATATATGAATTTGTTTGGGGTAGGTAAGTACAACTAAAAAGTGAAAAATAAAAACTTTTTTACAAAAAAAAAACCGACTTCCAAAAAAAAACACTACAAAGTGAAAAATAACTTTAGTTTCGAAAGTCGGTGTCAAAAAATGAAAATATATTCTTCACGTTGTAGTGTTTTTTTTTTTTGAGTCACCATTGCCATAACCATCGCCTTCGCTATCACCATCGCCATCGCCATCGCCATCACCATCGCCATAACCATCGCCATCGCCAGCATCTCATCGCCATCACCATCGCTATCACCATCACCATCGCCACCACCATCGCCATCACCATCGCCATCATCATCATCGCCATCACCATTGCCATCACCATCGCCATCGCCATCGCCAACACCATCGCCATCATCATCACAAATTAGTAGCATAGGATTAAATGTGATGTCATTTGTAATAATAAAAAACAAAAACACTGTAAATGCTTCCTATCTCATTTTCTCCCACGTTAAATCTCATGTCTATTTTTACTGTAGCTTTTTCGTTTCATAAAATTTTCAAATCACAATAATGCTAAAGAAGTTTTCATATTTTTTACCTATACAATCACAAAACTAGAAACACAAACTCAATAAACTCAAATTTTGCAATTGAATATAAACCTTATTCCGTTGTAGTAAAGTTGAAAATCTATTACAGATATTACGATAATTGTAAATTTATGGTACCGACTAGTACTGTGACGAAAGCAAGAGAACCTATACAACTACAATATTATTCTGTCGCGTCGTCTTATAAGTGGGTAGTTATAAATATTAAATACGTAGAAAAATAATAATCAAACTTACCTTATTTTTTTTTAAGCTTTGTAGTTCAATGCTGAACATTTTTTTTTCTTTTTTCTGTTTTGATTCCCCATAATTTAATCTTAATTATCACTATATGTATATTACAACTATATTATAACAAACTAATATTTAGTTTAATTATTAATACTAGAACCTAAACAATATTTACAGACTGATTTTTGAAACTAATACACAAACACGGAAATTAAATAATAATATAACGTATATTACGATCGATTAGCGGGAACGCGGCGAGCCAGCAAAAGCGACACAGGTCCTACCTCGGTAACGCCCGGCGGGCTACTGAAGTGAAGCGCGCAGGCCGCCTTTTTAGATTATATCTTGTTAAGACAATAAAAATCAGTTTTGAGAAAAATTAACCGTAGAATGTTCTACTATACATCATTGCCTATTTTTTGATATATTTTTTGCGAGTAAAAGTTAAGTCTACTTCAAATACGACTTGAAAAACTATTAAAAACTTCGCTGTTTTCGATTTGTTTGCGATTTTTTATGATCGAGTGAAGTTGTAAATATCGTGTTTTGAACCATAGAATAATCAAGAATGTTAGTTAAACTATGCCATATATTTTTTTCAGATTAAAACAAAGAATATTTGATTGTTTAATGTTGAATCAAAAATAGGTCGATTCCGAGATTTCCGAGAGTCCTGGCCTTAAGTCCTTACTAGGTTTTGAAATGGGGCAGCCGGATTCTTCTTTTAATCAACTCGAATGAAAATACTGCCATGTGCCAATCGCGATGAGAAAATAAGCTGTAAGACAAACACTCCGATTAAACAAAGCTATTAAAGTCAATAATTGAGTAGGTATGCAAATGACTGCTAATCTAATTATCACTGTACCGCTAAGTTTAGTTTTACTTGTTAGTTCCCTAGAGAACTTTTCGATTTGTCTATCGAAGGTTAAGCAACACATGCCGAGGTCTGTCCGTGGATGGGTGACCATTCATACCATATCGCGACCCCACCGTGCCTCGGAAAGTACGTTAAGCCGGGACCGACGCGGCGACGTCTTAACGTGCTTTCCGAGGCACTATTCACTGTGCTTGATTGCTTTAAAACCTAGGAAGTCACTTTAACCAATTCAAAACCTAGTAAGTCTCCAGCTATCGGCATAATTTGTCCAATTTCATTTTTTTTTTTATATAAAATTAAATAATCACAAACTGCAACAAACTTACTTTACAATCAGTATAGGATGTCGTTGGCTAAATATTTTCGAAGTGACATTACATAGAAGAAACAAACGTCAAAGAAAGGAGGGTTCGATGTAAGGTTATCGATATTAAGAAGAAGCGAACAAAAACGGTGTAGACAACGCACAGTGTTATTATTGCCCCGAAAAACGGACATCCCCTTTTTATTAACTAATCCGATAGAACAGATTATTTAGAAAGTAAGAGTAAAATACCCGTGTGCCAATTTTACACCAAACACGAGTAAAAAAATTTTGTATTTTTTTTTTACTTTTTCTAAATTAATTAATTACAAAAAAAATACGCATTATTTTACCTTTTTCTTTATTATGTGTAATAATACTATATTAAAGATATGTGAAAAAAAATACAAAAGGGTACTAACTAGTACAGATGTAAAGGAATATGGTTTTTTTATGTTTTTAGATTTTGATTTATCATGGTTGTATCTTTGCTTAGTTGGATTCAATATTTATTGTAAATCATGTTCACACCCCAACCAATCACATAAAAAAAAACCGCATCCAAATCTCGCGGTGTTTAAGAGTTATTCACTTCTAAAGTTTATTCTGATAATTTTGATTTTAGGGTCATCACTTCACAAAAAACATTATTTTTGTTTATAGATTTTAATTTTATGTTGAATTTTATTTATATCATAGAATAATACACATATACATATTTACGCCCACTCCCACAAAATTTTACAAATAATATTCTTAAATCTTTTTATTATTTTTACATCGGACAAAAATACAAATAATAGTACATTTTGATACAAGTGGAGAAAGTTTGTTATTGTATTCGAGGCGAAATTATAATGAATGTTTTTGAGCCGAGAACTGCAATAACAAATGTCCACGTGTATCAAACGACGTTTTTCAATACACTTTTGAAGAAATAAAATAAAATAACGAAAAATATTTTTGTCATGAATTAAGAAACTATGATTTTAATTTTTTTTTTTTTTCGAGCTTTGCATTCGCCAGGTTGAAGAAGAGGCAAAGGTATGAAGCCGTTAAACAGCCTAATATAAAAAATAGATTAATTTTATGTTTTTGAATTCAGTACCTACACAAATAAATATTAATTTGTTAAACACAACTAAAGTAACTAATAGTTTCTAATAATCATGTTTATCTATGATATTCTATTTATAAACACAATTTGAATTTTCACAAAATATTTATGCCAGAAAGACGCGTAGTGCTTTGCCGAAATTAGAAAAAAAAAACAATCACCTGAGATTAAGCATTGAACCAATTTGAACTAAGTATAGGTATAGTTATCTGTGGCAATTTTCATTCCCGTACACGTGCGGGAAAATGGAAAAAAACGCACACGTGTGAAATACATTGCATGTTATACCTAATCGTAGTGCGTTATGGACCAGTTTTCGAGGAAGTGTATTGAAAAGTTAATTACTTATACTATAATTTTGTTCATGCTTTATTGCATGTCAAGCCAAGTTCAGAGATAAACAGGGTGGTACACCTTACACGAACCATTTCGAGCTGCTTTAGACCACCTAAAACTATTAAACCTACCTTCGTTAAAGCAAAACTCTCAACAAACAAATACTTTGAATACTTGCCAAATTGCATAATCAGTAGCAAGGAACTTAATAAACTCTCTTTTACCTCCTTAGAACTTGGTACTCATAGTCCAGTCAAATAAGACTTTGAAGGTTACAATAATTCCCATAGAGCTAAAAATTGGTATGAATGTTCAGAATACTATTATAAATGAATTGTGAAAAGTCCCCATCAATCCCCCTTGTGCAAAAATTTTTATTGATGGTGAAAGTTTGCAAAAATAGGTTTTTCGCGTTTTTCAGCTAAACGATGAGTTTTACAGCAAAAATAGTTCAGACAAAAATTGTAGATCATCCGATTCTCTACAAAAAATGTATCCACACTTTTTTTTCATAATTATTGCCATTTCCGTGATATAGCGGTTGAAAGAATTGAAAAAAATATTTTATTCGTAATATGCACGTTAATGTACTTTTATCTACGAAAACATCATGTATGTAAGAAAAAACTTACATCTTTTTAGTAAAAGAGGTTAAAGACATAAGTACCTACTAGAAATAGGGACCTATTAGTTCAACCAGGTTTCAGACTGGTTAAAGTAGACTTATCTTTTATGGGGTACTGTTTAAAATGTTATAATAAAATACCTCCCCACATTCTTGAACTGAATGAGACAAAATTCAAGTCTTGTATAAAACGAACACTATGCAGTCAGGCATATTATAAGTTAGGGGATTACATCGCTGATAAAAATTCCTGGCTCAATGCCGGACCTGCTCCACGACCACAACTAATTGATTAACACTTGAAAATTCTGTTGGAGCTGCTGAAGATTGTAAGACTATCTTTGCATTGTATAAACTCAATTTCCTTTGTATTGTATAATTGCATAGCACAGATGTGAGTTCTATGTAAATACTATACTCTATGTACCATTTAACGGGTAATGTGTCTTTCATTGACTTGAATGTGCCCTGGCGGCTGATAGTATGTCATGCTCACACAAATGTCTCGCTGACGGTGGCGTGTGTGTTGGAACATTTAGCTCCCTTCAAAATGGTTGAGCTGAATGGTGCTGATCTATGCGTCATGTTCGTGAACGGGCGCCGTCAGTTGGCGCTGGTCATCACTTAGCTGCCTCGGCTTACTCGTGCTCTAGTACGAGGAGGACTTATTTTTGATGAACCAGCTTCTTCTTCTTCTTGGCGTCGTCTTTTTACGGTATCAATGCTACTTTTTCGAGTAAGTATAATTTTTTCGATACTGCACATGAATTTTTACTTATGTCTGGTCTTTTAGGTACTCCGAAAACTCATCACCTCTTTAAATACTTGCATCAATTAATGCTTTCATGCCGCGATCAACAGTAACAACTCCACTTTCAGTCAAAGGTTGACCAAAATAAAGCGGAATTGCGACATTTTTTTTAAACAGTAAAATGCACAAACTTTGTTACAAAATATAAGCGATAGCCACGTGTTGTCACTACGAGGAATGCTTAGGACTAACAGTATTTTGTTGAGTATGAGACCTTGGAAACGGAGCAGGCATACGAGCATCGCCACGCTGACAATATTGAATGGAAGACAGATGTTACTCAAGGCCATGCGACTAAATGAAAATAGGGGCGGAGTTTTTGACGGTCATTTATATTCTAAGAATTTTATAATTTGTATGTATAAGACAGGGACTCATATGTTTACTCGTATAACGGTTCAAAAATGTATATAAAAGTACATTAACGTGCATATTACGAATAAAATATTTTTTTCAATTCTTTCAACCGCTATATCACGGAAATGCCAATAATTATGAAAAAAAGTGTAGATATATTTTTTGTAGAGAATCGGATGATGTACAATTTTTGTCTGAACTAATTTTGCTGTAAAACTCACCGTTTAGCTGAAAAACGTGAAAAACCTATTTTTGCAAACTTTCACCATCAATAAAATTTTTGCACAAGGGGGATTGATGGGGACTTTTCACAATTCATTTATAATAGTATTCTGAACATTCATACCAATTTTCAGCTCTATGGGAATTATTGTAACCTTACTTCTATTTTAAGGACTAATTTGACTGGACTATCATTTAGGTTTCTATTTTATTATCGTGTAGGTACTTTGTACCGAACTCGGCCCTTATTTTATATATATGTGTTTGGTGGGACAAAGTTCATTTTTACTTATTATCGCACAGCCTGAAACACTTGGTCGAAAAACTTGAAATTTTTAAAGTAAAATACTAAATATTTACAGAGTTCAGTTGCTTAAGTACCTTCTTTAATTATCATTTTCCGTAGGTAAAACTTCAGTGCTATCGTCATTCCACCCTTCTATAAGATTTTGCATAACGTCTTCTTCGTCACTTAAGCTGTTGCTATCTTGGGCCGAAACATCTTCCTTTGGTATTTCGTACGGTTTTAATAACTGGAGAACGGCAGGTGGTAATGGCATCTTTCTCAATTTTTTTTTTTTTTCAATGATAGTGTAACTTCTTTCAGATAACCTTGGCCACGTTATTATGTCCTTTGTTTATTTTAAACACATTTTACGTTTTTAAATATGTATTACTAAACATAAAAATTCAATAAAAAAAAATATCTTAAAAAATACGACTTCTGCCAACCCTAGCGCCTAAATTTCAAAATCCTGTAAGTTCTAAACACCATAAGATTTGGATATGATATTTTGAATCGGTGCTTCTTAGTGCCAAAGCAACATCTTGTCTCGATGTTGAATCCAAATAACATGAAATAAGCCCATAAAAAAATAAAATCGAAAATATATAAAATTCAATGTTACTCACAACATGTTAACGATAAAATTTGAGCGTTTGCTTAGTAATTTACTTAATATAAAGCATCAATTAATTGCGATCAAAGACATAACAAAAACGCATTGGATCTAAAGTAATTGCGATTTCTATGGTTTTTATGGAAACCATAGAAAAAATAAAAAAAAAATTATATCTCCATATTGGGACAAAATTGCCACACGGGTATTTTACTCTTACTTTAAAAATAACCTGTTCTATCGAATAAGTTAATAAAAAGGGGATGTCCGTTTTTCGGGGCAATAATAACACTGTGCAACGGTGTAACATAATTTCGCATTATCAAGACATCGATGTATAATCATCGATGTAACAACTTTCGCAGAATTAACAATCGCGCGCGACACAAAGGCACCGCTCGTTGCCTCTTACTTTGCCTTTGCGTCGCGCGCGATTTTATCGCGTGTCGCGCCTGTTTGAAGGAGCCTTTATGCGCTCCCCTGTAAAACGTTCCTTACTAGGTTTTGAAATGGGGCAGCCGAAAGGCTTGGAACAATCCAATTACAAGCAAACATAATGTGAGGTTATCTACGGGTAGATATCACACTCATATCTCTCAAAACGTCCCATAGCAACGTCCTCATGTAAAACACAACTCAATTACAGGGGTGATAACTACCCCACGGGGTAATTTCGACCCCATCGGGTAGTTTCGACCCCATCAATTAAGATCTAATGCAAATATGCTGGCAAAGGGTGTGTGACGGTATGTTAGGACAGAAGGATTTGTTTAAAACGGTAGTGAGATCGATAGGGTCGGTGGATTTGAGGATTATGAGTAAAATACTCCGTTTCTCTATTGAAACGGATGGTAAGGTGATAATTAACGGATCGTATTAAATAACCGTTTTCTAAATACAAGGTCCAAATTAATTAGCTAGCCAAACTCCGCTCCCTACCTTTTGGAAGGGGTGATTAAAATCAATTCTTTTTTTTTGCAAATTTTGACGTTCAAAAGTGACTTTTATGAGCCTATTTGAAATTAATGATTTGACTTTGACGGTACACGACGGTCGGAAGGTCTTTGGCTTTGACAGTTTGATTTCATGACATTTTTTTTAGGTCAACGGCCCTATACGCAGTGTAGAGTAGAGTTACTTGAAATATCATTTTATTTTTTATTTTTTTGTAACCTGTAATGGCGTAATGGGTAAAGATATACATGATTATACTCTATACATTCATACTTCAAATTACTACACTACCAGCGGTCGATGACCACAAATTTATTTATCATCAAAACTTTTTAATTGGGTTTAGATATTATCGATAAACATCATGTCTGCGGCGTTTCGCTAGCTAATTTACGACTTCTAGTTAAGAGCGCGTATACAGAAAGTGGGCAACGTCGCAAATAGCTGTCAAATATTTCGCTGTTTAGATTAATTTGTCAATATTACTGTATGAAAATAAGAAATATGGCTAACTAATGAACTAGAATATTGATTATGAAATGCAATAATTAATATCGTAACACCGAATATTTAGTTTTAGATGTAAAAAAAGTATTTGGAAACTTTACAAATGCCTTTTTTACACCTAAAACGGTTACATCAAATTCAGTATTTTAATTGCAATTCATTATTAATATTCTATTTCATTAGTTAGCCATATTTCTTATTTTCATACTGTAATATTGACAAATTAATCAAAACAGGGAAATATTTGACAGCTGTTTGCGACGTTGCCCACTTTCTGTATACGCGCTCTTAATAATAATTTAAAATATTCCAAACCGCATTATGTTCATAAGTTTGTGTCAAATAAGAATGAATTAATAAATGAGAATGAAACGGTTACAGTTGTGCAAAGCGGTCGACACTATGCCAATCAAGGATTATGCAAAACTACTAAAAGTAAAATGCCAATGGTCATCCCCCGTTGATCCCCTGACCAATCTGACCATCCCCTATTGAGAACGAACGCACACGTTGTTAGGGGTGAATATGGTTTAGAAAATAAATCGGACAAGACAACATTATGAATGAAAGTGTGTAATGTTTTTTCATTCGCATTTAATAATTCAAAAATAATGTGATTCTATAGTGGATCCATTTTTTTGGCTTCTAATATTACACTTTATATCATTATTAATTTTTAATTGTACACACTGTATATTTTCACAAAGGCTACGTAGGCTTTGTGAAAAGTACAATGCGTGCCACGAAAGATGAGACTTGACACACCACGTGGTTTGACTTGCGTAGAACACGATTTTAGGTATCTTTAGCGGTATGAGGTCTGAGTGCGGGACGGGACCGGACGTCATAGGCGCGGCGGAAAGAGCGGGGGAGGCGGGGTCAAGTCTCATCTTTCGTGGCACGCATTGTACACAGTGCTGAATTTGTGACGGTTACAGTTTGCGTGTCGTGTCCGTGTCAGCCTGTGGGTTAATTGCGTAACACACAATAAAAAGGGCTTTAATTTTGACAGTTCAATAACATTCATTGCGTTATTTACGTTCTTGTGTATACAATATTTTTGAACATATGAAGCAATAACCAAAAAAAAATGCAAAAAAAAACAAAAAAAAACAACCAACCAACCAACCAACCAACCAACAACCAAACCAACCAACCAACCAACCAAACCAACCAACCAACCAATATCCTTCAAAATGATTCAGGCTGTGATTGTTAGTGTGTGCTGGCTGTAGTGCCTCAGGGATGTTCGTGGACGTCCGGATTGACAGCTTCGCTGCAATCAGGCGCAAGCGAGCAGCGTCCTTGTTCCACAGGGTGCGTGCTAATAACAACAGTCTCCTGTGTGTCATTGCCAACAAACTGGGAACTTGTCTTTTCATCTGGTATTAAGTCAGCTACATGCTTCTATAAATATTGGTATTGTCTACTAACATAGTTTTTTTTCTTCACGTGACCAGAGGGCTGGCTTATTTTTGGGCCAAAGAATCAGCATTGCCATACAACGTGGCAATGCTGCCAGTCTTTTGGGCACGTTTCCTGTTGACAGCGATGTGGATGAATTTTTTGATGCCCTTTGATTATTTTCCCTCCTTTTTATTTTCTTGTACATAGTTTTTAAGTTTTTACGTTATTAACATCTTGGTACATACCTATTGTAATTTGTATTGTAATTATTATGGAATTGTATTCTGAAATAAAGAGATTATTATTATTATATGTTCGAAAAATTTGTCTGCACAGCAACTTAGATAACGCAATAGAAAACTGTGTTGAACTGTCAATATGAATCCCATTGCTGCTGATAGTGTGTTACGCATTTACCCCGTGGGGAAAAACGATAAGTCCACTTTGCCCCAAAAGTTTTAAGTCATACGAAAACTGTTTTTTTCCATCTATACTTTATTATTAATATTATAAAGCTGAAGAGTTTGTTTGTTTGTTTGTTTGGTTGAACACGCTAATCTCTGGAACTACCAGTCGGGTTTGAAAAATTCTTTTTGCATTTGCTAGCCCAATTCTTGAAGAAGGCTATAGGCTATTTAACATCACGCTATGACCATTAGAAGCCGAGCAAAAAGAAAAAGTCAGAAAGAACGCTAAGCAAAAACGAAGTAGTAGCGCGGGCAGGTGATGCGATGCGACGGGGTGGGTCGGAGTAACATGAAATTTCACGCGGGCGAAGTCGCGGGCAGAAGCTAGTAAATACATAAAAGTATTTTTACGGCACCTTTTTAATTAATTGGGACTCTAAGAAAACAACAAAAAAAAAACATCAAAACTGTCCTCATTATTATGATTGAAACTCAATTTTATGGTCACCCTTCATACCCTAATCTTTTTTGCTGGGGCTCATAAACCCATGGCGGAATTTGTTAAGCGCGCCCCCCGGTGGCGCTCAGTTTTTATTATTAAACACTATTCATAATTTTGTTTAAGTAAGTAATTAAATATTCAAATATTTTTTGTTGTCACTAATTTAATATTCATAACAAAGGTAACAAAGTTATGCTTTTTAAATTCAATAAACTAAAAACTGAAAAAAATAATGTAACGCGTTATTTTTTGGGTTCGCCCAATCTTGCCTTATCGATTTATTAATTCGATATATGTTATGTATATCGAATTAATAAATCGATAAGGCAAGATTAGTTGCGCTTGCATTATCTAGGTGTTTCTGTGGATACCACATAACATACTCGTAATATCACGCCCTGTTTCGCCGAGAAGGTATAAGCAGAGATGTAAGTACCTCTTAGTAGGCCATCGCTTCATGTAGATATCCACGTCTGTAATTTGACCCTAATATTAACTAACTTAAAAAAAAAAAAAAAAACTTACAATTAAAATAAAAAGGGCCCAAGATATTGGAAGTTTGATGAATTTCGGATTCATCAACATTATTCCACCTTACTACCAATATACATAATAATATGTACAGTGCCAGTGCCACGTAAGAAGAGACTTGACCCCGCCTCCCCCGCTCTTTCCGCCGCCCCTATGACGTCCGGTCCCGTCCCGCACTCAGACCTCATACCGCTAAAGATACCTAAAATCGTGTTCTGCGCATGTCAGACCACGTGGTGTGTCAAGTCTCTTCTTACGTGGCACGCACTGTACATCTCCAATACCATAGAATCTTCAGTCCCTCGTTCCAATACTCAGGTCCAGTCCCAGGAGAGAGCATTGTATTGTGCTCACCCCACTTCGGCGCCACGATGACTCAATTATTAAATTTTATTAAAATGGGGGCATCGACCTTTCAATTGAGGATGGTTAGGTACCGACATTGTATGAATTAGGTGTATGGAGGTATGGCGTTATTAAAATTTGAATACAAAGTCAGAAAAAAAATTACCAGCTTAATAAAAAAGTTTTTATTCCGTAATCAAGCTATAATGTTCCCACTGCTGGGACACAGGCCTTGTCTTCAAGAAGGATCTATGATGCCCAGTGCGGGTTGGTAGATGTCACATGTCTTCGGATTTTTGGTTCTAGGACATGCCGGTTTCCTCACGATGTTTTCCTTCACCGTTGTGAGAAGCTTTTAAAAACCTTAAATTCACTGACAGCCAGGGGCTCGTAGTTAAGTAATAACAACCGCACGAGTCGATCGATCAGGTTAAGCTACGCTTGCCGCGGTTGATCCGTGGATGGGTGACCATCTTTACATACCGAGACCCCTCCGTGCCTCGGAAAGCACGTTAAGCCATTAGTCCCGGCTGTCATTCGTGGATCTTTGACAGTCGTTACGGGTCGTCAGAAGCCCGAAAGTCTGACAACCAGTCTTACCAAGGGGTATCGTATTACCCAGTAACTTGGTTGTGGAGGTCAGATAGCCAGTCAAATGTAAAATACTGGTAATCAGCTGCATCCGGATAGACTGGAAGCCGACCCCGACATAGTTGGGAAAAGGCTAGGCAGTTGACGATGTTAAAATCTCCGCTTCACTCTTGGGGAGCAACAAGGCGTGATGTTCTCAATGAATTCATTAAGAAACATAAAATAAATGATATGACTTGATTTATAAATGTAAACCTCATGAATTATTCATATAATTTCTCTAAATACGTATTTGATTGGCATGTTAGGTCATTTTATATGCATTATGCATACATTAGTGTTTTAATATTTATTTATCGATTTTGTAATTAAGTGTCGGCCATAATTTTGCGGCAGGAAAGTCTTTTGAGACAGTAACTAATTGAGTAGTACCGAAACACGCATGGTTTTTTTTTTTACGCATGTTAGTCCTAATTACACGCTTTTGACTGGGCATCTAGCTTCATATTTTCTGACTGACCGACTTCTTGACAATTCAAAAGTGCCTGTAAATGGTTTAATTGAAATTAAATGCTTTGAGTTTGAGTTTGATGTATACAGTTTATTTGTATAGTTAATCATTTAATTTAGTGAAATAAGCAAATAATAACTAATACATAATTAATAAAACTAACAAAATTAAATCCTTACTTAAATAAAAATATACACAAACTAAAATATAACGTCGAAAGATTCATCCGCATCGCTGTCGACTGGTAATGTACCCAAGAGACTGGCGGCATTATCACGTTGTATGGCAATGCTTGGCCTCTGGCCAAGGAAAAAGCCAATTAATTTTTTTAAATTTAATTTTTAATTTAGTATCGTGTAAATAGTTAGTTATGTAATAATTGTATATAGACAAATTGTATTTAAAGAAATAAATATCTCTATATACAGGGTTGGTCTTTGATCAAATCTAAAATTCCCCTCAAAAATTCACTGTATTCTTAAGGCTACGCTGGTCTAGTGAAATAGTGGCCACTATTATCCGTTTTAGTGATTATAATAAAACTAAACAATGTAAAACTACCATTTATAATAATATTAACGTATAATCTTGTGGAGCACAACTTAACGTGCTTATTTTCTGCATTTTCATTCTAAAACAAAAGAAATAAGCAAACAAACGAAGAGGGCGCCACTGCGCGGTCGGCGTTTGGTCGGCGCCATCTTAATAATTTGACATTTTGTGATGACAACAAAGGCATTGGAGGACAGTAACAAACTCACAAGTAAAAAAATCTTATAACATCCCCTCTTTTCACATCGACAGCTGTTAAATATTGCCATAACAATCATTAAGATCAAACATTAAAGATAACAAAATAATATTTAATTTATTACAAACCAGCAGCGCCCCGCGGTTTCACCCGCCTGAATGTCGATCCCGTGGGAATATCGGGATAAAAACTATCCTATGTCCTTTCCCGGGACTCAAACTATCTCTATAACAAATTTCATCTAAATCGGTTCAGCGGTTTAAGCGTGAAGAGGTAACAGACAGACAGACACACTTTCGCATTTATAATATTAGTATGGATGGATGGATTTTATAACTATAACACAGTTCCTGCTTTTACCATAAAACAGGGATGATAATATTACCTGAGGTCCCTTTGACCCTAGGCGCCAATGATGGATGACACTCTAATCTGTAGCGGTTCATAACATTTTTTTTTTAAAGCCACAGACCCACTGGGCCATATTCCGAAATGACCCTTTTTTGTCAGTTTCCAATTTCATAATCCATGTGGTATTTTTGGTGATGTCAAGTGGGTGCTTTGGGTAGAGTAAAGATGGGTTCCGTTCTTGTTTGGTTTGCCATAATTTTAATGATTAAAATCATCAATACAACCCTCTAAGTTCATATAATTCTATATCAAAATGATTACCTATGTCATGAAATATCAATCAATAGAAGCATAAGGTAGCTAGAACTACAAATACCTCTCTGTAATAACTTAATAAGGAATCACACACGTGGGGACACGTTTGTAATAATATCCAAAATGACGGTTGGTTACAAACAGACAGGGTATAAAGAAATATCTTTATAAAAATTTAAAAAAATAATAATATAAACATCCGAATTGAGAACCTCCTCCTTTTTGAAGTCGGTTAAAAAGAGGTTTCTAAGTATGCGGTGGTCGTTACATAGCGTCCGGAATTTACCGTCGAATGACGTCAATCAACTGTCTACCGCAGTCCACTGCTGGCCATAGGTCTCTCTCAGACTGCACAACAGCACCCTGTCCTCCGCCTTCCACATCCAGTCTGTCCCACTGAAACTTTATTTATGAACGTAAGTTGGTAGATACCGTTTTTTTTTGAAGCTGAGAAATCATCAAATGACCCCTCCCGCTCTGGGCGGAGCGGAAGGGAGTGTCAGACTCTTACTGACTAAAACTCATCCATGTTTTTTCCGTAGCCCTTTATTTTCCGGGGTAACGGTACCCTTTCGGACAATCCCGCTGATCCGGCAGGCTTCGGCCTTAACAGACCCCTTCACTAGTCCTGACATCTCTTTAAGGCGCTCGTGGAACACGTACGCGCCGTCCGGCACGGGCCTGGTCCTGATCGGACGGTGAGCTAGATAGCTAGATTGGTAGATACCCTAGAGAGCGTTTTCTGACCTCGTAAAGTCAAACCCCGATGCAATCTTTTTTTGTGCAGACGAATTTTTCAAATTTAAGAAGTAATGGATTAGCAATTAGCTTCAAAGTCGTGTTTCGCAGTTGGGTGCCGGAACTTTCCGAGGTACGGTAATTACAGTACAGAGGTGTAGAGGCTATATTCTCACGCACATTCCTAATGACCTACTCAGGTCTCCGAATATCGTGAATAGTTTAGTAAATGCATTATGATTTATCTAATCCTGTACAATTCTCTGTTAATTTTGCAATGATTTGTTTGACACTATGCCAATTGCTTATACTAGGGCTGTGATATAACGTAAATTGTAAATTCGATTTGAAGTATCGATTGTTATCCAAAATTGGAATGTGGAATGAGGAGATCCGCAGGAGAACCAAGGTAACCGACATAGCCCGAACGAGCCCGAAGAATTGCCAAACTTAAGTGGCAGTGGGCAGGGCACATTTCTCGCAGAACAGATGGCCGATGGGGCCGAAAGGCTCTGGAGTGGCGACCGCGTATCGGAAGACGTAGCGTTGCAAAGCCTCCCACAGGCCACAATGTGGTCCGACGACCTTGTGAAGGCCGCAGGAACCCGTTGGATGCGAGAAGCACAGAACCGGTCGAAGTGGAGGTGCTTGGGGGAGGCCTTAGTCCAGCAGTGGACGTCTTTCGGCTGAAATGTTGATGATAATGATCCAAAATTACACTTAAGTATCGCGGAGGCTATCCTACTGCAGTCCACCCGAATTCTTTTGATAATTATGGAACCGAAGACATTACTATAAATACATATAGATGGATGTCTCTGCATCCACCACCATCGTCGTCGTCATCCATGGATGGATTGTGTCAGGAATGATGTGATATAAAAAGGAGTGATAGCGTGACGGCTGACAGGGGAGAATGCAAGAAAGACACGAGAGGTGTCATGCGACACCCGGCTGGATCGAGGTTCCTATCACTTTTACACACTTGGCAAAACCTTTCTCGGTTTTGCTCTCAATCTCCATGTCAGCAGAGTATAACGTGCAATATTATAAGAAAGTGCGTTCCAAAACACGTTCCACCGACTCCAAGTAACTTGGGATGTCTGCAGGAGGATCATGATGCCTCTTACATTGGTATAGTAACAAAGCATACCATCACGCTCATATACCCAGAAAGGAGAGACAGAGGTTTACAGAACACCCATATTTCGCTAGTTTTAAACCCATATAATAGGGAGCATTTAACCAGTAACCTATAAAAAACACGGTTACTCCCGAGTATGCCTAGAATTCTGCCGGTCCCTATAAGGCAAGAGGTCGTAATAATAAACTAACTAGCCATGACTGA
The DNA here is from genome assembly GCA_927399505.1 of Luperina testacea. Classification (NCBI taxonomy): domain Eukaryota; kingdom Metazoa; phylum Arthropoda; class Insecta; order Lepidoptera; family Noctuidae; genus Luperina; species Luperina testacea. The sequence goes on along the minus strand of OV656785.1, from coordinate 859,448 downwards.
GGCAGATTACATCTCTAGATCGAGTTACACGCAGGGGTGGGCAACATTTTAGTTACAAAGTGTTTCAGAAAACTTAATGCTTATTTGTGGGTCGATTTTTTTGTACTTGCTGTGCAGTTGAACAATTTCGAAGCATGTAAAAAAAAGGTTTAAATGGCTTGTACGTTTATCCTTTGATTGGTTCTTTTGATTTTTAATTGACTTCTAAAAAGTTTCTCTTTTCGGGATGTTTTTTTTTGTGTATGTTCGCATAACTTTGTCATATACATATGTATAGACGGATTTGCAAAATTATTTTTTGTTCGAAAGAAGTTTAAGGCTCCTTCAAACAGGCGCGACACGTGATAAAATCGCGCGCGACATAAAGGCACCGCAAGTCGCGCAACGAGCGGTGCCTTTAGGAGGAGCCTTTATTCCAAAATGGTCCCATTTAAATTTCGTAAAGATCTGATGTTGAGTTTCGGAGAAAGACAACGGAACTCCTCTTCAATAAATGCCAGCAAATCAACAGCGATTGCTGCATAAACAATACGTATGCATAACACAACATAACATCACGCTGACATCAACTGAACCCTTTAAAAGGGTAGGCAGATGTGTTCAAAAGCTTCCTGTCACTAATATTCACATAGCGAGTAGTGTTATATGAATTTGTGTGGGGTAGGTAGGTACAAATAAAAAGTGAAAAATGGAAACTTTTCTACAAAAAAAAATAACTTCCAAAAAACAACACTACAAAGTGAAAAATAACTTTAATTTCGAATGTCGATGTCAAAAAATGAAAATGCAGAGCCAACGACACCGACTTCCGAAATCAAAGTTATTTTACACTTTGTAGTGTTTTTTTTTTGGAATGCGGTAGTTTTTTTTTATTTGACATTTTTACTCAAAAGAGGCTGGTAATCCGTGAACATTAAAAAAAAAGTTTCTTTTGAAATGATTTAAAAGAAAGAAATTGAGATGATTTGTCTCTCGGTCTGTTTGCTATCGTCTCACGCAAGAACTCCTGCTTGGTAATTGCGTAACTCACGAACAGTATCAATGGCTTTAATTTTGACAGTTCAACAACATTCATTGCGTTTTTTACGTTGGCAAACTTTTCGAACATAGGGAGCAATGGATAACCAATATCCTACAAAATAATTCAGATTGTGATTCATAATATGTTACACAGTTAGGGTGCTGGATAGATTTAAATTATACTTGGCTCAGAAAACCTTAAATTCCGGAGCAATATTGAGGATAGGTGCTTTTTATCTTAAATAGCAAAGCGGCACTAAATTGATTTTAAAAATTATAAACAATCACTTACGGTGACATTTTAAGGCATTTCTTCGAGCACTTTTATCATCATTCTTTTGCAAATTAACTCCAAGCAGACCAAAAGCATAAATCATGAAACATACCTAAAATGTTGTCCGCCCCTTCAGCGACCACAGATAATATCAACAGTTCGTTAGGCACAACCATTAAGCACATACGATGCATTGTGACTAGTGATGTAATACACTATAAGGATTTTAATATAGAGGAACGAGATTCCCGTATGGAAGATGAAAGTTACTATTTCATAGAGCATTTTACGTGATAAAATGTATATTAAATTAATACATTACTAATAATAATAACAAACAACATCTCGCCTGAATTCCCCGAATGGTGAAGCGATACTTTACGTCTGGTCAGCTTTTAACCCTTTACAAAGCACAAGTCCGATCCTGCATGGAGTATTGCAGCCACCTTTGGGATGGCTCAGCGAAATACCAACTTGCCGCGCTTGACTCGGTGGAACGCAGAGCTAAGAGGCTCATTGGCGACGTAAAACTGGTGGATGCCAAGCTTCACAGCTTAGCTCATTGCCGCAAGATTACCTGCTTGTCGGTCTTCTACAGATTGTACTTCGGTGAATGTGCCCTAGAACTCCACGACCTCATTCCACCGGCCCCCTTCTACCTTCGGACATCCAGACGCACTGCAAGTTACCATCCCTGCCTAGTTGCTATTCCACCAATTCCCACTGAGCGTTTTCAAATGTCCTTTATAATGCGCACAGCAAAAGAGTGGAACTCTCTACCTGCGTTTGTGTTTCCGAGTGCATACAACCCGAATCTCTTCAAAGTAAGATTGAACAGGCTTCTTCTGGGTAAGCTCACTCCATCGTAGACTTTGTCTCTGTCATCTTTGACCTAGATTAGAGTCAAGAGCAAACCCATTTCAAATAAAAAAAGACATTCCCGCAAAACGTCCGCCCTTCACCACTTCCTAGTGCTTTCGCTGGGGAGAAGAAGTGGCGCAACAAACTCCAAAGCAGTACAACTGTCTGTTCAGTTAGAAAATATTTTATTATTTTTAAGTCTAAAATAGGGGGCGAGTCACTGATCAATGGGGCGAGCCTACTACCGAAGAAGTTATCTTAGTAAGAAAAAAAAGCTTTTCTACAAAGAAGTTCGTCAGTGGAATCTTTGACGTGTTTCTGTTTGAAGGCTACCACTGCCGGTGACGTAAAGGGTATACAACACGTTAAGTAAAAGTTACAACTTTGTTACGAGGGTCAGCGACACCACACAGAAAAACTGCACTTTCTGTGTGAATATACATGTGGTTCTATACTACGAATCCTAAGAAGTCGTCCAGGGAAGTACTTCCTCCAGACATTTCCTGCCGCCAAGCAGAAGAGCCAAGACTTCAAAAAAGAGGAGGTACTCGATTCGATTGTATGTTTTCTTTTTTTTCCTATGTTTGTCGCGCGATATCTCCCACAATTGTAAATCGATTTCAAAAATTCTTTCCATTTTTTTTTTTTTCTTTTTTGTTCTTCTTTTTTTTTTTTTAATGCATAGGGTATGCCTCAGGGCTGGTCCCATATAAATTTTATTAACTCTGCTTGGGTATTTTTTGAGTTAGGTTCAATAATATGTCTTTTTGCCACTTAGTTTCTAACAATGATGTTATAATGACTTCCTGTCACTGATATTTACATGGCAAGTAGTGATATACGAATTTGCATGGGGTGAGTACAGACGCCAGCACATCAAGCTAAGCGAAACTGTCAAATTTTCCCAATCAACTTTGACCTTTATGCTTTAGAAGTTGATAATCGAAAAAAATTGACGGATTGTAGTAGTTTGATGTGCTGGCGTCTGTACAACTTAAAAGTGAAAAATAAAAACTTTTTACAAAAAAATAAACAACCGACTTCCAAAAAAGACACTACTAAATGTAAAATAACTTTTATTCCGGAAGTCGGTGGCAACCATCGAAAATGAAAACCCAATGACACCGACTTCCGAAATTAAGGCTATTTTTCACTTTGTAGTATCTTTTGTGGAAGTCGGTTGTTTCTTTTTTAAAGGCATGGTCGCTGGTTTAATTAGAGGCATGTGGGAGAAGGTGTATGTTGGAACTCAACCCCTGAGCGGAACTAATGAGGTGTTGAAGTTTGTATGGAAGTCAATTTGACAGCTGTCACAGTTGTGGCGTTATCCGAATCATACGTTTCAAATGTGTCCCTTTATTTAGCTGTGAGTGTGTGTGTGTTGTGCTGTCGCTACTCGTCTCGTCTAAAGATTAAAAAAAAAATGTTGCCACATGAGTGTATTTATAAATCAAAAATCTTAGTAATATGCAACCCACATTGTTGATAATCTGCCTAAAAACAAAAAACATCCTAAAATATAAATTTTTGCCCATAAAGAACTCTATTTATAAACAAAACACCTAATTCCGTCATATATGACTCCACCACACATTCTATAAATATCGACAATAACAAAGGAAACGTTACTTGTAACAACACTAAATTCATCGACAACCGCACATCCCTAGCCGTTAAGTGATTTAGTGACATTCATTGCATTCCTACGCTATGCATCTGTGGCATCTGTCTCGGTCACTCGTTGGTTTAATAGCTGTGGGGGAAAGAGAAAGTTGGAGTGTTAGAATATTTGTAGGATTTTTGTAATACTCTTAGTACAAATAGTTTGGGAGTTCTTGAGGGGTGCATGTTTACGCTTACAAGTAAGCTACTGGTCGAATTAATATAAAACGCCTATAATGTTCCCAATGTCCCAATCCCAACGTCAGAGGGAGTGGGCCGTAATCCACCACGCAGGTCTAGTGCGGGTTGGTAGATGTCAGATGTCTTCGAGTTTTTGGTACGAGGACGTGCCGCCATGCCGTTTTCCTTCACCGTTTTGAGAGCAGTGGTGATGAAATAATTTATACAAAGCAAAGTGCCTCTCTGGGTTCCAACCTACCGTTACCACTGAGCCACCAATGCTCGTTTGCATAAATCGGATGTAAATCCGAGATTAGAGGTCCATTTGAACAGGAAGTGTCTTAAATGCGGACCGACGGAGTTTTGACAGCTTAGCTAGAGGTCTACAACCTAAGCACGAAATCCGTAGTATCGGCCGTGGACACGTTACGGGCGTTTCCTACTCCATATCACCTTCTGACATAAGATTAGTTTGGGGCCCGATCTACGAATGAATTACAACATGATTTAACAGTTGTTCTTACTCGCGAAGTGTTTTTGCCCGTCCGATAAAGTTTATGAATCCGGAGTAGGGTTCACTCCAAAGTACCGAACTACATTGGTCGCGCCCGCCCGTATCTTCGTTGAAGGACTAAAGAGAGTAACCTAATGTGCAACCCCTCGTACAAATAGTACTTACTACGGCTACTTTAGACCGTGATATTCACGGATTCGCAAATTTAACGCTCTACGTAAACGTGTCGTTCAAACAATTTCCTACATTTGATTCGGATAACGTCACAACTGACAGCTGTCAAATTAACTCGCAATACAAACTTCAACACCTCGTTGAATTCCCTCAGGGGTTGAGTTCTGAAATACACCTTTTCCCACATGCCTGTAATTACACAGGCACCCATTCCCTTTAAACTGGAGCACAGCAACGCAGCTTGGCGACAGAAATATTTAATAGGTTTATTTAATTTATAAGGTTGTAGTTGGATATGATCCTATGTCAGGTACAGGCGCCAGCACCTCAAGCTACTACAACCTGTCAAATTTCTTTAATAGATTTTCAACTTTATTGCTGAAGCACAAGGTTCAAAGTTCATTGGGAAAATTTGACAGTTGCAGGTAGCTTGATGTGCTGGCGTCTGTACATCATCAGCCTACAAGTTTCCCACTGCTAGGACAAAAGCCCCCTCTCTGTCAGAGGGAGTGGGCTGTAATCCACCACGCGGGCCCAGTGCGGGTTGGTAGATGTCACGTCTTGGAATTTTTGGTTCCAGGACATGCCGGTTTCCTCACGATGTTTTCCTTCACCGTTTTGAGAGCAGTGGTGATGAAATAATTTACACAAAATAAAGCGTCTGTCTGGATTCGAACCAACGACCTACAACTCGTAAGTCGCGGCCGTTACCACTAGGCACTGGACCACCACTGGTCGACTGGGACAATTGGAATTGGGTCTGGTTTCGTCTTTAGAGTGTCTGAACGGTCTGCATTATGCTGAGCGATGGCCGTTTTGCGTAGATGTAACGCATACTTCCCCCAAATTGTTATTTTATTTTTCTTCTGTTTGTGTTTTTTTTATTTTTATGTGTCATGTTTGCCGCAAATAAACGTATTTTCTTTCTTTCACATTTTCATTTGAATACGGCGTGTCATAAATACAGACAGACGGCGTTTCTGGTGGTGGTATCTGGTGCTCTACTCCCTAAGCGAACGAAATCCGTAGTTCCGTCCGAAGTTGCGGACGTTTCATACTCCGTATCACCTACGGTAAAAAGATTACTTCAAACAGTTCAAACTGAAACCCAGCAACACAGCTTGGTGGCAGGAATTTATCTGGAGGTAGTACTTCACCGGACGTATTGTTATGATTCGTGTGTACGTGCCTTTGTCAGGTAATTTCTAAGAAACTGATCTAGCGATTTCAATGGAACTTTTTATTACGTCTCAGCATGATTTCAACTTTGGTCGTGCAAACATATTTGCAGTATCGACCACCAAGAGAGATTTGGCTACAAGTTTGGCTGACTAACTATGCATATAGATACAAAAACAAAAGGACACTTAGTTTAGGCGTCGAAGTACTCGTCTGCATCGCTGTCATCCGGACACGTGCCCAGAAGACTGGCAGCATTGCGACGTTGAATGGCATTGCCAATTCTTTGGCCAAAGAACGAGCCAGCTCTCTGGCCACGTGAAGTGTCAACCAGCCCGCGAGAAATCTTAAAAAGAAGACGCGCACTCGGGCCCCATGACTCGAGCGTTTCGACCACAAATGTCACAAAAATCCAGTTACCCATAAGGTTACAGTATTTACGCCGGTTAATTGAACGATAGTAAGTGCATATGAAGACTGAAGACAGGGCGCTATGGCGCTCATTAGGGGAGGCCTACGTCCAGCAGTGGACTGCTATAGGCTGATGATGATGATGATGAAGTGCATATGCCTCGTCTGCTCCAGCAGCCATCGGTCCTTCGACAAACAGCCCACCAAGCTAAGCTCACTCCATCGTAGACTTTGTCTCTGTCACCTCTGACCTAGACTAGAGTCAAGAGCAAACCCATTAAAAAAAAACAGCATGTGTGCAATTCACACGTGGTAGAAGTGAAACCTTCAAAAACACTGTATAATGCTTCCTATCTCATTTTCTCCCACGTTAAATCTTATGAATTTACATGTCTCTTTTTACTGTAGCTTTTTCGTTTCATAAGCTTTCAAATCACAACGATGCTAAAGAACATCCATCCATCCATCCATCCATCCATCCATCCATCCATCCATTCATCCATCCATCCATCCACATCCACATCCACACATCCATTAAATGTGATGTCATTTGTACTAATAAAAAACAAAAACACTGTATAATGCTTCCTATCTCATTTTCTCCCACGTTAAATCTTATATGTCTCTTTTTACTGTTGCTTTTTCGTTCCATAAAATTTCAAATCACAACGACGCTAAAGAAGTTTTCACGTCAAAAAAAATTTTAACTTCAGCTTGCCTCAAAGTTACAAAAAGCTTACTAATGAAATCATTCACGTATGTAACTTCGTATCCGGAATGAAGGCAGTAATTCGAACCACATTTTTTCCTCCTGTCTTCATTCGTGTTACGTATGTATATGTATGTGTATTTATGTGTGTAGGTGTAAGTGTAACACACGTATTATCTTGTGAATGACTTGACATGTTTGAACAGACTGTCTTCACTGCACTGACACGATGATAAGCTGCTGTTACGTTTTGGATCGGTGAAGGGATCAGTAGGAATTCAAGGTGTATATTTCTTCTAGTGTTTTGAAAGATCAATATTTGGCTTTTATATGGAATTTTCCCAAAATATTGAAAGAAAAAAAGAAAATACGTTTATTTGCGGCAAACATGACGCATAAAAATAAAAAACACAAACAACAGAAAAACAAAAGTACAATTTGGGAGAAAGTATGCGTCACATCTACGCAAAACGGCAAACGCTCAGCATAATGCTAAGACCCTATACGAGATCTGTCTCGTATAGGGTCTTAGCATTATGCTGAGCGTTGGCCCCAGCGCTGGTTTTCAGCGACAGCCGGTGATTGACGTGATGACGTCAGCCAGTGCAGCATACGATTAGACAAGTTTTGCAGTGACAGATTCTTGTTTTATTCGGTTTTAGCAGTCGTTGAGTATCTGTCTTCATAACTTGGTAAGTTACAAGTTTGATGCCCGTGTTCATCCTATGTTATGTGTCCATTTTTGGTGACCCAGAGATCATTAAACCGTTTGCGTAAACGCACCTACGATACAGGATCAATACTAAAGTTGGATTCAGAAATGCTAACGTGAAGAAAAGTTAGCGTCAGCATAATCAGCATAAAATATCCCACTGCTGGGACACAGGCCTCCTCTCTGTGAGAGCGAGTGGGCCGTAATCCACCACGCGGGCCCAGTGAGGGTTGGTAGATGTCACAAGTCTTCGAATTTTTTGGTTCTAAGACATGCCGGTTTCGTCACAATGTTTTCCGTCACCGTTTTGTGAGCAGTGGTGATGAAATTAAATACACAAAGTAAAGTGCCTGTCTCCGTTCGCACTGACAACCTACAACTTGTAAATCTGGGTAAATAAAAATATACGCCTGGGCCACCATTGCTCCCCAAGAAAAGTTATTGACAAAAATTACATAGCTTTAAGGTTTGTATTATAAACGTTTACCTTTGTTAAAAGCAAGATCATAAAGGCTCGTACACACAGGCGCGACGCGACACGCGACACAAAGGCACCGCAAGTCGCGCAACGAGCGGTGCCTTTGTGTCGCGTGTCGCGTCGCGCCTGTGTGTACGAGCCTTAAATTAAAACTAAGCCTTCTAATTGTTAATTCGGTTCAGCAGCTGTGAGCCTGACCGACATGACTCCAATAATATGTTATCTACTAAAACTATCAGTGACAGGAATTAACCCAATTCTGTGCAGTACTTAGGAAAATAAACATGGATTTAAACCGAGATTAATTGTAGGATATCCTTGGTTAGTTACGTGTTAAATAGATTATTGGGTCGTGTAGAAAGGCTTACCAACCCTGTAACTGGATTGTGGAGGTCAGATAGGGAGTCTCTCCATGTAAAATACTAATATCCAACTGCATCCAGTTAAAATGGACGCCGACGCCATCATAGTTGACCATAAACGACCGACTTTGAGCATGGAATGGCCGATGACTTGCGTGTTATAATTTATAGCACTGTGTGACCTAAACCCGCACTTAGTTCACGCTTTTCTGTGACATAAGTAGGCCATTATTACCCAGAAAAGTATGACTTAAGGTGCCACTAGTCGATATTTTTCCCATACATTTTTCCCATACAAATTTCGGGAGAGTATTACTTCACTGTTTGACATTGTGCATCCAAAGTTATACATGATATTGTTTTGATTTATTATTAATTTTGTCTGTACAGAAACAGAATAGTAAAATAAAAAGCCATTAAAAAGTTATGAACCAACAAAGATTTGTTTTTCTTGCTATTTTTAACGTAACTTTGGGTGTAAATAAGTAATAAAAGAACAGTCAAATCTTCAATACCAAGTCCAACAAAGCTAAGTTATCGAAGAGTTCCATAAACTTTATTTGTATTTGATTTAAGCAGCGGTTTTTTCATAAAACTCGATTTTCCGAAGCACTTTTCGAATTTTTTTACGCACCTGTCAGTTCGGAAGGTGTTTCTGTGCGTGAGAACTAGACGTTGTTCGTGTACACTAGCGTCTAACTGCTCATCACTGATACTATCTTTGTCGGACACGAATCCAGGTGCCACAGCGTGCTTTTTGGCCATGACCACCAGTGAGTTCGAGCTCGCGACTAGTTTACTCTTAAGTGTGGGTTGAGGTCACATATTAATGCACGGTGTTATTACTAATAACACCGTGCATTAATATGTGACCTCAACGGCGTGAAATTATCCTATATAGCCTAATAACTTATTAGGCTATATAGGATAATTTCACGCCGTGCTATAATGGACTATTTAAGTCACACGTATCGTAATGTGCTATTAAGAGTCTCCAAATCTCGAGTGAATAGGTTACTTCTACGCAAGCTTGCTTCATCATTGACCACATCGGGTATGCAGAAGTCTAGAATATTTATGGCGGAGTTTTACAATATCTCTCTGCACCAATTTTAAAGCACGTTTAATCTCAATGGTATCCTCCATCTTAGTAGGGGAGTCGATTTATCAACGAGTATCAAAGCATCAGAGAGATAAGTGACAGTTTTGATGCATTGCCGTACGTAGCGCCCGAGATGCGGAGTTACAACGCATAACGTAACGCCCGGGATGTTAACGTATATCTACACTAATATTATAAAAAGGAAAGATTTGTTTGTTTGGATTGAATAGGCTCCGAAACTACTGGACCAATTTGAAAAATTCTTTCACTATTAGAATCCTACATTATCCCTGATGAACATAGGCAGTAGAATATTTTGAAAAAATTAAGGTTCCGTATAAAAACTTCGATAATGTAACACAAGGTGTAAAAACAAAAAAAAACCTTATATCGCGTACGCTGCGGAAACTATTGACAATAGAGCAAAGTGGTGTACTACAGTTTTATAGAAGACATCAATATCTACAAAAAGGTCCAAGTCCAGTCCACAATACCCATATGTCTAACTATTAAAGTTATGTCACAATAACAACTTTTCCATTTTAAACTATGCAATAGTAACGCCGAAAAATCCTTACCTACATCTTATTTTATATCTACCCGTGCGAAGCCGGGGCCGCTAGTGTTAAATAATGTAATGAAATAGTATTTTATAAAACTTTTTATGAACAAGATTAGCTGTGCTCCGCAGTTACACCCGCATAAGTGTCGATACCGTGGTAATATCGGGATGAAAAGTAGCCTATATGTTAATCCAGAGTGTCAGCTACCTCCACACAAAATTTCATCAAAATTGGTCCAACCGTTTGAGCGTGAAGAAGTAACAAACACACTCGCAAACTTTTGCCTTTATAATATTTGCTTGATACATTAGTGTGATACACTTTGCCCTACACAATCGAACCCACCACCTCCCCACTCACTAGCCACCAGCCCAACGGACTACACCTAGAAATTAATTATACGTACCATAATATAATTTACGTCCCAGCCCAGCATGCAAGCGACGCACAATTGGGCTCATTGAATCTATGTCGCAGCTTCCATTTGATTTCACTGTACTAGCATCGAGACAAGTGCTTTCATTTACCAAGGAATTATGTCTAACATTTATAAAATTGTAGAGGGCGATTTTGGTTATAAATGATAAATGATAAATGATTTTATTTCTGTAAGTAGGTTTGCACAAACACTTTTACACGTCAATCATAAATTTTTTAAACTAGATGAGGTCGGCGTTTCCTATCTGACTACTCTGAGAAGAAAGGCCGAAACAAACTCAGAGGTCATAGTCTCTTTTAAAGTCCAGACATAATCTTGGTCAAGTTATATGAAGACCATGTAGGTCGATGTCTGAGATGGTCTTTTGAGGAAAGAACCACACAGATTGAGAGGACCTGTCCAGTCAGTGCACGCATTTGTCAGAAATCATGCAGCTCAACTCACGACTTAAGGAGCTCAACGATTCGACGAACAATACCAAAGAAAGGACATTTGGGTAGGCCACATAAATTACTCAAACTGCCAGACCATAGAGAGAATAATAATAATATAAAATGCCTAAATTAAATGACCCACATCGTCTTCACATTCACAATAATTAAAATAATATAATACTTTAAAAAGTAAGCAAATGTCAGTTAAAAAAAAAAAAAAAACATTAATGTCAATGTGTATATAAAAAAAAAAACATCAAAAACACTCAAAATGCAGAAATTGGAAGCAACTCAATCCCAAGCCTTTGTATCCTCAAATAATCTTTAACGGTATAAAAGGCTTTCTGGCACAACTTACGTTTAATGAACGATTTAAATTTATTAAGGCTTAGATCTTGAACGTGGCTTGGTAGTTTATTATAAAAGTGTATACATTGGCATCTGAACGAGCCACCTATTTTCTTGAGCCTTGTTGTAGGTACAACATATTTGTGTTTGTTTCTAGTATTTATATTATGGATATCACTGTATTTTTTGAACAATTTTATGTTTTTATGGGCATATAAAAGATTTTCATAAATATACTGAGAAGGCACAGTCATTACATTAATCTTTTTAAATTTGTCTCTGAGAGAGTGTCTCGGACTTAATTTATAAATTGATCGAACAGCACGCTTCTGCAAAACAAAGATAGATTGAATATCGGCGGCATTTCCCCACAATAGAATACCGTACGACATTACACTATGAAAATAACTAAAGTACACTAAACGGGCAGTCTCTATATCAGTTAAATTACGAATTTTTCTAACGGCGTATGCTGCGGAACTTAGCTTTTTTGACAGTTTATCTATATGCGGACCCCACTGAAGCTTAGCATCCAAAGTTATGCCCAAGAATACCGTGCTGTCTTCAGGATTCAATTCCTCGCCCTTTATCAACACATTAGTTTTCACCTGCCTAACGTGGGGTAGCGTAAACTTAATACATTTGGTTTTTTCTCGTTTAGAAGCAAATTATTAACATTGAACCAGTGGACTACTTTCGAAATCGCGCTATTTACATCGTCAGTAACCAACTGCTGACGTTTAAGTTTAAACAAAAGTGAAGTGTCATCTGCAAACAACACTATATCATGATTATCCTTTATGAGGTACGGCAAGTCATTGATATAAATAAGAAACAAGAAAGGACCAAGAATTGAGCCCTGTGGGACTCCCATCGTTACTAAAGATCCGGGTGATCTTTCTCCATTAACGTCAACGCTCTGAATCCTTTTACTCAAGTATGAAGTAAGAAGATCCAGAGCAGTATTCCGGATCCCGTAGTGGTGGAGTTTCCTGATTAACGTTTCGTGAAGAACGCAATCGAATGCCTTGGACAAATCACAAAAGATGCCCAAAGCATCGCATTTATCTTCCCATGCATTATAAATATGTCCTAAAAGTTCAACACCGGCATCAGTAGTTGAACGACCCCTTGTAAAACCGAACTGTTTGCTGTGTAATAATTTATATTTATTAAAAAATCTTTGCATTTGGTCTAATATTAATTTCTCAAAAATTTTACTAAAGGTAGGTAGTACAGAAATAGGTCTATAATTTGTGGGGTCTGATGTACTACCTGATTTAAACAAAGGTATTATTTTACTATTTTTCATAAGATCAGGAAACTCCCCATTGTCAATACAACTATTAAAGATAAGAGCAAGAGTAGGTGCTACAATGTCAATAATAGGTTAAGTAATAACAGCCGCACGCGTCAATCGATCAGGTTAAGCTACGCTTGCTGCGGTTGGTCCCTGTTTGGAAGACCCCTCCGTGCCTCGGAAAGCACGTTAAGCTGTTGGTCCCGGCTGACATTCGTGGATCTTTGACAGTCGTTACGGGTCGTCAGAAGCCCGAAAATCTGACAACCAGTCTTACCAAGAGGTATCGTATTACCCAGTAACTGGGTTGTGGAGGTCAGATAGGCAGTCGCTCCATGTAAAATACAGCAGCAACCGCATCAGCTGCATCCGGTTAGACTGGAAGCCGACCCCAAAATAGTTGGGAAAGGGCCAGGCAGATGATGATTTGTAAAATAGTATCTAGCTGTTGCCCGCGACTTCGGCTGGAAAGAAGAAAAAAAGAAAATACGTTTATTCGCGGTAAACAAGACATAAAAAGAACAAAAAAAAAAATACAAGTCGTCTGCGTGTGCCTTGTATTTCTTACTAGCAGCGCACCGCGGTTTCACCCGCGTAAGTGTCGATTCAAAACAAACTTTATTTAATTTTGTAAATCATGAAACTTATTTTCTCTTGACTGTACTTACCTGTCAAAAAGAGTAAACTTAGATAAAATGGATAAGACAGAGATTAAAACAGAAGACGAACTAGCAGGGGATGGACGAGGGGGGGTGGAGGGGTGTTTCAGGGGACCAGACCGGAATAAATCGAATATTACATGGAGCTCTGACATCTGACACCGCTAACTACCCAATTACTAGAGAGAGTAGAGAGTAGCGACCGATCATAAGTTTCCAATTACCCTTTACTACGATGAAACCTCAGTCTTAATAGTGAAGGAAAATATATTGAACAAACCTGGAATTTTCAGTGAACAAGCAAGTGTCAAATTAAATTAGCTAGGTAAACTCCGTAGCCGTGATGGCTATCGATATAATCGTCTTCTACGATGTCCTACCCACCGCTCTGGCTTTCTTAAATCTTCTTTTCCTGTCCAGGCGGTTTTCCTTTGGAATGCGCTCCCTCTGAATATCAGGATGGCAACCAGTCGGCTCACATTTAAAGTAAAAGCACGGGAACATATCCAGAAGAAGTTGGCAGACTTGTCCCACATTTAATTTGTTGGTTTTCTTCTCTATGTTTTTTTTTGAAGTGAAAACTTCTTTAGCGGCGCTGTGTACTTTTTTTGGAATGGGTAAAAACTTCTAAATTCGCGTCAGGTCACGTGACCCTGATCGAAAATTCGTAAGACGTAAAACGTCAGACGTAAAACGTAAGACGCGCTGAACAACCCGTTTACTAGGCGTCACAACAAACTTTCACAGAAAGACACTTCTGCAGCACTCTTTACTTTAGCAGGGGTGAAGATAATGATATTAAAACAATATAAATACTTTCAACCGTGTATTGAGCTCATTTTCGCTTGACAATAATTTTGACCTAAGTAAATCCACTAAACGTACGCATCTTGTCACCGCGATTCAGAAAAGTGACGTAACGGTACAACGCCATCTATCGGCACAAAACTAAACAATTTTCTCAAATATTCCGCCCACCAAGGGCAAATTAACAAATTTGTCCTTCCATTACATTTTTGCTCTATGCGAGCGGCTTGCTTCTCTTACCACTGCCGCGACCAACACCACGAACTGAAGTCTATCCTGTGTGCTTATTTGTAAATCCGAATAAATTCCTTTCACGAGAAGAATAAACCAGTCACTTTGGTCATCATACCTGATTTGCAAAAAACCCTATAAAATAAGGAACACACCTTAACACGCGTGTTTTGTTTATAAGACGATTCACAAAATACACTCGTAATTGTTCAAGTTTTCACTTCTGTCGGCACTACCGGAGTGCCAGTTTTTTTTTATCTTTCCTCACTTTGTGTAATTTGTTGTATGTATGTATATAAGTATTTATTAGTATATTTTATTCTTCAAAATTTTCCGTTCTTTTGCACCTACTGTTTTGTCTCTGCATCACCCTAAGGTAGACTGGTAGAAAATGCCCAAGGCATTAAGTCCGCCTTTGTACATTATGTGCATAAAGTTTTAATAAATAAATATATAAAAATTATAAAACAAACAAGAAACTAATTTGATGTTTTTTTTTTTTTTGTGGGTGTCGTTGACCGCTGTTAGTGTATTCACTTGAAATATCAGTTTGAAAATCAGGCTTTTTTCTGTGTTAACGTCACAGACGTGATTAGTGTCGATATTTAATGGTCGTTGACCCCTAAGAAAAATCATCAAATCTTTAATAATTTTATTGACGTGACAACGTCTAATAAATCGATGAAGCTGGCTGCACTCACGAAAAAAACATGACTCATGTAGCGTTACCTCGCGGCCTCGCTCTGTAGCGTTCCATGGCGGCTTGAAGTGCAAGCGAATATTAACAAACAAATGCAATGCAACTATTCCATCAGTATTTTCTTATGACGTTGTCACGTTCAACTATCGTCAGTAAACCGACTTTACAGACAACCGATTTTTTTTTGTGGGGGTCATTTACCGCTTTTATTGTATTCACTTGAAATATCAGTTTGAAAATCAGGTTTTTTTGTGTTAACTTCACAGACGTGATTAGTGTCGATATCTAACGGTCGAACTGGTCGAAGTTGACCGAAGTCCGAAGTATGTGACTATGTACTCATGCTAAGAACTACGGGACGCTTCGAGTCCTTTGACTCGGGGACAAAAACCAATAACGGTCGGAAGTCACCTGAGGCGAGCCGAGGTTGGAGTTTGGATGGAGCGAACAAAAGTGGTGCCCTCGTATTCGCAGTTTCATATTCGCAGTCTCGTCTTCGCAGTATCGTCTTCGCAGTCTTGTATTCGTAGTCTCGGATTCGCAGTCTCGTATTCGCAGTCTCGTCTTCGAAGTCTCGTCTTCACAGTCTCGTCTTCGCAGTCTCGTATTCGCAGTTTCGTATTCGCAGTCTCGTCTTCGCAGTCTCGTATTCGCAGTCTCGAATTCGCTTAACTTCAGGCTTAACACTAACCTCCACAACTGTACTCCGGAGTCGCGTGTCGTCTGTCCATCTTACTTACGCTCCCCTCCTAATTGTGTGTCAATTCGCGGACTGTGCGCACTGCCCCGCCGTGTGTATGGATTTATGATTATAGCGGCGTTTTGCCCAGGATATGGTGGAGTTAAGTAAAGCTGGAAGCTGGTCACATAGTTGGAAAGATGTTATGCAAACTTACCAAATTATGAAAAGAGAAACAGGCTGGCCGGCTGTGATTTTGAGTTGACAAGAAGCAGGATATTAGTTATTTTTGATGATGTGACATATTATTGAATGCAGCTTGTAAACGTCATAAGAGGGTAACCAGCAGTGCGATTCTGTAACCATCTCACCGTGAAAACTTAGGTGAAGTGAGCGTGGAGTGAGCTGTCAATAGTGTCAATTCCTAGCAAAAACAAACTCACTTCACCTAAGTTTTCACGGTGAGATTTTTACAGAATAGACCGGCTGAATTAGACGCGGACTCTAAAAAATTCTTAACATTGTCAGGTCACCTGATCAAACCATAGAGCCTCGTCCAAATGACATAGAAAAGTCAGAAGTGTTTTGGATTGTCCTACGTTACCGAAAAGCATAGTGAATTCTGTTGAAAGTCGTTGAAGAAATTAATACGAAACGCTTTGTAAGCAATTGCCACATTTCTAAGCCCTCAGTTTAATAGAGCTGTCAATACTTAAGTCTTGGGTGTTACTAGTAGAGTTAGAAGCTCATTGTGTTATCCTGGAGTACCTACCAGGAAGTACAGACGCCAGCTGCACATCAAGTTACTACAATCTGTCAAATTTCTTTAATAGATTTTCAACTTTATCGCTAAAGCATAAGGTTCAAAGTTGATTGGGAAAATTTGACAGTTTCGGGTAGCTTGATGTGCTGGCGTCTGTACACTATTTTTGTCACCCAACATCATTGCCAGCCGTGTGGGACCCATTCAAAAAGTCAAGTGACCATTCTTTCGCCAACCTTTTAACAACAAAAAGATACAGTAGCTTTCACCCAGTTCCCATCTACATTGTATTATAGCTACACAACCAAACACACTGACAAACAGCCAAAAAGCCTTGGAATTTAATTAAAACGTCACGTTTTTGACAGGTACCCGCCGAGCTCATTTAGAGTTCCGTTTACGAAGCACCCTTTAGACAGTTTGTATTTAGGTATGTACTTGTAATTACATAGCTGTCAAGTTTAATTAATTTTAAGCGCTTTTTAACATATTTTACGACACTTTTTAGGTTTAACAAATTGGTTAAACGCTTTTTCTCATTATCTCGGAAAATTTAAATAAATTTTTAAACATTCTAATAAAAATAAAAAAATCCGCTAGGCATCGGGACTCGGGTGTATGGATTTTTTTATTGTGTCTAGTAACTTAGCACTAGGTTTAGATTTAAAACTTGTTAAGTAGGTCTAATTACTGAATAATATGTATAATTATTTTCAAGGCAAGGTGTAGTCGACGAGACGTCACTGCATGGGCGTAGCTAGGGGGGGTCAAGGGTGGACAATGCCTAGAAGCTAGAAACTTCTTTGCCCACCCTAGAAAAATCGACAGTATTGTAGTACTACTAACTGTTTAATCGCTTTTTATCAGGGTTTTGATTAGAACCGTACATTTCGACTAATATGTCAGACTTGGCTCTACATTAGATCGGGAAAGCGATATTTAAGTCTTGGCAACCTACTTTATATGAAATTTTTTTTGGTGAGATTATGTATGACAAGGTGTCATTTATGATCTTTCATTAAATGACTGTGGTTAGTTCAGCCGACCCTAACATAAATGTAGTTGGGAAAAGGCTACGCAGATGATGTTGACCGTTAGTTCAGTTGGACGTCTGCCCCCTCCCCCCCCCCCCCTCTAGACAAATTCCCTATAGCTACTCAAATATACGTCAGTGGTACTTTAAGCTGGCCTGGCCTTTTTTTTGTTGTCGGGGGGAAACCTGCAAAAGGCATCCGACCTCCGGGGATGAGGTCGGGGAGTGTGGGATTTTTACCCCACTAAAACCACCCCGGTGATCACCATCAGCACATAGGGGTGGTCCCGGTTCCTCTTAAAAGACCAATTCTGGACCCCCCCCACAACGCCTGTAAGGCACATCCCTGGGGAGACAAAGGGGCCTCCCCTGAGCCTCGCTGTGCACAGGCTGGCCTGGCCTAGTACGGTTTGAGTTTCAATATAATATCAGACCAGAAGGCCTTACATGACCAAAAGCATCATTCATAAGTCATTTAATGTCACTGTCGGACTGCATAGAAAAGAAAGCGAAGCGCGATGACACAACACCGGTAATTTATTGCAAAATATGAAGCAATTATTTAATTACAAAAAATCTATTGCTTGGACAAAAAAATTTAAACACTACTAGTGTTTAAGATTTTTTGTAGTTATGTTGCTTGTAGATTAATCTGACTAAATATCAGATTGATTGTATGTATATTAGTATGGTTTTTATTGTAAAAGAAAGTTTTGAAAGGTATCTTCATGATTTTTTCTTTCGTATCAAAATAGTTGCATTATGTTTTCAACTCACTATCTACATAGATATCCTGAAGAATATCATATATTTTTCTGATTTTGTTTACTGTAGTCGATCATATACTTTTACTGTTTGTAAAACTTGCGTTTTTTTTTGCGTTTAGATCCTGTAATCCCCTTAAAAACGTTGAAAATGTAGGGAAATTAGAGGTATTTTTGACAGATTGAGACAGATCAGACTGGAACTTTCTTAAAATTACGAGAATTGTCCTTCTGCTTATACAGATTTTGTAACCACTAACTACTGTAACATTTCCAAAAACAAACTATCTCATGACACTAGTCAGTTCCAAATTGAGCCGAAAAACAAATCAATCCTATTCATTTCAAGTGCGCTGTTCGTATATAAAAACAAAACCACTTTTTATTCATATCACACGCTCTTTTAGTCATCGTGCAAAATATGTTTGATCACAATAAATACACAAAAACCCGCACACTGCTTTTCCAAAGCCTTTGAAAAGGCGTGAACATAAAAATATAAATAGAACCACGCGGAACCCATTCTATTTATTTCAACAACCTAACACAACACCATTTTTCGAGGTGTCAAACTATGACAATAGGATTTGACGTTTCAATTGTATTTTTTTTTATAAGCCGCCGAGGTAGTCTGCCATTCAGTCTTATAATTAAATGTGAAAAAAAAAAATGATTTATTGCTTTTAAAAGTCAGTTATACTTTCGGCGAAGTTGAATGGATACTTGGTCAGTTTGGTAGGTTCTTGCTATAGTAATTATTTATAGTAGCTGCCCCGTGGTTTGCAAACGCGACTGCGGAGCCTGGGGTCCGATTTCCCGGTCAGATTTTATTTTTTGAACAATATTGTGCTATAAATTATGTTGAATTTTTAAGAAAAAATATTGTGTGTATTAACACAAACATGCAGAATGAACACTGATAATAATAAGATAATAGCTATTTATTCACCAAGGGGAGTAAGGCACAGATTACTAATCGAGTGTGCATTTGAGGCCCGACGCGAAGCGGAGGGCCGTAAACCACACGAGTTTAGTAATCTGTACTTACCCTCGAGTGATATATACTGCTTTATACTACACTTGTTGTACTACATTAATAAATTGCTATCATTGTCACTGGAATCACTCATTTTAACTTGTGATTTACACCGCCAAACTTTAAACTTTACCAAGAAAATTGTTTCTACAAAATACGTCAACACTCAAAAACACTCAAAACACTCAAAAACACTCAAAACACTCAAAAACACTCAAAACACTCAATAACACTCAAAAACACTTAAAACACTCAAGAACACTCAAAAACACGCAAAAACACTCAATTACACGCAAAAACACTCAATGACACTCGATAACACTCAACAACACTCAAAAACACTCAAAACACTCAAAAAAACTCAATACAACACAAAAACACTCAAGAACACTCAAAACCACTCAAAAACACTCAACAACACTCAAAAACACTCAATAACACTCAAAAACACTCAATAACACGCAAAAACACTCAACAACGCTCAAAAACACTCAAAACACTCAAAAAAACTCAATACAACACAAAAACACTCAAGAACACTCAAAACCACTCAACAACACTCAAAAACACTCAATAACACTCAAAAACACTCAATAACACGCAAAAACACTCAATTACACTCAATAACACTCAACAACACTCAAAAACACTCAATAAAACACAAAAACACTCAAGAACACTCAAAACACTCAAAAACACTCAAAAACACTCAATAACACTCAAAACACTCAAAACACTCAAAAACACTCAAAACACTAAATAACACTCAAAAACACTCAATAACACTCAAAAACACTCAATAACACTCAAAACACTCAAGAACACTCAAAAACACGCAAAAACACTCAATAACACTCAACAACACTCAAAAACACGCAAAAACACTCAATAACACTCAACAACACTCAAAAACACTCAAAACACTCAAAAACACTCAATAAAACACAAAAACACTCAAGAACACTTAAAACACGCAAAAACTCAAAAACACGCTAAAACACGCAATAACACTCAAAGACACTCAATAACACTCAAAAACACTCAATAACACTCAATACACTCAAAAACACTGTATAATGCTTTCTGTCTCATTTTCTCCCACGTTAAATCTTATAAATGTCTCTTTTTACTGTCGCTTTTTCGTTTCATAAAATTTCAAGCCGCAACAATGCCAAAGAAGTTTTCACTTCAAAAACAAAACGCGTTAGTAATGAACGCATTATTAGCCAGATTTTCAGGGCAGTAATGAAATTCCATACAATATAACTGCCTAGATTTTTGAGAAGGTTTAATGAACAGCTTTCAAGCCTTTTAGTGGGGTAGTATTGGTACACTTACTAAGCAAGTGTAGTATAATAATTATTATTACACTTTGTCGATGTCAAATTTGAATAAGTAGACAATAATAAATATGACTGCAAATGAATTTTTGATCGACACTTGTAGATAGAAATGTTATATTCTTAAATAATAATAATAAATAAATTATTTATTACCACAAAGTTCAAGTAAATTGCACTGTATACAACGTGTAACAGAAACCCTATAGCTATCCTTAAGCACTAAAGATAACAGCTGGTATAGAGTCACTATACTTAGTTTCAACTCAAAATAAAATACTCTAAGAATTGATACCAAATTTTCGGTATCTTAGGTTTCTGAAATTCAAATCATAACAAACATGTCACCGCACTACGTAGGTCAATCACTTTACTTGCCAATATCACGATAAATCTCTTCCGTAATTCTGCGCGCCTAGTACTGTACTAGCCTACCAAACGCGGCGTCTTTGTCGGCGCGAACTGACGAGATCAAACATGCCGCCTACCGCTTTGGCGGTGCGGCGCGCCGTACCGCCAAAGCATAGGCGGCATGTGCGCGCGCGCAATACAATACCTACTTTACCGTGATGTAAAAATTAATGTGTAATTATTGATTTTCAGTTTACTCATTAATATTAATATTAAGCCAGAAATTGCACGTAAAAACCGAGATAACAAAACTTACGTAAAATATCGAAACAAAGTTTAGGTAGGTTAACTAGTTTCATCTCTTATTATTACTTATTACCGAGAAAACAGTAAAATCTTAAAGTTTTGCTTAATTTAGTAAATTGACTTACATTTTTAAAGGTGGGGTTCGATGTGGTGGCCTTGGTACTGTATGCACAAGGCCGCTCGCTTGTTCATAGACTCCTGAACATTGCATAGCATGTCTGGTGTGATTGTCCTGAAAGCGGCCTCAATTCGTACTTTCATTTGGTCCACTGTATCACACTGCACTGCGTACACTGCATTTTTAATGTACCCCCACAAAAAAAGTCTAACGGGGTTAGGTCTGGGGATCGTGGAGGCCAAGCCACGCTTGTGCTACCACGCCCAACCCACTGAGGAAAGCGCGCATCTAAATAATGGCGAACATCTCGAGCAAAATGTGCCGGTGCACCGTCATGTTGGAAAATTAAATTATTCCTCATCACGAGATTGACATAGCTTAACACTGGTAGCACTGTGAGGACATCGTCTAATTCATTCCTCAGGAAGCTTAAATAATTTTGGCCGTTTAAGCTTTGCGGCAAGAAAACTGGTCCTACGACAACGTCTCCAATTATACCTGCCCACACGTTCAGTCGCCATTGGTGTTGAAATGACGACTCTGTCGAAGCATGCGGGTTCGTGTGAGACCAAACATGTTCATTGTGGATGTTGCTTATTCCCGCTCTCGTGAAGGATGCCTCATCGGTCCATAGTATTTTTGAACCAAAATCTGGCGAAGCTTCTGACTGGTTTCTGTACCACTCGCAGAAGGCCACGCGAGGCAAAAAATCTGCCGGTATCAGCTCCTGGGTACGACGGAAGTGGTATGGGTGCTGACCGTCATTGCTTAGCACTCGCCATACCTGCATGTGGTTAGAGGCACCCAGCGCTAATGCAGCTCGACGTGTGCTAGTGCGTGGATTGAGTTCAAAATGTTCCAGAACAGCTTCTTCAAATTCTGGATCGGTAGTACTCGGGCGACCCTCTGAAGCAGGTGCGTGGAATGACCCAGTTTGGTGCAGACGATGTACCATCCGGCTAAAACATGCCGACGAAGGCAGCTGTCGACGGTCAGCATCTGGTCTACCCTCAATAAAACGGTGACGGTACAGTTCTCGAGCAGCTCGCAAATTACCATGTTCTGCTCCGACACACAACATCATTTCGTAATATTCGCTATTACTTATCGACATTTTCAAACACAACAAAAAAAAGTCAATTAGGTGTAGCCGTACTGAACTGATGCGCGTGTCACAGGGACTAGAAACGAGTGCACTAGACACGGAACAGACGTCGACTGGCGAGCAAAACAATAAAATAACAATGCTAAATAAATCTCCTATTCCCTGCTATCCTGGTACCTAAATATTATTTCGTTAAATTTAGATACCTACGAGTATAGGGTGGCTGTCCCAATTAGTGTCCAGTACTATTAAAAAATATTGTTCAAGGATTCAAGATTATTTTACATCTTAATAATAATTTCAACTAAACTCCGTTAAACTTTCAAGTAAATCTAACACACCAGAGTTACGTACCTAATTCAAATTCAAAATTGAAAAATCATTCATTTTTTTTCACCACATCACGCAGCGGGACGCTGAACGTGCCCCCGCGCGTGATTTTTTACCAAATTCAATAAAAACGTGCTTCCGCGCGTGGAATTATCCGTTCCACGAACCCCGCTGCGTGACACGGTGCAGTGTGGGCCTCCCCTTAGATTCTTACCAGCTGACTAAAAACAACATTCCCGCAACCTCGGAAATTCCCGCAACCTCGGAAATTCCCGCAACTCCGGAAAATTATTAAGTAATTTCAATCCATTAAAAATCATAATTTATGGGGCCGCGTTATCTCTTTAGAAGTTGTATTTACCAGGAGTAATTGAAACTACAGGACGGCAATTGGTGCACGTACCCTACTAACCCATTAGGTTTACACACACTAAGATGCTTACATTGTGTGTGTAACGACGTAATCAGGGTTCTGTGAGCAAACGATTTTCAATTCGGCAATAACAATTCCTAACTCATGCGGTCCTAGTACTTTTATTAATTTCTTTCCACAGTTAGATGCAGTTTTGCGACATTTTTTATTGACTTCGTTTGAATATACTAAAGACTAAACGTGCTCAAACCAATAAAACCCATGTACTATTGATAAAGCACCGACAGACCGTGAACTTCCGATAATTCTTTCGGTTAGTCCTACAGACAAAAATTATGCGGGCGTGCTATTATTTTGTAATAAAAAAATAGTATTAACTTGTTGTTAATAGTTTTCGACATAATTATTAAAAAAAAAAAACCTTATTTTTAAAATTATGAACGGAACCGTGCAACCGAACTGTGATTTTATTTGTACTAGGAGAAGCATCAATACCGAAGAGGTGAATTGAAATGATGTTTTGGGTTCAGTTGGACAAAAATTCTTGTTCTAAATCCTTTTTCTATTCTAAGTTTTAATGGCAAATAATAATGTTTATTTAAGCAATTAATTCTTGGTAGGATACACGTAAGGATTCGATTTTTTATGATCAATTCAATGGTACGAGCTGACGATTTTTCGAAACAATTCGTTTTAATGCGATCTTCAAGCAAATCGATTCAATAGTAAGGTGAATCGAATCCCCTGGATCGTATGTGTAAAAATTATTATGATAAGGGCTCATAATAGTTCAAGTTCATGTTTGCCCAAAGTATTATGCTGACAATCATAAACAGCGAATAGGTAGGTTTATTTATTTCAAACAAGATCAATTACATTACATACATAATTATGCCGACACTTTTTAGCTTGTCCGCATTATTTATGTTAGCACTAAGCGAAGATTGAAACATTTGATTTTAACCGACTACATCTGTACCATCTGAATGAAAGTCATTTAATTACGCTGGAAAGGTTATCAATTATTAATATTATTGATTAAAAGTTTAGACGTACCTACCTGACTGGCAACTGTAAATATGTCACAAAATAAAGGTGTGTATGTTGTTTAAAATTTTTTTGATTACGATTTTTGTTGAATTTTTAGTAGATCGATTCAAGAGCACGGGATTCGTTCTGTGAATCGATTAAAAAATCGATTTAAAGCAAAACATCGTTTATCCTTATGGCCACCAAAATAAAAGGATAGGAATAACGTTGGGAAATTCAATACAGGAATATTGTTTTTTAATTAGGTATTTATTGTGTTGTAGGTACGATGGTAAGGTGGGGTGGGTGGAAGATTACTATTTACTATGTAGATAATAATTATCTACAAAGTAATCTTCTACAAAAGGACAACTACATAAAAAACCAACAAGTGTGTAAATAATACGTGACAGTGCAAACAGGTACCTAAATATTATTTCGTAAAATTTTAATACCTAGACCAAAATCAAAGTTTAGGAAAAGTCAGTAATAATATTTTGTAAACAAAAAATAAACATGCGGAACCTTTTATTCATTTTATTCAGAAATACCAGGAGTAAGAGGTTTATTTTTACTCACAAATGGTTCACTGACACCGATCAGCTGATTTAGTGCTAGTGATGTGTTTATTTCAATTTGAAAAGTTCGGTTTCTGGTATCAATGTATTAAAATTTCTCATAAGTTCTGAACATGTAGATATAGGATTAAAAAACCCTTCCAATATCGTTTGATATCATCCAAAGAAGCCGTGCCTTTCGTATGTATATACCCTTTCCGTTACACGTTGTATAGATGTAATGGTGATGAAGTAAATCACACAGTAAATTGCCTGTCTGAGATCGAACTTACGAGCTACGTAAGTCTGGGCCGTCACAATTGGACCCTACTGTTCTCAAGCAAGCGTAGTGATCAATCTCTAAGTGAGAGCAGAATCCTGCATTGAGGCAGTTACAATTCCAGAAGTTTTCCTAATGAAAAAACCCAAAAAGGCTTTGCTGAATCCAGGGATTGAAGCCTAAACCCCAGGGCCAGCAGCCGCGCTTGCTACCACTATACCAACGAGGCAGTCACTGCTATTACTCAAACACATTGTCATGTTTATAATGCAGTGGCTAATAAATCAATTGTACATAGTTACCTACCAGTTACTAACTGTGAGTCATGCTACAGAGCTAAAAGCAAATTGCGATCGTTAGATTGTACCTAAACTAAACTTAAACCGAATTTGCAGAGCTAAAGTAAACTACCTTTTATCGACGCTTCGGTCCTTCAAAACTCGATACCTCCACGCGTTCTCGAGATAAAGGGTCTTGACAGACAGACGGACAAACGGGCAACAAAGTGATCCTATAATGGTTCCGGTTTTTGCTTTTGACGAAAGCCTAAAAATATCTACTTCCATAAAATTTCAACGCTTAGGTTCAGAATCATGTACTGAATCATGGTAACAGATGCACGTCAGTATCCGTGCCACCCTGACGAAAATGTTGTCATGTGTCAGCCTGAGCTCTCAAATTAAAACTAAAAAACAAAAGAATTCGCATAGGTTTCACATACAGTACCCGGCGATAAATATTGCACATCGACCTTTGGAAAGAGACAATCGGCTAATTTCGGCTTCGTTAGAGCGTTATCTCTGTCGCACGAAATACAAACAGTCCGGTATCTATTAGGAGCTGTTAAAACAATTATGATTTGCTTCTTTTGATAATTATTTTTATTCTTTGTATGAAATGGTTTTGTGTAAAAAGGTCGATGTGCAATATTTATCGCCGGGTACTGTACTTAATTTCTTTCTACAAATTGACCATGAAATCCGACACCTATTTAAGGCGATTAATCGTTTATTTTTAACCGAATAATTGCTGGAAGACGATTATCTTGAACGAGGCCGATTAGTCAGTCGTCCCATCAGCCGGAAATAATTGGGACGCGTTTAGCACAAATCGATTAGTGAGTGAAGACTTCAAGTGGCAGACATCTTTGTTGAGAACAATTTAATAATTACTCAAACAAATGTTATACCATAAAGTAGGTGCGTTCCTACTTTCTTAGCTGCTCCAATCAGCCATCTCTTCGTGCAACAATTTCAAACATTCCTCCAGCACTTGAGAGTAGTGGTGGCACAGTGGTTTCGGTCCCGACTCACGAGTCGTAGGTCACGGGTTCGAACCCAGCCAGACGCTTTACTTTGTGTAAATACACTGAAAGAAATACGCGGTAATTAAAAAAGAAAAAACATTAATCTTAAACAGTTCCATATGAGCCTAACATTCAAAACAGTATTTTTACTGATCCGAAAACAGTTAAAGCTTGAGGCAAAATGTTACCGTCGTGACAGTAAACTTTAACGTTTTATTTACCTACTTAGGTAAAAGGTCACAAAATTAACTGTTTTATTTATTTGGTGATATCGTTCAAATCACTGAAATTTACTTACATTACAGTAATGGTGGTTTTCCTTTTTTTTGTTGTTTTTTTTAGTAAATCAATCAATAAAAGTTACTGTTTTATCTTTTGACGTGACGTCTCCTCGAAGAGAGAAGTCGCCCCCTCGAAGAGACGAGTCCTGTGTCCGTGTGTGTGTTAGTGGATTTTACATATCTTCGAATATTTACTACCCGGACAAGTCAGTTTTCTCGCAATGTTTTCATTGGTTTGTGATGAAATAAGTTACTTAAAGCAAAGTACACATGTTCATTGTAAGAATTCAATGTTATAGGGATTTTCATATATTTGTAAAATGGGAAATTCTCAACTAATAATGGTGTAACTAAAATTTTTTTTGTAAAAATATAATTTAAAAGAGTATCCATGGAGTTTCTTGCCCGTTCTTCTCCATAGGTACCTACGCTTTGGAATGGGCAACTAGCTTCATATTATCTGACTGACCGACTTCTTGACAGTTCAAAAAGTGCCTGTATAAATAAATGTTATGAGTTTGAGTTTGAGAGTATTCCGAAGCAAATCACGAATAATATTTTGCCATGCAATCTGGTTGAAACTGGAGTATAAAAACAAACAATGCCAGAGGTCAAACGTCGTATAATTTTAGCTCCCATGTGCATTACAAGCAGGCTCCATTAGAGAGAGCAATGATAATATAAAGTGCTTGAAGAGGTAGGGCTGTCGCAGCCGAAGAATTAATAATACCAGACTGAGATTTACCTCAAAAAAAGGTCTCTTTTCTCTCAAATTCTCAGAATATTCTGAACAAACTCTACCTAATTAAAATAAGTCATATAATGTCGTTGCGCGTGCAAAAGTCGCTATGTGTTTTTAGTGAAATTATTTGATGTGTATGAATTATAACACTTAGCGTAAACACGCTCGTTGCGCGACTTGCGCAGGTTGAGTGGAACTCTCTACCTGCGTTTGTGTTTCCGAGTGCATAAAACCCGAATCTCTTCAAAGTAAGAGTGAACAGGCTTCTTCTGGGTAAGCTCACTCCATCGTAGATTTTGTCTCTGTCATCTCTGACCTAGAAAACAGTCAAGAGCAAACCCATTTCAAATAAAAAAAAAACTTGCGGTGCCTTTGTGTCGCGCGCGATTTTATCGCGTGTCGCGCCTGTTTGGAGGAGCCTTTAGGCTATTTAACATCACGCTAGCACCTTTAGGGGCCGAGTAAAAAGAAAATTGCCAGAACGGAAGCCAAAACGAAGTAATAGCGCGGACAGGCGATGCGATGCGACGGGGTGGCTCGGGGAAACAAGAAATTTCACATTTTTTTAATCCGGTGTTTTATAAAATCAATATCAGAATATTTTATTCCACATAAACAATAAACAACAATATTTTTTATTTGTTTGAGACTTAAACCTCGTTACAATTGTTGTACCCTTAAATTAGACTTTGTAACTTAGTGGCAAGATACGAGACGTGCAACTGGGCTTAAAATAGGAGGACTCCTGTGCTATAAGCACCAGATACTTCCGTCACCACCATGAACGACCTGGCATAATCACACATGGGCACTTATGAAACGTCAGAAGCTAGGTGCACGGTTCCAATTGGTCGTTTCCTATGGAGAAGAGCCGGCAAGATACTCCACGGTTACTCTTTTAAAAATAATTACTAATTTCTTGAAGTTCTTACCGAGAAGAAAGTGTTATATTTTCAGTAAAACAATATTTTCTGTGCCAACCCTAGCTCTATATCTTGAGAACTCAGCGTTTTTATCATTACGACTTGTATGATGGGCGCTGCGCATCATTAAAGGGTATCAGACGCATATTTAGTGCAAAGCTTTTAAGTTTACGTGTGTGAGCAGAGTAGTAGGTGTCAGCTAAGATGTTTTATGCTTCTTTTTCTAGATCAATAATTGCCTGGACTTTAGCCTAACTTATTTTTCTTTGACTATGGTTACGGTTAATTAAAAACCCAAAAGTCTGACAATGACAGTCGTTACGGGTATTCAGAAGCCCGAAAGTATGACACTGACAGTTGTTACGGGTAATAAGAAGCCCGAAAGTCTTGCAAAGACTAATTGTTACGGGTATTCTGAAGCCCGAAAGTCTGATATTGACAGTTTTTACGGGTAATAAGAAGCCCGAAAGTCTTGCAAAGACTAATTGTTACGAGTGTTCAGAAGCCCGAAAGTATGATACTGACAGTTGTTACGGGTAATAAGAAGCCCGGAAGTTTTGCAAAGAGTAATTGTTACGGGTATTCAGAAGACTGAAAGTCTGATACTGACAGTTGTTACGGGTAATAAGAAGCCCGAAAGTCTTGCGAAGACTAATTGTTACGAGTATTCAGAAGCCCGAAAGTATGACACTGACAGTTGTTACGGGTAGTCACAATCACAAGCCCAAAAGTCTGGCAACGCCAGCTGTTACGGCTAATAAAAAGCCCGAGGGGCGCTAGATTCGTTTTATAGCTATTGGGATTAGGGAACCCTAAAAATAGGGACATTTTCCTGCAACAAAAAGCTTAATAAATCGGTATAGTAAGCAAACCACTAAAAGTGAATGAACATTCATTTTCTCAAATTTTACACACGAATTAATTCAAAAATACATTTTCGAATCACAAGTATTTTTCAAGCACTTTCCGATTTAACAACTTAAAAAGGGTTATTCCCATTCAAAATAAATAATAGTTCACACTACACATCTTTGAAAGACAATAGCTGGGTTGTGTGATTGAGGGAGCGGGTTTGAATCCCGGGTCGTTTAAGTGTGAAACTGCTGGTACTTATGCCTTTTGTAGTCTTTAATGCTGGTGATTTTTGTAAAAGGGGTGGGGCTCACCCCTTCGCTTGTTCTCACCATGGTAGTACCCAGACGACGCTTTACTTTGTGCAAATAACTTCATCACCTCTGCTCTCAAAACGGTGAAGGAAAACATCGTGAGGAAACCGGCATGTCATAGAACCAAGAATTCGAAGACATGTGACATCTACCAACCCGCACTGGGCCCGCGTGATGGATTACAGCTGCAGTCCTCTCCCTCTCGAAAAGAGGAGGCTTGTGTCCCAGCTGTTGGAACTTTTAGGCTAATTATGCGTACTGCCTAAGCATGGAATTTAGGAAATTTCTGCCGCAGTCCTAGTTATATTTATTTCAAGCGACTGCCAGTTAGGTACTGGGTAATACGATACCCCTTGACAACTGCATTGTGATTCTGTAAATATCTCACCGTGAAAACTTAGGTGAAGTGAGCGTGAAGTGAGCTGTCAGTGTAGTCCCACCTGATACTAGAGATTGACCAAGCATACATTTACAATCATAATCGAGATTTTAATAATATTTTTTTGCTAATTCTTTTGATCATTTTATATAATTTCGAAGCTAGTAAGTATTTTAGTTGTCAAAACATTACTATTTTATCGGGTTTTTAAATAAAATAGCAAAACAGAACATAGTCTCAATGTTGTTTTCTTTTTTTCCTAGACAGTCCTTATATAGCCTGAGGTGCGAGCGCGTCACGCACGAACAATAATTAAAATAAAACATTGGCGTTCAAGACTAAAAGAAAACATAAAAAATCGGTTGTCTGTAAAGTCGGTTTACTGACGATAGTTGAACGTGACAACGTCATAAGAAAATACTGATGGAATAGTTGCATTGCATTTGTTAATATTCGCTTGCACTTCAAAGCTGATCGCACATTTGTAAGCACCGTACGCGCCGCACGTGCCGAACGCGCCGCATTTTAAAATTGGGTCGCATATTTGTCAGCACCGTACGCACCGAACGCGTCGCATTTCTGTGTGCTGCCAACAATTTTTGCATTCATTTGTTGCCATTCATTTGTTCTCCAATTTCTTCCCATATGTTATCCCGTCTTTGCTGGTTCATATAGTGGGGATGTCGTAAATTATACATCTCTTCATATTGTTGTACAAACGATATTAAAGCCAATTCGTCCATTTCGGGCGTGTAGGTAGGATCCGAATGAGGCAACACTGAGTAGCAGCACGCGCCGCACGCGCCGTACGCGCCGTACGCACCGCGTTTTATGACGTCATCAGAATGGTTCCTTCGGAGTTCGGATGCCTACCGTATTTTACGAAATGCGGCGCGTACGGTGCGGATAAATATACGAGGTTTCATATAATTGCATACAACGAATTCTAAAATGCGGCGCGTTCGGCGCGTGCGGCGCGTACGGTGCTTACAAATGTGCGATCAGCTCAAGCCGCCATGGAACGCCGCGCCTCCACGCTACAGAGCGAGGCCGCGAGGTAACGCTACATGAGTCATGTTTTTTCGTGAGTGCAGCCAGCTTCATCGATTTATTAGACGTTGTCACGTCAAAAATATTATTAAAATCTAGATTATGATTGTAAATGTTTGCTTGGTCAATCCCTAGCATCAGTGAGATCAGTAGGATGACACTGACAGCTCACTCCACGCAAGTTTTCACGGTGAGATTTTTACAGAATCGACCGGCTGGTTGTCGAGACTTTCGAGCTGCTGACTACCCGTAACGACTGTCAAAGATCCACGAATGACAGCCGGGACCAACAGCTTAACGTGCTTTCCGAGGCACGAAGGGGTCTCGGTATGTATAGAATGGTCACCCATCCACGGACTGACCGCGGCAAGCGTAGCTTAACGTGATCGATCGACCCGTGCGGCTGTTATTACTAAGCCTCCTCTTTTCTCTGTTTTTTTTCTAAGACACCAGGAAGAAAAATGCAAGTCTTGTGACTAATAATCTCTTTCGTAATAAACCCATGACGGTCACCACTGCCTAGGTACCACTTTAAAAGTAAGCGTAAAGTGAAATGAACCGAGATCGGAAGGTTCAATTGTATGGCATTGGAATTAAATTTATGAGTTCGATGCCCGGCGGTACATTGAAGTTATTGAAACCAGTAATTGCTTGAGGAGTTAAGGTATATTGATTCTTCAAGATTGTTGTGATACGGGCCTGGCAGAATTGTAAGAAAACAAAAAAAAAAGTGCGAATTAGACTCGCATTGGAAGGATCCTGTACCTCCGTATAATATTTAAAACTAATCTGCGTTCGCAATCTAGTTTCCAAATGTGTAAACATATGACTTTGTTCTTGGGACCCGTCGAAATATGAGTTATTGGTAAAATAACTTTAATACCCATACAATAAAGTTCAGTTTGAACTACAACTTCAAAGATTTTCAGAAAATTTTATTATTTATGTTATACTTACACACAGTAAAATATCTATACAGAACAACATACTGTAACTTATAAATACTCACACACACATACACATCAAGCTACTACAATCTGTCAAATTTCTTTAATAGATTTTCAACTTTATCGCTAAGGCATAAGGTTCAAAGTTGATTGAGAAAATTTGACAGTTTCGGGTAGCTTGATGTGCTGGCGTCTGTACAAAGGTCCTGCTTATTTCTTAAGACATTTCTTTTGTTAGACCTGAGAAACATTTAAAAGAAATGTAGACTATAATAGTGTATGAAAACTTTACCTATTGACATTTTTTTAATGTAATGTACACGTCCATTAACCAATACTTTATCTCTTTTCAGGCCAAAAAAATGACTTAACCATCATACGCCTCCCACGAACCGTCCGGCACACGCTTGCCGCGATGTCTGCTTACCTCCGCGTACTCCTCGTATGCGTGGTGGTGATCACCGCGGCGTCGCTGACGCGCGGCGCCGCCTGTCCCTGGGCGTGCTCGTGCCGCGCTGCAGCAGCTGACTGTGCTCATCGAGGGTTGTTACATGTCCCGAAGAGGTTGCCTACTGATTCGCATCGGCTGTGAGTATATTTTTGTTGTTATTTTACTGTTAAATCGTGTTATAAATGTCAAATGACCAAGTGTCTAAGGCGATTGGCACACTGCACCGCATCACGCAGCGGGACGCAGATAACGTCCCCCCGCGCGTGATTTTTTACATACAAATTCAATAAAAACGCGCTTCCGTGCGGGGAATTTGGCTCCGTTTTACGCACCCCGTTGCGTAATGCGGTGCAGTGTGCCAATCACCTAAATGACCAAAGGAAAAATTACCAAGTTAATGTCTAAATAACCAAATGACTAAATGGCAAATCACCAAATGACAGAATTTGCCAATGGCAGAGTGACCAAACGACAGAATGACCAAATGATAGAATGACCAAATTTTAATGACAGAATGACTAATTTGCAGAATGTCCAAATTACAGAATGACTAAATGGCAGAATGTCCAAATTACAGAATGACTTACTTCTCTTGACTTACTACCCAGGATAAGCCAATCGAGCATTTTTAAGTATAATTTAGGTTATTTTATTTACAATGGCCTTCCAAAACACGAGTTTCAAACGGCTACCTTCGACGAACTTTGGCTATCGATTCATTTACAAATAAAACCGTTTAAAAAAATGGTCCTTACTACTACAAAACAGTGTTTAGGGTAAACACCTTTTAACACGACATAATTGTAATATGGACTTTGACGTAACACTGACATTAGGCACATAGATACATGTTGAAAAAGTGTTTAAAGTAAGACCCTGTTCCGAGGCACGGAGGTGTTTTTTTTTTTTTTCATGATTGGAAATCATCAAATGACCCCTCCCGCTCTGGGTGGAGCGGAAGGGAGTGTCAGACTCTTACTGACTAAAACCCACCCGTGTTCCTTCCTTAGCCCTTTATGTTCTCCGGGCCAGAGGTAACCCTTTCGGACAATCCCGCTGACCCGGCAGGTTTCGGCCCTGACGAGCCCCTCCGAATGATGCTGACATCTCTTTGAGGCGCGCGTGGAACACGTACGCGCCGTCCGGCACGGGCCTGGTCCTGATCGGACGGTGAGCTACCCATTACTCTCCGCCCGCTAACGGTGGCCGGGAGTCGTCGCGCGGCTCCCGACGCCCTGAGCGTCTCCCGCGGCGGCTGGGACGGGAGGCTCAAGCCTCAACCGTCTCGCCGCCTCCTTCGCTAGCATCCGCCTCCTTCGCTAGCATGGCACGGAGGGGTCACGGTATGTAAAGATGGTCACCCATCCACAGACCAACCGCGGCAAGCGTAGCTTAACCTGATCCATCGACCTGTGCGGCTGTTATTATTTAGCCCCGGGCCCCTCCAGTCAGCCCCGGATAGTATAGCCGGAATACCGGAAAAAAACCATAAAATATAGGTAGAATTTTTATCTCAAAAACCGACAAAATTGTGTCTATCGCTCATTGACTTATACATATATTACTAGCGCTATCGCTGGATAAAAGAGAGAAGCTCCGAAGTATTGATATAATATCAAAAACCATGAAAACTATCTAAATTACCAATAAACACCCCATAGCATTTATGGGGGTGAGAAACCCATAGTAATATACTCTAATATTATAGAAAAACCTTCCCATATTTTCCTTAGGGAAAGAAACCCGTGAAATTATTGCAGAGCGTTGAATATTTAGAGGGAGCAATTTTATTTGTACGTTTAACATAATATAACCTAAAGCGACCAAGGGCAATTTACATTAGTTAACAGTTACTATAATATAAATATAGTTCTCCAGACCGAATTTCAGCCATGGCGACCAATCCCAGCGGAGACTATATCCATCGGCGCGGGAAATATTTTCGTGCAGGCGTGTGTGCGTAGACACAGGTGCACTCACTCTGCCCTCACTCTCATAGTCCGGTGTGACGGTAATCAGACACGACCGAAAAGAGATCAGCTTAATGGCCCGTACACACAGGCGCGACGCGACACGCGACACAAAGGTACCGCAAGTCGCGCAACGAGCGGTGCCTTTGTGTCGCGTGTCGCGTCGCGCCTGTGTGTACGAGCCTTAATGTGGTTTCTGAGGTAATCCAGGCTGTTACTACGAAATTCCTAATGAAAAAACCCAAAAGTCAAAAGCCAAAGCATTTATTTCAAATAGGCGCATAAAAGGCACTTTTGAACGTCAGGAATTACAACAAATAGAATTGATTCTAGTCGCCCATTCCAAAAGGTAGTTTTCGTATGGAGAAGAATGGGCAAAAAACTCCACCCACTAACACTTTCGGACTGGGAATCAAACTTGAGTCCGTAAGTAGATTGCGAATACTAGACAAAATGCACCTTAGGGCCTGTGCACACCACGTTTTTTAAACACGCCGTTGACGCGCGTTTTAGAGACGTGCGTCGACGGCGCGCTTTTATCTTACAGAAGGTCTACAGGCTGCGTCTGACTCGCGTGCGTATCGCGTCTGTATCGCTACAAACGCGCGGCAACGGCGCGTTTAAAAAACGTGGAGTGCACAGGCCCTTAAACTGCTAAAGACAGCAAGCTATCTAACAGCTGCTAATAATTGAATTCCATTCAAGAATTCAACCATAAAGGAATCAGATAATTATCATGATTCAATCTCCAATAGATATTCCCAAATGCAAATTTTTATGATAAAATAATAAAAACTCACGGACGCTTGAATAATATTCTCTTTTATCTGCAGATAGTTTTACATCAAGCGTGGAGGATTCATTTTTAGGGTTCCTTATACAATGAGCCCAGGTGGCCCAGTGGTAACGGCCCCGACTTAAGAGTTGTAGGTTATGGGTTTGAACCCAAACAAGTGCTTTACTTTGTGTAAATAATTTCATCACCACTGCTCTCAAAACGGTGAAGGAAAACATCGTGAGGAAACCGGCATGTCCTGGAACCAAAAATTCGAAGACATGTGACATCTACCAACCCGCACTGGGCCCGCGTGGTGGATTACAGCCCACTCACTCTCGAAGACAGGAGGCCTGTGTCCCAGCAGTGGGAAATATTCACACATGCTGATTATGATGACCCAATGAATGAAAACAGGACCCTGTTACTAGGCTCCGCTGTCCGTCCATCTGTCACAGAGCTGCATCTATTGAACCGTGATAGGTAGATACTTGAAATCACAGAGTATGTACGTACTACTATGGTATTTATAACAAAAAATAATAAAAATTAAATAAAGTAAAAAAAAAACACTGCGGGAGTACCGATAGAACTGATAACTTGAACAATTACATGTTTATTTTTTTAATCGTCTTATAAACAAAACACGCGCGGTGTCGCTTACGGTAAAAGTGTCGCGAGTTCAATGGTTTTTTCCCATTTCAAAAAATGCCCAATTTAATATTATAAGGTGGTGCGGAACCCTTCGTGAGCGAGTCCAACTAGCACTTGACCGCTTTTTATTCAGTTCCATTCTGAAATAAGAAAAAGATTTTTCTTCTCTACCGATTCATAATTCTGTTAAACTATTGGTGGGTAGGGGAGAGGGGACAGTTGGGTAGACAAGTGTTACTTAAATATTTTTTTCTTTTCTAGCTGTTTTTTATGTGATTGTGAAAAGATAAGGAATGCTTTCTCAGGACACACAGATTATCACTTCTGATGATTTAGTTTTAAATCGTGGAATAATACTATTTTGTGAATTTTGTGTCTACGAGGAGATATTTAGAACATTTTTTACATGAGAGTATGCGCATCTTGCAAAACTCGTTATTAAAAATATTAGTTCCACGGACGCCCACGTTGCTGTCAGCGCCAAAATGG
This sequence comes from Luperina testacea, assembly GCA_927399505.1. NCBI lineage: Eukaryota > Metazoa > Arthropoda > Insecta > Lepidoptera > Noctuidae > Luperina > Luperina testacea. Next base: position 823,132 of record OV656785.1, on the reverse strand, counting down.
CGAAAATCAAATGTCTTCATTTTGTCATCGATCGTAAGAAGTCCAGCGTACTTGTTTATTATAGGTCAGTGATGCCCTTTAATTTGAATGGTGACCATACACTTTTTTTGGCGTCTTTGGAAACTTCCTTGGAGGTCCTGAGATTTGCCCAACAAAAAAAAACAAAAACAACGCTCAATGAACTCAATCCTAACGAAATGATTATTTGGGAACGCCTTTTCGAAGTCATTCTTTAAATTGCAATCCTTACCGAAGCACTTACGTCGCCGCCTGTCCGTAAGGGTGAGTTCATATTAGCATCATATTGGTCGGATCTGCACGTGCCGACAATATGTCTTCATGTGTGCAGACCTAGAATATTACGTTTTTCTATACAAATAGTTATTGATTTAAATTGGTGTTTTGGCTTGAGGATTATCGAAAGAAAGGGAAGTGCTCTTTTAAATGACTTAGGACGCTACTAAGTGAGAAAAGTGGATACTACCACTCATCAGCATCTCCCTAGCCGTTCTCAAATTATGTTGGGGACAGCTTCCAGTCTAACCGGATGCAGCTGAACACCAGTATTTTACATGAAGCGACTGCCTATCTGACCTTTACAACCCAGTTACTGGGTAATACGATACCCCTTGGGAAGACTGGTTATCAGACTTTCGGGCTTCTGACGACTCGTAACGATTGTCAAAGTGGTTTCCACCTAACCACTTTGACAGTCATTATGGGTAAAGGCTCCTTTTCAGGCAATGTAACAATTTCTTTTGAATTTGTACGTTACAAACAAAAGGAATACATATTCATATTTTGAAAGCGTTTTCCCCAAATTGCACAAAGGACACACAGAGGGCGCCACCGTCGCAACTTCCTGTAGTGATAAAAAGGAAAAATTTACATTTCCGGTTCTGTCCGTGCATATGCAAAATAATGTAAAAAAGAAAGGCTTTATTGGGGTAATTTTTATTTATTTGTGTTTGTTTATGGTAATGTTTATGCAAAGCAAGCGTAGAGTAAAAGTAGAACTATTAATTCCAGTTTATATTGAAATCCAAGCCATATTACTTCAAAAATATAATAAAAATACTATTTTAATGGGACCCTGTATAAAACGTTTATTTTCTCTATACAAGTTATAAACTAGAGTTTGACAGTAGTGCACAAAAAACAATCTGCCTGCCTTTTCCCAACTATGTTAGGCTCAGCTTCCAGTCTCACCGGTTGCAGCTGAATACGCGACACGACACGCGACACAAAGGCACCGCAAGTCGCGCTACGAGCGGTGCTCTTGTGTCGCGCGCGATTATATCGCGTGTCGCGCCTGTTTGTAGGAGCCTTTATACGAACATAAATGTAGGGAACAACTGATTTTTTTTTTTCGCGATTTCAGCGTTGGTCCCTTAGTAAAAGTTATTCATAATGATGAGTACAATGACCCCCTTTAAGGATTAAAACGATCAAAATGTAAGGGTGTATAAGAACACGTTAAGGCTCGTACACACAGCAGGCGCGACGCGACACGCGACACAAAGGCACCGCAAGTCGCGCAACGAGCGGTGCCTATGTGTCGCGCGCGATTCGCGTCGCGCGTCGCGGCTGTTTGCAGGAGCCTTTACCCGAGACTTTGGCAAGACAAAAAAGTACAACGAAATTCTCTCTTCTCAAATCAAAGCGAGCGTCGAGCGCTACCATCTCAGCTTACTGCTTACCCCGCGTGATATACAGTGTTATTTACAATCTGTACAGTCAGGTGCAAAAAGTTGTGAGCATTGAGTCAAAGTTCCAGTCAAATCGTTTATGTCAAAAAGGCACATAAAAGGCACTTTTGAACGTAAAAATTCACAAAAAATAGTATTGATTCTAGTCGCCCCTTTTAAATAGTATTGCTTCTAGTCGCCCCCTTCCAAAAGATAGTTTTGAATGAAGAAAAATGGGCAAGAAACTCCACCGTTACTCTTTTAATATGTTTCACAGAGAATGAACTTCATAAAATATTTTCTCATAAAGCATTGATCGAAATTAAACTTTGTGAAGACATCTTGGGAAACTCTTAACTAATTACACCAAGCACATACTAAATTAAAAGACTCGCATCTATTTTCGCATAAATTATTTCTTGTAACTCAGAATCGTTACGTACCTATACTGAAAATTCATGAATCATGAGCATTTATTTACAAGTATAAACTGGAACGCTGTCAGTTAAAAATAGGACAGATTGATAACATTGCAATTTTGTTAATAATTATGCTGGTCAATTGACTATTTTTTGTAACGATTCTGTGTTCCGCAGAAAGTATCAAGAATGATGTCTTGTGTTACAATTTGAATCGATACTACTTTCCAGGAAAACTGCTTCTGAATTTTGCTGTGTCACTTACCACAGCATTATGCTGAGATTTCTTTCTCAGCATAATGCTGCGACAAGTGACTGTATTTCTGCCATCGCACAGGTTTTTTTTAGTAATCAAGTTCCTTTTTTAAAATTTGATTTTCTTTCTTTATCTGGGTATACTTACATGTTTTTGCTCGTGACTGTACATAGAGAAGTTCAATGAGGATCATTTGCAGGATTCCTTCCAAGCGTTTTATGAAAGTAGGGAGCCGCGGGCGAGTCGGGGGAGCATGGTAGAGGGTTTGCGTGAGACTGTCTTGAAATATGTCGTGGAAAACAGGTTTTTTGGTGAAATCGTATTACAGAATCTATTAAATTTGTTTATTTAGTAGATAACAATTCATTTTACGTTCGAACATAATCCAGTATAAAACATAAGTATTAGATGTATACATAGCCCGAAGAATTGCCAAACTTAAGTGGCAGTGAGCAGGACACTGCTCGCAGAACAGATGGCCGATGGGGCCGAAAGGTTCTGGAGTGGCGACCGCGTACCGGAAGACGTAGCGTTGGAAGCCTCCCACAAGGTGGTCCGACGACCTGGTGAAGGCCGCAGGAACCCGTTGGATGCGAGAAGCACAGAACCGGTCGAAGTGGAGGTGCTTGGGGGAGGCCTATGTCCAGCAGTGGACGTGTTTCGGCTGAAATTATGATGATGATGATGAATAATAAAAAGCTGTAAGGGAACTCAATATTGGGGTTAGCTCGTCTATATTCAGACGCCAGCACATCAAGCTAGTACAATCTGTCAAATTTCTTTAATAGATTTTCAACTTTATCTCTAAAGCATAAGGTTCAAAGTTGATTGGGAAAGTTTGACAGTTTCGGGTAGCTTGATGTGCTGGCGTCTGTACATTATTTGTCCTTGTATCGATGTAATTGTGTGTGTAGTAAAGAATAAGAAGGAATAAAACGTTATGTATAAAACATTGTCTGACCACTATTTTTGTTCGAAAATCTAGAACAGTTAGGTTAGAAACTTAAGGAGATTACAGGACCTAGATGCAAAAAACCAAGTTTTAGAAACAATAAAAGTACATTATCAACTGCAGTAAACAAAATCAAAAAAATATATGATATTCTTCAGGATATATGCTAGGTAAATTGTGTTGAAAACATGATACAACTAATTTGATACTACCTATAGAAAAAAATCATGAAGATACCTCTAAAAACTTTCTTTTTACAATAAAAACCATACTAATATACATATAATTATTCTGATTTTTTGTCAGATTATTCTACAAGCAACATACTAAAACACTAGTGTTTTAATTTTTTACTCCAAACAATAAATTTTTTGTAATTAAATAATTGCTTCATATTTTGCAATAAATTACCAGCGTTGTGTCATCGCGCTTCTCTTTATTTTCTATGCAGTCCGACAGTGACCGCGCTTTAGGTCATGTAAGGCCAAAGACTGTTATATTCTCTTTGTGTAAGTCCCTTAATATGCTCGATACTCAATTAAATTACAATTGTTTCGTGTTGTAGAGTATCTCGTGTCGGCACGAGTTTAATACTTTAGTAGCGGGTTGATTGCAAAGGGTGCGCCACACGCACTTAGCATTGTCACTCGCTATAATCAGGGCTAGACCCGCTAGACGAAATTATAATTAATTTAATTACTATTTAATTTTATGCTGCTCAAACTAAGTTCAATACTTCAAATCGTATTTATTTAATACTAGCTGCGCCACACGGTTTTACCCGCATAAGTGTCGATCGCGTGGGAATATCGGGATAAAAAGTAGCCTATATGACGTTAATCCAGGGTGTCAGCTACCTCCATACAAAATTTTGTCAAAATTTTTCCAGCCAGTTTATTTTACGTGCATCGTCTTCACATATTATCTGACTGCGACTTCGTCCGCGTGAAATTTCACCCTTTCACCCCCTTTCACCCTCTTAGGGATGGAATCTCGAAAAACCCTTTCTTAGTGGATACCTACTCTTCACAAAGAACAAACCCTCCAAATTTCATGTCTCTAGGACCAGCGGTTTAGGCTGTGCGTTGATATATCAGTCAGTCAGGACTTAGAATTTTATCTTTATAGTAAATTTATATGCAAAAAAATATTGAAAAACATTTGAAAAGAGTAACGGTGGAGTTTCTTGCCCATTCTCTCTCCATACGAACACTACCTTTTGGAAGAGGCGACTAGAATCAATTCTATTTTATATTGTAATTTTTGACGTTCAAAAGTGCCTTTTTGTGTGCCTTTGGACTTGACTTGACTTCTTCGGGGAACAAGGTGTGACGTTTAGCATTGTGTTCTTTCTGTACTTGTCTAACAACGTTGTCACCCCACTCTCTCGCCAACGGCATCGTCTTCCAATGAGCGTTTCCGCTCAATAGCTCCTCTATATTATATCCCTCAGAAAATTCCTTTAAACTTTGGATTGTACTCAAATTATTGTGGTTTAGAAGAGCTTGGCTATGGCCGCGGCCCGCGGGTGCGTTTGAATTGGTTTGAATCAAATTAAATCGATAAATTGGCTCGTGGTCAAAGTAAATGGCCGACAATGGCTAGTTTGGCTATTTTTGCACGCAGCATGTTTCTTCTTTGAGCCAATTCAATTCAATTCGAAAAAAAATATTTCGGACAGTTTTATAGATACGAATTTTTTTTTTTTTACCTATATGTTTATCCACTATCTTCTGCCCGCAACTTCGTAAGCGTGAAATTTATTTAGTAGTTTTTTTTTTTTTGCTTGTATATCTTTAGTTAGACGTACTGAGCGCTGTGTTAAAATTTGTCCATCTATTTTAATGGGACCCGGTATACGTGTTAGTAAACTTTGTGTACTGTGTTCCTCATGGACTATTATTCTCTCATATAACCAAAGAGCTGCATGATAATATACTACAAAACTACTAAAACTACTACAAAATAATACTAGGTAAATATAAAAATCAGATCTTGTCTTTCGACAGAAATACGTTGTTTCATAATAGGTAGGTACGCCAAAAGGAATAGGCCATACTTACTTTAAAAATGTCTGAAATTCAGAATACCATCCTCCATTTTTCAATTCAGATTCTGCTCTCAAGAAGCATTATATAATGAATCAATGGCAAAAAGCAACAGACATTTTTCCATGATTACCTATTAGAAAACCTTCTTATCGCCTTCTGCCGCCCCCTCTTTTGACAAACGACGCAATAATACAGTATTTGGCGAACTGTTTCCGAATGATAATTGATATTAATAGCTATGGGGGTGAGCAGAGAAGGTCCGTAATGTAGTATTTATTTTATGTTTGGGAATAAAAGTGTGTCGTGCAGTTTTGAAGTATAGTCTGGGGATACCTGTGTCCAGTGGTGAACGTCTTTCAACTGATATACGTCCACTGCTAAACATGTACTTGATTCATATACCTATACTAAGAAAATCAAACACTTGCAAAACCTGAGATTTTCTGATGCGCCGCGCGCGTTCGATTTCACGACCAATCTGCAAGTCATCAATACATGTTGGATTCACTGGATTGATATTAATATGAAATGATGAGCATTCTATCCGTGAAACGATAGATGTATTCCTGTTTCATGTGTCTATATTACACCAGCAGCCGTACCAAAGGTAATGCCAGTGTACTAGCTAGGGTTTGGGGCCTGGGACGGCTTGTATCTCAAAGTCCCGGGACTTTTAGTAAATTTAGTCGTCTCGGGTCCCGACACTTTCGGTTCGAGACTCCAGAGTTCGAGGCACTGGCCGCCACAGCCACAGCTCACAGTCGCCTAATACGGATTTTTTTACCTAGAATTTCAGTAAAACTATGCATTGCTTTTGGAAGAAGTTTTCGGAAGAGCTGTGAACATTTATATGATTAAAGTATTAAATAAATAAATGGAACACGCAATCAAAAAAGGTAACCAAAATTCTTCCAAAAAAATCAAGAGATTCATTTGTTTGGAGCAACCGGAAAACGTACTGAAAGTTTAGTCGCACCATATGAAGGGTTCATTTTTAACATTTTGGTACGGGACCCTAAAAACAACCGACTTCCAAAAAATACACTACAAAGTGGAAAATAACTTTAATTTCGGAGGTCGGTGTCAAAAAACGAAAATGCGGAACCAACGACACCGACTTCCGAAAGTTTTTATTCCATCACTATTCCATTTCTCCGTCTACTTCCACGGCTCCCGCGGGAGCGGAGCGGCGACCGTTTTCGTTACCAGACACCTAATAAATACTCCTATTTAATTTTCTTCCCCCAGATTGCACATTTAATTCCCTTTAGCGCTGCGTCCACTGCGGCCTTGGCAGAGAGCCAGCCACTGCGCTATGCGGACAATTGATCAACATTATTGAAAACTGTTCCTTTTGATTTACTTGTGAAAATTGTTGGGGGAAATTTGAGCGGAGTTTTGGGTGGGATTTTGAAGAAAATGGGTCTGAAAGTAATTATACAAAAATCAGGTATTTGCAGTGAAACGATATAGAACCTTCTATTAATTTGACTCAATCCATAATCACACTAATATCACACTAATACCACATTAATAATAAAGTTTGTGAGTGTGTTTGTATGGTATGTTTGTTACTTCTTCACGCACAAACGGCCGATTAGATTTGGATGAAATTTGGCACACGGATAGTTTATAACCAGGATTAACACATAGGATACTTTTCATCCCGATATTCTCACGGGATTGACACTTATACGGATGAAACCGCGGGGCGCAGCCAACTCTTCCATTCAACGTTGCAATTAATACATTGTATAAAATCCAGAACCTACTGATTGGGAGAAGACACTGGCTCCTGTAACACAGGTGTTGTGCCTAGAGCAGGAGTCAGGGCTTCACTTTGTTTGTACACATTTTTTCATAAAATGGTGGTAAAAACTGCTTCAAAATCCGTTGTGTAGTTTAGAAGAACAACGCGTTCACAGAGACACGATAATCGACTTTAATTTATAATACAAGAATGTATAAACAGATATGGATGGATAGATTATGATTATAATATGTATAGACAGATATGGATGGATAGATTATATGAATTTTAAAATCCTTCGCATTAAGGCTCCTTCAAACAGGCGCGACACGACATGCGACACAAAGGCACCGCAAGTCGCGCAACGAGCGGTGCCTTTGTGTCGCGCGCGATTATATCGCGTGTCGCGCCTGTTTGTGGGAGCCTTTATTCGGATAGAAAGTGTGTTAAGAAAGAAAGAAAGAAAAAGTATTTATTGCGACTCGTACAAGAAGACCACAAACTAAACTAAACACAGCAAAATAAAAATCCAAGTTATATAAAAAAAGTAACAAAAGGCAAATGAAACAGAAAGTCCTATACGAGGCCAAAAGGCTCCTATCTCAGCATGATGCTGCGACATTTAAAAAATAAATGTCGCAGCGCTAGTATACTGATAGGGCCCGCTGTGATGTCACGAGCAGTTACAGAAAAATAATATGTAAAATAATAGCAAATAACAAAATAAAAAAATTCAATCTGCGCCAGACGTAACCTCATTAATTGTCTATGCCTTGAGTGTCATAGGCACTCTGGTGTGTCTGTGTAAAGCAGGATGCTGATCAGTGGCGGACTAACAGGGGGGCGGAAGGGGCGGCCCGCCCAGGGCCTCCGGTCTTGGGGGGCCCCCAAATGCCTCCGCGTTCCCCTGATAAAATCCTAAACAAGACTTTAAAAATGTGCCTAAGCACATTTTTAGTCTTGTTGTATATCTATATCGTCAAATCAATAATGAGGCTTAGTTTAGCTATCTTTTATAAAAGTTTCTTATTTATCTCATTATTTTTATTGAAAAGAATTCAACCATCTGGTTCTCAGAAAAGGAACCTAAAAAAACGAAGACTAAAGAGGCAAAATCGCTTGCTGAATCTTTATCCAATTACTTTTCGAATTCTGAAGAGAAGAAAAGTGGCGTTGCCGACGAAATTAACGAATTAAACAAAAACACTTATTTATACATACAAATGTGAACTGAATAAAAAGCTTGTAAAACTACATTTTTTTTTAAAGCTGGGGGGCCTCATTCAGCTTTGCCGCCCCGGGCCTCTGACGGGCTTAGTCCGCCACTGGTGCTGATGGTAACCAATAAAGAGTAAGACGACAGTCCAACTTGATAGCTTGCGAGAAGGCGGTACAGGCGAGGCGAGGAGTGTGGACTTTGAATTAGTTTTATTTTGTATGTTTTGAGAGGTGCTGTAATGAATCCTTGGTGTGACTTGTGAAAAGTTCAGGTGTTAACATCGTATAATACATTCATGAGAAAATAAATATTAATTAAGATTCAATTTTACTATTAACAAAAAAGAGACTAATATTGAGCTCAAGGAAAATCGGTGTGGGAAAATCGGTTGGGGTAAATCGGTTGAGGAAAGTCGGTTGGGGTAAATCGGTTGTGTAGTTTAGTCTAAACAACGCGGTTCCCCCAAGCACCTCCACTTCGACCGGGTCTGTGTTTTTCACATCCATTGGATTTCCGTGACCTTCACAAGGTCATGGGTCCACCTTGTGGGAGGCCTTCCAACGCTACGTCTTCCGGTACGCGGTCGCCACTCCAGAACCTTCCGGCCCCATCGGCCATCTGTTCTGCGAGCAGTCTGCCCTGCCCACTGCCACGGAATATAGATTACTATTAAAACAATAATTTTAAAAGAGTCTTATTGCTTTGAGGGGCTTCTGGCTAAATAATAACAGCCGCACGGTCGATGGATCAGGTTAAGCTACGCTTGCCGCGGTTGGTCCGTGGATGGGTGACCATCATCACATACCAAGACCCCTCCGTGCCTCGGAAAGCACGTTAAGCCGTTTGTCCCGGCTGTCATTCGTGGATTTTTGACAGTCGTTACGGGTATTCAGAAGCCTGAAAGTCTGACAACCAGTCTTACCAAAGGGTATCGTATTACCCAACTGGGTTGTGGAGGTCAGATAGGCAGTCTCTCCATGTAAAATGCTGGCATTCAGCTGCATCTGGTTAGACTGGAAGCCGATCTCAATATAGTTGGGAAGGCTAGGCAGATGATGATGAATTTTTAATGAAGAACTAATTAATATAAATGGAGTAAGATATCATAATCAGCCGCTATATCAAACAATAATTAAACAAAAACCAAACAAACAAAAAAAAAACGGCCAAGTTCGAGTCAGACTCGCACACGAAGAGTTCCGTACCACAAGGCATAAAACGCCGAAAAAATCGTTTCTTTTATACCCCTTTAAATTATAACTTTATTTTATTTTTATTATTTGTTGTTATAGCGGCTACAGAAATACACCATAATATGTGAAAATTTCAACTGTCAAGCTATAGTTCATAGTTCAATCTCTTTATTGTGGATCATAGGTAGGTAGATAATACAGGTGGCAGGTACATAATAAATTGTGAACAGCTATGTCCCGCCCGTAGGGCATACAATAGTCAGTACCTACATATTATAATTATGGAAATCAAATTAACATATATATCACGGTTCATGAGATACAGCTATCACGGTTCATGAGATACAGCCTGGTGACAGACAGACAGACGGACAGCGGAGTCTTAGTAGGTAATAGGGTCCCGTTTTTACCCTTTGGGTACGAACCCTAAAAAACCAAAAAAAAAAAACAATCAAAACAAAAAAAAACAAAGAGTGAGAGAGAGAGAGCAAATTTTCTTTTCTTTTCTTTCTTTAATTATATCCAGTAACGAATGGTCGTGCAGTTAATAAAATTAGAAACTAATTCTGTAACATATAAAGTTACCACTTAGAACCGATTTAACTTGAATCAATAACAGTAACTTGATATTTAGCTTAACTGAAATAAACGGACGAACGAATGGAATGTGAGTGAATGAACTGACGAATGGGAAGTTGTTTCTCCATGCAATTACATTATGTAATAAGTTTTCAATCAATTTATTTGTCTCATTTACAAAATGTATGGTCATTTACTACAAAATTATCAGAGAAAATAAGATAACATTTTTTTTTTTGGATTTTCGTGTTAGCCTAAGCTCATATTAATTGATTAGTTTACTAATACATATCTTTTTCTGCATTTATAGGAACATAAAACATTTCATTTCTAGGAATTTAAAAAGCAAAGGCATAGGAAAACAGGCAAAAATGTGAATCCATGGAGCATCATTTTCACATATTTTATGATTTTTTTTAATTTGTCTGGAACTGGCTCCATCCGTTCTAAAACGTAAACCTAACTTTCATTGAATTTGAAATCACTTCTCTCCTCACCTGTACCGCTGCAGACGGATATTAATCAATGCAAATACTAAGTTTAATTAAAACTGTGTTTAAACTAAAGTCGTTTGCTTCAGGCTTCGACTTCGACTTTCAAGTTGATCGAAAGTAAAAGGTATATCTAGTAATGTATAGCTACTGTGAAAGATATTTGAAGTTTTATTAGAGAGCACTGATTTTATACTAGCTTTGGCCCGCGGCTTCGCCCGCTATTAAGTTCGGAATTAATCCCACGGCTCGGGAACGTGCCAGCTGGCTTCGAAGTATTATTTCCTATGTTAGGACATAGGAAAGAATACTTTTAATTTTCATTTGCAACTAGCTTCTGCCCGCGACTTCGTCCGCGTGAAATTTCTTGTTACTCCAACCCACCCCGTCGCATCGCATCGCCTACCCGCGCTATTACTTCGTTTTTGCTTAGCGTTCTTTCTGACTTTTTTTCTTTTTGCTCGGCTCCTAAAGGTCATAGCGTGATGTTAAATAGCCTATAGCCTTCATCTATGCTATCAAATGCAAAAAGAATTTTTGAAATCCGACTGGTAGTTCCAGAGATTAGCGCGTTCAACCAAACAAACAAACTCTTCAGCTTTATAATATTAGTATAGAGTATAGATACTAGCTGACCCGGCGAACTTCGTACCGACACAGAATTTTTTTTTCGTGAACTTTCCAATGTTTTAATAGTTATTCTGCTATTCGGGGCGGACACAAATCCAATTAATCAAAGATGATAAAAATCGGTTCAGCCGTTAAATATGGTGTAACTAACCCAAATTTGTTTTATTTAAATACAGAGTCCCATTAAAATAGATGGACAAATTTTAACACAGCGCTCACTATGTCTAACTAAAGATATCCAAGCAAAAAAAAACACCGATTAAAGTGATTCTATTTTGAACAAATGTAATAGACTGCCGACATTAGTGTATTTTCGTTAGCTGATTATTTTTCTTGTAAGTATCTATGCGTTTTTCTTATATGTATATTTTTACCATCGTCCTTATTTTGGTGGTCTGAATGATTTCTAAAAGTTTGTCCATCTATTTTAAGTGGACCTTATACAGAAGAAGATGCATATTATATAAATAATCATTTTATTATATATAAAGTTACTTGGCATAGCTAGTCTATAATATTATAATACTAAACCCAACTCAAATAAGTTAGATTTAAAATTACATCTTTTCTAAACACGTTAAATGTATGCCATGACACGCTTCAGAATCTTTTTATACGTTCTATAATAAATAATCTACGGTTTAGAGACATAATCCTCTTTTGAACATACACAGATGGTCTATTTAATCTATGCCTTGTCTATGGCATACACTTATGTTTTTATTTATGGTACTTTGAATAAACAATGAGATTATAGATGATTTTGATATTTATATTTTATCTTGTAGTCATGATAGCCCGGATGTTACTACGCCCGTTTCTGACACGAAGATGCAGGGGCGTACTATAAGTATTTTAACGAAGATATGGATCCGTCCAAAAGTTATTCGATACTTCGGAATGAACCATACTCCCGATTAATTAACTTTGTCGGACGAGCAATTCCTTTACTTCATAATGTTCGAAAAATTTGTCTTCTCAACAACTTATTATCAATGGGTCTAGGAGACTTTTTGAAAAAGCCTAAGTAAAAAGTCGTAATTCGAGGTTTGACTCTCGCCTATTTTCTCCTCCAATATTGAACCAATTTAAAAGATATTTCATAAACAGAATAAGAAGGATATATACTGTGTCCCTATGTTTTTCTTTTCTCATTGATAGTTGTCAAATTTGTACACTAGGCCTCTGTTGACAGCGGCAATTTTGAGCATTTATTGAGGGTTCTAGTGCTTATAAAAATTCCATTAAAAAGGAAAACATAGGGACATCGTAGCTTGATGTTATAATAGCCTTGCTCAAGAATTAGGCTATGAAATGCAAAATAAAATTTCAAATCTGACTGGAAGTTCCGGAGATTAGCGCGATCAAACAAACAAACTCTTCAGCTTTACAGGATAGCTCGATAAATGCGCCTCTCCTAACTAATCGATACTAACTTCTATGTATAAGTAACTAGCTTCCACCCGCGGCTTCGCCCGCGAGGTAGGTATGTCGATAAAAACTATCCTATGTCATTCCTCGGGATGCAATCTATCTCTCTGCCAAATTTTATCGAAATCCGTTCAGTGGTTTAGGCGTGAAAAGGTAACAGACAGACAGACAGAGTTACATTCGAATTTATAATATTAGTATGGATAATCAGCCGAAAATATTCCCACTGCTGGGACACAGGCCTCCTCTATGTGAGAGGGAGTGGGCTATAAACTTCCACGCGTGCCCAGTGCGGGTTGGTGAATTATAAACAACTAGCAGCGCTCTGCGGTTTCACCCGCGTAAGTTTCGATACCGTGGGAATATCAGGATAAAAACTTATATGTCCTTTCCCGGGACTCAAACTATATCTGTACCAAATTTCATCTAAATCGGTTCAGCGGTTTAAGCGTGAAGAGGTAACAAACAGACACACTTTCACGTTTATAATAACTTAGTAGGTATGGATTTATTCATTGTGAATTCTCTCAGAGAACATCAGAATTATAATAATGAGTAATATCCTTTCCCGAATCTTGAAGTAACTTTTATGAGGAGAAAGTAAAACATTGTAACAATAAAACGGTACAAAACTGTTCTAAAATAAACTGCATTGCGTAAGCATTACTCCTCGTTCGGGAGTTATGTGCGCACGGAGACGCGGCCAGAAGTTTCAATATGATTGACCATTTAACGGAGTGGCTAAAGGCCCCCACAAACAGGCGCGACACGCGATATAATAGCGCGCGACACAAAGGTACCCCTCGTTGCGCGACTTGCGGTGCCTTTGTGTCGCGTGTCGTGTCGCGCCTGTTTGAAGGAGCCTTAATACTTAACCCAAAGAGAATAGTTATAATTATAGTCTTTGACTTAAGGGGCTCACAGGACCTAAACACAAAAAAAAACGCAAATTTTAGATACAATAAAAGTATATGATCGACTACAGTAAACAAAGTCAGAAAAATATATGATATTCTTCAGGATAATATGCTAGGTACATAGTGTGCTGAAAACATGATACAACTAATTTGATGACTGACGAATATAGGCCTCGCCGATGAAAATTTAAAAACATAGGTATTATTATGATGGTACGGAACCCTTTGTGCGCGATTCCGACTTGCTCTTGACCGGTTTTTTAACTTTAATTATTTATTACACTATTATACAATATGTAGATTTAATCTACAGAAAACTATACATTTTAGAATTCATGATCACCAGGTTGATTGCATAATACACTAACAGTAGTCATTGCTTCATTTATACCTACCTTTACCTCCTCTACCTTTTATATACACCTACTAGCACCGCTCCGCGGTTTCACCCGCATAAGTGTCTATCCCGTTCGAAATACACGTGGCGCCATCTATTATCATAATACGGTTATTGTTGTTTTCCTCGGGAACAGCACGTTTTTCGGGATGAAAGGTACCCTATGTCCGTTTCTGTACACCTGACAACGTATATGCAAAATTTCAGGATGATCGGTTCAGTGGTGTAGGCGTGAAAGGGTAATAAACAAACAATACCGTTATTGTGGTTTTCCTCGGGAATATCACTGTTTTTCGGGATGAAAGGTACCCTATGTCCGTTTCTGTACACCTGACAACGTATATGCAAAATTTCAGGATGATCGGTTCAGTGGTGTAGGCGTGAAAAGGTAACAAACAAACTTACTTTCGCATTTATAATATTAGTTAGGATAGTTATGAGACTTATAAAAGTTTTATATCATCTGGAACTTCTGCTTCATATCTGTACGACACCACCATATAATAATGATGAATACCGCTCATAAAGTTTGCACTAAGCGAATGAGTTATGCGCTCCGATGGCGAAACGTTCGCAGCAGGGATACGAAACGACTGACTACTTATTGCAAACACTGCTTATTAATAACTGAACAATCATTCTTTAGGGTTCCGCACCCCAAGGCATCATGAGACCATTATTACTAAGCCTGTAGGTCGAACGTGAGTGGTAACACTTTGAGCTTAAGGTGAATGGGTAGTTGAGACCGCGAAATTCAAATTTTCTTACGTTTTTTGCAATTTGCAGGTCAGTGTCAGATTGTATCTTGATCAAAATATGATTCGCGACAATAGCAGGTACATATTTAGCGAACTATAATCATTAGAATCAATAATACATCTTTCTAAGTTAGATTTCTACCACTAACCACCAATCTCTTATGGAAAAGTGTTAATGGTAGAAATCTAGAAGAAAATTTGAATTTCACGGTCTACCACTATCCATTCACCTTAAACTGACCCAGGCGCTGTACGGAAATTCAATAGATGAAAAGCCAGGGTTATACTGGTTTTGTTACTCTTACGGACGCGTGGCCGTGTATGCCGTCGTCAGTTTTGTCTGTCTGACAAAATGCTTTTAACTGTTCAAACGTAATTGAAATTTTCACAGAATTTCACATTTAATGGAAAATTATAAAAAAAACGGTCAAGTGTGAGTAGGAATCGCGCACCGAGGGTTCCGTACAAATTTGTAGGTATGCAACAACAAATACACGGTTTTCGGATTGTTACCTTTACTTGTGCTACATGACATAGCTTCTTGCCAAATTTCATGATTCTAGGTCAACGGGAAGTACCCTATAAATTTTGATTCCCTTGAGAGTGTCGAAATATACGTTTCTTGCGGCATAAACGGCCGTATCTTTTTTTTACGTTAACTTAAAAGTTTGATTTTTTCACAGCTTCAAAAGACTGTAAACCTGAGTATATGGTTTTAATTTCAACTCCATACCTCCACGCATTCTCGATATAAAGGGTCTTCACAGACAAACGGACAACAAAGTGATCGACCTTATGCGATCACTTTGTTGTCTGTTTGTCTGTTCCGCTTTTTCCTTTTGAGATACGGACCCCTAAAAAATTAAAATTAGCAGTTTTGGCTGTACCAAACCCTTAGTGCGTGGGTCCGACTAGCACTTACCCTGTCTGGGTTCGAATCTACGACCTACAACTCGTAAGTCGCGGCCGTTACCACTGGGCCAACACTGCTCTACCCTGCAGTGGCACAATTACAGTCTGAAACTATTATAATTGATATACCTATGGAAAATCTCACACAGATTTCGAAACAAACGATCCTTACGTTGATAAGATTTATTTCCTCGTGAAATATGATTTAAATAACCACAACACCTGCCTTTTGATGTCCAGCAGTTGGTTAAATAGATCAAAGCGGTTTATTTGAATATAATTTGTAGGATTAATAACAACAGAACTGTCTGTGTGTTCTGTTTTTCATAATGCGCTATATTGTGTAACAATATGTTTTGAAACAATTAGGTAAACATTTAAATCTGTGTTTAGTTATATCAAATTTCCTGTATATGTTTTATTAGAACATAATTTTGTAAGTAATGAGTTCGAACCCAGGCTTCCACGTTACTTTATTATCGTGTGGAAACCGGCGTCTTAGTTAGTTGTGTAATAATTGTTTGTGTAAGTACCTAAAAAGTTTAACTCACAAATTGACTTTACATAATAATAATAATAAATCAAACGCTTTTCATTATTAAATTCATTAAAAAAAAACAACAACGCAATCAAAATCATAAACAACAAAAAAAACCATCGATAAAAATTAAAACCGACATCATTACACCACTATTCGGAGCGCTGTTTGTAAATCCAGCAATTATACTCGTAGCAAGCAATTATCGTCTGTTCCCGATAGCTCGATAATCGATAGAATTGCCGCAATCGCTTCTACGTGAGAATAGACGTGATTCGATTAGTAATAATCGTTAGATTAATTTTTATTGGCTTGGGAATCGACTAATTTAATTTTGTTGGACAACACTATGTTTTGTTTATGATTATTTGTTGTTTATGGTTGGAAATGTTACGGTTTTATTTAGTTGGGTGATTTAATTTGTATTGGTATTTAAGGCCAAAAATTCACCAGAGTCAGATGTAGCTGAATACCAGTTAATACATGGAGCGACTGCCTAACTGCGGTGCTATTCTGTAAAAATGTCATCGTGAAAACTTTGTGATGTGAGCGTGGAGTGAGCTGTCAATAGCTTCTATTCCTAGCAAAAACAAACACACTTCACCTAAGTTTTCACGGTGAGATTTTTACAGAATCGACCGGCAGCACCGCATGGTGGTGGCGGTGTGGTTTCTTTCTTTCTTTCTTTCAGTGAGATTTTTACAGAATAGCACCGCTGTATAATATTCTACCTAGATGTTACCTTCACACTTCGTCCCAAAACCACACACCTTCATTTTCATAATCAAAGTTACAAACGCCAGCACATCAAGCTACCCGAAACTGTCAAATTTTCCCAATCAACCTTGAACCTTATGCTGTAGCGATAAAGTTGGAAATCTATTAAAGAAATTTGACAGATTGTAGTAGCTTGATGTGTTGAAGTCTGTACATCAAACACCCTCGCTTATTAAGTTGTGAGCCACTTAGAACATTAGCGAAGTGTGCACATTTAGTGGCACTAAGTGTCAATTAAGAGCCATTTCTACATGACCGCGGGGCGCCATAGTTACCTATACAGTGTGTTAGGTTAAACGAGGGACATATTTTAAGGGAGTATAGTACTCATGAAAATGAACAACTTTTAATATGGGGCTGACTCAAAAATATGAAAAAAAAAACAGCTGTTCCCTACATTTTGTCCAGTTATGCGAACAGAAAATGTATAGAGAGGCTGGTTTTATTTTCTCGATTTCAGTGTTGGTCTCTTAGTAAAAGTTGTTCATTTTCATGAGTAGGTACTACACTCTCTTAAAGTACGTCCCTCGTTTAACCTAACACACTGTATATGAGTTAATGGGACCAGTTCTGTAGGGTACTTAACTAACTATGGTAAAGATGTTGCTGTCCTTTGCTAAAAGGTAAGATAAGATAGAGAAGGAAGTAATATTCAGATTTATTTCTTCTTTCTTTCCTATCATTTCTTTAATTATTTATTTACTAGCAGACTCGACAGACGTTGTCCTGTTTTTGATTCGAAAGACACGTGGCGCCATCTATTATCATAATAACGTTATTGTTGTTTTCCTTGGGAACAGCACTTTTGTTCGGGATGAAAGGTACCCTATGTCCGTTTCTGTACACCTGACAACGTATATGCAAAATTTCAGGATGATCGGTTCAGTGGTTTAGGCGTGAAAAGGTAACAAACAAATTTAATTTCGCATTTATAATACCTACTATCTGCGCCCCGCGGTTGCACCTGCATAAGTGTCGATTCCGTGGGAATATCGGGATAAAAAGTACCCTATATGTTAATCCAGGGTGTCAGCTACCTCCATACAAAATTTTATCAAAATTGGTCCAGCCATTTTAGCGTGAAGAAGTAACAAACATATAAACACACACACACACTCACAAACTTTCGCCTTTATAATATTAGTGTGATTAGTTTTAGGATGTACTTACACAAAACTTTTTATGTAAATTATTAAAATTTCATCACCACTGCTCTTAAAACGGTGAAGGAAAACATCGTGAGGAAACGCGCACGTAGTGTTTCCCACTGCTGAGATACAGGCCTCCTATCTGTGAGATGGAGTGGCCAGTAATCCATCACGCGGGCCCAGTGCGGGTTGGTAGATCATGTCACATGTCTTCGAATGTTTGGTTCTAGGACATGCCGGTTTCCTCACGATGTTTTCCTTCACCGTTTTGAGAGCAGTGGTGATGAAATTATTTACACAAAGTAAAACGCCTGTCTGTTATCATCATGTATTTTCTCTCATGTCCTGCCTTCCATATATGGTCGTTTAAGAGCGTGGACCTTACCACAACTGTTCTACACATTAGGGCGGAAACCTCGCCATGTTACGCGATACTATTTCGTTTTGACTGATACCTGAAGTAGCGTTGGAAGGCCGCCCACAAGATGGACAGATGACCGTGGTGGCCGCAGGAATCCGCTGCGGGCGGATAATCGAACCTTCGATGCAAAACCCGTAAGTCGCGGCAGTTTCCACTGAGCCACACTGGTCCAAGAGTCATAATACGAGTACTCCACAATTTAGTCATAAACTACAAACATTTACAGCTACTATTAACTTATTAACGTCTGCAATCTAGGGATATAAACCGTTTTATTGATGCCGAAGAACTGATGTAGTTCCCTTCATGGCGACTAAGTTGTAATGTGGTATGGTGCCAGCAGTTGTAGCTGTGGGTTGTGGGGTTCAAGGTTTGATTCTTATGTCGAGTCTACAGGCGGGCAGGAATACTGACGCACAATTGTTACCATGGATTGAGTGGTGAAGGGCGGGCGTTTTGGAGGACTGTCTTTTGTAATTTGAATCTCAGCCTAGTTTGAATAAATGACTTTTGATTTTGAGTACATGATTAAATTAACCGCTGTTTTTTTTTAAATTAGGCGTTCCATACATTTTGTCCGCGTAGGTCTAAATGTATGGAACGCGTGGTCGCATGCTACAATAGCTTTGTATGTTAGTACAGCGCGCAGCGGCATGCGACCACAGGAAGGAACTTTCTTGTTTCATCCTTTTCAATAGTCGGGTTTTAGTTTTTAAACTTATTGAAGTGAAAACTTCTTTTTGGGCATTCTTTGAGATGGGGACAAAAACTATTGAACTCGCGCCCTCGACACCGCTTCGGATGTGTTCGGCTGTCCTCAGGATGTACTCGGTTTTAATGTATATCCGATATGTCAGTGAGTGATGGCAAAGTATTCTGTTTGTGTTTTCTTTTCACTTCTGTCGGCACTCCCGGAGTGCCAGGTTTTTTTTATAACCGACCTGATGAGCTGATGAGGTCTAGAATCATGTGCTGAATTCGTGGTTACTGTTTGCCCGTGACTTTGACTGCGCGTATTTTGTATTTCATAATTTTTAAGGTTTCGTACCCAAAAGATGCCGACGGAACCCTATTACTAAGGCTTCGTCCGTCCGTCTGTCACAGGACTGTATCTTTAGAACCGTAATAGGCAAACAATTGATTTTTTTTTTACTAGCCTCCGCTGTCCC
Organism: Luperina testacea; assembly: GCA_927399505.1. Lineage (NCBI taxonomy): Eukaryota > Metazoa > Arthropoda > Insecta > Lepidoptera > Noctuidae > Luperina > Luperina testacea. The sequence continues at coordinate 803,436 of OV656785.1, read as the reverse complement.
AGTCCTGGGCAAAGGCCTCCCTCCACTCCTTCCGTCTTCCGCGAGCCCGCGCGTCCTCCTTCCAGTTTTGATGGAACGTCTCCAGCTCGTCCAGCCATCTCCTACGTGGTCTGCCGCGACCCCGCCTCACTGTCTCAGGGCACCAAGCCTGTGCTATTTGGGCCCACAGCCTAATAAAAAAAAAGTTTTTTTTTCTAAAAATATTTTTTTAAATTATGATAAATATGTAGTGTTCGGTAGTACGTGTGTGAGTACTACTCGCACATGAAAATATGTATTATGTACTAGCTTCTGCCCGCGACTTCGTCCGCGTGAAATTTCTTGTTACTCCGACCCATCCCGTCGCATCGCATCGCCTGCCCGCGCTATCACTTCGTTTTTGCTTAGCGTTCTTTCTGACTTTTTCTCTTTTTGCTCGGCTCCTAAAGGTCATAGCGTGATGTTAAATAGCCTATAGCCTTCCTCAAGAATTGGGCAATCAAATCAAAAAGAATTTTTCAAATCCGACTGGTAGTTCCAGAGATTAGCGCGTTCAACCAAACAAACACACAAACTCTTCAGCTTTATAATATTAGTATAGATTAGTATAGATGATCCCTAACTATGTAATTACACAACACACTCCAAAATAAAGACGTCTTTCAAGAAAGTTACAAAAACAGCTAAATTAATCGTATTTTTCTTTTGTTTCAGAGATCTACAGGGCAACAACATCACAATCATCTTTCAGAGCGACTTCCAAAGCCTGAAGGACTTGAAAACATTGTAAGTATCATCGTTCTTTATGCGATTATCACACTGCCACGCATCACGCAGCGGGGCGCAGATAACGCACTCACGCGCGTGATTTTTTACATACAAATTCAATAAAAACGCACTCACATGCGTGGAATTTGACTCCATTTCCCGCACACCGCTGCGTGATGCGTGGCAGTGTGATAATTGCCTTAAGCCCACGTTTGCGTGGACGTAAAAATCTCGTAGCTGGCTGGATTTTATAGCGCCCTGGATTATCAACCCTCGCTGTTGACCCGAGCATTGAAAATTCAGTGCCCGAAAAAAATCGCCGCGAGAAAAATGCGCCCGTCCTGCCTGACGGGTCTTAACAAATAACAATTTCATTTTATTCCTTACTAGCTTCTGCCCGCGACTTCGTCCGCGTGAAATTTCTTGTTACTCCGACCCACCCCGTCGCATCGCATCGCCTGTCCGCGCTATTACTTCGTTTTTGCTTAGCGTTCTTTCTGACTTTTTTTCTTTTTGCTCGGCTCCTAAAGATCATAGCGTGATGTTAAATAGCCTATAGCCTTCCTCAAGAATTGGGCTATCAAATGCAAAAAGAATTTTTCAAATCCGACTGGTAGTTCCAGAGATTAGCGCGTTCAACAAAACAAACAAACAAACAAACTCTTCAGCTTTATAATATTAGTATAGATAATAGAGACCTTTGTCGTCAATAGACTGGTTGTAAATTAACAAATAATTTCGAGCTATTAATTTATTTACGGCCGCACTGTGAAACGCCAATTAATGATAGTGAAGAATTAACTTTTGATTATGTAAGTGTACAATATATTCTTGTTGTACTGACTTAAATCACACTAATATTATAAAGGCGAAAGTTTATGAGTGTGTTTGTACAGACGCCAGCACATCAAGCTACTACAATCTGTCAAATTTCTTTAATAGATTTTCAACTTTAGCGCTAACGCATAAGGTTCAAAGATGATTGGGAAAATTTGACAGTTTCGGGTAGCTTGATATGCTGGCGTCTACGCGTCTGTACATATGTTTGTTACTTCTTCACGCACAAACGGCTGGAACAATTTTTATGATCTTTGAATTTTTGGGTTTGTCTCCGCCCCGAATAGCAGAATAACTATTGAAACATGGGAAAATTTCGCGAAAAAAAAATCAGGATGATAATTCATTTTCTTATACATAGATTCTCAGGCGGGTACAAAGTTCGCCGTGTCAGCTAGTTATTAATAGAAGAGTTACTCTGCTACTCTAGTTGACAGTTTTCCCAAAATAACTGATTAATTTGCTGCTCATTTTTTTCCTATTTTTTCTTTTACAGACAACTATCAGAAAACTTAATACACACGATCGAGAGGGATGCCTTCCTTGAGCTGAACGCGCTAGAACGACTGTGAGTACATTTGCATAATGTTTTAATTAATTTTACTTTCATTACATGCAGATATTTTAATGGTTTTAGTCCTGAAATACTTTGAACGAGCAGCAATTTACCTATAAGATTATATTGGATAGATAAATATAAGAATTGGGGAAATATTTCAAGTAAAAATTAAAAAAAATCATGTTGTAAAAAAATGAAAGCGAGGTATTTTATGCTGGACCGGTTGCCGTCATCACGTCAACGCCGGCTATCGCTGAAAACTAGCGCCGTAGCTCTGTCTCGCATAGGATCACAGCATTATGCTGAGCGATGGCCATTTTGTGTGTTTGTATTTTCTTCCTTTCAGGTCATTTCAGGGACCTTTCTTATTTTTCTGCCATAATTATTTATACGATTGCAGCTACAGACTAAGTTTTCAATTCCAAAACCATTAAAAGTCTAGATTGTAAAACCTCATTACAAACTTACGTCGTACAGAAAAACGTGAAGTTCCAATTTTAAAACTTCCAACTGGAATAGCTGATTGCGTTTGTTCCGTATGCAATGACTTTGCAGCATCGTCTTAGCGTTTCTTAAACCATTTATTTTTCTGTTTCGGAGTTCATAAGTGTTTCCGTTTAAGTTTGTCAATAAATTTATAAAAAAATTATGTTTAGCTTTAAAAGTGAACACTTTTTATAAACAGAATTGTATTCTTCCTCATGTTTCAAAATATAAATGAAAAATATTTAAAATACTTTTCCAAATTCAATTAAAATTTCCCCAACTAGGCTACAATACAATTTCTGTGCAAATATAAGCATAAGATCATCAGATTTCAAGAGTTTTCTAGGTTTTAGAACCAATATTGTAACAGAATGCCAAATACCTCCACAGTTTAAGAAACGCTGGACTATATTAATATTTCCTTACAGGAGACTCAACAATAACCGCCTGGGTCACTTGCCAGAGGGGCTATTTTTGAGACTAAGACACCTGCAGAGACTGTGAGTAGTTGACCTGGTGTAGCAGGTCAATGGTGTGGTCCCTGTTCGTCCCAAGGTTCTTGGTGTTCACTTACCCCTGGGTGGTGCTGGGCGTTTGGGTTTGGTGAAGTCAAAATGAAGGATGATGAAACGAAAACAAGATTTTACCGCTCTGATGGCATACGTTATCACTTCCAGAAAGTGATAACGTAGGCCATTAGAGCGGAAAAATCGTTTCGCATCGTTTCGCAATCGTTTTGGGTATAGTTAGTGCTTAGAGCAGTTATCAGTACTGGTAGGGAGATAAAAAAGATAATATTTCGAGTGGATGTCCTGTCCTTTATATTTCTAAAATTGTACATCTAGTCCACTTAATGTCACTAAAAAGATACAAATCTGGAGATTTTTGGCTAGTATTCGTTGAGTGACGCTAACTGGAGTCTAGGATAAGCCAAGGTCTTTCAAAAAAACCTCAAAATACGGTGGCAGAAGTGTGCTTACACTAGCAATATCAGCTTGAAGCTTCGTTATATTGATATCCCAAATAGTACAGTACCCGGCGATAAATATTGCACATCGACCTTTGGAAAGAGACAATCGGCTAATTTCGGCTTCATAGAGCGTTATCTCTGTCGCACAAAATACAAACAGTCCGGTATCTATTAGGAGCTGTTAAAACAATTATGTTTTGCTTCTTTTGATAATTATTTTTATTCTTTGTATAAAATACAAAAAAAAGGTAAAGGTCGATGTGCAATATTTATCGCCGGGTACTGTAACGAAGTTTAATCTGGTCCGATGATAGATTTGGGTTAAGTTAGTCTAGTAGTTATTAATCTGATCTTAGTAAACCCACACTTTCGCTTGTGGTTTAGCTTCAGACGATCAATCATTGCGTATACATGTATCAGTATCTGGTGTAGATAACTCAAGTCCATCGATTTTAGATCTGTTGTCGATACATCAATCATTTCGGAGTATTGTGTGGTCGACATCGATCTATGATATTATGAGTCTTTGTGTAAAGTTGTGAAATTTCTCTATACACTCCAAGTGCGCACGAGCGTCTCACGTCCACGGTAAATGCAACTGCCGTCGTCGCTCGTGTATTTGAGTAAAATGCGTGCCACGAAAGATGAGACTTGACACACCACGTGGTTTGACATGCGCAGTACACGATTTTAGGTATCTTTAGCGGTATGAGGTCTGAGTGCGGGACGGGACCGGACGTCATAGGGGCGGCGGAAAGAGCGGGGGAGGCGGGGTCAAGTCTCATCTTTCGTGGCACGCATTGTATGATGCTCGATACACGAGCGGCAGCATTGATGGCTGCAGTTGTCTCTGCCGTTGAGACGTGTCGCTCGTGTGTATGAGCACTAAGAGGATTGCACCACTTTTAATTGCCAATAGAGAACTTTAGACATTACAAAGTAACGCTAAATTCATGAAAGCGTTGTTATGAATCAACAATTATGGATTTAAGGCAAGATTCAAAGACCGCACTTTGTCTTTACTTTTGTAAGTAAAGATCCTGCTTCATACGAACGTGAACCTTATTCTTTTATGTCAATATTGTTCATAGTCGTATAAGCTATTGTGAGCAAGCCTTTCATACGAATTTGAACATAAATTTTACAAATGAAGTTAACATTCATATGATTATACTTACCAAAGTAAGTAGTCAAAAGGCAGTCTTTCTCTTAGTTAGTTAAACTAGAAAACAACTACAACATATGGGAAAAAGGGCTAAAATAGAAGAATCACGTGGTATATTTTGCCTTGTAGGAGTATTTTGACTTCACCACATCCCTAACGACAGCACTCACCTCCCCAACCCCATGAGCTTGTGCCTAAAACCGGGTTCTTCAGTGTCTATATACTTTATTATAATTTTGTTAATTTTCTACCCAGCGCCGCATATAACAACCATAAAAACAAATAAAACTGTTTTTTTTTGACATTTTTATGACGATTTATTTTTAGTTTTTTTGGGAAAATAATCCGGGTTCTATAAAGGATTTCTACATGAGTTCATTCTAATAGTCTTAAGCGAAAATCAACCTTCAAGCTTGTGAATCTAAAAATAAACCTGAAATCAATATTCTAGTTATGGATAACCTTTTCCTACAAGGTTTTTGAGGTAGAAGCTTTTCAGTAGGGGAACATAAAAAGCTAGATATCATATCAAGAAGTCTCAGCCGCCTCTAATCAAAATCTAGCTTCCACAACTCTTGAGTACTTATTCATGCCTTGTTTAATAAATACATCTTACCAAGGGGTACCATCTTACTCGGAAACTGGGTTATGGAGGTTACAAAGTAGCTCCATGTAAAATGCTGGTATTCAGCTGCATCCTGTTAGACCGGAAGCCGACCCCAACATACTTGAGAAAAGGCTAGGCAGATATTTAGAAAAAATCTCAACTTCAACTTCAACTCTTGATTAATGGCTTTTGCGGAATAAACACCACAATTTTGCCAATTTCACGTACTAAAATCCACTAAATGAAAAAATTAAATCTCTCTGACACGTGTGACAGCTATCGACCGACCGATGCTGGTGTCTAGAAAAAATCTCAGCCAATTCTGAAAATACATGAAAATACACGAAATATTGAGGCAAGATAATTCCAGCTTGCAAAACAAATAGGTCAGATGAAAAAGAGAAAACTTTCCCATAAAAACGTTATAAAATCGTCATAAAAATCCCCATGGCCTAACAGTATTCGCTTGTTCCATCTCATGAGCTTCGCTACGGTGTGACCCCAACCCGTAGGGCTAACCCAACCCCGTAACATAAGCTTTTATTGTACAGAAATATATTAATTAAAATAATTAAGTAAATAATATAAGCAAAATGTGAAATTAACCAAAAAAAATTGATGTTATAACATATATTTTTACCAAAAAAATAATTTAACTGTGCAAATGTTTTACTTTATTGACGAAATCTGTGCGATTTTAAGTCTATTGATCTTCAACGCGAAAAATAATTACTTCTTACAAAAATATAATTAGAGATATAGGTCACTTTTTCAATAGACTGGAGAAAAAGGGATCCCCTTATTTATTTCCGAAAAAAACTGCAATTTTGTCCATGGTGTAACCACACTATTAACTTGATTCATCTCCTAAGCTTCGCTAGGGTGTGATCCTACCCCGCAATATAAACTTTCATTGTACAGAAATATAATAACTTAAATATGTAATACTAAATAATAAAAATTATAGTGAAATTAACAAAAAAAAAACTACTTTGAATGTCGTTTTAACATTGTTTTCTTATAAGCTATTTGTAAGTACCTACGTACTTGTGTAAGTAGGTGGCGTTTTCACGTACGATTAATAGTAAACGTGATGAAAATGAGACCTTCTTACTTACGCATTTACTTACCTCATGTAAAAATGTAAATTACAAAATATTGTACCGAGTCAATATTATTCTAATCAGTCAAATCTGATGGCAGATTAACTGTTTTGAGTATTTTCAGGAACCGTTTTGTTCACCGCTTAGTAATCTTAAGTTAATGGTTCATTAACTTTCATTGACGTCTGTGAGCGCGGTTGTAACCAGTAGGTCAATTTCCGAAAATAAAAAACTCTTTGATTTAATTGAGACTGTTCTCGTAAGTTCTTGAAATTACGAGAATTGCCCTTCGGTTTAAATTATAATTCATATTATAAAATATATTCTTCTGTTTAATTTATAAATGATTTTTTTATGTTTCAAAAATTCAGGTGTCAAAAACGTTGACATAATTTTTGTTGTTACTCATAACCTTGTAAATTTTCATCAAAAAAACTGTTTATCTATTATGACGCCTCCGAATAACCTTTATACCCACAGAGGCATGAAGATCATACCACATAACTGACATAATATTAAAATAACATAATAATCCATTTAACCTGCACATCCGTTACAAGATGGCGGATTCCGGTGGTCTGCTACTGCTTCCGGTGTTATGTAATGACATTACTTAACGCCTGACATCGTCCTTGCGCACGAGCTGGCATTAACTATGAATGTTATGTGGTACACGCGAAATTATACAGGTTCAAAATAAATTACCTAGTGAAACTCCGCAGCCGAGATAGGTTTATTTAATTTTTGTTTTTAAAATTAAGATTTAATTTTTGTTTTAACATGTTAAGATGATCGACATCTTAACATGTTAAAACATAAATTAAATAATTTGGTGAGCTTTTTTTTGAGGTAATCACCCGCAATTAGTGTAGACACTTAAAATATCAGTTTTTGTTTTTTCGAGTAAATTTCACAAACGTGATAGATATAATATCTATCAAAACCAATGATGTATAAAACTATAGATACGTTGTCCGCACTCTAAAATGGCAACATGAAATGAAGCCAATTGCCACATTTGCGGTCACGCACCAACCTGTCGCGCGACGCGACGCGACGTATGTTTGTTTTTAATTTATATCGTATGTGAAAACCTGTGCAAAACATAAAGAAAATATGCCGTCATGTGTTTTCAGAGGATGTAAAAATTATACCCCAAAAGTTAAAGACAAAAATGTGTCATTTCACGCGTAAGTTTACAAAACTAGATTATTTTATTTTATTTTGTACGACGCTGCGTCTAATGGCGGCCGGCGCATGAAGTGACTCTGATAGCTACGTCACTCATGCGCTCGACCAATGAGCATGTAATTTGACTATTACTTATCCTTAGTCCAGTCAAATAAGACTTCGAAGGTTACAATAATTCCCATAGAGCTAAAAATTGGTATGAATGTTCAGAATACTATTATAAATGAATTGTGAAAAGTCCCCATCAATCCCCCTTGTGCAAAATTTTTTATTGATGGTGAAAGTTTGCAAAAATAGGTTTTTCGCGTTTTTCAGCTAAACGGTGAGTTTTACAGCAAAAATAGTTCAGACAAAAATTGTAGATCATCCGATTCTCTACAAAAAATGTATCCACACTTTTTTTCATAATTATTGCCATTTCCGTGATATAGCGGTTGTAAGAATTGAAAAAAATATTTTATTCGTAATATGCACGTTAATGTACATACTTTTATATACATTTTTGAACCGTTATACGAGTAAACATATGAGTCCCTGTCTTTTTTCATGAATTTTTACAGATGTCTGGTATTTTGTATGTATAAGACAGTGAGGCGGGGTCGCGGCAGACCACGTAGGAGATCGCCATATCCTACGTGGTCTGCCGCGACCCCGCGGCACCCGCGGGATCGCGGCGGTTTGATGGAACCTATCCAGCTCGTCCCGCCGGACGAGCTGGATAGGTTCCATCAAAACTGGAAGGAGGACGCGCGGGCTCGCGAAAGATGGAAGGAGTGGAGGGAGGCCTTTGCCCATGAGTAGGACAGAGCAGGCTAAACAAAAAAAAAAAAAAGACAGGGACTCATATGTTTACTCGTATAACGGTTCAAAAATGTATATAAAAGTATGTACATTAACGTGCATATTACGAATAAAATATTTTTTTCAATTCTTACAACCGCTATATCACGGAAATGGCAATAATTATGAAAAAAAGTGTGGATACATTTTTTGTAGAGAATCGGATGATCTACAATTTTTGTCTGAACTATTTTTGCTGTAAAACTCACCGTTTAGCTGAAAAACGCGAAAAACCTATTTTTGCAAACTTTCCCCATCAATAAAAAATTTTGCACAAAGGGGATTGATGGGGACTTTTCACAATTCATTTATAATAGTATTCTGAACATTCATACCAATTTTTAGCTCTATGGGAATTATTGTAACCTTACCTCTATTTTAAGGACTAATTTGACTGGACTACCTGTGACGTAACTGAAGATGTTTATTTATCTCCCTCTAGCAACAGACATCCCGCCGTACGGTGTCATATTTTCTTTCCCTTTCTTTACGCGTATAAGTAGTTATCTAGTATTTTCGCCGTTTTTAAGCGCCGAGATGTTGGTTGATAACGTGTCTATATATAATACGTCATTGATCAAAACACGATAATACAAAAAAAAACTCACACTTCAGGTTACACCACCACCAGCGTTGTTGACCCCCAAAAACAAATCACCAAATCTTTTTAATATTTAACCGACTTCAAAAAGGAGGTTCGAAAGGTCCCAATTAAACTGTAGGTATTTTGTTACTTGGTCGTGTTTACATATAGATACCCGTCACGTATGCGGAGTTCCGCTAGCTAATTTAATTTGACCCAGTATTATTTGCCGGTAGTAATTGAGGGGCTCGTGGCTAAGTATCAGCCGCACTCCCATCATAGTTAAGCTACGCTTGTCAGGGTCGATCAGTGGATATGCATTTCTTACCAAGACCTCAAAGCCCCAGCTGTTATTCGTATATCTTCGGAGTCTGGGTTTTATGCCCAGTTTATAGCAATAGGCTTGCCCGTTATACAGGGTTAAGGCTCCTGCAAACCGGCGCGACGCGCCGCGAATCGCGCGCGACACAAAGGCACCGCTCGTTGCGCGACTTGCGGTGCCTTTATGTCGCGTGTCGCGTCGCGCCTGTGTGAACAAGCCTTTATTGGTAAAACATTAACAACCTCTTAAGAGGTCATTGTACTCATCACTATGAACAACTTTTACTATGGGACCAAACCTGAAACCACAAAAAAAAAATCAGCTGTTCCCTACATTTTGAAGAGTTTTACGAAAATAAATGTAGAAAACGGCTGATTTTTTTATAAAAGTTGTTCATAATGATGAGTACAATGACCTCTTAAGAGGTTGTTAATGTTTAATCAATAACCCTGTACATGAAACTGAAACATTGGCATGTGAGTGTATTCTACGACTACCTCTGCCTTTGGCGAATACATGTGATATTATCTAAAAACTATATCACTTTACAAAATACACATATGTAGTTTAACATTACTGTTCTACATCTAAAAAAGGTAAATATAAAAAGATAACCGTATCTTTTTATACATATCTTTTGAAAAGAGCAACTTTGAAAGAGCTTTCAGTTCTAGTCGAGCGTGAGAAAGATAAAAGATGTATAGTGCAGTGTCGGCCGAGGATACAGACCCAGCTTTTATTTAGGTAGTTTTATTTTTGAGGGCTTATTTTGTACCGTTTCTTTGGTTCACCTAGCTCCATTAATGTAATTAGCTAGAAAAATGTATGGAAAAGTTACTCACGTCAGTTGTATTTAAGTTTTCGTGTGCAATTTAATTTAACTTAACCTAATTACCTATGTTTTGTTCATTTATTAACACGACACGCGGCATTTACATAATTACAAAATCGATTACCCTAGATTTTTTTGAGCTTCATACGTCATCCGTCATTTGGATCACAAACAACACTACATTCTACCATATTATGTATATCGGCAAGTTACTATAAGGAACCACAGGTACTCTTGCTATCGAAGTGAAACTGAAAAAACATACTCAAGTCAAAATAATTTAGTAAATATTTTTATATAAATATTTTTTAAAGGTATATAATTAATAAATAGCTATTTGTGCTTTATTATACACCACCACAAAAATACATAACAAAAAAAAATGCCACTGTACTTTCATTTATTACACTAATATCTACTTAACTAAAATCTTAAATTCATTCATTCACTGACTATAGTGTCAGAATCAGAACACATTTACACATAAAAATCTTACATCCAATCACTGACAGACAACGGACAGTTTAGACAGCAGAGTTTAGAAGTAACATTTTTGCCCAAGAGTTCTTCTTTTTAGCGTGTCGATTTTCCAAAAACTTTTTAAAGTAAAGAAGATATTTTTTATTTTTTAATGACCTTTATTTGTTGTTCAAAACGCAGTAAAAAAAAACCGCTCAAAAAATCATCACTCACAAATATTTCTACTCAAAATAACAAAACAAAAACTATAACTTAGATTGCCCGATAATCCTGTCCTCAGCTGTAACAACACAAAGGCGTCTTCGAGTCAGCCATGCGTGTATTATAAGGTTTCCTTCACACTCCCGCCCCCTCCCCTCCTCCCCGTACCCCGAACGACAAGAAAATGGCTTCCTTCGAAAATATTAAACATTATTTGGTAATAAAACTATAGATTATAATGGTAGGGGTATCGTATTTGGTATATCGGTTTCCGATTAGTTGAGGAATGCGGTGTTTTTTTTTCTTTTATAAATGGTCTTCGGTTTCTTAGTGATGAGTAAGGGGTAGTGAGTTCGATCTCTCGATAGTGAGGGGTTTTTCATCGAGGAACTCTCAAAGCCCTGATTTGTGTCCAAATGAAGGCAACAGACTCACCCTTGTTACATGAGACATGTTTATCGACATATGGGTCTACCTTCTCTACTTCTAAGTTACTGACGCAAGACTGTCGAACATCTTCACACTCAAGCTTAGCGTCCAAGAGAGCGATGCGCGCAGAGAGTGTGCGAGGCACATGAGACTGGGCTCGAGAGACGGTTCGACTCCCAGACATGGCATCCATACTAATATTATAAATGCGAAAGTGTGTCTGTCTGTCTGTTACCTCTTCACGCTTAAACCGCTGAACCGATTTAGATGAAATTTGGTATAGAGATAGTTTGAGTCCCGGGAAAGGGCATAGGACAGTTTTTATCGGATTGAAACTTATGTGGGTGAAACCGCGGGGCGCTGCTAGTTTGACATAAAGGTGTCAAAAAACAAAGCTTTACCTAATTTTGTATTACTCGAAATTTAAAGTGACGCTAGACTTTCGGTAAGCTAAGCATAATATATTACCTACACTCACCAAATCTCACCGCTTCCATCCTTTAACTACTATACAAGTAAAACCGGATGCATTCCTCACACTCTCAAATAACAGATCAACAATAACCGCTTCATTGAACGTGTCCACCTCACTAGTGAGGGGATTAGCACGACAATTTTATATCGATAAAACTAAGGAATGAATCGAATGAATGATTTGCTCGCTCTATGTTGAGGCACGTTCGTTTCATTGTGGGGAAGCTTAGCTGTAATGAAGTAAATCGGATTGGACTAGGCTGCCTTTTGTGGTGTTATTCTTATTTGTTTGTTTGGAAATGGTGGCGTGTGGCGTATGAATGTATCTACGTACTTATTTTTATGTTGATGTGTTTGAAATAGTTAAATGGAATAGGAAGTTTACGTCATAAGAGTGGTCATGCGTTTGGTCACAGTATAAGTAACTATTTACAGTAGTTCAACGGGTGTGTTTTGTAGGGCTTTCGTTTAGAGGGTTGGGTTGTTAGTGAGCGGAGGTAACTACTACTGTAGTTACCTCCGCTCCTTACTTTACTTATGTTCCATACCTACTATTATGGAACATAAGTAGGTATAATAAACTAAGATAATGGGGAAAAAAAATGACATTCCTCATGGCCTGTCAAATAAATGGGTAACTAGTTATAATGTGGTTTGGCTGTCTACATGTGTGTGTTGTAACTTTAGAATGGACGGACATTTAAAATGGATTGTAGGGATTTTGTTTTGGTACAGCTGTTTGTGATAGAAAAACGTTAATTCGTACGTAAACTGACATACTCCAGTCATATTTTACATCAAACATATATCTAAGTAGCTAAAGTATATCGATAAACACTTTTGAGTGGCATTAAATAATTATAAAAGTAATCGATAATTTTTACCTCAGTTTATTTATTGTCGGTTTTAATATAAATTACATTTTCACTGTTCCTGTAGTTATTTCTACCTGCATTCAGATCGACAGTTTCGGTTTTCAAACAAGGTGCAGTATCTAAGATCTAACCCAGAAGGAGTCCTCAAAACACGCTTTACCACCACCACCATACGAATCAAGATTTTTTCAATCACCACTTTTATCGATATCGATACACCACCGTACCCTCCCTAGCCCAGCGCCGGCGCACGTTTCTTGCCATCCTGACAGCAAATGATTTATATGAGTGTGACTGTACCAACGGATATTATTATCGAATTTTTTCATTATCTCCTGTCCTAGTTATAGTGATGTCCCTTCTAAGATAGGTACATGCTCCACTGGACCCTAGGACCACTTTGGATAACATAAATCTTCATTAGGGCCGTCGAAAGGTGTGGGGTTCGGTTCCCAGACGAAATATTTCTTCATCGGGCTGTATTATAATTGTTTGTCTGCAGGACAAAGGTTCTTCTTCTCATACTTCTCCTATGCATAGCATAGTCAGCTTAAAACGTTACCTGGCTTCGCTGGTTTCATTGGCCTGGTGCGGGTTGGTAGAATGAGAGTGAAAAGGCTTCTCAGAAGAAGCCTGTTCTGACCCAGACTGACCCAGAGGTCAGTTCACTCCATCGTCGACTTTGTCTCTGTTACCTCGGACCTAGAAGTCAAGAGCGAACACATTTAAAATAATTAAAAAAAAAGATGTCACATGTCTTCGAATTTTTGGTTCTAGGACATGCCGGTGGTCGTGGTCTGAGCATAGGGTCTAGGGTTCAGTTACATAGGTTTGGCGAAGTATTAGATTATACGCTAGCATCTGGCCTCGACTTCGTTCGCGTGGAAGTCGTAATATAAACTAAAGTAACGGCCACATTTTTATAAAACTCCTGCGACACCCGACCCATCGCATCTCATCGCATCGCCCGTCCGCTCTATTACTTCTCTATTACTTTTTTGTCTTCAGCCGTTTCGTCGTCTGTTCTTTTTGCTCGGCTCCTAAGGTCTGTAGCGTGATGATAATTAGTCTATAAACTTCTTCAAGAATTATTGAGCTTTCAAATGCAAAAATAAATTTTCAAATCCGTGTGTTATTTCCAGAGATTAGCGCGACCAAACAAACAAACTCATCATTCAGCTTTATTAGATTAGTATAGATAGTATATAAGTACTAGCTTCCGCCCGCGGCTTCGCCCGCGAGGTATGTCGATAAAAACTATTCTATGTCCTTCCCCGGGATGCAATCTATTTCTCTGGCAAATTTTATCGAAATCCGTTCAGTGGTTTAGGCGTGAAAAGGTAACATACAGACAGAAAGTTACTTTCGAATTTATAATATTAGTATGGACTAGCTTCCGCCCGCGGCTTCGCCCGCAAGGTATGTCGATAAAAACTATTCTATGTCCTTCCCTGGGATGCAATCTATTTCTCTGGCAAGTTTTATCGAAATCCGTTCAGTGGTTTAGGCGTGAAAAGGTAACATACAGACAGACAGAGTTACTTTCGAATTTATAAATGATAAATGATAAATGATTTTATTTTGTAAGTAGGTTTGTACAAACACTTTTACACGTCAATAATATTTTTTAAACTAGATGAGGTCGGCGTTTCCTATCTGACTACTCTGAGAAGAAAGGCCGAAACAAACTCAGAGGTCATAGTCTCTTTTAAAGTCCAGACATAATCTTGGTCAGGTTATAAATGAAGACCATGTAGGTCGATGTCTGAGATGGTCTTTTATAATATTATTTAGCTTCCGCCCGCGGCTTCGCCCGCGAGGTATGTCGATAAAAATCTTATGTCCTTCCCCGGGATGCAATCTATCTCTCTGCCAAATAACAAAATCCGTTCAATGGTTTAGACGTGAAAAGGTAACATACAGACAGACAAACAGAAGTTACTTTCGAATTTATAATATTAGTATGGATAGAAGAGGTTTTCCATAACAAAATACAGAAAGAGAAAAACAAATGAACACTTTTGCTCGACTCAAGTCTCGAACCTTTATACCAACAGGACACTAAATGCAGCCTGAAAAAGACATTCTACACATTAGACTCCCTTTTCCCACCCCTTGGCAATTTGTTTTTATATCAAAGGGAAACACAAGAAGGCTTTCACAAAACCATAGGAAACACCATGACATTTTGTTAAAATTGTGACCTTTTCTCACTAATATTATAAAGGCGAAAGTTTGTGAGTGTGTGTGTTTATATGTTTGTTACTTCTTCATGCTCAAACGACTGGACCAATTTCAATAAAATTTTGTATGGTAGGTAGCTGACACCCTGCATTAACGTATAGGCTACTTTTTATTCTGATATTCCCACGGGATCGACTTTTACGCAGGTGAAACTGCTAGGCGCAGCTAGTATACCATGAAAAGATGCGCAAAGAAATAATTTCTGATTTTCATAAAATATTGGGTAAAGGGGTTTTTTTTAGGGCTATCGTGTTACCCAGTAACTGGGTTGTGGAGGTCAGACAGGCAGTCGCTCCATGTAACATCCTTTCTTTGGTATTGTTCGTCGAGTCGTTGAGCTGCACGATTGACAAATGCGGGCACTGTCTGGACAGGCCCACTCAAATCTGTGTGGTTCTTTCGTCAAAAGATCATTTCAGTCACTAATCTGCATGGTCCTCACATGAGCTGAACAAGATTATGTCTGAACTTTAAAAGAGACTGTGACCTCGTGAGGTTGGTTCGAGGTTTCTCGGAGTAGTCGGATAGAAAACACCGAACTCGTCTAATTTTAAAACATTACTTATTTTTGTTGTTTGTTTATTCGATAGGCAGTCGCTCCATGTAAAATACTGGTATTCAGCTGCATCTAGACTGGAAGCCGACCACAACATAGTTGGGAAAAAAGGCTAGGCAGACGATTGCCTAAAAGATTTTGCCCGGGACTTCAGCCGCGTGGAGGTCGGAAATTATCCTAGATGATCGTACTACCGGGATGAAAAGTATTGAATTCCCTTATCCAGGTCTACCATGGTCTGTGTGCTAAATTTCACCGAAATCCGGCTTTATGGTCATTACCCAGAAAGAAAACAGGCGAGAGCGATTCTATGGAGAAAAGTCCACCCGCATTTCCTCTTAAGGAGCTCAACGACTCGAAGAACAATACCAAAGAAAGGATAAAGTTAGGACACGCCTAAGCAAATGATGATGTATGTGTAAAGACCTGTCATGCACTTTCCTCCATTTCCCCTTAGGTAGCGGTCAAAATTCTAGTAGGAATGTAAAAAAAAAACTCCCTATATGCAAATTCAAAAGGTTGTTCTCTATCCTTGTCGAAAATAATGTCGTTCTCCCTCTAACATGAGGGTTTGCACCCTAAAGTTTGTCAATACAATATTATTACAGGGCACTTACTTAAATTATATTACACGGCTCCCGGGGAAGAAACGGAATGCACAATTTTATTTAAAGGGATGTCTCGATGTTCGTTTGTTTTTCTTTCATCTTCTCTCGAACGAACTGTAAGGCCGGCCATAAACAGACAGCTTGAGGAAGCCAGTATCGACTGCTTCGACTGCATAGCAAACTACAGTCTTCTACGCATAGCGCTCGAGTAGTCGCGACTGCTTCGGGCGGTCGACAGCGCGGTGAAACATCGTGCGGTCAATCAGTCGCCAGGCATACACTTACTGCTCGAGCTGTCGACTGCTTTTGTGCAGTTACCTCCGCCCGCGCTCTTCATTCCACGACGCGTGTGTTAAGACCGGTAATAAAAACCGCAGAGCAGTTGATACCGAGTGCTGCCAGCAGTTAGCAGGCAGGTATCAATGGCAGCTTCAAGCGGTTGAATTTGACTGCACGAGCAGTCCGTGTATGTTGAACACTGACTAGAACCGGTTCCTCACGATCTTTTCCTTCAACGTTTTGAGAGCAGTGGTAGATAATGAAATAATTTACACAATGTAAAGCGCCTGTCTGGTTTCGAACTTGCGAACCATTAAATCGTAAGTCGCGACCGTTACCACTTGACCCACACTGCTCTCAGTCCCGATGTTCGTATGATTTTCCTTTCTCTTCACACACGGATTGAAAATACAGTAGTTATTGCAGTTTACAAGAAAACAATGTTACCTATTCTCCCTGTAAACTACACTATGGTCTGTTTCAAAAGTATCTAATGAAAGTGTAAACAAACCCTGTCAAAGTTAAAATTCTTACGCAATCACCCACTAAACAGAATTAAACACATTCATCGGTATTTCGAAGGTTTCAACTTCTTCTTTCCACCAATTATTGTTTGAATAACATTATTAAGTAAATTGTAATTTAAAAAAATCATAGACCAAAATTGAGGTTATAAAATTAACCTCAATTGTCAACTGAAAAAGAATCTTCGAAATGGTTTAAAACAAAAAAAAAATCGGATATAAGTATTTATTCCAATAAACAAATCAAGGCAATCAATTTTTAAGTAGTACGTACTACAAATTGGCATCCACAGGTACGTTTTCTGATCCATTTGTTTATATTTTCATTAAATACTTTTGGAACAGACTATACACACAACTATTTTTTAAACTTTGTAGCTACTAACATGTAAAACACAGTCCCCCAATTTCCCAAAAGAAGTCGAGTAGTAAACACACTTCAAAGGGTCCCTTTCCAAAGAAAATTAAATGCCCCCATAAATTATATATCGTGAAGATATGCCTCCGTCTGGATGTCATGGGAAAACCCATGGGGACCGTGTGTTAGGGGGTGTGATGGGAAAATGACACTTTTAGTGCCGACACACTTTACTTGGCATAATTGGATGGGTACCAGACGAAGTGGTACTTTGTAAAGGTATTGTGCTACCAATTTATATGCGTAAGTATTTAACTAATGCATTGTGGGCAGTGTTTGCCCATGGACAGTGTTTGCCCAGTGGTAATGGCCACGACTTATGATGAGTCAGACTCTTTACTTTGTGGAAATTATTCTATCATACATTATACTACGTTACGGAGTCATTTTCTGGGCAAATTCATGTGAAAATCATGACATCTTAAAGCACAAAAGAGGTGCATTAGCTCTTTATGCTATCTTAAATCAACGGAAAGTTGGAAACCACATTTTACCTCCCTCAAAATACTAACACTGCCTTGTTTTTACATTTACGAGACCGCATTTTTAGTAAAAAAAAAACGGTGATTTATTTAAAAAAAACCTTCAGAGTAAAGTTATCGATCTATAAGACCAACATACCGACATGAATTATGCCTAAGAACATCAAAAACCGCCCTATGTACAAGAGCATGCTTTGAATGGCTCCGAAATTTTTTAATAAGCTACCAAATGACATAAAAGAATTAAATATACAAACGACAAATGCTATACCATTGACGAATTTCTTGCTGACAAAATTTCTTGTGACTGATCCTGTATTTATGATTTACCAGCTGACCCGGCCACGCGTTGCTGTGGCTAACGTTTTTGTGCAATAAAATAATTTATTGCGATTATAAATGGAGATGTGAGCTATCCTATCTTTCAAGTTGGATCAAACTGCACACGGTGTACAAATTTGATTAAAATCGGTTAAGTAGTTTAGGAGTCCATCGCGGACAAACATCGTGACACGTAATTTATAAAGATGATGTAATATTTTCCTATCAGAGTTTTAATTTATTAGAATTGTATCGTACATATTGTTTTATTTAATTTCTAATATTGTTAAATTAATAAAGGGTAGATTTTTGAGTTGTTATAAAATATCTGTAAGACCTGTTATATCACCGAAAATCGCACTAATAAATACTTTGACTTTGACTGCTCTCAAAACGGTGAAGGAAAACAACGTGAGGAAACCGTGAGTGAGGGACATGCCGTCCTAGAACCAAAAATTCGAAGACATGTGACATCTACCAACCCGCACTGGGCCCGCGTGGTGGATTACAGCGCATTCCCTGTCGAAGAAAGGAGACCTGTCCTTGTAGTGGGAACATTATGATTATCCCCAGCTGTGTAAACTTTCAATCATGACACTTATATTATAAAGACGAAAGTTTGTGAGCGTGTGTGTGTGTTTATATGTTTGTTACTTCTTCACGCTCAAAGGGCTGGACCAATTTTGATAAAATTTTGTATGGAGGTAGCTGACACCCTGGATCAACATATAGGCTACTTTTTATCCCGATATTCTTACGAAATCGACAGTTATACGGGTGAAATCGCGGGGCGCAGCTAGTTCATTATAAAAATCTAATCGAAGATACACATAATGATAAAGAGAAAGAATGCATTTTAATCGATACTATACACCATATAGGTACTCCAATGAAATACAGAACTTTAAAAAAATACTGCATCGTCTTTACCACAGCGCCTAAATACATTTCTTTTACTTCGCACAGCTTCACAAAGAGAAACTTGAGTACTCTATGCGGCTACTTTCAACAAAAGCCAGCAGCCGCCATTTGCAATTCTCCCGCGTTTTTATTTCAAAATGGCTGACTTAAGCTTGGTGCACACTTTAGGGATTATTGTAAGGTTTCTTATTATGGATATTAGATTGGTTTTTCGCGGTTATCCTGGACTTAGGTACCCGTTCGGGAAGGGAAGTTATTTTTATGGCTTATAGAAACCTCCACGGATTAAAGCCATTCTTGAAATCAATTGTTTTTAGCAAAATTTCCATTTTACTGGGACGACTATCACCTTACACATATTTGGCAACCAGAATACCAAAATAGAAGACTACCAATGATCTTATGTGAGAGATTTTTTATACTTATCTATAAATAAAACGAGGCATAATTTTGATAATAGGTTTTATTCCATAGTCATGCGATATAGAGGTATAAGGAAAATGTCGTGAAAGGGTGAAAGGAAAGTTTTGGGTATGAATGTGCATTGCTATACGACTATCTAATGGTGAACTAAAGATACAATGGAGGGCCTGTGTGAAAGATGATATGGCTACAAAGGGGGTGACCAGGGCCGTCTTAACCATATATAACCTTGCCAACAAAAAGAAATTGAACTTAATTTGTGTTTTCCATTTTTAAGATGGTTTCCACCAATTTTTTCCAAGGAATTTTGGAAAAAATTGGTGGAAACCATCTTAAAAATGGACCACACAAATTCTTTTTTAAATTTGGACGTGCGGTTACAGCGCTGGAGCGTTGCGGTTATAATGAGTGATTAGTGATGACTTGATCGGCTTGCGCCCCCAAAGACCTTGCGCCTGGGTGTCACGCACCCCTTGCAAGACGGCGCTGGGGGTGACCGAGATGACGACTAATAAAGAAGTCTGGAGGAAAAAGACGTTGCGCCGACTAAATAAATTCGGATAACGGAAAAATAATATTTAACTCCTAAATTATTCAGACCTCATAACAATGGTTCAGAGAAAACATAGAAATATCCCCTTTCCCTACATTAAAGCCACAAAAAAAAACAGTAAAATTTAAAATAGGTACATCCAAAAGCCCCAACAGTCCCGCCAATTAAGGATCCATTCCCGACTTCCGGCCGCCATTCCGCGGCTGCACAAGATGGAGGCACTTCTGGCGGGAGGCTCTTTGATGTTATAATTACTTAAACTAATTATTTTGAGCTTTGTTCGTACGTGAGGATCTTTAATGTATGTCAGTGGAGCTTTGAGAGAACGGAGGATATCTGATGCGATTGTCAACCTTGTTTACATGTCCCATTTTCGAGTCTCATTGTCTGGAGTATGGTCAGCAGAATCCTCTTATTATTTATATTTTTGACATTATCGCAATGAACAATCCGTTTGCGTATCATTTGACTTAGAATATAAATATAGGTAGCCACACCATTTATGATCATAGGTGGGTACAGATGCCAACACATCAACCTAGCCGAAACTGTAAAATTTTCCCAATCAACTTTGAACCTTATGCTTCAGCGATAAAGTTGAAATCTATTAAAGAAATTTGACAGATTGTAGTAGCTTGATGTACTGGCGTCTGTACTATAGGAGTCTCCTTGCGAGATCTTCGTGTTTTAAGCTATAGAAATTATTTTACTATGAAATATCAAGACTGTTAAATTATCCTGCTGACTTTCCAATTTTTTTTCTATTCTAAAATACGAAATAGTATTCATCTCTAAAATATGACAATAACTTAGCAAGTATACGAGAAGGTTGGATGAGAAAGCCAGCCAGGTTAAAATCACTACAGTACTACCAATTTTAATAATGAGCTGCCAACAATCATAAATTGTAAAGCACCATCAAAAAAGCTATCATTAAAGGAGACAAAAAAAAATAACACCCTAATAAAAGTCAAATTCAATAAAATAGCAATATCATCACAAAGAACACGTCCGCTCCGGATGGCACTCAGACGACGACTGAGCTGCACCGGAAATAACCCCGCCGCCATATTGCCCGCAACCGGAACTAAGAACTGCTTAATGAGCTTTCGAGACTTTTACAAAGTCTTGCCGCCATTGGCATTGTGTTACCGGGTTCCTATATATTCTACCAACAATGGCGAAAAGTCGAAAACCATCGGTAACTTTGCGTACGAATGATAAAGAGAGGAATTTTGCTCTATCCGGCTGGTGAGACTGGAAGCCGACCTGGATAAAATGGCTACGCGAATTAGCATTGCATCAATACCTACATTTCTGATCAATCCCTCGAGGAATATTATTACCTTAGTACCTTACCTACTACCTTTTATAGGGTTCCGTAACTCAAAAGGAAAAACGGAACCCTTTTATGATCGCTTCGTTGTCCGTCTGTCTGTCCGTCCTTTTTCTCATGAACGCGTAGTGTTATCAAGTTGAAATGAATATCAAATACTCATGGCTGCAATTCCTTGAAGCAGTGAAAAAATCAAACTTCTAAGTCAACCCAATCTAACGATACGGGCTTATATGTTCCGTTTATGCCGCATTTTGACACTCGCAAGGGAATCAAAACCTATAGGGTTCTTTCCGTTGACCTAGAATCATGAAATTTTGCAAGAAGCAATGTCATGTAGCACAAGTAAAAGAAAAAATGTAACACGGAAATAAACTAATACAATTAAGGGACACATTGCCATTAAATGGGCAGAAATCCAGCCTCCAGGGAGCCTAAAAAGGCCACTTTGGCAGAATCATAAAAGGATAACATTATGAATCATATTATGGCGTGTTTTTCTTTATTTCGCTGCACTACGTACCTACGTAGGTATATTCAAAGAGATTGGGATTGGATTTGGATTGGATTGATTGGTATTTTAGCACAGACAAAACTGAAAAATCCTTCACCAATGGGATTTGATACGAATAACTTAACAATTAACTGTCCATTTATAATTCATAATGTTATCCTTTTATAATTCTGCCAAAGTGGCCTTCTTAGGCCCTCTGACTACTACTAAAAAATACAGATTAAAAAACCCAAAAACTCTTTTCCCGACACGACATAGGAATCTAACATAGGACCTCATGACTGTATGTAAAGTGTCAAATAAAATATGGCAAAAACCCTGAAGAAAATTTCGCTTAGCTGAATCAATTTGAGCAACGAAAAGATTGGCTCAATATTAGCATAGGACGCTGTTAAATATAAAATGGAAGAAAAGGGTCTTCGCCCTGAAAAGGGCAACACAGACTAAATCCATACGTATATTATATATGCGAAAGTGTATCTATCTGGCTGTTTGTTACCTCTTCACGCTTAAATCGCTGAACCGAATCACATTTCTTTGTGACATCTACCAACCCGACTGGGTCCACATGGTACGTGGTAGATTACAGCCCACTACCTCTCGAAGAGGTTTGTGTCACAGCAGTGGGAAACATTATCGGATGATTATGCTTCAGCGGGCTATTCTGTAAAAATCTCACCGTGAAAACTTAGGTGAAGTGAGCGTGGAGTGAGCTGTCAATAGTGTCAATTCCTAGTAAAAACAAACTCACATCACCTAAGTTTTCACGGTGAGATGGTTACAGAATCGACTGGCAGTGCCCAAAACAATAAAGAAAATACAAAAGGTTTAGTGTCTTCGAATTTTTGGTTCTAGGACATGCCGGATTCCTCACGATGTTTTCCTTCACCGTTTTGAGAGCAGTGGTGATGAAATAATGTACACAAAGCAAAGCGCCTGTGTGGGTTCAAACCCATATCGGCTCCGTTACCTCCGGCATTTTTCCTATAACCAAAAATTCGATGACATGAGACATCTACCAACCCGCACTGGGCCCGCGTGATGGAAACGGCCCACTCCCTCTCACTTAAAGGAGGCCTGAGTGGGAAAATTAGGTGCTGATTACGCTATACATTACACAAAGAAAAATCCAAACGCTTTTTTGTACCGTATCCAAAATTCTCTGCCTCCATTCTGTCGTGAACTGAGCCAATTGGAGAGCTGTATCAATAATTCAGTGGAAACAGATAGATAACAATTTTGCCCATCCCTGGTTCTAAACGTTGGATTATAGTGGATAAACCTATTCAGTCATTCACAAAATGAGATCTTTCCTTAATTTAAGAAAAGCCTGCTACCCGGCTGTTGTATTGTGAACTTTATTCCGACTAATATAAAGTTCTTAATACAAAATTGACATCTTAGACTCTGTCCTAAAAGCAGTTTTTGCGTTAAGAACTGTATCGTAGTAGGAATAGAGTTCGAAATACAAGAACTGATGACGCAAAGGTTTCGGTTTAGTTATGACTTTACTCTCGGGAGTTCGCGTGCTCTGTGACAAGTAAAACATTTTTCTTTTCTCTGGGCCTTTATGCATAAGGTTTTCATGAGTAGGTTAAAGATAAAAAGAAACGAGTAAATGTTCTCTGGGTATTCTGCGCATTATACAGTGTCAGATTACATTAGTTAGCGAAACTCTACAGACGGTATCGATATCTAACCACGATAAAATGAAAATAAAAACTTTTTAACAAAAAAAAACCGACTTCCAAAAGAAACACGACATAGCGAAAAATAACTTTAATTTCGGAAGTCGATGTGTCTGGATAATGTATTTTAGTTTTTTTCCACCGACTTCCAAAATTAAAGTAATTTTTCACTTTTTGGTGTTTTTTAGTGTTTTTTTTTTTTGGAAGTCGGTTTTTTTTTATAAAAAGTTTTTATTTCCCGCTTTTTAGTGCGTCTGTTTATAACTTATCTAAGACACAATAGCCTAATGTCAACTTGCCCATCGCCTTTTACAAAATATTGCTTTTTCCGATGCAGGGACGTTAATTGTTGAGGAGTTCTCCTACCAATCGTGTTTTGACAAGAATAAATTGCTTAGCAACCCGTGAAATACTTATTATTGAGTAGTCCCGATGGCCATCTGTCGTCTTCATCATCAGTTCCAGTTCGCCAAATGGTGCTTTCCGAGAGCAATGAGTTACTATAAAAAATACCCAAATCGCTACAGGTGTGCCTATAATATTTGAACAGTTTCTTCAATTTCACTAGGATCCCATCATCAGATCCTGACCTGATGACAGTGGGACCTGGAAAGTATACCCTTTCAAACAAAAAAACATTTTTTTTAATCGGTCTAGCCGTCTTCGAGTATTCGGGGAGCAAATATAAAAAAAAGATTCCGACGAACTGAGAACCTCCTCTTTTTTTTGAAGTCGATTAAAAAGGATTAGATGAACTTTTTGAGGGTCAACGACCGCTGTAATGTCGTTACCTCGTATAAGTTGTGAATATGTGAAAAAGAAACAGATATTTCAAGTGACAACACAAACTGCTGTCCATGACCAAAAAAATGTTTTTTTTTCATGTTTAGATATCGAAATTCGAAAACCATTACGTCTGCGGTGTTTCGGTAGATAATTTAATTTGATGCTGTATATTTATATGTATCTACGATTTATGCTGGAACAGGACATAGCCGTTGATCAAGACAACTAGCTTCATATTTTCTGACTGACCGACTTTTTGACAATTCAAAAGTGCCTGTAAATGGTTTAATTGAAATAAATGCTTTGAGTTTGATCGAAAATTTATCTCTCAGGCAATTCCACACTATTCTTCCCCATTCTAGAGCTGCCCATTAAAGTTTCATAATTTAACATCGCGGATAGCGTGCGAAGACGCTTTAATACAGCTAAAACTGCTGTATACACCCCTGACGCCATGCCTTCAAGCTGTTAACGAGAGGGAGCCGGCAGTGTTTACACTTTCACTCATTTCAATCAATAACTTAGTAAATTAACTTTGGTAATAAAACAAGATTTTTTTTTATTATTTTCGATAAGGATGGTAACAAATCTGTATATAAGTAGGTATGCTAAATTGCTAATATTATTATAAAGATGTAAAATTTTTGAGTTTGTATGTTATATAGGGGATAATCTTCGACACTGCTGATCTGTTTCCGAAAATTCTTTCACTAATGACAAGCTACAGTTTTACAGTGTCCTAAGATATATTAAATACTAGCTTCAGCCCGCGACTTCGTCCGCGTGAAATTTCTTGTTACTCCGACCCACTCCATCGCATCGCATCGTCTGCCCGCGCTATTACATCGTTTATGCTTAGCGTTCTTTCTGACTTTTTTTGTTTTTGCTCGGCTCCTAAAGGTCATAGCGTGATGTTAAATAGCCTATAGCCTTCCTCAAGAATTGGGCTATCAAATGCAAAAAGAATTTTTCAAATCTGACTGTTAGTTCCAGAGATTAGCGCGTTCAACCAAACAAACTCTTCAGCTTTATAATATTATATAGTATAGATCACGCTTTTAGAATTCTTTAGGTATCAAAATACAGAAATACTAGCAGCGCCCCGCGGCTTCACCCGCGTAAGTTTCATTCCCGTGGGAATATCGGGATAAAAACTATCCTATCTTTTCCCGGGACTCAAACTATCTCTATACCAAATTTCATCTAAATCTGTTCAACGGTTTACGCGTGATTGTGTAACAAACATCCAAACATCTTGACATACTTTCACATTTATAATATTAGTAGGATAGTACAGTACCCGGCGATAAATATTGCACATCGACCTTTACCTGTTTTTTTTTTTCATTTTATACAAAGAATAAAAATAATTATCAAAAGAAGCAAATCATAATTGTTTTAACAGCTCCTAATAGATACCGGACTGTTTGTATTTCGTGCGACAGAGATAACGCTCTACGAAGCCGAAATTAGCCGATTGTCTCTTTCCAAAGGCCGATGTGGAAGATTTATCGCCGGTTACTGTAGGATATTAACGGTAGGTGTATTTAAGCGACGGTTAAAAACAAAAAAAAATATTTTGTTTGCCATACGCCATACCATAATTAAATATTACCATACGCTTTTCAAGGGATAAAGGAGTCTATTTCATATTAAAACTAACTACCACTAATTAACTGACTGGACTGGCCTACTGAAATCTGTGTGCTTCTTTCTTCAAAAGACCATTTCAGACATCAATCTACATGGTCTTCAAATGATCTGACCAGGATTAAATCAATCTACATGGTCTTTGGTCATGGTCAAGATTATTTCTGGACGCTAAAAGAGACTGTGACCTCTGAATTGTTTCGGCCTTTCTTCTCAGAGTAGTCTGATAGGAAACGCCGACCTTAACTAGCTTATTTTGTTTTTTTATTTTATAACATGACGTGTAAAAGTGGTTCTGATATTCTATTCACAAAATAAACAAATACATTTCATTTCATAACATGCATCACATGTAACCAAAACCGGGGTAACTAATTAAGATTAACGGGTTGCTTTATAGTACTGTTCGCCTACGATGCGAGCCGTTTGGTGGAAATTTTCCTTGAAGGCTCCTTCAAACAGGCGCGACACTACACGCGACACAAAGGCACCGCAAGTCGCGCAACGAGCGGTGCCTTTGTCGCGTGTCGTGTCGCGCCTTTGTAGGAGCCTTTATTCTAACGTTCCGTTTAATACAGGAATTTTAACTAATACATATCGTTTTAATGGAAACCTAATGCTTTAAAATCTGCTAATCCTGTGCATATTATTATAAAGACTAATAATAATCAATTTTTGATGTCAAGATTTAGCTTCTTTAACGGAAATAAAATTTCCAATATTAATACAATATTAATCAAATATCAACTTTATTTCAATGAAAATTAAGTTGATTTCAGAGTGACTACAACTATTGAGAATGTTATAAAAATCAAATCAATCAAGTAATCTGTCAAATTTCTTTAATAGATTTTCAACTTTATAGCTAAAGCTTAAGGTTCAAAGTTGATTGGGAAAATTTGACAGTTTCGGGTACCTTGATGTGCTGGTGTACAGACACCAGCACATCAAAGTACCCGAAAGATGTAAGATGTTATGATAACACACCTATAGTACAGACTATAGGTGTGTTATCATAACATCTTACATGTAGTTTGACAACAGATTTAAATACAGTCAGTGAAATTAATTGACACTACGTCAATTTGCCATGTTATAGACATTTCATACAACTTTCAAAGAATGACAATTGTGATTTCAATATACGGACTTATGTTGGTAAGCAATTAATTTCCCTGACTTTTCATTATCACAGCTCACTGAAACCAGGGTCAAAGACAAATAAAAACACAGGATATTCCTCCAACAAAAACAAAAAACACCTTTCATAATCTTGCCAACTAAAACGTCTAAAACTTATCCTGTATTCTGTCGAATCTAGGAGCTAAGACTATATTA
This sequence comes from Luperina testacea, assembly GCA_927399505.1. NCBI lineage: Eukaryota > Metazoa > Arthropoda > Insecta > Lepidoptera > Noctuidae > Luperina > Luperina testacea. The sequence continues at coordinate 776,094 of OV656785.1, read as the reverse complement.
ACGCAGGATACTCCTTCATCAAAAAGACGACACATTTTCTTAATCAAGTCATCTAATACTTATCCTGTATTCTAGGGATCTAAGTCGCAATGAGCTGACGGCAATCAGTCGAAGGACCTTCCGAGGATTAACAGCATTGAAGAGTTTACACCTCGATGGGAACCACCTCAAATGCATTGATGAGAAGGCGTTAGAAAACTTGAAGAGTTTGGAAGTACTGTAAGTAGCATTTTCAATAGATTTTCTTTATGTAGTAGCTTGGATAATTGTAGACAGGGAGTGACTGGCTACTGAGATGACGGCTGATAAAGATGTACGGAAGAAGCAAAACATACTTCGACTATTACAGTGGCGCCATCCACATTGCCACATGTGAACTACGCGTCATACTGACGTCACGCAAAATGCTGCATCGCGCAAGCAGAGTTTACCGCGCAACTAGCATATACAGGATCAATTAATAAAATTAGCTAGAAAAACTCTGCTGGCGTGATTGAATCAATATTTAAACACAATAGATATCGATAAATACTTTTATGAAGTACTTATGCTAAAAAAAACTGATATTTCAATCGATATCTAAACACGATAAATATCGATAAATACTTTTATGAAGTATGCGAAAAAAAACTGATATTTCAAGTGACTACGCTAACTGCGGTCAATGACCACACAAAAAGTCGTCAAATCTATTTCTTTTTTGTTTTATCATGCTTAGATATCGACAGTCATATCATCTGCGGAGTTTCGGTAGCTAATTGAATTTAAGCCTGTGTACAACGTGCCGACACGAATCTTCGGGAGTTGCCCACCAGAAGCGACACCCGTCTGGACAGTGGATCCTCCCTTTTCAATAGAGGATGAGTGAACTTTACACCCTTTTCCTCATACCTCTATCATCTGCCTAGCCTTTTCCTATGTTGGGGTCGGCTTCCAGTCTAACCGGATGCAGCTGAATACCAGTATGTTACATGGAGCGACTGCATATCTGACCCCCATAACACATTTACTGGGTAATATGACACCCCTTGGTAATACTGGTGGTCAGACTTTTGCGCTTGTGACTACCCGTAACGACTGTCAAAGATCCACGAATGACAGCCGGGACCCGTGTTTTTAGAAGCACGGAGGGGTCTCGGTATGTAAAGATGGTAAAACTTTCTTTTTACAATAAAAACCATACTAATACACACACAATCATTCTGATTTTTCTACTCTCAGATTATTCTACTATAGCACTAGTGTTTTAATTTTTTAGTCCAAACAATAGATTCTATGTAAATAGATAATTTCTTCATATTTTCCAATAAATTACCAGCGTTGTGTCATCGCGCTTCTCTTTCTTTTCTATGCAGTCCGACAGTGACCGCGTTTTATGTCATGTAGTCCCCAACTGTCGTTTTTCCAATCAATCAAATCAAATAAAAGACATGAATCTTGATCAAACACTTGTATTAATTCCTTGTGAACCTGTAATTGGGTCAAATTTGGATTCAATAAGACTTCATTCAAGACCGAGGTCGGATCAATATTCTTCAGGTCGCTTCAGGTCAATTGATGGCCTTTCATTTGTTAAAAAGACTACGGTTGTCCCACGAATTCGTGTACTTTATGAGTCATATTTTAAAGATACAATACGCGCTTTCCCAGGGCTGTTATGTATCCATGCAAAATCATTAATATTATTCATTCACATTCATACATCTTACTACTGCGCAGGTTTCGAGCACCTATATCCACCCGACCCTAAAAATAAAAAGCTTGTGGAATGCTGATCAGGGTAAGCTACATTTGCCGTGGTTGGTCCGTGGACGGGTGACCATCTTTACATACCAAGACCCTTCCGTGCCTCGGAAAGCACGTTAAGCCGTTGGTCCCGCCTGTCATTCGTGAATCTTTGACAGTCGTTACGGGTCGTCAGAAGCCCGAAAGTCTGACAACCAGTCTTACCAAGGGGTTTTGTATTAGCCAGTAACTAGGTTGTGAAGTTCAGATAGGCAGTCGCTCCATGTAAAATACTGGTATTCAGCTGAAACGGTTAGATTAGAAGCCGACCCCAACATAGTTGGGATAGAGCTAGGCACTAGGCAGATGGTGATGTGTGGTCGGTGTCTTCCATATGTCTCTGTCTGCCGTCACCTAAGTACTTCCCTTTTTCTAGCTAGCCAAGGGTGCCTTGACAATTCCTTCACTAATTCTTATAATAATTTCAGAACTTTAAACAACAATAACCTCACATATCTCTCGCTGGAGCCAGTTGCGATTAGTCGACTCAACACGCTGCGACTGACCGACAATCCTGTCGTGTGCGATTGTCGAGTAGCCAGGCTATCGACCACTGTCAGAGCTGCTGGTATTCTTGGAGTTGGAGCCAGGTATGAACTTATGACGGTGATTCTCTCATGATTAGTTTTTGTTGATTGATACCTAACAAGATTTTAGAGGAAAAAAGACGTCTTAACAACATGATTGTTGTTCTATCAATTTATTTTCAGACAAAAAAATGGGGTAATTGCGCTAACAATGTCCAAACAAGATGATGCTACGAAGCGCTAACAATTTGAACTGCAATGTTGGAAAAATTCAAAAATTGATCCATGTTTTGAACCGACCTTGTTAACAGTTCTCCAATACTTAATTTACTGTATTTTCAGATGCCAGGCGCCTGCAGCGTTGAGAGGAGCTCTTCTGACGGAACTGGAAACACATGAGCTGATTTGCAATGGTAACCGGCTTTCAAAGTCCTTAATTACTTCTTTAAACTTACTCCTATTAAGCTGGGCAAATATGTCTGAGCTAGCAGTGACTTCAATAGTATTCTGATCTCATATAATAATAGCCCTGCAGACGATATTCTCGCCATGTCGCCCAATCTCAGCAGAGACCATGTATCTATCACATAATTGTTTACCTGTCATTGCTTCATTTTTAATTCTTTTTACTTTTTGTGGTAGACTAATTTTATTCTAGGTGCATCGTCTTCACATATAATCATATTATGTATACAAAACCTTGTAAAACATTTTAAAAGAGTAACGGTGGTGTTTCTTGCCCATTCTTCTCCATACGAACACTACCTTTTGGAAGGGGCGACTAGAATCAATTCAATTTTACTGTAAGTTTTGACGTTGAAAAGTGTGCCTATTTGAAATAAATGATTTGACTTTGAGACTAGAGCTCTCGCCGTCGGCGCGGGGGATATTATAATGCAGGCGTGTGTGCGTTGACCCAGCACTCTCTTGCACTCTTGCACTCTCTCTTCGCTCACTCTCATCGTCAGTCGTATTGTCAGTTTACGCCTTCGGCTATGACCACGATCTATCCCAATAAAAAGTCAATACTATTTAGAACACTTTATTTTGATTCATCGTCTTATCCTCACTCTTTATCTTCCCCAAGGTCCTACAACCACAACGACAGTAGAATGTTCAGCGGAGCCCCGCTGCCCCCCTCCCTGCCGCTGCACCCCCGAGGGTACGGTCGACTGCCGGGAGAAACTGCTGTCTGAACTACCAGCCACCATACCACATAGAGCTACGGAGATGTAAGTGCAGAATTGCATCTAGAAGAATTGAAACTGCGATAAACGATGCTAAAACAATTGACTGCAGAGCCGACCGTCATGGTTACTTGATAATGCAACTGCTGGGCGCAATAGCAAGTAATTGCCAATTGCCCAACGGTGTAGACATATCGTTCTATTAATGTCATGAAGTAAAATCTAACGTATGTATATTGCATTAGAGGTCAGGAACCTTGTCTTTTACAAGTGTTTTACCTTCTGTGGAGGAGTTACAGGAATACAATTTAAATGTGGACTTGAAAATACAACCCCATGTCGCCGCTTGTCACAATCAAAACTATTTTCTTCAACAAGAAGTAGATCATAATGAATCGTAAACCTTTGAATAAATTCAGCAATTTTCGTCTCTTTCCAGCCGCCTAGAACAGAACGAGATCACCGAGGTCGGCGCGGGCGCCTTCTCCTCAGTGAAGAGAGTGGCGAGGATAGACCTGTCAAATAACAAGATCACGAAGTTAGCTGCAGATGCCTTCAGCGGATTGGTGCATCTCACTTCTTTGTAAGTCATTCAAATCCATCCATTTTATGAATTCTTATAGATTAAGAGGAAGACAGAGGGGGTAAAAAATATAAATATTGGAATCAAAATTTTAAAAGACCTCATCATCAGCATACAGAAGTCCACTACTAGACATGAGCCATTTAGTTCGATTCTCGGCAACTTTCTTCCAGCTGCTACCAGCCACCCTGTGAAGACCGTAGCTCCAGCTAGTTTGAGGAAGTTTTAAAAGACCTCATCATCATCAGCATACAGAAGTCCACTACTAGACATGAGCCATTTAGTTCGATTCTCGGCAACTTTCTTCCAGCTGCTACCAGCCACCCTGCGAAGACCGTCTCTCCAGCTAGTTTGAGGAAGTTTTAAAAGACCTCATCATCATCAGCATACAGAAGTCCACTACTAAACATGAGCCATTTAGTTCGATTCTCGGCAACTTTCTCCCAGCTGCTACCAGCCACCCTGCGAAGACCGTCGCTCCAGCTAGCTTGAGGAAGTCCTACCTTACGTTTGCCGATTTGCGGTTACCATTGAAGAACACGTCTACTATCATCATCGGTTCTACGGCTAATAATGTCCGGCCCGTGACCACTTCAAAGACCTTCGGGGAATTGCGTAACACTCTAACAGTAGCAATGGGTTTAATTTTGACAGTTCAGCAATATTCATTGCGTTGTTGAGGTTCCCGTGGCTAAATAATAACAGCCGCACAGGTCGATCGATCAGGTTAAGCTACGCTTGCCGCGGTTGGTCTGTGGATGGGTGACCATTTTTACATACCGAGACCACTCCGTGCTTCGGAAAGCACGACAAGACACGGAGGAGTCTTGGTATGTAAAGAATTAAAGATGGTCACCCATCCACGGACCAACCGCGGCATGCGTAGCTTAACCTGATCGATTGAACCGTGCGGCTGTTATTTCTTAGCCACAGGACCCAAAGGTTTTAGGTATTAGACAGGAGGACTCCGCTGTCCCCTTGACACAATATGAAATGTTTATAAAGCGCATATTTCCGTATCCATTTCAAAAACAAACTATGCGAATGTGTGACATAAAACAAAGCTATTCTTTGATAAATACAGCCATTGTTGCGCGTTCTACGTATAGTGTATTGTTTATGGGGAAATGATATTACAAGGTGGAGCAAATGAAATGTCATAAAGTGAATTGGCTGGCATTTGGTTGGAAATAAAAAAAAAATTACTCTGTTTTCACGGAAAGTTTATTTAAACTTGTAAAATTTATGACATTAAGAGGAAGGAGGTCTTTTCTTCATAGACACGCTCTCGCCTGTTTTCTTACTGGTTAATGACCATAAAGCAATGATTTTTTACAGAATAATAAATATTAACTACTTGTATGTTTTCCTTTTTAATGATACATTATTTTTATAAGCACTAGAACCCTCAAAAAATGATCAAAATTACCGCTGTCAACAGAGGCCTAGTGTACAAATTTGACAACAAATTAATTAAAAAAGAAAAACATAGGGATACAGTCTATATCCTTCTTATTCAGTTTATGAAATACGATAATCTTTACGGAGGTCAGATAGGCAGTCGCTCCATGTAAAATACTGGTATTCAGCTGCATCCAGTTAGACTGGAAGCCGACCCTAACATAGTTGGGAAAAGGCTAGGCAGATGATGCAGATGATGATTCAGTTTATGAAATATCTTTTAAATTGGTCCAATATTGGAGCAGGAAATAGGCGAGAGCCAAACCTCGAATTATGACTTTTTACTTGGCTTTTTCAAAAGTCTTTCCGACCGCATTTCCACATAAGTCGAAAAAAAATATTTTGGAAGTTTTGCAACAAACTCGCAAAACATCCTCCAAATAAGTGATTTTTTCTTCAAAGTTGGCTTTAAGAATTGCAAGGATTGTGGTTTGTTGTGATAAACGCGAGAATTTAAAAAGCCCAAAAGAAAGAAGTCTGGCGCCGTCAGATCTGGCGATAGCTTCAAATCGCCAAAACGGGAGACGGGAGATCATACGGCTCCGAAATTGGTGTTTGAAAATATCCATCGTTGCATGAGCTATGTGACAGTGTGTATCGCGCTATTGCATTGTCAACTAATTCTCTATCTGTCTACAACATATAGTATCAAATCACGATAGCATTATAACGCCTTTAGCTAAAATTATGGCACATTCACGTTGTGACATTACTTTTGCCCCACCTTGTACTTAGTTTAAGGAGATTCATTAAAAGCAATATTTAAAAGCATTATAGACAAGAGAACACACATTTTCTTGACATTTCAAGCAAATGTGTAGCAGGGTCCTCCTGGCTACGAAAACTCGACTCGTCCACCTACAGCTCGTCGGGGGGACTACCACATAACCAATTTTACTATTTTCATATGTTATTTACTGAATATGATTTCTCCATTTCAGAGTTTTATACGGGAACAAAATAAAGGATCTACCATCGGGAATATTCCATGGATTAACGTCTTTACAATTGTTGTAAGTACCATTTACCTCAACTTCCCTTTTAACTAATGTATTAAGTTAGTAAATTGGACAGAAGTCTCCAGAATCTAATGAGCTCCAGCCACGACGTCAGTTTGCATGTCAGTTCACTGCCTTGTACTAATATAATAGAAAACTCTTTGTTATGTTCAGACGCCAACAAATCAAAGTAAGAGTGAACAGGCTTCTTCTGGGTGAGCTCACTCCATCGTAGACTTTGTCTCTGTCATCTCTGACCTAGACTAGAGTCAAGAGCATTTCAAATAAAAAATAAATAAAAAAATCAAGCTACCCGAAACTTTCAAATTTTCCCAATCAACTTTGAGCCGTATTCTTTAGCGATAAAAATGAAAATCTATTAAAGAAATTTGACAGATTGTAATAGCTTGATGTGCTGGCGTCTGTACACCACACGAATTATAGATATAAATATAGAAATTTTACATAGGGTGACATAGAATAGAATAGAATACTCTTTATTATGTACATAATTAATTTATATTATTTATTTGGGACAAAAAACAGTTACATTACAGCATTTACAAAAAGTAGTTACATTACCTCAGACTAAATAAACAGTCAAGACATTAGCTCTGCGAACAATACAGTGAAGCATGCAAAAACTACACCTCCGCTCTGTGCATACACGCTCACACATACAAATTTACAATCAAACTACACCTCACTATGTGCACACATGTTTACGAAACCGGCTTCACTTTACTGGTGACAGCCCTCGTCTCAGCCTTGGTTTTTTATTTGGTCTGAGCATATTATTACAGTCAAAAGAACATATAACCCACACTATTGTCCACGAAGTGACATCTGAGTATGATAATGAACGCATGTTAAATGAGAGAAAAAAAAAGCAGTACATATTAAGAAAAAAATCACTATATACCGACGAATCGAAAGAAGCGGATGACAAGAGCATGCGTCTATGAGCGACTTGACATTGTGAAGCCATTCTTAGATTGCGACAGCGCGAAAATATCTGTGAGGTTCCTAATAAAATAGGCGGTCTTATCATTGAAAGCTAATTCATGTAAAGACAGTTCAGTTTCAGTACTGACTGGCTCCATGTCCGACGCCCATGAAAATGGGTAGGCAAGTAATTAAAATGAGTTCTGTTAAATTTTACAGATTGCTGAACTCAAATGAGATAACCTGCGTGAGGAAGGACACATTCCGTGATTTACAAAACCTGAAATTATTGTAAGTATTCCTTGAAAACCTGGTTCATCATCACAGCTTCAGGCTGAAAGGTGTCATCATCATCATAATTTCAGCCGAAAGACGTCCACTGCTGGACATAGGCCTCCCCCAAGCACCTCCACTTTGCCCGGTTCTGTGCTTCTCGCATCCAAGGGGTTCCTGTGGCCTTCACAAGGTCGTTGGACCACCTTATGGGAGGCCTTCCAACGCTACGTCTTCCGATGCGCGGTCGCCACTCCAGAACCTTTTGGCCCCGTCGGCCATCGGTTCTGCGAGCAATGTGCCCTGCCCACTGCCACTTAAGTTTGGCAATTCTTCGGGCTATGTCGGTTACCTTGGTTCTTCTGCGGATCTCCTCATTTCTGATTCGATCACGCAGGGAAACTCCAAGCACAGCCCTCTTCGTTGCCTGAAAACCTGATTGTTGATCAGAAAAGCTTTGTTTAATCTACTATAAATCTGTCTTTTTTCCAGGTCCCTATACGACAATAACATCAGATCCCTACCAAATGGAACATTCGATGCTTTAACTGGAATACAAACACTGTAAGTATCTTCGGATCTCAAATAACTATTACCAGATGACAGGAATTTTCCTGACATGTCCAAAATTTCACCTGTCTGTCAGGGAAACAGGGAAAATTTGAATTTTACAGTAATTTAAAAAAAGGGAAAAATATAAGAAATAAAATTTTAATCAAAGAATAAAATCTAATAATTAACAATCAATTAATTGATTATTTATTAATTATTCATCTGAACCTCGTGCTTTTAATTGCTGGATATAGCTTTCAGCAACTGCTCGTGTTTCATAACAATTTTTAGAAACTCTTCACATGATGTATTCTTCATATTGAACTGTGTCAACAGTAGAGACTTAACAGAAGTTATGGACAGTATATTTCTCTCTTTCGTCCATTGCGCACCCATTAATGAAATATGTCAGGAAATTTAATGCTAAGGTAGAGATTTTTCCTGGAAAAATCCCTTAGACTCAAACTCAAAGCATTTATTTCAATTAAACCATTTACAGGCACTTTTGAATTGTCAAGAAGTCGGTCAGTCAGAAAATATGAAGCTAGATGCCCATTCCAAAGCGTAGGTACATATGGAGAAGAACGGGCAAGAAACTCCATGGACACTCTTTTTAAATTATATTTTACAAAAATATTAGTTACATCATTACTTTTGAATTTAAAATTATATAATGTGAGAACGATGTAAAAAATTAAGAACTACCCTACCTTAGCACTAAATTTTCCAGGAAAACTTATTCTCGGATCTGGTAACCCTACGTTAATCTAGTAATCGGTTTTTCGGTTTTCGGGTTCTATACCCAGGGTACTATTACGTTTTCTATCAGAAAATTCGTAGTCAGCAGGAGTCTGGATTAGTATCGCTTACAACCTACCTGATGAAATGTTATGTTGTATGCCCTTTGGGTATGTGATACAAGAATGAGGTTATGTTTTGTTTAGAGGTAGGTAACAAGAATTAAAATTGCTGCACAACAGCATATAATGGCTTATATCATTACTAGCTTCTGCCCGCGACTTCGTCCGCGTGAAATTTCACCCTCCCCCCGTTCACCCTCTTAGGGGTGAAATTTCGAAAAACCCTTTTTTAGTGGATTTCATGTCTCTAGGACTAGCGGTTTAAGCTGTGCGTTGATATAATTATCAGTCAGTCAGGACTTTGAATTTTATATAATTATATATAGATAACAATTGTTTATTACAACTTTGAACCTTACTCCACAGACACTTGGGCCGAAATCCCTTCGCTTGCGACTGTTCCCTCCGCTGGCTGGCAGCATACCTTCGCAAAAACCCCATCGAGACGTCGGGAGCCAAATGCGACTCCCCCAAACGGATGAGCAGGAAGAGAATAGACGCCTTGAGGGAGGAGAACTTCAAATGTAAACGTAAGTAGAATACGTCTTTATTTATTTGTAGAGGAATAAGAAAAAAATAATAATAATAATAATTTGGAACGCAGTTCTTTTACGGCTTTTAGCTTGCAGTAGAAGTAAACTGGTAAAAATCGTCACGTAATGAAGAAGCGTTATGCTTCCATGCGACTTTTTATTATATGTAACAGAAAGAGATAGTTTTCATGGTTTTCGAGGGTGCTGAACCCCGTAGTGAGGACAAAATAAAAATCCATGATGAAGGCTGCAAATATGTACAAATTTTCCTCACTGTGAAATTTTTGCAGCCACCATTTTTTATTTTAATTTTGAACTTTGTTTCTGCTCGGGGGTCCCCCGATCCCACACGTTTTCTTTTTGTTTTGAGACACACAGGAAATACAAGCAGTAAAAAAGGAGCATCTAAAAAAATTCTAGCGCCACTAGAATTTTTTTCTGTATTATCATAACACTTATTTTCTAGAATGCTGGATACACTAAAATGCGGGTGAAACGGCGGAGCGTTGCGAGTAAATAATAACTATAATTCTGAATCGTCAACTCGTCTTGAGCAAGCGTGGTGATCAAAGCCCTGCTGCAGCGCAATGTTAAGCTGGTATTACATGAACACTAACATTCTTCACTCTTTCCTTCCTCATTTTAGCTGGAGAAGAATCAGCGAACGCGTGCGGCTCCGCGGGCGCGTGCCCGGCGGCGTGCGCGTGCGAGTACGGCGCGCGCGCTGTCGGCGTGGCGTGCACGCGCGCCGCGCTCACCGAGGTGCCCCGGGACTTGCCAGTCAATACTGATGCGTTGTAAGTCCATTCATCACTAATTGTTGGGAGATTTTAATTCTTGATTTGCAACACCAACATTAAATGTAAAACATTATGTATATAGTGGCAACACTATCCCCTTCCATCCGCGACACTGGTACAATATATACGTGCATTGTATTACTTGTCTCAATTTATTTCATCTTCCTCGGCACCAACATACCAGCACCTCATTAGCTACCATCTACCTAACTACAAATACTCAAGTCAAGACGTTTCTCTACAGAGGTAGTGGAACCTACAGATCGTCATGTGCCCTTACAAACAGCCTCCGCGTGTTCCTGCTGACGTATTCTCCCACTGCAGATCATACGTAGCTCTCCCAATATACTCTACGTCTTCCACTGTCGATAATGGAAACAATGACAAAAACATAATCATAAACCAAAACAAACCACAAAAAAGAGAATAAAAAAAATATTTAAAAAAACTGCCTGGGTCAGTCAATTTGGCCAACTAAGAGGCCTCGCTACACTTGTCGATTTAAAATTAAAAATATACGTATTTATTACAGTACCCGGCGATAAATATATGCACATCGACCTATTCGATCCGATCGATTTTATACAAAGAATAAAAATAATTATCAAAAGAAGCAAATCATAATTGTTTTAACAGCTCCTAATAGATACCGGACTGTTTGTATTTCGTGCGACAGAGATAACGCTCTACGAAGCCGAAATTAGCCGATTGTCTCTTTCCAAAGGTCGATATGCAATATTTATCACCGGGTACTGTACGTACATAGCCCATATTATGGTTTGCAGTCTCCACTTGAGAACTCGTCTGATCTAAAGGTAAGATTACAGTTAGCTACTTTTAATTACAGATTGATGTCAGACAACAGTTTGGGTCAGATAAAGTCTGATGGACTGTTTGGTCGTCTCCCAGATCTTACGAAACTGGACCTTCGAAACAATGGTAAGCAAAATAAAATGATGCTAAACGAAATTTACAGTTTATGAGTATTGATTTATTTATTTACTGATAACGACAACTGAGAGCAGTGGGCCCAGTGGTAACAGCCTCGACTTACGAGTTGTACAGACGCCAGCACATCAAGTTACCCGAAACTGTAAAATTTTCCCAATCAAATTTGAACCTAATGCTTTAGTGATAAAGTTGTAAATCTAATAAAGACATTTGACAGATTGTAGTAGCTTGATGTGCTGGTGTCTGTAAGTTCGAACCCCGACAGGCGCATTGCTTTGTGCAAATTATTTCACCACCACTGCTCTCAAAAACGGTGAAGGGTTTCCTCGCGATGTTTTTCGTGAGAAAACCGGCATGTCCTAACACCAAAAATTCGAAGACATGTGACATCTACCAACCCGCACTGGGCCCGCGTGGTGGATTACAGCCCACTCCGTCTCGAAGAGAGGATGCCTGTGTCCCAGCAGTGGGAAAGTTATATGCTGATTAGATACAGCTTAACATTAGGTAGCCCAAGGTGGACCATTCAATTTATGAGTTCATCGATTAGGTACTAAATTACAGTACCCGGCGATAAATATTACACATCGACCTACATTTTATACAAAGAATAAAAATAATTATCAAAAGAGGCAAATCATAATTGTTTTAACAGCTCCTAATAGATACCGGACTGTTTGTATTTCGTGCGACAGAGATAACGCTCTACGAAGCTGAAATTAGCCGATTATTGTCTCTTTCCAAAGGTCGATGTGCAATATTTATCGCCGGGTACTGTAAACTTTTCTGTGTTTCCAGGTATTACTTTGATAGAAGACAACGCGTTTGACGGTGCTGCCAACATCCAGGAGTTGCTACTGGACGGGAACCTGATACAAACGGTCACTGATAAGATGTTCTTCGGACTACACAGCTTAGGCATACTGTGAGTATTCCCCAACTTCTACCAATGTTTTACCTAATTCTACTTATAGAGGTATGAGGAACAGGGTGTAAAGTTCACTCAACCTCCATAGAAAAGGGAGGATCCTCCGACCAAACGGGTGTTGTGTCTGGCGGGCAACTGCCCGTTGATTCATGTCGGGCCGTTGTATCTATGCTAGTTGCGCGGTAAACTCTGCTTGCGCGATGCAGGATTTTGCGTGACGTCAGTATGACGCGTTGTTTGCATGTGGCGTTGTAAATAACCGCTACATACTCATCATCAGCATTTCAGCCGAAAGACGTCCACTGCTGGACATAGGCCTCCCCCAAATTCCCCTAATTATTCTACCAATAGTTTATGCCAATATTTTGAAACGAAATCTTTTGATTGAATATGTTCAAGACAAAAGACTAAACTTACACTCTCTGATTTATTTATTTTTATTAATTTCACTCTCGCCAAGCGGTTAGTCGACTCTTCACGTGATGAGGGCTGGCTTATTTAATATTTTTGGGCCAAAGAATCAGCATTGCCATACAACGTGGCAATGCTGCCAGTGTTTTGGGCACGTTTCCTGTTGACAGCAATGCGGATGAACTTTTTGATGCCCTTTGATTATTTCCCCTCCTTTTTATTTACTTGTACAGAGGCCAGCACATCAAGTTACCCCAATCTGTCAAATTTTTTCGATAGATTTTCAACTTTACTACAAAGGAATAAGGTTCATATTCAATTGGAAAAATTTGACAGAATGGGGTAGCTTGATGTGCTGGCCTCTGTACATATTATTACTATTATTTTTAATACTGTTAGCTTTTAAAATTATGTTTCAACGAATAAAAATTTTCTCATGATTTAGATTAAAAGGTACACTAGAAGTGTGATATGATAGAGAGCCTTTCACTGGTCGAGTGCACGATCATGTTTTCAATTATATTCGTGGTTTAGCCTAAATTTAGGCTAATGGCTACGCAATATCGTACCAATTTTCGTACAATACTCAATCTTACTCTTTTCGTTTCACCATTATACAATTTCTTCAAATTGTTATGATGTTCCTTTTATTTTCAGATCTCTAACGGATAATAAGATTAGGTGCATCACTCCAGGAGCCTTCGACCATCTCACCATGCTGTCCACTTTGTAAGTATAAGCTTATTTGCTTATTTCGTTATGATTATACGTATGTACAATGCGTGCCACGAAAGATGAGACTTGACCCCGCCTCCCCCGCTCTTTCCACCGCCCCTATGACGTCCGGTCCCGTCCCGCACTCAGACCTCATACCGCTAAAGATACCTAAAATCGTGTACTGCGCAAGTCAAACCACGTGGTGTGTCAAGTCTCATCTTTCGTGGCACGCATTGTACCTCATGTTTCCTTATTAAATGCATGTGCTTTATCTAAATCCCCGAGGATAAACAATAACAGCCGCACAGGTCGATCGATCCGGTTAAGCTACGCTTGCCACGATTGGTCTGTGGTTGGGTGACCATCTTTACATACCGTGACCCCTCCGTGCCTCGGAAAGCACGTTAACCCGTTGGTCCCGGCTGTCATTCGTGGATCTTTGACACTCGTTACAGGTAGTCAGAAGTCTGAAAGTCTGACAACCAGTCTTACCAAGGGATATCGTATTGCGCAGTAACTGGGTTGTGGAGTTCAGATAGGCAGTCGCTCCATGTAAAATACAGCAGCAACCGCATCAGCTGCATCTGGTTAGACTGGAAGCCGACCCCAACATAGTTGGGAAAAGGCTAGGCAGATGCTTTATCTAATCAAAGCCTTGATTCCGTCTACCTCAGTGACAGGGCTGACTGCCTACCGATATTATGGGAGGCCCTTTAATTGCATTCCAGAGAGAAACAGATGCGTCTGCGTGATAGTGCGTCTGATAAGGATTCGTCACTCATTTTGTAACACGTCTTTAACACATCAGCCGGTCGATTCTGTAAAAATCTCACCGTGAAAACTTAGGTGAAGTGAGCTTGTTTTTGCTAGGAATTGACACTATTGACAGCTCACTCCACGCTCAATTCACCTAAGTTTTCACGGTGAGATTTTTACAGAATATCACCGCTGATACCGCTAAACCTAATTTTCTTCTAAAATAAATAAGGTTTCACTAGCATACTTCAGAAACACTGGTGGTTACAGCTCACAGACTGAGATCTGGACACATGCCGCTCAATATGTTTGGATTTTTAATGAAAAAAATTGATTCACCAAATTGTGAGGTGTGTGGCACATTGGAAGATGTTTTTCATTTATTGACGGAGTGTGTCAGATTTCAGTCTGCAAGAGAGGATTTAGTTAGAGAGCTCAAGATAAATATGAACGATGTTTGTATGTTCCATCATATCTTGTCGACACCTAACTCCGGAGCTGCTTATAGTTTAGTTAAGTTTGTATTATTACGTTTTCCGTTATAAGGTCCGGTAAGTTCTTTTATTATTATGTAGTACTATTACGTTATAAGGTCCGATGGGACTGGCATATACAATTGTATAAATGTCCCTAATAATTAATAAAGAAAGAAAAAAATTATTAAAAAACTCTGGTGGTCACTGGCTATTTACCATCCTACTATTCTGTACCTCACATATTTTGTCTCTATCCACAGGAACTTGGAATCCAATCCTCTAGACTGTACCTGCCATATCTCCTGGATGCCAAACTGGCTCCGGAGTCGTCGCCTGTCGCCCTCGGCCACCTGCAGGTCACCAGCAGCACTGAGAGATGCCAACCTGCATCATCTGGAGGTGTCTGACTTTAAGTGTACACGTGAGTTACTTCTTATCTATGGTAGACAGGAGCATATTAGAAAAAAAAAACAGTGGCACTCCGGGAGTGCCAACAAGTGTGAAAACAAAACGCAAACAGAATACTTTGCCATCACTCACTGACATACATATACACAATAAAAACCGAGTACTTCCCGAGGACAGCCGAACACATCCGAAGCGGGTATTTTTTTTAATCGTCTTATAAACAAAATACGTGCGGCGTCGCTTACGGTAACAGAGGCGCGAGTTCAATGGATTTTTCCCATCTTAAAAAATGCCCAACGCGCTTAAAGAAAAATTTACTTCAAAAATAAATATTAGTTCGTTTATAGAAGAAAAACTGCTTCATGTGCTGCTGCTCTAGTGTGCGAGCTTGACCTGAATTCAATCCCACGTTCTGGCCAAAGAGTGGTTGGGCTTTTAGTAATTTCTGAGTAACAATCTGGATTCTAGATTCGTAACCCAGTTTATGGCAAAGTCAAATCATTTATTTCAAATGGGCACTTTTGAACGTCAAAAATTACAAAAAAATAGATTTGATTCTAGTCGCCCCTTCCAAAAGGTAGTTTTCGTATGGAGAAGAATGGGCAAGGAACTCCACCGTTACTCTTTTAAAATGCTTTGGCAATTGAATCGCCCACTATAAAATGGAACTTAAACATAACTGGCTAATTTTGTTATACTATTCATACAACTTTGCTAAGTCACCATGTTTCAAAATGGGGTAAAATAAAAAGGCTTAAAAAATCAGCTGAATGGGTTTTACACTGTGTCTCATACGGCCCATACGGGGCACTATATTCACGCCAGTTGTGTAGGTTCGAGTCCCGCTAAGTGACAGTGAGTGTTTTTTAAAACTGCTTGACATTGATGTAAAAACACCATGGTCCTTCAGCTCACAAAGTAATTCTCTGCTTCGTGTTCCAGCTGAAGACAAAGGCTGCCTGTCGTCCGACTACTGCCCCTCACAGTGCGCGTGCGCCGGTACTGTGGTGCGCTGTTCCCGAGCGCAACTGACGACCGTCCCGCTGAACATACCAAAACAGACTACTGAGCTGTAAGTAATTTAACCTTACCGACAATTTCGTTAGATTAGGGGTCGCAAATGTCTCAGAAGTAGGCAGTGATCTCTCGCTGCCGGCCGTGGTCGGCAGCGAGGGGTCCTGGGACGCGGTGGTTTCCTTCTGCGAAACGGTCGTCTCACAGAAGGAGGCTGCGGAAAGGGAGAGGGAGATCTCGTCCACTCACCCGGCCCGCAGCAGGCACACCGGGCGTCGACGGAGGGCGGACAACGCCCTCTTCCAGCCCCCCTAAATGGGTCCAGGGGCGACGGACTCGGGGATGTCCGTCGCCCCCCATACATCAGGACCCGGCGCGTAGTGTTCCACGCGCGCCCCTCTTAGACGTCGCGGGGGGAGTCAAACACCTCACTCCCCCCCCTGACCAGACGGGGCCCGCAGAGGCGGGCCGGCACCAGCCGGGGGTTGCGGAAGGATCGTACGTTCCCGCGACCCCCGGCGTAGGTGTGAGATGGAACACTGGGGTGGGTTTTAGTCAGTAAGAGTCTGACAGACCCCGCCGCCCGCCCCAGGGCGGCGGACATCCATGAGGATTTTCCAACCCGGGAAACAAAAAAAAAAAGGGTTCGCAAATGTGGTTGCTAAAGTCTAATAGAGTATAAAGGAACAGGGTCAATACTCAATACTTTTATTGCATTCCACATGTAGGTATTCTTAGGTGGTAAACTTATAGTTAGATCATATGGACCCTGTCGGGCACAGCAAAATAAGTGAGGTACGAAAAGGGTGTAAAGTCAATATTTTCTAAGATTGAGTACAAGGCTTTTGACTACGTTATGTGTGTGTATTTTATGTTCTTTTTTTTAAATATTTTTTTAATTTTTATTAGTAATGTGCGTTTTTGTTTGTGCAGAATAAACTAATTTTCTTTCTTCTTTCTTTCTAAAGTTCACTCATCCTCTAGGGGGCGTTCAAGTATTACGTAACGCAATTTTTGAAGATTTTTGACCTTCCCTCCCCCCCATGTAACGCGCCGTAACGTTTTTCTGTACCCCCCCTCCCCCTCCCTAAAGATTACGTAACACCCAAGTGACCATTTTTACCTAAAAGTCACGATTTAGTTGCGCAAAGTATCTACCGGAAAGTCGCTAAAATACCTTTATTATTGTTTTAATCGCGTTTACGGTAATAATAAATGAAATAAGAGATTTCTAAATCAGAATGCATGCGTATATTGTTTATTTTACTTGACTTTAATTCTCAAGTTTTTTACTTAAATAAATAAAACAATGTTACATAACGCGTTGTTCGAACCCCCATCCCGCCCTTGTAACGCATCGTAACGTTTTACAAGACCCCCCCTCCCCCCAAATTGCGTTACGTAATACTTGAACGCCCCCCTATAGAGAAGGGAGGATCCTTCGACCAGGCGAGTGTCGTGTCTGGTGGTCAAATTACATTGGCTAGCGAAACTCCGCAGCTTAAGCAAAAAAAAAATATTATTTTTTTTTTGTGGTCATCGACCACAGTTAGTGTATTCACTTGTAATATCAATTTGAAAACAGTTTTTTTGTCACAGGCCTCCCTCTCCCCCCTCCCCCCCTCCCTCCCTTCCCTCCCCTCTCTCTCCTCCTCTCCCTCTCTCTGCGACAGGGACACTGCGGGTTGGTGAATGTGACATGCCGTCCATGCCAATTTCCTCACGATGTTTTCCTTTACCGTTTTGGAACACGACGGTGCTAAACCTATATAAATTACTCGTTTCAGGTACCTAGAATCGAACGAGATAGCGTCAATACTGCCCGACCATATTCGCCACCTGACGCAGTTGACGAGACTGGACCTCTCTAACAACATGATAAGCGTTATCACTAACAACACGTTCGAGGGGCTCACGAAGCTGTCCACGCTGATTGTTAGCTATAACAAGCTGAGATGTGTTCAGGTAAGTTAAGTTTGTAGCCATAGAACCAGTAAATTCCAACTTTATTACCCACCAAGCGGACGTGACCTAAGTCTTATAGGCACCACTTTTGGGGCTGATTTCCTCTGACAATTGCGTACATTCCGTCACGCGTAAGAAAATACATCGCGCGCTATGTAGCTGTTGTTGTTACTGACGGTAGTAATCAGGCGAACTATGTCAATAAAGGAGGAATCCAGGCGATAAATTCAATCTTCTACAAGCATTTTTTTAATATTTTCGTGTGACGTTCGACCGCTCAAGCTCACACGCCTGATGAGATTCGATAGTCGATTATATACATTTGATCAGAAAATTTATAAAAGTAAAAAGTTGATTTGCACCAATTTCTGAGCAACTTATTTTGTCTTTTCAGCGTGATGCTCTCAAAGGCTTGACTCAACTAAGGGTCCTGTCACTCCATGGAAACAACATCTCAATGCTGGCTGATGGCGTGTTCAGGGATCTAGAATCCATTTCTCATGTGTAAGTGTCATAATATTAGTTTGGCACACCTTTCAGCTTTTGAAAGCCATTTGTAAATAAATACGGTAAGTTAAGATTCGATTATTTAAGACGTCTATTCGGCCTATTGACACTTTGACAGATGCGAGATTGATGACGTTGTGTTGACAGATTAAAATTTTTAATTATGTACTAGTGAGGCAACGGCACTTAATCTTTTATGCCACTGATGACGTCACCTACCTTAAAAGCTTAAAATAATTAAATATTTTTTTTTAAATAACTATTGAGCCAATCATCAAAATATTCAAATTAGTTTCTCAAAATGCTCTAAATTTGCAAAAAATAAAATAAAATCAAAGAAATAGAAAAGAAAAAAAAAAAAAAAGAAAGGGTAGAAGGGTAGGGGGGGGTAGGGGGGTTAGAAATTTTAGACAATCCCCATTAATAACTTAATGGGGATTGTCCAAAGTTTCTATTCCAATTATTCTGCGTTGCAGTAGGGAGTTTCATACAAAGAACACTGAATGGCTCGAGTTGATACGGTGACGATCCCGTTCCGAGTTGATATGTGTGCTATGACCTTTATTCACCTTTACGATACCCTCAAAAAGACTTTTTACTTCCCGCACTTCCCATATCCATCGTAATTTATACTTTAGTTCCTATATATTATGTCTGAAAATCTATTGGCAATGCTGCCAGTCTTCTGGGCACGTTTCCGGATGACAGCGATGCGGACGAGTACTTCGACGCCTGAGTGTCCTTTGTTTTTGTATTTAGTTAGTTAGTCATTTAATGAAGTATCTAGTGTAAATAGTTTGTACAGACGCCAGCACATCGAGCTAACAATCTGTCAAATTTCTTTAATAGATTTTCAACTTTATCGCTATAGCATAAGGTTCAAAGTTGATTGGGAAAATTTTACAGTTACGGGTAGGTTGATGTGCTGGCGTCTGTACTTACTTTGAATTAATCTTAAATGTGAATAAAAAATGAAAAAATATTGTTAATTAACCGTTATTTTGTTTCCAGCGCTTTAGGCTCAAACCCTCTCTACTGTGACTGCAACGCCCGCTGGCTGTCGGAGTGGGTGAAGAGCGCCGGAGAGTACGTGGAGCCCGGCATTGCGCGCTGCTCTGAACCGGCCGCCATGAGGGACAAGCTCATACTCAGCACGCAGTCCAATGCTTTTGTTTGTAAAGGTATGTAACACGGTCAGCGGGATTGTCCGAAAGGGTTACCGCTGGCCCGGAACATAAAGGGCTAAGGAAGGAACACGGGTGTGTTTTAGTCAGTAAGATTCTGACACTCCCTTCCGCTCCACCCAGAGCGAGTCATTTGATGATTTCACATCCTGAAAAAACAAATTTGTAACATTGTAACTGCTGGTATAAGGTAATCTCTGACTATAAACTGATTGTTTTTGAGTATTTGACTGGTTATAAACCTTTATATTATTAACAAAATAACAACTACTTATATATGTAATCTTTTTATTTTAACCTTTTTAATTAATCTTTTCGTTCGTTCGTTCGTTTCGTTCGTTCGTTCGTTTCGTTCGTTTCGCATCTTTTTTTTTATCTTTACGTCACTATGTGCTAGCGTCCGTTTCCGTGGGCCCATTAAGAAGTGTGCAAGTCATCCCTACCATTTTATCCGTGTATATGTCGCAGGTTTTTCATAAAATTAGGTTTTTGATGAAAAACCTAGGTTTTTGATGAAAAACCGGAAGATGACACATTTTAAACTCAGTTTCATCATAAACCTGTAACAATCCAGATTTTTGATCAAAAACCTGAACTAGTATGGGACTTAGGGACTTCTCCTGCTTTTGTTTCGCCTGCGCTCGCGCGCGCCCCGCCCTTTCTCCGCTTCTTCAGTCACAAAACACAACTCAGACGGGCAACCCGCGTTCATTTTTGCGACAAATAATTACGCTAAATATAATTATGTGAATAAATCTCATTAATATTGTGCTAGTGCTTACTATCATAGTTTACGTAATTATTTGTCGCAAAAATGAACGCGGGTTGCCCGTCTGAGTTGTGTTTTGTGACTGAAGAAGCGTGGAAAGGGCGGGGCGCGCGCGAGCGCAGGCGAAACAAAAGCAGGAGAAGTCCCTAAGTCCCTGTCAACGGAAATGTCTTTCAGATTGATCATAAAACCAAACTAGTTCAGGTTTTTGATCAAAAATCTGGATTGTTACAGGTTTATGATGAAATTGAGTTTGAAATGTGGCATCTTCCGGTTTTTCATCAAAAACCTAGATTTTTGATCAAAAACCTAATTTTATGAAAAACCTGCGACATATATATAAAACATTGATCAAGCAGGAGTCATAGTTCTTCCATAGTTCTTGGTAACCAGTCCACTTAAGCCACCCAAACCTATAGTCCAACTTTTTATTTTTCCATATCCTGCAATAGTCCTACACCAACCGGGGGTTATCCTTGGGTGCACTTGCATAGACAGGGATAATCGTCGGTTGGTGCCGCATTTCGTTACATTTTCATAAGGGGCCTCTGCGAGTTGGCGTCGGCCCCTCGTACGCCTTCCAAAAGCCTCACCCCATTGTCCCAAGATAATTGCGTAAACAATCCATAGATATGCTATAGCAGCAATCGCGGTTGATTTGCTGGCATATATTGAAGAGTTCCGTTGTCTGTCTCCGAAACTTATCATCATCTTTCGGAATAAAATCCTTTCGAACAAAAAAATTTTGCAAATCCGTCTATTTACGATGGAGTTATGCCCGAACATACATAAAAAACATAAAATAATAATAGAAACATCCGAATTGAGAACCTCCTTCTTTATAGAAGTTGGTTAAAAAAGAAAGAGGGTTGCGATTCTCGAGTATTGCGACAGCGTATTGCTCAATTTGAATCTGCAGCTCGGATCTTAAAAAGCAAAGACTTTTAAATGTACAGACGCCAGCACATCAACCTACCTGAAACTGTCAAATTTTGCCAATTATTTTAAACCTTATACTTTGGTGATAAAGTTGAAAATCTATTAAAGAAATTTGACAGATTGTAGTAGCTTGATGTGCTGGCGTCTGTACATACTCTTAAATCTATTTGTTTAAAAGATGGTTATTTACAGCGCCACATAAAAATATGAAAAAACTAACTAATCAATTCTTCTCGTTTCCAGGTAAACCACCAGCAGAAGTTATCTCCAAATGCGACAGTTGCTACAGCAACCCGTGTCGCAACGGCGGCTCGTGCCGCGCGAGAGGCGCGGGCGGGCACGAGTGTCTGTGCGCGAGGGGGTACCACGGAGACTCGTGTCAGCACCAGATAGACGCCTGTTATGGAAGCCCGTGTGCTCATGGACTCTGTCGGGTGCTGGAGGAGGGAAGGTTTCAGTAAGTAGCTATTGATTTATCATCATCATCTGTCTTGCCTTTTCCCAGCTATGTTGATTTCGGCTTCCAGTCTAACCGGATTTGATTCTCAGCTAGTTTGAAGAAATGTCTTTTGATTTTGAATGCAGCTGAGTATATTTTCAACTCTCCGAACTACAGTCTCCCCTTATTATAAAAACTCAGGAATATTGTAGAGACCATCATACACTGAAAGAAATAAGCAGTGAATAAAAATGAATATAAAGTCAGTAAGTCGCTTAAAGTGGTGTAGTGTAAAATTATTTTTTCAGTGTAATAGTAACGAAATTACAAAACTTAAACATAACCGCTAACAACCGAACGAGGAAGTTAACGGAACAAGTACCATCGAGAAAACTCTTTTTTTTTTTTTTACTTACATCTGCCCAATTTGAAAACAAAATCCCGTGCACACAATGACCACATCTGTTAGCAAACGTTACTATAGCGGCCGAGCGCTGCAAGCAAGAATAACCCTTACGGTGTATAAATGTCAGTTACTTCGATAGTACCTATTTAAGGGGCTTACAGAACCTAAACACAAAAAACGCAAGTTTTAGAAACAATAAAAGTCTATGATCGACTACAGTAAACAAAATCAGAAAAATATATGATATTCTTCAGGATATATGCTAGGTAGATAGTGTGTTGAAAACATAATACAACTAATTTGATACAATAGAAAAACATCATGAAGATACCTCTAAAAACTTTCTTTTTACAATAAAAACCATACTAATTAATATACATACTATCATTCTGATTTTTTGTCAGATTATTCTACAAGCAACATACTAAAATACTAGAGTTTAAATTGTTTCGTCCAAATAATAGATTTTGACGTGACAACGTCTAATAAATCGATGAAGCTGGCGGCACACACGAAAAAACATGACTCATGTAGCGTTACCTCGCGGCCTTGCTCTGTAGCGTTGCTGCCGCACGCTGCCGAATCGGCCTCCGCGTTCGGCAATTTCATTAATGTTTTGTTATGACGTTGTCACGTTAAACTATCGTCCGTAAACCGACTTTACAGACAACCGATTTTTTTGTATAGCTTCATATTTTGCAATAAATTACCAGTTTTGTGTCATCGCGCTTCTGTTTCTTTTCTATGCAGTCCGACTGTGACCGCGATTTAGGTCATGTAAGCCCCTTAAACCTTGGGCCGTATTACGAAGTATTAATGCCATCATGATTCCAGTGTGAAAAAGGGATGTTGTTATCGGTCATATATAGCTCCGTCTCTCTCTCATACTGGAATCATGATGGCATTAAACCGTCATAATACGGCACCTTGTCCTTTTGATTTCCAGCTGCTCCTGCCAGGCCGGGTTCACCGGCGCGCGTTGCGAGGTGAACATCGACGACTGTGTCGCCAACAAGTGTCAGAACAACGCGACTTGTGTCGATCACCTAGAAGGGTACTCCTGTAAATGTGCTCCTGGCTTTATGGGTGAGTGTTTTAACGTTTTTTTCGATATATATGCTTCTTTTATGTATTACCTACTTGGGCTCTGTTAGTGGCCACGTTGTTGCGGCATCAATGGCTATTTTTAATTACTCAAAAGTGTAAGAATATGGAAAGTTTTGTCACACTAGTGTGGGAAATTTTCTGGGTCGAAGCACCGCATGTGCCGGTGTCGAATAGATGTTTAAATCTCCTATGTTCCGTTATTAATTTAGAAAGAAGGCATGTTTAAAATCCTTTTATACCATCCTGTAAGCATCTATCGCTAACATAGGGTGGTCAAAAATCACACGATCAAAGCAAAAATTACGATACAGTCATGAACAGTGATCGGAGTAGGTAGAGCTGTTTTTGCTACTTGCGACATGCGGACATAACATGGATATGCCAAATATTTCCCGGAATCCCGGGAATTCTCGGAATATAAAATAATATTTCCTTGTGCAGTAAAGTATATTTAGTATTGTTTCTAAAAATTTTACTTAATTAATTCATACTTCACGAAGCTACCTCTAACAACATTCCAGGATCCCTGTGTGTGTATATAAGTAAGTATATACTGTTTGGGTGCTCACATACTACCTGCTCATAACTGCCCACTTAGACTTACCCATATAAACTCACTTAAATCAATCGACAATTTCAAAATTCTGGGATTTCTGAGGCATATCCATGTTAACATCAATGTTTGCGGTCATTTACCCCAAACAGCTCTACCTACTCCGACCACTGGTCATGAAGCACAGATCCGAAGATGAGGGAGTCGCATATATTTTTTACGTTCTCTAAAGAAATACGTTTGAATTTGCACCACGGGGAACTTGATTCCTACGTCGAGCAGTGCTATTGTGTTTTTCCAACTGAACATTAAAAATTTGACTAGTGATCAAATGCACCCAATTTATCCGAGGGTTTTCGTGAAGATTTACGACACTAGTTGGCACCACTTTGACAAGAGGTCTTCCAATATAAAATACAGTATGTTAACTAACAGAGGGCGTTCCCGTTAACCCGCAATAGTATAGCATCCATACATGCTAAATAAAATATTACCATTCGAAAATAAAATGTTTTTATTTTTTTTATATTAAAATATTCACTAAAAATCGTAAATTGATACTCTATTTATTTCATTAATTCTAATTTATTTAATTAAATAAATTCCGACATTGCTGTCCTTCAAGTACGCGTGTACAGAGTGTTTCTTTAACGTATCAATTTACGATTTTTAGTGAATATTTTAATATAAAAAAAAAAAACACTGGCACTCCGGTAGTGCCGACAGAAGTGAAAACTTGAACAATTACGAGTGTATTTTGTGAATCGTCTTATAAACAAAACACGCGTGTTAAGGTGTGTTCCTTATTTTATAGGGTTTTTTGCAAATCAGGTATGATGACCAAAGTGACTGGTTTATTCTTCTCGTGAAAGGAATTTATTCAGATTTACAATTAAGCACACAGTTATATATCCGTGGTTCAGCGCCATCTCGTCGTTGTTGGATGAACTACGTAGTTAGTACGCGAGGCCCTCGTAGTTCTTCCCGATGTGCATAGATGGCGCTGTCCTCAACAACGCGCGTCTTAAGTTTTACGTCTGACGTTAGTACGCGAGGCCCTCGTAGTTCTTCCCGATGTGCATAGATGGCGCTGTCCTCAACAACGCGCGTCTTACGTTTTACGTCTGACGTTTTACGTCTGACGTTTTACGTCTTACGAATTTTCGATTAGGGTCACGTGACCTGACGCGAATTTAGAAGTTTTTACCCATTCCAAAAAAAGTACACAGCGCCGCTAAAGAAGTTTTCACTTCAAAAAAATAAAAACATTTTATTTTCGAATGGTAATATTTTTTTTAGCATGTATGGATGCTATACTATTGCGGGTTAACGGGA
This sequence comes from Luperina testacea, assembly GCA_927399505.1. NCBI lineage: Eukaryota > Metazoa > Arthropoda > Insecta > Lepidoptera > Noctuidae > Luperina > Luperina testacea. Next base: position 750,725 of record OV656785.1, on the reverse strand, counting down.
ACGCCCTCTGTTAGTTAACATACTGTATATGATAACGTTCATCATTCGATTCATTCATTCGTTCATCATTCAGTCATGACTAAAGAAAATATAGGCTCTTTGACAGATGCCTGGACCTGACGTATCAGTGCTGCCACCTAGCGAACATCATTTCAGAAAACCCTCATTACCCACGACTTACCGCCCCAAACCATTTATTTATTTATTTTATAATTTATGTACACACAGTAAAATACATAGGGATATGACATGATTATAATTTGAGTACAAAGGTACTGCTTATTTCTTCCACCACCAACCACCAAACCATCAACCAACAACACAACATCATCAGTTTCTTTAACCATCTTGTTTCCAGGCGAATTTTGCGAGAAGAAGATCCCCTACTGCACCAAAGAGTTCAACCCCTGTGAGAACGGCGCCGTCTGCAGCGACCACCACAGTCACTACACGTGCGCGTGTCCCAAGGGCTACTCCGGACAGAACTGCACTGTCAACGCGGATGATTGCATCAATCATATGTGTCAGGTATGTGTTTTAGATAGTTTATAATTATATTATGTATACAAAACCTCGTAAAACATTTTAAAAGAGTAACGGTGGAGTTTCTTGCCCATTCTTCTCCATACGAACACTACCTTTTGGAAGGGGCGACTAGAATCAATTCAATTTTACTGTAAGTTTTGACGTTCAAAAGTGCCTTTAATGTGCCTATTTGAAATAAATGATTTGACTTTGATCCCCGTTTAATTACGCTGTAAAAACTTTTTCTCGCTGTAAATTGAATTTCACGGGCTACCCTGGCGCTTTCGCCATAAGGCGAAAGCGCCAGGGTAGCCCGTGAAATTCAATATTTTTATGTTTTTTGCAATTTGCCGGTCAGTATTAAGTTTCACGTTGATTAAAATACGATTGGCCACCGTAACAAATATGTATTTACAGAATTATAATCATTAAGGTCATCAACACAACTCTCTAAGATCAAGTAATCCTACTGAATGACTATTTCATGAAATCTTGACATTTTTATACTCACTTATCAAATTGTATTACTGATTGTAATGATTATAATTCGGAGGAGGTTTCGTTTTGGAGTTCATTCCATAAAAAGCTTTTATAAACAGCAGTGCGATTCTGTAACCTTAGGTGAAAATCTCACCGTGAACACTTAGGTGAGGTGAGCTGTCAATTCCTAGCAAAAACAAACTCACTTCACCTAAGTTTTCACGGTGAGATTTTTACAGAATCGACCGGCTGAAGTGCGATTCTGTAACCATTTCACCGTGAAAACTTAGGTGAAGTGAGCGTGGAGTGAGCTGTCAATAATATCAATTCCTAGCAAAAACAAACTCACTTCACCTAAGTTTTCACGGTGAGAATTTTACAGAATCGACCGGCTGATGATGCTCTTTGAACAATGATAGTATGCCTAATATTCAGGTCACTTATCATGTGAATCAGTATGAAAGGGGTCCATTCAATGTTCCAGGTCATTGTTAAATTAATTAAATAATACCTAGATGAGATGGAATATTGCCCATCTCATCTAGGTATTATTTAATTAACCTTTTGACCACCACACGTCAAAAAATCTAAAACGCTCCCTCGGCGTCAAAGTCTGTCATGTAGTCGAACCGTGGCGTGCTGGGCACATTTTGGTTTGTCATCTACACATGACTGTGGCGGTCAAAAGGTTAAGTTATTTCAATAAACAAGTTGTATTTGTTCTGGGCAGAACGGCGCGACGTGCGTGGACGGGCTGGACGAGTACCGCTGCGCGTGCGGCGCGGGCTACGCGGGGCGCTACTGCGAGGCGGCGCCGCACGCCGCGCTCGGCACGTCGCCGTGCGCGCACCACGACTGCGTGCACGGCGTGTGCTACCTGCCGCAGCCCCGGCCTCTGCAGGTAGCAGGAGAACTTATATATAATCATGACCGATTCTGTGTAATATAAACCACAATACTTAACCCAGGGTGCTTACTCTTCAATTTAATTCCGATAGATCGACATTGCAATGAAGGTTTTCGTGAAAATTTACGACACCAGTTGGCACCACTGTGACAAGAGGTCTTCCAATATAAAATATATGATGACGTTCATCATTCGATTCATTCATTCATTCATCATTCAGTCATGAATCAAAGAAAATATAGGCTCTTTGACAGATGTCTGGACCTGACGCGTCAGTGCTGCCACCTGGCGAACGTCATTTCAGAAAACCCTCATTGTGACGTTTCGTACTCTTGAGTTCGATGTTAGCGCCAAATAATTTTTAGATTAGGTGTCCATTTTGGAGAACTAAGTGGAATTGGGTTCGGCCTTGGCGTGGGGTAATTGTTGACAATATTGTTTTCAAGAGTACCGAATCACGTGACTGTAAAATTAACATTGGAATCATATTGGCATCTCATTGGAATTAAAATTAGTTTGGAGAGTAAGCCCCCAGGTCCGCCCGGGAGTGTTCTACCCGCGGCGATTTTTTTTCGCGCATTAAATTTTCATCGGACCGCTTAGCGCCGAAAGTTGAAAAACAAACAATGTAAGTATGTTTTTGTCGCGCTGGGATGCGCTCTGTTAAATTCTCAATTCTCGGCTTAACACCAAGAATTGAACATCCATTGAGCGATAAAATCCCGCCAGGATATTTTTACATCCACACGAACGCGAGCGAGCTTTCAAATCTTAAACAAAAGGTCGGGCTCATAATCAACTCTGTTACTAAAGGTTGGTGACTTTAGACAATTAAGTTTTCCTTTAGATATCATTTGTGGTGTATTTATGGTGCGTCCAAACATTGCGAGACATGCGCTTCCAAGCTTTCTGAAAGCACCTTAAAATTAACTTGAAAAGAACGTCATATTGGATGGATGTATCATAATAAGATGTTGGCAAAAACGTGGAGACTCTTCCACAAATCTTGCGCTAATCCTGCCGACAAACTGTCTCGCAGTTTTGCAGATTTATGAAAAGATACACCTTTCACGAGCTTAACACATTCGCGTGCGGTGGTCACTTTTTCGAAACTTGTGATGGAGCACTGTTTTCCCCCATACATTTTTTTTGACGTTTATAAACGTTCTTTAATACCTCTATTTATTTCAGTAATTAACTATGATCAGAACGACATTATACGTCGACTTATGATGACATTCCGCAACATAGGTATAGTTGTAACTAGTCAAACAACTTGTGAATCTTATATAAACAACGTTTAGTACTTATTGTTATGCCCGAAGAACATGGATCCTTGCTTGTATTGTCACCTTTTTTATTACTTTTCTTTCTTCTCACTCGCTTTGTTTTGTTCATCTAAAACAATGGAATTTCTATAATTAGTACTAAAAACAAACTACTTTTATTGCTTAAATGTGAAAATAATTATTGTATTCCATATAATACACACACTATTATTTAAATTCAGTAAGAAATATGTGATAACTTACGATTTAAAAGTTTCGTAACTCGGGAGCTCACTTCACTGTGCACGTGGGTCGCGTAACGGTGCACAGCCCGATACCACAGTATGCAAGTTGACGACTATGTACGTTCTGCGTTTGCGGGTAGGTGTCTTTTTATGTGTGAGAAGCACCCACAAAACGCCTAAAATGTCGATGCAGTGTGACACTACGAATTCAAGATTTCGATATGTTGTGGCACTGTGACGTCACTATAAGAGTTTTATATGAGAAACGGACGTTTCCTTACGTACTGATTGATAGGGTAATATAAAATTTGACGTATCGATACGTTGTGCGACATCGTATCTCGATTTTTTTACGTATCCATACGTCCTGCACGCGAACGTGATAAGTATGTATACACTTGGCTTTATTCAACGACGATTTTCTCCTTTAGTTTTGAATGAAATTTTATGTTATTACGAACAAAATATTTTCGAACCCATAGGTTTGTGTAAAGTGTCGTATTTCAACGTTGCATTCGTTATTTCACGAAAAAATCGCAATTGAAAGTTGCCAAGTGTTGGCATATTATTTTAGTGCTCGTGACTGTACAAGTGTTTGATCCAAAATAAATGTGACTTTTTATTTATTTTTTTTATTTAAAAGCCAGTAATCAAGAGATGAAAGTTGACGCAGTACTTTTACTTTCATCTCTTTGATCTTTTTTTTCTCTTGCTTTCAAATAAAAAAATACTTATATTTATTAAAAAAAACATTTACTTAGTTTTTTATGTAACTTTCAGGACGACATTATAATGGAACGCCCTCTAATCAACACAGCCAACGACTACCTCTGCAAATGTGCGCCGGGATACTCAGGTATAAATAACATTACACACATATTATTATAATGTAGTAAATACACAATTCTGAGTTACTTACTACCTATAACCTGTTAACCATCAAAGCAAGAGTAAACAGGCATCTTATAGGTACGTCCACAGTGAATCAAAACCTTTGCTTTCCAACAGACGAGGGCCATATATTAAAAAAAAAAACAGTGGCACTCCGGGAGTGCCGACAGACGTGAAAACAAAACACAAACAGAATACTTTGCCATCACTCACTGACATATCGGATTTAAAACCGAGTACATCCCGAGGACAGCCGAACACATCCGAATGTTGCGCCGTGTTGGTAACAGTGTCGCTAGTTCAATGGTTTTTTCCCATCAAAAAAAATGCCCAACGCGCCTAAAAAAGTTCTCACTTCAATAACTTCACATTTAAGTGGCTAAATAATAACAGCCGCACAGGTCGATCGATCCGGTTAAGCTACGCTTGCCGCGGTTGGTCTGTGGATGGGTGACCATCTTTACATAACGAGTTCCCTCCGTGCCTTGGAAAGCACGTTAAACCGTTGGGCCCGGCTGTCATTCACGGATCTTTGACAGTCGTTATGGGTAGTCAGAAGCCGGAAAGTCTGACAACCAGTCTTACCAAGGGTATCGTATTCATTCGTGATCTTTGATAGTCGTTACGGATAATCAGCAGTCTAACAACCAGTCAAGGAGTATCGTGTTACCCAGTAACTGGGTTGTGGAGGTCAGATAGGCAGTCGTTCCATGTAAAATACTGGTATTCAGATGCATCCAGTTAGATTGGAAGCCGACACCAACATAGTTGGGAAAAAGCTAGGCAGGTGATGATGATCTAAGTGTGTTTTTTTAAAGAAACTATTTAAATATTATTCTTTTTTTTTCCAGGTCGCCTCTGCGAGTACCTAACTTCCCTAACATTCAGTCATAATGACTCTCTGGTAGAATTAGAACCTCTTAGGACAACACCACAAGCCAATGTCACATTAGGTAAGTCATAGATAACTTTCTTCATTTTTTGAAGTGAATACGTCTTTAAAATTGCAACCAATGATAACAAAATCAGGGGATACAGTTTGGTGTTGCAGCTTCATATCTATCATCTCCATCCTGAATTAAATTACACCATTAGATAGCTAAAGGATCAAAGAATTCATTACGGCAAGTGAGGACTGTGACGCATCGTGCGCGGTCGAGGGGGAAGCGCCGCCATTTTGAGGTCATTTTTTTTCACATAGGTTTTTTTACTGTACCAGCTTGTTTGTTAACAAATACTACTAAAGTGAGCAGTGGTGACCCAGTTGTAACGAACTTACGAGTTGTAGGTCGTAGGTTCGAACCCCGACAGACGCTTTACTTTGTATAAATTATTTCATCACCACTGCTCTTAAATCGGTGAAAAAAAAAAACATCGTGAGGAAACCGGCATGTCCTAGAACCAAAAGTTCGAAGCATGTGACATCTACCAACCCGCACTGGGCCCGCGTGCGACTCCCTCTCACAGAGAGGAGCTAGGCCTGTGTCCCAGGAGTGGGAATATTATAGACTAATTATGCTATATTGGATCAGCTGCCGCAGCTAGCCTGCCTAGTGTGCGCCTACCTTTAAGCCGAAAGCCGACCCAACATAGTTCGGGGAAGGCTAGATGGGCGTTCAAACACCTATTTCTTTGTCTTTCTAGTGTTCAGTACAACGCAACTCCATGGCGTGCTGATGTACTTCGGTGAGAACGAGCATCTCGCAGTGGAGCTGTTCAACGGGAGGATTCGCATCAGTTACGATATAGGAAACCATCCTACATCTACCATGTATAGGTACGTCTTACAATAAGTGTTTTGATTCAGACTTATTGTCAGACTGGTTGTCAGACTCGAGCTTCTGACTACCCGTAACGACTGTCAAAGATATCTGGTTAGTATACGCACGAATTAGAAAGTTATGATGTACAATTACATCTACCAGAGAAAGTCAAAGTCAAATTACATCTACCACAGAAAGTCAAAGTCAAATTACATCTACCAGAGAATGTCAAAGTCAAATTACATCTACCAGAGAATGTCAAAGTCAAATTACATCTACCACAGAAAGTCAAAGTCAAATTACATCTACCAGACAAAATAAAATCATTATTTACAACATAAGTGAATCTAAGTGTTGTGAATTGTATTAGACTCTGTATACAAGCGTAATAATTATGCTACAATTCTGTTTTTTTTTTCAGTTTCGAGATGGTATCGGACGGTAACTACCACAAAGCTGAGCTGATTGCCATCAAGAAGAACTTCACCCTGAAGGTAGACGATGGACCAGCGCGGTCTATCATCAATGAAGGTAAACTGTCATCTCATGTTTGATTCCAGTCAACAAGTATGATTACCAAAGAAACGTATCAGTCTAACTTAGAATATGCATATCGATAAATCTATAAAGTTAAACTTTCATTGGCGCGATTGGTCTGAGGATGGGTCACCATTTAAAAACGTCGAGACTTTTTTTTTGAAGAGTACCTTTTATGTCTTTTTGTTAATCTACGTATTTTTTATTATGACCGAAAGTTCCTCGAAAAATATCGAATACTTTCGAAGACTGCGTATTTCGTCGAAACAAAGTTGCTGAGTCTGAAGCGCTTGGTTTCAGGAAAAGAAACCATCTCGGTACAATATTTATCATTTTATTTGCAGGTGCCAAGGAATACCTTCGGCTAGAACGACCGATGTACCTCGGAGGAGTGCCGGAGGATATCGCCAAAGAAGCATTCAGCAAATGGCATCTGCGAAATATTACTAGCTTTAAAGGTACATACATATGTGCATATTTAAATTTGTATGTTAAATCTTATCGTGTGAAGGGTGGCTTTGTCATTTTTAGTCTATCATCTAGACATTGGCCAGGGATTGTTTTATTTATCCGGACTTTTAGATTTTTTTAAAACAAAAATTGTCAATACTTTTTATAAAAAAAGAACTACAAGTACCCGGGGATAAATATTGCACATCGACCTTTTTACACAAAACCATTTTATACAAAGAATAAAAAATATAATTATCAAAAGAAGCAAATCATAATTGTTTTAACAGCTCCTAATAGATACCGGACTGTTTGTATTTCGTGCGACAGAGACAACGCTCTACGAAGCCGAAATTAGCCGACTGTCTCTTTCCAAAGGTCGATGTGCAATATTTATCGCCGGGTACTGTACTCGTGTACATAGTAAAATTAAAAAATCTTGTTCGTAGTCAGCGTGGTGCTAAAAATGGAACCTGATTTACTTATTTATTTCCCTCCACTAAAGGCTGTCTGAAAGCAGCCTGGATAAACCACAAGCGTGTGGACTACGTCAACGCTGTCAGGGTGCAGAGAACTTCAGCTGGTTGTGGAGAGGACGAGCCCACGAGTGCTGTGCAAGCCACTGTGTTCGTGCAGGAGGACGCGGGGAGACACAACCAGGTATGAACTCTATTAGAAGTCCTTGTGGGATAGCACAACACAGGGCAATACGTAGCGGGTAGGTACCTAAAGGAAAAAAGAAAGAAAATCCGTCTATATATGAGGGATTTATGCCCGAACATACATGAATATATATATATATCACTATACATAGTATAAAACAAAGTCGCTTTCTCTGTCCCTATGTCCCTTTGTATGCTTAAATCTTTGAAACTACGCAACGGATTTTGATGCGGTTTTTTTTAATAGATAGAGTGATTCAAGAGGAAGGTTTATAATATGTATAATAATAATAATAATGTTTCCGTGCGAAGCCGGGGCGGGTCGCTAGTATATGTATAAACATTCGAATTGAGAACCTCCTCCTTTTTTGAATTCGGTTAAAAATAGGTACGCACGTTTATTTGCGGCAAACATGACGCATAAAAAAACCATACAAAATAACAATTTGGGAGAAAACATGCGTCACATCTACGCAAAACGGCCATCGCTCAGCATAATCCTTAGACCCTATACGAGACAGAGCCCCAGCTCTGGTTTTCAGCGACCGCCGGCATTGATGTGATGACATCAGCCAGTGCAGCATACGATTAGATATAAATATACATTACAAAAAGATGGTATAAATATGAAATAATTATATGAAGTGGTAACATTTCGAGCAATGACTCATGCGCCGCCGCCGGGTATTAGTCAGTGATTTGAATGACTTTATTATTTCAGCAAACCAAGAGTTTGCCAGTGTGTTATCGTATTGACAGACTGCTACAGTTTCAGAAACCGTGTATTAGACATCAAAAAATCATTCATTACACTTTCTGAACTTAATGTCTTTATCACCTATTTTCAGGACCCCTGCGTACCTAACCCTTGCGCCAGGGGCGGGCGGTGCGTCAGAGAGGAAGGTTCTCCATCAGACTACACGTGTCGCTGCAGAGCCGGTACTGCAGGCCCTCAGTGCGAGCTTAGAGCTTCCATCAGTAAGTGTTACCTCGGTACCCCTAAGACAATTTAACATACTACGACAGTTATACCTGGCAGACTTCACGACTTTGTTCATACGGACATATCTGAGCTCCATGCCATGCCTTTGTGGCGACATTAACAACGCCACATTACGACGTCATACTGACGTCACGCAAAATCCTGCATCGCGCAAGCAAAGTTTACCGCGCAACTAGCATAGATACAACGTCCCGACATCAATCATCGGGCAGGTCATAATTTATTGAGGCATCCACAGGCAAGTCCAGATAAGCAGACCTCCTAGGTTGAACTGCAAGAGGCCATTCAAAAAACAATCGTCAGACGGTTGGCCACCAGACACGAGGTCGATGGTCGGTCCCTTTTCTATGGAGTTTGAGTGAACTTTACACCCTTTTTTTATTTATTTTTTTTCAGGATGGGAAATCATCAAATGACGCCTCCCGCTCTATATGGAGCGGAAGGGAGTGTCAGACTCTTACTGGCTAAAACCCACCCGTGTTCCTTCCTTAGCCCTTTATGTTCCGGGCCAGCGGTAACCCTTTCGGACAATCCCGCTGACCCGGCAGGAACTTTACACCCTGTTCCTCATACCTCTATACCTTCAAAGTCCTCGAGCATACTCTGACGTAGACAAATAATAAACCAGGATGGCTTCAGACCGGGAAGAACTTGACCCAGTCTACCTGTTTTAAAGAGATTTATAAAGTATGACCCCTGAGATTTAACCTATAGCGGAGTTTCCACTGTGAATACTCGTAATATGTCAGTTCAAAGAAACTGTTTGAAAAATGAATCTAATAAATAACTAAAAATATTTTTCTCAGGTGGAGCACCAGTGATCACTCAAGGAAGCAAGATGGCGCAACGGAAGCAAGCCATCAGCAACGTACAAGCGTCACCAGGTAACCAACAGTTTCTAACACATCTATTTCAATATTAATATAACACATCGAATTTTAGATAAAGTTCTGATTTGTAGAGAGTCTTCTCTTTCACTCATACTTTTATTTCAGTCACATTTATGGCTACTACTGTTTTCATCAATAATGTCTTCCAGTAGAACTACGACAGGACATGACTGATACAGTGAAACCTGGTGAATTGGGATCTCAAGGGACCAAGACATATGTGCCAATTATTGAGGGTTTCCAATAATCCAGTTTTCCAATTAAGCAGGTTAAAATTATAGTTGTCTCATTTACAGAGGCCCCCGCTTGCAGAGGTCGAAATGTGCGTTTTCCATTTTTAGAAGTGGAAATGTTAATAAAAATGCGTATTTTTGGTGTTTGTATGTAAACAAACACGTCAAAACGTGTTAAAACCTGATTAATTTGTCTCACTTATACAGGTAATTGAGCTACAGAGTCTCAATTATAGAGGTAAACTTGGAAAAACTCTTAGAATTCAAATCTCATTTAACCAGGTTCAAAAAGTCCCATTAACAGAGGTAGTTTAATGAAAAAGAACCGGGACCTCATTGCAACTCTCAATAATAGAGGTTTCTCACTTATCCAGGTCCCACTTAACCAGGTTTCACTGTAATTGCATATCGTGATGTCAATCTAGACTAATAGTTATGTTTTTATTCTTAAATTTCAGCTGCGCCGTCTCATAAGCAGCAGATGCCATCAGAACATGCGCCCTCACAGCCGACGCCTGCCACAGGTGCCTGCAGAAAGGTTCGTGTAGATCCGGAATATATTAAACCACTTTTTGAACAGCATCAGGTGTAAACCTAACATCAAGGCGAACTCTTTCAAGCAACCAATTCGATTAACTGAAATCACCGACACGTAAGCGCGAAGCAAAGGAAGTCTATAGTCGTTTCTTCTCTATAGGCCTACGAGAAGAGTGGTCTCATGGTCGCTGGCACAAATGCTGAGCGTGGAGTCCTGGGTTCAGTTCCCAGATCGACCAAAGTGTTATTGGGGATTTCCCTTACGAATGTCTTAGTAACAGCTCGTAGTTTGGAAATGGTGCCCTGTTTGCTGCGCCTGAGCTCTCTCTGCGAGTTTCGAATTGCCGTCCCTGAGGACTATGAGAGTGAGGGAAGAGAGAGTACAATGTGTGTCACGAAAGATGAGACTTGACCCCGCCTCCCCCGCTCTTTCCGCCGCCCCTATGACGTCCGGTCCCGTCCCGCACTCAGACCTCGTACCGCTAAAGATACCTAAAATCGTGTTCTGCGCAAGTCAAACCACGTGGTGTGTCAAGTCTCATCTTTCGTGGCACGCATTGTACGCCTGTGTCTGCGCGCACGCACACGCCTGCACTATAAAGGCGGATACAGACATGGCGAGGCATGCGCAGCGCACGGCGCTCATCGCATGATTCACAATGTGTGGACGTCAATATTCGTGGGGAGGCATGTGGAAGCACATGCCTCACTAATACCTCCCGCGCCGCAGGCTAGTCTCTGTTGAGAATGGTCGCTATGGACGCCGGTCTGGAGGAATGTTACTACTTGAATACTAGACAAATATCTCAAAATCCCATATGTCGTTGTGTTGTTACTTAATACAATGCGTGCCACGAAAGATGAGACTTGACACACCACGTAGTTTAACTTGCGCAGTACACGATTTTAGGTATCTTTAGCGGTATGAGGTCTGAGTGCGGGACGGGACCGGACGTCATAGGGGCGGCGGAAAGAGCGGGGGAGGCGGGGTCAAGTCTCATCTTTCGTGGCACGCATTGTACTCAATCATCCACAATCTGTTTGCACTAAGGTGGCGTTAGCTCCGGTCATGCTTCCCATGCTCATTGGGTGGTTTCTGAGAACGTTCCACAACACTAGTAATTTCTCGTGTAATATTAGGTGCGTTCCCAAATACAAATCTCGCATGCATACATATACAGACCAAGACCGTTGCTTCGTTCAGAAATTCAACTCGCGAGACGCGTAGCCACTACGTAGACAATGTCTTCGCCCTGCTGACAAGGTGGCAAAGATCGACGCTCAAACTGTATGCCATGAATTCAGCACATGATTTATTTATTTATTTATTTAAACTTTTCGCACAAAAAGGTACAAAGGCGGACTTAATGCCTTAGGCATTCTCTACCAGTCAACCAAGGGTGACGAAGAGATTAGATGGCAGGTGCTTTGTGTGAGAGGAACAATGATAAAAATCTATTCTAAAACCCCTAGGGTAGAAATATATGATTCTAAAACCCCTAGGGTAGAAATTTTTAGTCGGCTATTAAAAAAATCTCCTGTTTCCTAGAAGATTGCAATAACTACGCGGTCAAAATGTATGGAATAGCAAATGTTTTTATTTATTATTGACGTAAAATTTCAATTCAGAATCATGAACTGAATCTGCCTACCTGTGTTCTTAATTATGAATGTTTTTCTTTGACATAAAATTACCTATTTGTTAAACGTAAATGAATGAATGTGACTATCTATCTATCAAGGGGTTTAGGTTTCCGCACTTAGTCCTTGAAGTGGACCATTGTGCGTGAATGAATGTGACTAGTGAATGCATAGATTTATGAGCATGTAAATATTTTATAAGATCTTCCTGTACCTACCAATTACCAACACCCACACTAATCAATTTCATATTTGATTTGATTTGTGGGGCATATCATTGTGTGGGGCTATCATCGCCGTTTAACTGAGAACCATGTGCTATTAACGTTGCAAGATCTGCCACACTATCGAATACTGATGCTTTCAATTCAATCTATCGCAGTCCACTGCTGGAAATAGGCCCCTCCCAGGCTGCGCCACCATACTCTGTCCTCCGCCTTCCTCATCCAGTCTGTCCTAAACACCAGCCGGTCGATTCTGTAAAAATGTCACCGTGAAAATTTAGGTGAAGTGAATTTGTTTTGCTAGGAATTGACACTATTGACAGCCGTCAATAGCTCACTCCACGCTCACTTCACCTAAGTTTTCATGGTGAGATGGTTACAGAATCGCAGTGCTGTTAGGGTCGTCGGTTCATTTTGCTGGAAGCCGTACCCACACTACGCTTGCCGATACGCGCTCTCCACTCCAGGACTCGTCTGCTCCACCGGCCATCGGTCTTTCGACAGACATGGCCAGCCCACTGCCACTTCAGCTTGCTTACTCTGCAAGCTATATCAGTAACTCCGGTTCTTTTCCGTATAATTTCGTTTCTGATTTTATTCTTCAAAGAAACTCCGAGCATAGCCCGCTCCATAACGCGCTAAGCAATCTCAAATTTGTAGACCAGACTGACTGTTAGTGTCCACGTTTCGGCACCATATATCATAACGGGCAGGATGCACTGGTTGAAGACCTAAGTCTTCAAACATTGCGGCATTGACGACGAGAAGACTTGACAAAGTTTTCCAAACGCTGCCGAACCCAACTGGATCCTTTTGTCGGCTTCTTGACAGATGATGCTCATGATCTATTGTTTTATTCATTTAATATTCCAGGAGGCAACCCGTGAGCTAATAACCGAGGGCTTGTGTCGGTCCCGTCGCGCGGTGCGGGGCGCGCGCTGCGTGTCGCGCGACACGCGGCGGGACGCGGGCGCGGGCGGCGGGGGCGGGGGCGGGGGCTGCGCTAAGGGACACTGCTGTGCGCCACGGAAGACTAAAAAGAGAAAGGTATGTAGTGAAAAGCATTTAAGGGGGAAGCGCTAAGGTAGCCCGCGAAATTCAAATTTTCTTACGTTTTTTGCAATTTGCTGGTCAATATTAAGTTGTACGTCGATCAAAATATGATTCGCGGCCGTAACAAATATGTATTTACAGAATTATAATCATTAAAGTCATCAACACAACTCTCTAAGACCACGTAATCCCAAATAATGACGATTTCATGAAACAGTTATTCTTTGGGGTTACATTGTCTTAGAGAGTTGTGTTGATGACTTTAATGATTATAATTCTGTAAATACATATTTGTTACGGCCGCGAATCATATTTTGATCGACGTACAACTTAATACTGACTAGCAAATTGCAAAAAACCTAAAAAAAAATGAATTTCGCGGGCTACCTTGGTGCTTTCGCCTTAAGGTGAAAGCGTCAGGGTAGCCAAACACCCTTATATAATAAATTTGACTAAACTTATCACAGCTCACTGCTTATATTTTATTCTCTGCAGGTGTTCGACTGGCATCTTTCAATACTTAGTGATCGTTTGTCCTAGAAAAGTTCTTTCACAGTTATTTCGCTTCTAACAACAGCAACCCAAATACAAACTTATTGAAAAGGGAATAAAGATCACTGTCTTTTTGACAGACTAGTCAAAAAGGCGCTTCCACATCCACACCACACACACACCACACTACCACCCACAAACTCACACTACACCACACACACTACACACTCACACACGCCAAACACACACACCACACCACATACCACCACACACACTATGAAAATTTTTGATGTTGCATTGCAAGTGCCTTTCTAACTTAATTGTTTATATTTCTTATTTCCAGATAAGATTGATCTGCTCGGACGGCACGCGTTACACCAAAGATATCGAAATAGTCAGGAAGTGTGCATGCGGCAAGAAATGCACACGAAACACCCCATTCCACTGAACAAGACTGACCATAAACTACCCCAACTCATTAATTACCCTATGTCATAAAAAAAACAATTTCATGAACAACCCTGTTTCATAAATGAAATACTCCATCACGTTAGAGGCACCACGACAAGAATAAACGTGTGAAATATAATAAAAGAAACAACTTCATAAATACCCGATACCATAGAATCCCAGTAACTTATAATTTAGTGACTTAAGAAATTAAATACCTACCACAATTAATTAATAAATGATATACCCCTAATAAATTATTATCCCTAATTCACAAATTAGTAGCGCCCACCCGTTAAAAGTTAGAATGAATTACCCGATTCCACAAAGTGCCCCAAATGATAATTATAGTCAATGGTGTCCACAAATGCTACACTTTTTAAATGATTATTATTATGTACAATAAGTGTTGCCATGTTGAAAACATGTACAACTACCTAATGTGAGAAATTACTAACTATGGCAACACTAACATTAACGAGCTCATTCCAGGCAATAGACAATAAAACACGCTTTTTTTATTAGTATACATACCTATTACAAAATGTAATATTAAAGTAGCATTTGTATTAAAATATTAGAAGAGGATTAAAATAACGTTATGGATTTAAAACACTTAAAATCTTAATTGTAAAGTGTGAAATAATCTATAAAGCTGTTTTAATTGCAATTAAAAATCACATACAGTGTAAAAGTTGTATTTTTTAAGTAAACTGCATTATTTTTCGTGAAAATAAAGGCATTATTTAAATTGGAAATAGATTGCGTTTTAACATAATTAATTATTGCATCGAATAATGTCTTATTCAATCGAAATCGATATGATTTTTATTTTATCATCAAATGACAATACAATATGAATCAAACTTTCCGATGAATCAATCAAAGAAAATGAACGCAGTTTACTTAAAAAAAAAACAATATTAAGGAAACGAATTTATCCCCCCATTTTGAAATAAGAATTATACACAAAAGTAGTAACGGCCTAAATGAGTAGAGTAGGCAATTTAACTATATCCAATAAAATATTACCTAAAAATTATAAACGCGTTGAACTGTCATAAATGATAAAATAAAGTAAAATGTCACAAGTCACATGACATGATGAGTTACATGTCAGACTGCCTCGTTGGTCTAGTAGTCGCAAATGCTACTGCTGAGCATGAGGTCCTGGTTTCAATTCCCAGGTCGGCCAATGTTACTGGGTTTTTCTACTCGGAATTTCTCAGTAATAGCCCGGAGTCTGGATTTGTGCCGGCTTGATGGCATTAGGTTCGCTCGCTGTTACATGAGACTTAAACATAACTGGCCAAATGTGGGCGTATATACACCTGATGTTATGTCACAAGTTGTAATGGCACAATAGCATGCATGCTGTTTGTATATTGTGTATTACTAGCAAAACTTGTAGTTTCTAAAATATCTAGACAGTTCATCGCGTGTAAAAACTACCCTCACTGTTATGGTAATTTAACTAAAAACATTTTTGTATGTTAGTACCTATTGGCTTACCCAGTCGTAATATTAAAAATAAATAATAACTACTTAATAAATAACATATAGGAGGAATCATTAATAAGACATATTGATTTAATTTAATTTTCATCTTGAAACCTTTGTGGTCGTGAACTGTATGCTTTGTCAAATGCTTCGAAACGCAATATTAAATAATATTTCACATAATTTCGACTTTAAAGCTAAAATTATGCTTAATATTTCACCAACGACGACATTTTATTAACTGACTAGTTGATTTTTCAATCTCGTGAATGAAGATTGAATAATTGATAAACTGATTTTAAATTAAATGAGACTTTTAGTTTTAAAAGAGCAAAAGTTTACCCATTAAAATGAATTAACTAAGTTAGTAAACTTATTAATTAAATTATTTTAATTTGTATGTTGTTGAAATAATTTTAAATTCTTATCCAGTAATGTTATGAAAATAATCATAAAATATTTATCCATGACAAAATACAAATGGCAAATTGTTTTTGCATTTTTTATTACAATAATAAAATAAATAAAATATGATATCAATGTGTTCATTTCATGTAATTAAAATTATTTATTAATAATATTATTTTATATGTTGTTTATTTTTTATAAAATAAATTATTTAAGTTAGTTTTAAGCATTATGTAATCTGTAATCTATTGGCGTTTAAAATTAGTTAAGAAAATTTAATTTATCGAAATAGTAGGAATTTAAAATTTAGGCCTACAACACTACGATATTGAATTTGGAAAAAAAACAAGTTGTAATTAAACTTCACGCAAACATGTTAAGCGGACAATCTTTGACCTAAAAATATGCAAAATAAGACTTCTAGTCTATACTTTCAATTTTATTATTTTGTACCGGAGTTAATACGCTCGTTTATTTTAATTTCTGTTACATTATGTTATTACTAAATTACATTTTGACACCTACTGAGATAAAATCGGTTATAGTCTGTTCTCAGTAATTTTATTTCTGACAGCAATCCAAGCTGCATTCGACCGGCAACCTTATTTCAACGAGAATAAATAACAATATCGGATTTTGTCAGTGATCTAAAAACCACCAGCGGGATAATTGCGTAACACACTATCAGTAGCAATGGTTTTCATTTTGACAGTTCTGTTGAACTGTCAAAAATAAATGAATGAATGAATGATGAATGTCTGTGAATGAATGTTGTTACATTCATTGCGTTATTTACGTTGTAGAGCAGACAAATTTTGCGAACATATCAATCAATCTAATCATTTATTTTGTTAAACATAGGTATGGTTACAGATAGCATTATTGTCTAAAATATGTGTACTGTTTTGCCAAACTTGCCAAACTTAAGTGGCAGTGGGCAGGGCATATTGCTCGCAGAACAAATTGCCGATGGGGCCGAAAGGTTCTGGAATGGCGACCGTGTACTGGAAGACATAGCGTTGGAAGGCCGCCCACAAGGTGGTCCGACGACCTTGTGAAGGCCGCAGGAACCCGTTGGATGCGAGAAGCACAGAACCGGTCGAAGTGGAGGTGCTTGGAGGTACAAAATTAACATAAGCAATTACAATTAAGGTGGCATGTCAATAGATTACATTTAAAAAAAAACAATTTAAAATAATATGTCAGTTTGGTATGGCAGGTCATTATAATGTTACATAAATATATTATATGAAGCAATGAATTAGCAATATCCATCAAAATTATTCAAATTGTGAGTGATAATGTGTTACGCAATGAGCGTGCTGGTCGGGCAGAGGTAAAATTATGTGAAAGGACAAGTGATGTTAAAATTGGTAGTTTCAAGACAGTCTAAACCTACAGGCTTATTCCCTTTTGAAGTGAAAACACCTTTAGGCGCACTTTGCGCTTTTTCTGAGCTTTCGCTGTTTAGGGTTGGTGACGCTAAATCGGGATTTCTCAGATCCAGTCGGTCGGTGACGCTGAATTGGGTATACTCGGCGCTGAGTGGCATATATGCGGCTCCAGTCGTAAATTTTCACTTCTATCGTGTGTTCATGCACACACCCACTTTTCTATCACCTTCTTGCCACTTTCTTCCGCCTGAGACAAGGACTCAAGTTGGTCTAAACACAATCTTGCCATCTAAGACGTAAAAAATACTTATTTATGTAAGTTAGCTTTAAGCAAACAACTTTGAGTGATAGGAACGAATAATATATCTATAATATCTTATACATAACCCGTACCTATGATTGTGGCTTCGTGTTAAAAGTGTAAAAGGCACTTCTGGGGCGTGGCCAAAATAGAGTCGCCATCTTGTTTTTTTCAATATAATTTCACAAAACCTATGACAACAACAACATAATCAGCTGATGAGCTGATAATACATAGACCTCCTGTCTTCGAGAGGGAGAGGGCTGTAATCTACCACGCATGACCAGTGCATATTGGTATATAGATGTTTGATGTCTTCTAATTTTTCTAAGACATAGCGGTTTTCTCACGACGCTTTTATTCACCGTTTTTGAGAGCAGTGGTGATGAAATTATTCACACAAGGTAAATCGCCTGCCTGGGTCCGATTCCACGACCTCGGTAAGTCGAGGCCGTTACCACTGGCTCATGTTTACCAACTGCGCCCTCATTCGCTGTCATTCACGCGCCAAAAGATCCTTGTAGCACTGTATAGTCGACCTATTAGCTTTAACCCCTAAGGTTGAATATCACTTTTTCGTCATAAACCGTCAAGGTTTATTTGTCTATGTGACAGATCGATAGTTTCAAACCTTATTGAAGTTTCAATTAACTTGGAATTTTAAGCTATTTCGAGGTCGGCTATACCTCATTTTACTGGTACTAAATTATGTCTACCAAAACTTATCATAGTTAAGAGTACTTACTTTTTATCATCCTTATATACCTTATAAACCTTTGTCAAGTATTACTCGTTCCTATAACTCACGGTTTGAGCCTCATATCTTTTTATTTAAGATTTTTGTAAAAAATAAACTTATTTAAATAAAATATTTAAAATTATGTTGCTGAATCAGCTTGTAAAGTAACTTTAAGAATTTATGGAGATCTGTTAATGTGTTGTGAATTGTATTCATATTCCTCCTCCAGGCCTCCTCTCTGTGAGAGGGAGTGGGCCGTAATCCTACGCGAGCAGTGCGGGTTGGTAGACATACGTATTATCATTCTAAGTTGTTAAAAAAAAACAATATTTAAGTGGATATTATGAAGGGAGCAGTCTTTTGAATAATGTTGTTTTTATACTTTTTATAAAATGTGATTATTCATTTTACTTGTTACTTTTAGGGCAAATTATTTGAAGCAACAGCTAAAAGCATCGTAGCAGGCGTTGTGTAGATTCTGCCTACCCTCATGGATAGAAGTCGTGAGATCATGTATGCATGTAACAATCCAAAAAAATATATTGGTGTAGGAACAGCAATCAACAACACAGTAACTTATCTCCTATTTATAGTTCTAAGAAAAATGTAATTTAAAGCATTCCCTATTTATTTACTACCATAACGGTAGAAAATTAATGAAATGGTAACACTTATCAACGCATTTACGACCTAATTATTATCATCAGTATTAAAATAACAAAATAATATTAGGATCGAGAAAATCTACCATCAAGCTAACCGATCACTGCCATTTCCAATGTTGCCATATCAAAATAACCTCTCGATGTTGCTATGTGGAAAGTCTAAAATTCTACCGAAATGGCTTCTTGGTAGATTTCTCGTAGGTTTAAGGTTAATGTACCTATTAAAATGTGTTGCTTAACGAGACGCTAGATGGCGTTGCATGCGCTTTTTATTAAAAAGTAAGAAATATTGTCTATAAACTTTATAAGTTATTTGTCGTAATAAAAGATGTTAGATATAATTTTGGCCTTTTATTTATCTGAGGTACAATCACGAGCATAAACATATTACTATGGACAGCTCCGTAATATTATCTGATATCATGATTCGTCCATTAATATCTGTCGTCAAGATCGTCAAATATATGTGTTCATTTGAGGAAGGCATATACAAGTGGCTGCATAAATATGTGACATCATAGAAGGAACACTAAAACTATCTGACGAGACAAGACACGCCAAAATACAAGGATGCTTCGGCTTCAAAAAGATGTGTCACCTCTTAGAATGCAATAATATCGGGCATGGCTTCTCATAAATATATGCCTAATCAGTAAAATTCTGAAGAATATGATAAGCCGTTGTGATAAAAAATATCTGACATCACTTTGGCAGCATAAAAACCTAACAGTAAAACTTTACCTTTAATGTTTCGAGTTTTCTTCTATATCGCAGTTAGTGCCGCTCATATTGCAAAAATATGTAACACTCCACTGGAAGCATAAATATCTGAAATCACTTTCGGAGTCCCACTGCGTTAGCGGCTAAAATGGTAAAAAAAAACAATAATTTTCAAAATAAAGATTTTATTTCAATGGACGATGTATAATTATCTTAACAATAAAATATAAATAATGTATTATTAAAGTAATACTAAATAACATTAATACATAACATCACGAATGTATTCACAGAGGTGTAAGTACAACCTCGTTTTTCTAGTTATGTCAAGCTTCTACAATCTGTCAAATTTCTTTAATAGATTTTCAACTTTATCGCTAATGCTTAAGGTTCAAAGTTCAAACCCAACCCTATCCGTGGTCAATACGCAAAATTTCATGCATTTTAGGTCCTGCCTGGCCTGGGAGTCGAGCCCAGGGGTCATGTTCAGCAGTCGTGCCCTAGCAACTGGTGCTCCAAAATTTCATAGATCATATATTTTTATTTTTTGTAAGAAACTCGGAAATACGCGAATACCTGGAAATGCCGACCATTACAGAAAAAGTAAACAACTACAGCAAAAAGTACAAAGACAGACTCAACAACCACAGCAACTTGCTAGCCAGAGATCTACTCCAAGACATAGACCATATAAAACGCCTCAAAAGATGATACTGGAACTCGATCAAAGGAACTGAAGTGTCCCACATGTAGATTTGAGACTATTCATTGGAATGGCCATCAAAACAATTCCACACTAGTAGACCACATCTAATCATGGCTAAACAGCCGATTGTAGATAAAAAGAAAGTTGGAAGAGAAAAAAAAAAAATATATTTTAATTGCAAAAACTATCAATTAAACCGTCGGGTCATTGCGTAACACACATAAAATGTCAATTGGTCGCAATGAGTTTCATTTAGACGTTTCAGCCACGTTATAAACCTATGAAGCAATAGATGTCAAAACGGAAGACTGTCGATTGTCGTTTTATGCGTGTCGCACCGGGGTTCACACAGTTAGATTTTAGTTAAGGTGAATGGATAGTTGAGACCGCGAAATTCAAATTTTCTTACGTTTTTTGCAATTTGCAGGTCAGTGTCAGGTTGTATCTTGATCAAAATATGATTCGCGACAATAGCAGGTACATATTTAGAGAAGTATAATCATTAGAATCAATAATACATCTTTCTAAGTTAGATTTGTACCACTAACACTTTTCCATAGAGATTGGTGGTTGCCTGCCTGCCTGCAAATTGCAAAAAACGTAAGAAAATTTGAATTTCGCGGTCGCAACTACCCATTCACCTTAAACAAACTCGTTGTTCAACAAAAATACATTGAATTTGAAATTCGATTTGATTTAAAGTCTATTTAGACGATTCAAAATACTATCGACTTTTAATCAACTGAACTCGAACCGGGTGAGCCCGATATTACGAAAATACAGACACGAGACGCCAGCACATCAAGCTACCCGAAACTGTCAAATTTTCTCAATCAACTTTGAACCTTATGCTTTTGCGATAAAGTTGAAAATCTAATAAAGAAATTTGACAGATTGTAGTAGCATGTGCTGGCGTCTGTAAGTGGATTTAAATGGCTCAAATCACCAACACAGAGTGAGCAAGCAAGGTGATCAATGTTCATTACTTCTCTATATGAGAAGAGTGCAACAATAGGACAATTTTGCAGACAACTTTAATTACACAATTTTTGATAGATATAAAATATCTTCTAGATCAAGAAACATCAACATTTATTTCAGAAATTCTACCTCCGCCTTCTCAAACGACACTAATTGACTTAAAATCTTTCTGTCGTTACAAAACACCTAAGTGACAGACTGACTTATAGGCAACTAAAAGGGCATTGAAGATTTATAAACGGAGCCTGGTATACGCAGTGTCGCGCCATTTTGATTTTACACAGTACAGTACAGTTTTCAAGTTGATCACGTGACATCCATATTTTTTTTAACTTGCTTGAATTTTGTTGCTTAGATGTCAGAAATAATCTAAAGTACCTAATCAAACATCTATGCATCAAGATGTAAGCAGGCAAATTGAAAAAAAAAAACAAAATGGCGGACCGGTTGGTAGGTATACCACGGATCTTCTTCTTCTTCAGTAGCGTTTCAAAATTCGTGGCGGACCGGTTGGTAAGTATGCCACGGATCTTCAAAGCCCTATAGTAGTTTGAAAATTCGGCGAATATACAACATTTTTTAAGAGCACTATGAAATAAGGCTCATGCACCACAAATCACCAAAGCGTGTCGCCCTAAACATATTTAACATTTAACGCTTCTGCATCTATCATCTTCAACCATTGCTTCTTACCCCATGTTCGCACTCGATTATCAACGCACTGCTCACCGCCGAGGGTTGAAAATCCAACCAGGTGTTTTTTCGACGGGCTGGGATGCGCTCTGTTGGATTCCCAACGCTGGACTTAAGACACACCGTTAACTTCCAGACTCCGGGCCGTTACTAAAAAATTCCCAATGGAAAAACCCAATCCCCTCTCACAGAGAGGAGGCTTGTGTCCCATCAGTGGGAGCACTATAGGCTAATTATGCATTAAGTGATTTATGGTGCAATTGAGCATAAACACCCGAACTTAAACACTAGTATCACATTTGAAGAGAGGTGATGGTAGTCGTATCAGTAAACTTGCCAGGGAAGATAACTTGTAGTATTAAGTGGCAGTCTGACCAGGGGACTACCCTGGCCTTCACTTGAGGAGTAGGAGATGTCAGGGTCTTCTTTATTAAGTCGTCCAGGGGGTAGCCGCGACGGGGGAAGACTATTGCCTGAAAAAGATGAAGAAGCACTTAAGTTGCAATATAAGTCTGAGAATGGTAGATAGATGGTGGACAGGGGGGCCTCGTGGTAAAATAAAAGCACCAGCTCGCGTCCACAGTCTTTATAAGAGTGGGTGTCACATGGGCAGCATTTGACATGACCTTTGTCTTGTCCATGTTAATTTTAAGACCCACTCTTTCGGACGCTCTGCTGAGGTTATCGAGCCTCAGTTAAATTACCAAGGTTCTCCATAGTTACAGCCATGACTACTATATCCGTCGGCAAACCAAACGGCTGTTGAACCAAGGTAACCGTCATAGCCCGAAAAATTGCAAAACTTAAGTAGCAGTGGGCAGGGCACGTTGCTCCCTGAAGAGATGACCGATGGAGCCGAAAGGTTCTGGAGTGGCGACCGCGTACCGGAAGACGTAGCGTTGGAAAGCCTTCCACAAGGTGACGACCTTGTGAAGGCCGCAGAAATCCGTTAGATACGGGAAGCACAGAACCAGTTGAAGTGGCGGTGCTTGGGCAAGCCCTATGTTCAGCAGCAGACGTCTTTTCGTTGAAATGAATGAATATACTCACATTAGCCGGCAAGAAAATAGAGGGACAGTAGTCATTCCTTCCATCTCCACAGTACACTATCTTTCCGTACGCGCGCTTGGCGCACCACTCGACCAGCGCGCGTGACTTGCACAGGTTGCTGGGGCAGCGCGGGCAGGTCGACTGGCGCATGCACGGCTCTATGAACAGGCGGTCGCCTTTCCAGAAGGCTCGGTTGGTTATTATTTCTGTTATGCATTCCTGTAACAAGAAAAAAAATCAACGTTTTAATGATGTAGATAAGTACTTTTTGTCATCTCCCTAGCCTTTTCCCAACTATGTTGGGGTTGGCTTCCAGTGTCACCGGATTCAGCTGAGTATCAAATGACCAGTCCTAAGTCTAGGGCTAGAATATGTCCGTTCACGAACATGACGCATGGGTCAGCACCATTTTGGAGGGAACCGAACGATCCAACATGCGTACACCAGGGTGTTGTTCCCACAACTTGTGAGAGGCATGTCCAGGAAGTGGAGGGTTATTCGGTTTATGCATCCTAAAGAATCCACCCTAAGGTGGATACGCGCAAACGCATGTCCAAAAAAAATCCACCCTAAGCGTATAATTTCGGTTTATCTAGGCACCACCCATCACCACGATGTTCTACAAGCAAAAATTCGAAGACATGTGACATCTGCCAGCCCGCACTGAGCCCGCGTGGTGGATTACGGCCCACTCCCTCTCACAGAGAGGAGGCCTGTGTCCCAGCAGTGGGAACATTATAGGGTGATCATTTGATAGATCCCTGGATGACTCAAACAGAGAGTAGAATAATTTTGAAAATCTTCACCATCTGCCTAGCCTTTTCTCAACTATTACGACCTCTATCATAAGTTAAGCAATGATACTAAATCCTTTTTTTTTTTTGTTTACGATGTGGAAAATCCTCATGGATGTCCGCCGCCCTAGGGCAGGCGGCGGGGTCTGTCAGACTCTTACTGACTAAAAACCACCACGGTGTTCCATCTCACACCTACGCCGGGGTCGCGAGAACGTACGATCCTTCCGCAACCCCTGACTGGTGCCGGCCCGCCACTGCGGTCCTCGTCGGATCAGGAGGGAGTTAGGTGTTTGACTCCCCCCGCGACGTCTAAGAGGGGCGCGCGTGGAACACTACGCGCCGCCACGCCACCTCGGGTCCTGATGTGTGGGGGGCGACGGACGTCCCCGAGTCCGTCGCCCATGGACCCATTTAGGGGGGCTGGAAGAGGGCGTTGTCCGCCCTCCGCCGACGCCCGGTGCGCCTGCTGCGGGCCTGCTGAGTGGACGAGATCTCCCTCTCCCTTTCCGCGGCCTCCTTCTGCGAGACGACCGTTTCGCAGAAGGAAACCATCGCGTCCCAGGACTCTTCGCTGCCGACCATCGACTCGACCACGGCCAGCGAGAGGTCACTGCCTACTTCTGAGATGAGGGCACGGCGCGGATGATACTAAATCCTAAGCTAACTAAAACTATTAACAAACTAAAATATGGCGTCGAAATATTCTTCCGCGTACCCAAGAGACTGGCGGCAATGCCACGTTGTATGGCAATGCTTAGCCTCTGGCCAAGTTAAAAGCCAATCCTTAGGTCACGGGAAGTGTCAACCAGCAGCCGTTTGGAGATTTCATTGAAACAAGCCTTGAGTACACCATGAGGCCACATGAGCGATGATGCGGTCATCGTTAATGCAAGCTTTCTAGTCACCAGTAATTGCTTCGTGACAAGGATAATATCACATCATAGTGAAAATATATTATTAGAACTATACAACGTGTATAGAAGATAATTTGCACACCGATACTCTACCGTCACTTGTGTAAACAAGGATCATTCATAAGAGAAGTGACTTATTTCTTGGGAAACAAAACACTCTAATTATAATAATTGGAACTCTGTTTGTCCTTGTTAAGTAATAGCGTGATAGCGCAGTGATGATATCATGTTGTTCAAGGTTTTATTAACATAATTACTTGCCCTTCATATGTTAGGAGTCGCGCTATGTAAAATACTGGTATTCAGCGGTATTCGCTTAGACTGGAGACCGACCCCAACCCTATAGTTGGGAAAAGGCTGTCTTTATGTTCTATCATTTTGATATTAAGCTTCGATTCAGTACCTTTTCTTCAAAATGCCAATGCAAGAATTTTTTTTTTCATCTCTCGAAATGTTGAAAAACCTCGTTTGGTATCAATCAGTCTGATTAGAGATTTAAAAAAAAAAACTAATAAGAAATATTAAAAATATTCTATATTAATATTTTTGACACTACGTCCCAACCCTCGGGGCGCTAGTGTTGTGATCACCTCTTCGAACCCCGGGGTAGATCGCATAGACACCTACCTGGTGTGGGCCGTGTGGACACCGAAACTGGGCGCGTGGACTGCAATGTAGGGCTTGTGCAGCCCAGCGTGGGCGGAATGGACCCAATGAGGACCGCATGAACCCCCGGGGAGGGTCATATGGACCCCAATCAGATAGAAAACTATATGCTAGCATTAAAAGTATCTGCACTCACCGTTAAACCATGCACCTTCAACCAGTGCTGCACAAAGACGGTATTAGCGTCAGTGACCAGCACCACGTCCCATCCCTCGGCCGCTAGAGTTTTGATCAGCTTCTCGACCCCCGGAGTGGGCCGCATGGCGCCGATGCAGTCCAGGATGTCGTCCTGACTGAGGCCTGCGGAGTATGCGTGTTCGAATACCTGGGGAAGAAGAGGGGTTGTTAGACTTTTCTGTTTTTTTTTTTGTAGTTTTGCTCGATAAGCTAATTTAACAAAGTTTCTAAAAAGTCTGAACTGAAATAACTTTATGTACCTTACTTTTCCAATTTTAATGTCAATCCACAATTGCTTTACTTTACACTTTTGACAACAATTACATACAACAAGTAAATTGAAACTTCACTATGGTTGAAACCTATGATTGAAACTATCTAACTGTCACATAGATAAATAGACCTTGTCGTTTTATGACGTGCAAGCAGAGCCCCGCGATACATGGGGCCCCTAGTTCTTGCCAGCGTTATAGCTAGAAGCTGTCAAAAGAAAACCGAACTCGTCCCGGAGAAGTTATTATTATACAAAGCAATTATATGTGCAGACGCCAGCACATCAAGCTACCCGAAACTGTCAAATTTTCCCAATCATCTTTGAACCTTATGCTTTAGCGATAAAGTTGAAAATCTATTAAAGAAATTTGACAGATTGTAGTAGCTTGATGTGCTGGCGTCTGTACATACGAGCACTATGTCAATCAATTAACACCTATTTAAATCAAGCTATGAGAAACGTTTTATAACTATGTTAACACATATATCATGCTCTTACAATCTGCCAAGGCAGGCACACTCACAAGCGCAACTGCTGAACATGGAGTGGGTTTGATTCTCAATAGCCACCCGGAGTCTGGATTTCCCTCTATACTTGGGACTTTAACATAACTGGTAAAATCGGGGTATGGAGGGGCACTTGGCTAAATAATATCAGCCGCACAGGTCGATCGATGCTTGTCGGGAAATATTTTGCTGTTTTTTTCGTTTCTACTGCATTAATTAATTTTTTTTAAATACAGAATTAATCTCCATTAAATTATCTATACAATGGTATATATAAATTAAGTCGGTTCTGTGTACTAGCAGGAGTATAACAATAGAAACAGTGGCAGACAGGAGGCAAAACAAATTTCTCGATCGTAAAGCACTCTCTATTGCTTCGCATTATGAGTCGTGGAAAAATCTTCGGTTTCATAGAAAAGTGCTATTATATCTACGCGGTCAAAATGTATGGAGCAGCTATTTTTTTTAATAACCGACGATTTTTTTTTTCAACGCAGTGTAGTTAAGGATGATTTCCACCAAACGGCTCGCATCGCATCGGATCGGAAAGGATACGAACGGATGCGGCGACAGCCGATCGCGTCCGGCAGCATGTCGATACATACGATCGGCTCCGTACCGCCACTTGCGAACGTATCCGTTTCTGCGCTTAGTCAAATAGTTTCATTCCTACCGTGTTCCGTCCGTTTTTGAAAATGGTTGAAGATGACGTAGTATTGTTAGCTATTGCATTAGAAGAAGAAAATAATCATAAAACACAGAAGAGGACAAGAAAAATTTGGACAGTAGCCGAAAGGATTCGACCGGATACGACGGCAGGCGAACGGAGACGATCGCGCATCGCAGCATACTTTCGGCTACGATCGCGTGTCGCGGAAGACGCCCGTGGTCAAGTCGCTGTGCGCGGCTTGGTAATATAGACTTTAAATACTGTGTACACGATTTAATATCGTTTAAAGATTGTAAAATTCGTTCCGATCCGATGCGATGCGAGCCGTTTCGTGGAAAACATCCTTTAAGAATCATGTAGTGAAAGCATAGTAACTGGTTGCGCGTCAATGTACCTGCTACCCTGTATTTAGCCATGCATGAACGTCAATCTACCTACTACATACCCGGGGGATACCCACGCATTCCCTGAAGTTTATTTTATTTACGTTGATCTAAATATATCTCAGAGCACATGACAAAAACATATAGGTATCAACCTATGTTGGTATATAAAACTTTCGATACACAGTATTCGTTTATTTAAAGACTTCTCGTGACGCGTTGCTAGAGGCAGAATTATTTTAAGTGCGATTGTATAAATAATTATTTTCATTGGCCGCAAAATCGCGGATTGCTTAAGATTTTCATAAAAAATTCTCGCAAAATTGCAAACTTCAACCTAAGGGAGTACTCTCTTAGGGATCATCATCTTCCTGTCTTCGTCCCATGTTACTTGTGGTCGACACAACACGTTTTCTTCTTCCATTCTCCCCTGTCAACCGTCACGCTGTCATTCAGTCATTCACTCTTTTCTCTTTATCATTCCTCACACAATAAATCAATCTTTTCTTTAACCTTCCTCTCCATCTTCATCTATGTATATTCATCACTATTTTAGTCACACGCAACAGGGAAATATTGATAAGTATCCTTTTTTGTGCATCTCTACACCATTTGCCCAAATTAGCTGGCCAAATGATGTAGCCTTTTCCCAACTTAGCTGGGTTGGCTTCCAGTCTAACCGGACGCAGCTGAATACTAGTACTTTTAATGGAGCATCTGCCTATCTGACCTCCACAGCCCAGTTACTGGGCAACACCTCTACACTCGAAGGCTGTCGTACTGCAGTGGGACAATTACAAATTAGTATTATGTTGAGGTCAGCGACCATACCATAACTATATAGGTACATACGGTTGAATTGGATTCCATAAACGAAGTGATTGATTTCCGCAATATCGTTTTCCTTCCGCTAATATAATTTATTAGTTTAACGTGCTGATTAAAAGTATTTATTTATTAAATGGTAAATCAACATAATAATATATTAAGAGGAAAAAATATATACGAAGGGGGCAAAAGTAATTAATATGAATTGACTGCCATTTGGTTGAAAAAAAACTTGGGCTCTGTTTACACGGAAAGTTTATTTAAATGGGTAAATTAAAAAATATATATATATCTCCTGAGTTAATGTACATTTGTGCTCGTTTTATTTTAGGGCAGTTTGAATTGTTGCTCGCAAAACATCCTCCAAATTGGTAATTTCGTATTCAATGTTGGCTTTCAAGACTTGTACCTAATGTTTGTGGTTTGTTGTGCCAAACGCGAGTTTTCAAAACAGCTCCAAAGAAAGAAGTCAAGTCAGTTCAAATCGCCAAAACGGACGATCACAGGGCCTCGAAATCATCGAGATATAAGTACTAACGTACTAGTACTTATATCTCGATGCTCGAAATTGATGTTTTAAAATCTCCATCGTGGCCTGAGTTGGTGACTGTGTGTGTATCGCTCCATTGCATTGTCAACTAATTCTCTATATGTCTATAACATAAATAGTATCAAATCACGATGACATTATAACGCCATTAGCGAAAATTATGGCACATTCACATTATGGCATCACTGTTGCCCCACCTTTTATATACTCGTAGGATAGGATTATTAGTTCACAATAAAATGGAAAATGGAAAAAGCATTATAGGAAATTTATTCAGATTGTACTCGACTTGACTCTGCCAAGTAAAGTACCTAAGCGTCTCATAGGAATGTGAACTTTATTCCTATATACTTCATGTTGATATTCATACGAAACGCTTGCACACCTTCACTATTCCAATATGAACATTACAAGCATGAGAATAAGATTCATATTTTCTTTACTGAATGAAAGCTAAGAATCTTGTCCTTAGATGCAAGGAGTTGCAGGTTCTTAGAGGTTTATGTAACATCACTCATAATTCTTTGCCTACATTCGGATCGAATGCGCTCCTGATACCTGTCAGTGCGACAATTCTAGTAGCTAATAAAGATCAAATTCGTAAATCACGTATTCGATTGTATGAAACTGGCAGGTGCAGTGTCAAGAATGCAATCTCTCGTCGGCCGAACAGTAGATTTTGCAATTTACGCACTCCATGCTGTGGTAAAAGCAAAGAATTCTACAAATAAGTACATCTTAAGAAAGAAACCCGCTACATCTCTTGTCTTACCCTGTCACAATTTCATTGGCAAGCGTGGCACAGCACAAGGCCGCCAAATTGAACCGCTGCCAAAAACTGACAATTAGATATATTTCGGATATTCGCAAATTACTTGGGAAGGTATCTTTCAATAGTTTTAACCTTGCCCTTAGTTTATTTATAAAAATGAGTTTCTTTAGCCAAACCAAGTTACCTGGTGGCTAGGCCAAGGTGGCTGGGCTGTCCCAGCCATCCAGTCTGTACTGGATGCGGAAGGAGGAGGACAGGGTGTTGTGGCGCAGCCTGGGAGGGGCCTATGTCCAGCAGTGGACTGCGATAGTCTGCGTTGATTAATTGAAGTTACCTGTGTCAGGTAAGACGATTTTATTCAATCAGTAGTTTCTTTCCGTACCTCCGTCTGCGTGAAATTTCTTATTTTACCATAAAATATATCCTCTAAAACACTCGGTAATACTGTAGCTTCACATTAGTGAAAGAATTTTCGGAATCTGCGGTGCGATTCTGTAAAAATCTCACCGTGAAAACTTAGGTGAAGTGAGCGTGGAGTTAGCTGTCGGAATAGTCAATTCCTAGCAAAAACAAACTCACTTCACCTAAATTTTTACGGTGAGATTTTAACAGAGTCGACCGGCAGATCTGTAGTTCCGAAGATTACCCCCTACATACCTACACACTCACGAATTTTACCTCTTTATAATATGTATTAGTATACATTAGAAGTCGTGTGTATCGGATTTCAAATTGGCAAAAATGACAAACTTCCACACAAACTTTCATCCCGCATTTAAACCCTTTATGGGGCGAATTTTCAAAAATCCTTCCATAATGCTCACTTTCGTTATTTAAAGGAACTTGCAAAATTTCATGCTTCTTATCTTAACCCAGCGGTTTAGGTTGTGCGTTGTCTGTCAGTGAATGACAGACAACGCGGTTGTGCGTTGTGTGACTTAGGTATTGGTCGCCGAAATTATTTGGATGCGCAAAACCGGTCGTTATAGCAATGTTTGTGGAAGACTTATATCCGGCAGTGGTCGCTGTTACCAGCCTATAATGTTCCCACCGCTTGGACACAGGCCTCTCCTCGAGACGGAGTGGGCTGTAATCTACCACGCGGGCCCAGTGCGGGTTGGTAGATGTCACATGTCTTTGAATTTTTGGTTCTAGGACATGCCAGTTTCCTTACGGTGGCGGTATTTTCCTTCATCTAGAAATTATAAAAAAAAACGTCTTAATATACGTAAACATAATCTGGCCCATATAAATATTTGGGCCATGAGCATTAGCTCACGAACCTCCTCACGTGTTAGCCATATTTTGACTAACACGTGAGAAGGAAACCGAGTAATATTGGAAACGGATATTACTTCGAATATCATCCTAGCGCATATAAAAAGTGCTCACAATTGAGTCGATAAGAGTATATTGCTACAGATTGCCGATAACAATAATAATACACTTTCAATATTCATAACCATGGCCATGTCTGCAGGTTGGAAAACAATCGATGGACCGAAAAAGTAACTGAATGAAAAATCCACCCCAGGCCTAGGTGGATAAACGGAGTTTATAGTCTAGAGGAACAGGGTGTCTGTCATCCTCCATAGACAAAGGAAGGATCCTCCGACCAGACGGGTGTCGGCGGGTCTGGTCAGTGTCGACTGATGTCGGGTCGTCGTATGTATAGGTAGGTACTAGTTGTGCGGTAAACTCTGTTTGCGCGATGTAGGATTTTGCGTGACGTCATTGTGGTGCTTAGTTCACATGTAGCGATGTAGATGCCGCCGCAATAGGCTTAGGGTGGATTCTCAGACATGCGTTTCAGCGTATCCACCTTAGTGTGGACTTTTTCGGGTGGATAAACGGAAGAACCGCAGTGTTCCAGACTTGTTGCTTTTATTTATGCGTTGCTTGGTTTCCGAGAGTAGGTATGAAGAATGTTTTTATTTTAAAGATGAATGAACTGGCTGACTTGTATTGGATTCCGAAAGAATCACTACATATACTCGTATAAAACAATGGCATTCAATAGAAAATATGTTTTATTATTTAGTGAAACGTGGTGTATTTTGGAATTTTTTAAAGTTGACATTACTCCAAGCCGGAATATGCTAAAACAATAATTTGTGGCAGAAATATTATCAATCAACTCAGCGTATCGCAGTCCACTGCTGGACATAGGGCTCTCCCAGACTGCGCCACAACACCCTGTCCTCCGCCTTCCGCATCCAGTCTGTCCCAGCCACCTTCTTTAGGTCGTCCATCCATCTAGCTGGGGGGCGTCCCACACTACGCTAATACGCAAAATATGTGTGGCGGTAGATAAAATCTTCCACAAAAATCGTAATAACAAATAATCTCGTATGGGGCTATGGAATGAATTCCCATGCGATCAAGATGCGACACTTCCAACACAGTCACTAGGGATATTCTTCTATTGTAACAAATAATGGTTTATATAACACTAGCTTCTGCCCGCGACTTCGTCCGCGTTAATATTCTTGTTCCCCGACCCACCCCGTCACATCGCCTGCCCGCGCTATTACTTCGTTTTCGGCCTTTTTTGTTTTTGCTCGGCTCCTAAGGGTCCAAGCGTGATGTTATCCTATAGGTGAGAGATGGTAGCCTTATAGCCTTCCTCAAGAATTGAGTTATCAAATGCAAAAAGGATTTTTCAAATCCGGCCGGTAGTTCCCGAGATTGGAGCGTTCAAACATTGTTTGATTGAACGCGCCAGATATTAGCGCGTTTAGCTTTATTGTTAATTAGTATAGATAATAATACTCTTATACCAGCGGTGCTATACTGTGAAAATCTCACCGTGAAAACTTAGGTGAAGTGAGTGTGGAGTGAGCTGTCAATAGTGTCAATTCCTGTATAGAAAAAAAAAACTCACTTCACCTTTCACGGTGAGATTTTTATAGAATCGACCGGCTGTTATATGTTTGCGAGAATATTGTCATGGTCAATTCTTCAATACATCTTTCGCCTCTTTGATCTGTGCCATTTTTTATTTTCTTTGACGGGCGCACGACTGCTAAGTTCCTTCCCGGGTTCAATTACCGTGTCGAACTGTCGAAGAGTTTACTTTATGTATGGCAATAAATCCGTGTCTGTTGTAAGGCTCATGTTATAGCAAGATACTTTTAACATAACTGGCAAAAAGTGGCCATAAAACACCTCTTCCTCTTCAGGTATTATAGCCATGGTGTTATGTTCACCTAATGTTCAAGAGGCTCAACCAAAAGCACTAAAATCTCAGGAGGCTGAATCAAGGGTTCACACAAAAATTGATACTTCTATACACTACTTAAGTACCTCTTCAATAAAAACAGGCGTGATAATATCATAATCCACATATAATGTTCCACTATTGGGACACAGGCCTCGTGGGCCGTAATCCACAGCGCGGGCCCAGTGCGGGTCGGTAGATAACTACGATTTTATTTTAGGACATGCCGGTTTCCTCAAAACGGCGAAGGAATTCATTTTCCTTCACCGTTTTGAGAGCAGTGGTGATGATGAATTTATACAAAGTAAAGTGTCTGCCTGGGTTCTAACCTACGACCTACAACACGTAAGTCGCAATCGTTACCACTGGGTCACCAATGCTCTCATACTACACTGCATGACAAAGTTTTAATCAAATTACAGGACAGCTTGATCTTCAGTATTTAATCAACAAAAAGACCGCAATAGTCCGCAATGACTCCTAAATTAACTAATTAGTCTAGCGGGAACGTAAGGTTTCATTTCAATTGGAATTTAACTACACATGACGCAATTGTCGCCCTTTTGACATTGAAAATAAAACTATCGTACTAAGGATGGTCTTGATCTTATGGCTGCGTGGTATCGTGTTACCCAGTAACTGTGGTCGTCAGGGCTTATTTTTAATCTTATATTTTAAATTATTTCTTCATTTGATTTTTTTTGCATTGTTCTCACATATAAGCAACAAGAATTGAAAATAATTTCCTTGGAGTTTCTTGCCGGTTCTTCTCCGAGATCTATATTTTGGACTGGGCAATTAAGCTTTAACTTTCTGACTACCTGACTAACTATTTGACAATTCAAAAGTGCCTGTATATGGTTTGATTGAAATAAATGCTTTGAGTTTGAGATTCAGTTTGACCCAGTAGCTGTTTTGTGGAGCTCAGGAAGCCTACTTTCTACCTCTACCAGTCCAAAATTAGTTCGAAACTTCGGGGAGAAACCTAGAGCCGATTTATTAACTTTTTCGGACGGGTAAAAACACATCGGGGGTAGGGACAACTGTCAAATCGAGGTGTCATACATTTTAAGGTCGGGCGCCAAACTAAACGTATATCCGTAGGTGATATGAAGTAGGAATCGCCCCTAACTTCGGCTGAAAATACGGATTACGTGCAGAAGTAGACCTTCGGATAGGCAGTCACACTATGTAAAAAACTGGTGTTCAGCTGCACTCGATTAGACTGGAGTCTAGAAGCCGACCTCAACATAAATGGGAAGAGGTTAGACAGATGATGACTAAAGATGCTCTAAAACACAAGTGTGCTAATTACTAACTGCAGCGGTTTTTAAGAAACTATCTGTTATAGTCTATGGTTACGGAACGAAGTGATTCATGTCAATTGTCTTTGACGTAAAACTGACGTGTTCATTCTTGCTTTTACCGCGTTTTCACGCATGTGTTTCTATACGACTACAATTACAAGAATCATACAAATTACATTGTTTTATTGCTATTTACATGGTTACAGTACGACTTAATAGTGGCGACGAGAATTGGTGAAGTTTCTGCAGTGAATCATGGCTAAAGTGCCACCTAATTTCATAGAATTCTATGATACTAAACACAAGTTTAAAAGATGGGTGCAGAGGTTTGAAAGTGCCCTAACTATTTACGCAATCACGGTGGAAGGAGATAAGAACTCCTATCTTCTTCATTACATCGGTGCGGATCTATACGAGACTTTATGTGACCTAGTCTCGCCAGCGGAACCAAGCTCAAATTCGTATAGTCAAAATGTTGAAATCCTTACGAAGCACTTAGATCCAGACCCGTTGGAGATTGCGGAATACTTTAAATATCATCACCGTCACCAAAAAGAAGGTGAATCGATTAAGGAATATTTAGCGTCGTTAAGGAAAATGGCCTCGACCTGCAATTTTGGTACTTTTCTAGATACAGCTTTGAGAAATCAGTTCGTGTGTGGTGTCAGATCCCAAAAAATACGTGACAGGCTTCTTGAGTCAAGCAAGTTAACATTAGAACAAGCAGTGAAGATTGCCACAGGCATTGAAAGTGCTCAATCAGAGGGAACACAGACAATTGAGAGAGAGGTACAGGCAGTGTACATAAATAAAAAGAAACCCTCATTTGCTCCATCACCGCAAACAAAGCCAGGCACCAACTACAACACGGGATCATTGGATAAATCTGGGCCAGCAACATCATCAAACATTGTGTGTTTCCGATGCGGTGGAAACCATTATGCCAGCAAATGCACTATGATGAACATTAAATGTAATTTCTGCCAGAAAACAGGACATCTTAGAAAGATGTGCCTGCGATTAAAAAGAGTCAATGCTGTGGATGTAACTGGCCAAGTGGAAGATAATACAGAGGAGGTTGTATTTGTTAATAATTGCAACATAAATGCAAATACAAACAAGTTTTGGATAAATGTA
This sequence comes from Luperina testacea, assembly GCA_927399505.1. Lineage (NCBI taxonomy): Eukaryota > Metazoa > Arthropoda > Insecta > Lepidoptera > Noctuidae > Luperina > Luperina testacea. The sequence continues at coordinate 715,116 of OV656785.1, read as the reverse complement.
AAAATCAATGGGTCCAAAGTGTCAATGGAGTTTGACAGTGGGTCAGCAGTGTCCATTATGAACCTGGAAGACTATAGAGAATTTTGTGACGAGGAATTGGTTTCTACAAAAACTAAATTGTGTACTTATTCTAATCAATTTTTAAATGTTTTAGGTGTCGCTAACGTAACAGCTGCCATTGGAAAGGAGAGTAGAAGTGTCAAGTTATACATCATATCGGGGAACCAGCACCCACTCCTGGGAAGAGAGTGGATCAATAGTTTTAACGCATTTTGTGGCTTCAGGGAGTGCATAGCACAGGTTAATCAAGTATCTCCAGGTATTGTGTCGCATGCCCATTCTTTGCAAAAATTATTTAAAAAGTACTGTACATTGTTTGATGACAAAAGCGTAGGTAAGATCAAAGGGGACCCAGTTGCATTACACTTAAAAGAAAATGCCAAACCTATTTTCTATAGGGCTAGACCAGTGCCTTTTGCATTGAAGGAGAGAGTTGAAATGGAAATTGATAATTTGGTTAGGGAAGGGGTTTTGATCAAAGTTGATTATAGTGAATATGCCACTCCAGTGGTACCAGTAGTGAAAGCGAATGGCAAAATTAGGCTTTGTGGAGATTATAAGATAACTTTAAATAAAAATTTACTAGTAGATGAACACCCTTTACCAACTTCAGAAGAGTTATTTAATGGTTTGGCTGGTGGTGATAAATTTTCTAAAATTGACCTTCGAAATGCTTACTTAAATTGGGAAGTTAGAGAAGAAGATCAACATTTACTTACACTTAATACCCACAAAGGGCTTTACAAATGTACTCGATTAATGTTTGGTCTTAACTGTGCTCCAGCGAAATGGCAAAGGAAAATTGAGAATATACTAAAAGGCATACCGGGGGTACATTGCTTTATTGATGATATCCGTATATCAGCTCCAAATGATGAGGAACATCTTGATAGACTGGAACAAGTTTTCGCTAGGCTTTCTGAATTTGGGTTGAAGGTTAATTTAGAGAAATCCGAGTTTATGAAAGATATGATTGAATACTGTGGGTACAAAATCAGTAGACATGGAATTCATAAGTCAGACAGTAAAATAAGAGCTGTAGTTGGCGCTCTTCAACCTAAAAATATCTCAGAACTGCAAGCCCTCCTGGGTTTAGTTAATTACTATGGCAGGTTTTTACCAAATTTAAGTAATACATTAGAACCATTGCATGAACTGTTAAGAAAGGAAACTAATTGGGTTTGGTCTGCTGATTGTGAAAAGGCACTATCATTGATAAAGAAGCAAATGCTTTCAGACACTGTACTCGCTCATTATACACCAAGCTTACCTTTAATTTTGGCTACAGATGCTTCTTCTACGGGGGTGGGAGCTGTACTTTCACACATTATGCCGGATGGGACTGAACGTCCTATTCAATACGCTTCTCAGACTTTAAATGTTACACAAAGGAAATGGGCACAGATTGACAAAGAGGCTTATGCAATAGTGTTTGGCGTTAAACGTTTTTTTCAATACCTATATGGGAGAAAATTTATCCTTTACACAGACCATAAACCGCTTGTTCAAATTTTCTCACCATCTAAAGCCTTACCTCATTTTTCTGCTACACGCATGCAACATTACGCCATTTTTTTGCAAGGTTTCCAGTACGATATTAAATACAAAAACACCAAGAGTAATGCAAATGCAGATGTTTTCTCGCGGTTGCCGATGGCGGAAGAAGTGCCATCGACAACGCTTGAGGAGGCAGATGTATTTCAAGTCAGTATGATTACTGTTCTGCCTGTGACGGTTACTGACATTGCTGCCGCTACACTTCATGACATTTCGCTTAAGCCATTGTTGGGGGCGTTACGAACTGGGAAAATGGTGCCTCCAAATGACAGGTTTGGTATTGAGCAAATAGAGTTTTCCTTGCAAAACGATTGCTTAATGAGAGGGAGCCGCGTTGTTGTGCCTATATGCTTGAGAAGTAAGATATTAAAGGACCTGCATTCATGTCATTTCGGAGCTACTAGGATGTTGGCTTTGGCTAGGAGCTACTGCTGGTGGCCTGGGATGGACAAAGACATTAGGGAATTAGTAAAGAATTGCACGGAATGCTCCTTACATTTAAATTCACCGCCGTCGGTAGCGCCCAAACATACGTGGGAATACCCGTCGAAACCATTCGAACGAGTGCACATTGATTTTGCCGGCAAGTTCCATAACGTATATTTTCTATTATTAATTGACGCATTTTCAAAGTGGCCTGAAATCCATATTTTAAATAGAATAGACACGGATTCTACAATTGAAGTATTAGATAAAATTTTTACAACTTTCGGTTACCCAGATATTTTGACTAGTGATAATGGAACACAATTTGTTAATCCTAAATTTAATGAGTTTCTTAAAATGCGCGGAATTACACACAGGCGGTCAGCTCCGTACAATCCGGCTACAAATGGACAAGTAGAACGTTATGTTCAGACCTTTAAGAATAAATTACGCTGTCTCAGCACATCGAGGGAGTCATTGGAAGCCAAGTTAAACCAAATTCTTTTTCAATATCGTATCACACCACACCCTGCTACAGGCAGATCCCCAAGTGACTTGGTTTTGTCCTACCAGCCTAACTCGCGGTTTTCATTAATTTGTCCAGACAAGAGAACAATGCTTCCCCGAATGGATCCAGTTTGTCCAAGCAATAGTACAGAGCCTTTCGAGAGAAAGGTGACGGTGGAGCGTGTTAGAACATTAGTACCTGGGGATAGAGTGGTTGCTAGAAACTATACGAATGAGGGTCATTGGAAGCTGGGGGTGATTAATAAGGTTTTTGGGAAGCTACATTATTCTGTTAAACTTGACAATGGCATGCTGTGGCGTCGACACATTGATCAGATACGTAAAGTGGGCGGTAATATACCCATACTCGAGGAAAGTACTGATGCGCCCGTCTCTGAGGAGAGGGGAAATAACGAACGACCGATTTCCAGCCTGACTCCTGCCTGTCATTCAAAATTGGACTCTTCTCAAACCGAGCAGTGTTTGGACTCGAGTACGGTTGCTCAACCAGACTCTAATCCAAATATTGTTGCAAATTCTGAGGCCGAAGCGAACACTGCTTCGGGCACCTCATGCCCAGAACAAGGCTTGCGCAGGAGTCAAAGAGTTAGGAAGCCAGTAGTTCGGCTGGATTTGTAATAGATTAAATTAAGGTTATCATTTATATTGTATGTTGATGTTTTGAAGTTAATTATGTTATTAAATTAGTGAAGGAAGTTGATATCGTCAGATTTACGTTACGGGGTGTGAAACAGTCGCTTCTAAGTGAGGGAGGAACTGTTATAGTCTATGGTTACGGAACGAAGTGATTCATGTCAATTGTCTTTGACGTAAAACTGACGTGTTCATTCTTGCTTTTACCGCGTTTTCACGCATGTGTTTCTATACGACTACAATTACAAGAATCATACAAATTACATTGTTTTATTGCTATTTACATGGTTACAGTACGACTTAATACTATAGAAGAAAAAAGATGAGGTAATGAGGCTCTGTTGAATGCAAAGATGCGCCATTCATTTATGATAGCTTGCTTTTGAGGTTGCTCGTTCAATGTGAAGCTGAAATTGAAATGTCACGAGCTGAAAATTGTGCAATTACGTATGTTTTATTAGTACGTTTTGTATTTTAGAGAATCGAGGGAAACATACTTTCCGCCAGAGATCCCGAAAGCTTTACTGAGGATGATTTAATTGTGGTTATTATAGTCAACCAAGAACGTCAGAGCCTTGCTGTCTTGCCAAGATGGAGGGTAACAATTAAAAGCCCGCTATCATTATCAGTGATATTGTAATAAAAATATCATTCCCGCTATCCTCAATGGCAATACAGAAACGTAAAGATCGGCAAAAATGATGAAGGTTCATATTATAAACCTATTTAGCCCCTTTAGGGGACGAGTTTAAAAAAAACCTTCCTTAGTGCTCGCATTAGATAAACTAGGTGGCGCAAAAGTCATCGCCCTATCGGAAGATGCAATAATTTTTGCAAATGTCGGAAAATGTCAATTCTACTTTGACATTTGTGAAGTAAACAGATGCAAAATACACGTCAACAAAACATGAATCACTATACTCCTAAATAACGCAGAACTTTTGCGCCACCGCTATGGAAATCTTGTGCAGACCCAGCGGTTTAAACTATGCGTTGTCTGTCCATTGAGTTAAATTAAGATTTTAATTTAAGTTGATTTTGACCGAAATACACACAAGTTGTCGTTTCATCTCTAGGCTGTCGACAAAAGCAACTATTGGTCAGTTTCCGAGGCATTTTTCGAGAGAGGCATTGGTTCGAGATCTTGACTCTTGCTTGACACTACGATTCTGAGCACTCATGGTAGCCTTCGATACTTTATCTAAGGACTTCGAAAACTGGGGCAAACGAGCATAGGAAGACGGGACAGCAGCGTCATTCATGGAAGCTCAATATTTTTGAGTTCGTAAAATTTTGCATTGCTAGTAAATAAAAATGATCCGTGGATTATATTGAGCTTTCCTTTGGAATAGTTAAGTTATAGATTGAAGCTAATTTACAAGGCAGACAAAATAAATACGACACCTATTACATGAAGTACCTATTACAAGAGGACCTAGATCATAGAACCTACTACATAGGTTCTATGATCTAGGTCCTCTGAATTAGTTTCGACCTTTCTTCTCAGAGTAGTCAGATAGAAAACGCCGACCTCATTTAGTTTTTAAAATATGATTTACGTGTAAAAGTGCAGAAATACAACCACTTATCAATAAACAGTACGAAGTATGTACAAGCAGGTACCTAGTTAATAGTTTTTAATTAAGGTGGACCCAGCCAGAATTGATTAAGTAATTAGTAAAAAAATACAAAACAGTTTGAGAACATTCGTAAAACTTTTATTCATAATGTAATAAAATTGTTATGGCTAACAGAGGATTGCGTTATACGTCGTGCGAATTGCGATTGTAGAGGCCTATGTCCAGCCGTGGACTGGTTTAGGCTGATGATGATAAAATGGGTTTGATACTTCAGCATCACCAAAAGCTCTAAAATGTATGCCATTTGGCGGTAAACATGGTGTTAAGTTGGTAATACATCCCCGGCGAACTTTTTCGCTAGCTACATTACTAATTTCGCGGAAATCCACAGAATAAAAATAAATTTAAGTACCTAAGTACTAAGTATTTTAAAAATAAATCTCTACCTAAGATAAAACTTTTTTTTACACCTACTCATGCAAAAGCTACACGAAAAGCAACAAAAATAAGCCAAGATAAAAAAACTTACATCGCTCATGTAAGGAGTCCAGTCGTGATTGCCAGCTTCCCACTCTGGAGGAGGTGACTTTTCCCTCAATCTATTTATTATTGTAGCGTCAGAATCATCGTCGACAATAGTCCGATCGAAATCAAATACGGCTAAGGACGAGCTCGCCATGTTTGAAAATTACGCGCGCAGACGGTCGCGGTCCGAAACACACTGAAGTGGTGAATTCGGTAGTGTCTGAAGTCCTAAACGATGTTTCGTGAACTTGAGACACGTTTTATGACGTCAGCGGACATCGAGACATGGAACGTAGGAATTGTGGATGATGTAATCATTTTCATGTGTGATTTTTGCGGAAACACAAAATACTTGTGAATTTTGACAGTTATCAGTTGTTTTGACGTTATTGATTTGAGTTTGACGTGATCTTGAAGTTTTGTTTGGATACGTGCTAAAGAGATGTTTTGCTTTATAGTAAAATAAAAAAGATATTATTATAATGGATTATTTTTACGCAAAATAAAAGGGTCAGTACAAGTAGTATTTTTACTACAGTCTTTCACTGTTAGTCTGCCTCTGACATCAGCAACCAAACAACAACCTGATTGTGACGAGAATAAAGATCACTGTGATTTTGCAGTGATACAAAATCAGAGGTAAAATTATTGTGAAAGGACTTACACTATTTATTGAGTTAGACGAAATATAGTTTACTTTTCCATTCTTATTTTCTCATTATTTCATTTTATAATAGCAACTCAGTACCTCTTCATTTACAACTTTTACAAACTGTATCCAAACTAATCTGTCAACATCCGTCATCCATATTATCCTTCTTGGCTGTCAGTGTCAGACTCAAGGAATTAAAAAAAAAACTTGACAGATAAAGAATTCAGAATTGTAGCCTAACCTCTTTCTATGGGAATTTATTTTACAAATTGTTATAAATAATTACATAATACAAATTGCAATGGCTTCACTAAATGTGTATTCAGTGGGTAGACTCGCCAAATATGTTTCTGGATCATCACTGAGGACCCTTCGAGCGAATATATACAGGTGAAATTGCGCAATCAATTTTGAGGTTATAATCCGAAATCATATTCGAATTTCGGAAAAAATACTGTATGAAAGGGTCAAATATTGGTATAGGCAGGGACATTGAAGTTTATTCATTTAATTTTTGAAGAGTACTTGCGCTAAATGTTTTTAATTTAAAGCTGATGTAATATTTACTCAAACAAAATTTTCAATAATTTTACCTTAGTTAATTAGTCAGAACTGCTGTTTTCTTGCTGGTGCAGTAAGCTTTATTGTGTCCTGTATATTCCTACAGTTTCATCACCTCTAAACTTAGAGATATGGTCCTTAGAAGCCTCCTCAATCATTGCCACTTATAGGGAACTCGGTCAGTGGGAGTCTCTGCAGGATTACAACCTCATTCAAAGACTCCTCGTAATATGAATTAGGCTATGTTCAAAGTTCAAGCCTTCCCACACGCTAATCTCTAAAGATAAGAAACACTCAAATACTATCACGTAACTCCATACCATTTAAGTAAAAAAATAGTATAATCACCGTTTTACCCAATCTGCCTCTTTAGCTGAAAGAGTCAAGTCAGGACCTCGATATTGTTAAAAAGCAATGTAAATTTATTAGGCCTCTTCACCGTATCTGGCGACACCGACCCAAACTAATTTGTATTACTTTTGCCGGCTCTCTGATGACTTGCAAGACTAATATACCCGAGTCCTAACACAGTCCCATTGACTCGGCTTATTTTTTTTCTTGTAGCTTGCAATGTCCTGCTTGAACATGCAAACTCTAGTTTCGAATCTGTAACTTAGTAATTATGGCCCATTGATGATGTTCTCAAAAGAACTTGCTTGTGCAAAGCAAAGCATACCCCCCTTGTGGAATTTCAAATGATCAAATTCTTAATATCCAGATTTCCTCACAATATTTTATCTTGATTAGGTATTGTTGATTACTAACACTTACTTATAAGTACAATGTTACTAACCCTACATGAGTCTTCGCTTGAATTAAAGTTTTTGAATTTGAATTGTGAACCCAACATGCTACAGGACCTCCAAGCTTCTTTTGCCACCATCCCTCAACACAGTTTTTATTCATAAAAAGCTGCTTGGTAACATACCCTCATCTTTTTCAGCACAAGCAAACTCCGTGCATACAGTACGGAAGAGAAGGCAAACACGAAGCCTGAGGAAGAGAGCAAGCTGCCCGCCAGCATTGAGGAGTGCCACAAGCAGATTGAAGCGCTCAATGTTGACTTGAACGCACTTAAGACTCAAGCCAAAGATTTTGAAGTGAGTATCACCTATATCTATATTAATACTAGCTGCCCAGCGCTACCTCGTTCGCGTGGTGTCCTACCCCTTACCATACCCTACTCCTACACTACTCCTTCCCTACTCCTACACTACTCCTACCCTACTCCTACACTACTCCTACCCTACTCCTACACTACTTCTACCCTACTCCTACACTACTCCTACCATACTCCTACCCTACTCCTACACTACTCCTACTCTACTCCTAGACTACTCCTACCCTAATCCTACCAAAAAAAAAAAGTATCCTAGTGTTGTTTTTAGACTTATCCAGGCAATTTTTAAAATTTTTCTCGCCGTAAAAACCATCTTTGAACTTCATGGAACATTTAAAAAAAAGAATTGGCCAAATTGGTCCAGGCGTTGTTGAGTTATGCACTTACCAACACATTTTGCGATTCATTTTTATATTATAGATTAATACTATACTTATATAATAATATTATAAAGCTGAAGAGTTTGTTTGTTTGAACATGCTAGTCTCTGGAACTACCAGTCGGATTTGAAAAATCCTTTTTGTATTTGATAGCCCAATTCTTGAGGAAGGCTATAGGCTATTTAACATCACGTTATGACCCTTAGGAGCCGAGCAAAAATAATGAAAGTCAGAAAGAACTCTAAGCAAAGACGAAGTAGTAGCACGGACGGGCGATGCGATGCGACGGGTGCGTTGGGAGACCACGAAGCGTCATGTGCTTTACTTGCGGTAGCCAAGATTACAAACACGCAGTGAATGTATGCGTGAAGAGAGTAGCATCAGCACATAACACACACTTCCGACTACCAGTGCCTCGAGACGGTACCCAGAGCTGCGCATAAGCACATACACACTCTTATTCACTTGGTTAACACAAGTAAAGCGCGCGTCGCTTCGTGAGATAAAAACAATGTACTTTCCAACCAATGAGCTGCTCCCTTGATCCTCATCTACCCCGTACATATTTACTAACCCAGTCCTGAACACAAACATTGTACTTCTAGGACAAATACAAGCGCGCGCTAGCCGACGGCGAGAACGTCAGGCGTCGCATGATGAAACAAGTCGAAGACGCCAAGTCCTTCGCCATACAGAGCTTCTGCAAGGATCTGCTTGACGTGAGTACAGTTTTCAAACCACCGGTATCATCATTCTTCAGCCTTTTTGAACTGAAGACTTCTTTAGGCGCATTGGGCATTTTTTGAGATGGAGAAAAAACCATTGAACTCGCGCCACTGTCACCGTAAGCGACACCGCGAGTGTTTTGTTTATAAGACGATTAAAAAAATACCCGGTTCGGATGAGTTCGGCTGTCCTCGGGATGTACTCGATTTTAATGTATATCCGATATGTCAGTGAGTAATGGCAAAGTATTCTGTTTGTGTTTTGTTTTCAGTTCTGTCGGCGCTCCCGGCGTGCCACTGTTTTTTTTGCCTATACTGTCCCATTGTTTGGCAAAGCCCTCCCCAAGTCCTATTGAAATAGGCCCATTTATTAATAAAAATGCACCAGCTGTCGAAGCAGCTATCCAGTATTATTATTACTTATTCATGACTAGCTTCTGCCTGCGGCTTCGTCCGCGTGAAATTTCTTGTCCATCCGACCCACCCCGTCGCGTCGCATTCTGACTTTACTGTTTGCTCGGGTCTTAGTGTGATGTTAAATAGCATATAGCATTCCTCAAAAATTAGGCTCTCAAATGCAAAAAGAATTTTTCAAATCCGACTGTTAGTTCCAGAGTCTCTTTATAATATTTGCCACACAAAACAGTTTTCACGGTTTGTTTAACGGATTCCATTATAGCTTTTGATGATTAATTTTGTTTCTTGTTTGATCTCCTTAACGAAGTATTCTAGGGTATGTACAACTGTTTCAGGTAGCAGACACACTAGCGGCTGCCGCGGAGAGCGTGCCAGAGAGCGAGGTGTCGGAGGGCGGCGGCACGGAGGGTGGCGCCTCCGCAGCGCTGCGCTCGCTGCACGATGGTGTTCGACTGACGAGGGCGCAGCTCACACAGGTATAATATTATGATATTGTAGAAAAATAACCTGTAAACCAGTCGTAAAATGCGAATCATCATTATGCCTAGCGTTTCCCAACTATGTTGGGGTCAGATTCCATTCTAACCGGATGCAGCTGAATTCCAGTATCTTACATGAAGCGACTATCTGACCTCCACAACCCAGTTAATGTTAGTTATAGTCTTACCAAGGTGTATCGTGTTACCATACAATACGATTTGGTAGGTTGCATATTAGAAAATCAAAACTTTCTCGAGCAAATTTCAAAAGAACAATAAACGAAATAACAAAATTTAAATGACGAAATGTTTTATTTAGAAATATTTTAAAATCCCAATGTATGTGACATCAAATGAACGACTGATCAAAAGTTGCTAGATGTAATTTTAAAATATCTAATATATCTAATGGACGACTCGCCTACAGCTTATTAATACTGCGCGCTTGTTTTATTTCTAACGACGTCAGGTCGACGGAGCGGAATGTTTTGATTTTCTAATATGCAACCATTTGGTAAGACTGGTTGTCAAACTTTCGGATTTCTGACTACTTGTTACCACTGTCAAAAATCTACAAAAGACAGCTGACGAATGGCTTATCGTGTTTTCCTAGGCACACTTATTAATTGCATGCCATTTGTTCATTTGCAGGTGTTCAGTAGACACGGGTTGTCCCCAGTATCTCCACTCCGTGAGAAGTTCGACCCCAACCTACATGAAGCATTGTTCCAACAGGTGAGATTATTAAATGCAGTTTCAACCGCATAAGTTTCGAACCCGTGGGAATATCGAGATAAAAATTCCCAAAAAAGCCAAAATTACAAGTACTTTTCATACTTCAAACCCTTGTGGCGACATCTACTTCGCCACACGCGAACTACATATCACACTGACGTCACGCGGAGTATACTGCACGACTAGCATATACAACGTCCCACTACCAACCGTCGGGGAACAATTCCGATCCAGCCTGCTCCCCCGCTCCGCCCGAAGCCGAGGCCCGCACCCCACAGGGAGAGCCCGCACCGTGTAGTCACTTAGTTCTTAGGTTTTATAAACCCTGGCTGGAGGCCTTAATGCAACAACCACATGCAAATGGTCAGCGGGATTGTCCCAAAGGGTTACCGCTGCCCCGGAACATAAAGAGCTAAGGAAGGAACACGGGTGGGTTTTAGTCACTAAGAGTCTGACACTCCCTTCCGCTCCACCCAGAGCGGGAGGGGTCATTTGATGATTTCACATCCTGAAAAAAAAAATACCACAAGCAAATCTGGTTAAGCAGACGACAACCTCCTAGGATAAACTGCGAGAAGCTAATCATAAAAAAAAAACAATCAAAATATTTTATTTCACATAAACCTACATGGGCACTTATGAAACGTCAGAAGCTAGGTGCACGGTTCCAATTGATCGTTTCCTATGGAGAGGAGCCGGCAAGAAACTCAACGATTACTCTTTTTAAAAATAATTGGCTTTTACAATGTTTTCAAATTACAGTAGGTATGGGAGGACAGCGTAGCCCGTGAACGAGTACCAGGTACTTCATAAAATAAAAAATAGTCTACAGATCTAAAGTCTACAAGGCCTACAAAGTCCTCACGTTTACAAAATAAGAATCTATCAAAAGGATAAATAAAATATAAGAACCTACTAAAACCAAGGGATATGATTGCCATTACAACCCCTAATCAAAATCATCGATCAGTACCAGACACAACACTCGTCTTGTCGGAGGATCCGCTCCTCTCTTCTGTGGAGTATAAGTGAACTTTACACCGTGTTCCTCATACCTCCATAATCTAATTACAAAACTAATTCCCTTCTTCTCTCTTCTGTTCTCAGGAAGTAGAAGGCGCAGAGTCCGGCACTGTAGTAGCGGTCAGCAAAGTAGGCTACAAGCTGCACGAGCGGTGCGTGCGGCCCGCGCTAGTCGGTGTCGCCAAGTGATGCACAGGAGTCGGTCAGATTGAACAGGAGTGAGCGAGATGACTACTTGTAGGGAATAATGATGTAATGTGTGTGTGGGATGGTTTTTAAAGTGATGTGTTGTTAAAGTAATATATAATTATAACGTTAAATACATCTTCATATTTATTACTTGTGGAGACGGTGAAAAATATCTTTAGTTATCTGCAGCCTCAGTTGTAGTAGATTCATTGAGAAACAATGCATTGCAATAAATAGAAGTATGCCTGGCTATTTTCAAAAACTTTAAGCTATCATATGCCATTTCCCAACTATGGGGAATCAGCCTCCAGTCTAACCAAATGCAGCTGAATACCAGTATTTCACTAATGAGTACCACAACTTACTACTTTTTACTCGGGGTCCGAATTAAAGTTATTAGGAGGGGCTAGTGGCTAAATAATAACAGCCGCACAGAAAGAAAGAAAATACGTTTATTTGCGGCAAACATGACGCATAAAAATAAAAAAAACACAAACAACAGAAAAACAAAAGTACAATTTGGAAGAAAGTATGCGTCACATCTACGCAAAACTCAGCATAATGAAAGATCACAGATCGATCGAAAGTTAAGCTACACTTGACGCGGTTGGTTCGTGTTCGTCGGTTCGACCATCCATTACATATCGAGAGCTTTCCGTGCCTTTGGTCCCGGCTGTCATTCGCAGATTTTTTATATTCGTTACGGGTAGTCAATGCCCAAGTTTGGTAACAAGTCCCACAAAGTGGTATCATATTACCCAGTTACTGGGTTGTCGAGATCAGCTAGGATCAGCAGTGCTATTCTGTATAAATCTCACCGTGAAAACTTGGGTGAAGTGAGCGTGGAGTGAGCTGTCAATAGTGTCAATTCCTAGCAAAAACAAACTCACTTCACCTAAGTTTTCACAGTAAGATTTTTACAGAATCGACTGGCTGGTATTCGCTCCATGTAAAATACTGATATTCAGCTGCATCCGGTTAGACTGGAAGCTGACTCCAACATAGTTGCGAAAAGGCAGGCAGATTGATATATTATAAATAATAAAGTATTTATTTCACAAAAAACAGCACTTTGCACTGTATACATTGTTTGAAAATTATATTTACATTATTATGCAATTGTAGACTCTATCTTTTAAACTAGGACTAACCTGTATCTTAAAAGATAGGGTTCAGCCAAATGGATTCAGTTAATAACTGATATTGAACTAGAGTTATTAGTAAAATGTTTGGAAATAGACAGACTCCGTGTAAAATTCGTCTCGCCTAACGTGCTTTAAAAACATCCCATATGTGCCTACAACCTGACGCTAGGTTTACCGGTCTAACCAAAGTTTAGCAGCGGTTAAACTTACTGTAAAACCATAAGCTTTAGCCAGATAATTTTGCTAATATTTGTGGAAAGAGCAAATGTTCCTTCACATATCCATAAATGTAAAAAAAACAAAACCATTCATGAAATGTTTCAGTTTTTATTTTGCAATAACTCGTATCAGCTTTTATGCCGATGCTCTTTTCATCATTTCAGGAATGAAGTCTGACCATTTTTTTTATTGGAACCGTGTTTATACTCTGCACACTTGACGAATGAGAACTAGATAGAAAAAAGAGTGTAACATTTTGACTGACACGACACTTTTGTTTTTTCACTTAATTACTCTCAAACGTTGTTAATTTATTTCATTGTGCTTATTATTTAATACAGTATTTTTATCTCACGAAGCGCGCTTTACTTGTGGTAAGCAAGTGTACGCTGTGAATGTGTGTGTTAGCGCAGGAGCTCCCAGTACCGTCCGAGACACGGGAGTGTGTTTCATAGCGGTTGTACACTTGGTTACCACAAGTAAAGCGCGTGTCGCGAGATACAAAGCTACAGCGAAAGGAACTTCGTTCCAACTGGGTGTCCCACGTGACACCTTTCGTCTTTTTGTAAAAAAAATGGCTTTTTATAACCAAATATCAAGGTAACTCGGTCTTCCCTATGAAAGCAATAATATCGACTTCGATTCTAAGAATCAGTCTTGCTCACTCTATAAAGGAATTAAATTATAATACACTAGCGACCCGCCCCGGCTTCGCACGGAAACATTATTATTATTATACATATAAACCTTCCTCTTGAATCACTCTATCTATTAAAAAAAACCGCATCAAAATCCGTTGCGTAGTTTCAAAGATTTGCATACAAAGGGACAAAGGGACATAGGGACAGATAAAGCGACTTTGTTTTATACTATGTAGTGATACACAAAATATAATAATAAAGTCTGTACATTTAATATTTTTTTTAAGATAACTTCCTAAATTGCTTAGATTTAGAATAATACAGGTCGATTTAAATTAACTAGCAAAACTTCACAGACTAGATCATTACACTGCATGTATGCAGATATCTGTCCCATACAAAACTTCAACACCTACTCGACCATAATGGGACGGCTGATAATTTTTCCGTGATAAATGTTGGTCCCATGGAGAAAGCCAAGAAAGTTATTCAGTTTGATGGTCTGTACCACACGTAAAATATGACCACAGTTTTTTGATACACATTATACAGTATGTTAACTAACAGAGGGCGTTCCCGTTAACCCGCAATAGTATAGCATCCATACATGCTAAAAAAAATATTACCATTCGAAAATAAAATGTTTTTATTTTTTTTATATTAAAATATGCACTAAAAATCGTAAATTGATACGTTAAAGAAACACTCTGTACACGCGTACTTGAAGGACAGCAATGTCGGAATTAATTTAATTAAATAAATTAGAATTAATTAAATAAATAGAGTATCAATTTACGATTTTTAGTGAATATTTTAATATAAAAAAAATAAAAACATTTTATTTTCGAATGGTAATATTTTTTTTAGCATGTATGGATGCTATACTATTGCGGGTTAACGGGAACGCCCTCTGTTAGTTAACATACTGTATATCTATAAGCCGTTGGAGTTCCGCTAGTCAATTTAATTTGACCTTGAATATATGCCGTGTGAGTCCTTAAACCATTCTCGAACGAGTTGCGTTTGAAAATACAACTGTATGAAAGATTAAAGATGTACTAAAGAATCCTATTCCCGTTTTTTGTAAACATTTTTCATGTTCGAAAATCTGCTGATCAGTTTTTTGTAAAGAATCATCATCTGCCTAGCCCGTTCCCAACTGTGTTGGGGTCGGATTCCAGTCTAACCGGATGTAGGGTTTTTTTTATTAAAGCGTATGAACTTAAAATGAGATAAATATCTTCATTTCGACGTGAAAATTTGATCAAAAAACGTTCAGCAATTTTCGATATGAGCATCAAATATGTTAAAATGACCAATTTATGAGGTTTCATTTATGTTCTTTTGTAACGCACTAATTTTATATGAACCACATTGTAATAGCCTGTTCACGGAGCATCGTATCACAAAACATCGACGATCCTAGCGCTACAAAGTTTGGCGCGTGGCCGAAATCGGAACTAATGGCGCCATCTTGTTTTTTTTTTTTTTTCAATACAAAAACAATAGCACAAGTGTTTACCAACATATATCTTTAGCTGCTGTAGGCAGTATATTTTATTACTAACATCTGCCCGCGACTTTTTCCGCCCTCGCCCGCTATTACTACATTCTTTCAGACTTTTTACTCAGCTCTGAACGGTCGTAGCGTGATTTGAACCTGTAACCCTCCTTTAACGTAGTGATGTCTCGAACAGCGATCGTTTTTCACGACTCGCTGTTACCTATTGATGATTCGTAAAAAACGGATCCTATTGTGAACAGGGTATTAAAATAATGTCGTCTTAGATTGAACCGAATAAGTCTAAAAATAAACACAGGCAGTCCATTCATGAATAGTTCTAAAATCTTTGTCAGTGTACTTAAATTGCCATTTTTCTGTCCTATTTAAATTATTCGTTGTATTCGCGCGATAACTTTCGGTTAGGACAAGGCCTAAGTCATAATTTAGGCCGTGTACCAACCGAAAGATTTTGCGATTTTCCCGACCATTTATTAAGCCGATATCAGACGCTTCACTCGCGCGAAAGTTCATTTTTGTTTCATTCCACGTTCATCCGACACCAAAAAATTTAGGAATGAATCCGTTTATCTGCTCCTTTCATTTCATTTTTCGTTAAGGGGGAAGCGCTAAGGTAGCCCGCGAAATTCAAATTTTCTGACGTTTTTTGCAATTTGCTGGTCAGTATTAAGTTGTACGTTGATTGATATATGAATCGCGGCCGTAACTAACATGTATTTACAGAATTATAATCATTAAAGTCATCAACACAACTCTCTAAGACCACGTAAGTCCGAAGAATGATAATTTCATGAAACAGTTATTCTTTGGACTTACGTGGTCTTAGAGAGTTGTGTTGATGACTTTAATGATTATAATTCTGTAAATACATGTTAGTTACGGCCGCGATTCATATATTAATCAACGTACAACTTAATACTGACCAGCAAATTGCAAAAAACGTAAGAAAATTTGAATTTCGCGGGCTACCCTGGCGCTTTCGCCTTAAAGAGGACGGTTGTCGAAATTTAACATCGTTGGATCGGTTCATCGATGAATTAATTTGTCACTTTTGATTCATTCTGTGTTCCGACGTTTCATTTCGAGTGAACGATACCGAATAAAAAGGAAAAGTGAAGCGTCTGATATCGGCTGGTGTAACGCGGTTTGATTTGAGCGACAATTTGATATCAAACAATATCCAAAGATGTGTGTGTACATATTTGAGAATTGAGAATGGCGCAATACGGTTGGTTTTAGTTTTATAATTGAATAGTATAGAATTTAATATGAGAGAGAGAGAGTTTGTAGAATGCATTTATAAATAGTTAAATTATTATGTTCTTCCCTATTATTTCTACAGAATAATGCCTTCTACGTTTGTTTTTTTAGTGTTAAAATAGTTCATGCTTGATATAAAATTCTAAATGGATCGTTCAAAGTATGCATGTAACTGCTGATCCAGTCAGTTGTCTTATTAACTCGACTACCTAATATTACGGAAAACTATTGACATCAGCTTAATACTTCGTCCTAATCAACGCGAATACGCGTTCTCGCGTTCTGTGCCGTGTCAAAAAGGCCTAAATCAGTATCTAAGAGTCAAATGTCATGAGTTTTCAGTAAAAATCAGTGTTGTGTTGTATTTCTCTCTCTCACTAACACTTCAGTAGAATTCCATTGTATAGGTACTTTGTTCACAGACGCGTGTGATGAGCGAGGTGGTAGTTGTTCCAAATATAGTTTGGTTATTGTTATACGAGTGTTTTATTTTATTTCTTAATAACACGCCTGTACAGGGTTATTGGAAACACACCAACAACCTTTTAAGAGGTCATTGTACAGTGCGTGCCACGTAAGAAGAGACTTGACACACCACGTGGTCTGACATGCGCAGAACACGATTTTAGGTATCTTTAGCGGTATGAGGTCTGAGTGCGGGACGGGACCGGACGTCATAGGGGCGGCGGAAAGAGCGGGGGAGGCGGGGTCAAGTCTCTTCTTACGTGGCACGCACTGTACTCATCATTATGAACAATTTACTATGGGACCAAACCTGAAATGCATGCTGAAAAAGGAGCCTTTTGGCCTCGTATATGACTTCTGTTTAATTTTCCTTTTGTTACTTTTTTTTTTATAAGACTTGTTTTTTTTTTGTGATCTTCCTGTACGAGTGGTGTTTGTGGTCTTCCTTTCTTTCTTTCTTTAAATGGCGATAAAAAAACAGCTGTTCCCTACATATGTTTGTTTCCCTACTCATCAAAATGAACAGATGATTTTTTTTTGCGATTTCACGTTTGGTCCCATAATTTTTTTTTTTTATAATGATGAGTACAATAACCTCGTAAGAGTTTGTTGCTGTTTTTTCCAATAACCCTCTATTTCCTAAAGCGGCATCTAAATAATAACCTAAGTATAGATATAAGGTGGTAAGTAAGCAAGTAGCGGTACCTAGTCCTTTCAATTACTTTACCTCTGACAATAGAAACCCAACACTAACCTTATCGTAAAGAGTAAAAAGATCACTGTTATTTTGACACCATTTCCTTGTTATTACGAGAAATCAGTGACGCAAAATCAGAGGTAAGAAATAAACTGAAAAGTCGGTAAATACACATTTCGTTGGTAAATATGGCACATCCTATTTTCAAATGTTCAACTATGTAAAGTCTCGTCAGCACCGAAATGTATTTGTTACTGCACAGCGACTCGTCCTTCCGAGCCGCCATAAAGTTTGAATCGGGGTGGGAAAATCGATGATTACTCTATCTACCCCAGCTCAATTACTGACGATCTCACGGAGGGTAGTTACCGAAGTACAAGCCCTGTACGTGGCGACCACCGGGCAGTTCAGAAGCACATGTGCTGCTGTCTCGTCGTCAAGTGTCCAAACAATACTATGCCGAAGGTAGGCGCCGAAGTCCCGCGGCTGGTTTTACGTTCAAACGTATTCGGCTGATATGACACATCATAAGTGCCGAACTTACGCGGCAGAAAATCAGTTGCGGACACGCGGGGCGCGGGCATGCCTGCCTCCCACTGCTCCCCGCCCCGGATCTTAATCGAACCGAACTTCGGTCGCATAGTACAATGTGTGCTCTACAGAATACGTTGCCGCCGAATTGCCGCTGAACTTACGCCCGACCGAAATTCGGCTGTACGCTATAACGCAACGTAATTTCGGCATAATGTGTCGTCAGTAATTCAAATTGCAGACGTAATCATGCCGAACTTCGGTCGCCTACATTCGGTATAGTACTCGTATTTAGACACTAAGGCGGATACAGACATTGCGAGGACGTTGTGTGTGGAAGTTCATATTCATGTCCGTGACTACCGCAGGACCACCTTCAAAGTCGATTTTCTCGAAAACTACTAAAGTACCAATTCTGTTGTTCGAGTACTAATTAGTACCAATTGAGCACTAATTATTTACCAAATATGGAAGCGATTGGCGTTGGTGGTCCTGCGGTAGTCACGGACATTTCATATTCGTAGTGATGCATGTGCTGCACATGCCTCACCACGAATATGAACGTCCACACCATGCGAATCATGCGATGACCGCCGTGCGCTGCGCATGCCTCACAATGTCTGTATAGCCTTTACATACAGGCTCTGCACAGCGGACTGGCTCTGACTTACGTCAAAGATGTTAAGTGTTTATTAAATAAGCAGTGACCAATCACGGCTGCTGTAACAGTACGCAGCTGCCTCGAAGAGGTAGTCAGAAGTAAAGTACACAGAGTACACTCACATTTCGCCAGTTCGATCATAGGATAAAATAACACAACAAAAATACCTTACACAATACTTTAATATTTCACATAAGCCAAACGACTGGGAATAAGACAACAATCCTTCACAATACATTATATTTTATAACATTATCAGCCGAACTCTCAAACGCTACTCTAGTTTAAGTCGCCGTTAACTCTCAGGCTGCGACCTAAACGAAAGAGATGGTCGCGCTTTTTTATATGAATACGATGTCCTAGCGCGATCAATTGAGTCGCGGGGGAAGCACCAGGGTAATCCTCAAAATGCAAGTGTTCTTACTTTTTTTGCAATTTGATTCGCGATCGTAACAAGTAGGTATGTAATTTATTATAATTCTGTAAATACATACTTGTTACAGTCGCGAATCATATTTTGTTCAACATACAAACTGACACTGACCTGCAAATTGCAAAAAAAAAAAAATTAAAAAAATAAAAACCCGACTGCGGTAAAAAAAAAAGTTAAAAAAAATTTTAAGCTAAATTTCCAGCTTTTTAGTTTACAAATGTGAAAGATTTCGCAGACGATTTAGTTCTTGATACGAGTTTTTTACGATTTGTCAATTCGAATTACTTTTACATATAATTTGTATATGTATATTTTTGTAATGACCTTTAAAACCCTTTATTTTGATACCCCACTTGATAGGTTTTGAGAAAAAAAAATCTTTTGAAGACAATATTGCGCCAAAAATCGTCCATATTATTATTTTTTTTTCAATTTTGATAGACCCAGTGTCTCCTCCTCACAACTAAGACGAATCTAACTCACCTCACAAGCTGAAATCGATCAAGCCGTTTGGGCTACAGAGCGTGCCAAAGAAATATACATACATACACTTGAAAAACATAACCCTCCTTCTGGCGCAGTCGGGTCAAAACGTAAGAACGTTTGAATTTCGCGGACTACCCTTATCGCATCCCCTTAACGATCGCGTAAACGCGCGACTGTCGCTATTGGTTAGGACACAGGGTCATGCTTTCAGTTTTAACAGCGTCTTAAAGTGAAGTGTCGTTTCAGTTTTCGGAGGTAAGACTTCACAGTTAGGCAACATATAACATAATATACCAAACAGGTATCACACATTTCTCACCATTGATTGAACATAACAATATATTCGTCACATTTCACAATATTTGTCCTAACATAACATCACGCTTGTCCCACGTAGGGGTAGGAGGTAAACAGGGTGTATCAGAAAGGTTTGGTAAGGACTATCAAACAGAACAATATCTCCATAGGACCAAATGTAATCGCGAAAAAATTCTCAACTGTCAAATTAACAAAACATCAATAACATAATCAGCCTATATTTTTCCCACTGCTGGGACACCGGCCTCCTCTCTGTGAGAGCGAGTGGGGCCATAATCCACCACGCGGGCCCAGTGCGTGTTGGTAGTTGTCACATGTCTTCGAATTTTTGGTTCTAGGACATGCCGGTTTCCTCACAATGTTTTCCTTCACCGTTCCGAGAGCAGTGGTGATGAAATTATTTACACAAGTAAAGCGCTTGATGGAAAGAGCTGGTAATCAAAATCAATCACCTTTCTAACCATATCATCATTCACACATTCCATACATAGTTTCTTTGGTCTTCCCATACTCTTATAACCAGGAAGTCACGGGGAGAGCGCTTTTCCGAACAGTGGGATGATGCAGGGTAACAGTAAAGCGATGTCTGGGTTCGAAACTACGGTCTACAACTCATAAATCGCTGCAGTTACCACTGTTCCTCGATGTTGGTCACATGGAGAAAGTTGTTCAGTTTGACGAGTGTGAATAACACCCTTAAGTATGACGTCACCTTTCTAATACTCGCTGTATAGTACAGACACATCAAGCTACACGAAACTGTCAAATTTTCCCAATCAACTTTGAACCTTATGCTTTAGCGATAAAGTTGAAAGTCTATTAAAGAAATTTGACAGATTGTAGTAGCTTGATGTTCTGGCGTCTGTAAAATAAATGTTGTCCGTTATGTTCAAATCTCATGTATCAGGGGGCGTGCCTATAGCCAATTCATTTTATCCTAATTTCACTAATAAATTGTACTACTGAATTGTAGTTCGATGCCGCGTTGAATACAGTCAAAATTCTTTAAAAACTTTTAACAGTAATAGTTTAAAATATTTTAAGGGTACTCATGATTTTCAGCTTTTTAGTTTACAAAATAATGTGATTGTAATAAATATTGTAATATCGCAGACGATTTAGTTCTTGGTACGTGTTTTTTATGATTTGTCACTTTGTCAATTACTTTTCATATACCAACGTATATGGTTTATATAGTTTTGTAATCGCTTTTTAAAACCCTTTATTTTGATTATACATACATACATACTCTCGAAAAACATAACCCTCCTTCTGGCGCAGTCGGGTAAAAACAAAATCAAAATATTTTATTTCACATTAAACTAATTATGAAAACGTCAGAAGCTAGGTGCACGGTTCCAATTGGTCGTTTCCTATGGAGAAGAGCCGGCAAGAAATTCCACGGTTACTCTTATAAAAATAATTGGCTTTTACAATGTTTTCAAATTACAGTAGATATGGGAGGACAGCGTAGGCTTGTCAACAAGTACTTACTGTGGAATCTAGCCTGACATATCGAAAGTATAAACATAATCAGCCGATGATTGAATCCGGTCACAGGCCGCCTCTCTGTGAGAGAGAGTGGGCCATAATCCACCACGCGGGCGCAGTGCTGGATGGTGGATGTCACACGTCTTCAGCGAAACAGTGAGTTTCATACATTTTGGAAAGGTAGGTCTTTAATTTTGGTACGAAACATCTGATACATGTTAGAACTAGATATTAAAACTCACGGCTTTTTGCCATAGGGGTAGGCACAAACTACAGAACGCCACCTGCTACGATTCTTAAATACTCCTTTCTTCGTTTATTTGCTCAAACAACTGATACTCCTTAAAATATTTTAAACTAATATTATTACAAATCAAATACGTACAGACGCCAGCATATCAAGCTACTACAATCTGTCAAATTTCTTTAATAGACTTTCAACTTTATCGCTACAGCGTAAGGTTCAAAGTTGATTGGGAAAACTTGACAGTTTCGGGTAGCTTGATGTGCTGGCGTCTGTACATTTTCTTTAAAATCAAATAACTGTAAATCCTACCATACATGCTGTTCTCCATGTACGGCAAACATAGCGTTACTCATACATCATTTATTTTCTTTTCTTTGCAAATCATTTTATTTGTAAATGTATGTTCTTATACCTTAACTTCGGCCAGCGAGAAACTCCGGTTTTTTAAAGTCCCGCGAAAACTCAATTTTTATCAGAGGGGCAAGTCTCGTAATTTTATGTATGTATGTACGGACGACAGCACATCAACCTACCACAATCTGTCAGATTTCTTTAATAGATTTTCAACTTTATCGCTAAAGCATAAGGTTCAAAGTTGATTGGGAAAATCTGACAGATTGTGGTAGGTTGATGTGCTGGCGTCTGTACGTTCACAGGCTGATCTGTCTCAATCTGTCTAACAACTTCTATTTTTAATTATGGCAAGTAAAGCCGATGTCGACTATTCAAAAGTGAATTGTAAAAGCAAGTGTGCATTATGTATAAAAAAAAAATTATACATATAAATATGATACAGTTGAACTTTATAATTTCCCTACATTTTGACAAGTTATTGACATTTTGTTTGTCGCCGAGATGAGCCGGTGACTCCATTTTGAACGTTTTAAATTACGAGAATCGGCCTTCAGATAGATAGTGGCTATAACTACAGCACGATTCAAGGCTCCTACAAACAGGCGCGACACGACACGCGACACAAAGGCACCGCAAGTCGCGCAACGAGCGGTGCCTTTGTGTCGCGCGCGATTATATCGCGTCGCGCCTGTTTGTAGGAGCCTTCAAACTTTATGGCGGCTCGGAACTTGAAGCCAGTAGCTAAGCAGTAAGCCCTGGTGCCGTATTATGACGGTTTAATGCCATTATAATTCCAGTGTAAGAGAAAGACGGAGCTATACATGATCGATAGCACCATCCCTTTTTCGCACTGGAATCATAATGGCATTAATACTTCGTAATACGGCCCCAGGTACGCGCGGGCGCATTTTTCCCGCGACGATTTTTATGTGCACTGGATTTTAAATCCTCAGCGCTGGGAGTTGAAATCCAACAGTTTTTTTGTCGCATGGGATGGGCTCTGTTGGATTGTCGACACCGAGGGTCGAAAATCCAGTACGCTATTAAATCCTGCAATACTTTTAAGTCAATGCGAACGTGGACTAACACTTTCACGTGTCAGCGGGGAGAGGTCCGAGGTACTGCGCACTTCAGAGCCGACATCAAGTTTGAATCGGACTGTGTCGCCTTTTTGACAAGGCTTTTAAAAACCAGACAACTTCGACAATATTATACTACAAGACAATTTAGTCCAAAATATATTATTATCTACATTAAGCCTGTTTTATCTTTATACTAGCCTTTCTAACTAACTTGTGGTCAGCTTCCAGTCTAACCAGAGGCGGGTGAATTTCATTTAATAATTGCTATTTTGAACCCAATCGCTGGGCAGTACGGGGTCAAATTAAATTAGTTAGCGAAACGTGATAATCGATATTTAAAAATTATAAAATATATATTTGATGGTTTTTTTAGGGGTCAACGGCCGCTGGTACTGTTTTAATTTGTGAGGAAATATGTTTCATTGTGTTTACATATCGATACTAATCACGTATTTGAAGATTATACAAAAAAAATATAAAATATATATTTGATGGTTTTTTTTAAATATATATTTGATGGTTTTTTTAGGGGTCAACGGCCGCTGGTACTGTTTTAATTTGTGAGAAAATATGTTTCATTGTGTTTACATATCGATACTAATCGCGTATTTGAAGTTTATACCAAAAAAAAACTAAGACTGATAATTCAACTGAATACTAGTAACAGCGGCCGATGAACCACACAAAAAAAAAAAAAATTATTTCTTTTTTGTTTTATCGTGTTTAGAAATCGACAGAGTTTATCAAGCTACTTTAATTTGACCTGATTAAATTAGTTTACATGGTGAAGTAGTGCTTAATGTGTTGCTATGCAAACCAAATGAAAATAGAACTTGCTTTTAACCACACTCCGGGCCAAAATTCATATATCCTTTGCTATGTAAAGTTAGCATTTTATACGAATATAAACGTTACCGTAACTGCACAAGGATTATATTCGCATAAACGAATGTGGAAAAGCGTTTCATACGAATATGAACGCTACTGTAATTGAACAAGATTCTTATTCGTATAAACAAATGTGGACAGGCCTTTCAACCATACTAATATTATAAATTCGAAAGTAACTCTGTCTGTATGTTACCTTTTCACGCCTAAACCACTGAACGGATTTCGATAAAATTTAACAGAGAGATAGATTGCATCCCGGTGAAGGACATAGGATAGTTTTTATCCCGATATTCCCACGGGATCGACCCTCATGCGGGTGAAACCGCGGAATGCTGCTAGTACGAATACAAATCTTTTAGAAGTAAAAATAAGGTTCACATTAATTTGAAGCGAACTTTTCTTAGCAAAGTGTGATCTGTGAATCTGCCCTTGATCCGTAACAGTATCACTTTCGACCACTATCTTACCATCTGGTCAGATAGTGGTCGAATGTTGTAAGATGTGGTCTGAATTGGGAATTGTACCCAGGACATCACTAAACTCACGTACCTAACGCTTTATACTGTCAATTACAATAAAGAATACATATTCTATCTACATCTCAGACTACACAATTAATAAAATGTGGCTTCCAACGAATTTTATCCCCGCTCAACTTAATACTTGCACAAAATAAAATGGTCTAGGAAATCGGCTCCATACAGCGAACGAAAATACACACGCACATACATATTAACAAAACCAATATGTATTTTTGGAAATACAACTTTAATCTCTCAAGCTCCGCTAATGAGACACAACTGATTTTCTTTTGTATCGTATACGCGCGGAGCTTTGGCCGAAATATGAAATCGCGAAAAAAATCTACTGTTCCCTACATTTATGTTCACATAACTCGTCAAAATGAGCCCGTGTCTAAATAATAACAGTCGCACAGGACGATCGATCAGGTTAAGCTACGCTTGCCGCGGTTGGTCTGTGGATGGGTGACCATCTTTACATACCGTGACCCCTCCGTGCCTCTGAAAGCACGTTAAGCAAACATAAGAACATTTACAAAAAAAAAAAAAGTGTTACAGCCAAATTACACCGATTTTAAATTTTCCATAGAAAGATAATTTCCAGTTTTTTTTTTAAATAAGACATTTCGAAAATGTTCTTAAGTAACTTTTTAGACCTTTGTATCCTGCTTATGCGTATAAAGTTTCATTAAAATCGGTTCATTCATTTCTAAAAACAAGGGCTTGGAAGTTTGTATGAAATGATGTACGGCGTAAACGCTCTTGAAACAGGTTTATCTATTAATTACGGGACACCGTATTAGTTTCTGTCCGTGTTTCTTAGCCAACCCCGCCATCGCCTACCTACGCTATTACTTCGCTTTCGCTCTTGGTCAGCTCCTATGGGTCATAGCGTGATGTTAAATATCCTATAGCTTTCTTCAAGAATTGGGCTATCAAATGTAAAAAGATTTTTGAAGTGACACTTCTTTAGGCGCGTTGGGCATTTTTTGAGATGGGGACAAAACCATTGAACTCGCGCCACTATTACCGTAAGCGACACCGCGCGTTTTATTTTATTTTTTTATTTTCTTTATTCTAGCCTGCGCTGTCCCACTACTGGGCAAAGGTCTCCCTCCACTCCTTTAAAAGACGATTAAAAAATACCCGCTTCGGATGTGTTCGGCTGTCCTCGGGATGTACTCGGTTTTAAATCCGATATGTCAGTGAGTGATGGCAAAGTATTGTTTGTGTTTTGTTTTCACTTCAGTCGGCACTCCCGGAGTGCCACTGTTTTTTTTCTGTGGTTTTGGTAGTTCCGGAGATTAGCGCGTTCAAACAAACTCTTCAGCTATATTATTAGTATAGATTTATTCATTTCGATAGTACCATTTATTCTGAACTCAACTTCAGCTTCCAAACATATAAACAAATATGTGTTATTGGAAAAATAACCTTAATTCCTACACAACAAAGTTCAGTTCACGCTACAACTTAAAACATTTTTATAACTTTTTCAATAGTACTAGTCATTCTGAAATCCACTTAATTTCCATTACAATAAAGATGATATTTGATTAAGTGGAATTAACATCAATATGAAACATGAATTTGATTGGACACATACATTTTCATTCCCTGTATGGAGCCGACATTCTATACCCATATTTTATATTCTGCATGTCGTCATGTCCCAGTCGCGACGTCCGCGCTACTTAGAAGCCTTCCTGATAAGCTTTAGACTCGAGCCGCGCTTGTAACAGCTCGAGCTGCCGCCGCGCCTCGCATTGTGGGAAGTTATTTAGCTCGTAGTATTGTGGGGCTATTTTGAGGAGCCATTCCGCTGTGGAAGAGACAATATTATAGTTAGTTTATGGTTAAATGTTCTGATGGTATGGAGGTCTCAGAGACACACTATTCTAGCATGATAATAGCCTCCAGACAGATTTTGGTCACGGTGACCAATCTCAACGGAGATTAGCCAAGTGCGCAGGAGATATTGTAGTGCACGAGTGTGTGCGCAAACAAAGGTGCACTCTCTGTTCCTTTACTCTCATAGTCTGATGGGACACGACCGGGGAGACATCATGTGCATGACCAAACGCGACACGTGTTTTCTGAGGTACGGCCAACTTGCAAACTCCCGGGTTGTTACTACAGTACCCGGCGATGAATATTGCACATCGACCTTTACCTTTTTTGTATTCTATACAAAGAATAAAAATAATAATCAAAAGAAGCAAATCATAATTGTTTTAACAGCTCCTAATAGATACCGGACTGTTTGTATTTCGTGCGACAGAGATAACGCTCTACGAAGCCGAAATTAGCCGATTGTCTCTTTCCAAAGGTCGATGTGCAATATTTATCGCCGGGTACTGTAACAAATTCCTAATGGGAAACCCAGTAACACTGTCCGAACCAGGAATCTAACCCAAGACCCCAAGTTCAGCTGCGCTTGCAACCACGAGACCTACATGGCCGTCAAAGCAAGTCCAGCATGAGAATGTAGGTTTGAAACCCATAGGTCTTTGAAAAATCTAAGGATTACTAGTAGGCGACCGTCTATGGACATCCGCTATAAAAGAGGCATCGCAGTGTGAGGGGGGCCATTCAAGTATTACGTAAGCACATTTTTTGCAATTATTAACACCCCACCCCCTCGTCAAAAAAAAAAGCATGGGAGGGGGGAAAGCGCTTTGCTAATCATCGAATGACCAGGGGTCATGGGCCCGGTCTGGGTGGAGCGGAAGGGAGTGTCAGACTCTTACTGACTAAAATCCACCCATGTTCCTTCCTTAGCCCTTTATGTTCCGGGCCAGCGGTAACCCTTTCGGACAATCCCGCTGACCCCCCTCCCATGCTACGTAAACATTGGTTACATGCATTTTTCAATGTGTTCTGGTTTCTTTATTGATTCATGAGCAGCAGTTGGTTGCATAAACAAGTAGGGTTGCCCAAAATCGATTAAATTTTGTAGAAAATCCGTAAAAGTAAAAAAATAAATACTGCTAACGTAATCACCATCAAAAACTCCACCATCCCTTATGTCATCAAAAATAAGCAAAGTAAAGATAAAGTGGGGACTGTCCGCCCACCAAGTGACCCCAGGGAAGGTGGCACTGTGCGAGGTTCAGGGGAGGTCCCTCTACAGTCTCCCCAGGGATGTGCCTCACAGGCGTTGCACAGGGGGTTCCAGAATTGGTATTTTATGAGGAACCAGGAGCACCCCATGTGCTGACGGTAATCACCGGGGTGGATTTAGTGAGGTAAAAGTCCCACTCTACCCGGAGGTCGGGTGCCTTATGAAGGTTACGCCCGACAAAAAATAATGCTCAGATGCTCAGTACTCACGCTTGATATCAGTGACGGTCCTGATGTAGTTCTTGGTGGTGAGCACGAACTCGTTGTAGATGACCCAGTCGGGCTTGTGGTCCAGGCACGTGCTCGGGTGCAGCTGCACCACCTGGTTGTCCTTCACGGTGAGGTAGTGGCCTGTTCGTTCTAAGTGGGCTACCTGGATTGTACGCAGAATATTATTTAAGTTTGTTTTTGTTTTTGGAAAAAGTTCTTTAACGGAGCTAGCGGTAGGAGTAAACTGGGAGTAATCGTCACGAAACGAAAAAGCGTTATGCCCACTCCATGCGAATTTTTCGTCATGGGTGTCGATTTCATTGTTTCAAGTCGAAAGTAAGGTCAAAATAAGAATCCAAAACGGTGACTGCGAAAATTTTATATTTATACATTCTGTAATTTTCGTATCCGCCATCTTGGATTTTCATTTTGAACTTTGTTTCCGACCCCATACGTTTATTTTTCTAGGCTCACATCAGTAGTGAGACCAGAATTGATGGACGCTGCTGAAGGCGTGAAATTTTGTGCTGACTCAATTAAGTGCCATCGATACGCTAAGAAGTAGTGGGATGTTTCCGAACTAGAATAGACCATTTAATGTGAATATAAAAAAATATATAATTTACCTGCATAAAGAATCCATTAACTAGTGCTTTCCTTATATTAATATAATAGTCCTTGCTTGTAAACTCTGTACTTGTTCGCTTTAAGTTAAACCTGGAACAAACATTACATTAAACATTAGATATATCAAAGTATACCAATCACATATGTAATTTTTTTTTAAACAAGTTTATTTTTGGCCTATGACAAACTGTTTTTGAGAGGAGCTAAGTAATAAGAGCCGCACGGGTCATTCGATCAGGTTAAGCTACGCTTACCGCGGTTGGTCCGTGGATGGGTGACAATCTTTATATACCAAGAACCCTCCATGCCTCGGAAAGCACGCTAAGCCGTTGGTTAGTTAAAAAATTGCTAAAAAAAACACTACATAATTAATGGACGACCCAGTCATAGCGAATATGTGAAGATGTCTGCATAGTACAGACGCCAGCACATCAAACTACCCGAAACTGTTAAATTTTCCCAATCAACTTTGAACCTTATGCTTTAGCGATAAAGTTGAAAATCTATCAAAGAAATTTGACAGATTGTAGTAGCTTGATGTGCTGGCGTCTGTACATCATCATCATCATCTGCCTGCCTTTTCCCAACTATGTCGGGGTCGGCTTCCAGTCTAACCGGATGCAGCTGAGTACCTGTATTTTACACGGAGCGACTACCTATCTGACCTCGACAACCCAGTTGTACTGGGTTATTAATGGGTAATACGAAACCTCTTGGTAAGACTGGTTGACAGAATTTCGGAGTACATACCTATCCATTATCCTGCTGAGCTGCTGCCGCACGTTGTCTCCGGACTTCAGCGAGCGGTAGTTGATGAAGTTGTCGTAGCACCAGTGGGGGTCTTCCATGTCTGGAATAACATAGAAATATGTTATCTATCCACTAAACAAGAAATTAGTTTTAAATAAATGGAATTATTATTATATTATCATGTTGTAGGGTAAACTTACTTTGTTTAAAAGCGTGGTACACATTGAGGAGCGTGAGGTGGTCTCCGTCGATGTGCGCGAACCTCATCTTGGCTTCGTCGGCCGCCTTCCGCGCCTCGTTGGGTCGCACGAAGCACTGTTGGACTGAAAGATGAGGGAATAACATTTTATTGTACATGTAGATTTTATTAGGTGG
Organism: Luperina testacea; assembly: GCA_927399505.1. Lineage (NCBI taxonomy): Eukaryota > Metazoa > Arthropoda > Insecta > Lepidoptera > Noctuidae > Luperina > Luperina testacea. The sequence continues at coordinate 685,477 of OV656785.1, read as the reverse complement.
AAAACATTTGAGGTGGACACCAATTTAAGTTTGTGCCAGTCTTCTGAGCATTTTTCCGGATGACAGCGATGTGGAGGAGTACTTCGACGCCTGTAATTTTTGTTTGACGTACGAAAAGTAAATAAATGACTTTTGTTTTTTGTATACCGGCTGACTTTCTTTACCGTCTAAACAAAAACAGGGTATAGTGAACGGAGTAGAAGCCTATGGCACAGAAATTTCGTTTTTTTAAGAATTTTTTTTTTTTTACATTCAATCCTTTGATTGAAGCCGACCGATGGCTTCAATCAAAAGATCGAATATCGCTACGAATTCATTGATAACTTCGACGCGTAGAGTGGATACAGTTCGTGCCACGTAAGAAGAGACTTGACCCCGCCTCCCCGCCTCTTTCCGCCGCCCCGATGACGCCCGGTCCCCGTCCCGCACCGGGCGTCATCGGGGCGGCGGAAAGAGGCGGGGGTGGCGTGGTCAAGTCTCTTCTTACGTGGCACGAACTGTACCTTTCAAGCTGATTTTTTTTATTTATTTGTTTTATTTTTTATTTATTTTTTTGTTTTAGAATGAAAGTTTACTTTAAATAAGTAGGTAATAGATAGTATTTATTGATTGGTTAATTTCTATTGAAAAAAAAAGAAAGATGTCTGTGCCACAGGCTTTTAATCCGTTCACCTTTTACACCCTGTTTTGTCCAGGCGGTAAATAAAAAAATCAGCCGGTATACAAAGTATTAAAAATTCAGCCGGTATACAAAGTATTAAAAAATTTACCTGACAAACTTGTTGGGTTAGTTTTTTAACGCCTTGTATATTTTCATAGTAAATGACAGTTTTGTCAAGATAATCTTGAACACACAACTCCTCATCAATGACTTACCTGACAGCATTGCCGTGATGGAGAGGATCTCGTTGGAACAGTTGTGGTTGCAGCTCGCGATCAGCATCTTGGCGAGCTGAGGGTCGAGGGGAAACTCCGCCATTACAGCGCCCAAGTCTGTCAGGTTGCCGTCGTCGTCTGTAAGTTACATGTTACATGTGTTAACATGGCGATACGCCTGTATTCCTAGAAACTTCGGGGTAATTGACATGTTCAACAACATTCATCGCGCTGCGTTTGTCAGCGTGCTGATGATGATAGCGGACAGGTTCGACTGTCCATACATACGACGCTGCAGTGACTTACACGTCACCTACAGTCGTCGGCAATTAAACGTGTAAGGGTTGAAGGTACAATGCGTGCCACGAAAGATGAAACTTGACCCCCGCCTCCCCCGCTCTTTCCGCCGCCCCTAAGACGTCCGGTTCCGTCCCGCACTCATACCTCATACCGCTAAAGATACCTAAAATCGTGTACTGCGCATGTCAAACCACGTGGTGTGTCAATTCTCATCTTTCGTGGCACGCATTATAACTTACTTCGGAGCGGCAAAGTTATTTGACGCGAACTGTAATTGCCTAAGGATACCTCACTGTGATACATCGCGGGTTGCTTGAAGGTTTACCTCGACGCCTGGCAGGAGTGTGCTTGTCTATTAGCATGCATTTGTTTTACATGGAGTTGACATCGAGGTAGCGAGCGAAACAGCCAGCGCGAGGTATAGCAGTGAGGCATCTTCGGCATGTAATTACCCTTAGCATCAAGATTCATAAGACTTTATATACAACATAATCAGAACATAAGGTTCCCACTACTTGGACACAGCCCCCCCCCCCTCTGTAAGCGGGAGTGTGGGTCGTAATCCCCTACACGGGCACAGCGCGGGTTGGTAGATGTCACCTGTCTTCGAATTTTGATGTGAAACATCTATAGCCGCACGTAAAACAAATTTCTGGCGTGGCGACGCATGCCGTGGCGACGCGTCGCCACGCTATATGATGATGTATATATACAGTCACAGTCTTGTGTACTGTGTGGCGACGTGTCGCCATGCGCAATAGACTGCGATTCTCTTCCCACTCGATCCGGCGTTAAGCTATCTCTCTCTCGCCACACAGCTCGGATACCTATAGTGTATAACTCCATAGTGTTGTTTACTGCGGTACACATAACCTGTGTTTTACTTGAAAACAAATTATTTTTAATAATAAAATATGTCTGACAGTGATAATTTAGAGTGACAGTGATCACTGATCAGCCTCTTGCAAAGAATGCAAAATCAAGTCATCAGTAAGTTAATTATATTTTTATTATAATCTGTTCTTTTCAATCATATTACTTTTACAAAATAATGTCGATGTTTCACATCTGCCAGGCGTCCCGTGACGGCTAACTTTTTTGTTCTAGGTCATGCCGGTTTCCTTATGATGTTTTCTTTACCATTTTGTGAGCAGTGGTAATGAAATTGAATGCACAAAGCAAAGTGCATGCCTGGCCTCGAACTCACGACCCATAAACTCGTAAGGTGGGGCCGATGCCACTGTTTACTTACAAGGTTTACAACAATATGGAGCTTGTCAAGGATTACGAAAGGTCATTACAATGTAATTTTTTCAAAGCTTATTCCCAGTCAAATATTCAACAAGATAAATAAAAAAACAAATAAGTACAAAATCCTTACCCAACGCAGCGAGATAATTCAAAAGCTCCAAAGCCCTCATCAGCGTCTCCGGGGCAGGTGGGTCCATGAAGTCAAAGTGCACCAGATCATCGATGCCAAGCTTTTTCAGCTGCAAAACTACAGACCCTAAGTTTGATCTGCAACGGCAACAATTGTGCGTTGTGTTAGCTCAGACTGACTGCGGGGATTCTTCAGGGGTTTGTGATCTCTATAAACGAAGTATTGTTAAAGGGTCTTGATTGCAACACTAAAATGTGTGATGAAATCGTTTGGTACAGTTGGAACCAAGTCATACTATCGATTGAATACTCAACGGCAACTAAGTTAAAGTCGACATTAAATATTATGCTGTCACTCGAAGTGTGATGCTAAACGAGCGTAATTACGGCTGCGCAAAATGAGTCACGTAATTTCGGCAGCGCAAAATGAGTCACGTAATTTCGGCAACGCAAAATGAGTCGCGTAATTTCGGCAGCGCAAAATGATTCGCGTTATTTCGGCTGCGTAAAATGACTTGCGTAATTTACTTTCAACTAAATTAATTTCATTTCGTTCGTTTGTCGTTATCGTGCGACTCACGAACAGGGTTTCTATATGAAACCGAATGTACCGTCAATTACGCGATTCACAGCTCACAAATCGGTCTTTTGGCTCCACCCTTTGGTGTATGGTAGTAAACAGACCCGCAAAAAGATCATGAAATCAGGTGTCGTTTGTGTATTAGGGGGGTGATACCATGCCAAAAGCGACTGGGCTATTAATATATCCCAAATGCAAAGACATTACTCTGGCATGACCCAGGGATCGAACCCAGGACCCCACGCTCAATAGTCGCACTTACGACTAGCCCAACAAAGCATGACCCATGTAAATAGGTAATAGATAAAAATGGTTTTCAAAATAATAAAAAAAAACTCGAATACCACCAATCACCTTAAAATCTCAGGATAAGTATTATCTTGCATCTCATTTTTGTAAGCCTTTTCCGTGTAAAGTCTAAAGCATTTGCCTGGTCGAGTTCGACCCGCTCTACCTGCCCTCTGTTGGGCCGAAGCTTTGCTTATGGGAGATACTAGCAAGGATTCCACACGAATCCTGGGGTTGTACACTTTTTGCTTAGCAAACCCTGGGTCTATGACAAATACTACACCATCAATTGTCAGAGAAGTTTCGGCAATGTTGGTAGAAACGACAACTTTTCGGCCAATCGCACCGTTTGCCCGATTCGGCGGCGCTGGCTCGAAAATCCTTTGTTGTAAATTCGGTGGGAGTGTAGAATATAAGGGTATGCATTTCAGTTCGCCAGCATCGGGTCCCAGGTTATCAATTTCCCGCTTAATCCTCTTGCAAGCATCTTCAATTTCCTCTTGTCCGGTCAAAAATAGTAGTATATCACCAGATATTTCCTCACAGATGTGAATTTGTATCACGGTTCTTATAGCTGCTTCTAAATAATCTCGCTCGGGCTGTGGTGTATAAAAAATCTCTACGGGATGCGTCCTACCAGGGACATTCATAAGTGGTGCATTGTCAAAATACTGTTGAAACTTTCCAGCATCTAGCGTCGCTGACATGATAACCAGTTTGAGATCCGACCTCTGTTTTATGACCTCTTTTAACACACCCATCAGAATATCTGTTGCTAACGTCCTTTCGTGGGCTTCATCTAGTAATATAACCCTGTACTGTTCCAGCATCGGATCTGACATGGCTTCTCTTAACAGCATACCGTCTGTCATGTATTTTAGTATTGTTTGAGGTCCGGAACAGTCTTCGAAACGGATGCTGTAACCAACCTGCTGACCTAACGCTACATCCATTTCTTCTGCCACTCTCTGGGCCACTGACATGGCAGCTACTCGTCTGGGTTGAGTACAAGCAACGCCTTTAGACTTCCCAGCGGTTACTGCAGCAAATTCTACGGACCATTGTGGGATTTGTGTAGTCTTTCCGGAGCCAGTCTCGCCGACTAAGACGACGCATTGGTGTGTGTTTAAGAGTCTCATGAAATCGTTTTTGTATTCCCAAACGGGGAGGCCTAGTCGACGGCGGAGGAGCTCGTGGTAGCGCTGCGAATGTGGGAGCCCTGGGGACAATGTGAAAGGGATAAATTAGATACCTAAATTAGCGTAACGTTGGCACGGGGGTAAAAAATAAACAATAGAGGTGGGTAAAGTGTATCATTTTTGCGATTGGAACATTTGCATCTTGATCACTGAAATGATCCGAAACACTCATATGTTTCATTTGGCTCATTTGGATCATCGGTTCAAAGGATATAAAATAGAGGTGGGTAAAGTGTATCATTTTTGCGATTGGAACATTTGCATCTTGATCACTGAAATGATCCGAAACACTCATATGTTTCATTTGGCTCATTTGGATCATCGGTTCAAAGGATATAAAATACAAAATCAAAATCTGTGAGAGTACGAGTGATACACATCTCATTTGGTATCTCTTTCTGACTTGTATAGATTGTAATTATGTCGCCCGCTCACTCGTGACTGTATAGTTAAGTAACTCAGTGTGTCTCAGTCTCCCTCTCTTGCTCGCACACTGCTCTGTCGCCTCGCGAGTGACGCGTCTCGCGGAATGAGCTCAGAGCAAAATAATGTTTCGGATCCAAATGATGCATTTGAAACATTGTTACTGAACCAATCTTTTGAATCACTTCAATGATCCGGATCATTGAGTCGGTTCCGTAAAGAGTTACACACTCCACTAAGCAGTGTTTTGAAAATTCTGTGCGCGAAAAATAATCGCCGCAGGAAAAAGGTGCCCGTGGGGGACCTAGGCTTAGCGTAAGCTAGCTCGTATGTCTTTGTTTTGTAATGTTAATTACTTTGCATACTCATCATCTCCGTGCCTTTCCCCAATTATGTTGGGGTCGGCTTCCAGACAAACCGGATGCAGCTGAATACCAGTATTTTACATGGAGCGACTGCCTATCTGACCTCCACAACCCAGTTACCGGGTAATACGATATTTATTTATTTATACAATATACTTTATTGTACACCACAAAAATACATAACAAAAAAAAAATATCGATCACAAAAAATATACATGTGGCGGCCTTATCGCTTTCTGCGATCTCTTCCAGGCAACCTTGGAATGGACAGTGATTTGCCTGGACATTAAATATCTAAAATGGTTCAATATTGGAGGACGAAATAGGCGAGAACCAAACCTCGAATTATTACTTTTTACTTAGGCTTTTTCAAGTCTATCCGACCGCATTTCCTCTTAAAACGGAAATCTTGACTGAAAAGTTATCTTTGAATGTCGTGTGGAAATGATTTTAAAATATACCCCTTATTTTAAAATCATATCCACCCTAAACATTATAATTATAGATACACATCTGCCGAACCCTTCAGGTTACAGGGAGTGAGTTATGATAAAAACTAAGCTTGTATAGACTTACCAGTGAACGGGTTGATGCCAGGAGTACTGGTGGCAGAAGGAGGCATGGTCGCGGCCAGAGTCGCCAGCGCGGCTTCAGACGACTCCCCGACAGCGCCCGACTTAGCAGCCGCGGCGGCTTTCTCTTCTCTGAAGACAAAAGACAAATGATTCAATTTCTGTAAGATTGTACAAACACGTCAAAAATAAGTCATCCTAGCCTAGCCTTTTCCCAACTACGATGCAGCTGAATACCAGTACCTACATATTTTACATGGAGCGACTGCCTATCGAATAAACAAACAACAAAAATAAGTAATGTTTTAAAATTAGACGAGTTCGGTGTTTCTTATCAGACTACTCCGAGAAACCTCGAACCAACCTCACGAGGTCAGTCTCTTTTAAAGTTCAGACATAATCTTGTTCAGATCATGTGAGGACCATGTCGATTAGTGTCTGAAATGGTCTTTTGAGGAAATAACCACACAAATTTGAGTGGACCTGTCCAGACAGTGCACGCATTAATTTGTCAGTAATCGTGCAGCTCAACGACTCGACGAACAATACCAAAGAAAGGATGTTTGGAAAGGCCGCAAAAAGTACTCAACTGCCAGACCATAAAACTAACTGAGAGAGAAATAAACGACCCACTTAGTCGTGGTTTAATCTCTTCCCCTATGCTTTATACCAACAATGGGAATTTTTTATGGGTTAAACTCATAGGGGAAGAGATGGAACTAAACCATAGTCGTCACATTCAAAAGAAGTATCACTCAAGTTATTAAATCTACCGTGTTCGTAAAAGGACTATTAATCCCATAATGTTCCCACTGCTAGGACACAGGCCTCCTCTCTGTGAGAGGGAGTGGGTCGTAATCCACCACGCGTGTCCAGTGCTGTGGTGGATGTCATATGTCTTCGAATTTTTGGTTTTAGTAGATACCGCTTTCCTCACGATGTTTTCCTTCACCGTTTTGAGAGAGACACAAGAGAGGAAGCCTATATTTAGCAGTGGATGAAACAAGTCTGCCAATAATGATGAAAATGGCGTCTAGGTGCGAACCGAAGGTTTACAACTCGTAAAGGATGATTCCACCAAACGGCTCGCACAGCATCGGATCGGAATGGATTTTACAATCTTTAAACGATATTAAATCGTGTACACAGTATTTAAAGTCTGTATTACTAAGCCGCGCACAGCAGCTTGACCACGGGCGTCTTCCGTGACACGCGATCGTAGCCGAAAATATGCTGCGACGCGCGTACGGCTCCGTACGCCTGTCGTCGTATCCGATCGAATTCTTTCGGCTGTCGTCCAAATTTTTCTTTTCCTCTTCTGTTTTATGATTATTTTCTTCTTCTTCTTCTAATGCAATAGCCAACAATAGTACGTCAACTTCAACCATTTTCAAGAATTAAAACACGTCAACACGGTAGTAATTAAATTATTTGACTAGGCGCAGAATCGGATAAGTTCGCAAGCGACGTACTACGGAGCCGATCATATGCGTCGACATACTGCTGGACCCGAACGGCTGTCGCCGCAACCGTTCGTATCCTTTCCGATCCGATACGATATGAGCCGTTTGATGGAAATCACCCTTTGTATAAATAGACGTAAAAGTTAAAGTTTTGGCAATGTCGCTTCTAGCAGTGGCCGCCTCAGCATATTTAAATCCAGACATAGGGATTATACCTAATATCTCATGGATTAAATATCTCCAAGCTATTTGAAACACATGTATCAGCTAATTAGATGATATTGCCTTACTAAATCCTTACTAATATTATAAATTCGAAAATAACTCTGTCTGTCTGTGTGTTACCTTTCACGCCTAAACCACTGAACGGATTTCGATAAAATTTGGTAGAGAGATGGATTGCATCCCGGGGACGGACATAGGATAGTTTTTATCCTGATATTCCCACGGGATTAACACTTATGCAGATAAAACCGGGTGGCGCTGCTAGTAATAATAATAGTGACTGAAGACATTATAAATGTAGTTGAAGTTATAATTTGCTATACCTAGATAGTTTATAAAATCATAAATACAACTCTCAAGTTCATATTATAATCCCATTGATGGTTATTTCATTAAATTTTTGACTGCACAATTGACGCAGTGGTTAAGCGATTGACTGCTGCGCTGCATGTCGCGGGTTCGATTCCTGCACGGAACAAATATTTGTATGACCTACAAGTAGTTGTTCCGGGTCTGGCTGTTTGTGTATGTGAGTTTAAATGTTTGTAAATGCACTCACAATACATGAGAAATTCCAAGTGGGGCAACGATTTTATATAAAAAAAAAATAAGTCTCAAAACTGTCACACTCTAAGCTAAGGTTATAAAATAGTACTATTTAGATTAATACTGGCCCAATTGCAGTCGTCTCGCCATTTTGTATTGAAATGAAAATACTATAGTAGTAACCCCTACTATATTTTCTTAGGCCTTTAATAAAGCTGGATACTATATTATGTAATAGGGTTGGCAATACTAATTGAAATTTAAAACATTTAGGTGTATTGAGAACTCTTTGTAAACATAGAATTGTTTTTTTTTTATTTGTAATGTACTGCAGGTGTGAGTGTGTGACTTAGCACTTCAGTATATGACAAGTACCGGTCAGTGGGTCGTCTTAGGGGCGGAGTTCAAGTACCAGTACAACTAGAGGTCCGAAATGAGTTTGGAACAATAGTACTAGGTATTTCAAACTTTTAACCAACAAATAACTTTTTACGTTTTTTGAGTTTCAGTTTTGGAACTAAGAATGTTGTTTACGTTAGTTATTTGTTTAAAAATTATAAAACTAGACTATTACGACCGATATCAATACGTTTACGAGTGATGATACATTCAGGAATGGGACATGCGCTTTAGAACATGCAAAGTCGCGAGATTCCCTTACATTAGGGGCCTCTGAATTTTTAATACGGTGTAGGCACTACTACGCACTTCTTGTTTTCTTGTAATTGATGATTAACCTCACAGATTAGAATATTTAATAACACGACGAAAAGGACGCATGCAAACCGGTGACTACAGAAAATATCGAAATAATAGTGCTAAGAAGTACCTACCTATGGCCCTGAAAGGTGATTTCTAACCTTGTGAATGTCTTCGAGAACATAAAAATACAAAGATATAGCGTGTAAATTGTTGTTTCACCGATTTAGCTATTAATTAAATTAAATACGACAAACAAAGGCATGTAAACGACGAATTAAAGCATGGCAACAAACGTTTGAAAACGTGTTACTAACCTTTTCTTTTTGATAAAAGGATCCATCACTTCGATGCGGCGCTTAGACATTTCGGATTACAACACATATAACACCAAAACAAATTAAAATACGAGAAAACTCTTCCAATTTCCCAATAATTTTTAACATCCAACAAGATGGCGACTTCGCTGCTTTGAAACAAAAAAAGTTTATTTTGTTGTTTATGGTCTCAATGTTTAGGGTTGCATAAAACAAAAATAATACATGCGAAAAAGTGAAAATAAAAAAGACGTATCGTGGCCCCGTGGTAGAGTTAAAAATAGAGAGATTCTTATTCTACGCCTAATTCTAGTAAGAAACGTGATAGTGATGAACTGATGACTGAGATTGATGTTTCATATAAACTGGCGAAAAAAAACACATTAAAGCAACATTAAAGTAAATTCTACGTTCACCATGGGCACAGTGAGGGGCAGGATACAAAAAAGAATATTTGAAATGCTTTTTAATTTCAATGCCCACAACACTGTGAAGAATGTTAATTATTCAATAAAAAAATCGTTCTACTCTATGCTTTATAAGGCGTAATGTGCATTTTCCTTTGCATAACTTTCCGCATAAAGAAACTTTTGAGAGTGATTTCAGTGATTCCTTTTCACGTTCATGATGAGAATTCGTTTGCTAATGCATGACATAAAAGCTTACTTTGTCAAACCATCAAACTATTGTTTTAAAAAAGTCTCGAATTCGCTATGTGCAAACAAAGCTGCAATTTTAAGATACAATTGAAAAAAAAATGTACGCAACAATCATTGCCAGAATCAATGTGATGGTAAAGCGAAACGGAATGAACTCAAACAAAAATGTCAGACAATGTCAGACACCAACCGAGGATTGCGTATTTGTTGTGCTAATTTCATTCACAAATTTTAGATTATATTTGTAAATGTGTAAATAATTCACGCGTCCCTTTATTGTTAATGTATTTGTATGTTTCTGGGATTTACATCGAACCTTGGAGTGAACGTGTAGTGTTATGATAGTGTACGAACGACCTTCGATTCATTGTGATTTGTTATAAAAATATTTCACAAAGATTACATACATCGAAGTAATCCCTTCAAATAAACACAGACGTGAGTACTTTACCATTTCTAGCTGATCTAATCACACATTATTTCTTTTGGATATAGAATTCCAAGATGGCGGAAATATTACCTTTTATTTTGATTATTTTGTATATTATTTCTCTAGCTTAGCAGCCTATCATTCGATTTACACGTTTTGTTATTACTTAAAATAGCTGCAATAAGTCTCGCAGATTAATTTTAAGTCTTTAAAAAGAGGTCGAATAGGGTTATTGAACTTGTTGAAACCTGTCCAAGTTTACATCAAGTTGACAAAAAAAAAAGACAGAAAATTTACAGTTCGAGCTTTATTCCAAAACTGCAAGGTAGGTAGGTAGACCTAATTATTAAAGTTTCTTTTATGGCTAATATTTGGCCACTTGAAGTTACAAGTCACATTGACAAGAGCATGGTTTTTCAGGTACAAAACTAAAAAGTTTCTATTCTCTTTTTCTTCAATTTCCTGGTCTAGTTGGTTGACAAAGGTTTAGAACGTCTTCCTCACAGTAACATTTCTGACATAATGTTAGCAGCTCAGAGTCTGGATTAGTGCCCGGGTGATGGCAAAAGGCTCACCCCTTTTTACATTAGACTTAACCAAAACTGGCCAGCAGATGTGGGTATACTTCAGGTACACCTGTGCCTAATCCTTAGGAGATTACAGTCCAAATCTGCCCCTAAGACGACCCACTGACCCAGGTGTGTTGTTATCTTTGAGCGAGGTATAATTTGTATTGCATCATATTTTTGCACTGTGTAGGATCAGAATGTGCAATAGTTTTAAGCCGGCTGGAAGCCTTAATTTATGAAGGTATCCACACTATAGATGCATTTAACCAGACATCAACCTCTTAGGTCAGGGATGGCGAACCTCTGTACATCTTCGTGCCATATTAACTGGCCATGATGTGCCAGCAAATAATCTTGACTACTGGAAAATAACAGCAGGTTATTTAGACAAAGTCGGGTTAGTTACACCATTTATAACTCAAGAACGGCTGAACTGATTTTAATGACCATTCAAAACGCTCAAAAAACACACGCTGGTTGTATGGGAGCCCCCTTAAATATTTATTTTATTCTGTTTTTTAATATTTGTTGTTATAGCGGCAACAAAAATACATCATCTGTGAAAATTTCAACTGTCTAGCTATCATGGTTCATGAGATACAGTCTGGTGACAGACGGACAGTGGAGTCTTAGTAATAGGGTCCCGTTTTTACCCTTTGGGTATGGAACCCTAAAAATTGAAAAACTATGACTAAACTACTACTACTAACTGTATCTGAAGCATGTCTATGTATGATCCTTTATTCCTTTCCGCTCATTGAATGAAGCCAAATTCTGTACCTATTAATAATGTGGCTGCACTGAGTCAGCCATTAAACTTAGTTGGGAGACACTTTAATTGATTTTAATTGTAACAATTTGCTGTCGACGCATCACAATTAGTGGTATAAATATGTGTCACATACTTGTGCTTTGTCTGTTGAATTGAAGTTCGAGTAGTAAGTTTTAAGGTGGGCGCACGCATTTGTCAGTAATAGGGATGACGAATGATTTTGAAATCCTCTTCCGTAATGTACATACACATTTACTATTTACGAAAAAACCTATATTTCGGTTATAAACTAAAGTTGAACGAAGTTTAAAGACATTTTTCTAATATTTTTTCAATAGCGCGCGAAAACAGCTCGCAGTGTCATGGCGTCGGGTCTGATGTCACGCCTAGGTAAACACTAAACGTCAAATGTGTCAAGCTGACACATTTGACACATTTTACGTTTAGTGTTTACCTTTCCTCTGACTGCGCGTGTTGACAAAACCAAACATTGCATATTTCATCTGATAAAAATGAATTCCAAAGTGTATAAGTGGTGTGCAGTGCCTCAGTGTAAAAACACATCAATAACCACTCCCAACAAGGTGTTTATATATGTCCCAAACAAGCAAATAATAAGAGTTCAATGGTTAAAGCTCGCAAGGCGAAACCATGTTGTTATAGATTCGTGTTGTAGAGTCAAGTGGAGTGGATAAATTACACTTAAATTAATAAAAAATCGATCCAAATGCGTAATCGGTAGTAGTCAACAAAACGCAAGTGATGTTTACATAGGCGTGACGTCATGCGCTGTGATTGGCGTTTCAGTCAAAATGGCCGAATGCCGTATTTTCATCTTTTATTTTAGTGAAAATCCGATTAATCTCAAGTTTTTAAATAAAACTAAATCAGTGTTTTAAATCCTTTTAATGTGTACTTTCCCCTAAAATCATTAAATCTTTGATTATTTGATACTGTCGCCACGCCTATTGTGTAGCTCAGCCAAGTCAAAGTAATTTATTTTTTTTAATGATTCTAGTCGCCCCTTTCAAAAGGTAGTTTCGTTTGGAGAAAAATGGGCAAGAAACTATACTGCTACTCTTTTAAAAATGTTTTACAATATTTTGTATACATTAGTCGAGGTGGCTCTAGAAAGGGATGCCTGGCAGGAATTGGGGGAGGTCTTTGCTCAGCAGTGGAACAGTGTAGACAATTTTTTTTAAATCGGTCAAGTGCGAGTCGGAATTGCTCACCAGGGTTACCATACAAACTACAAATTTACGGTTTTCTCAGCAGTGGGACATCATCATCATTTCAGCCACAAGACGTCCATTGCTGGAACTAGGTCTCCCCCAAGCACGTCCACTTTGACCGGTTCTGTGCTTCTCGCATCCAACGGGTTCCTACGGCCTCCACAAGGTCGTCGGTCCACGTTGTGGGAGGCCTTCCAACGCTAGGTCTTCCGGTACGCGGTCGCCACTCCAGAACCTTTCGGCCCCATCGGCCATCTGTTCTGCGAGCAATGTGCCCTGCCCACTGCCACTTAAGTTTGGCAATTTTTCGGGCTATGTCGGTTACTCCTGCGTATCTCCTCATTACTGATTCGATCACGCAGGGAAACTCCAAGCATAGCCCTCTTCATTGCCCTTTGGGTGACTATTAGCCTTCTTATAAGGCCTATTGTGAGCGACCACGTTTCAGTGCCATAAGTCATCACTGGCAACACGCACTGGTCAAAGACTTTCGTCTTGAGACACTGCGGTATGTGGGTGTAAATAAGTAATGAAAGAACTGTAAAATCTTCAAATCCATGTCCTTACCGACAAACCTCAGTTATCGAAGAGTTCAATAAACTTTATTTGTAATTGATTTATGCAGTGGTTTTTTCATAAAACTCGAATTTGTTTACGCGCCTATCAGTTCGGAACGGTGTTTCTGTGCGTGAGAACTAGACGTTGTTCGTGTAGACTAGCGTCTTAATGCTCCATCACTGATACTAGCTCTGTCGGACACGAAGCCAGGTGGGACAGCGTGCTTTTTGGTCATGACCACCAGCGAGTTTACTCTTAAGGAGCTAGCCCTGTGTGTGCCTGTGCATGCCGGTTTTTGCTCATTGTATGGTCTGGCCTTCTGTAACGTGTATCTATTGTGTGGTGCAGCCAAGTATAGACACTTGTTTTAATCATATGGTAGATTTAAATGAGTTAATGGTGTATGCACTATAGTACTGTGTATACATCGAGTGTGGTAGACTTGTATGTGTCCGGCATACGCAATTGTATTCATGTAAAATATACAATTGATTGAAGTAAATAGATGTTTTTATTGTTTACTTTGGCTTCCTTACAATACCTACCTATCCTATTGATATCAGAGTGATTCACAAATAATGCATTGTTTTTAAATTGTCGGAATAATAAGTTAGTATAACATCATCTGCCTAGCCTTTACCGACCAGCAAATTGCAAAAAGCGTAAGAAAATTTTTGAATTTCGCGGGCTACATTAGCGCTTCCCCCTTAAGTGGCAATGGGCAGAGCACATTGCTCGCAGAACAGATGGCCGATGGGGCCGAAAGGTTCTGGGGGTCTACTCCGAAGTGGTAAATTTATCGTATCGGCCGAATGTTCGGTCATTTCCTACTATGAAGTTCATTTTATTTGGTTCGGTCGGTTCCGATCCGACTGAACTTCATTCTGACACTTGTTGTATCGTAAACCCTACTCTGAACGAGAAAAGACAGACCGATAATTTGAGTTTGACAAGAGTTACATCGTGAATGTCAAAATACACGACAGCAAAATAGCTACCTTTTGAGTATCGTAAACTTATCGAATTTAATGAATTATTACAATTTATTGAGTTATGTATTTGTTTAAAGTGTTAAAGTGAATGTGCTATACTTAAAATGGTAGCAAAATGGCAGTACGTATGCTTTGGTGGAAGAGGCTCTCAGAGAAGAGCGTTTGGAGCGTAGAAGGAATTGCAGATGACTTCATGACTCCTTCAATACCAATTTAGTACCCGACCTTGAGTTTATAGCTAATTACAAACTCAGTCGATCACTTTGCCAGGACATAGTGCCCCTGTTACCCCGAAAGCCTAATAGCCATGCAATTGAGCCTGCTACAAAGTTACAAACGTAGATGTAAGATCTAAGTTTTCCACAGCAGTCCTCTCAATATATAAAAATATTTTGTTTAATTTGATGACGTCTATCTGTTTGTAATTAGTTTATCTAGCTTAGTTAGTAAGTTATTAGTTTTCATATTCTAATCCAATATCACTGTAAGTAAGTTTGTAAAGATTTTTTTGGAATATGTACTTACCTAAGGATTGTTATATAATTACGTAACTTGAAATTGTGATTTTTTGTTTATGTAAATATTGAAATAAATTTGGTCTCAAATGATAGAGTTATGTATAAAACTAATATTCCAATTGGATTTATGTAAATCGGACTACGCATTCGGAAGATATTAAAATATTTGTATATGGAAAACGAATATTTTTCTTGTAAATAGCGTGCGCGCTCCTCCATTGAACGCACATTTGGGATAGTCAAGAGTTGATGGAAGTGTCTCTTGGGAGCGAGGCAGGTGCACTAGGATGCAGATAGAGCAGGCAGAATCATCTTACCCTGCTGTGTTGTGCATAATAACGTACATTGTGCATAAGGGCCGGAGTAAGTGCTCCGGAGTTAACCCAAGATGATTTAGAATCGGAGAACTCCTGGAAGGTGCCATATCAGCCTGCTACATTTGCCACAGATGCTTTGAGGAGGGTACAAAGAGAGAGGGAAATACTGATACAATCATTAGAAAATAATGAATAAAATATATTTTTTACAATACTAAACAACAACTAGAACTAATCTTCAATTTGTTACAAGTACAACTAAAAATAATATAGCATTCAGCGTGGTGCAAATTTCTTCCCACAGTCGATGATTCAGCGTACGACTGTCGATGCTCCTCAAGTTGCCTTGGGCCAAATCTCGATGAGGAGAGCATCAATTTGTGCTGCTGTCGGTCTGGACATGGTGACTTGTTCTTGCAGAATGTTTATTCATAACTTTCATTTCCAAACTTCCGAAACACGAACATGAGAAAACGATAAACCCAAGGGGCCCTTTATCACGTATAAAGTGAATAATTTATGTAGTTTATAGTATATTTAGCTTGTTTTTTGTATACATCTCATAACTTGACTTTAACACTACACTTCAGTCAGCACTTGATGTTAAACGACGGAAATACGGTTATCGCTATAGCGATAGCGACAGATGAGATTTGGTTTGAGTTTAAAAGGTTTAAAAGTACTTTTTCTCAATTTTGCAATAATAAAATCACAATCTCTCCCCTTGTTTGTTTACTTGTCATCCTTTGACGTTTATCCTTTTTTTTTTTTTTGTTCCTGACGGAACAGGCTAAGGTCTGAGACCATGCTGCCTAGTCTTCAGTTACCATTTTTCTTGATAGGGTAAATCCAGTTCAATTCATCAGTATGTAAATCCATAATATAAGGAAATCCAATAAAATTCATTAGTTTTATATTTATCCATAGATAGGTAATTCCAGTTTACGTCTTCTTCTTCTCTTCGTTTATTAGTATTTATCCTTAGGTAATCAAATCCAGGTAAATTCATTTTTCTTTTTATTTTGACAATCGTCAAAGCAATATGGTTGCCAGCAACAAATATATTATTTTATCGAGAAATATTACAATGATCTTAGGTATAAATATTGAATTAAAAGAAAAGTTCTATTTTATTACAATAAAAATAATTTTACTCTGTAATTCAACAGTTTAATTATATCGAAATGAGTATTAATGACTAATAAAAACATATCGATAAAACGTTCACCTCTGGCACTACATTTCGTTCGGTCCGACCCATGGGTCCGACACTCTTTTCGAACATTGACTATGGTCCCGAACAAACTCAGCCAATCCGAACATTTTTCGTAGTAGGACAACAATATTCGGTTCGGTGGTGTGTCGGATCGTTCCGATCATTCGAATGTGTCGCTTCGGAGTAGACCCCCTGGAGTGTCGACCGCGTACCGAAAGACGTAGCGTTGGAAGCCTCCCACAAGGTGGACCGACGACCTTGTGAAAGCCGCAAGAACCCGTTGGATGCGAGAAGCACAGAACCGGTCGAAGTGGAGGTGCTTGGGGGAGGCCTATATCATCATTAGCACAGAGTTGATCGAGAGTATAAGTACTCGTTTCTCGCAGCAACAAGAGCTATCAAAGAGAATACAGTCCGATTCCAACTTTATGGCGGCTCGGAACAAGACACGAGTCGCTGCGCGGTAACACACACAGTTTTAGGGGATGCATGAAGAAGCCTCCTCGTGTAGCGCAGTTTGTTCCGCCAGTTACTCAACTGAACCGAGCGCTCGGCGCATCCTGGACAGTCACACCACACCCAACACCTTATTTGACTGGCCAATTCTTCCCTTACCGTGGTAGGGCTAACGCCCGCTTAGTTTGCGACCACTCTCCCATCGGAGTCCGGCGTCAAGCAGCCTGCTGTGTTACGTGGACGCGTGGGAGTTCCAGTGCCTTAGGCATCTTCTGGGCACGCTCGTTCCATCATAGATCTCATCATATAGAACACTCGCCGAGAGACGCTTGGTACATATGCATAATAGCGAGGAATCGCTCGTCGCCGTCTGGCATTCGCGGCTCGTTGCTCGCCAATCGCCAGCTCTTTTCTCGCCAATCGCCAACTCTTTTCTCGCCAAACGCCAACTCTTTACTCGCCAATCGCCAACTCTTTTTTAGTTGCTAGCTCTACCTACAAGTGCCTCAGACTCAGACCCCACCATCGTTATAAGGCATATGAATGAATTTAAATGTATTAATAACTTGTATGCGTAATTGGTTTCCAGATGATAGTTCGCCGGACGAACTTTACATGTGCAAGTTAAGACACCAGCATTACACTGAAGATGGGTCAGCAGACGTCTAGAAAGAGTGAGTACTCTATCATTAATATTATTAGTAACAAATCAAAACAATTAGTATACATAATATTGTCTGTATGAGTTAGCTGGCTCTGGCATATTCGACCTAAAGGTAGCAGAAACAAAATAATTATATTCTTATGTTGTTAAACTCAAACAATATTTGACTATGGTCGGACTTTTAATTGTAGTTACAATAATTATGATGTGTTGTTGTTAGGCGGCGAGTGCACGTGCGGCTGCGGCGCGTGGGAGCGGCGTCGGTACGCGGAGTCGCCCAGCAGTGTGCACCGGTACGTCAGCGCCGTCACTGACAGGTAACTCTAACTCATAAAGCTGTGCAAAGATAATTTGGCGCATCCAAAAACATTAACACCGCCATCTTGTTTTTCAATACGTTTTCACAGACGTTTACTAACAGCGCCCCCCTGTCAATGTCATTCTGGCGCCAAAAGATTTTTTAAATCAGCTGGTAATGTTCCCACTGCTGGGACACAGACATCCTCTCTGTGAGTGGGAGTGGGCTTATAATCCACCACGCGGGCCCAGTGCGGGTTAGTAGATGTCACATGTCTTCGAAGTTTTGGTTCTAGGACATGCCGGTTTCCTCACGATGTTTTCTTTCACCGTTGTGAGAGCAGTGGTGATGAAATAATTTACACAAAGTAAAGCGTCTGCCTGGGTACGAACCCACGGACTATAACTCGTAAGGCGGGGCCGTCACCACTAGGCCACCATTGCTCCAAAAAAAAAAATCTGTAGCACTCAAATTGAGTGTTTCCTTTTAGCCCCTGCGCTTATAGCACAGGAAATGTGGCACGGAGACATCTGGCTGAAGGATGCTGGGAACCGAAGAGTATGGCAGACAGGAAAGGAGACCTATGTCATTCCTCCCCAATATAGTTCTATGAAAATCTTTAATGATGCCCTAAAGTAGCCCGCGAAAGTGAAATTTACTTCCGTTTTTTGCAAATTGTTGGGTTGTTTGTTAATTAAAATATCGACGCCTTAGAGTGAAAACCTCGGTAAGTGTAAAAGAAGTAACTTACAGGAGGAAGAAAGAAATGCGTGCTGTAAAATTTTTGCACGGCGTCTTCTATGTTCTTTTTTACCGACTTCAAAAAAGGAGGTTCTGTATTCTTATTAATTAATATGGAAATTTAACCCGCTTTTATATCCAAAACTGTTCGCTACTATAAGATTCTCCGAAATGCTTAAAATGCTACTTACATTCCCGAGGTTTTCACTCTAAGGCGACGATATGTATTATTCGCGATCTTAACAAATATGGCTTTACAGCAGAATTATAATAATTAGAATTAGCAATACAATTCCTTGAATTAGAATTAGCTTCAAATGAAACGATTTCATAAAATAATCATTAAATAGGGTAACGTGAACTTAGAGAGATGTATTGATGATATTTTATGATTGTAATTCTATAAATAAATATTTGTTACGCTCGCGAATCATATTTAAATCAACATACAACCTGATACAGACCTGCAAATTGTAAAAAACGTAAGAAACTTTGCATTTCGCGAGCTTTCCTGACGATTTTCGCCTTTCATTAAAGTAGATTGTTTTTCCCTTGAATTTCCTTGTTAATTTTTTTAACGTCCTTTCCAATTTTTTGACGTGACAACGTCTAATAAATCGATGAAGCTGGCTGCACACACGAAAAAACATGACTCATGTAGCGTTACCTTGCGGCCTTGCTCTGTAGCGTTGTAGCGTTCCATGGCGGCTTGAAGTGCAAGCGAGAGCGCGGAACGAGCGATGAGAGACAGACGATGTCGAACGCTGCCGAATCGGCCTCCGCGTTCGGCAATTTCATTAATGTTTTGTTATGACGTTGTCACGTTAAACTATCGTCCGTAAACCGACTTTACAGACAACCGATTTTTTTTTATTTCATATATTATGTTTATTTTTCCTTCGTGGTGTTTTTATTTTCGAACATAATTGTCGTATAAACTCTCCCCACTACTATCAGATGGAGCGGCCGCGAGTGCGCGTGCAGGCGTCGGCGCTGGCGCCGCCCGGCCTGCGTCTGCACGGCCTACAGGAGAGTTAGTGACGACAGGTTAGTAATGCATAATGAACAATTACATACGTGAACACGTCTTTACACTTGTGTATCGATACTCGGTAGCCCGTACAAGCTTCGAGTTTCAGATTTAAATCGCTATTAACTACGGGACTAATCATGCCAGAGCAATGGTCGACTTACAACGGATAATATGCATGATAAGGCGTAATAAACGTCTGGTTAGCTTGCCACCTAATGGCAAGCTAACCAGACGTTTACTACGCCTGGCCAGGAAAGGCCTGCACCTGGTGACTGGTACCATCACGGGACACTGCTCGCTAAACAAACACATCCACACAATAGGCATATCGGACAGTCCCCTGTGCAGAGCTTGCTGGAGGCTGAGGAAACCGTTGAGCATGCGCTCTTTTATTACACAGGCGTCACCCAGGTTAGGTCAGAAACCCTCGGGACACCCAGATCTTACACAGATGTTCTCAACAGACCAGGAGATCAGCTTCTGGAGGGAAGTCGGCTGGTTGTTATAACCGCCGACGGCCGCCATGGCCCACTCACATTGCTCCAATTGAAAGGACTAAGTGCAATAACATAGAACATAGGCATGACAACAGTTTTTTTTTTTTAAACTCAAAAAAATACACAAACAAATAGTGTATAGTACTACAAAAAGTCTAGAAACTTAAAAAATTGCCAAGTTAAAACTTTTTAAAATAACTGCTAGACAAAGACAGCACTACCGTAGAAGTGACGTCGTGACAATGTATGGAGCTAGTATGTAAAGTGGAGTCATTTTAATAGGTAACATTTGACAATTCATCAAATATTCAACAACGTAACCTTGTAACGGCGGGCATAAAATAACATATTTTTTCGTTTTGTTAGAACTGCACAATTGCTTACCTTTTTTCAATTACGATTACATATTTATTGTAATAATGACCGATACGAGTAATTTTACGATTTGCTTTCATTAATAAACCATTCTAAACATAATAAACAATTTCTGATCTAAAGAACTGAACGTCGTTACAAGGTTACGTCAGTTAACCATTTTTCTTTTTAAACACTAGGGATGTTACTCTAAAAATCGAAAGCTGATAAGTAGAATCGAATGCAATGATGACTTGTGAAGAAATATCACCATAAATTAATAATTAATAATATCTCTGAGTGCTGACAGCAGTGATGAAGATGACAATACTTTTAACAGTTCTGATAGTTCAACTGAATAAATGCAATTTTTTTGTTAAATTGTGTACTTGTCTTATTTTGCTCCTTAAATTTACGAAAAAAATAATAATAATGGGACAGGGATTCGCCTGATGATTTTTAAATTCGCATATGTTTCAAGTCCGTATCGATTCATTCACTTTAATCGATGTTTATAAGCAGGTCACCTCACTATGAGGATAAAACTGACAGACGTCAAATGTTACCTATTAAAATGACTCCACTGTAGTTACATAGTGATGTAACTACATACTAGCTCCATACATTGTCAGTACCGCGCGACAAGGACGGGAATAATCCCCACCAAAAACTTTTATAGCGGGTACTAGCTTCTGCAAATTTCAAAGCATAACATTAAAAAAAATACCAACTTTTAATTGAGTATAACATCCCGAACACGTTTTAACTATAAACTTGTTATAAAAAATATAATCTTTGGCAGTTTCAATCTTAAACAGCAGCCTTGTTGATTGCAGACTTTCGTTGTAATAGTAAAAAATGCTAAAGAGGTCATTTCCCATAAGAAAACAGTTTTTTTTCTGGCCGGCACTTTAAATTTTTGGTTACGAAATGAATGATGTCCTTTGCGAGGAATTAATTGCTACTCTCCAGCCCTTGTTACAATTTATTTGTTCAAAATTGTAACAAATTGTTATTTGTTCTTACAGGTTGGCCGCTGTTCTAACGCTCGGCGCTAGGGACCTACGAAGGGAGCTAGATGCAATTGTCATAAATACAGGTAAGAAATAAACTAGCTAACAATAAACCATACAGTGCTTTAAAAATAAACTGTTACATAAGTCATCACCTGCCTGCCTTGCCAACAATGTTGGGGTCGGCTTCCAGTCTAACTGGATGCAGCTAAATACCAATATTTTGCTTGGAGCGACTGCCTATCTGACCTCCACAACCTACTGGGTACTTAATAAAATTCCCTAGTTATTTCCCAAAAATGTCCATTTTATTTTCTTACATGTTTTTTCAAGATCCGTGGCATACCCACTGTCGCGCCATTTTGAAAATGTCCGTCACGCATGAGACCTATATAAATCGATAGCTAACTACAATGCGTGCCACGAAAGATGAGACTTGACCCCGCCTCCCCCGCTCTTTCCGCCGCCCCTATGACGTCCGGTCCCGTCCCGCACTCAGACCTCATACCGCTAAAGATACCTAAAATCGTGTACTGCGCATGTCAAACCACGTGGTCACGTGTCAAGTCTCATCTTTCGTGGCACGCATTGTAACATCAATGCAAACAGAAAACATACAAGACCGAACCCCATAAAGCGTCACATTATCGAGATATTAACGTTTAAAAATTGATGATTGAGTCACAACATTTTCAAAATGGCGCGACAGTTACCAGGCTCTATATAAAATTCTTCATAATCCGTTTTCCATGCTTATTATTACTATAAATATTATAATGTTTCAGATGGTGACACGGGCCGGGAGAATGGCGAGCCGACCGCTGAAGTCTACGTGCTGTCCGTCGCGCCTAGAACGTAAGTGATACGTCCTAAGTCTAACCCATAAACTACACCTTTGGTGAATGTTTTAATGATTTCGAATTTTTTTGCCAATCTAACGCCAGGTTTTTTATTACTGAATGGGTCTGCTCTTAACCTTGATCTCGCCTGAAGAAAAGCAATGGATGAGATCTATGATATTGATTCAATAGATTTTTTTGATCTGTATAAGATCAAAAAGGTCATCAATTTAAAACATCAGGGTGCTTACTCTTCAATTTAATTCCGATAGATCGATATTGGAATTGTGACGTTTCGTACTCTTGAGTTCGATGCTAGCGCCAAATGATTTTTAGATTGGGTGTCCATTTCGGAGAACTAAGTGGAATTGGGTTCGGGCTTGGCGTGGGGTAATTGTTGACAATATTGTTTTCAAGAGTACCGAATCACGTGACTGTAAAATTAACATTGGAATCATATTGGCATCTCATTGGAATTAAAATTAGTTTGGAGAGTAAGCCCCCAGTTCAAAACAAAGGATTGACTGATTGATTAGATTTTTGAAGGTCTTTACTAACATGTAAACACATGTTAACGGTCAAATTAAATTAGCTAGTGAAACTGCAGACGTGATTGGAAAATACAAATAAATAATATAGCTAGCATATACTGACTGATTCTATAATATTTATTTTTGAACCGCATGAATATGTACAAATTGTTTTTATTTATAATTTAATATGAATGTTAATTGTAGCTTTTTTTTTTTTAATTTTTTTAGATTATTTAAATTTGTATATTTTAATTTTTTATTAAATCTTATGGTCTTCCGACCTAATTTGTACACCAGCCATGGTCAAACATGTTGTGCCAAAGAATATCCTGTAACACCTATAATAAACATTATACCATGTATATTATCTACACATGTTTTTGCAAATAAATAAATCTTTATCTTTATATTATCTTTATCATATTCTTTAAAAAAAAATATGAACATGTTCTATTGGTTCTCAGTTCACGTTCAGCCATTTTGTTTATGTTCAAACCTCAGTTGTTGTTATTCCAGTGCGGAAGGTGAGAGCTCACAGGAAGGCCGGCGCACGGAGCTCACACAGACCAACGATGCCATACGACTGCACCCGCACTTCCAGGTAATCATCTGTCGACCCCAACATGTTTGGGACATGTTGGGGTTGGCTTCCAGTCTCACTGGATGCAGCTGAATACCAATACTTTACATGAAGTGACTGCCTATGTGACCTCCACGATCCAGTTACTAGGTAATACGATACCCCTTGGAAAGACTGTTTGCTGATAACTAGTCTTAGCAAGGAGTATCGTATTAGCCCGAAAGTCTGTATTTTTGTACTACAATGTCGATTTTTATATATTTTTAGTTTTGTATTTGTAGGTAGGTTTGAAGAACCCAGTCAGGTGCTTGGCTTTGTGTAATTTATTTCATCACTACTACTCTTAAAACGGTGAAGGAAAACATCGTGAGGAAACCGACATGTCTTAAAACCAAAAGTTCGAAGACATGTGATATCCACCAACCCGCACTGGGCCCGCGTGGTAGATGACGGCCCACTCCCTCTCACAGAGAGCCAGAGAGGAGACCGCCATCGTTGCAACAAATTCACTTGATTTCTTTCAAACATCTAAGTAACTATACAAATAAATAAAATTTAATTGTCTGGTTGTAATGTTTGAACATTACAAACAGACAATTCAATTTTATTTAATAACAAAAAAAAACAATTTTAGAAATTGTTGACTTTCTGTTTTTTGTTCCGGACAATCTCCGAAACGGCTGGGGCGATTTTGACGGACTTTTGCTGGCAGATTGCTGATGTTATAAGGAGTAACTTAGGCTAACTTTTATTTTAGAAGAAAAATAAATTTGTAGAATTTTTTTCCGACATTCATGCGAAGGAAGTCGATAAAAGCTTCAGTCTTACATAGTGTTTTATTGTTTGTCCAGGTGGTGTGCGGCGGAGAACTGCGCGCACTACTGCTGCGCGCGCCGCCGCTGTCGCACGCGCCGGGACACGCGCACGCGCCGCCCACTAAAGTGCACACGCAGGTACTGTAACTGCCGGTCGATTCTGTAAAAATCTCACCGTGAAAACTTAAGTGAAGTGAATTTGTTTTTTCTAGGAATTGACACTATTGACATCTCACTCCACGCCCATTTCACCTAAGTTTTCATGGTGGGATTTTTACAGAATAACACCGCTGTACTCATTGACGAGGACACTTGATAACGCTCGATTGACGTCGATCACTCGATGTCATCATAACCAAGTGGGTGTTTTCAAGAGATCACAGCACTTTCTAGATTTTATTTTGAAGCTTACATATTTTACTGAACTTTGTTTTTTCAGGTGGATTACATACATTGTTTAGTGCCAGATCTGAAAGAGATCACAGCATGCTCCTTCTACTGGGGCAAGATGGACCGGTACGAGGCAGAGAGATTACTTGACAATAAACCAGAAGGTAATATTATTGGAAGTGTTAAATAACTTCATATTAATATTACAAAGGTCTCCATAGTTAGCGTACCTTACATCAATAATACTTTAAAAATTAACAAAAATGAAAATTGTATATTTCATAACCATCACACTAATTAATATTATAAAGGCGAAAGTTTGTGAGTGTGTCTTTATATGTTTGTTATTTCTTTACGCTCAAACAGCTGGACCAATTTTGTTAAAATTTTATATGGAAAATTGGCTGGACCAATTTTAATAAAAATTTGTATGGTGGTAGCTGACACCCTGGATTAACATAATAGGCTACTTTTTGTCTCGATATTCCCACGGGATTGAAACTTATGCAGGTGAAACCACAGGGCGCTACTAGTAATAAATAAATTACATGATCTGATCAATCGATCCAAATCGTTAAGTAATAACAGCCACACAGGTCGAATGATCAGGTTAAGTTACACTTGCCGCGGTCGGTATGTGGATTGGTGACCATCCTTTACCGACGAATAATTGTCTGACTCCACCTCTATAAACCTATCACGGCACGCTTGGCGCAGTAGCTGAGCGATCGACTGCTGCGCTGCGTGTCGCGGGTTCGATTCCAGCACGGAACAAATATTTGTATTGCCTATAGGTACTTGTTCCGGGTCTGGCTGTTTGTGTATGTGAATTTAAATGTTTGTAAACGCACCCACGATACAGGAGTAATTTCTAGTGTGGGGCAACGTTTTTTTAAAAAGAAAAAAAATTATTTGATGAAGTTTTGCCTGTCGCAGGCACGTTTTTGATGAAGTTTTGCCTGTCGCAGGCACGTTTTTGATGAAGTTTTGACTGTCGCAGGCACGTTTTTGATGAAGTTTTGACTGTCGCAGGCACGTTTTTGATGAAGTTTTGACTGTCGCAGGCACGTTCCTGCTGCGCGACTCTGCGCAGGAGGAGCACCTGTTCTCGGTGTCGTTCCGCAAGTACGGGCGCTCGCTGCACGCGCGCATCGAGCACTACCAGCACCGCTTCAGCTTCGACTCGCACGACCCCGCCGTGTTCGCCGCCGCCACCGTCACCAAGCTCATTGAGCACTACAAGGTACTGCACAGAGAGAAACGGCCGACTTCCAAAAAAAAAACACTACAAAAATACGAAACCAAAGACACCAGGCTCTATGTTATGTCTCGCTGCAAACTTTAGGTATTTTCACACACGTAATTCCGATCTCTGGTAATAACAGTCACACGATTCGATCGATCGGGTTAAGCTACGCTTGCCGCGGTTGGTCCGTGGATGGGTGACCGTCCTTGCCTCAGAAAACACGTTAAGTCGTTGGTCCCGGCTGTCATTCAAGGATCTTTGACAGTCGTTACAGGTCGTCAGAAGCCCCAGTCTGACAACCGCCACTGTTATCGTAAGCGACACCGCACGTGATTTTTGTTTATAAGCCGATTAAAAAACAACCCGTTTCGGATGTGTTCGGCTGTCCTCGGGATGTACTCTGTTTTAATGTATATCCGATATGTCAGTGAGTGATGGCAAAGTATTCTGTTTGTGTTTTGTTTTCACTTCTGTCTCCCGGAGTGCCACTGTTTTTATTATTAACTAACGTATTATCTCATGATACAGGACCCAGCCTGCGTGATGTTCTTCGAGCCGATGCTGACGGCTCCACTGCCGCGGAGCGAGCCTTTCAGTCTGCAGCAGCTAGCGAGGGCCGTCATCGTGTCACACACCAGCTATGATGGTAAGTAACAGCCTTATCTATAAACTAGCTTCTACCCGCGAGTCCGTTCGCATGACTAGATTTTAAAAGTGTTTAATTACTGGAATTTTCTTGGTCTTCAGATATATATTTTTGGACCTTATTTTCTAACCCCCTCTCTTTCATTCCAGGCGTAGAGAAGCTCCCCCTGCCGCCGCGCCTGCGCCTGTACCTCAAGGAGTACCACTACCGCCAGCGAGTGCGCGTGCGACGCCTCGAGCCCGATCTGTACGAACAACACCATTGTTAGCGAGTTTATACCCCGTAAGAGTTCATGTAACAGAAAAAGCTTTTAGAATGTCTAGTTTTTGAGCTGCAGCGTCGTGCATACACTCGTTCGTCGCGTTGATTTTCTTGTTCGGCGAACCTGAACGCGTGGTCCCGTCGACAGAGGGCGCCTTTCTGATTTTCGAATAAATAAATAGCATGATAGCGACGATCGCTGGTGCACGCAACCGATATAATCGGATCCAGCCTTCCCTTGCTGCCTTCTCGACGCGACGCCCTAAATCGAGCAGGCCTCCTCTTGCCTTGGCTCGATATACTGTTTCACCATTTCGCTCGTTGATTTTTAAAATCAGGTTGTAACAAAACATTGAGCATCGGTTCGATAAAATTCATAAACTGCAAATGCTCGATGTTCTGTTACAAGTAAATGCTCTAGTCTATACTCGCCTTGTGGCCGCGTTACGCTAGTGTTTAAGCTCAAATATTACATATTCTAAAAGCCTACAACATACGGAGAAATAACTACATTACATAACATTAATATAAAAACGAATAGAAAATATACCCTTACCCTGGATTATTAACTCTGAGTAAAGTTACTTTACACGTTTTTGGGGTCATTTGTTAAATCTCGGGACCATGGATCGCATCCTAATATTGTAACACACTTTCAATCACAATCATTTTGAAGGATATCGCTAATACATCGACGGGCGCAAAGTAAAAAGAGTCATCTACAAAACAGCTACTTTTCAGGAGAGCGCATAATAGGAAAAAAGGCTCCCATTTTGTCAATTTTAAACCAAATTTATTGAAATTTTCATCATTGCTTCATTATTTAATAATATATCCACATGTATATTTCATTTCTTCTAATTATGTTTAATTTACGAGATATCGTAGTTGTCTGCATCTACATTGCGCTTAAAAATATGACAACTGTGTTAACTACCACTTGGTCGTTTCTACGTGGGAATTCAAATAGATTTTCTCGGTACATAATATCGCATTGTCGTCTCGTTTTGCCTAAATTCACCAATAATTTACGTCTTTCCATGTCTATTGTGTTGAACCCAAACTGTTTACTAATATGATAACACTTTTACACACACTTATCACTTAACAAACCAAAACAAACAAATATTCGTGCCGGCCGGCGAAGAACATGTCATCTGACTGATGACACAATATGACTGACCGCTGGTCTCCCGCGCGTCCCGCGTATAAACGGCCAGGCGGTAGTTATCCGCATCTACATCGTGCAATTTCACAATACCGGTAGTTGTCTTCTTTTACGTGACAAAAGTACCAAAAATAAGGTGATATTTGTATTTTTGTTTTTGCTATGTTGTAGAACATGATATTTTAAGTTAGTTTTTACAAAAAACCAAAAATCTCAAAATTGCAGTTGTCTTTTTTTACTTTGCTCCCGTCGACATTGCTTCATAAGTTCTAAAAATTGATCTGCTCAACAATGAAAATAACTCAATGAATGTTGTTGAACTGTCAATATGAAAGCTGTTAGTTTATGCAATTACGCCGCTGGACCGGCTGGAAGATGTACGATGGGCCGAAGCCTACTTGCAGACGGCTCTTAAACAATTTTAAATGGAATGAGGCACACATAGCCAACTCGTCTGCGGGGTATCGCAAGCTAATTTATTTTGACCTTGGTTACTCCGAGTTTATTATCAAGGGGGGGTAAAGACCCCATAAACTTCGGGGCACACATTTGATCTTAAAACCAACCCCAAAGGGGCGAATGATTGGTGGAATCACTAATTAAATATTATTATATTATGCCTTGTTATAAATAAATTGTAATTTAGGATAATTTTAATTAATATTAGTCAAAATGTATATTTTTTGGTATATCAAAGGTTTTTACAATCAAATTTGACTATGATACCAATATAATTTTAAGCTGCACTAAAAAATAATATTGGCCAGGGTGTGACGAAAGCACAGTCTGGGAAATTAATTGTTTATCATATACTAGCTTCTGCCCGCGACTTCGTCCGCGTGAAATTTCTTGTTACTCCGACCCACCCCGTCGCATCGCATCGCCTGCCCGCCCTATTACTTCGTTTTTGCTAAGCGTTCTTTCTGATTTTTTCTT
Organism: Luperina testacea; assembly: GCA_927399505.1. Lineage (NCBI taxonomy): Eukaryota > Metazoa > Arthropoda > Insecta > Lepidoptera > Noctuidae > Luperina > Luperina testacea. The sequence goes on along the minus strand of OV656785.1, from coordinate 656,511 downwards.
TTTGCTCGGCTCCTGAAGGTCATAGCGTGATGTTAAATAGCCTATAGCCTTCCTCAAGAATTGGGCTATCAAATGCAAAAAGAATTTTTCAAATCCGACTGGTAGTTCCAGAGATTAGCACGTTCAACCAAACAAACAAACTCTTCAGCTTTATAATATTAGTATAGATATTGTTTGTTATTATTCAGGTCGTAGATTCGAACCCAGACAGACGCTTTACTTTGTGTAAATTATTTCATCACCACTGCTCTCAAAACGGTGAAGGAAAACATCGTGAGGAAACCGGCATGTCCTAGAACCAAAAATTCGAAGACATGTGACATCAACCAACCCGCACTGGGCCTGCGTGGTGGATTACAGCCCACTCCCTCTCACAGAGAGGAGGCCTGGGTCCCAGCAGTGAGAACATTATAGGCTCATTATGTTATGTATCATATTGACTCTGCGTCAATGTAACGTGTTAAAGCCATTTCACACAACTGTCAAAGAATGACCGCTGCTGTGATTTGAATATTATCATTTTCTGGAAAAAATGAAAATAAATTTATTTAACCTTGCTTATAGCACACTAGCGGCCCGCCCCGACTTCGCACGGGTAGATATTGGTATATTTATTTTCGGCGTTACTATTGCATGTTTTAATATGGAAAAGTAGTTATAACTGTAATAGTTAGACATAATAGTATCGCGGACTTTTTTGTAGATAATGTGTCCTCTATAAAACTGTGAAACAAAGAAAATACGTTTATTTAGCACAGACTAAAATAATAAAATTGTATATTCTATAAATGGAATATCAGTATCACTTTTATACGTCATATTATAAAAATAAATAAGCTAGATTGAGTCGACATTTTCTATCTGACTGCCCCTGAAGAAATGGCGAACAAACTCAAGGGTCAATTTGCTAAACTATTAATTTCCCTAACTTTACATTAGTCAAATATTGCCACTCGTGAAGGCAATTTTTCTCAAATAATTAAATTATATTGGTATCATAACAAATAGTTAATTACTACCTGCGTCCTTAAGAACGTAGTTCAAAATGCCATCAATTTCAAATGTTACTGATTTCTAAATTCGTTGGAATTACCTAAAAACTTGTAAAAGTAAACATGCCATACATAAGTACAGTAACATCACGCTAGTAATCCTCGAAGGCTTAGGGGACGTCGCCACGAGCGAGAGAATCGCGGTGACAGTCTCGCCGTGCCAACAAATTTTCGGGGCGATGATATCGCCGTGCGGAGACACGTTCTAAGAGAGTGTATAGAAATACGTGGCACGACGATAAAATCGCCGCGATTCTCTCGCTCGTGGAGACGGCCCCTTAGGCAGGGCACCACACAGTTCATCCACAATTGTGCAGTTATTAAATCTCTTATTAGGGGGCTTAAAATTGGGAGAAAACATGCGTCACATCCACGCAAAACGTCCATCGCTCGGCATAATGCTAAGACCCTCTGCCTGGTTTTCAGCGACATCTGGTGTTGACGTCACGACGTCAACCGGTGCAGCATACGATTACTTATAAATAAAAAAGAACAATCAAAATAAGAAATAAAATAAATATACATTACAAAAAGATGGTATAAACAAGAAATATATGAAGTGGTAACATTTCGGGCAACGAATTACGCGCCGCCGGGTATTAATAATCTGTGCGCGCGTGCAGCTGTCACAAAACTATAGACTTTAGGCATGGGCGTTTGGCTTTTGAACGCAAACTGATATTTATCTGATTTCAGATTTCAAAATCCGTTTTTATAAAACTGATTTCCATAACGCCAAGCCAAACATTAGGTACATACATTCTTTCTAGTTCCAAGAAACATTGAACCATAAACCAAAATACATCAACGTATAATCTCGAAAATTTAGTCTTTAAATACTTAGCAGTAAAGATGATATTGATCGCATTATAATGTCCGTTAGATTTCCAAGAACCGAAATCTAAATCACAAAATTCGCGCTATCTTTTTTACTCCGCTAAGTTATGTTTAATTAGAAAGAGAGAAAGCGAATTTCTCGCAAAATTCGCGTTTTTTTTTTACTCCGCTAAGTTACGTTTAGTTAGAAAGAGAGAAAGCGAATTTCTAACAAAAACGAAATCCAGTGATTTTATTGTCGATTCGTTTGGTGGTAGATCGGTAGCGTTTGGTTCGCCTAGGTAGATTTTTGAAATCCAATCTTCAAGTTTGAGAAATCGATACGAATCGATTTTTGTATGAAATCGGATTTTGAATTCGTTTTGATATATTGGACTCGTGCCTAATAGACTTGACGTTTTGACGTACTGAATATAATAATTAGGTTTACTATAACTCTTACACCTTCGTGGTCTACCTGCGCGATGTTATGATTATTAAAGAATGTTTACATTTACAAGTCTTTAGGATTCCCCGCTGTATTTAGTAATATTTTGAAATACTAAAATGTCTGAAGTTAAATATAAAAAATTACCAATATTACGTGCACATTATACTTTTTATTATTTTTCCACAAAATATCTTGTCAACGGCTGAGATTCTGTTCTAGAAGAAAGTTTTTTCTTGTCCATCTTGAGTCGAAGAATGATTGTATCTTTCTTAAAGAAAAATTCTCAATTAGATCTTGAGATTGGATGTGAAAACTACTATAAAAAAAAAACTCGTCAAATACATAACTTCCTCCTTTTCTTAAAGTCGGTTAAAAGTAAATTTCAACTACTTTAGTGGCTTGAAGGAAATATCGAATCATGTTATTATGCGTTGGAGGTATAATTGTGCACGTAGAATTGATCCTAAACATAAGAATATCAGTTTCGTCTTATTAAATAATTATTATTTATCCTTGTTACAATATTTTGATATTTAAATTCGTGCTTAATGGTTCCACTGCTGAGACTCGAGACCTCCTCTCTGTGAGAGGGGAGTGAGTGGGTCGTACTCTTGAGCCAACACAAAGGGCACAGTGCGGGTTGTTAGCTAATTAAATAGCCATAATTATTAAAAAATATCTGTTTATAAAAAAAGAAGTTAAAAAGGTATAAATATCAAAATATTGTAAAATATAATTTTAATTATTAATGTACATTGTAAATTACTGTAAAATAGAATATAAATAAATATAATTATTATTATTTAAGTTGTATGTTTGGTGTTGACAATCGAGATGAATGACTATGCAACTGATTCTCGAAATATTTATCATAATAAGAAAAATGCAATAAGGGTTGATTCATACTAGCTAGCGTAGAAGGTCAATTTAAAAGATAATAATATTTCACCCTAATCTCCACAACATTTACTGCACATATATCTATCGAGATATAACATAAAAGTATAAAAAGGTATGTACCGTATTTTATTTTTCTTTCCGGACAGCTCTAGCACTCGGTCAAGCTCAAGCCGCGTAGATATCTTGCGGACGAGAAATGACACAAAGTAATAACAACTCTGAAGCGCGGCGATTAAGTGCAATTTAGCTTGGGCGTTGGCGGGGAAGTGATTTTGTAGGCTATTATAAAAGGGGCTTTCTTCAAGATCAAAGGAGTGCATAGTTAGTACTATAATAGTCGGAGAGCACACTACTAAACGTAAAATCGACGGAATCCAAGAGAATACGCGCGCATTTCTGCAACTTCGCTTTTAATTGATAAGAATTTGATGGTTCGCTTTGACTCTTCGCTAGCGTGAATCCACCAAAAAACGTCTCCAGTCTAGTAACTCGAACAGTGTAAACTAATTAAGTTTAGGAGTTAGTTGTTAGCCCAGTGAATGTTTATACGGTTCGAGTTACTAACATTGCCGTAATACACAATCTACTTACACAGACGTTTAAATAAGGTACAAGAATACTACATTTGTTATTGTTTGGTAAAGGTTGCACTACAGTTGCGCGATAGTTGCTCGTCTCGATTGCCATCATCAGTTTACAGTTATGACAAAATGTATTATTAGCACTCCGTGCGTACAAAGATAATGAAATAAATATATTTTAAAATACATTTTTATTGTTTTACTATTTTATTTTAATTTTATAAAGCGCCAACAGCCTAAGCCGACGTTGTACTGACGTAAAAATGTCGCGGCGGGATTTTCAAAATCCAGTACGCGATATTATAACGTTGGCTAAATTGATTTCTCCTATATTTTTTTGTTTTGCCAACGTGCAATGGAGCGCAGTATTCTAGGCGTCAAATTGACAGACCATATTCGCAACACCACACTGCGCCCCAAAACAGATTACTGACGTTACTCAAAAAGTCGCTAAGCTAAAGTGGGACTGGGCTGGCCACGTATGTCGTATGCCCGTAATAAGCTGTGGGCCAAAATAACCACCATGTAGAGCAGCTAGAAGGCGTCGCAGCAAACTCCATAGATGGCGGGAGGAGCAGTGTGACCGTTTTTAGCATATTTGATGCTAAGTTAGCATTTTTTAACCTCTTTGGCATATTTTTAGCATTATAACTAAATTTGACATATTTTGGCATTATTCCCGTAAATAAGTTAGGAATTCAGTATTATGGTATAAACCTTATGACTTATGTGGCAATACTAGGCATAGCTATCTAGACTGCGTTTCAAAACAGCAAAGGGCAAAGTTATTTAAATTACACTGACAAGAAACTATCTCCTTCACACTTTTTAAAATTTCTATTAGTTGTTACAATGTATGTTTAACTCCTTCGAAAGTGTTTCGGAACGCAGCCTATTGATTTACTGCGTATGTCGTTCGGGGAATTCCCTGAGATGCGATTTTGAATTTAGTGTAAACAAACATTGTAATCAATCAGTTAGTCATTGTTCTTAGCTTTACGTGGCATGTTACTGTGTTACATTTAATAATGTCTAAACGTAAATACGAACAAAGATACCGAAGTGAGTGGGAACAAAATACTGAGTTCTCGTCGTGGCTTTGTAAAGACAAAAATTCGGAAAATGCATTTTGCAAAACATTAGTAAGTAAAGTTGCTACTATCAATCAAAGCTCATGCGGAATCTGTACCAACGCAAGATATGTTAAGGCGAAAGCGCCAGGGTAGCCCTCGAAATTTGTTTTTTTTAGGTTTTTTGCAATTTGCTGGTCAGTATTAAGTTGTACGTTGATTAATATATAAATCGCGGCCGTAACTAACATGTATTTACAGAATTATAATCATTAAAGTCATCAACACAACTCTCTAAGACCACGTAAGTCCAAAGAATAACTGTTTCATGAAATTATCATTCTTCGGACTTACGTGGTCTTAGAGAGTTGTGTTGATGACTTTAATGATTATAATTCTGTAAATACATATTAGATACGGCCGCGATTCATATATTAATCAACGTACAACTTAATACTGACCAGCAAATTGCAAAAAACGTAAGAAAATTTGAATTTCGCGGGCTACCTTAGCGCTTCCCCCTTAAGAAAATTTCCAATAATGAGTATGTAATAGATGATGAAGACTCAGAATAAAAAGTATTAATCATTTATTAGTGTTTCATTTCATAGCATATTTTTGGCAGAAATATGGATATATTTTAGCATATTTTAGCACAGACAACCCTAAATTTTGGCAGATGTCTTGATTTGAAAACGGTCACACTGGGGAGGAGCTGAACAAAACAAATGACCGGTGGTCTTTAGACCTGGATCGACAGAGCTGGAAGTCATGGGGAGAGGCCTTTGCGGCTGAGGGTGCGTTTCCATTGAAGAGGAGTTGGGCGGAGCGGAGACGTGCAGGAATCGTCCAATCATAGACGAGACGAGTGACGCGCTGAGGATTTCAACCATTGTGATTGGTCGATTTCTGTACGTCTCCGCTCCGATCCGCTTCAGTGGAAACGCACCCTTATTCCGAGAATCCACCCAAAGCCTAGTTGGATAAACGAAATTTATAGCCTTAGGCCCGGTATCCACCAAAGCGGAGACGAGAGATGTGTTTGAATAAACCAATCCGATTTCGTTATTTCCACATCTCTTCTCCACTTAGCTTTGGTGGAAATAGGTCAAGCGGAGAGGAGAGGAGATGTCTCATTTTTCTATAGAATTTTGTGCAGCGAGCGAGCAAGCGGCGCGGCAGAGCGGAGAAGTGTCTAGTCGGGCGGCCGGGCGGCGCACGCGCTCGCGCACCCCTCACCCCGCTGCCTTCTCCACGCGCCTTTCTTCGATCTCTCACAGCTCACATCTCCTCTCCGCAACGCATCTCCTCTCCGCTTTGGTGGAAATAACCTGCCAGCTTCGCGGCACATCTCTCCTCTCCGCTTTGGTGGATACCGGGCCTTATGGTGGATTCTCGGACATGCGATTCCGAATATCCACCTTAGGGTGGACAAACGGAATAAGCTGCCTTTGCCCAGCTGTGGGATGATGCAGGCTAACAATAACAGTATAATTTCCAGTCAGCAATCACTCCTTTATTCTTAAGAGGTATCAGGTTACTGGTTCTCCACATTTCTGGTACTTAGGCGGTTATAAGAATCTCGTTGAAAAGCTTAGTCCATCATGCTACACCAGTATTCCCCAGTTTTCTCCATAGCTCTGCTGCAATCTCGTCTGGTCCCGTGGCTTTCATATTTTTCATTGGCTAGGCAGTTGATGACGAGGAAAAAAGGTAAATAAAAGTCACTAATATTGTAATAAATAACCCTTTATATACAAATGTATTGCGTTGATTTATTTACATAAAACATTCTAAATAAACTGTGCCAAAAAATGCGTGTTGTTCTTTGTATTTACTTTTAGTACCTATAGACAAATGCGTGCACTGTCTGGACAGGTCCAAATAAATCTGTGTGGTACTTTCCTCAAAACACGCTTTTCGACACTAATCTACATGGTCCACACATAATCTGACCAAGATTATGTCTAGACTAAAAGAGAGTACCAATAACCGAGTTTGTTTCAATTGTTTCGCCATTTCTTCTCAAGAACAGTTATTGTGTTACGTTATTACCCCGCAGGAAATGTCGACACCATCTAGCTTTCTTTTTTATAATTCTCATTATCCTATTGACAGAATAAACAATTTCATTTCACTTACTTTGTGATAGTGACCGTCTAAGTAATAGCAGTTTGAACATTCTAAAAGGTATAATAGTATAGTTTCTATTTAGTTTAGCTATACAAGAAAACCTGTCAAGGGGTCATAGGAACCTACTTTGTAAAGACCGCTTTAGAATTGGTAGCAAACTCCATCTTTCTGACAGACCCGACTCCTTGACAATTCAAAAGTTTTTGTAAATGGTTTAATTGAAATAAATGCGTTGAGTTTGAGAATTGTACTGATTGTTATGCACAAAACAACGCGGCAATGTGTGCAAAGCTGGATTTATTGTTAATAGAAGTCTGCAATCGCCAACCCGTGCGTGGTTATCAATGCTCCTGTTTTCTATGTATTAGTAGATAGATACCTTTGCCAACGGGACATTAATAGGCTTGTACTATTACTTGACCAACCCTGAAATCGCGAAAAACATCTGAACCATTGACATTTAGACAGGACCAACTTTAAATTATTGAAAAAAAAAACATGACTCTTCGCATTTCAAAATCATACTGCTGATTTTAAAGCATCTTTGGCACAGTTCAACCAAATCACATTCGCGCACACAAAAATAATTTCAGAGCTTTTAAATAATTTTAACACAGGGTGAAATAATATAGGGAAATATTTAACTGAAACCCCAAACATTTATTGACCGTTTAATAATGGAAGCTTTTTTAAATTAATGAACCTCTATGTTACTTTTTGCGCTTCTGATGATGCAAACTTTTTATAATAGTTGAGCATCTTTTTAACTTTTTTTGTATTTTCAAACTAAGCTAGGGTATCCCACCAAAAGGGTTAGATTAGATTAAAATTGTGACCAAACACGGGCGAGTCGAGCGAAAATACCAGTTACCTGGCTAATTAGTATTTTTAAAACCCGAAAATAGCTATTATTTGAGGTTCACAAAAAGAGGCGCAATCTTTATATTAGTGTTCAATAAATTTAGGAGTGGAAACTGGGAATTAAATAATGAATAGAGGTTCGATTAAATACATGCCTGTAACCTGTAACAATAAAGGTCAAATTAGATTAACTGGCGAAACTTCACAGTCGTGTAGTTTGCGAAGTTGTGCCAGTTAATTTTGGTTGATATTAAACAACGTCCAACAAATTTAAGCAGTGTTCAGTTAGAATATTGTGTTGCATAAGTTAATTTTGCTTTCATCTCAAGAACATAAACGTCTTCTAAGCCTAAAGATTAATCCCCTTACTACATACATACACTCGAAAAACATAACCCTCCTTCTGGCGCAGTTCGGTAGTAAACGTATTATATCAGATGAATAGTTACACACCGATTTCTCTCTTTCAGCCGTCAGTAATTTGACTTTCGAAAAAAGAAGACAAAGCGTTGTGTAACTATACAGACGCTATACAACGTTTATTAGTAAGGGGGTATAAATACATAAATAATTAAACTAATAATTTGTATATAACAGCTGTATTATGATATGATATTAATTGCTTTGGATACATTTTTATATTGTCTTTATTATTTACCATCTTCAAAATTGCTAGTATAGTAGCGAAAATTAACCAGGATACCAAGGAGTATCATGTTACCCAGTAACTGAGTTGTGGAGGTCATATAGGTAGTCGCGCCATGTAACACACAGGTATTCAGCTGCATTCTGTTAGACTGGAAGCCGACCCGAACATAGTTGGGAAAAGGCTAGGCAGATATACGCAACACGTAAGACTAGTTGTTTTCTTTGCTCATCGTAGGTTTTTATAGAATTGGATGGATTGGATTGGATGTTCAAAGTGGATTAGTAAATGCAGGGATAGCTGCTTTAGAATAGAATAGAATATTCATTTATCTGCTTTCAATGTCTAACGGCTGAACACTCAAAAACACAATTTAAAGCCAAGATAAGTTTTGCGTTGTCTCTTTCACTATAAGGTGTATCATAGAGACAGACATATATTTAATAAATATCGATTGTTCCTGATAACAATAATGTAGATATTATTTTGTTTTAACGTATAATTTTTCTATCAGAAATCACATTAACACATTTTCGTAACTAAATTCTAAGTATTCGAATACTCAATCTATCTATGTTTTCGTAAATATCTTACAATTCTGACTTGGCGATACCTAAAACCCTAAACGGTACCTAAAACATACCGTAGGAAGCCACGTACCTAAAATGTACAGTAGTGGTCCAAATATATTGCCTTGAGAGATCCCTCAATGTTTTTGTTCATTAATATCTTAAAATGGCCTCCTGTCTGCTAATAACAATAAAATGCAATCACCAAACGCCTTACCAAGCGAAATGATTATTGCTATTCCACCTTTGATTGGCTGACTGAATTTCAGTACTGGTCGTCATTGCCTGATAAAGTCAAACGCCTCACCCAGATCTATAAAAGGAACTACATTAATAGCAGTTCCTAAATCAGGGTTAAAAATCTTTAAGTAAATCAAAGAAAAGAGAGTCATAAAATCATGATAGATCAACGTCCGTAAAATCTCTCAACGGATCCGAAATGCCGTCACTCTTTGAATTCAAAGACTTTGGTTTCAAATCACTGCTCGACGCTTCCGTTGCTGTGTCTTCTAAAATCTCGTTCAAAATCTCTTCTTGTGTTTTTACAACTTGACTATCATTAACAATCTCCGTATCATTAATCTCCTTTACGTTTACACTCAAAGAATCATTTTGCAACTCATCCAGTTTGGATTCAAAATCACCATCAATATCGTTCTCTAAATTCAGTTTTTGATCTGAAACTCTGTCCTCTTCGTACACTATAATATGATTCGATTCAAAGTCATCATGACTGTTAGCGTCAAATTCTTCGCTATAATCATCTAGATCTCTTTCTGTCTCCGTAGGAGTCATTTCAGACCTACACCTTGAAGGCGAAAGATTCTGTACTGCATTTTTGGAGACAGTCTTAAATATCTCATCTATATTAGCTTCCGTAGCTAGTTTTAACGCGTGTTCCCAGCCATGGAGCGTTTGCGTGTGCAGGTTGACTTGCCTGTCGGCGAGGTCTAGTAGTAACGTTTTGATTTCTGAGCGAGTTTTAGGTACCCAGTCTGATAGTTCGGAGCGTAGCGCTTCAGATGCCTGTTCAAGCCTGTGGACAAAAAAAAGTTTGATATTAGACACTAGTTGTTTAGTGGTTAAACCGCATCTAGACTATTTAATCCAAATATACAGGCTCTGTTACATATCTCCATGACCTAGAAGTAACGCAAAATAAAGCAATCAAAGTTCTATTTAACAACGATTACTATCGTGGGTAACGAAAGAAATTTACGCTAAAACTAAACTGTTTAACCTCCAGAAGTTATATGCATACCACAAATGCATCTTAATATAAAAAATAACAAACAAAATACATTCACAAACCACTATCAAACACAAAACTCATCAGTACTACACTAGAAATAGAGATTATAATATAGAACTGCCTTCAGTTAGAACTTTGTACGGAAGGAAAACTAAATTTACAGTTTGAGGGAGCTCAACTTCACGAAAAGTTACCCAAAGACATTAGAGACTCAACTGTAAACAGTTTTAAAAACAGATTAAAGTTGCATTTCGCTAACCAACAATAAGAACAGTAACTCTGTACAATTCGATAGATCGAACGACAAATAGTAGTTATACTTAAGAATATTGTTATACTTATGTTTTTTTATTAAGTTTCTCATATTTAAGTGGACTATGTTTGTTCTTTTGAGAAATATTTTTTTTAAACCGAACCTAATCTAACCCATTAGGTCGAGGTGCCCCGGCTTAGTTACTGCGACCAATTCAGCTCGCGCGTGATTGGTTACAGTTCCAACCTAAACTATAATTTAAATATCATTCAGGCCGTTAGTTGAACGGCCGCCGCGCCGTTTAGTTAAAAGGCTAGGCGGTTAACTAAACGGCTAATTAAACCAGTTGGCTGCGACATATACATTAACATAACTTGTATTTTTCGAAGGGGTTGGTAGAGAAGTACAGTACGCACGACGTCACATCAAGCTAACCTCGCATTGTAGGTATGTGCTTTCCGTACAATGAGAGGTCAGCTCTTACTGGAAATGTATAGCTTAATGTTGTCATGTCGCACCTCCGATAAAATAGGGATACAATCCGAAAAACCTGGATTTTTAGAAAAGCGAAAATGAACTCACAGATTTGTTAATCAGTCTTTATTCTTACATTATTAATTTCCTTTATTGAACTAAATACATATAAATTATATTTTTAAATATTAATATAAAAAGAAAAATAAAAACATTTAAAAATAGTAGCCCACCGGTATCGGGAACAGGGTCCAAGCTACCGGCGGTCAGGGTTCAAAAGAGAGGAACCTCCTAACAATGCGGGCCGTGTGCAGAGTTACCGCTTTCTGAATCATACCCTTGATCCAGCTGCCCAACGAAAGCCTCCTTATATAGGTGCCCAACGAGAGCCTCCTTACAATATTATTATTATGTGATCAAAATTATACATACTTGAAAAGCTTACAAAAAAATAGTAATATGTTTTAATGGCATACGCTGTTTTTAAATTTTCCTTAAAAAACAACCTGGAAATTCCTTTTTCGAGTTGTAACCCTATTTTGTCGGAGGTGCGATGTGTATATCTACATTTTGCCAGTTATGGTATAAATCTCCAGCATTAACTGAGAATTTCCTTATGCACAAAGTTAGTCATTAAGAAATTATTTTCAAATGAGAAATACTCCCTAGTACTTACATGTGTTATTTTATTACAATTTTAATTTCAGAGTTGAAATTAAAATTTGTGACTTTTGTGGACAGGATATTATAATTCAGATTTGCTGCAGTTGTAATGGCAATCATGTTATCTGGTTTAAATAGGTTTTTATTATTATTCTTTTTTAGATAGATCCTTTTATATTTTTTAATGTGAGAACGTTGTAGGCTTTGTAGACAGTAGATTTGTTGACCATTTTCTATTTTGTTAGTACTTGTTGACAGGCCTAATCTGTCCTTCCAGACCTGCTATCACTGTAATTTGCAACATTATAACAGCCAATTATTCTTAAAAGAGTAACCGTGGAGTTTCTAACCGGCTCTTCTCCATGAAACGACCAATTGGAACCGTGCACCGCTTTTGACGTTTCATAAATAAGTGCCCATGTGAAATAAAATATTCATCTTTGCCTGCCCTACGGGAAAACAGGCGACATTTTATATGTGAGCTAAAACTCCCAGGTGGCCTTGCCAAATATGACGCACAGACTATTCCGATACATTGAAGGCGAGGTCGAGAGGACGCGTGACCTCACGCTGTTATTCCAAACTCAAGGTCGACCTCCAAACGATACCACGAGGATGAGTACAAGCGAATCTTTAATTTTTTATCTTTTGTGATAAAATATAAAGCGGAAGTGGTCACGTGAAGGTAAGACGGTAACCTCCGCCTCAAAATATATAAACAAAATATTTGATAAATAGATAGATAGATACTTAGATAAAACGTTTATTCAGTGCAACAAAAGACACAATACAGGTATTAAAAACATCAAAAAAGGTGAAAAAAAAACAAATATAAAAAAATAAATTGAACCATAGACACATAGCTCATAAACATCTATAACGTCGATAATGGGCCAAACTTACGACCTAGTGGGTCCCGCTTAATGGGAAACGACATAGCGGCAGGCCCAGACGGAGATGGCGGGATAAGCTGGACTCCTCTGATAAAGATTGTTCCTTGACTCTCTGGACAGAGAGAGATGGAAGGAGAGTAGGGAGACCTGTGCCCAGCAGTCGGACATCACAGGCTAGTAAAAAAAACACTAGCGACCCGAATATTCATGTTGATGGAATAGAATAGAATAGAATACTCTTTATTATGTACACCATATAAATTACAAACATTTAATATAGAAACTGAACAAAGGGTGACACAATGGGCGGTCTTATCGCTAAGAGCGATCTTTTAAAGACAACCTTAGGATGGATTAAAAAAGGGGAAGAACAGACAAATACTGTGGCTTCTTCTTAGCGTGTCGATGGCATATTTTTTTTTAAGTTTCTTTGGCCCAAAATTCTGCAACGCGGATAGCATTAGTTGACGCAGCCATTAGGTCCCTGTGTTGATGGATGAAGGGATGAAGAGAGAGTGAGAGAGGAAGGCCAATGAAAAGAGAGATAGATTGTGTGAGGAATGATATGAAAGAGAAGAATGATAGAGTGACGGTTGATAGGGGAGAATGGAAGAAAAGTACGTGTTGCGCCGCCCACAAGTAACATGGTACAAGGTCAGGAAGATGATGGTAGTCCTTCCCCGGACGAGCTCTTCACAAAGTGCTCTACAGTACCCGGCGATAAATATTGCACATCGACCTTTAGAAAGAGATAATCGGCTAATTTCGGCTTCGTAGAGCGTTATCTCTGTCGCACGAAATACAAACAGTCCGGTATCTATTAAGAGCTGTTAAAACAATTATGATTTGCTTCTTTTGATAATTATTTTTATTCTTTGTATAAAATACAAAAAAAGGTAAAGGTCGATGTGCAATATTTATCGCCGGGTACTACTACTGTTAAAGCGTTTGAAGACTAGCAGCGCCCCGCGGCTTCACCCGCATAAGTGTCGATCCCGTGGGAATATCGGGATAAAAACTATGTCCTTTCCCGGGACTCAAACTATCTCTATACCAAATTTCATCTAAATCGGTTCAGCGGTTTAAGCGTGAAGAGGTAACAGACAGACACACTTTCGCATTTATATTATTAAGTATGGATATTGATGAATCTTACCTATTGTGTAGGTCATCTGTGGTGTTGGTCCCGGCTACATAAGCAGCTGTAACAAAGACATTTTATTTTATAAAGCTGCGTTCAGGAAAATCCATATAAATATGTAATTTTGCCGCGTAAATCTGCATATCTGTCCGCGGTGGACAAATGATCACCATCAGTTATCTACGTCACGTTCGGTTCTAATAATCTCGTTATCATTGACTTTCCGTTGACGGCGGCGGTGAACAAACGGCCTATGGCTTGTTTTTAAGTTTTTTTTTTTAATATTTGTTAAATTTAATTTTTCCATTACCAACCAAAATACAGTTGAAATAGACTGTAAAACATACATTGCCATTTGGAGTGAGGGCAAAGACCTTGCTAAGTTTCAAGCGAGCAATGAATAGCGTGCTAAGCTCATTGACCTTGCTATTATCGATCGAGTTCGATGCTCGCGGTCGTTCTGTAGGGAGGTAACTATACTATAACTTGGTATCACTAAGTTTATCGATACATTTATGTTCCGCATTAATGAGCTTTTGTCCTGATAAAAATAATGAGTTTGAGGACCCTAGGTCCAACTGCTGCAATTCCAACGAGCCGTGATGGCCCAGTGGTAACGGCTCCGACGTACCGAGTTGTAGGTGGGTTCAAACCCCTAACCTAAAAAAACAAATAAAACTTCGAATATATACATAAACATCTACAACCCGCACTGGGCCCGCGTGGTAGTTTACAGCCCACTCCCTCTCGAAGAGAGGAGGACCTTGTCCCAGAAGGAACATTATAGACCGTTTATGCTTGTCCAACCGCAGATTGCTATACGCTGCCTATTCTTATTACTAGAGTCAGGTCATAATGGTTTACTGCTTGTCGTTTAATAATGAATTAAGTATGAGTTTCTCAATCGACAAATATTATGTTTTTTTTTTTTGTGAAATCCTTCTGTTCTCCGTTCGATGACCCACTGACCCGTTCCTCTTCTCTTCTCTTTGCGCCAACCAAAATATTAGTTGGGTTTGATTGAACACCGACTATTTAATTAAAAGGTATAGTCAAAAGCTCAAAACATAAAACCGTATCGATAACCACGGCATGACGGCACATATCACATCACTATCTCAAAACAAAACACATGCGAGCGACAAAGCACGACTATCTACCATCTCTCTTACACTCACGGCCATTTTACAACTTCGGAGCTATTCGGCAGTCTCCGCTACCTATCGTAAGAAGCGACCGCCCCGGGTGGTTCAATGAAACGCGTGCGTCAAACGTCAACACTCGACCTTGGCTTGTAAACATTACTATAGATTAGCGGCAAGCGATGGTTTATATATTTGTTAAACATAACTGTAAAACTAATTCCAAATAAATTACCAACTAATAATAGGTGTTATTTGTGTGATCTGTGACTGAACGTGTGTTAAAAGTGTAATGTTTCGACAAGGAACACAAAAGCGAGGTTAAATGTTGACATTGAGACAAACCAACTCTTTAACTTTGATTCTACTTCCGTATTTTCTCATTGATACAGTGAATTTTGAACAAAAAGTGTCAACATAGGTATTTGTGCGTAGATTAATACTATGGTATTGTTTTTGAGGTTATTTTAAACGCAAAAACGTAATGGATTTAAGAAAAGAGAAGTTAATACACCTGAAAATGCTAACCTGTTTCTTGTGCAAAAAAGCGGGCATCATTGTCAAGAAATTTAATGAAGAAAGATTGGAAAAATGTCGCAAAATACAGGCGTTTCGGAAGAAAAATAATCTGATCTATAAAGATGTTGTATTACCAAAGAGTTTGATGCAAAGAGGCTATCATTTACAATGCTATGACAAGTTTATTATTTTAAAAAGTAATAATAGAAAGGAGTTCGCCTCTATGTTCAGTAATAGCAAGGTAAATATATTATACTATATAAAGCTCGTTTATACTATATAAAGCTCGATTACCACTGACTGACTGACTGACATAATTGTTCTCCCAGATGGTGAAGGGGGAGGTGGGTATATTTTTACAGATTCGTATACAAGTAACTCTCACGAGTATGGGAAAAATCCCAAACCTCCCCTTTTCCACCCCACTCTCCCCCCTCCCTATCGTATCTCGGAAACTAAGAGTCCCGTGTTTTGTTGTTTTACGGATTCGTATAGAGGAGGCTCGGAAAAGTAAAATCCATTTTTCAAAGTTGCCCCCCTTGCCCCCCTTCTCCCCCCCCTCTAGGTAGATCTCGGAAGTTGAGAGATTTGGAACATTTTTTTTTTCAGATTCATATCAAGGGGCCAAGAGTTGGTCAAAATCATTTTTCAAAACTCCCCCCTCTCCCCCCCTTCACCCCTCTCCCCATCGTAAGAAATACTCTTCAAAAACACGACCCCGCGAGCTGCTTGCAGCTCGCGCAACGCCTAAATACTTTTTACAAGGGTAAGAAATACTCCTCAAAAACACGACCCCGCGAGCTGCTTGCAGCTCGCGCAACGCCCAAATACTAGTTTTAATTATATTTTTAGTAGATCGTAGTGAATGTACAAATGTTAACAAAGCAAAAAAAGTCTCTATAAGGACCATAGCAGGTGGCGTTCTGTAGTCTCTGCCTACCCTCGTGACAAAAATGCGTGAGTTTATGTATGTATGTGTCTATGTGAGTGAAGTCTGGCAAAGGAATCATTAACTTTTTCTGGAAACACCCTTGATAATTTGCTCAGCACATTCATAATTATGCAATACTAGCTGTGCCCCACGGTTCACACGAAGTTTCGATCTTGTGGGAATATCGGGATGAAAAGAATATCCTATGTGTTACTCCTGGTTATAAACTATCTGTGTCATAAATTTCATCCAAATCCGTTGAGTAGTTTTTGCGTGAAGAAGTAACAAACATAAAAACACACTCACAAACTTTCGCCTTTATAATATTAGTGTGATTATAAACACAATTGTTAGTCATTTATTAAAAAAATCAATCTGCCTTGACTTATCCCAACTATGTTGGGAATGGGGTCCAATCTAACCCGATGCAACGGAATGCTAGTATTTTACATGAAGTTACTGCCTCCACAACCCAGTTATTGAGTGACATGATACCTCTTGGTAAGACTAGTTGTCAGACATTCCTGTCCTTTTGTAATTAGACTATATTTGGGCTGAATGTTCAAACACTGATTTCAATGTTCTTCATTTAAATAAATCTAGAAAAACCAGGACCTTGCAGAATTTTAATGAATAGATAAATACAGGGTCAGATTGAAAAAGTAAAGGTCATCTCAAGGTTAATTATTATTGTAGGATTCAAAATCCTATTTTAGTTAAAGCAAATAAATCAAATAATGTATTAGTTTATAAACATGGGTACATCTGAAGTTCCATGTTGTACATACTTCTTTTATGGGGTACTGTGTTAAATGCTACAACAAAATATCTTGTGACATATTGCAATTAAATGAAAGAAAATTCAAAACTCATATTAAAAGTACACTATGTAAACAAGGATATTACAAATTAGAGGATTATATCCAAGATAAGAATGCCTGGAAACATGCTGGTCCTGCTCCATAGCACAATCTAGAGTTTAGACAAAATCAAACTAATTCCTAATTTAATTTATATTTTTTTTAAATTTCATGACCTTGATTTTTACAATCTGTTTTACTACAGTAACTCACACACTTGTTAAAATTCTAGGAAAATCATCTACTTTTACAATATTTGTAAATATGAGAGCACCATGTATCTATCACATAATTCATTTACCTGTCATTGCTTCATTTTTAATTCTTTTTACCTTTTGTGGTAGACAAATTTTATTCTAGGTGCATCGTCTTCACATATAATAATTATATTATGTATACAAAACATTTTAAAAGAGTAACGGTGGAGTTTCATGCCCATTCTTCTCTATACGAACACTACCTTTTGGAAGGGGCGACTAGTATCAATTCAATTTTACTGTAAGTTTTGTCGTTCAAAAGTGCCTTTAATGTAAATTTGAAATAAATGGTTTGACTTTGACAAATCGTTTAAATTACAGCAAAATGTTAACATATTAATATAAAATGTCAACAAGGTTACAGTAATAAAAAAGTCAAATAGAATAATAGCGTTTTAATCAGTCAGTGATTCATCATTAAGGAAATGAATAAAATGAGGAATTTGAGAACTAAAAGACATAAAGGCTCCCGCAGACAGGCGCGACGCTACTCTGGTGGAAAAAATTTCAATGAAAATTTCATGGAAATAGTTCTACCGGAGTGGCGTCGCGCCTGTCTGCGGAAGCCTTTATGTCTTTGCTTTGCAACTGGCAGTAAAAAACCTGGGATGTCTCATGTGCCTGTAATTTCATCTGTCTTCATCATCTAGCCTAGCTTTTTCCTATATTGGGGTCAGCTTCTAGTCTTAATGCATGTACCTGAATATCAGCATTTTACATGGAGCAACTGCAAACTCAACTCAAAGCATTTACTTCAATACAATACAATACAATTCATTTATTTGTCAGAATATTGTACAAAGTTGTTATGTGCATTTAGCCAGCATTATGGCGGTGGCGATGCTAAATATTTTTAAATATTGGTACAAGAACCAGACGAACTGTGTCAAATGGTCAGGCACTCTCTCTGAGTCGTACAGGCTGGAGTGCGGCGTGAGGCAGGGAGGGTTAACATCTCCAAAGCTTTTCAGCCTGTATGTAAATGACCTCATAGTGGAGCTCAGCAGCATGCGTGTTGGATGCCGGGTGGGTGGTATTAGTGTTAATAATATCAGCTACGCGGATGACATGGTGCTGCTGAGTCCCACTGCTGGGGCGCTCGGAGAGATGCTGAAAGTCTGTGAAGTATATGCCCAGGCGCATGGACTTATTTACAATGTAAAGAAAAGTCAGTACATGGTCTTTAAGGCCGCCGGTAAGTGTCCTGAAAACGTTCCACCCGTTACTTTGAATGGTAACAGTTTAGATAGGGTGGCACAGTTCAAGTACCTTGGACATTACCTTACCGACGACCTTAAAGATGATGTCGACATAGAGAGGGAGCGCAGGGCTCTGTCAGTCCGGGGCAACATGCTAGCCCGTAGATTCGCCCGTTGTACGGAACAAGTCAAGATCACGCTATTTAAAGCATACTGTCAGGGCATGTACACGGGTGGTCTATGGGTTAGTCATACAAAAAAATCCCTAAACACTCTGCGCGTCCAGTACAATGACATTTTCAGGATGATGTTGGGACTTCCTCGTTTCTGCAGTGCCTCCGGGATGTTCGCACAAACTCAGACTGACGGTTTTCATGCCGTCATTCGGAAAAAAGTCGCATCACTTATGAGGAGGGTGCGGGGGAGTCACAACAGCATCTTGAAAACCATAGCTGAGGATGTACGTGCCCCTGTGTTGAGGCATTTCGTTCGTCTGGTGGTCTCTAGGGAGGTATCTCCCTATTGGTTATCTTGACGGGGTGGGATGTCGCAGCGCAGGGGTATTCATTTATTTTGTATGTATGTGATTGTCTTTTTGTAAATGCATGAACTAACAATAGTTTTTTAAGTTTTTGTATACCTACTAACCTTTGGATTTTTCAGTTGTCCTAAATTAAATAAATTTGAAATTTTTTTGAAAAATTATGTGTTAGGATCATAATATTCTGCCGTTTCCGGCGTACAAATTGTTTTTAAAATTATGGGTCATCATTGCATTAAAATTAAATTATAGTCATTAGAAATAGAATTACAAATAATTTAAATATATTGAACAATCGTTGTAAAAGAAAATAATTATATAAGGTCAAGGAGACAGCGTATGATTTATGAGCAATAATGTCAAATATTAGGATAATTTTTCATTCATAAAATCTTCAGTTGAATAGCATTTGTTTAAAAGAAAGTTAAATAATTTACATTTAAATGTTCTGAGGCTGAGAGTTTTGAAGCCATCAGGTAATTTGTTATAAACAGTAATGGACATGCAGTATACATTATTAGAAAACAATTTAATTCTACGCCTAGGCACATTAAGCATATGCACTTTGCGGCTGGGTCTGGATACAACATCATTAAATAAGTCAAATTCATGTCTATTTTGGTGTACGAAGATACAAATTTCAAAAATGTATAATGCTGGAAGTGGCAGTATTTGAAGTTTTTTAAATAATGGGACACAACTATCCAGTGGGTGCGCTCCACAAATTGAGCGTACGCATTTTTTCTGAGCTTGAAACACTCTTTTAAGTTCAACCGAATTACCCCACATTATAATGCCATAGCGCAAAATTGATGAAACATAACCATGGTATGCACATAGTGCCGCATCAACACTAGCCACACGTGTTAGTCTATATAAAACAAATACAAATCTATCTATCTTCTTACATAGATTATCAATATGAGATTTCCAGTTACAGTTTTTGTCAATTAAACTAATTACAGGCACTTATGAATTGTCAGGGGGTCGGTCAGTCAGAAAGATGAAGCTAGTTGCCCATTCCAAAACATAGTAAGTTCTTATGGAGAAGAACGGCCAAGAAACACCACGGAAACTCTTTTAAATCAAATCTCATATATGCAGGTTGTTGAGGCCATGTAGGCAGCCTGTATGACCTCAGATTCAGATTTATTTATTTGCCATCAATGTAGGTACAAGTTTAAGATGATACAAATAGCTGAAGGTTACCGCTACATTGTACCTTACATTACATTTCCAAAACTACCTAGGTTGTATAGGTCATACAGGCAGGGGGGTTGTAACTGTGTATAATAAAATAAAATAACCCTTTTAATTGGTGCCAAACCATTGTCACACAAGTAACATAGTAGCTTCGTTTGTTTATTCTTTTCATACTACTAACTACGATTACAATAAAGTTGTGGAAAGAACATCACCTGCCACTACTTAACTTCGTCCAGCCCCAGGAACACCCGGTCGTGACGATTGCTTTAATATCAGCCACAGCAGGCACTTGAGTCCACAGACGATTGCTTTAATATCATTAAAGCAATCGTCTGTGGACCCAAGTGGATGGCTGCAAGCATAATCTAGAGAAATGGAGGAATGTGGTGCTCCTGACCAGACCATGTCCCATATGTTGGAGTGTCTTAACTGCCCATAGACCTGCACTTCTGAGGACCTAAAATCGCTATAGGAGTGGCCACTTACGGAGCCCAACTAATCCATATTAATATTATAAACACGAAAGTGTGTCTGTCTGTCTGTTACCTCTTCACGCTTAAATCTCTGAACCGATTTAGATGTGGTATAGAGATAGTTTGAGTCCCGGGAAAGGACATAGGATAGTTTTTATCCCTATATTCCCACGGGATCGACATTTATGCGGGTGAAAACGCGGGGCATTACTAGTCTAACTATATGATTTTTGCTTTTGCCATCAACTCGAAAAGAAGAAGACTAAATACTAACTCTGTTCTTTTCATTTACAGGTACTAATCAACAACATACCTCCCCTCAAAATCGACTCCCCCAACGCATTTAAGAAAAACACTGCATCCAGCAGCATAGAGATACCAAAACTGATAGAGATCCCTCACATTGGTACTAAGACCTGTGATATTGACTTAAAAGTAACACCTTTTAAGACTTATCAAATGGACGAACCGAGTTACGTCAACCCAGATATTTCTCGAGGGGTAATCCTTAAGTCTATATTAACAAGAAAATCTCCTATCAAAAAAGATATGACGAAAGATCATTACGCATTTGGTTCTGGCATGGATCTATTCAGATACGGGATTATTTATAACCAACCGAATCTGAACTTTGGTGAGACATTAGGACCTAAAATTGTTGAGATGGACTCGTCAGCGAATGATGTCTGTTTATTTTGTGAGAAGGAGCAGAGGAAAATAGGCTTGCAGGTTGAGCTGTCAGAGATAGCTAAAGAGGATGAATTTGAAAAGGTTCTGGAAGCAGCTAAAGCAATGGAAGATGAAAATTTGTTACAAAAATTGAATGAAAACAAAGTATTTTCATGCCATCTTCTTTGCAGAGTAGAATATAGAAACCAACACCAGAAAATAACTACCAAGAACTGCAATGAAGAAGACGTCAGGCTGGTTATAACAAAAATAAAAACCGAAGCATTTGAAGCACTCTGCGCGTTCATAGACGATAAAATCATAGATAAGAATAAAACCTACTTATTGACAGACCTTTTTGAACGCTACAAAGCGTTACTGTGCGAAATTCAAAATACGACCATCCCATTGGATGTGGAAAGTAGCACTGTTCTAAACCTCCAAGAAAAGATACTTACCCATTATGAAGGTATTATAAAAATAACTTCGAAATCTAAAAAGAAGGTTGTATACAAAGATGGTACAACAGATTTCGACAGTGCTTTTATTGAAAATGAAGTCTTTAAACAGGATAAAATTGCATTTGAATTACGTAGCGAGATTAGATCTATGAAGAGAAATTCTGATGGTAACATTCATGGAGAAATTCCTGAGAAATTATTCCGTTTCATAGGTTCTTTGATACAAGGACCTGAAGCCAGGAGTTCTTATGAAAATAGTGTGAAAATCAAGTCTGTTTGTGAAAATATTGTGGCCAGAGTTCTTTTGGACGATTAATTACACAGGGCGACAAAATTAGACGAACACTCTTTCCCAGAAACCAGACTATACTTTTCCGAAGGATTTTGACGCGCTGAATTCGAATCTGGCCTCAAAATTGCTCTATCACAACCTCAAAAATGAGAAAAACGGTATTTTTTGCACTTTTAGGTTAGGATATCTCGAAACCCTGACGTGATAGAGCAATTTTGAGGCCAGATTTGAATTCAGCGCGTCAAAATCCATCGGAAAAGTATAGTCTGGTTTCTGGGTTAAAATTTTGTTGACCTGTGTTGTTATTAACATAATGGGGGTCTATAGAAATGCAGGGATGAATACAGGTGGCAGCGTCGACGAGCAAACTGTAAACATGCATTCAGCACATGATTCTAGAACCCCTAACGCAGAAATATATCGTAAATAATAAATATTTAAAAAAATCAGCTGTCATGTGACACTTTCACTCAGGCTGCGTGCGTGTCACCCAGTGTGTGTGACACGCACGCACATGCCGAAGGGTACATCTCTGCGATACATCACGGACTACTTGTGGGTTCACCTCGACGCCTGGTGCGTGCTTGTGTGTCTATTAGCATGCATTTGTTTTACATGAAAGTGGGTGACATCGAGGTAGTGAGCTAAACCGACATCGCGAGGTATTGCGGTGAGGCATCTTTGGCATGTCACTACCCTTAAATTAGTATTGCCAGTGTTATCCTGTCGTTTCCAAATTGTACATCTGCAGGTAGTTGAAGTCCTTTTTTTAATTGTTCTTGATTCACCCCTGGATTTCTATTCACCCCAAATTACGGTACATAGTCTTATTTAATTGTTGTGATGTAAATAATAAATGTTAGTTAAGTAAATGGCTTGTATTATTGGAATTAATTTTCAGAAGTTTTTTTGTTTCATAGCTTCTCAGGTACACGCTGTAAATGTGTATAAGCGCAAGAGCTCTCGGTATCGTCCGAGACTATGGCGAAGTCGGAAGTGTTTGTGAGTATGTGTGCGTGTGTGTGTTGTGTGTTGACGCTACTCGTCTTCACGCACATATATCTACAGCGCGTTTGTACACTTGGTTACCACAAGTAAAGCGCGCGTCGTACACTTGGTTACCACAAGTAAAGCGCGCGTCGTCTAATGAGATTAAAATACTAGATAAATAAAGTTTATAATGATGACTCACCGTGTATATGATCCCGCTGCGATATCTTGTGCACGTGCGCGGCGGCGTAGGCCGCCAGCAGCGGCAGCACGGCGCGGTGCGACAGCGGCGGGCGGCGCGCGGCGGCGGCGGCGGCGGCGCGCGCCCCCGGCGCCGCGCCCGCCGTGCCCAGCGCCGTGCGCGCGCACGCCTGCGACGTCCACGCGTCGCACGCGCGCTTCATGCTGGGAGACGGTACGTGTTAGTGATGACTTGTACTCTGTGATGGTAGACTGACACCGAGATGACATAAGGAGGTACCAGATTATATATTAGACTCAAGGCATAGACAAGTAATGAGGTTACGTCTGGCGCAGATTGAAAAATATTTATTTTTTATTTTATTATTTGCTATTATTTACATACTATGTATTTATTTATTTCTGTAACTGCCCGTGACATCACAGCGGGCCCTATCAGAATACCAGAGCTGCAACATTTATTTTTTAAATGTTGTAGCATCATGCTGAGATAGGAGCCTTTTGGCCTCGTATAGGACTTTCTGTTTCATTTTCCTTTTGTTATTTTGTTTTAAGCACTATTTGAATGTCATCATCTGCGTAGCCTTTTCCTAACTATATTGGGGTTGGCTACCAGTCTAACCGGATGCAACAGAATACCAGCATTTTACATGGAGTCACTGCCTATCTAACCTCCACAACTCAGTTACCGAGTCGGACTCGCACATGAAGGGTTCCATACCGCAAGGCAAAAAAGCCGAAAAAAACACGTTTGTTGTATAGGAGGGGCCCCTTTAATATTTATTTTATTGTTTTTAGTATTTGTTATAATAGTGGCAACAGAAATACATCATCTGTGATCATTTCAACTGTCTAGCTATCATGGTTCATGAGATACAGCCTGGTGACAGACAAATAGACAGACGGACAGTGGAGTCTTAGTAATAGGGTCCCGTTTTTACTCTTTGGGTACGGAACCCTAAAAAGGAATCCAGACTTCAATTAATATATATAAATAATTAACATGTATAACACTACTTACCCCATAAACTCGCCGCTCAGCGCCATCGTACTCTTATGTAACTTGGTAGTTAGCGCACAGAGAGTTGTCAACTTCTGTTGCAAAGACTGCAGGTAGTCTGCCGCTGAAGTGAACTCCGGGTCTTTGACTCTGAAACAACATGATAATCAGCCTGTAAAATTCCCAATGCTGGCACAGGCCTCCTCTCTGTGAGAGGGAGTGGGTCGTAATCCACCACGTGGGCCCAGTGCGGGTTGGTAGATGTCACATGTCTTCGAATTTTTGGTTCTAGGACATACCGGTTTCCTTTGCTTTTCTTCAGTTTCGAGAGCAGTAGTGAGGAAATAAATTACACATTACTATATGTAATTTATTTGTAGTCGTGGGTTCGACCCAAATGGGCACATTCGAGTCAGACAGGCACATTCGACCCAGACGGGCACATAGTAATGTGTCTGTCTGGGTCAAACCCATGACTACAACGCGTAACTCGTAGCCGATACCGCTAAGCCACCATAACACAGTAATGTTAAGATATTTAGTGGAATTACAAAGAAATATATTTATAAGGGGAAAATAGTACCTTGATCCGTTTGTAGCCTTAGATTCTCCTGAACCGTATAGAGCACTGCTGAGGCCCCATAGGTTTAGCGCGCTGTTTTCACTTTTGAATACCTGTAACAAATAAATAATCGTTTTATGGAACTTTTTGAAAAATGTCTATAAAGGCGAAAGTGTGTGTGTGTGTGTGTTTATATGTTTGTTACTTCTTCACGCTCAAACGGCTGGACCAATTTTGATAAAATTTTGTATGGAGGTAGCTGACACCCTGGATTAATATATAGGCTACTTTTTATCCCGATATCCCCACGGGATTGAAACTTATGCGGGTAAAACCGCGGGACGCAGCTAGTACTTTCATAAATGGTATATTGAAATAGTTACCTTATCTAGTTCGTCGTCGGGTGTGGTCAGGAATATTCTAAAGTCGTCACTGTGTGTCAGGATAGGGTGCTTTGCCACTCGCTCTGTTGACAACATGGGAATATTCATTGTTACTTACTTTATTTTAAAAGGCATTGTTGTGTTCTTTGGGTCTTACTGAAAAGAATTGGCAACGCGGCTCTTTTTAACCGACTTCAAAAAAGGAGGAGGTTTTTTTTTTTTCAAGATTGGAAATCATCAAGTGACCCCTCCCGCTCTGGGTGGAGCGGAAGGGAGTGTCAGACTCTTACTGACTAAAACCCACCCGTATTCCTTCCTTAGCCCTTTATGTTCCGGGCCAGCGGTAACCCTTCCGTACAATCCCGCTGACCTCCTGGTCAGAACCACCTGGTTCCACCTGGTTCTCCTGGTTAGAACCTCCACGATTTATGTTTAATCGTTTACCCCATTATAACACACTCATTTTTTCAATTTTGCATTAGATCTGGAACGGAGCGTATCATATGCTCCAAATGTAGTCAGTAGCGAGAGTTCGTACTTACGTGGACTTACTACTTATATAGACTCACCTAGAAATGCGTTGAGCCCACAAGTCCTGAGCGCCACGAAGGAGGGCGAGTACCTGTCGAGCTGCTGGCGCGCCGAGTGCAGCGGCGGCAGCGCGGGCGGCGCCAGCAGCGGGTGCGCCGACACCAGGCGCTTGTGGAGCAGCTGGGGATAAGTAGATATATACATTTACATACACTTGGCCATTAGAGTGGATAAACATGAGAATTTGTTTGAGAGGTACCTACTTTCGTATCCAGCTTTGATCTAGCTTAAGGTCAGAGCACACATATCAATTCGGAAAGGGATCATCACCATATCAACTCGAGCCATTCAGTATTCTTTTTATGAAACTCCCTACTGCAACGCACACTAATCGAAATCGTAACATAATCGTCTCGCCTCGGGACAAGCTCACGAACCGCGGTGCGGTGCGTTACGGCTCGTCGTCCCCGCGCTTACGTCTCTTCGTCCACCGTTGCCCCTCTCACACCTCCGGCCTGCCTGCTGCACCATCAACCAGCGCTGGGCGAACCGTAAGCGCGGCGTCGCCTAGCCATCACCAAGTCGACGTAACAGAGCTGCTGATCCGCTTTGGTTACGTGCTTACGTTAGGTTGACGCCTTTTTGACGGCGAGGCGAAAGGCGATACGGTGCTGATCCCTTTCCGAGTTGATATGTGTGCTATGACCTTTAGGCGTTCGTCGCACTTATACGTAACTTAGACGCTGTGCAAACGCGTTGCTGACGCTGCGTTTACGCGTCGTGAACGTCTAAGATTGACACACTTATTGCGAAGAGGCTCTAAAGTCTTCATTTCTGCTACTTTTCTAATGAAACTAGGCCTGATATTGGTTTTCCAATTCCAGTATTTAAGAACGTTCGCAATCTCATCTGATGACAATCTGGGGGCCTAAAAAGGCCACTTTGGCAGAATCATAAAAGGATAATATTATGAATCATAATGGACTGTTAACTGTTTCTTTCTTTCTTTCTTTCTAAAATATCAATCAATACAATCCAAGTCCAATCCCAATCTCTCTGATTATAGCTACATAGTGCAGCGAAAAAAGAAAAACACGGACTGTCTTCGCCATATTATGATTCATAATGTTATCCTTGTATGATTCTGCCAAAGTGACCTTTTTAGGCCCCTTTTTTAAAAATTACACACCATTTACCTACTTGTTGACATTGATTATCGCTGATCGTTGACCTACAGATGATATAATAGTAGTTGGAGAATGATAACTACAATTTACCTTAAAATGGTTGTATCGCCTCCTTACATGCGGCGGAGTAGGCCAGCGTGCGCACACGCAGCGCACGCGGTACGTCACGTACGTCTCTAGAGTTGACAGCTGCTTCATTGGCGCGTCCACCTGCAAATATAAGCAATATTATGTTCATGAAGACCGTTTCTATTTAGCAATATTTGTTTATGTAAATTTTATATAGAACTAACAGCGCCCCGCGGTTTCACCCGCAAAGTGTCAAATTTCATCTAAATTAGTTCAGCGGTTTGAACGTGAAAAGGTAACAGACAGACACACTTTCGCATTTATAATATTAGTATGGGTATTGATTTTTGTTGTCCTCATGGAGTAGTTTAGTAATTCCTAAGATAGCATGATTAGCAAGTCTGTATTCACTAGGAGAAAAAAGATAATGTGAGGAAATGAAATTGATTTAATAAAGAGAAATATTTATCTTATTTTCTATCACATTTCTCCAAATGAATTCAGACATGGTTTCTTTGGATTAATTAAACTAACTGCCTGAGGGCGTAAAATACAGACATAATTCATAATACTATAGCCATATTTTTTTTTGGTACGGGTTCCATACAATGCTAGCCATTGTCCTTTGTGTGATTTTTTCCTCAAAACATTATTTCAGACGGATCGGACCGGAACGGACCAAGATTGTCTGGACTTTAAAAGAGACTTTGACCCCCTGACTTTGATTAGGAGACTTTGACCCCCTGACTTTGTTTAGCATTTCTTTTCAGGGGTAGTATAGATAGGAAATGTCGACTAGCTAACTAGCCTTATTTTTTAATATGACGTGTTTAATAATATTGTGTTATTTTATATTCTGCAAATTTTCATACACACTAACCTTAACAGCAATATCATATCCATGTTCCATGATAAGCGGCATGCCCTCGTGCATGTCATCAGTCACTGTTGTGGCCTCCGTGTCCTCATTGTCAGCATCATTCAGCTCCAGCACGGCTGAGCTGCTCTCACTCGCCATGGTGCTGTGAAATAACAGAGAGTTTTATTGATCTTAGAGCTATGCACAAATGTGACCATAGTTTTCACATTCGTAGCACTTTCTAGTTGAGACAGATCGACTCAGAAAAAAAATAATAATGAAGTTTTATGTATATTTTTCTGCAAAGAAAAGATCTGACTGAGATTTATAATTTTTCACAAATCTTTGCAGATAACAATACTTTCTACAGTGCAACCTTAATATAACGTACCTCAATATAACGACTTCCTCGATTTAACAAATTCTTCGTAATCCCCTTGAATTGTCCATAAGAGTCAATATAAAATATACCTCTACATTGCGAACATTTTTTGCGAACAACCTCTTTATAACGAATTTTCAACTATCAAGAAAAAGTATAAATACCTCTAATTAACGAATTTTGTCAACCCAAACCTTTATATAAAGTTCCCACCAATTTATGTATCTCATTCTATGTGTATCTCTTATTACATATGTGATTCATGTCGCGTCATGTTTAAACACGCTTTTGTTCGTAAAGGCTCCTTCAAACAGGCGCGACACGACACGCGACACAATGTAAGAAAACATTTTGTAACCTACCTAATTGTTTTTAGATACAAAATACATACAATAATTTGATAAAAATGTGTTATCATTTTTTACCTCTTTATAACGAATTTTAGACCAACCTAACCTCAACATAACAAACCTCAGTTCAACGAATTACTTGATATAACGAATATTTTCTTGTTCCCCTCCGATTTGTTATATCGAGGTTGCACTGTATATTGTATGTGCAAAATATTGTGGGCCTAATCTCCTATGTTATCCAAGAATATGACTAACTCAAAGCATCCATAATTCCATACTAATATTATAAATTCGAAAGTAACTCTGTCTGTCTGTTACCTTTTCACGCCTAAACCACTGAACGGATTTCGATAAAAATTTAGCAGAGAGATAGATTGGATCCCGGGGAAGGACATAGGATAGTTTTTATCCTGATATTCTCACGGGATCGACAATTATGCGGGTAAAACCGCGGGGCGCAGCTAGTATTTTATAAACCAGCCCAGACGGCTAATTCTAAAGCCTGGAAAAATGGCTGGACAAATTGGCGGTAAAATGGTAAACAGACATGAACATGTTATTCTGCATTCATAATTCAACTATAAAAAATTAAACTTATTTTGTCTAAGAAAGAAATCATAAAACTATTTATGCTGTGCTTATGACTCATAAACACCTGTTATATGATTAACACAAAGGCATTTAATTAATTATAATTGTCTTAAGTCTATGACTCAGATTATGGCAATTTAATTTAGAATGAGATAGACTCGACTTTAGGTAAACACAAAGTATACCAGGTCAAATTAAATTAGCTAGCTAAACCTTACTATCAGTGTTTGTTCATCTCAAAGTACGAAGTTCGACGGCCTGCCTCTGTGCTGCCGTCACGACCGTGACACTGGCAGAATAGTCGGAACCGGATCAGTTGCCATAAAAAAAAAAAAAAAAATGATCACCAAATAGTTTTTTTTGTTTTTTATCATGTTTAGGTATTGATAGCCATCACATCTGTGGAGTTTCACTAGGTAATTTAATTTGACCCGGTATAGTCTTTGTTACAAGTTTTACTAATGAAACTAGCTGCGCCCCCAGCCCTGTGTAAGATTTCTTGTTTCAACATAAAATATAGCTGTGCCCGCGTTACTTCGTTTTTGCTTTGCATTCTCTGCCTTTGTTCTTTTTGCTTGGCTCCTAAGAGTATGAGCATTGGGCTACCAAATTAAAAAAATATATTTTCAAATCTGACTGGTATTTCCAGAGAATAGCAGAATAAACAAATATGCTTTATTATATTAACCTCCTTACTTATAAACGTTGTATAGCATCTGTATAGTTACACAATGCTTTGTCTTTTTTCGAAAGTCAAATTACTGACGACTGAAAGAGAGAAATCGGTGTGTAACTATTCATCTGATACAATATGGTTATTAGTATAGATAGCAGATTATTATTAGTAAACTAGATTACGAATATTTAATAATACCGATTTTTCCGTTATGTATAATGATTAAGGATAAAAATGCTACAAAATAAGAATCTGATACCTAGACGCTGAATGGCGGGGTTTTCGATTTTGCAGTCGAAATAACGCAAATATTATTCTAGAATAATTTTAAATGTCTATTATTATCTTTAATCAACACAAAAAAGGGGCGTACTTTACTCCACTTTTAAACTAATTAAGAACCGTAATTAACATCACGTGTTATCGCAGAGACTACACAGACTTTCACGATAGCGATAACGAGCGCCTATATAAAGTTTTGAATGCGAAAACTCGCAAAAATATTTGCCCCAGTTATTTTGGTACGGATCGATATTGACGTAAAATAATCTTTAAATATCACTATACTTACACTATTATGAAGCAAATCTAGTTAATTTAATGATTTATTAAATCATTATTTACCTTTTTGTCGAGTAATTCACAGGAAATTCACGATAATTTCATCTAAAAACAATAAGATACGAATAGGAGAGATAATGACAGACAACAAATGACGTTCCATTTATAGAAACGGGATAGTAGAATTTGATGATGTGACTGTTTTTTTGGTTTGTTACCTCTTCATGTAACGGTTAAAACCTGAAATGGAAAGAACAAGATGACATTCTCTTTACTCGTTTGGTAGTTTAGTAAACTCGATTCGGTTTATCGTTTTAGTAACCTAATAAGTTCCTTGCCTAAGACAGAACTAAAACAGGTAATAATAAAAAAGTAAACTTTATTCTTTCCCAGAAATAAAACCCCAGATTTGCATTTAATTTAAGGCGAAAGCGCCAGGGTAGCCCGCGAAATTCAATTTTTTTAAGGTTTTTTGCAATTTGCTGGTCAGTATTAAGTTGTACGTTGATTGATATATGATTCGCGGCCGTAACAAATATGTATTTACAGAATTATAATCATTAAAGTCATCAACACAACTCTCTAAGACCACGTAACCGCAAAGAATGTTCTGTTTCATGAAATCGTCATCATTTGTACTGATTCAAAAAGACAAGTGTCTGCTTCTACAAATGAGAATGCATTCTCTGTCTACGTCATTAACATTATTTGCTTCTTCTTCTCTTCGTTAAATGGCTTTTGCGGAAAAACCACCACAATTTAGCCAATGTCAAGTGTACTACTCGGGTTAGCCACCAAACACAGGAGGATTTTTGCTCTACAAATCTGTCTGTTTAGTGTTTTTGTCAGTTTGACGTTTGACGTTTGTTTTCAACGAAAGTTGTGGAGTTTTTGGCGGGATTTCTTCGAGAGAAGTCTAGTTGGCTGTTTTAGTTATTCGCAAATTGATTCCTAGTGGATATTGTGATGTAAAATTGGTGTAGTTTTGTATTTCAAGTGTCTGCGCAACTGGACAATATGTGGAATCATTGAAACAGACGCGATCCCGGTAAAATGGAGCTGAGACTTTTTTTGTAGTTTTGGCTACCTCAGCGAAGTTTACCGGGAAACTTGATTCGATACATTTGCTGCCAAATACTCCTAATACATTAGAATGTGTACACCCATATTCTAATGTTATGTTAGACTCAAAAAAAAAAATTAATAACTGATGACTAGGCAGCATGGTCTCAGACCTTAGCCTTTAAAAAAAAAAAAAAATCAACGAAAGTTGTATGAAAATTGTTAGGAAATAAAAATTATTTTTACGTTTATCCTCCTGTGTTTGGTGGCTAACCCGAGTACACTTGACATTGGCTAAATTGTGGTGGTTTTTCCGCAAAAGCCATTAAACGAAGAGAAGAAGAAGAAGAAACGAAAAATGTGATTGTTTTCCTAATTTACCCCAAAAAAAGTGCCACGAGTGTTATTCATAACACAAAACCTTATTATTTTCCTAGGGTGTACTAAAAGAGCGGCAAAATTACGTCTAAAATGCAAGGCGTTAGTGCTCCGCGGGAGCCTACGCAGCCCGTGATAAGCACAAGTTCCACCATCCTAAGTATGAGGGAAAAAGAGAAATACATTGAAGATTTCGACTTCCCCTTTTGCGACGAGTCCTCAAAATATGAGAAAGTCGCTAAAATCGGGCAGGGAACCTTCGGAGAAGTGTTCAAAGCTCGACAGAGGAATAGCAACAAAAAGTTCGTCGCCATGAAAAAAGTGTTGATGGACAATGAAAAGGAAGGCTTCCCAATCACAGCTTTGCGAGAAATAAAGATCCTACAACTCCTAAAACACGAGAACGTCGTGAATCTGATCGAGATTTGTCGTACAAAAGCGACTTTGCACAACAAATACAGATCAACATTTTATTTAGTTTTCGATTTCTGTGAACACGATTTGGCTGGCTTACTGTCCAATGTGAACGTCAAATTCAGCCTGGGAGAGATCAAAAAGGTCATGCAGCAGTTACTAAATGGTTTATACTATATTCACAGTAATAAAATCTTGCACAGAGATATGAAAGCTGCAAACGTACTAATAACTAAGAATGGTATTCTAAAACTGGCTGATTTTGGTCTGGCGAGGGCCTTCAGTGTAGCAAAGTCGGGACAAGTCAATAAATATACTAACAGAGTGGTGACCCTGTGGTATCGGCCACCGGAACTACTTTTGGGTATGTTGACCTACTACTCTACCTAATTAATTAATTAATTTTGCTGTGTTTAGTTTAGTTTGTGATCTTCCTGTACGAGTCGCAATAAATACTTTTTCTTTCTTTCAATTAAAAACATTCAAAATCTAGTAGCAATCTCATCTTAGCAACAATCAATGTCAAAAATGTAGGGAAATTGACTCCTAAAATCATGAAAATGACCCCCTTGGTTTATGTTGACCTAGTTTAAATATTATGTTCTCTTGGTTGAAACTAGATTTGCTGATTAGTAAGTAATGTAAGTAGTGTTTAACATAGTTAACTCTGAGTCTTTTGATAAGACCTGTCAATGGAGTCATTTCACAGGAGTTTGTCTTTCTCTTCTCTAAGTTAAATACCCAATAAAATTTGATATAATCTGATACTATTTAGCTTGATTAACACAACACTTCTAAAAATCAAAAGTCATGTATTCAAATTATGTTGAGAATCAGCACAATGTTCTATGTTATGAGGTTTGGTGTCCGCACTTAGTCATTAAAGTGGATCATTGTGCGAGGCCCATGGCGGCTGTCGGTGGTTATTCCAGATAATCAGCACTGTTCAAACGTCAAAATTACATAAGACAGTCCCCTGGCACTCCCACCCTTCACCACTTCATAGTGCTTTCACTGGGAAGAGGAAGTGGCACAACAAACTCCCCATGTGTAGAACACCACTAACCCATTCTCAAAATCATCACCTGCCTAGCCTTTTCCCAACTAAGTTGGTGTCGGCTTCCAGTCTAACCAGATACAGCTGAATACCCGTATTTTGCATGGAGCGACTACCTATCAGATCTTCATAACCCAGTTACAGGGTCATACAATATTCCTTGTTAAGACCGGTTGTCACACTTTCGGGCTTCTGATGACCCGTAACAACTATTAAAGATCCACAAATGACAGCCGGGAGCAACGGCTTAACATGCCTTCCGAGGCAAGGAGAGGTCTTTGTATGTGGAGATGGTCACCCATCCACGGACCAACCGCGGCAGGCATAGCTTAACCTGATCGATCGAACTGTGCGGCTGTTATTACTTGGCCCCAAGCCCAATCTCAAACTATGCAACTTAAGAGAAACACAATAATATCCATCCAAATATAGAAAACTACATCCCACATAATCTCCCCAGGTGACCGAAACTACGGCCCACCTGTAGACATGTGGGGAGCTGGCTGCATCATGGCTGAAATGTGGACCCGTTCCCCCATCATGCAGGGACCAACAGAACAACAGCAACTTATCCTTATCTCCCAGCTCTGCGGTTCCTGTACCCCGGACGTCTGGCCAGGAGTTGAGAACTTAGATCTTTACAATAAGATGGAACTGCCTAAGGGTCAGAAGAGGAAGGTGAAGGAACGTTTGAAGCCGTATGTTAAGGATCCATATGGCTGTGATCTGTTAGACAAGTTGCTGCAACTGGATCCAGCAAAAAGGTGAGTAACATTCACAATAGCCATAACCGACAGTCCCCTGTGCAGAGCTTGCATGGAGTCTGATGAAACCGTTGCGCATGTGCTCTTTGAGTGCACAGGCATCACCCAGATTAGATCAGAAACCCTCGGGACAACCAGACCTTACAGAGATGTTCTCAACAGGCCAGGAGATCTAATCAACTTCTGGAGGGAGGTTGGCAGAAGTTGATTATGTCTCCTGGCCTGTTGACAACATCTATGTAAGGTCTGCTAGGTGTCCAGAGGGTTTCTAACCTAATCTGGGTGACAGAATAAACTATACTCCGTTAATATTTCTAGTAGGACTTAAAATTAAAGAGGACTATATCAAAGTATCAAATACAGGTTGATGTGACTTGTCATTCTCCTGACCTTACCCCAATTTATTTGAGCTGGGCGCATGTCTTTTTCTTCCATACTTCTCTATTAGCCGTCATCTTGGTATTCACCCCCTGTTAAGGTGTGTTCCTTATTTTATAGGGTTTTGCAAATCGGGTATGATGACCAAAGTGACTGGTTTATTCTTCTAGTGAAAGGAATTTATTTAGATTTACAATAAGCACACAGGATAGACTTCAGTTCGGTTTTGTGGTCGCGGCAGTGGTAAGAGAAGAAAAGGGGCTCGAATGGAGCTCGTCGTCAGTTATACAGTATGTTAACTAACAGAGGGCGTTCCCGTTAACCCGCAATAGTATAGCATCCATACATGCTAAAAAAAATATTACCATTCGAAAATAAAATGTTTTTATTTTTTTTTATATTAAAATATTCACTAAAAATCGTAAATTGATACGTTAAAGAAACACTCTGTACACGCGTACTTGAAGGACAGCAATGTCGGAATTTATTTAATTAAATAAATTAGAATTAATTAAATAAATAGAGTATCAATTTACGATTTTTAGTGAATAATTTAATATAAAAAAAAATAAAAACATTTTATTTTCGAATGGTAATATTTTTTTTAGCATGTATGGATGCTATACTATTGTGGGTTAACGGGAACGCCCTCTGTTAGTTAACATACTGTATATCCGCGGTTCAGCGCCATCTCGTCGTTGTTGGATGAACTACGTAGTTTGCTGCTTGGCTAGTGTCGCGTGCGCAGTGTGTTCAAGATCTTGAATGTTTCGACGCGAGGCCCTCGTAGTTCTTCCCGATGTGCACAGATGGCGCTGTCCTCAACACCCCCTTTCTAACCATATCATCATTCACACAGTCCATCCATCGTTTCTTTGGTCTTCCCCTACTCTTATAGCCATCGACATTCATACTCAAAACTTTCCTCACGACATTTTCCTCATTCCTCTGTATCACATGCCTATACCTAAGGAGGGGTCTAAGGTGTATGTAATCCGAAGGTTGGGTTCCCACGGATTGCATAATCCCCATCTCGCTTTACATGCTTTGTCCAAACCAAATTCCATCCTGGTTGACGAGACTGAGTAGTCTTCATATTCTTTCTGCTGTCGGATTGCCATCACATGGGACTATGAGAATGAAGAAAGAGAGTGCACCGGTGTCTATGCACACACGCCTGCACTATAATATCTCCCGCGTCGAAGGCTGGTCTCCATTGATATTGGTCGCCGTGGCTGAAATACGGTCTCGAGGACTGTTAGGACTATGTAAATTATTCTTTCTGCTAAAATAAAATGTTGCAACTTTTGATGAAGTCATTTTTAAGTTTTTCAGAGCTTTTCCAAAATGGTAATTGCCTTGACAAAATAAGATATGCAAAAAAACTGAATGAGCGTGTGGTCTTAAATTTGCGCTTAAAGGTCAATTAATTGTGCAATTATAAGTTAGCAATGATGGTTAAATATGACGAATAAAATTGCTATTGCCATGAATTGCGCAATTTTAGTTGCACAGGGGGGCAAAGTTGCTCGCGTCCATAGGATTTACCAC
Source organism: Luperina testacea (assembly GCA_927399505.1). Lineage (NCBI taxonomy): Eukaryota > Metazoa > Arthropoda > Insecta > Lepidoptera > Noctuidae > Luperina > Luperina testacea. The sequence continues at coordinate 620,257 of OV656785.1, read as the reverse complement.
CTTCTCCTAGGCCCACCCTATACGTGTCCCCCGGGTGGTGCTAAATGAGCAGCAACGCCGAACAACAGGCGGCGGTAAATAACCTGTCCACAGGCATTCGCAGGCCTCGGAAAGATTAAATCCCTTCCAAAAGAGCGACCACGGTACCTTGGGAAAGTGCTGTATGTATGCCCCAACTCGTAATATGAAAGTATGAATGAAAACGATGTCGATTTGTCATGCGATCCGGCTAACGCCCGGCGCTCGCAGGTATCCGGGCCTGCGAGTGGGAAATTGGTTACCGAAGTCTGCGCAGGGGTAGGCAACCAGGCCCCTGTGACGGAGAATGCTACTGGCAGCACAAAAAAAAATCTTATACAACAGGCATTCCATCCGAGCCTCTTTATTTCAAGACCTAGATCTTCTTCACTTGGGAATAAACCAAGCACAACCAGTACCACAAAGGAGAAAGACTTACCTCCCACACCACCAGTGACAATCACCATAGAGGATGACGACAATAGGTGTCCTCCCACATGGCAAAGAATACCCACCCAACGCAACCCTAAAAGAAAAAAGCTATCGAATAGCCCACCTTCTACAGAAGGAGATAAGAACTCAGCACAGAACTCGCAGAGCCCTATTAATACTTCCAACAGATACAGTGGACTTCCAGTAGACATACCTGATGACTCCGCTGAACCAATGGAAAGTCAAGTCCATATCAAGAAAGCAAGCAAACCACCGCCAATAATCCTATATGGTATTTCGGACATATCAAAACTGACAGAACTCCTGAACAGTTCTGTACCAAACGACACTTACACATATAAGATAGTGAACAGGAATCAGTTGAGAGTAATGGCGCAGACAAGTGAAGCGTATAAATGTATCATAGACCTAATTCGAAAGAATGGGCTTATAGGACATACGTTCACACAGAAAGACAAGAGGAGTTGCAGAATCGTGATTAAGAATCTGCATCACACGACTCCAAAAGAAGCCATTGCTGAGGAAATAGAGAAAAGTGGGAATAAAGTCAGAGGGGAAATCATATGTGCACTCTCGAGAAGAAACAAGAAGCCACTGAACATGTTTTTCGTGAATGTAGAACCTGGCCCAAATAACCCCGAACTTAAACGTATAGATTCTATATACCATACCAAAGTGACGATAGAAGATCCACGAAAAACAAACGAAATTCCTCAATGTGCTAGATGCCAACAATATGGCCACACCAAAAATAACTGCATGCGCCCCTATCGGTGCGTTAAATGTGCAGAAGGACATAGAACCATAGACTGCCTAAAAAAAGACAGGAATACACCAGCTACCTGTACATTGTGCCTTGGAGACCACCCTGCTAACTACAAGGGGTGCCAAGTATACAAGGAGATTCGCGCAAGGAAAATTTCACAGCTACCCCACAAAAAAGTTCCACAACCAAATACGAAGGATCCAAAAAACTATACTGTCCCCTTTTTAATAGATGACTTTCCACAACTACAGCCAAGTAGACACGCTAGACAACAACCGCCTAATTTACGCAATCAACACGCTGGAAACACTGAACACTGGAACAAAAAACAAGAGAACCTACAATCTCAGCCAACAAATTCACTAGAACAAATCATCATTAAACAATCAGAGAAAATAGATATTCTCATACAACAAATAGGCACCTTAATGGGACTCCTTACGACTTTAGTTGCCCAATATAAGAAATGAAATTCTTACGCATCGCAGCATGGAACGTAAATGGACTGCCTCCTAATAAACAGGAAGTAGAACTTTTCATGAAACACAACCAAATTGATATTCTTTTAATCTCAGAGTCACACATGACTGACGAAAGAACCATCCTTATCAAAGGATATAATATATATTACACTAACCATCCTGATGGAACATCGCACGCTGGGACTGCAATCATAATAAAAGAAAGTATAAAACAACACCCTCTCCTAAACTTTAAGCAAGCATACCTACAGGCTACTGTAGTGTCGATAGACGATTGGCAGGGCTCACTTAACATCGCTGCAGTGTACTCCCCACCTCGGCATCGAGTTAACGAACAAATGTTTAGCGATTTTCTTAAAACACTCGGTGGCAGGTATGTCGCTGGAGGGGATTGGAACGCCAAAAATATCTTGTGGGGCTCAAGGCTGACCACAACCAGAGGCAGAGAGTTGAAGAAGGCAATTGATTCAGATTCACTCAATATACTGACTACAGGAGAGCCAACTCACTGGCCATCTGATCCTAATAAAACACCTGACCTCATCGATTTCTTTGTTACCAAAGGAATGTCAGGACTATACACAAAAGTTGAATCATGCCTGGATGGCAACTCCGATCATACACCAATAATATGCACACTGAGTACCACAATTATTTGTAGAGAGCCCCGTGAGACGCTATACAATCATAGAACTGACTGGGCCTCATTCCAGAACTTTATAGAGGATAATACCAACTTGCACATACCTCTTAAAACAGAGGAAGATATAGAAAATGCAGCCTGGTATACAACTAACCTGATCCAAAAAGCGGCTTGGATGTCTACTCCATGCATAAAACACAGTCCTCAGAAACAGGATTACACAATAAAAATAAGGGAGACGATAGCTGCAAAACGGAAACTGAGACGTCAATGGCACACAAGCAGGAACGCACACGACAAAAGAGCCCTCAATAAAGCACAAAAGGAATTAAAGGAAATGCTTAAAGAATACGATGACGCCACTCTTCAGGACAAACTAAAGACTTTATCACCTTTCAAAGCTGACGACTATTCTCTCTGGAAAATAACTAAGTCACTAAAACGGCCACAAGAACACATGCCACCGTTAAGACAGCCAAACGGAGAATGGGCGAGAAAACCTGCGGATAAAGCCGTGCTATTTGCTGAATTCCTCAAAGATGTATTCAAACCAAATGAACCCGACATCGCACATTCAGAAGAAGATATTGACGAAATCCTCGACAGAGATCAGCAAATGTCCCTACCGTTGCGATTTTGTACCCCAACAGAAGTTTCGAAAGCAATAAACAACTTGAAGAAGAAAAAGGCACCAGGTTTTTGATCTGATCACATCAGAAGTCCTTAATCAACTACCGAGAAAAGGGAAGGTCTTGCTAACCATACTATTCAATGCAGTGTTGAGACTAAACTATTTCCCTCTCATCTGGAAAGTCTCAATCATAAAAATGGTAGCTAAACCTGGAAAGCCTCCTACTGAAGTCTCCTCGTACAGACCAATAAGTCTTCTTCCCTTATTGTCTAAGCTGTTCGAGAAGTTATTGCTACAGCGACTGTTACCTATACTTGAGGAACAAAGGACGGTCCCAGAGCATCAATTTGGTTTCCGAGCACACCATGGAACGACAGAACAAATACACAGAGTGGTCCACACAATCCGACAATCCTTGGAAAGAAAGGAGTACTGCTCAGCTGCTTTTCTTGACATACAACAGGCATTCGATCGAGTATGGCACAAGGGACTCCTGTGTAAACTAAAGACCTGTTTACCACACACCGCATACATGCTGCTCAAGTCCTACTTGGAGGACCGAGTGTTCCAAGTTGAATCTGGAGACTGCCTATCTTCACTCTATCCCATAGAAGCTGGAGTACCCCAGGGTTCTGTGATGGGCCCTGTTCTGTACACAGTCTACACTGCTGACCTACCCACCTCAAAGCAAATTGTTACTGCAACCTATGCTGATGACACTGCAGTCCTATCCTGCGACAAAGATCAGATTAGAGCATCCACGAAACTCCAAGAACACCTGAACAAGATTGGATCATGGCTGAAAAAGTGGAGAATCAAGGCTAGTGCTGCCAAGTCTGTCCATATTACCTTCGCCCTAAGAAAAGGAGACTGTCCACAAGTAAAACTCGGTGAAGACGTTCTGCCACAGAAAAGTAGTGTCAAATACCTAGGTATGCACATTGACAGAAGACTTACATGGCGTGAACATATAAAAACCAAAAGGGAGCAAGCAAACATAAAACTAAGAAACATTCACTGGCTCATAGGCAGACAGTCAACACTAAGATTGGAAAATAAACTTCTTATCTATAAATGCATCCTTAAACCCATATGGACATATGGTATAGAGCTCTGGGGATCAGCAAGCCACTCAAATATTGAGATACTACAGCGCTTCCAAAATAAGGCACTAAAAACCTTAAGTGGTGCACCTTGGTTTACAAAAAACATTGAAGTACACGAGTACCTACAAATCCCAACTATCAAGGAGGTTGTAGAAAGGTCCTACAAGAGTTACAAGGAAAGACTCCAACGTCATAAAAATGAACTAGCTGTTACACTTCTAAAGTCCTCAGACTCTATCTACAGACTTAAAAGAGATCGAATAGCGTCAATCTAACCAACACTGAAAAATCTAATAACGAGATCGCACATCGCTGGATGTGAACAATCTCGAACTGCCTAATGAAGAAACAACCGATCTGATTAAAGCTCAAGGGCTGATTGCAGATAGAAGGAGGAATAATATATAAAAAAAAAAAAAAAAAAGTTGCACATGTTACTATTACTGTGTGCTAGGTTGTTGCTTGTGCACATTTCACATAACATTGGGCTGGACCGCCAGCTTGTTAGCCACCCTATGCCATTACAAAAAAATACATCTATGCAAATCACCAATCTTAACTAATTATTTCCAGATACGACGCCGACACAGCTCTAAATCACGACTTCTTCTGGACCGACCCCATGCCATGCGACCTCGCCAACATGCTGGCCCAGCACACACAGAGCATGTTTGAGTACCTGGCCCCGCCGCGCCGGCCCGGCCACCTGCGGCACCACCACCACGTGGCCGGCGCGCAGGCCAAGCCGACCCAGCCTGTGCAGGACTCGGGGTATCAGGACCGGGTGTTCTAGAGACCAAAGTGATGTAGGAAGTAGGATAATGTGACTTAAAGTGTGTGCAGTGTACTCTGTACGATATTCTATAGTAAAATGTTGGGATCACACGTCAACATAATTTCCATACTTTTATATCTAACTATCGTCTATACCAAGGGTGGCCAACCGGTCGATCGCGACTGTTAGTTCAGTCGATCGTAGCAAGGAAAAAAATATGAATGCGTAGAACAGACTGCGCAACGTACATAATCACTAACTGCTGCACACATCATATTGTTATTTATCCTCTCTTCTATGCAGTTAAGCTATCTTTTGTTTTCGGTGCACGATAACAATAAGCAGGAAGCGTATGGGACGCTGGAGTGAGGCGCGGGCGGTTGTCAATCCGTCAGTCAGTTGACGACAGTCTAGCGGAGTTACGAGTGGTTACGAGTTATATTTTCCCTCTTAATAAAATAAAAAATACTACATAATTGTGTACTTAACGATGCTGTTTCATTTAAGATTTCAAGAAGTATGTAAATGGTAGATCGCCCAGGGTATCGTCAGTGAACAGTAGATCTTGGGTCTAACCAAGTTGGCCACCCCTGGTCTATACATACTATTGAGGCGTTTTTCATGTCCAAATCAAAATCAACTGATATATTCAAATTAGGCTGAGGATCAGCACTTTTCGGACAATAAAATTACATGAGACAGTGTCCCAAAACGCCCGCAAAGAACTCCCCTTTTTCCTTCCAAACCTCTCTGTCTTGTGCGATCTCTAGCCATGTTGGCCCTGCTAACCTTACCGAATCGTCACACTACCTTCGCCATGGTTTACGTATTTCAATAGTTGATTTATTTCGATAATCTTGTCTTATCTCGATGAAATTGAATGTATGAACTTATGTACATAATTTTTTTCTTTATATTTGTGCTGGTGCTGATGTTCAGGATTTTTTATAACACTACAATGCGTGCCACGAAAGATGAGACTTGACCCCGCCTCCCCCGCCTCCCCCGCTCTTTCCTCCGCCCCTATGACGTCCGGTCCCGTTCCGCACTCAGACCTCATACCGCTAAAGATACCTAAAATCTTGTACTGCGCATGTCAAACCACGTGGTGTGTCAAGTCTCACCGTTCGTGGCACGCATTGTACCTACTTGGTTCTGATTGTCCATGGTGAGTAGAATAGAATAATAAAAGCGAAAATAAAAAAACAACTGAAAAATATATTGTAATATAAATTCCGCTCTACCCAGAGCGGGAGGGGTCATTTGATGACATCCCACCCTCAAAAAAAAAAGAAAGGTTAGTAGAACATAACAGGCCTCCTATTTCTGTGTAAAGGGTATATTCTAAAGTAGGATACAGCACAAAGACATATTAATTATTATAATACATATTATTTACATAATTATTACGCACCAATTATGTTACAATTTTATGGCATTTTCTTTTAAAAAAGTTGTTAAAATATTAATAATTTTGCGAGAAAAGTGACTGAAGAGGAAATGGAAGTTAGTTGGGATACCTCGGTTGGGGTACCTCTATAACAAAATTTCTAAATGTAACATTCCTATGTTACATTTAGAAATTTTGTTATAGAGGTCGAAGGATATGGTGTGCGAGGAGCAGGAGAATAATATATGGTCCAAAGTAAGTGTGCTTTGTTAATGGCTATAGGTCCTAATACATAGGACACATAACTGACGAAATGTATATTTGTATATAATGTATGTATGTACCTACCTACAAACAGCTCTGCCACATAATATGCAATGTAACGGCAAAGTATCTAATTTTTGCGTTGTTTGTCTTCCTTTTTCTCAATAAAAGCCTCGTATAGTACGCCCAGTATATTTATGTCAGGCGGCAAAGTAGAGTACTAAATTAAAAACTAAATGCTTATGCAGATATAAATAATTGGGTTCAGTAGTGTAAAAAGTTTGTTTAGTTTGTTTTAGGGCCGATTTTACAATCGTAGACATATTTCCTATACAAAAGCTGCAATTTTATTCTTCGGACAGGTCTGTGGCATACCTATAACCTGTCCGCCATCTCGTTTTTTTTTTTTCGAAATGGCATTCACGCATGAACCCTATATAAATAGATAGTCGACACCAATGCAAACAGATTGATTTCGTGATTGGTTTTGTATTTTCCGTTTGTCGTGGCCACCATTTTGAAAAATAATCAAAATGGCGCGACACTAGTCATACCAGGCTCCTTAGAAAAATCTATCTCTTATTGATAAATCGGCCTCAATGACATTATAATAATAGTTCCTAAGTACTTGTAAATACAAGAATTGTCGTATATAAGATACTAGCGACCCGCCCCGGCTTCGCACGGAAACATTATTATTATTATACATATAAACCTTCCTCTTGAATCACTCTATCTATTAAAAAAAACCGCATCAAAATCCGTTGCGTAGTTTCAAAGATTTAAGCATACAAAGGGACATAGGGACAGATAAAGCGACTTTGTTTTATACTATGTAGTGATTACGCCCCGAAGCGCGTAGAGTTATAGCGAGAATTTGAACTCATTCGCAGTTTTGCTTGTATATGAACGGAGTATTATTTCGTTTTATGTGCCTACACCCTGATATCAATGTATATTATTATATTGGGTAAAACCACTGCCTGTTAAGAATTTAATGTTACAAGATTCATAACCACTCATTTTTAACTGTAGTCAAAGACCTATTTCTAACTTCCTAACAATGGCATAGTTACTTCGTATAACTTGTGTACGAATGATATACCTAGTTTTTAAGATGTAATTATTATTATAAAAAGGCATATTTTTAATCGAACCTCTAATAATCCCAATTTTGCTTTCCTAAAAATATTATTGAGCACACTAATATAACGGTTGCGCCTCTTTTTGTGGACCTCAAATAATTACGTCCGTGACTACCGCAGGACCACCAACGCCAATCGCTTCCATATTTGGTAAATAATTAGTGCTCAATTGGTACTAATTAGTACTCGAACAACAGAATTGGTACCTTAGTAGTTTTCGAGAAAATCGACTTTGAAGGTGGTCCTGCGGTAGTCACGCTCCTTTCAGCAGGACCACCATGAGCGCCGAAAAAGGGCCCACGCTACAGCTATTCTAAGTATACAAATAATTAGTACCCATAAATGTGATATATTTCGTAAAAAAAACAGAACTGTAATATTTGTATTTACCGAGAAATCAACGATGTTAACTTTCTCGCAATTGTTCAGCAGGACCACGATTTTGAATGTTGATTCCAAGTTAGAGAAGCTTGTCGCTTTCCTCAAACCTACATAGAAAATTAGTACCCTGTAAGATAAAATTAGTACCCAAAATTCAAAATTAAAACTCCAGTAGTTTACGAGATATACCATGCCATTGGTGGGGTGGCGGTAGTCACGGTGCCAAATTTTCATTTAATGATTTCCCTATTAAAAACTCTGTGATTTCTTCCCAAATTTATACAAAAATTAGTACTCCTAAAGAAGTTAAAGCGACTAAAAATCTAGATTCCTAAGTGTTGTATTTTAAGAGAAATTAGCTTTCATTACTTTTCCATACTAAATCTCCGCGTATAACCCGACCAAATTAAGTTGTCAATGGTGCCAATTCCCTTGTTCACAAACTAAACTAAATTTGAGTTCAGTGCATCTTTATCTTTCTGTTTCATTATGAAAAGGACAGACAATAAATTTTAGTTTAGTCCTGTCAAAGTAATCAGCGCCTGACACTACTCAATTATACAAGTTTAGACGTGATTAAAAACATGCCTACTAAATTTTCGTCTATTTACGTCAGACGCTGATTAATTTGATAGGACTAAACTAAAACTTATCTTTTGTCCTTTTCTTAATGAAATAGAAAGAAAAAGATGCACTGAACTTAAATTTAGTTTAGTTTGTGAACAAGGGAATCGGCAACAATGGTGGTATTGAGCTGTTTAAGAGATCTCCACACGTGCACATAAATTTATCGATGTCGGAATAGTATTAACAACAGTTCAATATCTAAATTTTTATACAAACTGTGTATTTAGATACATATTAAGAAAAAAAATAACCTATCGCTACCCATGGCCTGTGATACCTTTGTTATTGACGTGGGCAGGTAGGTAAGTACTCGAATAATTATTTTTCTGTAGGTTTTGTAAGTAGGTACCTACCTTCTGTATTTTTGTAAATGAATATCATTAACGAGCGATAGACATTTCGTATTTATTTCTTTCCTACTAATTTACCGTTGCTGCAAGCAGTAAGTACCTACCTCAGTATTAAAAACCTAATTTACCATGTTGCTAATAACGTAAGTATAAAAGGATTACAAACCTAAAAGTAAGTAATAGGTACCTTTATATTTGAATAATATGCATTGCAAAGGGCACATCACGCGTATTTTTGTGTTTTCATATTGATATGAAAAGTATAGGTACTAATTATGTACCTATTACGTTCGACAAGCACATATATTTAAAATATCTACTAAATCAACTTTTAATATCGTTAACATCGAAATAGTTCTGTAAATTTCGATCTAATTGGCCCTAAAAAGAAACTTTTTTTTAAAATAAATATTATAGTTCCTCAGGAAATCATTATCTATTAATTATATCATTTTCTGAAACCTTAAATATTGAGACGCGTGACCTTTTTGAAATTGTATACATTTATTTCTCTAACTAAAAACAATTTTGAAACCATAAACGAATAAAAAAAGAACTCAATGTACAGACGCCAGCACGTCAAGTTACTACAATCTGTCAAATTTCTTTAATAGATCTTCAACTGTATCGCTAAAGCATAAGGTTCAAAGTTGATTGGGGAAATTTGACAGTTTCGGGTAGCTTGATGTGCTGGCGTCTGTACCACGACACGCTTCGCTTGCTTTACTTCGGTAATAAAATAATAACCAGCGTGCCATACCACAAAAAAAAGTTATTATTTGCATTACATGCCTACTAAAGTTACGTCTATTTACGTCAGACGCTGATTAATTTGATAGGACTAAATTAAAATTTATTGTTTGTCCTTTTCATAATGAAACAGAAAGATAAAGTTGCACTGAACTCAAATTTAGTTTAGTTTGTGAACAATGGAAATGGCACAATTGACAACTTAATTTGGTCGGGTTATACGCGGAGATTTAGTATGGAAAAGTAATGAAAGCTAATTTCTCTTAAAATACAACACTTAGGAATCTGGATTTTTAGTCGCTTTAACTTCTTTAGGAGTACTAATTTTTGTATAAATTTGGGAAGAAATCACAGAGTTTTTAATAGGGAAATCTTGAAATGAAAATTTGGCACCGTGACTACCGCCACCCCACCAATGGCATGGTATATCTCGTAAACTACTGGAGTTTTAATTTTGAATTTTGGGTACTAATTTTATCTTACAGGGTACTAATTTTCTATGTAGGTTTGAGGAAAGCGACAAGCTTCTCTAACTTGGAATCAACATTCAAAATCGTGGTCCTGCTGAACAATTGCGAGAAAGTTAACATCGTTGATTTCTCGGTAAATACAAATATTACAGTTCTGTTTTTTTTACGAAATATATCACATTTATGGGTACTAATTATTTGTATACTTAGAATAGCTGTAGCGTGGGCCCTTTTTCGGCGCTCATGGTGGTCCTGCTGAAAGGAGCGTGACTACCGCAGGACCACCTTCAAAGTCGATTTTCTCGAAAACTCCTAAGGTACCAATTCTGTTGTTCGAGTACTAATTAGTACCAATTGAGCACTAATTATTTACCAAATATGGAAGCGATTGGCGTTGGTGGTCCTGCGGTAGTCACGGACGTAAATAATTCCTATTTTGAAGTCCTAAAAATACTAAATAGCTACCAACTTGGATGTAGCGCTCGCCGGTCGCGCTGCTACGGCACCTCTCCCTCTGCGGTTAGACACAGTTCCAACCTAACCTAAGCCGTTTGGTTTGGTCAGGTATTTAGTATCAAGTACCGCAGCTAGAGCGACCTGAGCGATATTCGCTGCCGCTGTGGGTAGAGGTACATACCGCGCGGGTTTCGCTCAGGTATTTAGTATCAAGTACCGCGGCTAGAGCGTCCTGAGCGACGGTCTCTGCCGCAGACGGTAGCGAATACCGCTCAGGTCTGAACAGTAATATTACCGCATACCCACTGGGTTTTCTCTGCCGCAGACGGTAGCGAATACCGCTTAGGTTTGAATAGGCCTCTAAGAGGACCAGTTAAAAATTTTCCTTAAAAAATACGTCTTCTCGACTGATATCGATGTTATAATGTAAATTAAGATCAATATAAAGGTATAATGGTTTTTGTGTAAATAAAAGTATAGTTTTATACTGCGTTGAGACAATTTTATTTATTGAAAAAGCCCTGCGCCTGATGGGATGTCCTATCGACCAAAATAACGAACTTCCAAACAATCATCTCTAACCCTTATCCCAATTTACTTGGGGTCGGCGCAACATTTGTTTATCTTCCATACTCTTAAACTCGGCTTGCGAGATGCAGGATTTTGCGTGACGTCAGTATGACGCCTTTTTCGCATGTGGCGTTGTAGATACCGCTACACTTCTATATTAATCGTTATCATGGTAGAAATCACAGTAGTTATGCCCTTTCTAGCTATATCATCTTTCACACAGTCCATCCATCGTTTTTTTGATCTTCCCTTACCTACTCCTATAGCTATTCACATTCATTCCCCAAATTTTTAGGGGATGCATTTTCAAACATCCTACCTTCTTCTCTTCGTTAAATGGCTTTTGCGGAAAAACCACCACAATTTAGCCAATGTCAAGTGTACTCGGGTTAGCCACAAACACAGGAGGATTTCTCACCGTGAACGTAGCTAGGGAGGGGGCAAGGGTGGGCTATGCCCACCCTAGAAAAATGATCAGTATTGAAGAATTACTGTTTCATCGCTTTTTATTAGAGCCGTACATTTTGACTAAGATGTCAGGTTTGTAGAGTTAGGGCTTGGCTATACATTAGATCTGATAACTTTTTTACAGTGAAAGAAGTCTTGGCAACCTACGTAACATGAAATATTTTTGGTGGGATTATTTATTACGCGGCGTTATTTATAATCTCTCATTAGATGACTCCGACTAGTTCAGCTGGACGTCTAATATTTTTATTATAATCACTAAAACGGAAAATAGTGGCCACTATTATCCGTTTTAGTGATTATAATAAAACTAAATAATGTAACACTACCGTTTACAATAATATTAACATATAATCTTGTGGAGCACAACTTAACGTGCTTATTTTCTGCATTTTCATTCTAAAATAAAAGAATAGTAGGTAAATACTGATGTGTGATGGATGACTTGATGAGACGACTATAATCTGTATATGATCCCTGACCCTAGCCATTATAGTGTACTCTGTGCCCTAACCTGTTTCACAAGGAACAAATTAGTAATGTCAATGTCAAATACATGTTTTAATGTAAATCAGCAATAATCAGCATACTGAAGACGAGGCTTCTGCCAGCTGCCTTATTTACTTTTGAACAAGAAGGATGAATCTGAAGACGAGGCTTTGGCCTTACTTTTAGTCGAGAAGGACAATAAGTACTGAAGACAAGGCGGTATGGTCCAAGACCTTAGTCTGCCAGAGCAGGGCGAAAAAAAAAAAGTGAATAGCATCGGCATCGGCAAGATTTTGATTTTTGTCTATTTCCAACGTATCTCTGACTACGATTTAAAATAAATTAAATTAAATTCATATGGGTCAGTGGGTCGTCTTATGGGCGGACTGTTTAAAAACATATATTTAAAGAAAATAAATTCATAAGGTACATAATTAAAGTGAGCAAGTAAGTGAATTATTATGTAATGCAATGTTGAAGTTTTATTGATAACACAAAAGTTAAAAACTGCTAAAGCAACAAGTAATTTTGGACAATAATAATAATATTATTTTTTAGTCATTATTGTTATTTATTTATTGAATAAATAGTTTATTGATTCGTGTTTTATTACGTTTCTTTTTCTGGTTTCAGTGCAGGGTAATCTTGTATAGTGAAAAATCTATTTCCCAATGCCTTATGCCTACTGCTACTGATGGATACTATTTGATAATATTCTATCAACAAGGTATAATGGACATATCAAGCAGAATACTATTTGTAGATGAAACTAATAACCAAATTGGAATTAAAACTAACAGACCTGAATTAAATGATGTAGTAACAATAAAAGAAGAAGGTCCAGTAGATGAGGTTAGCAGCAATTCAGATTCTATTCAAGGAAAAGAAAACCAGGATTTTTCAGAAACTAATTCTGACAGAGTTAATAGTATTGAACCTCATAACAAAGATAATCAAAGAGAAAATGTCATCTATCTGGGCAGTCAAAAAAAAACTTATGAAAATCAAATTAAGCAAGAGGGTAACATTGCTCAAGGTGAGGCTAACATTGCGCAGGGCGAGGCTAAATTTGCGCATGATGAGGCTAGCATTGCGCAAAGGGAGGGTAACATTGCTCAAGGTGAGTGTAACATTGCTCAAAGTGAGGGTAATGTTACCATAGTTCAAGGGGCTAAGGGTAAGAGAAAAAATAAAACCGAGCTGGAGTTTCTTGGTATGGACATGAAGAATTATGAAGATGAATATGATTTATTCAGAGATAGAAGTAAAAGATTCAGAAAGTCTAAATTGAGGAAAACTGAGCAACCGTAAGTAAACCATTTTCATTATGGATTAATTAAGGGTGTATATAATTACCCAAAAAGGGGCTTGTGGCTAAATAATAACAGCTGCACAGGTCGATCAATTACGTTAAGCTATGCTTGCCGTGGTAGGTCCTCGGATGGGTGACCATCTTCACATAGCAAGACCCTCTCCGTGCCTTGGAAAGCAAGTTAAGCCATTGATCCCGGTTGTCATTCATGGATCTTTGACAGTTGTTACGGGTTCGCACTAAATCGAAAGTCTGACAACCAGTCTTACCAAGGGGTATTGTATTACCCAGTAACTGGGTTGTAGAGGTCAGATAGGCAGTCGCTTGATGTAAAAGACTGGTATTCGGCTGCAGCCGTTAGACTGGAAACCGACTCCAACATAGTTGGGAAAAGGCAGGCAGATGAGATTTATTTACCCAACACAACCCCCCTTCCCCCCCCTTTAAAACATTTCCTTTTACATGTAGTATAGTATAAGCATAATCAGCCCACAATGTTCCCACTGTTGGGAATCAGGCATCTTCTTTGTGCGAGGCTGTGAGCCGTAATCCAGCATGAAGACCCAGGGCAGATTGGTAGATGTTACATGTCTTTGAATTGTTGTTTATGGGACAAGTTGGTTTTCTCACTCGTGTCGTCTCGTGTTTTGAGAGCAGTGGTGATGAAATAATTTACACAAACTAAAGCGCCTGTCTGGGTTCGAACCTACGACCTACAAGTCGTAAGTCGCGGCCGATGCCACGGGGCCACCACTGCTGCTTGCACTGCTGCTGCTGCTAAAACTAAATAGGTTAGATGTAGGTTTAATACAGTAAATTTTATCTTTACCATGTTCAGAGACCACTAAAAATTTTGTGAGTTAATTACCTGTTGAGTGATTCACTTTCTTTGAACTAATAATAATCCAAATAGATGTTAAGATAAATAGATCATAAAATTCGATGTAAGTATGTAGATGTATCGTAAAAGGGTATAATGGGGTTGGCATGTCTATAAGATGAAAACAGAAAAAAAAAAGTCGTAAGTAGTCGTAAGCCACCACTGCTCCAACATGTAGTATGATTCTTTAAATTGGGACATTCTTTATTTTGTAGTTCTGACAACATAATACCAAAATGACATGCACAAAATATTTGTAAAACTTTAAATATTTTGTTATTACAGAGATTCATACGAAGAACCAGCAGACCACAAACGCAAACGCCACATCAGTACAGATGACGAAACGGACTTGATCTGCCCTGTTTGCCAGCAAGAGTATGAAAACAAAGTAGCGTTACGAAATCACCTCCGAATCCACAACAAAACTGTACAGAATTACACCTGCTCGCTATGCTCCAAGAAATTCGAGAAAAATGCAGACCTAATTGCCCACAGAGGGCAGCATAATAGAGAGTCCTTTCTCTGCCAAGAATGCAAACTGGCATTCTCCAACTACCGTGACTATCGACTACACAACTATGAGCATTTGAGCCAGCCACATTTCAACTGCTCAGAATGTGGACTGCGCTATCGAAAAAAGTTCTACAAACAACACATAATGACACATTTTGAAAAACTACTCTCTTGCGATTTATGCTCTTTCGTTACCAACGGCGAATTCAATTTACGGGCTCATTTAAATCAGCATAAATACAAATTGGCTTGCGTAGAGTGTGGAAAAGAGAGCAAGTGCAAAAAAGATTATGAATATCATATGAGTATACATACTGGGGTTAAGAGGATACAGTGTCTTTATTGTGGAGCGTGTTTCCGCAACCAACACGCGAGAGATGTGCACACTAGGATACACACAGGTGAAAAACCTTTTACGTGTGTCATTTGTGGGCATAAATCCCGGCAATGGACAGATATGCAACGACATAAAGAGAGTCATGGCACAGAGAAAAAGTATGCCTGTGATTTGTGTGGAAAGAAATATTTGCACAAATGCTATCTTATGGTTCATATGCGGTCTCATTCAAAGAAGACCCTGTATGAGTGTCCTGAGTGTGATGCTAAGTTTGTCAGTGTGGGTGGGTTGAAGACTCATTCACTGTTTAAGCATACGAGTGAGCGCCCTGTAGAGTGTACCCTTTGTAATAAAAACTTTATCAACAATAATCAGTATCAGAAGCATTGTAGAGCGAAGTATCATTTAAGAAATTTGTATGGGAATAAGGTTGATAATAAAAAGAATGAATGAGGTTTTTGAGTTGGATTTGAAACACGATAAGCGTTTTTATGGCGTCCTCAGTGGCCATCCCTCGCACTAATGAAAGATGCTCACGACCAATGCGATGTGATCCCCATCGACATCGTCCTATAGTAAAAGAACGCAGTGCTGCACACCACCCTATTTCAAGTTAAACAAATATCAACTTTATTTCAATGTAAAGTTATAAAAATGTTAAAAGTTGTAGCGTGAACTGAAATTTATTGTGTAGGAATTAAAGTTATTTTTCCATTA
The DNA here is from genome assembly GCA_927399505.1 of Luperina testacea. NCBI lineage: Eukaryota > Metazoa > Arthropoda > Insecta > Lepidoptera > Noctuidae > Luperina > Luperina testacea. The sequence goes on along the minus strand of OV656785.1, from coordinate 604,261 downwards.
ATTCATATTTGTTTACATTTTTGGCAAATTAATCGCGAACGCAGATTAACTAAAAGCGATCGTCGCCCTCGTGTCACTTTGTTCGGTGAATCGGAAACCGTGGTGGGCCCCGACAGAGGGCGGGCGGTCGTATACAAATATGTACAATGCGTGCCATGAAAGATGAGACTTGACCCCGCCTCCCCCGCTCTTTCCGCCGCCCCTATGACGTCCGGTCCCGTCCCGCATTCAGACCTCATACCGCTAAAGATACCTAAAATCGTGTACTGCGCATGTCAAACCACGTGGTGTGTCAAGACTCATCTTTCGTGGCACGCATCGTATATTACTTCAACTTAATTAATCAACTTGAGATAGTTTAGGAACAATCACTAACCAAGTCTATGCGTACAATAGAATTAGGTACGAGAATTACGAAGAGGAGAACGAACGAAACGAAGTATTTATGATACCCTGTGATGATACCGAACAACCGATAGTGTTTGGCCAGTCTGGGGAGCGGGCGCGGCGCAGTGAATTCAAACATAATAATATGAATTTCTTTTGAGTGCCCATAGTGGCCACGCGGGCGCGATGACAGGGCAGGGAGCGTGCGGGCTAGGTACTCACGCCACAGCTCGTTCATACAAGTGGCCCCCCGCCGCGGTGGGTGCGTGGCGCGGGCGCGGGGCGGCCCGCGTGGGGACCGGGGTTCTCAGACTAGTTCGAGGTTTTTTCTAGTAGGTAAATATAAGTCTTCTTCATCCATATTATATTTTGACAAACACTGTACACGACAACACGCAAAACGCAGCCACGCTCCAGTGCGGACAGTAAGCCCGCGTGCATTCTCGCACTAGCGCCCGCCCCGCACCCGCCCGCACCCGCGCACGCCCCGCGCCCCAGTCCTGGACGGACACATAGAATTTAAAAGAAAGACATCCAACTGTTATATATAACAATAATATAATATCACCCAATTGCTGACAATGACGATGTGTTAATAAAATATCGAGAGCGTCATCAACCCGCGGAAAATCTTGATACCGCGATTTAGAAAGTGACGTATGCACAACGCCATCTATGGGTAAATGGATAAAACGTCTGCACAAAGCATGTGTGCTCGGCGAATGAAAGTTGTAATCACAGATAACTATATACTAGTCCGAGAGTTGTAATGTTTTAGTGGCTTTTTAGGTTTTAGTAATTTTATAATTATCTCTGAAACTTTATGACCAATTACTGTAAGTGTCTGGCCCACTGACCTCTATCATCTTGTATAATACAGGTTAGTGGTTTGGCCAGACTATTTAGAGATCAGACTAACAATGAAGCTTGCTACCAGTGAAAAAAATAGTAGAATTGGATCATTAGCTCCGGAGATTACCCCCTACATAATCATACACTTATAAACAAACAATACCTCTTTATAATTTATTTTTAAAACAAATTATACCTACGAATAATAATTTCAACTAGCCCTACTAAAAAATAACCAACAAAGGCCAAAAAAATGACATAACTAAAGTTTAACTATTCGTTTTTTGGAATCTATAATCAATCGACTAATGACACATATCACAACATTTTTAATCTGTACTCTAAAGCTGTGTACGCACATCACTAGTATTTGTCAAAAGTGTGAAAAAAGGCCGAGTAAATATTTTTCAGGCTAAAAATTTAACAAAACACCGGTTATTATGATGATTTTATGTGAATGCGTGTGTAATAATAGTTAAATATTTAAGATTCCACCATAAAACAACGCCATATTCCGTCAGACGCCTCCCCTTCGCAGGTAAGTCACGATATTTCAATTATGTATTTCTAACCTTCCAACCGATGTTTTCGCGCGTAAAATCCCGTAAGAATTGTTTACAAACATTAGATTACGTTTATTTATTGAATTTAATACGATAAATATCGATTTTAAAACGCATTGCATTAATTATCGACGCGGTGGTATTCTGGAAATCGCTTCGTAAACGCGATCGAGCTTGTTGCATTTGATATGGCATTATGAACTCTATGCTGCATAATAATAAGGTTGATGTTGTATTTTCGATGTTGCTGCGATATAGCTTTCGGAATAAGGCTCCGCGACTGGTTATTGCTTTTCGGCTGTACTAGTCGTTAGGGTTGCCAGTTCTGTGTAATTTTCATTAATTTTGGGAAAATAATTATTCATTTGGTTGTTACTTTAGAACTTTATATTATTGGTTTAGAATGTTTTGTAAGAAAGTGTTACTTAATTTGTTTGATGAGCCGTAATTGGATATGTTTTGGCGCCATAATTTAAGGGGGTAAGCAGGAAAGGGCAATGAAATAATATCCCTTTTCTAATTTTATTGTATTGCTGTATGGACAAAATTATGTTATTCCTTTATCAGTTTATTTCCCATTCAAATGTGTTTGTGGTACTATTACACCCTAAACTATGATATAATAACTTAATAAGCCCCACTAAAAAGTTGCCATATTCAAACATCCAGGGAGAAATAAAGAAACTGCTTAGTCTATTACATAAATAAATAAAAACGTGGGAGATTTTATTTTCGAGTATGGTATCTCTAAACTTAAAAATCGCCATTTCCTATATTGATAAGAAAGGAAGAAAATATTTTATTAAATATTATAACATGTCTTTAACATTCCTCAACGGGTTGGGCAGAGGTGTAAAAGATTTCACCAGTATATTATGAATCCTTTGTAATAAGAAGAGAACCTATACACATCAACCACAAACCCAGACTCCATGCTACCAATGAAAAATTCCTGATGGAAAAACCCAATGCCACTGCAACCTGGGACTCAAACCCATCATCTGCCTGCCTTTTCCCAACTATGTTGGGGTCGGCTTCCAGTCTAACCAGATACAGCTGATACCAGTATTTTACTTGAAGCGACTGTCTATCTGACGTCCACAACCCAGTTACTGGGTAATACAATACCCCTGGTAAGACTGGTTGGCAGACATTCGGGCTTCTAAGTACCCGTAACGACTGTCAAAGATCCACGAATGACAGTGAGGAAACCGGCATGTCCTAGAATCAAAAATTTGGAGAAATGTGACACCGAACAACCCACACTGGGTCCGCGTGGTAGATTACATGCAGCCCACTCCCTCACAGAATCTGTCTCCCAGCAGTGGGATTGGTAAAGACTGATATGCTATACAAGAATGCATTTGCCAGTCTTTTGGCTTTAAAATGTTATTTTTTTTTTTTTGGAAATTGAGCCTATACCGACTATTCTGCCAGTATCGCTTATAGACTGGAGCGCAGCGGCAGCTTTAAATGTTCCTAGTGTATTAATTTAAACTGGACTGCTACATTAGTCTAGTAGCCCCACCCAAGCACAACTGGGTTCGATTCCCGGCGTGGCTCGGTCAAACAGTTATTGAGTTTTTTCCATCTGGTATTTCTCAGTAGCAGCCCAGCTTCTGGAAGTCTACCTGGGTGATGGCAAAGTACCACAGAACAGTACAACAACAAGCTAGTGAAGTACTATTTTATAATAAAAATTTGTATGTTTAGGTTAAGATCCCTCTGCCTAGTTGCTATTCCACCAATTCGCACTAAGCGTTTTCAAATGTTCTTTATAATGCGCACAGCAAAAGAGTGGAACTCTCTACCTGCGTTTGTGTTTCCGAGTGCATACAACCCGAATCTCTTCAAAGCAAGAGTGAACAGGCTTCTTCTGGGTAAGCTCACTCCATCGTAGACTTTGTCTCTGTCATCTCTGATCTAGACTAGAGTCAAGAACAATAACATTTATAAAAAAAAAATGTAAATAAAAAGCCCTATTACATGGCAATTAAAAATAACTTGCGTTTGGGTGCACTATAGGTACTGTAGTGAGCTGGAAGAGCCCCTTAACTTAAAATAATTAAACACCGATAGGATTTCTTTTTTATATTGATATAATGTCTTTACACCGCCTCTAAGACGACCCACTGACCCTTATTTTTGAGTCTGACTAATCTAGCACTGACTTATCTAAACAAAAAAAACCTTATAAAATATTTGACATCCCATTCTAAGCTTGCTTGAATATATGATAGCCTCTACAGTAGCTACATCTCTGTGTAACCCTTCGTGGGAATAAAGGCGTGATATTTTGTATTAATTTATTTTTCCATTGGTTGCAGGAAGTAAGCCTGCCTCATCATGGGCCCTTGCTGTGTGGAAGGGTGCGAGGTTACTTCTGAAGAAACATTTTATTTTGAGTAAGTTTACTATGAACTAGTAGGAGTGTACTAGGTAAGTACAGTACCCGACGATAAATATTGCACATCGACCTTTGGAAAGAGATAATCGGCTAATTTCGGATTCGTAGAGCGTTATCTCTGTCGCACGAAATACAAACAGTCCGGTATCTATTAGGAGCTGTTAAAACAATTATGATTTGCTTCTTTTGATAATTATTTTTTTTTGTATAAATGGTTTTGTGTAAAAAGGTCGATGTGCAATATTTATCGCCGGATACTGTGGTATGTGGCTACAGGAGCACACTCACCCGGGAGCAGCAAAGAGCTGGTGGACATCGTCACCGGGCTGTAGGCAGTCCAAGGAAGCCATGCCATCTTTCGATGGCAAGCTAACCAGACGCTCACTACACCTGGACAGGAAAGGCCTTCACCTGGTGACGGGCACTGCTCGCTAAACAAAAACTTCCACACAATAGGCATAACGGACAGTCCCCTGTGCAGGGCTTGCAAGGAGGGTGAGGAAACCGTTGAGCATGTGCTCTTTGAATGCACAGGCGTCACCCAAGTTAAGTCAGAAACCCTCTGAACAGATCTTACACAGATGTTCTCAACAGACCAGGAGACTTAATTAGTTTCTGGAGGGAGGTGGGCTGGTTGGAATAACCACCGACGGCCGCCATGGCGCACGCACAATGGTGCACTTGAAGGTCTAAGTGCGGAAACCAAACCCATAACATAGAACATAGAAGTAGTAGGAGTCTTTGTGGAGAACCTCATCCGGAAAGTATTACCAGCATACCCACATTTAGAGATGAAAATAAAGAGTTATGGACCTATAAACATGACAAGTTTATGGTAAGTTTAATGATCATTAATGAAAATGCTGATTTAAACACGCCCTGTTCTCCCAGGTTCCCAACCAGTCGCATCCTCCGTCGTAAATGGCTGGAGCTGATCCCGATCCAGGGCAAGCTTCCCCTGGGCACCGTGGTGTGCAGTCGGCACTTCCACGCGGAGGACTACGAGAGCGTGCGCGGGAAGGTGCGCCTCAAGAGGAAGGTGGTGCCCAGCCTGTTGCTGGAGCAGCAGCCCAGCCTGTTGCTGGAGCAGCAGCAGCAGGTGTGTTTGGTGAACAGTTATAACTACCCTACAGGGTCAACATAAATTATCTAGCGAAACTCCGCAGGTGTAATGGGTGTCTAAATTCGACAAAAAAAAAAATATGTTTTTTTTTATTTTGGGGCTCAATGTAGCTGGTGATTTTGTTACTTGAAGTTTACATCAAAAAACTGTTTTTTTTAAACTGATATATTAACTGACTACACTACCTGCGGTTGATGACCCCGAAAAAAACTCATCAAATTAATTTACCCACCATGTCTGCGGAGATTCACTACCTAATTTAATTTGACCCTGCATACGTAGCTGAATGGCCCAGTTGTTAAGGCTTTGAGAAGAAAAAGAGAGAGAGAGAGAAAAATGTTTTGAGAAGCGAGGCCTGTGGTTGTGCTGTCTGTGGTTGTGGGTTCAAATCCCGGCATGTACCAATATGACTTTCAATTGATGACATTGGTGAAGGAAAAACTTCGTGAGGAAACTTAGACTTATAGTTAACTACCAGCGTAAGTTTCGATCCCGTGGGAATACCGGGATAGACAGTATTCTACGTGTTAATCTAGGAAATGGTCTATCTATTTACCAATTTTCATCCAAATCTGTTCAACCGTTTACGCGTGATTGAGTAACAAACATCCAAACATCTTCACAAACTTTCACATTTATAATATTACTAGCTGCGCCCCGCGGTTTCACCCGCATAAGTTTCGATCCTGTGGGAATATCGGGATAAGAAGTAGCCTATATGTCAATCCAGGGTGTCAGCTACCTCCATACCAAATTTTATCAAAACTGGTCCAGCCGTTTGAGCGTGAAGAAGTAACAAACATATGACAATAACACACACCCCCCCACACACACACACACACACATATACACACACACAAACTTTCGCCTTTATAATAATTAGTGTGATTAGTAGGATATAAGTCTGAAATCGCCAACCCGCCTTTTGCAAGCGTGGCTTTGCCCAACAGTGGGACAATATAGGCTGGTTTTATTATTATTAGTATAATAGTGCCTTATACAAGAAATAAATAAATAAACAATCTTCTTTTCGTACAGAAACCCACATCACCATCAGAAATCCCACTCCCAAAGTCACCACCTCCATCCCCCACTGCCCCTTCATCACCAAAATCACCGAAATCACCACTTTCCCCCTCTTCCCCCCCTAAGGAGATAGACGCGGGTGACTCCACCACAGTCTCGGTGCCATCCCCAGTGGATGCTGAGAAGATGATCGATGACATACAGAAGAGGATAGCCGGCTCCATCAATATGCTGATGAAGACTCAGAATGGGGTCATCGGGGGTGACCAGACTGTGGGTGAAAGGTAAGTTTTTTGTATAATCATCTGCCTAGCAAAATCAAAATTTTTATTTTACACTAGCTTCCGCGAATCGCTTCGCCCGCGATGTATGTCGATAAAAACTATCCTTCCCCGGGATGCAATCTATTTCTCTGACAAATTTTATCGAAATCCGTTCAGTGGTTTACGCGTGAAAAGGTAACATACAGACAGACAGACAGACTAAGTTACTTTCGAATTTATAATATTAGTATGGAAAAACCTACATGGGAACTTATGAAACGTCAGAAGTTGGGTGCACGGTTCCAATTGGTTGAATCCTATGGAGAAGAGCTGGCAAGAAAATCCACTGCCTATCTGACCTCCACAACCCAGTTACTGGGTAACGCGATACCCCCTGATAAGACTGGTTGTCATAATTTTGGGCTTCTCACTACCCGTAACTGCTAAATAGGGGACTCATTTTTCTATGGAAGTTTGTAATTTTTGCTGATGGGAACTTAGTAGCCTAATATTTTGTTTTTAAAAAGAAAACCATATTTAATTTCGTTCTTTCATTCCAGCCCTCCCACTGCCCCTTTAGTCCCCCCCCTCGACCACAAAGAAGACATAGAACTCGACCACAAAGAGGACATAGAAGACATGATAACAAACTACCACATAAAGAACAAGGTCCCCAACCCGGCGCTGCTCGCCGACCTCATGCCGCCCGCGCCGCTGGCCGAGCTGGCGGCGCAGGCCGGCCTCACGGTGCCGGTGGAGTTCGAGGTGCCGCAGAAGGAGGAACCGATCGAGATTGAGGATGTGAAGGAAGCTGAGCCTGTGTTTATTGAGGTTTCCGTTGATAAAGGTCTGTTAATTATGTATCTTTTTATTATTATTACTAGGGAGATATTTAACTGATCCTATAAAAACTTATTGATCTTCTAATAAAAACCACTGATCACTTTTTTATATAAATAAACTTCATTTAAACTACTGCCCTTTTTCCAAGTTAGTCGCCGTTACTAGACTAGGACACATAAGCGAGAAAGACGATCTAATTTGTATGTTAGCGTATCGATTAGTAGTTTTAGGAAATTATCAGATATGTTGGGGTCGGCTTCCAGTCTAACTGGTTGCAGCTGAGTATACCAGTATTTTACATGGAGCGGCTTTGGTCCCATAGTAAAAGTTGTTCATAATAATGAGTAGAATGACCTCTTAAGAGTTGGTTAATGTTTTACCCCTGTAACCTCTGCAGTACCCCTTTGGGAAATACGGGCAATACTCACAAACAATTCGAGCAATTCCAAATGATTAGTTCATTTGCAATTTATAATCGAGCCAATCTCGAAATCGAGCTCGATTCGATTGTGTAGTGCGAATATTAGGGGAAGACTGATTTCACAATATCCTGAAGAGCAGCAGTAGAAAAATAAATAAATTGAACAAGATTTGAATGAAATTACATATTTATAAAATAATCACAGAAACAGGAATGTTCCAAAATTATCTATGAGCATAATATTCGACAAATCATTATCGCAACGGATTTCCTGTAGTCAACCGCTCGCCCATGGTAACAGCGCCTTAATGACGTAGTCGTAAGGTCGCTTTTCGTAGTTCAATTGTTACTATTGACCTATCGTCACATGTTCATGGTAACAACGCCTTTATGACGTGGTAGTAAGGTTGGTTTTCAGTTACTGTAGATCGTTTGACCGTTAGCTACTTAAAATAATTACAACTTTAAAAAGTTCAGTTGACGGTCAGAGCTCAGACAGAGCGCACGCATTACGCGAACAGTTCTCGCTAGGTTTGGGGGAATGGGGGAATCCGCGAAGTACCCTGTTCCCCCAGCCGCAGGAATATCGTGATTTTTGTTGGTAAGAGTCAAGCATTAGTAAAAAAAAAATTAAATTAAAAAAACAAATACATGAAATAAATAAATTAAAAATAAATAAATAAATATTTTTACGCTTGTATTTCTTCAAAGGTAGGGGCGCGACTAGTTGCTAAATAACAGCCGTACGGGTCGATCGAAGGTTAAGCTACTGTTGCCGCGTTCGGTTTTGGATGGGTGACATTCATTACACATCAGACACCTCCGTGCTTCGGAAAGCATGTTAAGCCGTTGGTCCCGGTTGTCATTCGTAGATCTTTGACAGTCGTTACGGTTAGTCAGAAGCCCAAAAGTCTAATAACCAATATTACCAAGGGGTACGGTATTTTTATCTCGCGAAGCGACCCGCGCTTTACTTGTGGAAGTGTACAAACACGCTGTGTTTGTGCGTGTAAGCGCATGAGCTCTGAGTACCGTCCGAGACAATGGCGAAGTCGGAAGTGTGTGCGTGTGTTATTCAGAAGCTTGTACACAGCAGTTTGTACACTTTGTTACCACAAGTAAAGCGCGCGTCGCCTTATGAGATAAAAACACTATATCGTGTTACTCAGTAGCCGGGTTGTGTAGGTAAGATAGGGAGTCGCTCCATGTTAAATACTGGTATTCAGCTGCATGTGGTTAGACTGGAAACCAATTCCAACGTGGTTGAGAAAAGGCAGGCAGATGGATTGGTTAGCGAAAACATGTAAAAGGCATTCAAATTCATGTTTTTAATGAAAAAGGAACAGAATAAAATAATAATGTATATCGAAGTCAAAGTCAAATCATTTATTTCAAATAGGCACATTAAAGACACTTGAACGCCAAAACTTACAGTGAAATTGAATTAATTCTAGTCGCCCCTTCCAAAAGATAGTGTTCGTATGGAGAAGAATGGGCAACAAACTTCACCGTTACTCTTTTAAAATGTTTTACAAGGTTTTGTATACATAATATACTTAATTATATGTGAAGACGATGCACCTAGAATAAAAATTAGTCTACCACAAAAGGTAAAAAAAAAATATTAATGAAGCAATGACAGGTACAATGCGTACCACGAAAGATGAGACTTGACACACCACGTGGTTTGACATGCGCAGTACACGATTTTATGTATCTTTAGCGGTATGAGGTCTGAGTGCGGGACGGGACCGGACGTCATAGGGGCGGCGGAAAGAGCGGGGGAGGCGGGGTCAAGTCTCATCTTTCGTGGCACGCATTGTAAATCAATTATGTAATAGATACATGGTGCTCTCATATTTACAAATATTGTAAAAGTAGATGATTTTCCTAGAATTTTAACAAGTGTGTGTAGTCACAGATTGTAAAAATCAATGTCGTATGTTGTTGACAGACACCAGCACAGTGGGCGCGGGCAGCGAGGACTGCCTCATGGTGCTGGAGAGCGTGCAGGTGGACGTGGACCCCAGCACCTTGCTGCTGGCGCACGACGAGGACTACTACCGCGAGGAGGAGAGGAAGGCAAACAAGTGAGTCTTACACTGCCCAGTCTACAGGAACTGCATTTTTACCTAACTTATAAGTTTTACCTAACTTATCATTTTTACCTTACTTATCATTTTTACCTAACTTATCATTTTTATCTTAGAACTTATAATTTTTACTTGACTTATAATTTTTACCTAACTTGTCATTTTTACCTAACTTATCATTTTTACCTAACTTATAATTTTTACCTAAGTTATAATTTTTACCTAACTTATCATTTTTACCTAACTTATCATTTTTACCTAACTTATCATTTTTACCTAACTTGTCATTTTTACCTAACTTATCATTTTTACCTAACTTATCATGTTTACCTAACTCTTCATTACATTTATAATTACTTGGTTAGACACAGCTAATTAGCTGATGCGTGTGTATCGTATAGCTTGGAGATATTTAGTCTGTCCAGTCGATTATTGAAGCAGTTCAGTGTGGGAGCCGTCACAACATTTTCCAGGAGCTTATTCGAAATCAAAATATGTTATTTCACATAAGCCTACATGGGCACTTATGAAACGTCAGAAGTTAGGTGCACGGTTCCAATTGGTCGTTTCCTATGGAGAAGAGCCGGCAAGAAACACCACGGTTACTCTTTTTAAAAATAATTGGCTTTTACAATGTTTTCAAATTACAGTAGGTATTGGAGGACAGCGTAGGCCTGTCAACAAATACCAGGTACTTGATAAAATAAAAAATGGTCTACAAGGCCTACAAAGTCCTCACATTTACAAAATATAGAAGAATCTATCAAAGTTTCGAAACTTACATCTGTTTATACACCGTAAGAGTTATTCTTGCTTGCAGCGCTCAGCCGCTATAGTAACGTTTGCTAACAGATGTGGTTATAGTGTGCACGGGATTTTGTTTTCAAATTGGGCAGATGTAAGTTTCCTCGTTTATGTAGTAGTTGACAAATATAAGTGTCAGTGTCAGTGTTTAGCAGCGCCCCGCGGTTTCACACGCGTAAGTGTCGACCCCGTGGGAATATCGGGTTAAAAACTATCCTATGTCCTTTCCCGGGACTCAAACTATCTACCAAATTTCATCTAAATCGGTTCAACGGTTTAAGCGTGAAGAGGTAACAGACAGACACACTTTCGCTATTATAATAGTGCCAATTCCCTTGTTCACAAACTAAACTAAAAATTAAGTTCAATGATCTTTTTCTTTCTATTTAATTAAGAAATGGACAGAAGATAAATTTTAGTTTAGTCCCGTCAAATTAATTAGTGCCATTTTATTTTTTTATATTTCATTTGACTTTGACTACATGGTCCTCACATTTACGAATACTATTTAGTTTATAAAGATTTAGTTAGTAAAAACTAAATCTTCTTTTGCTTGCGGCTTCAACCGCGTGGAGGTCGGACATTGTTCCAGTAGAACGTGCTGCAGGGATAGAAAAAGTATCCTCTGTCATAAGCAAAACCCAGGACAAATGTCATACAAATCTATTCAGCGGGATTGGTTTTGTTCGGGAGCAGCCGCACACAAAAGTTTTATTTTTATTTTTACCAGCTGATCTGACAGACGCTGTCCTGTCCATACACAAATCACATAGTAAAAAGGACGTTCAATTTTCGCTGATTTGTCTTTCCATAAAAACCGCCAAAAACAGCCAAATCAGTCTAGTTGTTCTCAAGTGATGCGCTTACCAACGGACAGCGATTCATTTTTATAATATAGTTTAAATAAAAACCTTTTTGTCACAGGAAAGACGACCCAATAAGTCTGTTGACCTCAAGCGACGAAGATGACGTGATCCTGCAAGAGCCGCACATAGATACGGTGGAGGTCTCCGACGAGACGGACGAGGACGACATGCCTTTAGTCAAACTGGTGAAAAAAAAACCAGTCCTCAGCAAAAAAAAACTTCTGAAAAAGAAAACCAAATTGAAAAAGCCAAAGCAGAATATAGAAGAAATTATGTGGGGGATGTATGATTTTTATTGCGTGCAATGTCATTTTTCTACGAAAAACATCGCGGAATATAATAAGCATATATCTGAACATTCTACTGTGCTGCATGTCTGCCCGATCTGTAGCTACACGTCCGCCAGCAACTCCATGTTCGCAAGACACACGAGGATACACAAAGTGGAAAAAAAATTCAAATGCCATCTATGTGACTACAGAGCTCGCCACAAAATGAGTTTGATATATCACCTAAAAAAACACAACTGTGACATTCTCAAATCCAAAGATTTTAAGTGCAAAAGGTGTAGTTTCAGGTCTGATAACAAGTATAAAGTGTTAGAACATCTGTCGTCTTGTCGCGAGAGTGACAAAAAACATGTTTGTGGGAAGTGTGATTATGCGTCGAAGAAGAAGAGTGATCTGAAGCGCCACTGCTTAAGAATACATCCGGATAATTGTGAGCAATTTATGATTAATTAATGGAACGGTAACAGACTGGTTTCTTTGTAAATATTGATTTTAATTAGGATATGACTGTATTGTATTGTGAACCTCGTTTTAACTGCCCCGTTGGTCTCGTGATTGCTGAGCGTGAGGTCCTGGGTTTGATTGCCTGGAATCTCTCCGCGAGTGCCGGCTTGCGGTTCCGCCGGACTATGAGCGTGAGTGCACCTGTGTCTGCGCACACGCCTGCACTATAATATCTCCCGCGCCGAAGGCTGGTCTCCGCTGAGATTGGCCGCCGTGGCCGAAATACGGTCTGGGGGACTTTATAGTGAACCTCGTAATTACTTTACCACCTTAAAGAAATGACCGACTGGATCCGTGCGCATAGTTTCTGACGTTTTATAAGTGCCCGTGTAGGTTTATGTGAAATAAAATATTCTGATTTGGTTGAAAGCTAAGTGTAGTTTACAGCCGCAACGCATTTTTGTAGAAAAAAGTGTGAGCCAACCTGTAGTGTCGTTACGAATATGTACGAAAGTGACGAAGGAAGATTTTTAACGACATAAAAAAGGAGAAGGTTCTCAATTCGGATATTTTTTTGTAATTTGTTGTGTTGCGGCGCGACCAATCTACGCTAGCCAGCGAAGGGTAACCCGGACATCAAATTTACTTACGTTTTTCAAAGTCAAAGTCAAATAATTTATTTCAAATAGGCACATTAAAAGCACTTTTGAACGTCAAAAATTACAGTAAAATAGAATTGATTCTAGTCGCCCCTTCCAAAAAGTAGTGTTCGTGTGGAGAAGAATGGGCAAGAAACTCCACCGTTACTCTTTTAAAATGTTTTACAAGGTTTTGTATACATAATATAATAATTATTTTATCATTGTATATCAATAATTAGAATCTGCCCAGCCTTTTCCCAACTACGTTAGGGTCGGCTTCCAGTCTAACCGGATGCAACTTAATACTAGAATTTTACATGAAGCGCCATTTTTCAACCTTGTAAAGTTTTAATTTACTGGGAGTTGTTGTCAAAAGTGGTAAAGTAATTATGAGGTTGACTGTACTACTTCAATTTTAAGTAAATTTTAATTAAAATTCGCTCCAATTGGTTACGGGTAGCGATACCCAGTTAATTATGCCTGAATTAAGAACATATTAACTAAAACATACAAGTGGAGTCGACAATACGACAATAAATGTGTGCGGGGTCACAATCTACAACGCCAAATGCAATCTAGGCATCACACTGACGTCACGCAAAATACTGCATCGCGCAAGCAGAGTTTACCGTGCAATAGGGAATATGCATGAATTTTTTTCATGGCATTTATTAACAAAATATGAAAATACCGTAGTAGAGATGACAAAAAGTGAAATTAAAATTAAAATCGGCCAAGAAACACGGCCGATATGAGCATTTAAAACTATTGATTACACACCAATTAGACAGAGAGATCCGACATAGACTGTGACGTCACATGTCACTACGGCCATATAAACTCCGTGTTAAATTTCGTTTTGCGAGAAAGAGATAGAAACAAATCTTCGATGGCTCATATCTTTTTTAATTTCATAGCTATCCGAAAAACAGTTTTACTAAACTGTTTATTACATGAATGAGGATTAATTTTTTAAATAAAAAAAAATCATGCATATTCCCTATTAGCATATATACAACGGCCCGACATGAATGGTCGGGCTCCCGCCGCACTATGTGGAGATTGAGTCGGTTTCGGGTCATAAATCCATAACTTCCATGTTTTTATAGATTTACTGCAGATTTTTTTTTTGTGTATTCTTGAATAAATGCACTTTTAAATAATATACAATTAATAGATATAAAGATACGTTAACTATCTAAAAAAAAATAGTAAACTTGAAATGTTGAAAAATGTTCAGAAATATACGACTATATTTAAATAATTTCACCTTAAATGATATAATAAACACAAATACAAATTAAACTCTTAAAATTACTTCTGCTATTATTAAGTACTATTACTTTTAACTAAAAAAAAAACACTGTATTATTCAACTAGCTCTAAAGCTTCATCTATAAGTTCCATAGACTTTTTACTAGATGGTTTTCTTAAACTTGTTATGTAAGGGTCCGAAGTATACAAAAGTGTATGTAGAAAATCTTCATATGTAGCTATATTTATATTATTCTAGAGCATTTCCTAGCATGATGAAGTCTGAATCGTTTATGGTCTTTGTTCCTTGATTCCTGGGCATCTTCGGAAAGTTGTCCTAGGGGTAACACTGAATAATGCCGAATGACGCTTTCCCCGTGAATTAGGACTTTATGGACAGATGATGGCATATACCACATATAGGTAATAGGTAATACGGGCTGTTATACCACATATATTTATTAACATACTTTGTGCTGTATCCAAAGCATACTGACCGAATTTTGTAGCATTGATAACTTTTCCACTTGACATAACTTGAAGTAAAACATAAAATCGTTTAATCAATTCCTCGTCCACACCAGTAATTTCTGCACCACACTGATAATTTTGAAAAAATCTTCTAGCTGTATTACCGTCATTGCTGATACCAGAACCTTGTTTAGGTTTATCTATATTTAAACCAAGTTCTTCTCTGAACCTTCTTTGTACATATGCCTTCTTCTGTTTTTTCAAATCTTTGTTTTCATTTGTTGTAGCAGACAATTTTTCGAAGCCTAGGTTATAGAATACATGTAAAATTAACTCCATAAATCAAATCCAGCAATGCAATGTCGATAACCCATATTGAAAAGCATTTTCATCAACTGGTTTATTTTGCACTTTTTCTAAATTATTCATCTCTGTTGGTCTTGCACCACAAATAGTGCATACAGCACCTGATGAAGTTTCTGACAAAACTTGAGCCACTTTCCCGTCAACCATAGTTAAAAATAATGTATGTTTGATTTCGATACCTTCTCCATTTATATTGACTAAAGAAAAAAAAAAAAAAGCTCAAAAGGACGCTCTTACACCAATGTAAGAGCGTCCTTTTGAGCTTTTTTTTTTGAGTATGGGAAATCATCAAATGACTCCTCCCGCTCTGGGTGGAGCGGAAGGGAGTGTCAGACTCTTACTGACTAAAACCCACCCGTGTTCCTTCCTTCGCCCTTTATGTTCCGGGCCAGCGGTAACCCTTTCGGACAATCCCGCTGACCCTTTTGAGCTTCAATTTCATTAACTACACTTCTGGTCTTCTCAGGTGTCTCTTTTGAAAACTATTAAAATGGGCCTACAAAATCTTACTGGTGATGGAACAGTTTTCCCCACTTAGTTTCATTTGTATAATATTTACAAGTTTCAGAGGCACTAATAAAGCTATAAATAAATTAGTGTCAGAAATTGACTCACTTTCTTCAGCTAAGACTTGCTTGTCCACAACCACAACCATCACAGCCCCATTTAGAATAAAGCATTAACTGTGTCTTGCCAACTTTGTATACACCATCGATTTGTAAAATTCTTGCAATAGTGTGATCCAGCAGATCTTGAAGTTTCACCTTTGCTTTAATATTATTAATTTCTATGCTTGATCTTGGTGGGTAGCACTTTCCTTTAGCTTCCTGAATTGATTTGTATGATGGAAATAATATGCAATACTTCGCGATTAAGTAACTCCTCATGTTTTCATACTGCGTCATATTAAGGTCCAACTCGATGAAAATACTGAGAGCTTCGTCTTTAGAGTACGCTGTTAAATATGCCGGTTCGTTTAAGAGATTTTGACGTATATCACTTTTTTTTTCCACGGGCGATACTCGTAAAATTTCAACAATAAATGCTTCTTCGGTTTCCCCTTGAGATCTCAATCCCTGAAGATATGAATTCAGTATGCCACAAGGCCACATGTTTCAAGCAATTCCTTGTTTTTTCGTCTTTGTGTTCTATCGGAGCTGTCTTCGTAGGTTTTCGAAGGGCGTCCTCTCTTTCTTGTCGATGTCTAAGGTTCAGATTCACAAGTAGGATCTTCCAGATTCACAGTAAATATGACGTCCAACCACGCGCTATTCTTGTTTAAAAATATTTGCTTCTTTCTGCCAGATTTCGTGTAACGTTGACGAAAGTTTGTAATAAGATTTTTTGTTTATACGTTATGAGATGAGACGCACCCATCGATCCCGATCGTTAAAAGCTGTTATAAGTGATTTTTTAATACGTCTTAGAACTAACTCAGACGACAAATGGTGTTGTTCTTCTAAGTATTTTTGAATATCTCCTTATTTCGTTCCATGGTCAATGAAAAATTCGCATAATACTCGTAGAGGCAAAACAAATTCACTCATTTTGTTGTATACGTACACTTCTAACTTTTTTAAATGAGGATGGTGGCGACTGTAATTATTATGTCATACACTAAAGTACTGGTAAATGACAGTAGCTATTTATTGGGGGTTCTGGACCACCGGAAGTCCAGCGTAACTAGACCCCTGTGCATATGGAGTTTGCTAGGAGCGCGCGACCAAGTTATGTTGGTTTAGGTGCGTTTGCGGTTGATTTTGCGGTTGTAAAATGATCGGACAATGTTGCAGCGTGTTGATAAGGACATTATCGTGAGAAATTTATAAGAAACAATGTTGCGTTGACCTTGCGGTAGTGCGTTGATAACGGTTGATGTCGTGAGAAATTGATAAGAAACAATGTTGCGTTGTGGCGGTCCTTGACCTTCCTGGGGCACTGATTGGTGGATTGGGGAGTGAGGCAGGTGTGCTTTGACGTGGTGGGGGAGGGGGCGGTCGATGTGTTGCGCGATGGCGGTGTTGCGGATTATTTATCAATTTTGTTACTCACATCTCCATTTATTTTCGCAAGTGGTATAGGTCTTCTCCACAGTTGTAGTAATCTATTGGAAGATAAATGTTTTAACCAGCTGCTCTTACATTCAAAATACATTGCTTCAACTAGTGACATCATCATATCTGAATATCCTGATCTGAAATTGCTTATGTCAGTAGTGTCAGTCACTGTAAAACAAAATAATCTTTTATTATCCTTCCTCAACAGATCTATCCGATAAAAAGTTGATAATCCATGTTTTCCCGCTTGGTCCTTTATTAACGATGTGAACACCACTATTAAGTTCTGCTAGTTGATCAAAGTCAAAGTCAAATCGTCAGTCACTGATCGTCATTTATATCGTTAAACCTTGATGGGAGCGTGATTATGTATCCATTCTCCAGGTGCACCACCGTCTGCATTGCATTTTGTGTATACTTTGAAGACATCCTGGTAGCTTCTATGATCTTATAAGGCTTAAGTACTAATCTCTAAATCACACATTTTTTTCCAGGTTTTATTTCCCCAACTATTTAATTCACCGAGAACAGTATTACTCTTCCCTTGATTTGAAGACATTGCTTTATCTAATAACGATATTTAAGGAAAATTAACACTTACAGCAATAATGAGTCGGAAGTTTACGGGTAACTGCTTGTTACTATTGTACTCTCCCAATGGTAACTGAATGTATGCATCCCTGAATTGAATGATGGTAGTTTATATACTAAACCCTTATCGTTTTCTACACTGTATTTGGAGTGTATGTGAGATTCACATTATGGTTTTAACTAAGATAAGAAAAATTTTTTTATTTTATTTAATAATTTTACATAGAACACTCACCGCAACAACATAGTTTTCGTGGGAAACTTAATATAAAGTTGTTTAATGGATAGGGAATCTAATACCACATCCTTATCACAAATTACCTAAATTGGTATACTGGCTGAACATTCAGCATCGGTTATTTCACCTTTCTCCATTTTCGTCAACCGTGCATATGACCAAAATTGAACACTTTCAAGTACATTCTTAAATTGTTGACACCTTTCACTTAAAGGATAAGGTGTGGTTGTTGACGAAGAAGGTTTGCTAGTGGTTTTCATAGATGTCTCCGAGGTAAGCAATTCCTCTCTATCTCCCCCAACCTTAGGTTTATGACGATGATCTTGACTTTCAGCAGTCGCTATTCCGCCACCCCTAGGTACTTTCACTGTAATCTCCAAACCCTTTTCATCTTTATATGTTTGCTCGAATGCTTCTGACGACCAAGTTTGTTGTAAACTATTATTGATCCGCTTGCTGCTTCGTCTTGAACGAGAACTAATGAATCTCGTGATTTCCAGCTTGCACAACAATAATATATTGCTATCACTACACACACGTAAATTAAATGTATTTTTTCTCTGTTCGCTGTTAATGCTCACCAATTCATAACCATTCTTTTCTCCACTTCTACCGCTATTGCATCTTCAAAATAAAATTTCATCAACCATCTTCTCATTAAATTACCTTCCTTGTTATAAAGTTCCACCTTCTTAATATACCATATTTTATTGGTAGTACACAGATCTCTCAAATCTTCATCTAAGGATCGTGTAATATTCTTCAACATCACTTCTGTATCATCGTCTTTTTGCTGTAAGTACAACACTACCACCCAAGGTAATAAGCTTGTAAAAAGCATTATTGATGTTCATCAACAGAACAGACGTGATATGAACTGTAAAATTATTGTTAAAATCGTTCTTATATAAACGCATTCGCCCACACATACAGAATCACAATTATGGAACTACTCCTATTTCATCTCCTTTGTTTTATTACTTATCAAGCACAGCATACATCCTGTTCTTGATAATATGCCAATAAATAATTAATTATAAATTATTTCAATATTTAAATTAAGTAGGAAGATAACCAGCTGCACGCCCCCGCAACACCGCCATCGCGCAAAACATCGACCGCCCCCTCCCCCACCACGTCAAAGCACACCTGCCTCACTCCCCAATCCACCAATCAGTGCCCCAGGAAGGTCAAGGACCGCCACAACGCAACATTGTTTCTTATCAATTTCTCACGACATCAACCGTTATCAACGCACTACCGCAAGGTCAACGCAACATTGTTTCTTATCAATTTCTCACGACCAACGCACTACCGCAAGGTCAACGCAACATTGTTTCTTATAAATTTCTCACGATAATGTCCTTATCAACACGCTGCAACATTGTCCGACCATTTTACAACCGCAAAATCAACCGCAAACGCACCTAAACCAACATAACTTGGTCGCGCGCTCCTAGCAAACACCATATGCACAGGGGTCTAGTTACGCTGGACTTCCGGTGGTCCAGAACCCCCAATAAATAGCTACACAGTCTTTTATTTCACTTTTAACCTTCCCATTTATTCTTACATGAAACTCTTTGCAAGTTTGAACTTGATATAAGCACACTGACTAAACCACTGAACATGCTGCTGCCAAGGATCATCATCTTCTTCCCAATCTTTTAAGCCTCCACCACAGTGGAAACACTTAGTTCTGTCTCCATGACCAGTATAAAAGAAACCAGCTTCTGCAAGATCTTCAGGCTTCTGACGTAAACCTACAGGCCAGTCTTCGAAAGTGAGCAGTCGTCTTGATTTCAACTTGAAAAATGGAAATTCAGCTGTTTGTTACATCTCCCTCGCTCTTTTTTCTCTACTCAACGACGAGTTTGTAGGTTTACTACTCACTGAGTCATCCTGTACGCGTATACCACACTCATCCCTTCCCTCCGCTCTTTTCTTTCTCTCAGAATCACAAAACAACTGCATATTTTCACGCTCCATATTATTTAAAGACTGCTAATCAATATGAAGCACATAAACTGAATGAGAATAAAGCCCTTTAATTATTCGTTTTATGTTTAAATTTTCTTTATCATTTCTAATAGGGTGCAGCTAGCCTGAGTAATATAACAAAATTGATAAATAATCCGCAACACCGCCATCGCGCAACACATCGACCGCCCCCTCCCCCACCACGTCAAAGCACACCTGCCTCACTCCCCAATCCACCAATCAGTGCCCCAGGAAGGTCAAGGACCGCCACAACGCAACATTGTTTCTTATCAATTTCTCACGACATCAACCGTTATCAACGCACTACCGCAAGGTCAACGCAACATTGTTTCTTATCAATTTCTCACGACCAACGCACTACCGCAAGGTCAACGCAACATTGTTTCTTATAAATTTCTCACGATAATGTCCTTATCAACACGCTGCAACATTGTCCGACCATTTTACAACCGCAAACGCACATAAACCAACATAACTTGGTCGCGCGCTCCTAGCAAACTCCATATGCACAGGGGTCTAGTTACGCTGGACTTCCGGTGGTCCAGAACCCCCAATAAATAGCTACTTGCAAGCCTTAGTCTAATAGTAAAAAAATTAGAAATAATGGATTTAAACTACTACATAATATACATTGGACATTTAGTTAGACGTGTGTATTAACGAAATATTCAATATCGAACATTATGAAAACCTATTTTCGAGACGGTACCTACGCACGCGCACGGTTCTGGCCCATAGTGGGGCGTTGCGATCTCCCACTTCGAATCGTCGGGCAGCTGACACGACACTCGTCTGTTCGGAGGATCCTCGCTTTTCAATGGAGGATGAGTGATACACCCGGTCCCTCATACCTCTATAAATGAAAACCCAGGCAATACTAAGTATTTTGGAACTATCAAAGAAATCCTAACAACGAAATAAAAAAAAAACTGGCGAAGTGCGAGTCGGACTCGCACACGAAGGGTTCCGTAAAACAAGGCAAATTGCCCAAAAAAAAAACACGTTTGTTGTATGGGGATATTTATTTTATTCTGTTTTTAGTATTTGTTGTTATAGCGGCAACAGAAATACATCATCTGAGAACAATTCAACTGTCTAGCTATCACGGTTCATGAGATACAGCCTGGTGACAGACAGGCATTTCATTTATATGTTAGACTATGGGTTTTGCCGATCAGCTGACTAACTATAATGACTAAACTATTGGAAATATTTGGTTGAATTTTTGTATGCGGACTGGGAACGTCATTAGATATACCTATACAAAGTTTAATTTATTGTCGTATTGTGGTCTCCACCTTGTATAAAAACGCTCATTAGACATAGAAGTTTTGTGTTTGTTAAAAATGAATGAATGATTGAAGAGACCATTCATTCATTCAATAATAAATAATTGAATGAATAGATCATTCACTCATTCATTCTTGTAGAATCGAAATAATAAAAAAGATATACATAAGCAGCTACTTTTCAAGCTGGTACCTTATTTCTCATTTTTTCTCATTTTTGTATAAAATTGTAGGAGATAAGTATTTTTAAGTTGAATAGGCTAGCGTTTTAAGACATTCTTAAATTCGGCCGTCATAGATGTTGATTGGAATCCTGGATCATAGAAAATAAAATAATAGATACTTCGTATCAAAGCGAAACTCCCGCGATTACTGTTTTGGGGGCGTGTCATACGCCCGGGTAAGGATTGGTTGGAAGTCTCGTTCACTCTGCATGGGGTTGAAATCGCACTGTTATGTTAGGCCCGCGCGTCGTCCACAACGCTACTCAAAATTTTTGAGTCAACTCAAATCACCAATGAGTTTCGCCAAAGTATGAAGGTCGTCACTCATTGTAACAGCACCGGTCTGACACAGCAAACAACTTGCCACTCAAATTAGGATTTTAAATCAACTATGTTAAAGTGAATTTTACGATGGCAATACAGAATAGTTACACCTCAACGCTGACCGCGCGCTTCAAGCGAGCAGCCCGCTCCCCGGCGAAGAAACGCCTGCAAGCGGTGTGCGGTGCGGCGCGGTCCGGGCTGGTGCGGTCCGGGCCGGTGCGGTGCGGTGCGATGTGTGGGGAGCGCCTCGCCACCCGCTCTGTGACCCCTCCCCGCCCGCGCGCCGCTGGGACGGCTGTCACCCCGTCGCGTCGCCGCGTCGTCGTCCGCAAATCTCGCGCTCAGTAATTTTTGCAAACCGGCCTGTACAATGCGTGCCACGAAAGATGAGACTTGACACACCACGTGGTTTGACATGCGCAGTACACGATTTTAGGTATCTTTAGCGGTATGAGGTCTGGGTGCGGGACGGGACCGGACGTCATAGGGGCGGCGGAAAGAGCGGGGGAGGCGGGGTCAAGTCTCATCTTTCGTGGCGCGTATTGTAAGCTGGAAGCTAGTCGTTGGCGCGTAGTCGGTGAGCTGCCAACTAGTAAGCGGCGCGTGAACAACAAGCTGTCAGCTCACCGGAGCGTGCCGGCAGCGAGCGGGCGTCTAGCTGAAGGCGCGTTGGCGACAAGTGAGTGGGACTTTTTGAGTTGGTGACGGATGGTTACTTTGCTGGAGCGGTGCGGCTTAGTATTATTTCGATGGTGGTCCGTACTTTAGAGTAGCATCGTGGACCTGATGGACCCTAGTTTTCAGTTGCAGGGTGTATTTTACGCCCGTTTTCGCCTCTATTGGAAGTATTTATTTCATTTCTATGTTCTAACTGCTCGGCAAGTGTGTAAAGGGTCTTTAAGACCAAATCAATCGAAGTATTTTCTAATTTTAGTTGATTAAAAAAATCATGAATTATTAAAAGGAAGACAATTTAGTTTTGATTATTTTTTGTACGACTATTAAAAATACTTTCTAAGTTAACTTAATAGTTATTACGATGTTTTAATTTGTGATTATTTTGTAATTTGAATATAAATATTCCAAACCATGATGATACTTACAGCTCATTTTACTCTGAGAAAATATCTGTGGATTTAGAAAAGTATTATATTAAACTAGGCACTCGCCCCTGCTTCGCACGGGTGCAATGGCGACATGTCAAAATATGTGTGCTACTAGCTTCTACTTTGTTCGCATGGAAGTCTTAAGATACAACTTACTAAAATAACAGCCACATTTTTTTTAAACTCCCTCGGCCCCGTTCCCACTATAGAACCAAATGGTGTGTTCCATCTCAAAATTTAACTAACTTCTTGCACTTTGTAATATGGTGGAAACATAAAACATTTTCGTTCGTTGGTTAAATTTCTCAAGAACAAATATTGTGCTTTAGTTAAATCCAAGTCAATAAATACGCTCAATGCTTCTTCATCCGTTAACATTTTTGTCTGCCTTGCGTCTTCTATGAGACTCGAGAATAAGGTCTTATTTTCACTGTCAGCAAACCTTAATGTTTCCACAAGTTTAGCTTCTCTTCATTCTATAGAACGTAACCCTTGAAGATATGCATTATAGACGTGTTCAAATCCATATTCATTAAGTAACATTGTATTTTTTCTTCTTTTACTGGATTCTGACAAGTCTAGATAAGATACGCACAGTCTCCCACGTTTTCCAGAAGAAGTAGATGGTGTGGAGACGGTTGTAACATCTTCAGAGTACGGTAAAGTTACTGAATATTCTGATTCGAACCAATTAATGTTTTTCATTAAAAATATATCCTTTTTCCGTGAAGTTTCTGTCCATCGTTTATCAAAACCGGGAATAATATGTCTTTGAAAATCACTGAGGATGAAACATAAGTTGTCTTCAGATGCATGATAATTTTCTTTTAAAACTGTTGATAATGCCTCCAATGATTTTCCTCCTTCGATATACGAAAGTATTATTTCACGTTTAGAACACTTGAAAGTAGATATTTTGAAGAGTCAACAACAACAGTCAACACGTAGTTATATTTGATTATGTTTATGGATAGCTAGGCTACAAATCAACATTAAATGTAAAGCAGGGGTAAACGTGAGCAACTGTCAAAAGTCTCCATGAACTTTAAAAAAACCTTTTTTTTTCCACCATATTTTATTTTGCAATTATTTTAAGGTAAACGTTAACATAATATTAAATACATATTCTTCAAAAGACGAGGTTTCCAGAAATATATAATACATTATACCTTTTTCTGTAACGTATAACAATAAAATCAATTTGAATGTGATGAAGTGAACGGGCTTAACATGGACGTCCGTCAAAACTATAAAGTTTGTGGTGTTGTAAAAAAATCATTTCATATACGAGTAATATGTATAATTTTTTTATATTATAGTCTAGTTTGGTCCTCAAACTATTGAGTAAAATAAAAAAGCCTGCCAGTAACGACATTGACAATAACCATTTTTAATCAGCAGTTGTTCTACGATTTTCCACAGTGCGACGGTGTCTGTGTTAACACTTGAGCAACCTTCCTGTCAATCATAGTCATGAACAGCTCATGTTTTACTTCTATAATGTTACCTTCTATTGCCGCAAGCGTTGGAGTTCATTCATTAGTTTTGGCTTCGAGTTGACTTACAACAGCTGTGGTTTTTTCTGGAGTTTCTTTTGCAAATTCCAAAGAACTGGGTCTGCAATTACTAACTGAAGAGCATGTCGGATTTTGCCATGTAACTGCTTTTACTTTCTTCATCCACTAGTCTCAACGGTACAAGTGAAATTATAAATAAATTAGCGTCCGATATCTGTTCATTTTCTTCAGGTAAAACTTGTTTATATTCACTGTGTCCCGAGGATCCATCGCAACACCGTTTGAGGCCGTAACGCACCGCACCGCGGTTCGTGAGCTTGTCCCGAGGCGAGGCGATTACGTTACGGTTCCGATTAGTGAGCGTTGCAGTAGGGAGTTTCATACAAAGAATACTGAACGGCTCGAGTTGATACGGTGACGATCCCTTTCCGATTTGATACGTGTGCTCCGATTTGATACCTTTAGACTGTTGAAATTTTTTGATACCAAGTTTATCTTTATAATACGACAGGCGGTATGATCTAAGAGATCTTGAAGGTTCACTTTGGCTCTTATATTCGTTACGGTTACGGTTATGCTTGACGCAGGAGGATAGCAACCCTTCATTGCTTCAGCCAAAGCTTGTTATGATGGAAGTACAGAAAATAAGTTCTTCTCAACAAGTCACATTCTCAGGTAGGAATATTGAGCTTTGGATAGATCGGTTCGGTTTCAACATAGGGGAAGGGAGCCCAAAGCGGGTAAGCTAAGGTTATAAATTAAAAAAAAAAACAAACAACAACAAAATCAACATTAATTTTTACTCTTATAATTCGTTATCTATCAGACTATAAAATCAATGATAAACTTAAACATTTTCTTCGAAAAATAATTAATAAAAAAATAAAATACTGAGTTCTTCAAATTACCCGTCTTGCCCGTAAGGATGGCCTAAAACAGGTAAGGCATTTGGGCAAAGCTTGCCTCGGTTGGTATGTGGACCGTCTTTACATACTGAGACCCCTCCGTGCCTCGGAAAGCACGTTAAGCCGTTGGTCCCGGCTGTCATTCGTGGATCTCTGACAGTCTTTACGGGTGTAGTCAGAAGCCCGAAAGTCTGACAACTAGTCTTATCAAGGGGTATCGTATTACGCAGTACCTGGGTTGTGGCGGTCAGATAGCAGCCACTCCGTGTAAAAGTGTCGTGTAAAAGTGTTTGTACAGACGCCAGCACATCAAGTTACTACAATCTGTCAAATTTCTTTAGCTTCATGTGCTGGCGTCTGTGCAAACCTACTTACAGAAATATTATTATTTATCATTTAACAAACAAACTTTTCAGCTTTATTATTGGACATAGATGACCATGTATATCACCATACCTGTTTGCCGCCAATCAGTGTTGCCCTCTTCGTTAGTGCTCCACAAATATTTTCTCAGAGTAATCCATTTTACCTAAATCATTATAAAAGTAGTTAGTATCGCGCAGGACGCCCTTGTTGTAAATATTAAGATTATGTAATTTCTAATTAATGTATTAAAGTGGGTATTAATTAAAAGTTCTAGCACGTCTGAAAGTTAAGTTTTTCGGTAGTTTAGAACCTCTATAACTTACTGCCACACTAACGGCCGAAGCCAATTACCTAACTATCACCAGTTTTGGCATCCTGGAGGTAGAAAAACCTATCTACCTCTGGTTTTAACGTCCCAATAATCTATATCAGTAGCGATCTGTATGATTATAATATACTGGCTACCATCAGAAGCGATCTGTCAATAGGTTATATGGGTTCGGCCGTTAGAGACGTCACTTAAAAACAGTCGATCACTTTAATGGGAAATGCAACTGTCAAAATGGCGCTATCGTTGCTAGTTCCCAAAACAAGCTAATAATACAAGGCGTTCTTCAAACTTCTCCATTAAAATGTTCTAAAGGCGCCAAAAGATCTTTCTTGTTTTTTTTTTTTAATTTCTGTTTTTAAATTTCCTTTTGGATCTGTTGGCGCCTGAATGACATTGACAGGAGGCGTTCTTGGTAAACATTTGTGAAATTTTCACTGGATTTTGTATTGAAAAAAAAAAATGGCGGCGTTAGTTCCGATTTTAGCCACGCGCCAAAGGTTTTTACAGCTATTGTTTTGACTGACAGCGTTTTAATTTATACTTGCCTATTAAAATTATAGATTGACTAGCGACCCGCCCCGGCTTCGCACGGAAACATTATTATTATTATACATATAAACCTTCCTCTTGAATCACTCTATCTATTAAAAAAAACCGCATCAAAATCCGTTGCGTAGTTTCAAAGATTTAAGCATACAAAGGGACAAAGGGACAAAGGGACATAGGGACAGATAAAGCGACTTTGTTTTATACTATGTAGTGATTATTATTTTTAAATGACGTCCTGAACGTATTACAAATCATATACCGCTCCGATAGCAACATTTTTCTTCTAATTTGTACCTAAGTTACATAATACCTACATAAAATCACGTCTTTTCAGCATGGGGATAGGCAGAAACTATAGAATGCTACGTGCTGCGATACTTACGTACTCTCCTTGCTTCGTTTACGTTCATACATCATCATACATCTAATTTTCTGAAGGCCAATTATCCTCGTAATTTTAAAACCTTCAAAATGTAGTCGCGATTTTATCTTAGCGACAATCAATGTCAAGAATTTGTCAAAAATGTATAACTACCAATCCTAGATGGTTTTACTGCTCCACTGGATGTCAGCTTGAATAACCCATACGAGTTGAATAACATCCACCGAGTTATTACCAACTTTCCAGTCTGCTACCTTCCCTTTCATTCGTTATGTTTAGGAACACTGCTTTTAGTTATTTTGTTTCGAACGTCAGAGAATGCATTTCTTTGTCGCTTTGAGGTTTAATGTGCTTCAGCAGCAAAAGTTCTTTAAATCTTTTTTTCCGTTCTACTTCATTCAAGTTTCTTGTAGTTTTGACGTTACAAACTTTACATTCATTTTAATTACTTTTATATTTCACTATGAAATCAAAATGGCAGAAAAACATGAAATGGCACAAATCGAATTAATTTTTCAATTTGTAGGTAGTTGAAAGTTCAATTCCATGTTTCACTTTAAAAAACAAACAAAATAAACAAACAACAATATAAATTTTTATTAAATGTGGTTGGAAGTGTAACATTTTTTTTTTAATATAATGTTTCAAGATTCTGGTTCATCATTTCTTTGTAATGTTGCGTGAGCGTAAAAGTGAACATTAATCACAAGACTATCCGCTTCGGATGTGTTCAACTGTCCTCGGGATGTACTCGGTTTTAATGTATAATCAATATGTTCACTTCTGTCGGCACTTCGAGGCAATTCTTGCCTCTTGTCCCTGACATCAAACAATGGACAAAATTTTCAATATTTTCTAAGATTGAGTACGAGGCTTTTGACTACGTTATGTGTGTGTATTTTATGTTCTTTTTTTTAATATTTTTTTAATTTTTATTAGTAATGTGCGTTTTTGTTTGTGCAGAATAAACTAATTTTCTTTCTTTCTTTTCTTTCTTTCTTGTAGTTTCGGACATTATAAACTTAAATTCATTTTACTTTTCTATTTTGTAAATCATAATGTCAGAAAAACATGAAATGGCACAAAATAATGATCGAAAGCTGAAACGCAAGTTTCAGAAATATTTTTACTCGATGGTGAATAAAACAAACTCCTAAATTCTCGTCAACTTATGAGTGAACGTTGATCACTGGAATGGCAAAAAATCTTTCGACGAAACTGACTTTTTTTTCAAGAAAATGTGTTTTAAAAAATCTTTTTCTTTAAAATATTAAAACTAAGCCTAGTTTTTTTTTAAATTTATATATAAACTTAAATTTTAATTACTAAAATGGCATGGAATGTAATGCATGGGAGTTGATAAACCAAGAAATTTTCTTAAGTAAAAAAAAGAAAAACGTTTTCGTAGATTCGTTTTAGCCCACTTGGTCTCACTCGGATTAAACGCAAATTATTATTTTAAAATTTTCTGTCTTTGAATGGCTTAACATAGATCTTTGATCATTTACACAATATCTCAATCGTTTAAAATGCATATACATATGTACTTACTTACATTGTCCCAGTTTCTGAATTGAGAATTTGAAGTCTGCAGTAATAAGTTCTCCAACATCAAATTCTCAATTCAGAAACACATAAAATGACAATCGATCGCAATGCCTTTAATTTTGCATTTACATAATTTTTTTTAAATATTTTATATGATAGCCCTGAGCTCATCTTTATATACCTATTTGTAAAATAATTATGTAGACTCGAGTTCGTCAAATTTAAATTAATTGGGCATGTGAACGTGAACGAAGCTAAAAGTGTTTTGTGGTTTCTGCTTACCCAGATGGGCAAAAGGCATGAGTTTATATAAGTATGAAGGTTCAGTTATATGGTATATAGCACTGTGTGACCTGAACCCGCTTTAGTCACTCTTTTCTGTGACTTGAGTGCGCGTTTAGGTCACAAGAGCTATAAAATGGTATACAATATGTATCGTAATACATTAAACTTTGTAATACATGATACTATTAAACTTTGTAAGAATGCTAGAATTAATGTGTTACATAATTATTAGTTAAGATTGTAAATATTATGATTGTAATGTTCGAATAAGTTTTGTAAATACATCGATATGCTGTGTGTTTTGAGTTTTTTTTGTCTACTTCCCTATTGCCTCTACATGAAACATTTTATAGTCTTTTTTTTTCTAGAGCCTTCAAATGTTTACTTACCAACTGTCGCGAATCTGAAACAGCTATTACCACGATTATATTTAAACGTGTAATATCCATACTAATATTATAACTTCGAAAGTAACTGTCTGTCTGTCTGTCTGTATGTTACCTTTTCACGCCTAAAACATTGAATGGATTTCGATAAAATTTGGCAGAGAGATAGATTGCATCCCGGGGAAGGACATTAGGATAGTTTTTATCGACAAACCTCGCGGGCGGAAGCTAGTTGTCTATATATGAATATATCTAGTCGTAAGATAGCATATAATTTTCTCTGGTCTTTTACTGCCCTCTGAAAGTCACAAATGCCCGCGAGGGGGCGGTATTGCCCACGCTGAGAACCTATGGTCAGACGCACGGTTTACGTGCATTTCCTATAACAGTCGCAGATAGATGCGACAGGTCAACGTCTTGTCGTCGATGTGTTGCTGTCGTATGTCGCAGTGTCTGCGCAGTGGTGGAAGCTCATCGTCGAGACAAAGAGCGACAAGATGAAATAAAAAAAAAGATGCAACAACCAATAGATGGCGGCACCAAATCCTACATCGCGCAAGCGAAGTTTTCGCGCATATTCGCCCGAATTGGTCGACTGACTGTCATCAAAGATGATATTAAAGTAGTATATTTTATTTAGGGACACTGCCTCGTTGTTCTAATGTTTGCAAGCACTACTGCTGATCATGAGGTCCTGGGTTCTCGATTCCCAGGTCAGACGAAATGTTTTCAGTCTTTTCCATCAGTAATATCTGAGAAGCAGCCTGGAGTCTGGAATAGTGCCTGCTGGCTGGTTGCAATAGGCTGGCCCCCATTTACATGGGATTTGAACATCACTGGCAAAATGTGAGTGTACTATATAATAGGTTGACCTGGCCACTAGGGCTATAGGCGTGATGTTACGTGTCATGTACAGACGCCAGCACATCAAGCTAACCGAAACTGACAAACCCAATCAACTTTGAACCTTATGTTTTAGCGATAAAGTTGAAAATCTATTAAATGCATTTGACAGATTGTAGAAGCTTGACGTGCTGGCGTCTGTACCTATAACTTTTGATGTTGGCAATGGCAGTTAAGGCGAATTCAACCAAACTAACCCCCTTACTAATAAAAGTTGTATAGCGTCTGTATAGTTACACAACGCTTTGTTTTCTACTTTCGTAAGTCAAATTACTGGCGACTTAAAGAGAGAAATCGGTGTGTAACTATTCATCTGATATAATACGTTTATTAGTAGGGTGTTTCTCAAATTTCGTGCATATTACATGTCCAGATCAAAAAAAAAATTAATTAAATACATATAATCTCTATTCCTTGTATAGGAAACCAAACAAAATAAAGTTGTGCTTACATGCATGGAACGTTTACTGATCAAAATAATAAAATTATTGAATTATAAATGAAAACCTTCACTAATTGTCATTTCCTTCGGTGTCCATTTACCAATTTCCTAAATAAATTTGCTTTTTACCAAAATATATCCATACTGAAAATAAACAAAGTAACTATCATTATAAAACTACATTAAAAAATACAACGTTTTCACCTAAAATAAATAGCAATAACTCAATAATATAATAAAAAAATATTTTTAAATATTTGTCATATATTTTTTCTGATTACCATCGGTCTGAATGTGAATTTATGTTATAGTGTGCGTATAACCTTATGTGCGGCGCTACCGTCACCTACTCCCCCGCGCACGTCTCAGGCAGCCAGCAAAAGTCATAGGGGGTACACACTTGTTCTTAATAAAAAAATATTTACGTGTAAAGTTTCACGACAGGTGAATATTTTGGAAACGTTCTCTTTCTTATCGCCCGTATAATGTGTTGTTGAGTAAATATTTATGATTTTGTAAATTTTATTACCAATTATTAATTTAAATAGTTACGTATGTATGTACATGTAATTCATTATGTTGATATTATTTAAGAAAAAAATTATAAAGTTCTCAAACCTCATTACCTTCATCCTCACTGCCTTCGTTTACCGTCGTTTTTTTTTGAGCGATAGTAATGAGGTCAAAACGATGGCAATTAGAATCTTCAACAAGAAAATTCATTAATATTTTTTATTTCGCAAATATTTTAAATTAGTTATATCTGTCAAGTATATTGGCGCGGGTTCTATTCCTGCCCGTGAATTTGTTTATTTTTTCTTATTAAAACAAGCCTGTGATTGTATATTTTAGATTGTTATACCTATCCTTTCAATGAGCGACTCAATATCATTACCCTCTCTAACATTCTCATTACCGTCGCACCCCGAAATTTAAATACATAATACTGATTTCTTTATTATCTATAGAAAGAAGGTCAAATCTACAAAATGTTGAAAGATTGTCTACATATTAATGATATTAGAAAAAAAAACAATGTTATTTGACAATAATTTGAAATTTAAAAATATCATGGAATATGCACCAAATACGCGAAATACCCAGTAAGGGGGTATGTATCTAGTATAAGTGTTATCCAGCGAATAAATTTTGAATTTTATCAATTTTACTAAGAGCTGATTTTTCCAACGCCAGATAACTTTATCAGACGAATAATTTTGAATTTTTGACAGTTCTCATAAAAACCAGTCAGACGTCAATTTTATTATACGAATAAAAAATATCTGTCCATTGAAAAATCATCCCTAAATCAATTCCGTACAAAAACGGTCAGACGTTAATTTTATTCCACTGATAAAAAAAGCCTAATATAGAAACCGCCTCGTTGCCGCGTTGGTCTGGTAGTCGTGAGTTTTTCCACTTGGAATTTGTAAGTAGCAACCCTTAGTAGATGGCAATAGGGACACTCCCTATTACATGAAATGTGGCTGTACTATAGGTGCACTGCCTAACCCCTTCGAGGATAACAGGGGTGGTATTATGTTATGTAAAGGCTCCTACACACTATGCCCGCGGCCTAGCCGGCGGGCATGCCGCCAATAAGCCCGGCTGCGTTCCCGGCGGGTATTTGAGCCGCCGGGCTTGCCGCACAAACGAGCTGCACAACTGAAATGATGCTCTGCGGGCGCCTGATTATGCCGACGGCATACCCGCGCGGCAATAACCCGCCGGCTGTGCCGCCGGCATGTGTGTAGGAGCCTTCATGGTGATATCTCACTTTGAGAAAATCAGCCCTCAAGATTAAACCTGAAATCGCGAAAAAAAAAATCAGCTGTTCCCTACATTTTGACGAGTTAGACGAACATAAATGTAGGGAATAGCAGATTTTTTTTTCGCGATTTCAGGTTTGGTCCCATAGTAAAAGTTGTTCATAATGATGAGTACCTACAATTACCTCTTAAGAGGTTGTTGGTGTTTTTCCAATAACACTGTATATCGTGTTAATAGGGGAAAAGAAAGCGATACCATGTAAATAAAACAATTCATAAAAATAAGTACTTAATTTATTACAAAAAAATACAATACAAAATATCATTTCTCCTATTTTAAACTTATACAATAATCTCCTTAACGTTCAGTCCACACTTACGACTGAACGTTATAAATTCGTGCAGTGTGCGCTTGTACTTAGAATGCATAAAAACTAACGAAGAATCTGTTAGTTTGCCCCTTTATTACTCAGAAACAGCTGGACTGAATTTGAAGTGCTTCCATTACATATCGAGACCCCTCCGTGCCTCGGACAGCACGTTAAGCTCCCGGTAAATCCCGGCTGTTATTCAAAGACCTTTGACAGTCGTTACGGGTAGTCAGAAGACCAGAAGTCCAACAACCAGTCTTACCAAGGGATATCGTGTTACCCAGTAACTGGGTTGTGGAGATCAGATAGGCAGTCGCTTTATGCAAAATACTGGTATTCAGCTGCATCCGGTTAGACTGGACATAGATAGTTGGATGAAGGCTGGGCTAGATTTAACAATAGAATCAAAATGGCTTTCAGTAAAAGGGGTCCTTTTGAAATATTAGGGACAAAATCTTTTATTTAGACCCAGAGACAATGCTGTGAGCTGTCATTCCACCTAATGCTAGCATAAAGCATAGTAAGCCCATAATTCGAGAGGGAGTGAGCTGTAAATGCTGTAATCTACCACGCGGGCCCAGTGCGGGTTGGCATATGTCACAAATCATCGAATTTTTGGTTCTAGGACATGTCGGTTTCCTCATTTACTATTACCATTTTGAGAGGAGTTTTGATGAAATTATTTACTCAAAGTTAAGCGAACCTACGATCTAGAATTCGTAAGTCAGGGCCGTTAGCATCACTGGGCCACCAGTGCACCTGATGCTAGGGATTGGCGCTATTGGCTCACTTGAAGGTCACTTGACCTGAATATTCAGGGTGAGATTTTTATGCAATAGGCTGGTTGATGGTAATCGATGACGCGGTCGGCGATGATGCTCGCCTGCCTAGAAGTACAGTACCCGGCGATAAATATTGCACATCGACCTTTGGAAAGAGACAATCGGGTAATTTCGGCTTGTGGGCTGGCAATGCGATGGGGTGGGTCGGGGGACCATAAATTTCACGTACCTAGATGAAGTTGCGTGCAGAAACTAGTACTAGGTATAAAAGGAAAAGCTTCTTTCCAGGCATGGAGGGGTCTTCTTTCCAAAGGTCGATGTGCAATATTTATGGCCAGGTACTGTAATCTATTTATTCTCGACATGTAGGTAAGTTAGTGTCCTGGGTCTGTGTTTTTACGTATTAAAGAAGATTTTTTGTGTATTTTCTAACAGATAGAGGGTTTGTTCGGTGCGGCGCGGCAGACAACCGATTTGAGGTCCGTGAACGCTTCATCTTGGATTGCTTGGTCGAATTTCTGGAAAAGAAACAGTAAATGAATTAAGGGGTAAATAGAGTTGTCTTATCATTGTACCTACTATACTTAGTGGTCCTAGTTCGTACACTGCTCAATGTGTGATGTTATGTGTGTGTACTAAGACTCATAATATTCTTCAGGGGATCCGGATGTGATCGCCAGGGCAGTCTTTACCCGAGGGTGCAAGGGGTGCGTGTCACCCGGGCGCAGGGTCTTAGGAGGCGCCAGGGTAGTCCGTGAAATTCAAAATTACTATTTCATGAAATAAATATTTATCAATAGGGTTTTATGAACTTAGAGAGTAGTATATCAATACAACCCTCTAAGTCAATTGCAAGACAAAATATACAACCTGATAGTGACCTGAAAATTGCAAAAAAATTAAGAAATAACACGTAAATTTGAATTTTGCGGGCTACCTTGGTGCTATTCCCTAAAAATTGTGGATTCCAAAATCAAGTTTTTTTTTTGTTGCCAAGAAACAGCCTACGCCCCCCAGACGGTTTTTGCGCCCCGGCGCCCATTATGGTTAAGACGGCCCTGGTGATCGCGATATATTATAGCCACATTATACCACTTGTCTTTGAGTCCCTGTAATAGAGAGCAAGTCTAAACTCCGGGCTATAACTGAGATATTCCTAATTTCCTGAAGTCAATTGGACTTAGTACATACCTCATTAACAATGATGGTAGGCACGAAGGCCAGTGGGCGCTGGACGGTGGCGCTCTTGTCCCCATAGGTGGCCAGCAGGTTGTCGCCCTGGTCGGAGGAGGCGCATCTCTTCAACTTCAAGGATTCCGAGTCCTTGTTCACTTGGGCGAGGCACTGGAAGAGGAGATAAGAATAATTGAAACTCAAACACAAAACTTTTTTTTCACCTAAAACAGCCACTTTTGTATTGTCAGTCAGAAAGATGGAGCTAGTTGCCCATTCCAAAGCGTAGGTACCTATGGAGAAGAACGGGCGAGAAACTTCATGGCCTATGTTATTTAAAAAATAAATTTAAGAAGAAGGAATTAATTTGAAGGCCGACGTTAAGTTACGTTGGCGATGGTTCGCCGAGGATGTCCATCCGACACACACACACACATGTACACACACCCCCACACCTTCACACACACACACACACACACACATATACACACAGACACAGACTCCTATATTTGACCCAGATGGTTTGTAAAGTTTTGATGCCGGTTATCAATTTATCATACTACAGGTACCCTTACTTGTTTGCATACAGGGTGTAAAAGACCCATCACGCTACACATTCTGTAAGTACAGACGCTAGCACATCAAGCTACCCGAAACCGTCAAATTTTCCCAATCAACTTTGAACCTTATGCTTTAGCGATAAAATTGAAAATCTATTAAAGAAATTTGACAGATTGTAGTAGCTTGAAGTGCTGGCGTCTGTACATCAAACTAAGTAACATTGCACAAAAATAATTGCGGGGAAACATGGTGTAAACATTTGCTGTTTGCAGTAGTGCGCAATGTACAGAGGCCAGCACATTATGCTACTACAATCATCAAATTTCTTAAATAAATTTTCAACTTGATTCGGAAAATTTGACAGTTTCGGGTAGCTTGATGTGCTGGCGTCTGTACAACAGCAAAGGCTGACCAAGTATACTATACCAGCTAAGTATGTTATGATCAGCTTTTGCTGGGACTTGTTTTCTCTATTAGTTAAATAAATGCACCCAACTGGTTAATGGAATGCCGATGAAAATAATTATAAGGCTTTTCAAGTCCCAGGTTGAGGGTCCAAAGGCGACTGGTAACCACTGTCCATCTACACTCTTTAAAAAACTTTTATAATATAAATGACATAGCTTACCGTGTCGAGAGACTTGTCAGGGTTGGGCTGATTCATGAGGCAGATTACCAGCTCCATCTTCTCCGTGTCCTGGAGGCTGCGGTCCTTCAGGATACAGGCCTGGATCTGGAGAAGAAAAGACAACTTTAGCACATAATTGAAAAGGAATGACTAATATAGCACAGGTCCATGTGGCGACGCTTGGGTTGGGGGAGGCCTATTTCCAGCAGTGGGACGTCTTTCGGCTGAGATGATGATGAACTAACAAAGAAGGAGATATAAAACAAACACTGCAATAAGATGTTTTTGACCTTAAAATAAAGTTAAAAAGAGCTGCTATTTTCCCCGTATTGATTTTATGCCAGCCAGCTGTAAAAAGGTCTCTATTTTAATCATCTAACACTAGGTAGGTAAATGATTTTTTTAACTAGTAAAAAAAGTCGAACGTGACGCCTGAGGCCACCCAACCATAGGGTTCAATTCGTCTGCATATTTTTGTTAGGGTTCCGTACCAAAATGGTAAAACGGAACCTTTATGGTGAGACTCTGTCTGTCTGTCACAGCTGAATATCTCAAGAACTACTAATGATATCAACTTGAAATTTGAAATAATTTTAGAGGACATTTGCCCAACTGTTTTGCAAACAAGAAAGAAATAAAAATATATGTTTATTTTTAGCAACAGGGACTGAAACGGGGTCTGAAAAATTCGAAGCAGGGCAACTAGGGCATGTGGGGTATCATGAAAGAGCGCAATTTGCACATTCTCAAAAATTACTTCTTTTTAGGGTTCCGTACCTCAAAAGGAAAAAACGGAACCCTTATAGGATCACTTTGTTGTCCGTCTGTCCGTCCGTCCGTCCGTCTGTCAAGACCCTTTTTCTCAGGAACGCGTGGAAGTATGAAGCTGAAATTTATATCAATTACTCAGGTCTACTGTCCCTTGAAGCTGTGAAAAAATCAAACTTCTAAGCCAACGCAATCAAAAGATACAGCCGTTTATGCCGCAAATTTTCGACACTTGCAAGGGAATCAAAACCTACAGGGTGCTTCCCGTGAACTCAGAATCTTGAAATTTGGTACGAAGCAACGTCTTATAGCATAGATAAAGGAAAAATTACGAAAACCATAAATTTTTAGTTACATCACATAATATATTTTTTTTTATTTAATAATTTTAAACTTACTACCCATTTCCTCATAAACGCGTAGAGGTATTAAATTGAAATTCATACCAAATACTCAGGTCTATAATACCTTTAAGCTGTAACAAAATCAAACTTCTATGTCAACGCAATCAAAAGAAACAGCAATTTAAGTTGCATATTTTTTAAGACTCACTGTTTTTTACTTTTGATGAAAAATGTAAAAAAAATGCCGTTCCCCCTTATCTCCGAAGTTTGTAAAGAGATAAATCTGAAATTATTCTACGTGATAGAAGTTTATGTAAATATTATAGGAAAAATGTAACGAAATCTCTAAGTAGCACACTTTTTCAGAAATCATTAACAAAAGTTACATTAGTTCCACTATCGGTCAAGAGATGGCGCTGACATAAAATTGCAATATTCTACACCGCAGTGCAGTGTTAAAATTCTCTGACGAATATAGGCCTCACCGATGAAAAATTAAAAACATGATGGAACGGAACCCTCGGTGCGCGAGTCCAACTCGCTCTTGACCGGTTTTTTTAATATATATTGGGCTATTATATACCTAATTACCCAACTCTAGACAAAATATTAAATTCTTATTTTGGCCCTTAGATATCACACTAATATTATAAAGGCGAAAGTTAGTGAGGAGTGTGTGTGTGTTTATATGTTTGTTACTTCATCACGCTCAAACGGCTGGACCAATTTTGATAAAATTTTGCATGGAGGTAGCTGACACCCTGGATTAACATATAGGCTACTTTTTATCCCGATACTCCCACGGGATCGACACTTATGCGGGTGAAACCGCGGGGCGCAGCTAGTATTTAGTATAATTATGTTTTTATCTACTACATCCAGTTAGCCGAGCCTAAGGCCATACGCAGCTGTGGTACATAGTCCTATAAGGTTACATAACCGCTAGACCTCGCGTGTGTTGACTCATTGGGCTGCAATGGGCCGAGGTTCGATAAAATCACGGACGCTGGAGATAATTGGACAAAATTACGGCAGATACATCAGACAAGACTATAAATAAAATAAGTACTGTGTCTAGCTTTTAATAAAGATTAACTGTGGGCCTGGGATATGATGTACGGTCAGTAACAAAAGTCTGTTAACACTTCAGTTTTTTTAATCTTACTTAGTTATTGAGCAAAATATTTATTTTTGCTCAATGCTAGTGTTGACGCTGCGAGCGATGCGTTGTGGTGTGGCATGGTTCATACATTTTTGTATATTTGTTTTTACCGCTCGCCACCGCTGATAGCGGCAAGGTCGCGGGCAGGCAGTTAGCATTCGCGCTTTGTATCCACCAGACCACAGCGGGGGCAGTCTAGTAGGACCAGTCTACCATTGCCAAGGCAGACAGTAGGTATATATACTTATAGATTACATACCTTGTTACCGTAGCACTCATCAGGTCCGTGGTGGCAGGTGAACTGCCACTTGCCGTTCACTTTGTCGTGCTGGAAACAGAAGAAAACAAGTTTAACATTATATTTCTATACTAATATTATAAAGCTGAAGGGTTTGTTTGTTTGTTTGGTTGAACGCGCTAATCTCTGAAACTACCAGTCGGATTTGAAAAATTCTTTTGGCATTTGATAGCCCAATTCTTGAGGAAGGCTATAGGCTATTTAACATCACGCTATGACCTTTAGGAGCCGAGCAAAAAGAAAAAAGTCGGAAAGCACGCTAAGCAAAAACGAAGTAATAGCGCGGGCAGGCGATGCCATGCGACGGGGTGGGTCGGAGTAACAAGAAATTTCACGCGGACGAAGTCGCGGGCAGAAGCTAGTAATTAATGAAAGTACATACTATACAGTAAAACTTTGAGTTTAGGAAAGTACTGCCTCAATGCCAATCAATGTTATTATTACAAGCACACGTTATGACCTTCACATAAATGATGTTGAACCGCGTTCATTGAGGTAGGTACTTTGCCATAAGTACATCCATAATGATTACCGCGACTAAATCACGCCGCGCGCCGGTGCCTGCAGCAAAGGCACTCCCAAATTATTATTATTACGTAGGTAAGTAGATATCTTATATCGTTAATTAAAATTTAGCTAACAGGAAATCAAAATTTTATAGCAGGAAAAAGTGTATCGAAATGGAATTGGAAACACGTTCCAAGACGACCAAGGAGGTACGCAAGGTCACATTGTACAAACGCCAGCACATCAAGGTACTACAATCTGTCTTTCTTTAATAGATTTTCAACTTTATTACCAAAGCATAAGGTTCAAAGCTGATTGGGAAAATTTGACAGTTTCGGGTAGCTTGATGTGCTGGCGTCTGTACCTAAAAGGAACAATTTTCTTAGAAACTCTTTAAATAAAGGTTCCGCAAGAAAATGTTTAACTATAAAGGAAAGTTTATGGTGCGACATGGTCCGTCTGTTTCGACTGTCTCATGTCTGTATCACAACTGCTAATTAGTTATTTCAGCAACTGCCTCCTAAAGGCTCCTTCAAACAGGCGCGACACGCAATTATATCGCGTGTCGCTCCTGTTTGTACTACGGGCTTGCTAGTAACGATGACGGTGACGGTTCAAACGGCGCTGTTCTGCACGATATTTTACCTACTATATGTAATGTTAGGCAGTTTAATACCGTTTGATTTTATACGTAGGAACCAATGAAATCTTGAACTAACTGTCTAAATACTCTTCCTTCAACCACTATCTGACTACACTCCACGAGGGTTACCTACCGTGCTCTTTCCGTAGGGCACCATCTTGACCTTCACGACTCCTCGGAAGTCCCTCCACACGGGCGCCAGCTGCGACGTGATGAACTTCTTGCTGTCTGGACAGAGAGACTCGTAGTATACTGCGATCTTCACCTGGGGAGGAAAGAGGTTGGTTATTGGTTTTTTATGAGGGAGCCATAATTTTTACAAAGGGTAGATATACAGGATGTAACAAGACTCAGCACATAGCCATTATCTGCGCATTCTGTCATCCAATGAGAAAAATGATTGTAGGAAAATTAATCTATGTAGTTTTGTTGTGAAAAAAATTTTGTGTTTACGGTGGCGTGCAATGTAACACACGCAAAATAATGTGCATATGGGCGCATGCAACGAATAGGATTATAATTTAAACTTTTTTTCATGAAAAAAGAAATTCTTTCAAGTCTTTTTACAGCCGCAATAATAAAATAATTATAACAGACCATAGTTTATATGAAGGAAAGGCGAACACTTCGTCTTAAAGAAATCGGAGATGCGATCAGTAATACATACTGACTCAGTATATCAGTAAAGGCTCGTGCAAACA
Organism: Luperina testacea; assembly: GCA_927399505.1. Lineage (NCBI taxonomy): Eukaryota > Metazoa > Arthropoda > Insecta > Lepidoptera > Noctuidae > Luperina > Luperina testacea. The sequence goes on along the minus strand of OV656785.1, from coordinate 563,996 downwards.
GGCGCGACGCGCGACGCGAATCGCGTGCGACACAAAGGCACCGCTCGTTGCGCAACTTGCGGTGCCTTTGTGTCGCGTGTCGACTCGCACCGTAATACTGATTTTGAGAACCAGCCAGTTGCAATCCATCTCAGATTATTTAGTAGTGTATAAGGAACCCACAAAAAGTAGTTATTTTTAATTCTGTGATGTTATTCGTTAGAAAATCAAACTTAAAAATGAATGGTTTAATTATCCCGCCAAAACGTTAGTTTGAGCAATATGGCGGCATTAGCTCCATGTGACGTCACAACACAGTAAACAAAACACACTTCAATATGTCAAATCTTTCCCCAAGTGCTTTGGTACTGATTTTTTTCTACTGTTTAATAAGAAAATGAATTATAAATGGTGTGCAATGCCAAACTGCACCAATACGTCAAAAAAAAAACTCCGGAAAAATAGTTTATTCATGTGCCGAAGAATGCCAAAATGCGTAGAAAGTGGTTACAACTTGCTCGCAGGAACAAAGTCCTGATCCACGACGTAGTTGTACGTACCCAATAGCATCGTCACCATAAGATTCTCGTGCAGCCCTGAGAATGGAAACTAATTATGTACTTACTGTAAACAAAATTTATTCTTCATAACCTAAAAAACTATTACTTACTGAAAGAAAGACTATTATTTCACCTTCCCAGGATTAAGGTTACTTACGTAGTGTTATATTTATGGTACAATACATTGCTGTTTTTACATTTCTCAGCTCTGCAGAATAAAAATCGGGGTTATTTTTGAAGAACATTCCAACCATGATTGCGTCCCCTTTGGGCAAGTTTCTGCTGTCTGCTTTCACAAAATTGACATCCATGATGGAGTGGAATACCAAAAATCATTGGATCATATACGATGGAGATTGTAAAATACCACAAATTTTCACGATAATATTTTATAATCTTATATAAACAGATCAAAAATCGTAAGACTGCAACACTGACAGATCTGACTACTGTTTTGTGACGTCATCTTAGATTCAGCCAATCCTGACTGTTTTGTATCACGTGACATTATTTAGCAATTAATAACTTTTTAACAGGGATTTTGAAATAAAATAGCCATTATATTTAAGTCGGATGATTGCAAATCCCTTTATAAATTTATAATAAATGTGGATAACAGCATTTAACACTTTATTATTCATACTGTCAAATAGCCTATTAAATGAATTCACTATTTTACAAATTTCATTCAATTGAATTCAGATTTCCTTTCGATGTTTGCCCTATCCAAGTCAGTACTTACCTACAATTTTATTAGTGTGGAATTAACTGAGAAAGTCCATGTTACTGTGGTTTCAAGATACTGAACACCCAATGTCGTGTTTAAAGAAATGGAGAGGTGAAGCGGCTTGCAGTGTAAGTAAGTATTACTATTCTGTCATTATCAGTAGGCCTGGCTCGTGGCTAAATAATAACAATCACATGGGTCGATCTTCAAGGTTAAGCAACGCTAGTCGAGGTTGGTCCGTGGATGGGTGACCATCCATAACATACCGAGACCCATCAGAGCCTTGGAAAAAACGTCCCGGCCATTTGCCCATTAGTAAATCTCTGTCAGTCGTTACGGGTAGCCAGAAGCCCGAAAGTCTGACAAACCCGAAAGTCTTGCCAAGGTACCCCTTGTAGACTGATATACTGGATATGTAACTGTACCTTGTGGTCATCTCCCTTCTTGCCTTTCGCGAGCACTCCGTAGAACAGCGCCACCAGACACAACACTGCTATAGTCTTCATTTTGTTCTGAAACAAACCAAACAAAATCTTAAGTCTTTAACTCTTATATATGAAAATCACAAGATGCTCTCAGACAGTCGACAGTAGTTATGGGTAATCAGGTCTGACGGTTGTCAGACCAGTCTTACCAACGGTTATTGATCGTGTTCCCCAGTAACTGGGTGTGGAGCTCAGAGTAAGAGAAATTACAGGCGTGATGTTATCTTGTTCATTTCTTGATGGTACCTAATAGGTTCGCCTTTTGTATCGTATCATATCTGGGTATCGTATTACCCAGTAACTGGGTGGCGGAGGTAAGTTACGCAGTCGCTCCATGTAAAATACTGGTATTCAGCTGCATCCGGTTAGACTGGAATCCGACCCCAGAATAGTTGGGAGAAGGCAAGGCTGATGGTGACATAATTATTGCTCTTCGCTCTATGAAAACAATGATGGCGAAAACCAAAATTAAATAAATGTCAAATAATTAATAATTATTAAATTAAATGTCCTTTATAATGCGCACAGCAAAAGAGTGGAACTCTCTACCTGCGTTTGTGTTTCCGAGTGAATACAACCCGAATCTCTTCAAAGTAAGAGTGAACAGGCTTCTTCTGGGTAAGCTCACTCCATCGTAGACTTTATCTGTGTCATCTCTGACTTAGATTAGAGTCAACCCCAAAAAAAAAAAAACATATGTTTATAAATACGGGTTACGCTTCTGCGCTTGCGACTTCTAGATTAACGAGGCAGTCGTTTATTAATAGGCTAATCTCTTCAGCTATTGAAACCCCTGCTTTCAGCCCCTGCTCCCCAGATTGATTGCTGAGCGTGCTCGGAGTCGATGCTTGGTCGATCGGAAAGTGTAATTGTGCTAGAAATTTCTTGGTAGCAGTCCCAAGGTCTGAATTTCTACCCAATTAATGTGAGACCGAAAAATAATCGGCGAAATGTTGGTTAGTTCATGAATGACTATTTCATGAACTCATGACATTTGAGGCCAAGTGTAAATCAAGGAGTTTTATTGTTGATTCTAATGATAATAACTCTGTAAAGTCATATTTGTTAAACTCTGTTACGATTACGAATCATATTTTAATCAACATACAGCCTGATAGAAAAAAAATCACATCTGCCTACCACATCGGCGAATAAAGGCGTAATTTTACGATACTACAACCGCTGCCTACACTCAAGCACAGTATTATTTAACAGTTTTCTCTTAACTTGGCAATTTTCTCAAACATATCGCCGTACACAGCGCGACGCAAAAACGTGAGTGTTTCGCAAACAATTTAGATTAACGTACACATGCGCAGGAGGTGTTACGTGAAGCAGTTCTTGTAAGCGTAACAATACGGTGTTGTGAGTTGTGGGAAACTAACAAACACGGCGCCAACAGCTGGGAGAGAACGTCTTGTAAGTCTCATTGTGGTAGCTTTGCAACGCTGCAGATTTTAGTGATTGTGATAACGTAATTCAACCAATTAGAACGCACCTGCATATAGTATACGGAGCCGGTCGAAACCAAACAAGGTTTTGAAAAGGCAGGGTCAAGAGAAGGACACGTGCGACAAGGATGGTTTCATTAGGGTGGAGAAGAAGAAGAAGAAGCCTCCTTGTCGGAACCAGTGCGGCACCGCGCTGGCAGGACCCAACATGCTGCTGCGTCTAGCAATCCAGATGACGCAGCTGTACGCAGCAGTACGCAGCAAGGCAAATCAGGTTATCGATATGTGTCATTTTTGATACGATACCCTGTCGGATGGTTGTGAATAGCTTTGCTGGGATTGCTGGGGTAGTTCAAAGAAACGAAACCGTTCGTAGAAGCTTGTTTTCAATTAAGTTATAAGATGTTTTTTTCATGAACTAACTCGAAGCCACTACCTTATACGCATCAACAAAAATCAAATATTTAAAGCTAGCTGTCACCACACGACAGCGGAGTGAAGATGTTTTCTAACTGGTAATGTGCTCACACGCAGTAGTGTACGGTGTGCAGTACTTGTGTAGGTATTAGTTGTACTTTCTAAGTGACACACGCAGTGCTGTGGCGAGTGGGTCAAGCTGTGGTGACCCTGAGGCGCAAGGCACGAGAGGAAGATGTCTTTATCTAGTTTGCGTATAGACGTATTTGCGTATAGACATTGTTTATTAGTAAATACTGTAACATTATTGGCTAACTACAGTCTTGAGTCTTTGGGGTCGAAGTGCTCGGGTCACGGGGCCCGAGTGCGAGTCTTCTTTTTATTAAAGAAATTTCTCGCCGGCTGGTCGACACTTCACGTGACCTGGGTCGTTTTTGACAAAATTATTAGCATTGCCATTCAACGTGGCAATGTGGATATTTAGCGGCATAAATGGGAAATGTTGGTAGTTCTTTTTGTTACCAGCACGCGTAGCATGATCACCGTAGGAAGAAAAGAAACGAAAGACAAAATGACAGATTGTAGAAATATTTCTACGGCGCGATGTGAAGAATGAAGAAAAGATAATGTATTTTTTTTTAAAGAAATGTATGTGTTGTTTGTTGAGTGTGTATATGCAATGTATTCTTAGTAGAGAGCTAAGTGAAGGGAGCTCAATCAACTAGAAACATGTCATACAACGTCCGTTCATCACGATTCAAACGCCAATCGCTGTCGCTCCTCGCGCGCACCACTCTAAATACGTGTTTTCTCACACTAACTAATGTACACTATTGTCCAAAGTATCTTAACTGTAGTGCACGTCACTGCTTTCTCCACATTCTCTGTACCCATGTGTATGCAAGGTGTATTAGTAACTAGCTTTTACACGCGACTTCCTTCGCATACAAACTTTGGCCCTCGTTTGACCCACTTGAGTAATTTCTAAGTGCACTTCTTTTACATTATACGTGTAACATTGATTGCCAGTATTGCCACAGGCAAATAATCAGCCTTTTATGTTCCTACTGCTGGGACAGAGGCCTCCCGTGAGGTATTCCACCATGCTGGCGCAGCGCACGGTGTCACATATCTACGAAGTTTTGGACATTCAATTGCCCCAAACTCAGTTTTTCGATTCAAGTTTGATCAATTTAGTTTAATTGTGTACGTAACATGATGTATCATCACGCCTTGTTTCCCGGAATGGTAAAGCAGAAGTCTACCATAGTACACCCTCATTTCGCCAGTTTTCATTGTTTAAATCCCATGTAATATGACTCCGGGCTAAAAATTCCTAATGGAAAAATCAGCTTCACTTGGGAATCGAATCCAGGACCTCGTGCTCAGAAATAGCGCTTGACCACCAACCAACCAACCAACCAACCAATGAGCCAGTTTAACCGTGTAATATTGACATAACTTGATAGACTTTCAGAAACCGGTAGATAAATGAGTCCAGCCGCTGACGCCGGCGCCAAAACCGTCCAAATTAACACTAAGCAGTCTTTAGCATTGATTCTGCTGCGGACCGCAACGCGACCCAGTTGCGGGCGTTGCGCAAACAGACCGGTTAGTTCACACAATTACCTACTTATCCTACTTAAATTACTTTTGTGTAAGCAAGCTTGCTTATCAAATAACATCTTGGACAATGTCGCGCTGACAGAAAACGCTTCTTGTTTTGAAATTATCTTACCTACCTAAATTTCAGCGCGCGTTGAGGAATGAGACGATTTACTAACAATGCTTTAGTAATCTAAATTTTCCTAATAATACCTAGTAAGAATTAGTAATTGAGTAGTTTGTAATTTTAATTACTTAGCATACTATTGCATAGAATCAAGTTCTTCTAACTGAACAGACAGCTGTGCTGCTGGGGAGTTTGTTGCGCCACTTCTTGTTTCTAGCTAAGCACTAGAAAGTGGTGAAGGGCGGGTGTGCCAGGGTGCAAAAAAAAAACAGCTATTCCCTACATTTATGTTCGTATAACTCGTCAAAATGAGTACAGCTGATATTTTTTTCGCGATTTCAGGTTTGGTCCCATCGTAAAAATTGTTCATAATGATGAGTACAATGACCTCTTAAGAGGTTGTTAATGTTTTACCAATAACCCTGTAGAGAAGAAGAGTAGGGGGTGAGCCTATATTGCCATCAATCGGGCAGAAATCTATACTCCGAGCTGCTACTGAGATGAGAAATACAGACATGGTATTATAATAATAATAATATAATAATAATATATTTATTTGCGTAAAACATGGTATAAAATGGTCTTACAGTACAAAAATAGAGCAGACATGTTTTGCCAAGATTAAACATAGCATGCAAATATTTGTAATAACAATTTCCTTAACCAAATTATTATTATATTACACCGACACTATTTACGTTCTAGGAATTGTTTTATATTATAAAAGTTGTTATCAATTAACCATTCATATAGTTTATTTTTAAAAGCATATCTCGAGTTTAACATTTTTATATTACTAGGTAATTTGTTATAAATTCGTACGCACATAGTTATGCAGCTTTTATTGTATTTTGCAAGCCTGGGAGCACTGCTAAGTACGAGTCTGTGAGGATCTCGTCGGCTTCGAGGATTTACATCGTTTGCTATTTTAAATAAATTCTTATGTTTCCAAACAAACATGCATATTTCATTAATATACAGACAAGGTAGCGGTAACAAGCCAAGTTTCTTAAATACTGGCTGACATGATTCCTCAGGATGAAGTCCGTATAGAGCCCTAATGCATTTTTTTTGAGCAACAAATGTTCTATTCTGGTCGGTACTGTTACCCCATATTATAAGTCCATAACGTAATATGGATTCCACATACGCATGATAAGCTAATATAGCTGTTTTCAGATTAGTACTTTTTTTTACTTGTCTAAGAGCATACACAAATTTATTTATTTTGCTTGAAACATTGTCTACATGCACTTTCCAATGTAGATCTTCATCAATTGTAACTCCTAGGAACTTAGTCTGTGTTACTGGTTTAATTTTGGGTATATTTAATTTCAAGTTAAATTTATGATTGTTTGAATTATTAAATTGTATGTAATGGGATTTGTCAAGGTTTATTTTCAAGTTATGTACATAAAGCCAGTTAATTAAAATGTCAATTGTATTGTTAATGTCAGTTTCATGGTCGAGAATTGTATTTTTTTTTTTATTGGATGTCACAATAATAGAGATGTCATCAGCGAACAATATGCACTTATGTTTCGTTATTGTAATGATGTCATTTATATATATCAAGAATAAGATCGGCCCTAGTATGCTTCCTTGTGGGACACCAAACTTATTACATCTATATTGGATTAAGCATGAAGACTAATATAGAAGAGAAGAAGTAGGAGAAAAAGACATTGCGCCGACCTCAAATAAATGGCAAGACAATGATGACGAGAATAAGGAAACATCAGAATCTTACCTTTACAATCAAATTCACTAAAACATAAAAGAAACTTGGCATTACTTGGTTTAAAACATCTATAATAATAATTAATTTTGCTTCTATGAACTATAATTTAAAGGTAAGTTTAAGTATTAATTAATCAATTTAACGCGTTATTCAATTGTTTATATAATGACATTTGAGTATAGACTGGTTGTCTTGAAGATGTGTTCCGAACTGTTTCGGCTGGAGATGATAATGTTTGACCCGCCACCCGTTATCTCTCAGCGGCTATCAGGAGAGTTTAATGTGAGTAAATAATGAGTTTATAAATAATACGGCGTCTCAAATTATCTGAGAAGATACAAAAAATTGTTTTGAGAATAATGTTCTACGTAATTTGTAAATTGTTTGGGTGAAATGAGTGTGGATTGTGTGATTACAAGACTGCCAAAGATGTTATGCTTGGACGGAGTCGCTTGTGACCTCTTTCAAAATTCGTTTTTGAACAGTTTGTTTTCATTAAATGCTGGAACTTAGGTGGAAGATGAAGAACATGCACGGAGCATATAAAATCACGTTTGTTCCCGAGAGAGTAGGCAGAGGTGTTTACCTAGTACAAATCCACGATTTGCCAGTTATGTTCTGAGTTTGGCCTACTGCCAACAACACTGCCCGATCCAGGGCTCGAATTTATTTATTTATTTTTATTTATTTATTTAAAATTACGTAAATAACACCTTAACAGCTTTAGCTTTTCAGCTTTAGGATTAGGACACTCAGCAGTCATGCTTGCAACCATTAGTGTCCAAACACATTATGCCGCTTACCTACGTGCGACGTTAACAGTTCGACATGGTTGATTCAATCTACAAAATGTACCAATGTACCGCGATGTGTACAATGTACGATCACAAGGAAGGCTGAAGCTGTGACGAGACAAAGCTTCCTTACCCAAACCGTTCTTTCCACCCGCTGACGACCTCTCACTTAGATATGAGTTACCTTAGGTAACCAGGAAGTCTTTAGAGATTCCGGACCAAGGTTTGCCAAAGCAAGGTAAACCTGTTCGGGTGGAGATTCATAGACGACTCCGCCTTGGAGTGTAAATGTTATGCTGTTCCACAAACGATGGGACACTTAATATCGTGTCCTGTGTGTCCTGTCAGCTGCACGTTACAGGAACTGGTGGACGCTGGCGATGGCGCCAAACAAGTAGCCGAATTCTGGGCCGAGTCCATTTAGGTTGCTATCGACACATTAAGAAGAAGACCAATGTACAGCTATACAAGAATCTTTTAGCGCATGGTCAAAAACGGAACTAACTAAAGCTAACTAAGCGACAAGGATATTTGAAAAACAAGATAGCGCATCTTGTTTTTCAAATATCCTTGTCGCACTGTATGTACAGAGAACAGACAGCTGTGCTGCTGGGGAGTTTGTTGCGCCACTTCTTCTCCCCAGCGAAAGCACTAGGATATGGTGAAGGGCGGGCGTGCCGGGGCATTGTCTTAGGTAATTTTTGCCGTTCGAAAAGTGCTGACTCTCAGCCTAATTTGAATAAATGAGTTTTGATTTTGTAAATGTAGGTCTTTTGCACAGTGCCTAAGACAGGGTCAACTAAATCCCAGTGAGGTTAACTGCAGGCGCAATGACCCACATCGACCAATTGACTCCAATTGTGTCGTGACGTCACAGCAATCAGCTGATGGGAGGTAGCTACATAGGTAACTGTGTTACGCTGTGAGCAGAATGCCCAACATCATCTGCCTTTTCCCAACTATGTTGGGGTCGGCTTCCAGTCTAACTGGATGCAGCTGAATACCAGTATATTACATGGAGCGACTGCCTATCTGATCTCCACAACCCAGTCAAACGGGTTAGGGATCAAACAAATCCAGATGAAATCATCATCCTCATTCACCCACAAAACATAGGCCTCTCCAGAGCATCGTCACATCGACCGGTTCTGTGCTTCTGGCATTCTCAGTCTTAGCGCATGTTTGACCATGCGTCTGCTTAAGTGCAACGAGATCAAAAGTTCTGGAGTAGCAACCGAGTACCGGAAGGTGCAGCGTTGGTTGCCCTCCTACAAGGTGGACCGATGACCCCGGGAAGGTCACGCCAATCCGCTGGAGGTGTGGAGGTCAGAAAGACAGAACCGGCCGATGGGGCGTCGCTTGGGAGACCTATGTCCAGTTGTGGACGTCTTGTGGGTGAATGAGGATGATGATTAGACAATCTCAGTAAAAGCCTGGAGTCTGGATTAGTGCTCCGTTGATAACAATAGGCTCAGCCCCTATTACTAACCCCCCATTACTAACCCCCCATTACTAACCCCCCATTACTAACCCCCTATTACTAACCCCCCATTACTAACCCCCTATTACTAACCCCCTATTACCAAACCCCCATTACTAACCCCCTATTACTAACCCCCATTACTAACCCCCTATTACCAAACCCCCATTGCTAACCCCCTATTACCAAACCCCCATTACTAACCCCCTATTACTAACCCCCATTACTAACCCCCTATTACTAACCCCCTATTACCAAACCCCCATTACTAACCCCCTATTACTAACCCCCATTACTAACCCCCTATTACCAAACCCCCATTACTAACCCCCTATTACTAACCCCCCATTACTAACCCCCTATTACTAACCCCCCATTACTAACCCCCTATTACTTACCCAACCCATACAAATTCGTATTCTACTTGCTTTGCAAATTTCAGAACTCAAAAACTACCTAAGCAAAGTTAATAAAATTGATATGGGACCCCCTGAAGCATACCCTATGCATTAAAAAAAGATTTTTTTAAACCGATTTACAACTGCCGGAGATATCGCGTAAAAAACATACAAAAAAAAAACAACATAGTCTGATTGAGAACCTCCTCCTTTTTGAAGTCGATTAAAAATGTGGGAGTGAATATAGGACACACCTCTGCCCAACAGATTAAAACAGCCGTGATGTTAGTTGTCTTAGGTAATATGTACCCGTCATTCGTAGTTTACAATCGTTAATGCAAGTCAGAAGCCCAAAAGTCTCGTGGTATCGTGTTACCCAGTAAAGGCTCCTTCAAACAGGCGCGACACGACACGCGCCAGAAAGGCACCGCAAGTCGCTGACAGGTCTCGCAGCTCATCCTAGGAGGATATAACCGGCCTATTTTGTAGATGCCTTAAAAATTAAGGCCTCCAGCCAGCAGCCAGCACTCTAATTGCGTAAAGGCTACTTCAAACAAGCGCGACACGACACGCGACACAAAGGTACCGCAAGTCGCGCAACGAGCGGTGCCTTTGTGTCGCTCGCGATTATATCGCGAGTCGCGCCTGTTTGTAGGTGCCTTAACTGTAAGCCGGTCTTAACGAGTTGAGAAAAGGCTAGGCAGTATAGCAGTACTAATTGCAGGGTATCCCCGGGTATCCTCGCAGTAACGAATGATTGTTTCAAATTTATCTACAGACAGCTGAGTATGTATTAAAATGCCCTGTCATTGGTGTTAGTGAACTTTAGTTATCTGTGTCATGCATGACTAATGGCTAATAGATAACTATCGGGTGACATCGATATAATCTATGTTAGGATTAGGTGACCGTTCTTAAGATGACAGGTCAAATTAAAATAACCAGCGAAACTCCACAGACGAAATGGGTATTGTAGTTACTTGTAATATCAGATTAAAATATAAAATCGTAAATTGATACTCTATTTATTTAATTAATTCTAATTTATTTAATTAAATAAATTCCGACATTGCTGTCCTTCAAATACGCGTGTACAGAGTGTTTCTTTAACGTATCAATTTACGATTTTTAGTGAATATTTTAATATAAAAAAAAATAAAAACATTTTATTTTCGAATAGTAATATTTTTTTTAGCATGTATGGATGCTATACTATTGCGGGTTAACGGGAACGCCCTCTGTTAGTTAACATACTGTATATATATATATCCAGGGTGTCAGCTACCTCCATACAAAATTTTATCAAAATTGGTCCAGCCGTTTGAGCGTGAAGAAGTAACAAACATATAAAAACACACACACTCACACTCACAAACACTCGCTCGATCACTTTCGCCTTTACAATATTAGTGTGATATTTCTAGTACCGCGTACCGGAAGACGTAGCGTTGAAAGGCCTCCCACAAGGTGGGCCGACGACCTTGTGAAGGCCGCATGCAGGAACCCGTTGGATGCGAGAAGCACAGAACCGGTCGAAGTGGAGGTGCTTGGGGGAGGCCTATGTCCAGCAGTGGACGTATTTCGGCTGAAATGATGATGATGATGATTTCTAGTAGGGATGCATCCGATACCGATACCGATACCGATATATCGGCGATACTACAGGTTTGCCGATATATCGGTATCGGCGATATTTTTATGGCCGATTCAACGATACTTTTCAAATTTCGCTCTTTAAAAATGTAATGTAAACGCGCGTGTTGTCAAATAAGATTAAGAATTACATATCGTAATTGTTTGTGTATTATAATTATGTCATTTTTATAACTAGTCATTTGAGTCAAATAAAATAAATAGTAGTCATATCAACTTCAAAACACAAAAGTGCTATATGGAATCACTTTGAAATTTCGACAATTTATAATTCCATAAAAATCTTATAAATGTTAAGTTTGATTACTAAAACTATTAATTAATTGTGTTTTATTTAATCTACCTTCCTTTTTGAATTCAGTAAGCGTATCGGTATCGGTATCGGTATCGCCGATATTTTTATAAGAGTATCGGTATCGGTATCGTATCGGCAAAAAGGCGTATCGCGGCATCCCTAATTTCTAGTAACTTCCGCTGCGGCCGTTTTCCCCAAAAACATTATTAATCACGTCTGCGGAGTTTCGCCAACTAATGCAATTTGAACCCGCATACCGTACAGACTTCAAACGAAAGAAGGTCATGCCAATGACGAGTGTACCCGGTTTTTATGAAAAATAGCAGTTCGTGCTTTTATTAAGAAGAAAAAGTTCAGAATTTCTTGAAATACATTAAAAGTTGCTCCTTTTGTTCTGAAAGCTGTGAAAGAAAGAAAGAAAGAAAATACGTTTATTTGCGGCAAACATGACGCATAAAAACAAAATAATAATTTGGGAGAAAGTATGCGTCACATCTACGCAAAACGGCCATCGCTCTGGGGTTTTTGGCGCCACTTCTTCCCAGCTAAACCACTAGGAAGTGAAAGCACTAGGGCGGACGTGCCCGGGGGCACAGAATAAAGAAATACAGTACTCGTACTCGGCCGTAACCTTGATGTAAATGCCTACAGCCGCGCGGTACGTAAACATGCGATAGGGCTGCCCGCCTCCAGTATTTTAATTACATTTGCCTACTTTGCGTTTCCATTTAGTTTTGTTATTGTATTTTACTGTGTGTACATAAATAATTTTATATAAACAAATAAAATACTTTGTGAATTGAATAGGAAGTGTTTAATAAAAATGCGTGTTGTTTTGATCGCCGCCGCACGACTCCAGCTAGTGAGCAGCAGCGCGCTGTTGCTATTCAAATTTCGAACTAATCGCCGCGCGGCGCCAGTCAGTAGGCAGCGCTAGCGCGCTGTTAAAATGGCGGGAAAGCAAGTGTGCATTCACAGATTGATTTTATTTAAAATTAAAAAAACAGTTTATTCGGTAATTTAAAAACTTGGCTGCATGCTCTAGTGTCTTTGCCAACATTTTCACGCAGCCACGGCAGAAAATAATCCTCGCGCCATTTTTCTCAAATTTTCTTTTCTTTGTACTTGTATTGTGAAATGTTTTTTTTTCTGTTTCCTCGCAAATGTGTTAAAAAACGTCATACGATATACGTGCGTATTGGTTATTATAACATCTTAACGCACTAATATCGTAATGTACTATTACAGAATTATAATCATTAAAGTCATCAACACAACTCTCTAAGACCATGTAAGTCCAAAGAATGATGATTTCATGAAACAGTTATTCTTATTACAGTAACAGTTATTCAATAAAAATAATTAATTTTATTCATAAAAGTATGCAATCATTTCATTAATGTTTTGTTATGATGTTGTCACGTTAAACTATCGTCCGTAAATCGACTTTACAGACAACCAATTTTTTTGTAGTATTATTCATACACACAGTACAATAAACAACTATTATTAATAATAAAAACCACGTCTTTACTTTGAATTATACAAACTAACAAAACACACATGCGCCGAGGTTTTAACACAAGCGTACCTACCGTTTAATGATTCATGAACCGCCTATAACTACCTACCTCACTCGTGTTTATCACTTTCCTTTACTCTATTCACTTCTTTTATTAATCCAGACATCTTTTTTTCGGGAGATAAAATGAAATACTTATCCATTAAAAATACACACATTATGTACCTACCTACAAGTAAGTAAAATTATTTTATAGTCTTACCTTTCAGAGTTTCCAGGTAATCTAAAAAAAGTTATCTCTGGATGCGTTATTGACGAATTCATGCAACCAAAAACAGCACAATATAGCCTACTCGTCATATTAAATATGTACTTGAACTTATTTTTAGTGCAAAAATCGCGCGGTTATTGTTAAGAGCGTTATTACAAAACCGAAGTGCTCAGTTAGGTAAATTCGACGGCGCGCGGCAGCAGATGCGCACGTTTGCGTCTAGGGCAGAACGCTATGCACACATACAAACCGCTATGCGTCGGACGCCAGGATCAAACCAACAAGAGCCTTTGTTTTCGAAATAAATTAAATTACTGTTATGAAATATTATTTGTACCGATGAGTGTTACCTACAACGGTTTGAGTTACAATAGGGTCATACAAATTTACTTCACTTTTAATTTTTATTTTATACCACTAAAGTGACAAACTAGCATACGGCCCGCTTGATGGTGTGTAGTTACCGCAGCCTAAAGCAGTGTTGCCAGTGACAGATAGTCAAATATAACATGAGAGAGCTCAAAAAGTAACATTTTCACGAGAAAAGTAACATTACCTTATTTTTTGTGGAAAACGACTAATAATAACATGGCACTTTATTACATAAAAAAAGCTGTCCCCTTAGTAGGCTTCGAAAGAATCGTAATAACAAACTGAACTGAACCAACACGGATGCCACTACTAGGCCGTCGCTCACTCGCCTAAGTAAGCGGGATGGGTCATTTAGAAATTCACGCGAGTGAGTGAATATGCGATACGACAAACGAAGTGAAAGATTTTCGCGCTGTCGTCGCGTCAGAATTTGGTCACAAAATCAAGACAATTAAGTGCGCCAACATGACGAACGAAACCTTTCTTGTATGCGTTCCGTTTCAAATTTATTTTTTTTTTTCTGAGAAATATTTTTTATTAAGTCTTAAGAGTAACATTTTGAGGCGTGTAACATGGAGGTAACATGAGAGGGTCAAAAGTAACGTAAAATGTTACAAAAGTAACATTCTGGCAACGCTGGCCTAAAGACGCTTGCATTGCCAGAAGCTGCATTACTTGCGCGTTGCCAGCCTCTAACATTACTTACAAATACTTTTTTGCTACTTTTATAAAATACTTTTTGTACCTACTTTTTTTACGAAGTTTAATATATTATGTAATTTATTTAGCAGGTAGGAAGACATTTTAGTACTTATTTATAGAAATAAATGCAATGTGATGTTGTTTCTACAGTTTGGATAAAAATCGGTTGTCTGTAAAGTCGGTTTACGGACGATAGTTTAACGTGACAACGTCATAACAAAACATTAATGAAATTGCCGAACGCGGAGGCCGATTTGGCAGCGTTTGACATCATCTGTCTCTCATCGCTCGTTCCGCGCTCTCGCTTGCACTTCAAGCCGCCATGGCGTACAACGCTACAGCAGAGCAAGGCCGCGAGGTAACGCTACATGAGTCATGTTTTTTTCGTGTGTGCAGCCAGCTTCATCGATTTATTAGACGTTGTCACGTCAAAAAAGTCAAAAGAAAATAAAAAAGACAAATCAAAAGTCGTTTTATTAAAATTAAAAATTACAACTGTGAACTTGTAACGGTTCATGAGACACTAGCAGACAGACGGACGGTCGGACATCGGAGCCTTAGTAATAGGGTCCCGTTGGCACCCTTAAGGTACGGAACCATAAAAAACCAGTATAATAATTGTAAAATAATTAAAATAATATTCTCCGAAGCGGCATAGACCGTGCTTTCCTCGAATCTATGATTTCAGGAAGCACGCACTCCTCATAAAATTCTTACCGCTGAGCTTCTCTTGCGCGTTTCAAATTATCGGTCAAAACTTTTTTTTTTATTTTGACAGCACCAAAAGTTCTATTTTTTTCTATTTTGCCCATTATTGTGAACTATTGTCTGAAAATAATTAATTAAATTAAAGTTTGAGATGACAATAAATAAAAAAGTCAGAAAAATTAAAAACAACAACTATATTTACGTATGTTTTTTTTCTACAATTATATTCGCGTTGGAACATCATAGGAAAATAATTATATTATATACATTACAATCAGAACATAACTAATTAAAAAAAAAAACTCACTTGTATCAAGAAGTGTTGGACGCTTTTTATTCGTGGCGAATTGTCGAACCAGATCACGTGACGGCAGCAGCGAGTGAGCGGCACGTCCTCCCTCTGAAAGCGCTCGGCGCGGACTAAAGCTAAGACCGTGCATCCCGAGATTTATATTGATAAAAAAGCATTGCATAAAACAATTGCTTAAAAATATTATTTTACTTCAAAATAGAGTATTTTTTTTTTTCAAGCAAGGTGACAAAGTAACCTTAGTTATTAAACACTTTTTGTTTGAATTTCTATTAAATATTCAGAGATAAAAAATATCATTTCGGCTGAAAAAATATCATTAACTCTCTGTTTTACGGAATTATTTTGGGTGTATTACTGTATTAAACATAATAAATTGATGTATGCATACCAAAGTAGAAGATACAGTTGTACCGTGGACATTTTTATAAATTATTAAACTATTATATCTTCGATGTAACAGAGCATCGCGAGATGCCCGAAAGTAAATTTTTATGAAACAGCCTTTGCAGGAACAAGTTTTTTACTGATTTATGTAAATAAACTGAAATATTTATTGAATGCGCTCCCAAAAGAAGGAATTAAACTTTCTCGGGCATGTATTTTTTTTACTATTGTGACTTTAGTTAAACCATAATCACAAATCAAAACTCGAGTCAAACGCTCTAAACAAGAAAAAATCGTCATAGCGCTCTTAAAAAAAACAACACACCGTCCGTTCGTCACTGCAGCACAGTCGCGACTGTCTGCATGCTGAGCTCATGCCGTGGTCGAGGCGCGTAGGTATAGCTCGCGTTTCGTCCGTTTGTATGAAGACCTCGTACTGTATGTCTTTATACTGTGCCGGGGGCCTGTCATAATTATGTAATTTGACGTTCAAAAAGTGCTGATTAGATCCTAGTTTGAATAAATGACTTTTGATTTTGAATGACTCTCTTTTGCTGCGACATAATTTGTCAGATAAAAACCGGTCAGTTTGGTTCTAGAATTTCTAGAAACGTAAAAAAAAACATTAATTTCGGCGCAAATATTTTTACATCTATTCTAAACTAAAATCGAAACCATGCATTTATAGAAAATTAAGTTAAGGCGACTACATGACCTAAAGCGCGGTCATTGTCGGACTGCATAGAAAAGAAAGAGAAGTGCGATGACACAACGCTGGTAATTTATTGCAAAATATGAAGCAATTATCTATTTACAAAAAATCTATTGTATGGACAAAAAAATTAAAACACTAGTGTTTTAGTATGTTGCTTGTAGAATAATCTGACAAAAAATCAGAATGATTGTATGTATATTTGTAAGTATGGTTTTTAATGTAAAAAGAACGTTTTTAGAGGTATCTTCATGATTTTTTTCTATCGTTTCAAATTAGTTGTATTATGTTTTCAACACACTACGTACCTAGTTTATATCCTGAAGAATATCATATATTTGTCTGATTTTGTTTACTGTAGTCGATCATATACCTTTTATTGTTTCTAAATCTTGCGTTTTTTGTGAAAATGTTCTGCTTTCTGAAGTTTCATTAAAATCGGTTCATTCGTTTCGATAAACAAGGGTTTGAAAGTTTGTATGAAATGCCGTACGGCGTAAACGCTCAATCAAAGTAAAAAAAAACGCTCTGTATTTGGCATGGAATTAGTATGTACTAGCACCTGGGACAGCCGGTATATTGTGGGAAAAACAAAAGAAAGAAAGAAAAATACACAGACAGGAAATACAAATAGTAAAAAAGGAGCATTAAACACTATCAAATTTACATGAAAAACTAAATTAACCAACTAAAAAAAGTCGTGCGAAGCCAAAAAGGCCGTCCGTGTGCCCTTCCGTTCATCCGCAAAGCTTTGGTTTAAGTTCCGCTTCGAGTTGAAACTTCAACCAATAATAGAAACCCGCGATAAAGTCAAATTGCCACTATTCGTTATCCGGTTGACAAAAATTAAACTCGTGCCATCGAACTAGCAAGGTCACTGGTTCAAATCCCGGTTCAGGTCAGACCACGGAGGATCAGACCAACTCAATTACATTAGTCTGATAGGAAGATTGCGTCCTAATAGTCTAGCAGCCGTCTGTCCCGTGTAAGGTCTCGGGTTCAATTCCCAGGTCAAACAAAAGGTATTTATTGGGTCTAAGAAAAGATATCAGGTCGTTCATATTGTTATCTGTGGCTCAGGTTACTGACACCGAGGTTGTCAAGCAACAAGATACATTGATATAAACTATCCAACGTAGGAAGAATTTTGTAAACAAAGCATTTGTTTGAATTGAGAGCTCTAAATAATTTGGAAGATGTAGTGTCATAAATTGAAAGGTTAGATGGTTTGGTCATATTGAGAGGACCATTGACAGGCGACTAACAGAAGGTATTTAAAAGGCATAATGCAGAGGGGGGACGCCCTAGCAAGACATTATTATCCACTGATGTTCTTCAAAAAGGTGCGTTTAGGGTTACCATATGACAGGCGTTTGCCGCATTTGACAGGCATTTTAAGGTTTAGACAGGCGTGCGGCCGGCATTGGTCTGAGACAGGCATTTTTAAATTTCGGGCCCGCGCACGCATCGCGTTTGCATAAATGCAAGCGCGCGGGCGCGAAATTCATGAAAATCTGCCAGTTTGTGTTCTCTATTTTGGCACACAATGCGAACGTAGAACGTACAGTACGATTCACGAAAGATGACCACGGCGCAGAAGGCATAAAAAAGGATACAAGATGCATTTTAAATTACTTACGTTTGATTTATTTGCATAACCAGCATTTACAACATTACACAAATTATTTAACTATCATTTTAATATTATTTTTCTTTTCTTCATGAGTTTACGTGCGCAGACGGCCGCCATTTGTGGTCATCTTTCGTGAATCGTACTGTACGTCTTCTCTCGTCAACGCCCAGTGGAGTAAAGAAACTTAAAGAAAAAAGAAATCGGCTGACAATTGAATCAGTAAAAGCAATATTGATTACTCAGGAAAATTACAAAACTGTATCTTGTGAAGATTTTTACGTTTATGTTTTAGAAAAGAAAGAACTATTAAAAAAAAATGTTCTCTGACAAATATCAGTAATAAATATCCCTCTTCATTATTATCTGTTGGCTTTTACTTATTACCTACAGCGTTTTGCTTTAGACAGGCATTTTTCTGAAAATTCAGGCATTTTAGGTACCATAGACAGGCATCCCTCTATTTACATTATATGGTAACCCTAGGTGCGTAGTACCTACTCGCAACCGGCGAGCGTGTGTACTATAGATAGACAGATAAAACGTTTATTCAGTGCAACAAAGGACATAATACAGGTATTAATAAAAAACAAAACTATGCTGACCCCTGAAGGCCATGACACAGCAATTTATCCCGAGGTTATCTATGACCTGCTGTGTGTTGTGATAATATTGTTTTGAATACCTAGGTGCCTACTAAGTAATATTATAATATAATATTAGATGTTGCAATGTACAGTCAACAAAAGAGATAAGTATGCAGGATCGTCGGATATAGCTAAAGTTTAGCAAGAAACCGACGGATTCTATCGACTGATCCTGCATATATCTCTTTTACCGTCTGTACCTACATATCATGTGAGAGGCTAAGCATAAATTTTGCGGAGTATTGTATCGTTTAAAATAATTGGCGAAATGGTGATTACAGGCTTGATAATTATGTTATCGCAGAAGATAACTAGATATGTGAAGGTCATTCTATAAATACTAAGCTATCCCTCTGTCCAATTTCATCATAATCGGTTCAGTAGTTTAGACGTCAAAAAACTTAAAACGTGATACAGGCGCTCACTTTCGAATTTTAGTGTTTAAAAATGATTATAGCCGGTTTCATACCGTATTATTAAACCCGCTTCGCTAACGAGCCTTGTACCACTATCGTCATCAGTAGAAATCAAATTAATAAAACAATTAGCTATTAATAGGTATTAATTTACATAAACCTAAAATTTTGTAACCTAAATATGACGCTACCTCCTTGTACTGCCCTCTGGGGTAATGAGGGTTTTCTGAAATGACGTTCGCTAGGTGGCAGCACTGACACGTCAGGTCCAGGCATCTGTCAAAGAGCCTATATTTTCTTTAGTCATGACTGAATGATGAACGAATGAATGAATCGATGATGAACGTCATCATATATTTTATATTGGAAGACCTCTTGTCACAGTGGTGCCAACTGGTGTCGTAACTTTTCACGAAAACCCTCATTGGGTAACACACTAACAGTAACAATGGCTTTCATTTAGACAGTTCAACAACATTCATTGCGTTATTTTCGTTGTTGAGCTGACAAATTTTTCGAACATACGAAGCAATGGTTTAGCAATACCCTTCAAAATGATTCAGATTGTGATTGATAGTGTGTTAAGCTCCTACAAACAGGCACGACACGCGATATAATCGCGCGCGACACAGAGGCACCGCTCGTTGCGCGACTTTCGATGACTTTTTTTCGCGAGTCGCGTCGCGCCTGTTTGAAGGAGCCTTTACGCAATTAGAGTGCTGGCTGGAGGCCTTAATTTTTTAAGGCATCCACAAAATAGCCCGGTTATACAGCCGAGAACCTCCTAGGATGACCTGCGAGACCTGTCATGTCATGTAACATGTCTTCACGATAAGCTATTCTTAAATATGTAAGTAGTTCGTGCTGGTACATCCAGCCGCACATTTGATGTTGACAGCACCTTTATGCCGTTGTAATAAGGGTGAATTTATTAGTGCAAGTGTCACGACTGCTATGAAGAAGATAATCTGACCTACAGAACGGCGATACAGTGTCATAACCTAGTTCATAATTGCCGTAATTAAGATAATAATAATAAATGACGTTAAAAATATAACAACGTTTAGATATAACATAACAGTGAAAAATACGAGCTTAATGGAGTGTGTCAGTCAGATTGCACGACCTCGTTTGATAGTGATGTGCTCTAGCTTAGACGAAGACGACGTCGGGTAGACGTCACCATCTGCCTGCCATTTTCCCAACTAAGTTTGGTTTGGCATCCAGTCTCACCGGATGCATCTGAATACCAGTATATTCCATGAAGCGACTGCCTATCTGACCTCCACAACCCAGTTAGTGGGTAATGCGATAGCCCTTGGTAAGACTCGTTGTCATACTTAACGACACGTAACGTTACGTAACGACAAACGTCAAAGTTCTACGAATGACAGCCAGGACTAACGGCTTAACGTGCTTTCTGAGACACGGAGGGGTTTTGATATGTAAAGATGGTCACCCATCCACGGACCAACCGCGGCAAGCGTAGCCTAATCTGATCGATAGACCACACGCCCCTCTACGTCTATACCTGTCTTGATTAAATGTTTCACTTCTATTATTCTACGAAACTCTATTGCCCATCCCTAGTCGTTAGCTTGCGGTTGTAAATATTTGCATAATTTTTAAGTTTATAGTTTTTACAAATTAGCATTCATAGAAAAGCTGCATTATCTATGTGGGCCACTTAGTTCTTATAAAAGATTTTAAAAATAATTTGTGTCTACTATCGCAAGTGTTACTTAGAAGGCTTGGTACCTGTCGTGTCTTGGGTCTCTGAAACACTCGTTACGGGTAGCCAGAAGTCTAAGATTGACAACCAGTTTTACCAAGTGATATCGTGTTACCCAGTAACTGGATTGTGGATGCATCTGGTTAGACTGGAAGCCGACCCCAACATGGTTGGGAAAAAGTTAAGCAAATGCTGATTAATATGAAGACAGCCCAATGGGAACTGTTCTATTAATAGCATATTAAAGGTAACGTCGCGGCGTCGTGAGGAAAGTTTTGTTTTGAGTATAAACGTGGATGGCTTATGAGTAGAAGAAGACCAAAGAAACTATGGTTGCACTGTGTGAAGGATGGTAGGGGTAGAAATGGGGCGACTACAGATGACGAGAGAGAATTATGGATGAAAAATACATGTTGCGACGACCCCAAATAAATTGACAGAGGGTTTTCGTGAAAATTTACGACACCAGTTTGCACCACTGTGACCAGAGGCACGGAGGTCTTCCAATATAAAATATATGATGACGTTCATCATTCGATTCATTCATTCGTTCATCATTCAGTCATGACTCATGAAAATATAGGCTCTTTGACAGATGCCTGGACCTGACGTGTCAGTGCTGCCACCTAGCGAACGTCATTTCAGAAAACCATCATTAAAGACACTGCTGGAAAATGGACGCCACTAACCACAATTTTTTTTTAAAATATGAATTTGAAAATATAATAAAAATGGTGTGGGTCCCGCCTGCTTCCAACTTTTATTTAATTTAAAATGGGCTTGTTTTTAGCTATTCAGTTTTTTTTTTTAACATAAGGTTTTTACCGTAGTCTGGTTTTTTATTTTTTTAATTACTTTTTTTATTTCCAGCTTTTTAGTTTACAAAATATGTATGTGAAAGATTTCGCAGACGATTAAGTTCTTGGTTCGTGTTTTTTTACGATTTTTCACTTCGAATTACTTTTAACCTTATAAGTTTTATTTTGATACCTACCCAAGTTGGACTTGAGTAAAAAAATTTTTTTTTAAAACATTATCTGGGCCAAAAATCGGCCATTTTAATTTTTTTTTTCAATTTTGATATACCCAGTGTCACTCTCACAACTAAGACGAATCTAACGGCACCTCTCAAGCTGAAATCGACCAAGCCGTTTTTAGGCTACAGAGCGTTTCAAGGAAATATACATACATACATACTATACTCGAAAAACATAACCCTCCTTCTGGCGCAGTCGGGTAAAAACAAATGAACATCTCAGGTTACTTCCCGCCTCACCGTATCGTGTTATGTGCCAATCAGACACAGGTCAAGAGTTCGTTGCAGAACTGCCGAGAGGTGATTATAATTATTTGCAACCATGAGATAGCTAGTGTGTCCTGAATTATCCATGAATTGCTAGACGTCGAAATGAACAAGTCTAATTTGTTTTTTTGTATTTTTTAACAGACTTCAAAAAAGGAGGAGGTTCTCAATTCGGATGTTTATAATAATATATTTTTTTTATTATGTATGTTCGGGCATAACTCCGTCATATATGTATAGACAGACGGATTTGCAAATTTTTTTTTGTTGGAAAGTGGTTTATTTCGAATTATTGTCCCATTTAAATTTCGTAAAGATCTGATGATGATTTTCGGAACCAGACAACGGAACTCTTGAATAAATACCAGCAAATCAACCGCGATTGCTGCTATAGCATATCTATGCATTGTTTACGCAATCACATAACATAACATCACGCCTGTACCGTTTAAAGGGGTTGGCAGATGTGTCAGCCTCCTGTCACTGATTTCAAATAGCAAGGGTTTTGGGTAGGTTAAAACTAAAAAGTGAAAAACAAAAAACTTTTTTACCAAAAAAAACAACCGACTTCCAAAAAAAACACTACGAAGTGAAAATAATTTCGAAAGTCGGTGTCAAAAAACGAAAATACAGAACCAACGACAACAGAACAACCGACTTCCGAAATTAAAGTTATTTTTTACACATTTTGTCGTGATCTAAATAGATAATGAAACTGTAAATCTTTCAATAGATGATAGAAATTCGTGAAATTCGTCGAGTGCTTCAAGAATCATTTTGGCGCCTGAATGACATTGAGAAATGTTTATGACTGTACTGACAAAACAAAATGGCGGTATTAGTTCCGGTTTTGGTCGAAAAAGATAAATAAACAGGACTTTCGTGGGTATGTGAAGGATTTTATTACGTGCTTTTGTTTGTGTTACGAATTTTTTCGATTTTAGCGGTTTTTAACCACCGACGCAAAAACGACGGGGTTGTTAGAAGTTTGACGTGTCTGTCTATGTGTATGTGTGTCTGTGTGTGTCTGTCTGTGGCATCGTAGCTCCCGAACGGATGAACCGATTTTAATTTTGTTTTTTTGTTTGAAAGGTGAATTAGTCGGAAGTGTTCTTAGCTATGTTTGATGAAAATCGGTCCAAGATGGCCGCCACCACAAAATGGCGAATTACATTTTTTTTTTCACAACTCCCTCAATATGGGTATCAAATGAAAGAGCTTGACAAGTAGAATACTGTACAAGTGTACACTATATTGAAAGGGAATGAGGATAATTAACTAACGAAATGAAAACTAAAAACTTGAAAATTGTTTTTTTTTTGTCTGATTAATGCCAGTACATTGATGAGGAAAGTGGAGTGATGACTGGTACTACGACCACTGAGTTTGACCATTTTTACGAATGGAATTATCCTACTGAACAAACGTATTTCTACATCAGATAGTGTCGCAGTCCCATTTTATAAACTAGATCTGAAATACCTAAGATATTTAAAAAACCCCCGACTTAAAGAATTTATGTACCTAGACTAAAACAGATAAACTCATATGGCAGTCGGGTTTTCCAATTACATTTAACCGTCGTGGGTTTTTTCAACATTTTTAATTTTTACTTTTTTTTTCTATTTGTGGCTATTTTTTTTCGTAATGTTTTAAACTTGCTTTAGTATTTTTACGTTCCTTCTATTTTTTTAATTATTATTTTGTGTCGGGGGTTTTTTTAAATGTTTAATTTAATTTTTTATTACTGTTAATTCAATCGAGATTATTCTTTGTGTTTGTGTTTTAGCAAAGCTAAAAGTGCATAGTTCGACGGTTCACCTCGCTGCACTGCCGTCACCATCACCACATGACGCTGGCAGAATAGACGACATCGGCTCAGCTGGCAAAGAGGAAAAAAAAACCGGCCAAGAGCGTGTCGGGTCTCGCTCAGTGTACTGAGCGAGACCCGACACGCTCTTGGCCGGTTGTGACGGACGGGAAACTACGGAACCCTACAGGGTTCCGTAGTTTCCCGTCCGTCACAGTAAGTGTTCCCACTTATGAGTTTAAAAGTGGGTATCCATTATGTTCGCGTAATAATTAATCGTAGTCGATCATAGACCTTAAAATATTGGGATTCGATTTTAATAATTCTTTTTTTGTTGTTGTTTGAAAAACGTTCAGGATAATAAAATATGTAAACGAAGTTAAAAAAATGCTTGCATATATACGATTATACTACAAACAGTCCAGAAATTATTTTGTACAACTTTTCGTCTTTTTTCTACAAAAACTGTTGTTTCTATCAAGTTCAAAATAATTTTCCTAGAAAGTCCTTATAAAGTTCTACTTTTCAGATTTTTTTCATATTTTCTAAACTTATGGTTCAAAAGTTAGAGGGGGGGGACACATTGTTTTTTACTTTTGGATCGATTATTTCCGAAATTATTGACATTATCAAAAAATGATTTTAGTAAACCCCTATTCATTTTTAAATACCTTTCCAAAAATATATCACAAGTTAGGGTTGCAATTAAAAAAAAAATCACTTTCCACTTTACATTAGGGGGGCTACCCTAATAAAACATTTTTTTTCCAATTTTTATTTTACCACTTTGTCGGCGTAATTAATATACATATTGGTACCAAATTTCAGCTTTCTAACTAAGTGCTAACGGTCACAGAGATTAAGCGAGGACGAACAGACGGACAGACAGACATGGCGAAACTATAAGGGTTCCTAGTTGACTACGGAACCCTAAAAACAGTCTGACAGCACACCTGATGGGAAGTGGTCACCACTAAAAAAACTAAATATGGCACCTGGGCCCTGATTCAACCACGTTGCAAACCACGTCAATATAGTGTCTTGTTAATGGCATGGAATCGATATGTCAACCGTACGGACAACACATGGACGTGTACGTCCATGCGACAACATGTATTTTGACAGTTCAAACCACGCCATTTTGTCATAGAAAATACGTTAATAACAGATGTCATGATTAACTAAGGAATTGACCTGGTGTCGAGAAGGTGGTCATAGAGAATGACAGCATCGAGGGGTTTTTCGATGCGTTGCCAACTTTAAAGACAAAGTTAGACCAAATCTGCCTCGTTGGTCGGGTGGTCGCTACTCGCTCGTAATTTATGTTGCAAAGATAAAAAGTCAATGTATGTAGATGTAGAGAGAGATTCACTTTATGGTTTCACCATTGTATATGAACTCTCATAAGAAACTTAATATACCTTTGTCATAAGCTCTTTGTAGATAATTACTACCATAAAACAAAAACAATTGATTGAACAAATTATTGACACGAAAAAAAATAAACAATGACATGAAAATGATGCGTGTCAAAGTCAATGCATACTTAGTACCTACACGTTTGGAATTCTGATCACGTACCTAGTGATTATGTTATTCAAAGTGTTTGTTTGCAATTGAAACAATAAAAATGCGAGTTCAAAAAACAAATTATTAGCATTTGACACCATTGGTGCCCAGTGGCTTAGTTTCTGCGGAACGGGTCGCGGCTTCGATTCCCGCGTAACACATTCACTCACTGACAGACATCCCACAGCCAAACGGCTGGAGTTAGTTAGAAGCATGAAATTTTGGATACCTAGCAGTGTGGAAAGATTTTTGAAAAATCACCCCCTGAAGGTGGCAAAAGTAGAATTTGCTAATTGTCGAAATAATGTATTTATTTAAAGTGTTTACATAATTTAATATGTAAAAGTATATAAAAAGGTCGAGAAATAATCAAAGGGCATCAAAAAATTCGTCCGCATCGCTGTCAACAGGAAACGTGCCCAAAAGACTGGCAGCATTGCCACGTTGTATGGCAATGCCGATTCTTTGGCCAAAAAACAGGCCAGCCCTCTGGTCACATGAAGAGTCTACCAACCGCTTCGCGAAATCCCCTAGTGGTTAAATAGCTGATGTAAGATTGTATTGAAATTCATAATTTTTGTCGATGGGAATCCCATCCATAGCTTGAAATATAATAAACTAGCTCTTGCCCGCGATTTCGTCTGCGATCCAGGATGAAAAGCAGCCAAACACACACACACACATAGGCTGCGTTGTGCCAACTGCGTTCATCCAAATCCGTTCAGCCGTTTTAGCGTGAAAACGTGACAAACAAACAAACTTTATACTTTCGTATTTATAATATTAGTTAGGATTCCTATTGAATGACTCTACGTAACAGTAACGTATGCCTGACTGCCTAGCCTTTTCCCAACTATGTTGGGGTCGGCTTCCAGTCTAACCGGATGCAGCTGAATACCAGTATTTTACATGGAGCGACTGCCTATCTGACCTCCACAACCCAGTTACTGGGTAATACGATACCCCTTGGTAAGACTGCTTGTCAGACTTTCGGGCTTCTGACTATCCGTAACGACTGTCAAAGATCCACGAATGACAGCCGGGACCAACGGCTTAACGTAACAGTAACGTATAGCACAAATTATTGTCCCTGGTGTTCTAATCTAATGTAGGACTTGTACTTGTAAACACATCCACCATAGGGGATAACGCTAAGGGGGCGCGAAAAATTCAAATTTTCTAACGGTTTTTTGCAATTTCCAGGTCACAATGAGGTTGTATGTTGATTGAAATATTATTCGCGACCGTAACAAATATGACTTTACAGAATTATAATCATTAGAATCAGCAATACACTCCTTGAATTAGAATTGGCCTTAAACGTCATGATTCCCTGAAATAGTCATTCAATAGGGTAATATGAACTTGAGAGTTGTATTGATGATTTTTACAATCACATCACACTAATATTATACGTATAAAGGCGACACACTAAATAAAGGCGAAAGTTTGTGAGTGTGTTTGTATGTTTGTTACTTCTTCACGCACAAATGGGTGGACCAATTTTGATAAAATTTGGTATGGAGGAAGCTGACACTCTGAATTAACACATAGGCTACTTTTAATCCCGATATTTCTATGGGATCGTCACTTAAGCGGGTAAAACCGCGGGGCGCTGCTAGTTCTATAAATAAATATTTAAATAAATAAATAATAATAAAAAAGCTTTATTGACACAAAAATATTTTAAAAGTTGATTTTGGCAAACAGTAGGTACAATTCTGCAATTGAACACAATTCGAATGACCACTAACACCTAAACTAGGCCGAGCCTGTACCTTAGGCGTTAGATCTTTCCCGGGTAACTATCTACAGACGTGTACATTAGGATCCAATTGTATATTGTAAACAACTTTTGCACATTATTATTTTTGCATTTGTTACGGTCCCGAATCATATTTAGATCAACATCCTGATACTGATCTCAAAATTGCAAAAAGCGTAAAAAAAAATGAATTTTTCGGGCTACCTTTAGTGCATTCCCCTTAAGGGAAAATGACATTGAACGTTTCTAAGTTAAATCGTTTTCAAGATCGAGTTGTTTTTGAAGGTAACTATTGTTTTGTTTTTTTTCCTTATACGCGCAGTTTGTTAGGGTAATATTTATAAATACCTAAGCATAACAATGATTAGGCCCGCCCTCGGCCCAAATACTGTACAAAATAACTTGCACATGAAGGATTTCTACCATCTTTTTCGTTTCGTTTTGACGGTACATCTATGTACCTATACAGATTGGGTGGATGGCCACGTCACGTTTATTGCCGGGTCCGAGGCCTTGTTCAGATCGTCAAGGGTGCAGCTAAACGACCTTTTAGGACACTACCAGATGGGGCATAGTTTTTTCAGGAGCACCGGATGTTGGATGGATCGATAACGCCTGTTATTGTGTATATTCTCTTTGATACATACCTACCTACGTAGGTACTAATTAATTTGAGGAAGTTTTCGAAACCGCTGAGATTGTTTTTTTTATAAAATAAACCGGTTTAACAATCAATATTGATAGGTACCGATTTCGTGATTATATAAAGAGGTTAGTTATTGAGAGCCTCGTGTTATTGAGAGCCTCCGGGGAATACAGGCTTGCTCTTATGTATCACGCCAGTATGCCTCGAAGGCGTAGGCAGACATGCAAGGAGCACACACATTTCACCAGTTTTAGGGTGTGAGTAGGTGGTCAGTCTACAGGGTGGCCGACATGGCCGCGCAACCTGTTACGATGGAGTTAGTCCAAGATTCTGAACCTCTACGCTAGGTACCCCCCCCCTAGCGTAGAATTTTTTATCATCATGTTCTGAATTTATGGTAACAGTTTGCGCGTGGTTGTCTGTCACCTCGTATTTAAGTCCTATGTCAAACGGGGCGAGTCTATCTATTGTCATGAACCGAGCTAAGGCTCGGTTAGTAAAAAAATTGTTTAAATTGTTGTTGTTGTTGTTTGTTGTTGTTGTTCTTTGTTGTTGTTGTGATTGCTTGTGTGTTTGTCTGATTCTGATTCTGATTTGTTTTGTTCAGTATCAGCACAGAGTCAGAATTAGAATTCAGACCCTGAGTTGGTATTTTTACTATTTATTTCGGAGAAAAATTCCATACAGTTTTTAAACGCACATCGCAGTAACATAACAGAGGGCCGATTTTCGTAATTTTAATAAAGTCTGGTAGTCTGGTCTCAGCCTCAATCTGTCAAAAATACCTCTAATTTCCCTACATATTTGACAAGTTTTTGGAGTTTTTGACATTGATTGTCGCCGAAATGTGATTGAGACTAGATTTTTAACGTTTTTAATTACAGGAATTGACCTTCAGGTCTATACCTACTGTAGGTGTTTCTTTATTTAGGTATAATTAAGTAGTTGTCCGTATGCTAAAGAAAAAAAATCAATGTTAATTTTGCTGCTACCTACTAATTTCTACGTACAGACAGAACAGAAAATCATAAAAAAAATACTCAATTATCAGCAGGTAATCACATTAAAATAAATCACTACCCTGGCAAAAAACCCCAATTTAAAGATTGCCTAGCTAATATTATCCTCATAACCCAAACACAACATATTACTTTAGGTACATTTAAAGTTACACAATACCTTAAGAAACACAATCACAAAGGTAAGAAAAAAATGTTGACTTACCTTTTTATAACTCTCGTAGCCTTGATTAAAAACTTGATTTATTTCTACTGGCAACACTGTCGAGCGCACTGTCAAAGGCACGAAGGAAGACTGGCTGGCGAGCGGTCGAAGGAAAAAGTTGCAACTGGGTTCGCCCCTCTACTTAGGGTAAGGCTGGCTGCAGATTCACGACTTGTCAGAGCGACTAGTCGTTAGTAAACTTAGTGAGTTACATATTATATAATTCGCAAATTGATACTGTACAGTCAAAGTCTAAGGCTGCTATCCCACTGGCGTTTTACGAGCGTCGGCATCTCTCGAACGTCTGCGCAGCGTCAACGTTGCGCAGACGCGACGTTGACGTCGCGTCGTCGCGTGACAAGCATTAACGTCCGCTGAACGCGACATCGACGTCGCGTCTGCGCAACGTTAACGTCGCGTTTGTTGGCAACAGGTACATGTGCGCGACGTTAACGTCGCGTTCAGCGGACGTTAATGCTTGCCACGCGAAGACGCAACGTCAACGTCGCGTCTGCGCGGCGTCGACGTTGCGCAGACGTGACGTTGACGTCAACGCTCATAGAATGCCAGTGGGATAGCTGCCTTAGAATTCAAGAAATAGGTCAGTAATTATCAGTATGATTTGCTTCTTGTTATTATATTCATTGGGACAAATTATTAATCTTAATTAATAAGAGTAAGTATCTGTACTTGCTGGCGTCTGCACCAGCATATCGTTACCCGAAACTATCAAATTTTTCCAATCAACTTTGAACCTTATGCTCTAGCGATAAGGTTGAAAATCTATTAAAGAAATTTGACAGATTGAAGTAACTTGATGTGCTGGCGTCTGTACGTCTACATATGTCTTTTGAATCATTTCGTTCGGGAAAGTATGTTTATGGATACGTATTTCTGTTGACAAGCAGTGCTGTTTACCTATTTGACGGATGTAGGTACACATATGATATGATGAAGTACACAACGGAGAGAAGTGGAACTCGTCATCAGTGATGGGATAATTTACGAACTGATTCTGGTAACTTAATATTAAAGGACCGATGAAATTTGGTGCTGAAAAGTCTTTAAGGAGACGGGGGACAACATGAAGCCGTTGACCTGAAGAAGGTTCTTGGAAGGACGCGGACCGGGTGTGAGGGCACTCTGAATAGGCCGAAGTAATAAAGATATTTCAACATTTCGAAGTCAGCAACGCGGTAATTCCTTGCGATGTGGCAGGTCCATAAGTGGTGCAGTGGAAATCTTCATCAGATGAGCTGTTTGCAATTTTATCGGTTTTAACCTGAATACAGCAATGCAGCTTGATGGGAAGACTTTCCAGAAGGTGGATAGCAGTGAAAAACTAAATGCCTATCGAACAATCTCACTTGTCCAACTAACCTTACAATCTTGACCACTATAACCCGACTAACTTACGCAACACATCCTTCTCACTACTCCGCACAGCACACAAGACTTGCCAACTCAGCAGCATTATCCTTAGTACTATAATCACAGTGATTGTTGTCTGAAGATCTTTTTTATTCGCTTTACGTTAATTTTTTAATGGGTTTGAGTACTGCATGTATGCTTTGTGGGATCCTGGTGACGACATGCTGGGTCTTAATGTGCTCACTGCTAAATTAACATGGGTGCAGCATTCAATTGATTGGTGATGTATAAATATAGGATATATGTACATATAATAGGTACCCAAGTCCAACGCACCCTGCATGGGCTGCCCACTGTGCTGACTAGCTGATGTACAGGATGGCGGGAGGTCGACGAGCAAACTGTCATCATGAATTCAACATATGAAGCTACGCTTGCCGCGGTTGGTCTGTGAATGGGTGACCATTTTTACATGCCGAGACCCCTCCGTGCCTCGAAACCACGTTAAGCCGTTGGCCCCGGCTGTCATTCGCGTCACTCCAGTTGGCTGTCACTGCAGAACTCAAACTCAAACTCAAAGCATTTATTTCAATTAAACCATTTACAGGCACTTTTGAATTGTCAGAGCAACGCATCTTCCTCCACCAAATCTTTCCAGGCATCCTTTCCTAGAGCCACCTCGATCCAACTCGAATCGAATACAATCGAAATATTTGATTATTACGTTCAAGAACGCGTTCCAATCATAAATCCGGAGGAGGTCGCCAGGATTGGTCATGCACTAACACATCCATCCATACTAATATTATACGTAAGTGTGTCTGTCTGTTACCTCTTCACGATTAAACCGCTGAACTGATCTAGATGAAATTTGGTATAGAGATAGTTTGAGTCCCGGGAAAGGACATAGGATAGTTTTTATCCCGATATTAGCACGGGATCGACACTTATGCGGGTAAAACCGCGGGGCGCTGGTTACTCATAAATTACGCTATTACGATGTTTAAATGATTCACCATCGTCGCTCGTGTCGTTTAGTGCTTAAATTAACATACTCACATAAAGGTACCATGAGAACCGACCTACAGACCTCACTTTATAGACAACTAGCTGCGCCCCGCGGTTTCACTCACGTAAATGTTGATTCCCTGGTAATATCGGGATAAAAGTAACCTATATGTTAATCCAGGGTGTCAGCTACATCCATACAAAATTTTATCAAAATTGGTCCAGCCGTTTGAGCGTGAAGAAGTAACAAACATATAAACACACACACACACTCACAAACTTTCGCCTTTATAATATTAGTGTGATAGCCGAAAGAAAAAAGCAAAAACGTGTTGACGGATTTATGACAGCTAATTAAATCATGATTGTATCATAACTTACCTATCCTCAATTACATACCAATAAACAAGTCTTTAATCTTGGGTCAAATATCTACTTATTCAGCGATTTTCGATCGGAATAAGTTGAGTTTATAGAGATTCAGGAGGCGTCTATGCCGTCATATCGTAGACCCTCAAATGATTGCATGACCTGTGCGTGTGCATGACTGCGTGTTTAAACTTTACTGCCAACACAACCACGGAAGGTGGTTTCAATTTAATAGTCATTTTGATGACCATGTTCCAGATCTCCGCTCTTTTTGTGTTCATTCAAAACTTTATTTTTAGGTACTTACTGAAGCTAAATAGACTTACCGCGTGGCGATTACCCCGTTACTAAGTTGTGGAGGTCAGATAGGATAGGTAAAATACATGTAAACCAGTGGGTATTCAGCTGCATCCGGTTAGACTGGAAGCCGCCGACCCCAACTAGTTGGGAAAAGACTTGCCAGATAATGATGACTGAAGCTGATTAAGTATAAGACATGAATCGGTCGTTTATATCCCCTCTTTTCATTTTTACCCGACTACGGCGAAGCAAAAAGGAGGGTTATGATTTTGACCGGTATGTGTGTATGTTCATCTGTTCCCTCATAACTTCAAAAGCTCTTATAATAATTTAACAAATGAGGTATCATTAGAAGCGTCTTGACCGTCCGCTAGTTATAGGCTATGTGACGTCACACTAAATTAAATATGGCGCCCTCTAGAGGAATAAAGTAATGAATTTTAAAATAAATATTTTGGAATGGTACCTTGTGAGGTAACAAATGAAAGGGCTTAATTAGCACATTTCAAAAATATAAATATTGCTGAAATAAGCAACAAAATAATTAATTAAAAAAAAGTTTAAAGACTAAAACCAGACTACTGAAAAGGATGAAACAAGAAAGTACCTTCCCGTGGTCGCATGCTATCATAGCTTATATATGTTAGTACAGCGGCATGCGACCACGGGAAGGTCTTGTTTCATCCTTTTCAGTAGTCGGGTTTTATTTTTTAAACTTTTTTTCATAAACCATCTTCCAAATTGTTCATAAACTACTGAAGTTCACTGACCTCCAAACAATCCGTAAAAAGTGCTCAAGAGTATCACTTCGCATCTGTGCTTGCAACACAGCAGCCAGCAGATTGCCAAACATAACGTGTCGCTGTTGATTGAGACGAGGAGATTGGTCGGCGCTCGCTACTCTGTATGGTGTAATCTTAGCTTATAATGACATTGTTCTCACTCTAAGAAGCGCTTTTGTAATAGCTACCAGCGATTTGTCAGGATTATAATCTGTCGGTATTATTAATAGGCACTGTTGGTTGTCAAAAAAGCGAAAACGAAACGACGACATCCGAAGACGTACGAAGGTTTTCGAAATCGGAAGACGAACTGAAATAAAGTTGGGCAGCACATGACAAGGTGCAGTGATGACAGGATGAGTGAGGAGTGACAGAGTGGCGTCCAAGGGCTGGGAGACGAAGTGTCGGTCGTCCGGCGTGAGAAGGGCGGACGACATTGTTATCATCCAGAACATGGATGAGGCTGGCACAGGAGCGTGTTGGCATCCCCCCCGGTGGGTTCCCGCATTGTCGAGGCGGGGGGGCTCAGTAGCCGTGGCTTGGACACCCACGGTGAAGCGAAGAGGAACCCGAGGAGGGGCCGCTCGTCAGGGCTTTTGCCGACAAGCCAACGACGTAGCGGCCAAAAGTAGGTTGCGGTGCCGCTTGGGCGACATCGCAACTGAGGCGGGCCGCAATGCCGTACCTGAGGCATCGCGGCTGAGGGTTGGAGGCCGCGGCGGGAGAGGAGTGCCGGTATTACGGTGGGCCGCTCTCCCTACCTTCCGCGGCCTTGACGGGGTCGCCACCGTACGATGGCGGACGCGGTGGGGCTGCAGGGGAAGAGGAGTGTCGGTATTACGTTGGCCGCTCTCCCTATCCTCTGCAGCCGAAAATTGGCAGGCGGCGGGGCCAATGTCCTGACCCGTCGCAGGGGGGACCAAGGGTGCCCAGACACGGGGACGTCTGGCGCCCATGTGCTGGTTTGGTCCCTGGGGTGGTCACGGCGTGCTATGTGTTCTAGTGCGCCGGTGATGGGGAGTACTCCCCAGAGGAGGGTCCGGCAACGGACAGCCGCGGCGGGTTCGCGGATGAGTGCTAACGCGTGCCCGTGTTCCCGCCGTAAGCGGCAGAGGAGGACACCGTGGAGTTTTAGTGGGTTAGAGTCCCACATAACTGCACTATCTCCCCGTGGTAGTGCAGTACGCATGAGCATTTCTCCACGATAAAAAAAAAAAAAAAAAAAAAGGAGCGTGTTGGCATAAGAAGAGAAACCTACGACCAGTAGGGGGTGAAGTTGGTTGTTTAGTGGATTAAAGTCAAATCATTTATTTCAAACTAGCAGCGCCCCGCGATTTAACCCGCATAAATCATGTGGGAATATCGGGATAAAAACTGTCCTATCCTTTCCCAGGACTCAAACAATCTCTATACCAAATTTCATCTAAATCGGTTCAGCGGTTTAAGTGTGAAGACAGACAGACACACTTTCGCATTTATAATATTTGATGATTGTCAAAATTTACAAAAAAAATAGAATAGATTCTAGTCACTTCTTCCGCTAGGTAGTTTCGTATGGCCAAGAAACTCCACCGTTACTGTTTTATGAATGTTGTCAGCTTGAAGTGGCAATAGCTCAGAGTCAAAGTTTGGTGCGAACAGATGAGTGAGAGGTCGCGAGTTCGATAACCACCGGTGTGCGTTGCGTCGTGCCTCTGTTTCGGTACCTAGAGCTGGACCATTATGCAACACACACTATGTACTGGACACGTGGACACTAAGATATAAATTATAACGGAATGTGAACTGGAGCTGCTTATAAATAAACGGGCTTCAGCCCGCGTCCGCGTGAAATTTCTTGCTCCCTCGACCCACCCTGACGACTCGCATCGTCTACCCGCGCTATTACTTTTTGCTCGGCTCCTATACGGCTCCCTAGGGTGATGATGTGCCTATATAGCCTTCCTCAAGGATTGGGCTATCGAACCAAAAATATTTTTTCAAATTCGACTGGTAAAGGCTCCTGCAAACAGGCGCGACGCGCGACGCGAATCGTGCGCGACACAAAGGTACCGTTTGTTGCGCGACTTGCGGTGCCTTTGTGTCGCGCGCGATTTTATCGCGTGTCGCGTCTGTTTGAAGGAGCCTTAATTCCAGAGATAAGCACATTCAACAAACAAACAGAAAAATAAACAAACTCTTCAGCTTTATAGATATTGAGCCTTTCTGTGAAATTACTTTAGCCTCATCAATCTCATCATTTTCGATTGGAAGACGACGAATTGGAAAATCACTAAAATATTGAACACAGTAAACAATAAAATAACATAGGTAACATTCGCAAAACAAAAGTATAAGGTTACAAGGTTTCAATTTCAAAATATGCAAATAGACATGAAATAAGTAAATAATGAAACTTTGCACTTGCAAAATTCACAATTATTTTATCCGCATAATAATACAGTATGTTAACTAACAGAGGGCGTTCCCGTTAACCCGCAATAGTATAACATCCATACATGCTAAAAAAAATATTACCATTCGAAAATAAAATGTTTTTATTTTTTTTTATATTAAAATATTCACTAAAAATCGTAAATTGATACGTTAAAGAAACACTCTGTACACGCGTACTTGAAGGACAGCAATGTCGGAATTTATTTATGAATGACGGGCGCGGGTGCGGGCGGGGCGGGGCGGCCGTCTCACTCGGCTTCGTGAACTCTCGGAAACGCTCGGCCAGCATCGTGCGCATTGCGTTTGGGCATTACTACTACGAATACTATTCCGCGCTATTTTGATTTTAAACAGGAGGTTTCGAATTTATTGACAATTAATTATTTTTTTTAATTCGGATTATTTTATGCTTATTTTTCTATGCTGATATTTTTATTTTAATCTATTAATGATATAGATTAACGAGTTTAAGGGAACGCCCTCTGTTATTTAACATACTGTATAAGTAGGTACCTAGGTATTGACCTAGGTAGGTAGGTACTGTGTAAGCATTTTGCAGTTAGTGACCAAAGTACAATTAAAACTGCTTTTGTTTTGTTTATTTTTCAAGTTTTTATAGGTTACCCACTTAACAAGTTTATGTTGTTGCTACAGAAAAGTGATCACTGAGGAGCTTTTCGAAGGATTGAAATGTCTTATGTACGTAATGTCACCTGCCTGCATCCCACAGCATTGTAAAACTGCATCATAGGTAAGTCAGACTCTAGAGTAGGTACTTGAGGTAAGTCTATAAGTAGTGTCTGATAAATGAACTTCACTTCACCTCAGTCTTCCCACCGCCACCGGCTGGATCTGCTAAACAAAAGTGTATTTAATTTTATCGCAGGAACGTTAAAACAAATGAAAGTTGCCTGCAATGACACCGACACTCATACCCTTAAAATTGGAACACAGAACTGCTGTTTAGCGGCAGAAAATAATTATCTATTGTGGGTGTACTATCTCGGACGAGCTCCTTCACAAAGAGTTCTTCTTACTCATCATCTGTCATCCTTGTCTCGACTTTGTTGGTTGGGCACCCTAATTCCGTAACATACAATCAATAACAATCTCAATATTTCTGAAGGATATTGATAGGTTCGAAAAAATTGTCTGTTTAACAATGTAAACAACGCAATAAATATTGTTGAGCTATCAAAATTAAAGCCATATTATATTGCTTCTGTTAGTGTGTTACGTAATCACCCCGTTGATGCAGCTGAATACTAGAATTTAATAAGGAGCGAATGCCTCAGAACCCCGTTACTAGATAACATGATACTCCTTGGTAAGACTGGTTGCCATTATCCCGCTGGTGCAGCGGAATATACCAGTATTTATTGTACTTTATATGGAACGACTGCCTATCTCCCGTTCTCACCCCAGTTATTTACTGGAAAACACTATACCCCTTGGTAAGATAGTTGTCAGACGTTCGGGCTTCCTGAGTACCCGTAACGACTGCTATTCATTTGTTTACTCTTGGTTATGACGTAATAATGGTACAGTATGTGATGACCGCTGGACCATCGCACGTGTTATCACTGCCCCGCATCTGAGCCCACATAGACCGCCATATCTTTATATCTATTGCTATTATAATAAAGAATAATATACAAAAATAACGGTCGCTTTCACAAACTGTAGTTAAAAGCAGTTATGATTAATTTTTTCGTTTATTTTGTTCATAACAGGCAGTTTTGTGGGTTTTTCTATTTTAATGTTGTGCTTTATGGAAATGTTATGCCGTGATCAAACATAATGGCTCATGTCTTCTATTTTTTTCTTTTGTCATGGTGAAAATATTCCACAGTCAGCAATTAAGGTTACATAAGCATAATCTATAATGTTCGCACTACTGATACACAGGACTTTCTGTGAGAGGGAGTGGGCCGTAATCCACCACGCGGGCCCACTGCGGTTTGGTGGATGTCACGCATAGATATCCGATGTCACGTCTTCGATTTTTTTGGTTCTAGGACACGCCGGTTTCCTCACGATGTTTTCCTTCACCGTTTTGAGAGTAGTGGTGATGAAATTAAATACAGAAGGTGTCGGCTCCGACTTACGTGTGGTCGTGTCGTGAGTTCGAACCCAGGCGAGCACTTTACTTTGTGTAGGTATTTAATTAAGGTTGACGGTCTCGCTATAAAACCAGTGGTCGCGTGCGAATGCTGAGCAGGTCCAGGAAAGTGCTATTAGGTTTTGCTATCTCAGTAGTAAGTAGCTCGGAGTCTAGATTTAAGCCCGGTTTATGAGAACAAGGTCGCCTCCTACATGAGCTTAAAACATAGCTGAAGAAATTTGGGTGAACTATATACAGTATGTTAACTAACAGAGGGCGTTCCCGTAAACCCGCAATAGTATAGCATCCATACATGCTAAAAAAAATATTACCATTCGAAAATAAAATGTTTTTATTTTTTTTTATATTAAAATATTCACTAAAAATCGTAAATTGATACGTTAAAAAAACACTCTGTACACGCGTACTTGAAGGACAGCAATGTCAAATTAGAATTAATTAAATAAATAGAGTATCAATTTACGATTTTTAGTGAATATTTTAATATAAAAAAAATAAAAACATTTTATTTTCGAATGGTAATATTTTTTTTAGCATGTATGGATGCTATACTATTGCGGGTTAACGGGAACGCCCTCTGTTAGTTAACATACTGTATAAGGTCAAATTAAATTAGCTAGCGAAACTTAGCAAACGTGATAGTATCAATATTTAAACACGATAAAATAGAAATGATTTCATGTTTGTTTGGGGGTCAACGACCGCTGGTAGTGTTGTTACTTAAAGAATGAGTTTAAAAAAAATCTGTTTTCTTTTATTTTATTGTGTTTAGATATCGATATACATCACGCCTGTAAAGTTTACGCAAAAGAACTGTTTTTTAAACTAATCTTATCTATAATATTAATATTATAAAGCAGAAGAGTTTGTTTGTTTGGTTGGTGTCGGATTTGAAAAATTCTTTTGGCATTTGATAGCCCAATTCTTGAGGAAGGCTATAGGCTATTTAACATCACGCTATGACCTTTAGGAGCCGAGCAAAAAGAAAAATAGTCAGAAAGAACGCTAAGCAAAAACGAAGTAATAGCGCGGGCAGACGATGCGATGCGACGGGGTGGGTCGGAGTAACAAGAAATTTCACGCGGACAAAGTCGCGGGCAGAAGCTAGTCTAATATAATTGTTTAGATACTGATACCCAGCACGTTTGCGGAGATTCGCTAGCTAATTATTTGACCCTGTATAGTATTATATACCTGCCCACCCCTGCGGGGAATACAGGCCTAATACTAACTTATTTTGTTGTGTCCTCACGATAACTTCCTTCACCTGTCAGTGTCTTCTTCAATTATTCGTTACCTACCAACCAGCCATTATTCAACCTCGTCGAAGTTACCTTGTCACCTCTGTCTCCGGCGGAACCGATCAATTACTCAACATGAATGACCCCCAAACAACGCCATAATGAATGGGCATCATGTAACAATGTAAAGATGAAATCCGATGGGGACGCAGGTTTAATTCCTGTGTGGCGGTATGTACAGATGCCAGCAGATCAAGCTATCCGAAACTGTCAAATTTTCCCAATCAACTTTGAACCTTTAGCGATAAAGTTGAAAATCTATTAATGAAATTTGGCAGATTGTAAAGATAAAGATAAAGATAAAGATAAAGATAATTTTATTTGTCAAACATGCGTTTACATAAACTGAATAATCAGACATGCAAGATATTGAATTAATTGATGTTGTGTGCGTCCATGTTTTGCCAATAAAGGCGTACAAATTTTGTAGGTATATAAAAATAATAAAAAAATTACATTTAATTAAATTTTACATGTCATTCTAGATTTCATTACAAAAACAAATAAATAATAATTGATGTCCAGATATTATAGTATAAGTATATTATAGTCAAAATAGATTAAATTATGTCCAGAACATGCAGTCAAATAGAATCATTCAGAAGTCAACTAATTTAAGAATCACATTATTCAATTTTTATTCTTAACTAGGTATATTAGAAGTCGAATCAGAAAAGTCCTTTTCATTCAAAAAATCTATAAATTTCAATGATATTTCGGATAGACTCTCCAAAATTAATTTACATTCGGCATTCACCATTATCAGATATTGCTGTTTTGGTCCAAATTATATGTATTTTCTCCGTTGTTCTCCTCTTTGGAAGAAACCACAACTTTTGGACAAAATTGACCAAATTATTCGCAACACTTTATCATCCATTCTTAATGTGGCCCTGGACGACCGAGCGTGGCTGCAAGCCACCCTACCAATTCGTTTTGGTGGCCTTGGCATCCGCAAAATTTCTAGTGTTAGCTTACCGGCGTTCCTGTCTTCTGTCCACAGCACTGAAAAACTAACCAGGAAAATTTTAACTCTCTCCCTGGTTAGCTCGGAAGTGCCGTGCTTGTCCGATGCAGAGGACGCCTGGAAAGTGGCTTGCCCGGACACGGATCGGCCCGAGAATCCGTTTTCCCAGAGACAGTGGGATGAGCCGCTCTGCAGGTTGGTACGGAATAAACTTATTAATACGTCTACCAATACTGCTGAGCGTGCCCGCCTGCTTGCTGTGGGTGAGTGGGAGTCGGGCCTTTGGCTTCAGGCTCTACCGTCACCTAATATAGGAACTATGTTAGGTGATACAACCTTCCGGCTCGCTACATGTTTGCGTTTGGGCGCTCCTTGTGCTGCTCCACATCGCTGTCAATGTGGTGAAGCAGTCGACTGCCTCGGACACCATGGCCTTTCTTGTAGTAAGAGTGCAGGTCGGATAGCGCGGCACGCTAGCATTAATGATCTCATCCGTCGTGCTCTTGCCACCGCCGGGGTGCCAGCTGTATTGGAACCCACTGGCTTGGCACGCGTCGATGGCAAGAGACCAGATGGTATGACCTTAATGCCATGGAAGTTGGGTAGGCCTTTGGTGTGGGACGCAACTTGCGTCGACACCCTTGCACCTTCCCATCTTCCTAGCACAGTGTGCTGCGCTGGGGCGGCTGCTGCAGGTGCTGAAAACCTCAAACGGCGCAAATACAATAATTTAATTGGCGATTATGTATTTGAACCGTTTGGGGTTGAAACTCTAGGGCCATGGGGCCCGAGTGCCCACCTAGTATTTCGGGAAATCGCCAAACGGTTGGTCGACTCTTCACGTGACCAGAGGGCGGGCCTATTTTTTGGCCAAAGAATCAGCATTGCTATCCAACGTGGCAATGCTGCCAGCCTTCTGGGCACTTTTCCTGTTGACAGCGATGTGGACGAATTTTTCGACGCCCTGTAACCCTTTTTGATACTTGTAAATATGTTTAATTTTTATTTCTATTATAGAGTTAGTGTGTAAATAATTATTAAGTTTATAAAATAAAATTAATTTTTTCGTTCTCTCCAAAAATCTATAACATTGTAATACACTTTACTAACTAAAAAATTTCTCAGATTATTTTTGAAAAGTGACAAGGGCAGTTCTCTCCAACTTTTAGGTAGTTTATTAAATATATTAGGAGCCATACAGAAGACACTTTTGCGCATGAGGGTTGTTCTCGTAGTATGAGAGCATATCCTGCTGTTGTCGCGCCTATTACGTGGGACTACTTCATCCAATCGTTTAAATCGGTGTGGATTAGTTTTGACAAAAACAGCTACTTCAAAAATGTACAGACATGGCAAAGTAAGTATTTTAGATTTTTTAAAGTAAGGCACGCAACTATCAGTAGGTTTAATTTTATATATTGAACGAACGCATCTCTTTTGAGCCTTGAACACCGTGTCTTTTTCTGTTGAGTTGCCCCAAAAAATGACCCCATAGCGTAGATGAGATTCCGCTAAACCATAGTAGGCTGTAAGTAATGCCTCCACACTTAGTAGCTTGTTGTGCTGGCGTCTGTACATCGCCACATGCAGACTGATGTGGATGGCCATAAGAGTAGGGTAAGACCATAGAAAGTATGGATAAATTAAATGGATGGCATTGCCCCCTACGAGACAGGCCTTAGACGTGGGATGTGTACC
Organism: Luperina testacea; assembly: GCA_927399505.1. Classification (NCBI taxonomy): domain Eukaryota; kingdom Metazoa; phylum Arthropoda; class Insecta; order Lepidoptera; family Noctuidae; genus Luperina; species Luperina testacea. The sequence goes on along the minus strand of OV656785.1, from coordinate 522,201 downwards.
ATCGAGGAAACTTACATCTATACACCGTAAGGGCTATTCTGGCTTGCAGCGCTCGGCCGCTATAGTAACGGTGGTCATCGTGTATACGGGATTTTGTTTTAAAATTGGGCATATGTAAGTTTCCTCGATAGTACATAAAAACACCTCTGCTTACCCCATCCGGGATTACAGGCGTGATGTTATTTGAATATGCACACGTCAATGACTACTACCCTCACATACTACCCCCACACACTACTACCCTCACATACTACCTTCACACGCTACTACCCTCACATACTACCCCCACACACTACTACCCTCACATACCTATTACTACCCTCACCCTCCCTCCTGATACTATCGTCACATATGCTGGTCAAACATGGTCTTTGTCAAATCAGCAGAAGTCCACGGTCGAGGTTTGCCAGAGGGCTATAATATGGAACGGACTATTCTTATAGTACCTACCAAAGTAGTTGAAGTCAATGGAATCGCGCATGATACAGCAATGTTTGTCCTTGCAATGTTTGTCCTTTATTACAAAACAATACCTACTTGACCAAAATGTATGAAACAACAGATTTTTTTTCGTGATTTCAGTGTTGGTGCCATAGTGAAAGTTCGACGGTCTGTGCTCTTAAAGTTTGTTAGGTTAATTTTTTTAACACTTTATATAGGTACTAACTTACTAAGTAACTCGTAGTCATTCTACCGCGCGCCGACCGTTCGTTACCGGTAACTATAGACGTAAAAACGTGCAAAGAATTAAGTAGGAATAAATACTGTTAGGTCTTACTTTGCCAGTTTAAAATATGCCTTATCATTTCAGCGTACAGTTGAAAATTAAAAGTGTTTACTTTGATGGAAATTTTGGTCAGAATCTCTCCTAAACGGTAATATGTAAATAGAAGACGCTTTCTCGTTGCTTTTACCTATTCAATTTAATAGCAGTGAAGTAAATTATGTTCTTATAATATTGAGAAATATCACCAGAATATTAACAGTCTTACCAAGGGATTTCGTGTTACCCAGTAACTGGGTTGTAGAGGTCAGATTGGCAGTCGCTCAATGTAAGATATTAAGCTGCATCCAGTTACACTGGAAGCTGATTCGAATATGGTTGGGAAAAATCCAGACAGATGACGATAATGTGATGGCTATGTATGTTAACGATTTTCTCAAAATCATATTCAATTTTGATGTGTTGGCGCCTGCAACATTTGTGCTCGCATCACGCACTTAACAGATTGCAAAGCGTATTTCTCAGGCGTTTATAACCGACAGAGGACGCGCGACGACGGTGCAGTGGTGTTTATCACTACAATTTTTGTATAGTCTTATAAACTTTTTCTAAAAGGACGAACATTTCTGTCCCAAAAATTAATATTGTCATTAAAACAGTACGAAGTGTTACCACGATTAAAAGCATTGTTCAGCATCAAAATTCTGTCGTTTCATTGAGCACCAAGCTCATTTCTCAAGAGTAGACAATAAGTCTTTCAGTAACATAACCAAATTTTGAAATCTTTTTTTTGTTTAGACTTAGAGACACCCAATTTTTATTATTTACGATTTGTCGCGAATCTGAAACAGCTATTGCCAAGATTATATTTAAACGTGTATTATTAAATAGTCGTCAGATAGGATATGATCCATCATGGATCTGGCCAATGGATCTTCTGAGATTGAACGAGTTTTCTTTGGGTCTTTTACTGCCGCCCTAAAAACATCAAACGGCCACGAGGGGGCGTTATCGCCCACGTTGAGGACCTATGCTGTAAGCCTGTAACTGAATCTCTTTTTTTGTTTTTTTCTGGATGGTAAATCATCAAATGACCCCTCCCGCTCTGGGTGGAGCGGAAGGGAGTGTCAGACTCTTACTGACTAAAACCCACCCGTGTTCCTTCCTTAGTCCTTTATGTTCCGGGCCAGCGGTAACCCTTTCGTACAATCCCGCTGAGTAACTGAAAACCTTTTTTTTATTTCAGGATGGGATATCATCAAATGACCCCTCCCGCTCTGGGAGTAACTGAATCCCTTCCGTTGAAATTTTTCGATGGTTAGATATTTTATTCTAAAATTGCTGTTCCATATATTTTGACCGCGTTGGTATTGAATTTTTTTATGAAATAGCTGTTGTTTTTTGATAACTGACGAAATGTTTCTACACTATACTCCATTTGAAATAACATTAGACATTTAAATAAAGCTTTTTTACCGTCCGTTCAACCGATTTTGAATTCTATTGCTTTGGTGGCATGACATATAGCAGCCGCAATAAACAGCTGGTAATGTAACCACTTTTTTGCTTTTAATACCATCCTTATGCCTACGGTATAGAAGTCAAAATCGGTTGAACGGACTGTAAAAAAGGTTTATTTAAATGTCTAATCTTATTCCAAATGGAGTATAGGGGTATAGAATCATGTGCTGAATTTAATGGTTACAGTTTGCGCGTCGACGTCCCCGCCATCCTGAATTTTCACAGATTTGAATGAATATGATTTAAGCTGTGGAGGCCGCTTGTAAAAGGTCACCTTAGGAAATTAGGAAAAGAAATAACAGAGCAGACATAATATATTTTTAAGCACTAGTCTTTATTACAACATCATTATCATCAACAATTGTATTCTTATTGGCTAGTAGCGCCATTAGTTCGTTCTCAGTTAGTAGTTGTACGCTTGTGGTGACATCCGCACTGTGGTATATTTCGTAACGCGCTGGAGTTTCTAGGGAAGCTTTGCCAATGACTACTATGTGAGGATAGCCCATCCTGTGGACAGAAAATAGATTAGTTATAATGAACTCACGCCCGCATGGCAATAGACTCACCAATTCTAATTATGATGCCGAATGGTAATTATGGGATACCCAGTAACTGAGTTGTAGAGGTCAGATTGGCAGTCGTTTCATGTAAACTACTGGTATTCAGCTGCATGCGGTGAGACTGGAAGCCGACCCCAACATAGTTGGGAAAAGGCAGGCAGATGATAATGTCTATACCCATCGTGAGTGAAGTTACACCAAATAAATACCCTGTATTTTTGCTTTCTACCCATGGATACATAAACTCACGCCTTCTCCCTCACGTCTTTTCAGAAATCATCAACAAAACTTACATTAGTTCTATTATCTGTCAAGAGATGGCGCTGACCTAAAACTGCAATATTCTACACCGCAGGGCGCAGTGTTAAAATTTTCTGATGAATATAGGCATCGCCGATGAAAATTTAAAAACATATTATTATGATGCTACGAAACCCTCGGTGCGCAAACCCGACTCGTTCTTGACCGTTTTTTTTTAAATAGTTAACATGAATTTATTGTTAGCAGTTATGCATATAATAAAATAGGGTAGCGCGTGTGTGGCAGGTAGAAACTACAGAACGCCTCCAACTGCTACGGTCATACGTCTGGTCAGACACGGTCGCCGGTTGCGAGTACTACGCACCTGACCTTCTGAAGAACATAATGAAGAAGCTGCTTTCTCTATGGTTATAATTACCTGTCCGCCATCATGAGTCTCTTGCCTATGGTGAGGTGGTGTCTGTCGTCTATGATAATGTCATCGTCGTGTGTTTCTGATATCCTCTCGTATAGGCGGTTGATTTCTTCGACTCCGTGGGATTGCCATTCTTTTGAACCTTCCTGTAAAGGAATAAGGAGATTTAAGAAAGCGTACTTTCAAATGAAATGGTGTTATCGTTCACGCCATCTATTGGTAAAATAAAGGAACTTTGTTACATTTAATTCGCATTTTTACCACACATTGAAACGAAGTATTAACTATACAAGATGGCAGGAATATCGACGCGCAGCCTGTTACTGTGGATTCAATACATGACATAATTCTGAATCCCCCTGCGCCGAAATTTTCGTGTTCGTTTTTTTTATTTTTTTTTTGCCACCTTGTATAATCTGTTCTTTATAAAAAAAATGAATGAACTTCTATTCGTCATCATCCAGTAGTTCACTGCTGGACATAGGCCTCTGCTATTACACGGTATTCAGCTCGATTATCTCTTTCTAACTTTAATCCATCGCAAATTATGCAAAAATTCCGATCACGCACACTTATTAAGACCGCCCGCGCCCGGTTACCGTGCTCCACAGTCTGGCAGCGACGACATTCAGTTTATAGCATTCAGTTTTCTCCTGACCGACAAACAGTGAGGCTGGTACAGCTGTTTACACAATGGACGTATACATACTTTAGGCCCTATTATAATAACACTGTAGGGTGCGATGGCCGCCGGCCAGCGCAGGCTTTTGTCGCTCGATAGGGCTTCCAAGCTCGCTGCGAATAATCTGGAAATATACATGAACAATATGCATTACTAGAAGAAATTGAAGTAAAAGAGAAATATGTAGATAAACTCGATGTAGATACACTCGATGTGGATACACTCGATGTAGATACACTCGATGTGGATACACTCGATGTAGATACACTCGATGTGGATTCACTCGATGTAGATACACTCGATGTGGATACACTCGATGTGGATACACTCGATGTAGATACACTTGATGTAGATACACTCAATAGTAAATATCTAATTGTCACACTGCAGGGCGAAGTAGTTCTTCATACAGAGAAGGAATAAGCATTGCTCATCAAATAATTTACACAAAGTAAAGCGCCTGTCTGGGCTCGACCCTACGACCTACAACTCGTAAGTCGCGGCCGATACCACTGGGCCACCACTGCTCTAATAATACTTACTAATAATAAATAATAATACTATTAACTTATTATTTGATATACAGACCTAGTAATACCAATCCCATAGCACGACATAACCAAGGGCTGCGGCGCTCCGCTGGCGGGCGTGTAGTGCGCCGACAGGGGCTCACTGTATCTAGTGCCCAGGATGAACGTGTGGCCGACCTGATAGTGAGTAAATGTTATAAAAAGACCCACAATTTAACAACCCAATATGACAATTATTAATGTACGCAATCCGTATATCAAGCTAAGTAATATTGAGTGAACATAACTGGGAAATATCTTTCATTTTTGGTTTGAAAGTTAAGAATATTTTCGAAAAATAGTGTTACAGCCAAAATAGACATATTTTAAATTTTCCATAGAAACAGATTTCTAGTTACTTATCTTTTTTAAATAAGACAAAAATGATTTTTTTTTTTCGAAAATTTTCTTAAGTAACTTGTTAGACCTTTGCATCCTGCTTATGCGTATGAAGTTTCATTAAAATCGGTTCATGCATTTCGAAAAACAAGGGCTTGAAAGTTTGTATGATATGCCGTACGGCGTAAACGCTCTTAATAAATGTCACCTCTATGCTATTTGCTTTCTGTATCTCCCCTCCACATTTCGCACACTTGTCTGTGCTCTCCAAGGCTGCGTGTGCGCAGCGCGTGCACACAGTGAGCGCGTCCTCTCCCGCGGCGGCCGGCAGTTGCCACTCGTGCGATACCGAGCCACCCATGTCGCCTGCTGGGGCTGCGACTGGAAAAGACATAATGACACGCCATGGTTTCTTCAAATTGATGTTATATCAAGTTAAACAAATATCAAATTTATTTCAATGGTAATTAAGTTGATTTCAGAGTGACTAGCGCTATTGAAAAGATTATAAAAATGTTTGAAGTTGTGGCGTAAACTGAACTTTATTGTGTAGGAATTAAAGTTACTTTTCCATTAATTCATATTTGTTTACATTTTTGGCAAATAGATTGCGAATGCAGATTAGGTAACTTAGCATTGTCATTCAACGTGCCCAGAAGACTGGTAGCATTGCCAAGCTACCAGTCTTCTGGGCACATTTCCGGATGACAGCGATGTAGAGAAGGACTTCGGCACCTGAGCGTCCTTTTGTTTTTGTCTGTATAGTTAGTTATTTAATTTAGTGCCTAGTGTTAATAGTAAGTTGACTTTACTTTTGTATATTCATTTAGGTCAACAGTTTACATCAGTTATCATTTGACCCTTGCACTTACCCCTATGTACGGACAGCTGCAGTCTCCTAAACAGCTCAGTATAAGCCTCAGTGACGGTACGGTACACTTTGTTGGCACACTCCTCAGTGGCGTGCACTCCGTATGCGTCTAACATGGAGAACTCTCGTGAGCGCAGGAGGCCGTGCTTCGGTCGGTGCTCGTCACGATATTTGTTGCTGATCTGAAACAAGGTAAGAATACTTTAGATTTTTATAAAGAAATACATCATAAATTAATATTTTAGGCATGAACCACCAAACCTGGTAAACATAATATTTGCTTTAAAAGTCATCATGGAGCAACAGCTGCAAAATTTATTTTCAAAGGTTTATTTATTTAAACATTTCGCACATAAAAATATACTGTGGCGGACTTAATGCCTTAGGCATTCTCTACCAGTCAACCAAGGGTGGTGAAAAGAATAGATGGCTCTCCACCACCCTTCAGTAGTAGTCCAATGCAAAGCAAATTAAATAGCAATGAAAGACTGCTTTTTCTTTCATTTTCAATTAGTAAGCATTTTAATAAATACCTGATATAATAACAGTGGCAGCTGTTTGTAAGACAGGGGGCCCACATCGGCTAACAGATCTGCTATCGCCTCTTCATGTGTCTGAAATTGACATTTTAAAACACACATTACATTCTTATCACAACTTTTCGAACCTAATCTAGAATTTCAGTGACTATGGTTTACAATTAAAATTCAGGATTCTGGTCTTATATGAACAGAAACCTGAATTTTAATGTCTGAAAGACTTAACATACTGGAGCAAGAATGGTGATGAACGCAACAAGCATCTTCTCTACATAAGAAGTTCTTTGCCCTGGTGACGAATAACTTTAATATCATAGCAGTCTTCCTAATGTAAAATAAGTGCAAAAAACAAATAAATAAGAAGAAAACTCACCGGAGCCAACAAATACTTCTTGCCATGCCTATCCTCCATGTTAATCAGCTCCGGTCCAATCTCCTGCAGCCTCCCGGTCTTGTCCCACAGTGTAGCCGCTGTCAATGATGGCACGGACATGCGCTGACCACCGGCCGCTTGTATACATGACCTGATCTGGACCTCTAGCTTGTCGAGCGCCCTGCGGGCTAGTGGGAGCACCGTGAATAGGCCGGAACTGGTGGGGCGGATTAGGCCACATTCTAGGAGGAGCTGGAATAGATTTAAAAAACTGTGGGTATAGTTCATTTGTCATAGATTAACTGTGTTGTTCCAAAAGTGAATGGAATTTAATGAGCAAGTTTGAAGGACTGTAGGTGTATTATATAGTTAATCATTCTTTTTAATATTTCATTTCATTTCATTATGTTAGCACATTCATTTAGGTTTAAAGAAACGTTATTCTCAATGAAAACATAACATCTCACTAACTTGAGATCAATACTAAACATAATTTAAATTTACAAAAAGTTCGACATCACCAGTTACAGACTAATCAACATATTCGAAACCCGACCCTCCCAATGCATTTATTTCTCCAGAAGTCTAACATACTGGCTGAGTTGTGTTTTAAATGCATTGAATTTACATACAGCAAGTCTTTATGAGGTAATTTTGAGTTTAAGGTGTCAGTGACTAGAAATGAGAATCAAATTCTAGAAAAGAGAACATTACTGAATAAACAAGCACCTTGCACAATTAATGCAAGGAACATGTAATGTAGTTGGCAGTGTTGGTAAACTGCAGTATTGCAACTATTGCATCTCCTATTTTCTTTTAAAACTACAATAATTGCAATTGTTGCAATAAAACACATAAACTAACTTACCTTTTGACTTTTACACGTAATTTCAGTATTTTTTATCTTGGCATTCTTTGGTATTGTTATAACTGGCTGAAATAATCGCGATAAGTAACGCATTTTGTTATAATTTAATATTTACTTTCAATGTTTTCTTTCCGTTTGATTTTTTTTAGGTTACCGAATCAGCTGTGGTTGTAAACGTCAAAGCTTAAAAGTTACGTTTAGTAGCTTCATAATACGGGATTGATTTTTAACATCCGGTTGTGAATAGCTCTCTCGATTCTGATAAAAAGATTCAAAGATTAATTATTTTCATTTTATTTAGTAGATTAACTATTTCAACAATTCATACATTTTATTAAACGCAAATAATACGTAAATGCGTTTACCAAACTGTTAAGTACACACAAACCAAGAGCAACTACTAAACGTATTGTACTCACGCCTGGGGTAAGCAGAGCAGCTGAAGTTATTACGGTACGACTTTTATACTATAACATTATTTCAACCAGCAGTACTTTCAAAATGTACAGACATAGTGTCACAGCCATACTACGTAGTAACATACAGTTTGATTGTAACTCTCTCACTCCAAATACCTACCTTTCAATTTTCATTGAGCACAGCAGGTACGCCTACGCTAGATAGGCGAGCAAAATAACGAGTGTTTAGATAAAAAAGTAGGTAGACAGAGGCAGACCGCACAGTCAGCCTCAAAAAGATACATCGACAAGAATTCATTTGATTAATTGATTGACTACAATCTTTGTTCCATAATACTAGTATCAATGTGTAGCTACAAAAATATTACATATTGGGTACTCGTGGCTAAGTAATACCAGCCGCACAGATCGATCGATCAAGTTAAGCTGTGCTTGCCGAGGTTGGTCTGTGGATGGATGCCCATCTTTACATGGAGCAGTCCATGTCTCAGAAAACACGTTAAGCCGTTGGTTCCGGCTGTCATTCGCGGACCTGTTACAGTCGACGGTTCGTCTGAAGCCCGAAAGTCTGACAACCAGTCTTACTAATAAGGGTATCTTACTAGCGTGTTACCCAGTAGGTAACTGGTTTGTGGAGGCTAGGATGGCAAGCGTTTCGTGTAAAATACTGGTATTCAGCTGCATCCGGTTAGACTGGAAGCCGACCCCGACATGGTTAGGAAAAGTCTAGACAGCTGATGGTGGGTACTTAACTGTTAGAATAGATACAGTATTATTAGACACAGATTGATTGGTCGTTCTTTGACCAAAGAATTAGCATTGCCATTCAACGTGGCAATGCTGCCAGTCTTCTGCGCACGTTTTCGGATGACAGCGATGCGGACGAGTACTTCGACGCCTAAGTGACCTTTGTTTTGTATTTATTTGTATAGTAACGGCTGATTTTTCCATCGCCAGATAACTTTTATTCGGGGAATAAAATTGACGTTTGACAGTTTTTATGTGAAATAACTGTCAAAGTTTCAAAATTATTCCTCGAATAAAGTTATCAGATGATTGGAAAATTAGCCCTAAGACATTTAACTTAGTACCTATAGTGTAAATAGTTGCAAACAATTAAAAGGATTCTTGTCTACCTATTCATTTTTCCGAGGCTGACTGTACCTACCTACACTATGTACTTATGTAGTTTTGCAAAGCTATTAGCTAATTACAAGCAGCTAACAAGCAAAGTGAATGTCTCTTTTAGAAGCCTGTGTGTACGTGACCCGGATTGCTCAGAGAACATGTTTGGTAAACACGAGCTCGAAACGTGGCGGAGCTGTCCTCTAATAGCCTGACTCATTACTCGCTCACCTCTTTGTTGAAGTCCGCAGAGCATAATTAGGATTAATGTGGATAGCCTGTTACAGGAATTTAATTAACGCGAGGCTTTCATTGAAAACGTAGGGTAACAAATAAGCTGGGTCTTTTTTATGCGATAGTACAGTTGCCTGCACGTAACTTGGCAAGAGTCCTAGTTAGTAGTTCCTAGGAGAAGAACGTCTAAGAACACTTTAATGTTTAATTATGGCAAAATCCATTGAATAATGAAAAACAATTAAAGTGATCTAATCTCTTCACCACCCTTGGTTGACTGGTAGAGATTGCCTAGGGCATTAAATCGGCCTTTGTACCTTTTTTTGTGCGAAAAGTTAAAATACTTACTTAAATAAATAACAAGAGCGTGTCGGGCCACGCTCAGTGTAGGGTTCCGTAGTTTCCCGTCCGTCACAATAAGTGTTCCCACTTATGAGTTTAAAAGTAAAAAAATGCTTGCTTGTAAATGAAACTATAAGGGTTCCTAGTTGACTAGGGAACCCTAAAAAGTGACCATTTAGTAAGTTTGCCAAAACCTTGCCAAGTTACGTGCCGGCAACTGTACAGACGCCAGCACATCAAGCTACTCCAATCTGTCAAACTTTAATAGATTTTCAACTTTATCGCTAAAGTATTTAATAAGGTTAAAAGTTACGAGTTTACGAAAACTACCTTTTGGAATGGGCGACTAGAATCAATTCTATTTGTTGTAATTTCTGACGTTCAAAAGTGCCTTTTATGTGCCTATTTGAAATAAATGCTTTGACTTTGACTTTGAGTTGATTGGGAAAATTTGACAGTTTCGGGTACCTTGATGTGCTGGCGTCTGTACATTAGAAATTCACCCTGCACCAGTTGATTCGAAGAATTATCTTAAATTATAATTAATTATACAATACATTTTTCTAAATCCAATCTCTCTCTCTGTCTCTACCTACCCCTGGGTACGTACGGAGAGTGCTAATTAGACTTTGCATACTGAATACTTGAATTCGAATTTGCATGTTTAATGCAACATAACTTCCGTCACTTGACACGACCAGGGGTTTTCATCAGATCCAAATTCACTTTTACATTGATGACATTGCATGTACTGCGATCACAAATTTCTATTATTGATGACCATTTTTACCATTATTCCTGGTATCACGACACTTCTTACAGCCCAAAGTCCGTATCATTTAATGAAACCATCAAATCGCGCCGCCCGCCCGAACGGTTTGTGTTCAGTCATAATGTTTTATCAACGGTTGGCGCGAACCGTTTAACCTCGGATAAGTGAAGCGCGAAACCGGAGATCATCTCCGTTAGTTGATACGTTTGGGGGATGTTGTGGGGAGGTAGCGGTGGCGGGGGCGGGGGCGGGTAGTGGACAGGGGCTAGATGAAGTTGCTGTTATTTCTTTTTATGTGATGGGACCTAACGCAGAAACATCCTTCAAACAAAAAGTTTATGTTAGACATTTTTTCAGGTGGCACCTCTAGCGTCATGATTATCAACGTCATCCTTCTGTGATTCTATCCATATCCCAATTTAGATACCTACTTGTGGTCGGCAAAGCATAGTCTTCTTACATCAGCCGCCATTTCAGTTGTCTCCCCAACTTTCAAGTAATCCATTTTCTTCGGTCTTTGCCTATAAAAGCGATATAATATACGATACTTTTAGCGATAAGGCCGCCCATTGTGTTACCCCCTTGTACAATTTCTACATTTATATCTGTAATTTTTATGGTGTTCGTAAGAAAGAGTAGGTATTTATTCTATCTATTTATATTATTATCTATCTATGGTATACCTAGTGACTGTAAATAAAGACACTGTTATCTGACATGCTCCAGTGTATTTATGAAACAACAAAATCTTACACTTCAAGCAATTTGGACATGAGGGAATAGAACTCGTGAGCCATACTGCCGTACCGCAAGTGCCAGTCTTTTAGCCACTGCGCCAGCTCTGCGTTAAGAGCTAAACAAGAACAATCAATTAGGACAGCTAAAAAAAAGACACAATGCTACACAAAGTCTACGGGGACTTCTAAGCGAGCTCATTAACAGTAGGTACCACAGTACCTAGTATTTTGGTGTAATTAACTCGCTTCCCCCGCCACTATGGCCACACCCCATCACTTATCAAGTTCACAGGTCATTTAGCAGCGGCCATTTTGTGGCGCGACGAACGCGCTAATGGAAAACGGCGGGAAACGACAAAATACCGCCATTTTGTTTGTTAATCATGTTTTTATTAACGTGACATGTAAAGGGGTGGGTTTGAAAAGATTTGAGAGTCAGGGACAGGATGCATTCAGCCTAATGACTTCGATAAACAAGGAATCTTTCGAGATTCACTGAATTCATATAATAAAAGTGTACCTACATTGATGCTTTATTAGTGACTTTGATGGATGTATTTTGTGGACAAAGAGCGATGGATGGTAAAGTGTGTTTACTGTGGGATACTGTGTGTCATTGTGTGCCGCTAGGATGTCTATTAATATCTCTATTTTCACGAAGTAATATAGTGTCATAGTTACCAACCTTCTTCAATAGGAACTCGAAATATTGAGATGCTTTAAAAACGCTACAGTGTTTGATTATCTTTTTTGTCAATTATATTAATTAGGGCTGATTTTACCAAAGTCAGATTTCTTTTAAAAATCGCGGAATCAATTTGACGTCTGACAGTTCAAGTATGGAAAAAATGTCGAAAATTCAAAATTTATTTGGTGGAATGCGTCCTTACTCACATGCCCGCGGTTTCCAAGCGTGGTAACTGTTTGGTTGGTTAATTGAATGCTAAACATTTAATTGACATTTACAATTAATATAAATTCGAAAAGCTTTTCCATACATACCTCTAGGTACATTTGCAACTAGCTAAATACATAGGTTTGCATACCTATGTATTTAGCTAGTTAATTAGATAATAAAAGGATCTCTCTCTAACTGTAGGTAGGAGGGTAAGTACTAATCTTCATTAAATAACCTTTTAAGTAATTTCAGTACTTACCTACCTAAGTAGGCATTTTATTCGCATCTATGTTAAGGTAGCTTCTGCTTTAATCTAGCTTAACCTAATTATCCCACAAAACATAAATTACTACACTAAGCATTCTCGTCCATCCATCAACATCCTCGCGAGACGAGCTGCGATTAATTACAAGCACTTACAGGTGCTACCGGACGTAGCACCTGTAGTCTGTGGCACCTGGGTCTCTGAGGTAATCTGGGATTAATTCAGTGTTGCCAGTGTTAGTGAGAATTAAAGTGGGTTGAATAGCGTGGGATGTGTGACGTAAATTGAAATTTCGTAGGATGTTTATGCCTTTATATTTTAGCAAAGGAAGCAGTGGTGGCCCAGTGGGAACAGCCGGGACTTCGAGTTCGTAGTAGGTTCGACCCAAACAGGCGTTTTACTTTGTGTAAATTATTTCATCACCACTGCTCTCAAAACTTGTTTACTGTAGTCGATCGTCGACTTTTATTGTTTCTAAAACTTGCGTTTTATGTGTTTAGGTCCTGTAAGCCCTTTAAACACAACTCCTATTGACCAAACATCTGCACACCAATCTGCTTTAAATTGTAAAATTCTATCAATAAACACACCAACTAGCAGTCCTGCAGATGTCATCTTCCCTCAACCATTTCTCCACCACTGAACCCCATAGTTCCACAGGGCAGGCTGGCTATAACTCAGGCGGGCGACGGGTCGGATTATCTCGCGTTCATGCGTCATTTGTTTCTGCGATCGTTATCCGGAATGTTTCAGAAAGTGTCCAGTTCAGACAACTGAGGTATCTCGAACTACCTTACCTCCGACCTTATGCAAACCTACTACAATAAGTCTTGAATTGTTTCATGGTTATGAGGTTGACTGTACACAGATCTACGTGACCTTTCGTTGATCTCCGTTCAAGTGTGTAACAAAAAACAAAGGAAGGGACAGAATAAAAAATTTTTTTCAGGCTCGTGCTTCTTGCCAGTGACATTGTATTTCACGGCTGGCAACACTTTAGTTTGCGCGCGAAAAATTGCTCAAACGTCAATGACAGATGCTAGGGAGGGGAATGAAATCGTGCGACACATTGACTAGTGTTGTAGAAACGGTGTGTGGTTACATGTGTGATTTAATGTGGAAGCGTGTTTTAGACGTCATAGTTGTGTGTGGGTCTGGTAGAGACATGACCATCCATTATTATTTTAAGGGACAGTAGAATAGAATACACTTTATGATGTGCACCATATAAATTAAGTACAGAGTATTAAAATAGTCCGGAGATCTTAGGTACCTATAGGTACATACGCCAGCACATCAAGCTACCCGAAACTGTCAAATTTTCCCAATCTACTTTGAACCTTATGCTTTAGCGATAAAGTTGAAAATCGATTAAAGCAATTTGACAGATTGTAGTAGGCTGATGTGCTGGCGTCTGTACATCATACTTACAACGTTTTGCGTTCCTCGTTAACTGTTTTTAACCGACTTCCAAAAAAACATAACCATCCATTATTATTTTAAGGGACAGTAGAATAGAATACACTTTATTATGTCCATCATATAAATTAAGTACAGAGTATTAATATAGTCAGTGTTTCATCTGAGGTCTTAGGTACAGACGCTAGCACATCAAGCTACCCGAAACTGTCAAATTTTCCCAATCAACTTTGAAACTTATGCTTTAGCGATAAAGTTGAAAATTTGACAGATTGTAGTAGCTTTATGTACTGCAGGCGTCTGTACATCATACAACCGTTTGCGTTCCTCGATAACTGTTTTAAACCGACTTAAAAAAAAGGAGGTTCTCAAGTCGAATGTAATTTTTTAAAGTATGTACATTCTTTTTTAATGGATAGGGTACATTTTATTAACTTTGCTTGGGAAGTTTTTGAGTTGGCTTCAATAATACCTACGTATTTATACCGACTTAAAAAAAAAGTAGAATTAGGCTGTTTTTTTTTTGTAAAATAGATTTTTTACGTACGTAGACTCTGTCACGGTCTTGATAGTAGTAGGTACCCCATTCACACCTCAGATCAATGAAATTGGTTTTTTTATATTTGTATTAAATACACATTTTTACTATGTAGAAATAAATAATCTAATAAGATAGATATTGAATGATCAATGTCACACGTCGTCAACATGACAGGAGTGCATTCTAGGTGACCAGTATTATAACAATTTGGTGACTACGAAACGAACAAACTGCAATAAAAAAGATTTCATTTTCATTTCAAATGGCTCGCATATTTGACAAAATATATTAACATTCCACCAGAATGTTCTATTCCTGTCCGCAACAACCGAAAACAATAAAAATATGTTTAAGCGCACAAATTACCAAAATGAAACGCCACAAATACCAGGTACTGTCATCAAAAGGTAATAATTAAAATTAATCGCATTCCCTTACAGAAAAATGTAAAACTCTCTACGTGAATATTATTTAAATGGCGCGTTTAGTCGCGGTCGCGCCAAATAAGAGGAGTTCCGTAATCTGTGGTCACCGGCACCACGGGGGCGGGGATCCATTGTTGGGCGATACACGATATTTTCGATATGAACGATATTTACATTAAAAAGAAAACCTTCTACTGGCCTCAAATATCATGATTTCATGAAATAGTCGTTCAAAATTCAGAAACAGAGAGTTAGTTGTATTCATCATTTTCTGTAAGTAAATACGTAGATATTAGTTACGGTCGTACAACCTGATACTGACGTAACACATTATAATGTGTTACGTCAGTATCAGGTTGTACGAAACCGAATCCGATTGATAATTATCAATCGGAATCGGTTTCATTCTGACAGTTCAACAACATTCATTGCGTTATTTAGGTACGTGTTGAGCAAACAAATAATTTTACGAACTTATGAAGCAATGGATTAGCAATTTGCTTGAAAATGATTCAGATTCCGATTGATAGTGTGGAGAGAGAATGGGATTGGATTTGGATTGGATTGATTGGTATTTTGGCACAGACAAAAAAAATACTGAAAAATCCTTCACCAACCATTTTGATTCATAATGTTATCCTTTAATGATTCTGCCAAAGTGGCCTTTTAATAAGGTCCCCTGCAAATTGCAAAAAAGTTTATATTTGTATTTGGCAGGCTACCCTAGCGCTGACGCCTTAGTACTACTAAGTACTTAGTCAGTATAAGCAAGCTGACTTCTGATTGTACGAAGAACCAATGCGAGGTCAGCTAAACTGGAAATAATTAGCTTGATGTGTCGCCGTGTGTACATATATGTTAGCAAAAGTTTTGGTTCAGGTTCCTCTAACTAATAAAGAGTAAACTTCGTCGTAGCCGCGGTACCTTATTGTGGCATATTTTATTTAGGTACCTACAATTTATTTTACGTTTTGTAAGTACTATTCCAGAATTAAAACCATATTAATTTTGTCGTGAAACCTACCTACAACAATAAACCTATAACAAACATAACTTACTTTCACATTCAATTAATTAAATTAAGTACTTTAACCTATTTAAAAAACAGGACACCGCTTGTTTCAAGCGAATTTCCTAATCAAACAATGCGAATATCCCTCCCGTATGCTCGGGACATTAAAAATATATTTAAAAAACTTGTCGCAGGCTCACCGCGCAATTACGTGTGCCCGCATTGTTTAGAAAAAGTAAAACAAACATGGCCGACACGTGACGCGCCTGCAGATGGCGGGAACAGGCATTTTTGACATGTTTGTGAAGAGTTTTTATTTATTTTTTGTTTTTTTTACGGTTTTGGCGTTTCGAAAGCTCTTTTTGGTCGCAGTAGACAAGGATATTTTAAAACAACTATTTTGAAGGCGAGAGTGTTCTTTTAAATCGCAGAGCGAAGAAATCTAGAGTAGAATCCCGAGCGCAGCGAGGGATTCAAAATATAAAATAGTGGTACTCCCGAGGTGGACACTACTTTTTTCACCCTCTATGAAAAAATAAGTATCTAAGTGTAACTTACGAATACGAATTGTTAACACATAAAATATAATATTAATAATAGTAATAATATGTAAAGAAAAAAAAGGAGGGAAAATAATCAAAGGGCATCAAAAAATTCATCCGCATCGCTGTCAACAGGAAACGTGCCCAAAAGACTGGCAGCATTGTCACGTTGTATGGCAATGCTGATTCTTTGGCCCAAAAATAAGCCAGCTCTCTGGTCACGTGAAGAGTCGACCAATCGCTTGGCGATGTCTCGAAATACTAAGTGGGCATTCGGGCCCCATGGCCCTAGAGTTTCAACCCCAAACGGCTCAAACATATAGGATCCAAAGAGATTGGATACGTTTATTTATTTCATTATTACTACTTGAGGAAGACATACCTACTAATTTTTTTATAAATGTGCACCAATTCTGTCTGTAGGCTTCAAACTCGCCCCCCCATCTTCTCCTGGGTCTGACTGAGGTCTTAGAAACATCACCGTTTTTAATAGGTAATAGAATCCAACAATACCCCACACGCTTTTGTGCATTGAATGTTTATTTTCATCCCTCGGTTAGATGGAGTGCCAACCCTATTTATGTTTTTCATAATTAATTCACTGCGCCAATACTTAGTCATATTCATAGTAAAATGGCTGTGTCATCCGGAGTTCCGGACAGACGTCAGACGGACATGAAATTATAAGGATTCCGTTTTCGCCATTTGGCTACGGAATCTTAGAAATCACTAAGCACACGTTCGTACGGACTTAAAAAAATTTACGTCACACGTCGCACATCCCAGCGCTTCAAATAAAAAAAACACTGTTGCATCTTCAACTCTCGACGCTGCGCGCTGAGCAGTGCGTTAAAAATCCAGTGTGTGAAAAAATATCGCCGCGGGAAAAACGCGCCCGTGCGTACCTGGGCTAATAGTAGAGTTATTTTTGGGCTCCCTGCGATACATGCTAAGCTACTACGCCGTAGCATAGGATGTAGCGTAGCGTAGTGGGCCGATCATTCGGCTACACGGCGAGCTACGGCGGCGTAGCGACCCGCTCGCGACGACTAGCGCAGCCCCCGCGCTCAGTCTCCATGAATTGAACAATTTTTTGTCTGCGTTCAGTGTTTCGAGCTAATTTTTATTTTATTAACTTAGTATAGATGATAACGAAGGAAGATACTTCCTTACCTATATATCTTCTATCTATCTATAAGTACTAATAATTAAGCTGAAAAGTTTGTTTGAATGTGCTAATCTCTGGAACTATAGTAACTACCTGTCGGTATTGAAAAATGTTTTTCGTCGTTGAAGTTCTAACACCACGTAAGTCATTTTTGGCGGTTTTGACATTATATAGTTACTTTTTTTTTTTCTTCTGGCTTATATAGTTACTTTTTCTAAAATAATAGACATAGATAGGTACATAGACAATAAATAGTTACTGTTTCTACATTAAATAATTAAGTACACACAAATAGTAAATTTGTATTATTATAGTATCTATAAAACATTATGCAGTTTTTTCTCTCTCCTGAAAAGAAGTTGCTATTTTTGACTTCCGTGGTGTTAGAACTTCAACGACGTTTTGGCATTTGCTAGCGCAATTCTTAAAGAAGTATATTAAACATCGCTGTTACATATTATCGTGATCAACTAAGAATCTAGAAAACTGTTGCTATCTAGTGTTTTCATACCTGCCTGGGTTGGCTAAATAATAGAGCTGTCAGAGCCATTTATAATCTTCGTCGCCGCGAATCTCTCGGGAAAGTTTTAAAAGGATTAATATGATGACGGTACCTTGCCAATTCATTTATGAAAATATTATGTATGTACGAAAAAATCTACATCTTTTTAATAAAATAAGCGATAGACATAATTTTAATCTTAGAAATAAAGATAAAATACATCAACCATTTTTCAGATTAGCCAAGGTACATATAGTTTTTATGGGGTACTGTGTTAAGTGTTACAATAAAATACCTTGTGATATATTGCAATTAAATGAAAGAAAATTTAAAATTCACATTAAACGTACACTTAGTAAACAAGCATACTATAAATTAGGAGATTATATTATCCAAGATAAGAACGCTTGGAAACATGCTGGTCCTGCTCCATAGGACAATATAGAGTCTAGACAAAATCAAACGGGTTGCTAATTTAATTTATTTAAATGAAAATCGTTTACTTTTACCATGTTTGTAAATATGTGAACACCATGTATCTATCAGATAATTAATTTATGTCATGGTTTCATTTTTGCTTCTTTTACCTATTGTGGTATAGTAATTTTATTTTAGGTGCATCGTCTTCACATATTATGATTATATAATTAATGTATGCAAAATATTGAAAGAATTTTAAAAGAGTAACGGTGGAGTTTCGTGCCCGTTCTTCTCCATACGAAAACTACCTTTTGGAATGGGCGACTAGAATCAATTCTATTTTTGTTGTAATTTTTGACGTTCAAAAGTGCCTTTTATGTGCCTATTTGAAACCCAAAGTGAAAGTGAAGAGAGAGAGAGAGAGAGAGAGAGAGAGAGTGAGTGAGTGAGAGAGAGTGTGTGAGTGAGTGTTGAAGTGCCTTTTTTAGCCTATATTTTTTTTTTTGCTTTTACTTTGAATACAACCTGCTGATTATATTATGCGCACAATTGCAACTTCCTAACTTACACCGACATACGATATTTTTTTTTATAATGCTGGAGGCACCCTGCCTGGGTAGGTGCATTCATTTGCATTATGCATTAATCGCATAAAGTCCGAATACAAGCCCTCTCAATGCTTAACTGCAAGTCTCGTAACGTTGTTTGGATGGTGAAATATGTGCAACATAATCACATGGGGCACTAGATACCTATCTTTTTTTGACCACAGGAAACTCTTTATTCAACGCTTGCAACAGTGCAATGTAGCGCTCGCTTACGGCCTGGCCACGAACTTGCTGTTATCAGCGGCAGCTTAGCGCGGGGCGGCAATTAAGCGGTAAAAACAAATACTTTAGGTAGGTATACAAAAATGTATGAACCATGCCACGACGCACCGCACGCAGCGTCAACGCTAGCAGTAAGAAACCGCACGGCTTCCCGCTAAGCCAAAAGTCGTGGCCAGGCTGTTATGGTGATAATTTTTAGAGAAACTAATTTCACATTTGATATCCAACATGTAGGTATGCCTACTGTATCTGTATGTCCATAGTATAAGTGTTTTGTTTATTAGAGATAAGTAGAAACTGTAGTAAGGTGGGTGGACCATGGAAGGCCATGCTCCTTCGAAGGCCAATTATTAAAATTTCGTAGTTATTGCCATGTGATGACAAATTCCTTCTATTTACACAAACACCCATCCAACTGGAAATCACAGACGCGGCGGTGAATCGCTTGCGCTACTATTTTGGCAGTACGGTCCCTCGCTTCTTCGATATCGGGAATCGACGTCGTTAAAATAAGGTGGGTGTACCATGGAAGGCCGCTCTAAAAAAAAACAGTTATTATTCATTTATTTACTGGATAAATAAAACTAACAAATATTTAAGTAATACATATTTTGTTTTATTACGTAACATATGAACCACTTCTTTTTATTGTAGATTTAATCGCTATTCAGTATCTTTTATTGTTAAATGACTGATTTATTATAATGGCCTTCTAAGGAGCCTTGTTCCTAGCAAGGCCATTTGGAAGAGTTCAATGAAACTTAAGTTCAATCAATATTGATTAAATCTGCAATTCAAAAAAGTGGCTTATATGTTACGTAATAAAACAAAGTATTACTTAAATATTTGTTAGTTTTATTTATCCAGTAAATAAACGAATAATAACTGTTTATTTGTTAGGGTGGCCTTCCATGGTCCACCCACCTTAAGTATATATAAGTTAGGTATGGTAGACAGACTAGGAGTTGGCACTTGTCTAGCAGTCCGGCCATGTTCGAAACAAAATGTTGTAGAGTAACTCGCATGGGAGCTACTCTAACATCAGTACCTGCCCACAGATAATAATATAATACACTAATGACTAAAGGTCATGGCACACTATATCGGCACCGCTCCAACCCAGCAATTAACTTGTCATTCAAATTAGAGCATTAAATCGTGTGTCGTATGACATTTTTTATTCTCAATATGAAAAAGGAAACGGCGGGCAGTCAGCGCGCTGCAAGCGAGCGGACCGCATGCTTACAGCGCGTCGACCGAGTCAGAGTGCTTAGCTGCGTGCGGCGACTCCGAGTCGCCAGCAACACAGCGTCAAACACACGAATGCCTTAACCATTGTGTTCGCGGTGACAGCAAGCTTGAACTCGCGTAGTAGCGCGCTGGCGGCTAGCCGTAGCCTATCGAGGCGACGTGCGACGCCGACGACGCTGTGCTGGACCTTAACTAATGTATAATGCGGGTATAGAGAGCTAGACAAGCTCGCACCTATGTGTAACTGTTTAGTAATCTGTGCCTATGTAACCTAGCCTTTGCGTCTGCTGCTTCTTTGAGCGTCGTGTTGCATTTATTTGTACCTAACAAAGTCCGAAAGAGTACGGGGCTAATAGTGTGGGTATGATTGTCAACTCCTCTCAGGGACGGGCTACTGGAGCCCTAAATATGTAAGACTACAAGTATGACCATAACACAGCCATTAGCCTAATGCGTCTTCACTTGGCTGTAAAAAGATGTCCGTAAGGATTGAGGAGCCACATCAGATTTTTAAAATCTAGCCCGTCCCATTCAACCCATAAAAAAGATTTACCATTTACATAAATAACAACGGGTATTAAAACACAATAATGAATGTAAACCATTTATTGTTTTGTTCAATTTCAAACTGCGTCGTCGGCTACCGGTATACCGCCGGTAGCCAGTAAATAATTAGAATAAATATATAAGAAGCATGAAACTCTCGTTACATATTATATAATTCCTCTTCACAATTAAAAAACTACAATGACTAGTATTAATACGATTAAATATGGCGCGGTGATCGTTTTGAAGGATTTTTGGAGTGGCAACTCAACTTTTTGAGGCCAAACAATTGAAACCTCTGGTATTCTTTTCTAAATTCAAATTGAGATATTAACAAAACGACAAAGCTCTTATTTTAAAGATAAGTCACTTTCAGAAATATCACTGGCTGCATGCAATTGGCTATTATAATAATGTGGCATCCACATAAATGTAAAACTACCGCCAAACTGTGCTAACCTGAGTTTATTCATTGTAAGGTTTTTGAACTTCAAACCGATCTTACCGCGCCACAATACGCAGACGTCTCAAAATGTAAGATATAGTAAAAAATCTATACATTCCGTCCAAAGGATCAATTACAAATCACAAACTACGGCCTAATAATGTAAATAGAACAATGAGCTTACGATTTACAAATTCGTCGGGGCACTTCATGTTATTTTTAAGAGGTTCAATCACTAGGCTGGATTAGTGGACTAACATTTTATGATTTTGGTAGAAATTGGCTAAAATAAGTGGCAACACTATGTAGTTTTCTAGTTTATTTCGTGTTGCCATTTCAACCAGTAATCAGGCTGGCAAAAATAAAATAAACACTGCTCAAGAGTTAAAATTCAAAGTGGTTACGCACCTTCATTATGTAGGTAACTAATAGCCAGAATTCGATTTAAAAATACAACAATATAAATTAGTCCACTAACCCATCTTCGTACTTAAAGGAGATAATATTCTACTTTCAAATCGAAATATTCAAACGAGAGAAAGAGATAGACATACCTAAGTTTCTAACCACCCTAAACACGTAACTTCAGTACATGAATAAAATACACCACACATTATTATTTCAGTAACAATCTTACACTAAAATATGTACAAATTTCGTAGAAACAACTATTTTCGCGCTTTTATCACTCCCAATACATTTTGTAAAAACGAATAAATGGGGGTAAAATTTATTGCCCATTTTGCGATATGGAAAACTTAACGTCGGAGTCGATAAAAGTGCGACTGAAAAAAAAAAACAATACCTAATCTATTCGAGGTTTAAAAAAAATAAAACGTTAACAATTTTCTGTTTGACTAGACTATTTTAGATAAATCAAACTAAATGCGATTAATTATCAAACATTACTTGATACTTCTGCAGTTTAATAATATTGGTCACTGGAATCTTACTCGGGAAAGTGAAAATTTTATTCGATGTCTTTTCTACCATCTTATAAGCTTAACGATACAAATAATTTTAATCGACGCTGTCGCTGGAGGCACGCCTGTTATACTTTAATGTTGCCAACACAACACTTCCTTCCGGTTTAAAAATTGAATCAATTAAAATTCAGATTCACGGCTGTTTAATTTTCATTTCCCGAGTAAGATTATTAATCTATCAAATCACTGGTTGGTAATACCTAGCTATCGTAGGTGACCGTTTACTAAAAATGGAAGAAATAAAGTGTGATAAGAATATTGTCACACATAGGCACTCTCCGTACATAGACTCATTGTACTGGGGTTTATCACTACTGAACACTTCAACTACAATGAGAGAACTATCTATACTCTCGGATATTACAAAAAAAGCACTTTTTCAGACCTTTTACATGGTAGGCTGTTTTTATTAATTTCCTTTATCAGTTATATATTATCTAACAATTATAATAAAAAGTCTGTTATACCAAAATGGCGGTGAAAAACGTTGACAGGTTGAATTATTTTATTAAGTTTGCTAAAATAATAGATAAGCAACAGATCTAAATAAGTGCCCTTCACATAAAATATCTTAATAAAATCTAGTGCATCCCAGCGAAACGGGATATCAAAAGAAAATTACATGGGTCACTAATATTTCAGTCTATTTTTTATTAAGGAAGACTTTTTAACAATATGCAGATACAAAATACTTAAATTACTTTGTACTACTACAAAACGGGATACCTACACTCATTGTATAACTCGTTTACATTTTTTTTCTAATAAATACACTACCGAGACAGCTAAGTCGTTTCGAAAAATTTCCTCATCAACATTTTCAACGGAAAAGTAAATTGTACAAAAAATATGTTTTTTATTCATTTATATTTTCAAACTAATTGAACTTTTGGTCCGTATTCTAAAAGATTCTAGTTTCCAAAGCAAAATCGTAATAAAACAAACTATTAAGGCACAATACGATTGTGTCTTTCGGTTGATATGACTCCTCATTCTAAAACTACAAAAAACTCTATTTCTACTTATTCAAAAATCGAAAAAAATCTTAAAAGCAGCTCCCATGGAGTTTTATACATCACAATATTATTATTTTCGTAAGTCCAACTAATCGATTCGACCATTCAACTAAAACTACGAATTTGACTTAATAAGAACCCAGCACCGCTTGTACCGTCACGTCCATTATCTACTTAACTAATTACTGGGATGCACTTTACTGGAAATGGGTACTAGAAATAAAAACTAAGCGATATTTTCAACAGCAGATTCGGTAATGTGAATGACAATACTGATTTTCTTATTTATATATGGTGAAACAGTTGGTTGCTGCTAGTAGTTCTCTGCTCCAACAACAACCTCGCTGGTCGAGCAATGCAAATAGGTAATGCAGGTGCAAATGGTGAGATTTTACGCGTTGTTTAAGAAATCAATAACTTCTTAGGCAAGCTTGGGGAACGACCATTATCACCAGTTTCAGAAAACTGAAGTCTGTTTTACCATCTTAGTCAGAGGGCAGTGGGTAGGTACAATGATGACACCAAATGTCTGCCTGACGATTCTTCGTTCTTGCCCCGAGTACAGGAAGTTTCAAATTGAAGTAATTCTTACTTTGCATTTTCCTCACGAGGTAGTAATCTACAGAGGTTACACGGATTACTATACGGAAGCGACTACGCAACAAACTGTTTCTCCATTCTACAATTTTTAAAACCATGCCCTCAGTATTTATATTAATTACTTAGTATCCAATTTCTTGTCAATGTTTAACTTTAATATTCGAGTTAGCCAGTGTTAGTTTTACTGAAAATCTTTCCTACATAAGGATTAAGACTTTTTGTAACAAAAAATATTCACAATGGGTGAGGATAGGCAGAGGTTACGTGTTGTTTTAGGTAGAGACTCCATTTTGAAAGTGGTGTTCAGTTTAAAATGTAAGATGGCAGTGTATTAACATGACAAGAGATTAGACTGCAACTTCAGTATTGCCTCACCGTATAAAAAATGAATGTAGTCTTCGTCTTCGGTCCCGAGGCGGCTCCGTCGACACCGAGGCATGCACACTCCACCGCTACACAGCTCCTTATGACGTCATGCATCTATGTCCAACCATAGTCTTTGATCTCCAAAACATTACTAACACTACTGACTTGGGGTCGATCGACTAATAAAATTCTTACTGGCGCCCAACATGGGCCCGAAAGCTCTATACTACGAGTCTCAATAAAAAAATATTCTTCTCCAAACTAATGTTTTAACTAACGAAGAGGTACGAAAACTAACGAAAAAGCGGATAAATGAAAGAACAGCTGTGTTTTGTGTTACCATTTTATTAATTTTTTTTCTAATACTTGTATCTAAGTGAAGATGAACCATAATATTGTTAATGGCTGAAGGAGGCGCGCGGCCGGCGCACTACTGCGTCCACTAGCTAGGGGGCGCTAGAGAGCCCGACTATTGCCTAGTTTTTAAAATAATAATCTACATTATACAAAACATTCATTAATAATACTCCTTGCGGCAAAGCTTACTCCCTGCGCATAGACATTACACCACACTATGCTCGGGGACCGTAGACTGACGTAGTCGAAGATATCTACGCAGCTACATACCCAAACCCAAACGTAACTACGGGGTACCTCAAAATATACATATAAGTCTGTTGAGTTGCACAAACTGAGGACTTCCATAGTGTGCTACTAGATGGCGCCACGTGACGAGAGCTTCAACAAAATGATCATGAAAATTACCCAAATCTTACTTTACTTATTGTGCAATTATTAGTCTACCCTAAATTGTAAAATTAGGCCAAACATGTTTGAACTATGTCAAATTGGAGTATTTAATATTTAGGGTATTAATAGGAGTATTAATTAATACAGGATTTTAAATCTAACATACAAATTTTTTCACACTAGCGCTATCTAGTAACCTGAATAAGGAAACCTCTATTAGCCGGTGGATACGTAAATAAAAAAACAGCCCATCACTAATTTGTCTATGATAAACTATGTTTTATATAACTACCATAAATAAAATGCAGTAATTCGTTCAAAAATATACATAAAGGAATGTAGACATGACTACGCGGATTTCGACGCAAAAACATGTTAGTGCCGCCAAGTTTCTGAACGATATCATGTCGAGGCATGTTGCATTAAAAGTTATTTTTAAAATAAAAAACTACAAAGACAGACCGTGTCTGGCTATTATCACAGAATAATTTAGAGGATATCCAATAAATAAAACAACAAAACTACATTACTTCAGGCATAATCAAGACTAGTTTGGAAATCGCGCGATTGGAAAGAAGAGAGAGAAACCGCGCCAATTCTTTCTTCATTGAAACGCAAGTTTGAAGACTACCCTCGCCTCAAACACGGCAACATGCCATGACACAATTTAGAAAAAAATATTTAGAATTTCTGAACGAAACGTGGCCGCACGCCCTCAAGCGTCGGCGCGAGCGCCCTACACAATAAACACTGCGCCACAAACTGTCGCTTATTCAACAATGTAATTATATCGGTTGACGACACAAACAGGTAGGCTGTGTGCTACGTGACGTCACGAGTTAGAAGTCTTTTGAGAGGTCTAGTATGCATATAAGCTGATCCGTGATTTGCCAGATGTACAGAAATCGACATGAGAGTCGTTTGGCGGGCTTACCACTCACAGTGGCAGAAAAGGGCTAGACTTTGACCCGAATTCCGCCTAAATAGGCCGGGTAAATTATAGTATTGGTGTCCCTATGTTGTTACGCACTTAAGCCCAAAATATAGGTCCCAATTTAAGATTATTGTAAAGATAAAGTAGCCCGAGCAAGCTGACATAGCTTTTAATTAGAAAATTGCAATTAGAAGGAAGTTTGCTGTAAAACCGTTTTCAATGTCGGGCTTCGGTAATTGGATATCGATGTTAGAGGAAAACGATCATTCACCGAATTAAAGAATCTTTGGGAGGGCATGAAATTCTGGGTTTTATTTCTAAGATGAAAAGGTTTACTTAGGGTCAATTGCCAGAAGTTTTTTTTGTAAAGCCTAGGTAATGGAACGTCACAAATTGCAGAGGAAACATGCTGTGGATAAAACCTTCTCGTGAGATGCCAAAGCCATTATTCAAACAAAACTTCCTACAATCTTCGAACTCTGACGTCACCCAGTAAAACACAGACTACCCGCATTTCGTCGCTTACCATTTAAAATACAAGATTAACCAACACACTACTAGTACACAGATACCTATTATACAAAAATATTTGTATTTGTATGCATTGTGTATATTATTAGGTATAATAAATCTAACATTTGCGCGCGCTGCCGTGCCCAGTCGTTACTTAGCCAAGTGCATTCTATTACTTAATATTAATTTAATTATTTAGTGTGTCATATTGATGTTATTTTTGCTAGCTCTTTTAGTGTTTTTGATAATTAGTATTTAAAATGCATTAGACAGCAAGTCATTCTTAGGTAATGCTTCCATTAACACCCAGAACATGGTTTCTATGTTCCAAAAAGCCAAAATCCGTTTCTAATTGATAGTATTATAAATTAAGCCTGCCTTGCACTAATAATATCTTATCTTGTTATTTTTTTTTTCAAATTCAACTGTTACCTACTCCCCCGAGTTCGAAGTTCAAACATCAACCGACACACATGTTCGACTTCTCAACGTTAACTTCACTACCGTTCTTGTGCAAGCCGCAGCGCGCGCGTGCTGTAGTAATATTAAATGTTATTGCTTTCGGTTAGTCATATTTATTTATCATATGTATGTAAAACTTCAAAATGTCTACGCTACAACACTACTCTAGCATTGCCATACATTAAAAACACACAACATAGTATTTTTATGTTCAATTTAACATTATACCAATCCAAAATTGTATATTTATGTATATCTTAGTAATCTTACATAATTAAGAATATATAATATTTTTTTCCCAATGCTTTTACATTTTGGTCCAGTGAGCCTGGAGCGAACAAGCACATCACTAGTTTATCGTTTGCGTGCTATGGCATATCTGGTGTATGGCACATCACTACTGCGTCAAGCTTAATATCGATAGAAATTAACTACAACTAGGCAAGAATAAGTATTGAGCAAGATAAGACTCTGTATTCAGTTTCCCGCCAAATTTTAGAGAAAAAAAATAAATAAAATGACTAGAGAGGAATGTATTCACGTATATGGCAACGAAGTGATTAAATAGTAATAGCGTCTTAGTTGGCAACGTCCCGTCTTATTATTGTCACATTCTTAAGCTACTCTGGCGTATTTCCTTTTTGTTTTTTTTGGCAAAATATTATTTTATATACCGTCTTTTGTCGCAGTGTTCCTAAATAGGTAAGTTCCTTTACATTTCTGTTATTACTCAACTCTTCTAGCTATTATAGCGAATAGTTCTTAAATCACTACTTCCAATCGCTTCTCTACATCTGCGACTTCTCAACGTTGAGCAAAATTAACTTTTTGGCTAAATTTTGGCCTGTTTTTTTGGCAAAACAACTCTTATACCAGGAAGACCTGTGGCCCGAAGCGAAGCGTCTAAAGGTCTAATCTACGTGTCTACGTATATAATATTCCTTTTAAAGGCGGTCTTTAAAAGGAATATTTTTAATAGCACGCATCACAACCAACGTGTGGCAAACGCCTTAATAAATTGACAGTGAAGTATATTGTATGGAAGATTTAGATTTTGTTTACGTATTCATTCATGCCAACCATGCCGGACTCGCCGCGGATTGAGGACGAGTCGCACTTTCAAAGGTATAACGCAGAATAACGACCATCATTGTCACACCAATTTGCCTGGCTTCTATTTTCTTAAAAAAATTCTCCTAATGTGTGAGTTGGATTCGCGATACCTTTGATTATACCGAAAGTCGTCAATGCGCGGTGTCCAAGTATCTCTCTCCATGAAGTCTTGAGTTAGTCACGAGTATGAAGACGCGCTTGCACTACGGCGTAACACTATAATTTACAACTGTTATACGCAATACGCATGCCTGATTCGCGTTACTTGACTTACCATACGTCCGGTCTGTCCCACCCTCCTATACCAACTGAGGTTTTTTGGTGCCCACCGTGGGGCAAATGATCACGACTTTTTCACACTAGGGTTGCCAACTTTTTAGTAGAAATGTTAAAATTTTGTTCATTACTGCCTCTGTCGTCGGGTTCACCCTAATATTAAAATGTAATTAATCACAGTTTTAAAGCCAAAAGTGTAGATGGCAACCCCATAACTAAATACTACAAGTTCAACGTGCAAACTATCTAGAAAGATAAAAAAGTAGTGTAAAATACAACAAACCAAACCCAGCAGGAAGTCCCACGCTAAATAAAACACACAATTTTAATTTCTAATATTATATCCATGTAATGACACATCAGGTATTACTAGGTGCTCCTTACAGCGGGCAAACTCCTTCTAAAACTACAACTAAACCTACTGCCGAGGTTCGTCACGATTCAGTGACGTCACCAACTATAATGCATACTACCCCAAAGCATGACAACTTCAAATCAACTAAAGTACGGTCATCACAAAAACTCAGTGTGAATCTCCTCAACCAGAGCCCTAAGTAGGGTAGTTAGCAACGTCACTCAATCAGCAACGAACAACAGTAACCAGTTACCAAGTGTAACTAAGACAAGGGTGTTGGAATATCGCCACCCATAAAGGGAAGTTGGAACAGTACAATATATGAAAAAACAAAGTTAAGTACATTACAACATTTGTGTGAGGGCGCGGGGGATGTGACTCAACGTGGCACAAACTACGACCTTGGGTGAGAAGGCTAAGAAAGGTGTTCGCAGTATGGTATTTATATCAGAAATGTCAATAGGATGATGTTTGCACATGCGGTTTAGTTGCGAGCTACTGAAATGATGTATAGGTATTAGTTACATTTAAAGACTGTAGTCATTCATTCATTTCCACCCTACAGAACCAAATTCTGCATCAGAAACACAAATCGCCCTTTCAATTTAAAGTTTCTTCAAATTACCCTCATTTTTTAAGCAAATAATTTACAACTACGCACGTTGGTATATCCTTCGCGTCCCCACACTCGCCGCCCTCTATCTAATTTGGCAAGATACGAAGCGCACGGCGGCTGTGACGTCACATAGTCAACCATTCTAATACTGTCTCAGGAAAAACGACCGCTAATGTACAAAAGGTGTAATAGTCGGGTGATGCAGGGGCGCGCTTTCTAGACAACTTAATATAATTATAAAACAATTTCCGTAAAAATCAAAATCAATTCCTGATTTTGTTAGGGATATTAAAATAACAATTCTTGCTTGACTTTAATCGCCACAAAAGGTAGTTCTTATACCAAAATCAATAAAAAAAAACATTTTAGCTGCCTCACACTGGGTTTTTTTTATATTCCAAATGATCCAGTTCAAACTGGACATATCCCGTTATTGCAACTTTTCGAGACGAGAAAGCGCGCGCTCCGCTGATTAATCTCAGGAGGTTCTAATCCTACTTATGCTAAAAATACTGCTATATAATAAGGATAGGTATGTGTATACATAATGTGAATATCATAGCATACGGTAGCCGTGGCGTGTGGAGAGAAAAATAAAACAAAGTGAGAATGTCTTGTAACGTTGAAAATAATAACTGAAAATTCATGAATAACACCTATAACTGGGAACAACATGAACTCATTCACGGTTTCAATAATTTCACTGGGATCGATGACCGAAAATGACATACGAGTTTAGCTTGTATGAAAAGTGTAGTCGAAATAGTGGCCTTACTAAGACAACAGGGCCTTACTAAGACAGAACTACCCTTTTCCTCTATTTTTTATCTTCATCTTTAACTGGTTTTTATAGTATTTTATCATTTTAATTTCCACACGCTGCGGTTACAAGTGCGTCGGCTGGCAGGGAATGTAGCCGACTAAGCTACCATGCATACTGCACTACGCTTTGCCGCGCGGCCTCGTCTACGTCCAAAATATACGCTAATATAAATATAGGGATTAAGTACTTTAATAATAGACGTTTTTCGGAATTTTCCCGTTTGATGATATATTTTAGGATATCTCTCTTTATATTTATTTATTGTTTTACCTGAGATTGATGAGATTTAACTATGATATAATATTGTCATACTCATTCATTATTAATATGCTGTCTTTAGGATGAACTATGTAGGTTAAGTACAAGATTACATTTGAATTCCGAAATGTCTGAATTTTTATCTAAGTTAAGAAATATTTAATTAAAATGAACTCTCTAGAGATAGGTAAATAATTTTAATAGAATCAAAACTATGACTAATACGAGTATTTGGATGTAAAATTTTGAATTTCAAAGGAACTTGCCAAAGATCAAAAACTATGACACAGTAGTCGATAATTTTGGAAAATCACGAGTGGTTTTAATACTGCTGGTCTTAGGACTAAGTCCAGTATTGCGCTTAAATCTAGGAATTGCACAAACACAACCATCTTTGTCTTTTACACTCACTAATCACATATTGTATTGCTTTTGGATCTAACGCTACGATTGATAAATTAAGTACTTCTAATAAAGGACGTAAGGGTTTCTAAGGATATCATTTGGAGAATACTGGCTTGGATAACTAAATTGATAGTTTTAGTGTAGAAATTTAAGTGCATGCTTGGTATTTTCAACGGAATTAAGTACAGTTATTTCAACGGCAGAATTATTTTAGAAGATTGGATCATCCCACACTCAAGACTTTGGTCTGTTCTATTAGGAGGCTCGGGCTTTGGAATGGCAATTCTGGAACCAATTTCAGGACTCACAAAGAACCCCCATTCTTATTGTGGTCTATCGTTTCATGCCTCAAGCACAAAAATACCTTTTTCGTAAAACCAAGACAGTGTCCTCCAAAATTTGGCGCCCAACATGGGCCCAACTCAGTAAACTTCAAAATCAAAGGACGTACGTCTAAAATGTAAATATAGACGAGAATGGAGGGCGAGGCTGCGCGGCCATGACAATCTACAGCGGCTTATATACTTAGCTTATTGTCACGGTACACAGGGTGTTAGTCCACACGCTCATACACGCTAAACTAAATTATTATTAATGTAAACTAATTTACTTTGAGAGTGATTTTGGTGGCTTTTGTGATAATATCAAAGTATTCGAGTACCATGTGGCAATACTGTCGTTTGTATGAAAACAGTTATTCATCACTGTATGTAATTTAAGTTTAGTTATTCAACTTGTATTGTTGAGGCTTCTTTTCAACTACAGACGGCAAAGGGCTTGAGATTTTCTTTTTGTTATTGTAGGGTAAACACAAAAACCACCAACTCCACCACTCGTACTATATCTACATATGTCAATAATATATAATACTATTGTAGAATGAGATTGCTTTCCGCTCGTCAGATATGTGTGTCGTGAGCAGAGCGGTCGACGCCGTGTGACGTAACGCTTATGACGTAGTCGTGAGCACGTCTTGCACTTGAGAAGTTCTATCGATGACTGATGACGTGTCGTGGGACCAGCCCTGATCGGGGAAAATTACTATCGATATTTTGGTTGCTACTTAATGAGGCCGTTTATAGAAGTGTTAATGCGAGAAGGAGATGGAGCTATACGAAGAAGTATAACGCTATCCTTTTTTGCACGGAATAATACATCACTTGCCTTTTTTGCACGGAATAATACATCACTTGCGATTATTTATAGCCGCTGTTAGTGGAATCAAGAGGTGTAAGTTAGTTTACAAATCAAAATTTGCCATCAAACGGTCTTGACATTTTTGCCGTACTGACTGATGTACATAATATCAATCGGAAAATCTAAATAAGCAGTTATTTTAGCAAATATAAGTGCTTAATTAATAATAAAAAGAGTAAAAGAGATTCATAAAACGCAAAACTGAGCGAAATTTTGGCACAAACGTATGTTCCTAACGAAATGGCACCGTTATAATAATACTGACATCTCCTACCATTTCTTTATTTTTTATACATTGAAATTTATTTAGCCTAAATATCTTTATTTAATTTCTACATTCCCGTGTCTGTGGGAAGAGTTATCCAATAGAATTTTCTAATTTTTATATTACCAATATTTGAAATACGAGGGTAGATAAAACTTTTTATTTAACAATAATAATTGAATAACAAACAGCGCAGTCACACAGCGTCACTCTTACCGCGAATATATATATATATATATATATTAATCCCTATGTTGTTTATCATTTAAAAAATACAGCTGCGAATGAGATTCATAAAAATACAGTCGAGTCATCATAAATAATATCAGGTTAATGTATTGCCAAACAAACGTGCACTATGTCTACCACTAAATTACAAAATATCAAAGACAAAATATAAGAAAAATTAGTTTTTTTTTATCGCAACTAAATTATTTGAGATCTTCGCCTTAATATTTAAAAGTTAAGGGGACACGCAACGACGCGAATTATCGAAAGAAGAAGACATCTTTATTGGTATTCTTTGACAATTCACTTGTGAAAAAATCAAAATACCCTCACAATTCAGAAAACTAAAAATTAAACATTATCAAGTGACTTGTCAAAAACACTTAATAAACATGAGACCGTCAATTTCTCCTATTCGAGCGTACCCGTTGGGAATCGCCTTAATAAATTAACTTTTTAATAAAAAAAATGAAATGCGTTCTCTTTGACGCCCGTAGCGGGCAAAGTATTGCTTGTATCTGCCTTATACTAAGTTTAATGAGCCAATAAACATCTTAACTACGTTCAAATACTGATCATTCCCTCTTGTGGCCACTTCGAGTACGCGGCAAGACAAACACCTTAATTAAAAAAAAATAGTACGTAGGAACTCTAAGAAATAAAATAGCCGAGCTAAGAACCTATCCATTGTAGGCGGGTGGGGTTTTCATGTCAATATTGCTCGTTACCGTTTAGATGTACATGGGCAGGCCGTACATGGCGCCCCAGTCCACGCCCTGGAAGGACGACATGTCGACCCCGGCGAGCGAGTAGGCGGTGCCGAACTGCGGCAGCGCGGGCGCGGGCTGCGGCTGCGGCGGCGCCACCAGCGCCGTGGCCGCGGAGGCCGCCGCGGGCAGCGCGTAGGGCGCGTAGCGGTACGCGTGCGCCGCGCCCACCGTGGGCACGGCGCCCACGCCGCTCGTGGCGTACACCAGCCCCCTGCCCGGCCGCAGCACGAGTCTCTTGCCGAGCGCCAGCGGGGCGGCCGCGACGGCCTCCTTCGGCTGCGCGCGCTTACACTCCACCTTCTTATTCTTAATAGTATGGAAGTGTATATCGCACACGCGTTCCACCGCCTCTTCGGAGTGGAAGGTGACAAAGCCGAAGCCGCGGTGGCGTTTGGTCTGCTGGTCCATGAGCATGACGGCGTCTTCTACGAGGCCGAACTGTGAGAAGTAAGACCTGACCTCTTCGGCGGAGGTGTCCTGTCCGACGCCTCCGACGAATATCTTCTTGGTCTTGGCGGGGCGCGGGGCCGACTTGGGGGTGGCGTGCTTGGGGTCGATGCGCTTGCCATCCAGCGTGTGCACGGGGACCGCGAGGACTTTGTCGACTGAAGACGCCTCCTGGAACGTGATGAAACCGAAGCCGCGCGATCTCTGCGCGCGGCTTGTGTCAGTCGTATGTCTGGTTATAGGTGAAGAAGTGAGGGGACAGACCTTTGTATGGCCAAAAGTAATCTTTGATATTGATGTTCGAATATTTTTAGATCAAAATGCATGATCAGATAAAGAGCAAGGACTGGCTGTTGGTCAGTGCAGCATAGTTACAAATCTGTTTATAAAGGTATATTCCCCAACTCCTTTTGAATAAGGGTGACAGGGAGTTTAGTGACTTACTCCTAAGTACCTACGAGTGAAACGAGAACTACTAGTCTCAAACAAAACTTAAGATCAACGGTTAATGTTAATTTACTTGAATCAAGAGCGTATACAAAAAAATCCGTAAAAAAAAGTATTAATATTCTACGGTTGAAAAAAAAAAAGAATAGGTCGTTTAAAAATGTTGCCAATTACACTAGTTTACACGGTTTTCATACCCCAGCTGAAAGTTGTTATTTTATTTTGTTCAGGTAGAAATATCCAGAAAAAATAATAAAAAAATTCTGTCACGTCTGGTTTAAAAAATATTTATTTTCTTGAAGGGAAATACAAAAATTTTAGGATTAATACAAAAATAAATTAAAAATGACTAATTTTTGCTTTCTTTTTATAGTTATTTGAATCAGTTTCTCTTATGATAGACCAACAGTAATCCCCTAACATATTTTCATCCCAAAATCCTTGATGTCGTTCTTCGAAAGTCCTTAAATCTTGGTGGAAACGTTCACCCTGTTCGTCACTCATACTTCCTAAGTTTTCTCCATAGCATTGGCGAACCAAATGGAAGGTAAACTTTTTCTCCTGATGACCACTGGAGTAAGATGATTCTACAGCTTTCGCAAAACACGTGAGGCACCCACTTTTTATCTTGATTTGCAACAGGAAATCCAAAATAATAAAGATATGCAGTTTTTAACGAATCTACAATAGGTCTTCTCTTTTTTGAAAATATAAACTGTCCACAAACATAACAAAAACGGTCAGAACTTTGTTTGCACTTTCTGCTAGCCATTTTAAATCAATCCAAAGCAAAGTAACTGTCGTTTGAAGCGAACGAATAAACAATAAAATATCACCACCACGTCGGGTAGTTAAAAAAAAACAATTGACGGCAGAAAAAAATTCCGACGTGATAAAATATTTCTGCTAACACTTTTAGGTTTAGGGAAGGTAGATAAACATATTGACATACATTCGGTTCGGGGTATAAATAAAAAGTAAAATTTTGTAAACTAGTGTTATTAAATTCTATATACTCAACTTCATAAAAGTTTTACAGACAAAAATTTAATTAGGTACCTAATGTTAATTTTGATAATACTTGTACAAGGCAAACCTAGCGCTATAGAAAGGTATAAAACTATAAGGTATTTAGAAAATCTTGAATATACGGATTTATATACGCTCTTGAACAAAACAGTCTTTTTAGGTTAGATTCCATCAGTGTCACCATCAAACTTAGGCGGGGAGATGTGGCTCAATTAATTTATTTTATCTAATGTTGCTTCACTATGAAAAGCCGTCCTTATCTGCCTTTTTTCAATTATATTGGGGTTGGCGTCCAGTCTAGCCGGATGAAGCTGAATACCAGTATTTTACATGGAGCGACTGCCTGTCTGACCCCCACAACCCAGTTACTACCGGAAGGTTATTATAAAAAGTTTCTTTAATAAAAAGAAAACACGAACTTTTAAAACAAAATCTGTTGCAGAGCTCTTGAGAAACGACAATTTAAACTCGAGTACAAATTCAGGATTATGTAAACTCTAAGTGAAACGTATTTCTGAGTCAGAGAGAAAACGTTTCGATTTGACCACGGTACGACAAAGTTTAAGATTAATCATTTACAATTAAAGTTACAGATGATCTATCTCACGAAGTCCGCTCAGCCTCGGTTGCAGTAGTGATGTGTCCCGATATGAGAATGTGTGTACCTAGGTAGCAATAAAAATCTTATGAAGATTTAATTTTTTAAATTTTGAACGAGATTTTTATGGTAAAAATATTATTTAAAAAAGAAAAATATGAGAGTATGGAAGTAGACTAATAATAAAAAAAAAACAAAAATACAATCTAATATAGTAATTTAATCTGTATCTGATAAATAATTAAATTTCGAGTCGTTGTTGCTATCGTCGGAAACATCTTCCAAATTATTAATTCGAAGTCTACGTCCAAATATTTTGAATAATCTTTTTCATGTTTTATAAACATGATATTAATCCTTATACAAATCACAAGTATTTAATTTTGAACAAAATTGTCCTTGACAATTTTTGATTTCAGATTTTCAATGTATATCTTAGGAGATATCATAGTTTTAAAATAACGCAAGGTCGCCGCGGTAATGAGGGGGAGGGCGCTGGCCGGCTGCCGGCAGCTCTGCGAGGCGCAATGACTGCAGTAGAAAGGGTGGTAGAAAAACCCAGCTAACGGTTCTTCGAATATTCTTCCTTTTCAATGAAGGAGGCTAGTTATTAATATATGCATTTCTTTTACAGTACAGTACAGTAAAAGAAATATACAGTACCTACATGATCTATTGTACGATAGTTCGCTTCCGCGTTGGCTGGCGGTGTGACAAGTATCTAAGTTCCGGTTTAATTAACTGGCAGTTAATTTCGTGCTATTTCTGTTCTTATTGAATTTATCTGATAGGTAGCGGCTCTTAATGCATCATACATGTGCAACTTCATTTAAAGAAAAAAAAAAGTGGCAACAAGATAAAATAACATAACCCATCTCCCCGCCAAAACACTGACACACAACAATAATAAAAAAATCACACTATGTCCCCACATTTAAGAGCTATATTCGCAAAACACAAATATTTTGTTAAATGAGGGTATATGAAGATATACGTGGTATTACTTAGTTTACTAGTAGTTGTACAGAGATTGTCCTAAGTACTCATGCTTCCGTCAGTGGTACATCTAGTCGGAATTAGTGATGATTTGTGACCATTTTATGCTAAGACTTTAATTCTATGCCCGCAAAGTTACATGCCTTCAAAAGGCAAATAAAGTATTAGGTAAGCAGTTTTTTACTCTTAAAGAGTAAGCTTGTATTCTAAAGAAAGTGATCAATGCAATAAATGTCACTTGCATTTCTGCCATTTGAAAGTTCTCTTCAGTATCAGGAGGGATAAAAACATCTCACAATTGAATACATATTACTATTTTAAGCTGGTCAACGCTTTTTATTGCAAAATTGGCCAGTTTTTGACCTCGCTCGCGCCTGGTGAAAAGCGATGGATGAGGTCTATTATATTAACGAGCAAGCCCAGAAGACGCCTGTTCACTCTTGCTTTAAAAGCAGACGGGTTATGCGTGGAAGGGAACACAGACGCTGGCAGAGAGTTCCACACTTAATCATAAAATGTATAGGTTATAGTCTGCAGTCGCAGGTATTTAGGCTAGCTTGTTTTTTTATATGCACGTTTCTGTGTCAATTTTTTTTTCTTTCTTTTTATTCTTTCTGTAGCTACAGGCTTTCACTTGGCTCTTCTACGTTTACTGATCACGGCCATGCTAGCATTATAAACCTAGTACCTTATTCACCAAAATACATTAATTCATGTATTTGATACAAGACGCGCAATAAGATGGTCACAACAATACATACTAATAACATTACTGACGGACAACTATTTTTTATTATTAGCACGAATCTGTCTAACCGAGCAATGTTACCCTCAAAGTGTACCAAAATTCTACCATTTTCATCTGAGCATCTCAGTGTTACCTCAGTGAGAAAATTACTATTTACTGTTTTTCTACCAAAAAGAGTATTTCCAATCTATTCTGTGATCTTAGCTAAGTACTATTAATTAATTAGTAGAAAATCGAAGTTTATAGGTTTTGCAGATAATTAAAGGGGTGAAGCCAGTGTTGCTATGTTTATGTAAAACTATTGTTTTTGGGGATGGTCACATTAAACTAGGAAGAAACTAATATTTAATATAATAAACATTACACTAAAATATAGGTAATTATTTGTAGTAAAATATCAAAAGAGTACGTGAACCTTGCGAGGAACAAATATTGATAGAAATATTGTTACACAATTAAAGTGAATAAATTCAAAATACAAGATAATGCAGGTTATACTTTAAAGCTGACTACTCGGTCAACTACAATTTCTTTACTTTTTAGTTAATTATAATTAATAATAATTGTAACTGTAGTTTTTACTAATTGTTGCTACAGATTAACTTTGGGTTAGGATAAGACGAATAAAAATAACTGATTAAAAATGTAATAGAATCATAATTACAAAATCTAATCTTACAACTTAAGTGTGACCAATAAAAACCAAAGAAAACATAAAACAGGTCTATGTACTACTTGACAAAAGTTACATAATAAGTAGAAAAAGTAAAAGCATGGCAACACCGACTGAAGGGGAACTACCAGATTCAAAAAATAGAAGTCAATAGAAGGAGTATTTTATCAAATCCATATTTCTAGACCTAACGTTCTATGTTAGTGAGTCTAGCATGCCGGTTTGTCTATGTTATTTAATGGATTTACGTATTAGTGTACCTAGGTTACTTTGGATCAACCATAGCCCAACTATGTGTGGAGATTTTGGTCCATATGCAAAAAAAGACTGGATATTCAGGAAATAGGACAGGAAGAAGCGTTATTTATAACATTTTCGAAATGAGCCATAGACAGTTTACAAAGTAAATTTTTAGAGTTATTTAAATACTTCAATAGTTCATGCAATAGGTATACTTTAAAATACTGGGGGTTACACAATGTTTTAGAAAAATAATCCATTTATTTAAAATACATATACACAAGGAGGGTAGTCAAAAATTTTGATTGGTATTTGTACAGTGAAGTGAGGAGTGAAAGGGAAACTGAATTTACTCTGGACATTTTTATTTAGGAGAAAGAAGGGATTCTGTCACACAACAGGTTTCAGGGGCATTTTGGGGGCAAATTGAGGGAAATTCAATACAAAATGATATTTTTTGCACATGGCCGGGGTCTTCCACACGAACCTACAATCTACCTAGTCCAAATCAACCTAAACAACGATACTAAGACTGACCGAATGCGCTCCGTCTTCTGCCTACTGCTGTCTTGAAAAAATGGCGTTATTATATTCTTAATGTCTAGTTTAATTGATTACATTAGTCGATAACTTGTAAGAAGATACTTAAGTGAAATTATTAAGGAAACTTTTGAATTTCCCGATTTGTAGTTTTAGAATGACTGAGTTGGTCCACTCAATGATTTTCAAACAATTATAAGGCAATAGCCCCGTCCATAATAACTGATTAGGCTCGCCCATGGCTCCACTGTAAGTATGGCTATCGAGCCGAAACTATACGTGGCAGCTTTGCAATGAGTCACTCTGGACACAATTATTTATTGAAGATTTAGATCTATTTTGATGTCATAAAACTTATGTACCTATATTAAGTGAGTTATCGACTAATGTAAACAAAGTTATTGTCTTAGCAACATGCCAGGGATATAGTTAGGGTAAGGTTTAAACTAAATAATTATATTTACACTTTTTCTATAATTAGCATAAAATACTGGGTTAAGACCTCCCCAGACATCCGATTGCGGAATTTA
Source organism: Luperina testacea (assembly GCA_927399505.1). Classification (NCBI taxonomy): domain Eukaryota; kingdom Metazoa; phylum Arthropoda; class Insecta; order Lepidoptera; family Noctuidae; genus Luperina; species Luperina testacea. Next base: position 482,402 of record OV656785.1, on the reverse strand, counting down.
CACACGAGCGACATGCTTCAACGTCAGAAGCAATTGCAGCCGTCGAAGTACGTGCTCAAATACATGAGCGGGACGTTGTCGACGGCAGCCGCCTACGTCGTTGACGCGTATCGCTCGTGTGCATGAGCTTTGTCTCTCCAGTGACTCAGTGAGAGACAAAGCTGAAAGTCACGTGTGCTGGTAATTAAACCAGCATTTAGTAAGAGTGCTGGTAACCGCGATACTGCGTGTCGGCACTTCGACAGAGATAAGTAGGTGTCGCTACTTGCCTATAGGTTTCTGCTTCTAGGGTTCCGTACCCAAAGCGTGCCAACGGGACCCTATTACTAAGGTTTCCGCTGTTCATCCGTCCGTCACAGGTCTGTATCTTTTGAACCGTAATAGGTAGACATATGGAATTTTCACAGAGTGTGTACTACTATAGCTGCTATGACAACAAATAATAAAAGTGATAAAGGGGGAAATGCCTGGACAGGATATTGGGATATGAAAGATCAAATTATGAAGGGCGATGTTCCACTATCCCAGCCCTCAAGAGAAGACTCATAGACATGTGTATTCTTCCCATCCTCACGCATGGTTTACAAACATGGTCTTTGACAATTCAGCAGAGGTCCACGCTCGAGGTTTGCCAGAGACCCATGGAACGGAGTATTCTGGGTATTAAACTTGTGGACCGGGTTAAGAATACAACAATCCATGTCACTCGGAAAGCTGCCACGCTTAAATGGAATTGGGCTGGACACATCTACCGCATGTCAGACGATCAGTGGTCAAAGTTACGACCCAGTGGGTCCCGCTTAATGGCAAACGACATAGCGGCAGACCTAGAGGGAGATGGCGGGATGAGCTGACTCCTTTGATAAAGATTGGTCCTTGGCAGCTCTGGACATAGAGAGGTGGAAAAAGAGAAAGGAGGCCTATGCCCAGTATTGGAACATTAACGGCATAAAAAAAAATAAAGAGGGTCCGCATATACAAGAAACGTGACAAAGAGATACATATGTAGTGTTACATATTGTGCGGCGGTACGGAACCCTAGTGTGCCAGTCCGACTCGCACCTGGCCGCCATTTTTCTCTCATAGCAGTCTATTGGTAATCTTGCGAGCTAAATGAAGATACAGATTACTCAATCTTAAAGTTTGAACCCCCCGTTGAGTAGTACCAAGCAAACGGCAATAGCTGACGTCAAAATTATGCAATACAGTGGTCAGCAATATCAAGCGCGGTCAACTACTCATTGCGCCATACAATTTATGTAAAAAAAAATCATAGAGCAGTTCTTCGGTGCGAACTCATTTTGTAAGTACCTACTTGGTGAGATTCAGCCATTTATCATATTTTACAAATAATGTCGGTGTCGGCTTCCAGTCTAACTGGATGCAGCAGAATACCAGTATTTTACATGGAGCGACTGCTTATCTGACCTCCACAACCCAGTTTCTGGGTAATACGATACCCCTTGGTAAGTATGGTTGTCAGACTTGGGCTTCTGACTACCCGTAACGACTGTCAAAGATCTACAAATGTCAGCCGGGACCAACGGCTTAACGTGCTTTCCGAGGCAAGGAGGGGTTTCAATTTGTAATGGATGGTCACCAAGTCACGGGCCGTCCGCGGCCATTTATCATTAAGTAATAAGTTTAAACATTATGAAAACATTTCTATGGTCCACTTGCGACACCTCACTTGTCTTCTCAAGTTGCGTAGGTACAGACGCCAGCACATCAACCTACTACAATCTGTCAAATTTCTTTAATAGATTTTCAACTTTATTGCTAAAGTATAAGGTTCAAAGTTGATTGGGAAAATTTGACAGTTTCGGGTAGCTTGATGTGCTGGCGTCTGTACTTCGAGATTATAGCAAAAATGTGATGAACGACAAAATTGTAATGAAACGTGCTCCGTTCAAGATTCGCGCTTTCGCCACGCTTTCGATTCGGACATCAGAGGGATGCCAATATCTGTATAGTTAGATCTATCTATCTTTAATTTTAAAATTACATCTTTCTTCAGGACGTTAGTTTTGTGCACCTGTATAATCTATTCTATGCAGCCTGTCTATTATATTTTTTTAAACTTCTACAGGCAGCAACAAAAAATATTATACAGTTGCTATAATATTTTTTTGTTGCGCCTGTATTAAAATAATGGTTTATATCGGTAAATATGTAAACTAAATTATGTACAGGAGTAATAAAAAGCATGTTGTATTAATTGGCATGTTGCTAAGGCGTCTATAATAGGTATTTATCTACTGAAATAATAAAATCAACATAATAGGAAGATGTGATGCAAAATTATATTATTGAAAATCAGTCATGTTTTTTATGTTTCAATGTATGTTCAATTATTTGGGTAACATTTTTTAATTCATTTATCATAGCGATGTTGTCTGGTTAATTTTACAAATCAAAAACCTGTCTAGCCTTTTACCAACATGTTGGGGTGGTTTTCCAGTTTAAATACCAGTATTTTACATGGAGCGACTGCTTATTTCAATTTGACCTCCACAACCCAGTGTTTGGGTAACATGGTACCCCTTGGTAAGACATTGTCAGACTTTCGGACTTCTGACGACCCAGAACGACTGTCAGATCCCCGAATGACAGCCGGACCCACGGCTAAACGTGCTTTCCGAGACACGGAGGGGTCTCAGTACGTAAAGATGGTCACCCATCCACATACCGGTCGCGGCAAGCGTAGCTTAACTTGATCGATCGACCCGTGCGGCTGTTATTACTTAGCAATGAGCTCCTCGGTTAACCATAGTTCTTCGAATAATCAAATCTTTGATAGTTCAAATAATCAAATAATATTCCTTTGTAATTCTCCTTTAATGCTTAATTAACATTGTTAATCAGCATGATAATTATACCTGTAATTGTACTGGTCTTAAATAAAATTTATATCTTCAAGAAATAAAGATTCCTGTTAAATTTCCAACACAATAATTTTGCATCACCCCTCCCTCAAAACCGAACTACCACATTCCCCCTCTTACCTGCGTAACAGGATCCTTCATGATCAGAACATCGGTTACTGGGCCGAACATTGCAAAGTACTCTCTTAGCTTCTCTGAGCTCGTCTGCCAGCTGAGACCTCCCACGAACAGCTTGCTGGGCGATGGTGAGGTGGATCCCGTCGTTGCGGGTTGTGTGCCATTAGCTGTTGACGTCACCGGGGTTGAACGCCCGGATGACGGGGAAGTTTCTGTAGGGAAATAGGGGTCTAGGGTCAATGTTGAGATGACCTTAGTTGTGGCTTGGTTAGATTGCAATATGAACTAGACCAATAGGTATTGAGCAACTTCTGGGTTGCGAGAGAACTGTACTTGGATGATGAACAAGTTTACTGTTCTGTATTATCATAAAGGTACAATGCGTGCCACGAAAGGTGAGACTTGACACACCACGTGGTTTGACTTGCGCAGAACACGATTTTAGGTATCTTTAGCGGTATGAGGTCTGAGTGCGGGACGGGACCGGACGTCATAGGGGCGGCGGAAAGAGCGGGGGAGGCGGGGTCAAGTCTCATCTTTCGTGGCCCGCATTGTACTTCCTCTAAGAGGTACCACACATCCATCTAGTTATATTGTTTATTAATGTTTTGAACAATTTAAATTGTAAAACTAACAATTGTTCAGGCTGGATCGATTACAAAAAATGTGGATGTCTGTGTTTTTTTTTTGTATAAGTACTGAATTACTAACTCATATCAGCATAAATAAATATACAAAAAAGTAAATTCCATATCATTTCTTAAGATGATCAAACATAATAACATGGTAAAACTATTTAAATATGATTAACGAGTTTGTAAAATTAGAAAAATAATAGAAAAATGGGCTGTAAGTAATTGTTTCCCATTTCCAATTTGAAAGAATAACATGACAATGAAATACAATAATATTGTTTACCATGAAAGACAAACTCAATGTGAAATCTTTTTATTTTCAACATCATACACTTATCTGCTTACTTACAATTAAAATTAGCATGGTGGGAGTTGGAATCCTGAGTAATTGATAAAATTTGTTGACAATTATAGAAATAATGGCAAGGCTGTTCTTGAATGATAAAATAAACTTAGAAATGTTTGAAAGTAAAGATTAAGTCAGAAATTCTTACAAGAAAATTATCTATAAGAGGTTAAATATATTTACACTGGATAAAACAAATATATACTTTTCTACTAATAAATAACTTTATTTTTCCAAGAACAGTGTTATGAGCTGGACTCCTTTAATAAAGACAGCTTCTGCCCGCGACTTCGTCCGCGTGAAATTTCTTGTTGCACCGACCCACCCCGTCGCACCGCATCGCCTGCCCGCGCTATTACTTCGTTTTTGCTTAGCATTCTTTCTGACTTTTTTTCTTTTTGCTAGGCTCCTAAAGGTCATAGCGTGATGTTAAATAGCCTATAGCCTTCCTCAAGAATTGGGCTATCAAATGCAAAAAGAATTTTTCAAATCCGACTGGTAGTTCCAGAGATTAGCGCGTTCAACCAAACAAACAAACAAACTCTTCAGCTTTATAATATTAGTATAGATTGGTTCTCGGCAGCTGAGGACAGAGAGAGGTGGAAAGAGGGACAAGGCCTTTGTCCAGCAGTAACACATGTAATCTAACTAATATTATAAAGAGGTAAAGTTTGTATGTAGGGGGGTAATCTCTGGAACTACCAGTCGGATTTGAAAAAATCTTCTTATATTTTATCGCCCAATTATTGAGGAAGGCTATAGGCTATTTAACATCACGCTATGACCTTTAGGAGCCGAGCAAAAAGAAAAAAGTCAGAAAGAACGCTAAGCTAAAATTGTTAAAATCTGTATGAATTCAATATGAAAATGCTTGCAGACACAAAACAAAGAGACAAAAATAATCAGCAAGATTCCTACAAGAACCAATTTCAAAATCACTGAAAAGAAGCCATGTTTTAGAAAGACTATTATTTTGTGATAGAAAATAGACACTATATTTCAATGGTACACACTTGACCCAGTGTAGAAGTAATTAGGTAATCATAATTCCACAAAGCATTGATACTTTGCAACTGGATAGGATAGTTTTCTTGTCAGCATTCCTCCATTTCGAGAGAAACTTAGAAGAAATTCATTTGTTTTATGTCGGGGGACGCTATTTTTGGGCGTTGGTGGCCTTCTAAGGTAATATTTAAATTGATACTCACTTATTTGCTGCACAGCAATCTGTTGCTGCTGGTGTTGTTGATGTGCGGCTGCGGCGGCCGTGGCGGCGGCATGAGCGGCCGCCTGCGCGCTCAGCACGTGAGCCGTCAGCTCGCCGCCCACCAGCCCGCCATCCAGCACCTCCACACCACCCAGCGCCCCGCTAGAATACAATCCCATCATTGTCACTACCGCACCAAAGAAATCACGGCTAACAACTAAATTATTTACGAATTTACGTAAATATCGATGGCCGAATCACGATTCGGTCCAACGACGCTTTCACTTTGTGGCAGAGAAAAAAACAAAACACGATCTGTTCTGTTTACATTTAGACGAATTTCCCGCCAATGCTTTATTAATTTAAGTTCAAAAGTAATTATCGCTGAATAAATTGACATTTAATCTATTTGTGTACACAATAATTACTATTAATTTACATTTCACACAGCGCAAACATTTGATATTTTGTCGTATATTTCGTGAATAATTGAACGGCGAAGGTTGTCATTAGGAAAGGTATTGTCTATGATAAAATAATTCATCAATTCATCCTCATACATACGCTAACGTTATTACATGACAGGTGACAGGTGAAAATACGATAGAATGTAAATAATTACGCCTGACCGTGGCGAAGGAAATAATTATTCCGTCTTGAGTGTAGATTTGTATTTTGTTTTCGTTTGTGTAAAACATACATACATCGTTCCCGTCATCACATTGAGAAAATTTAGAATCCCTGGAGGTTTCCTGAGGAAGGCAAATATGTGCATATAAGATGAAACATGACGAATGCGCTAACTGACGCTTTGGGCGAGATTTATCGTTTCGTCGGTACATATTAAACAACATGAGCCTCATAGATTTATATTACATTTTAGTAAATATGACTTCATACTGTGTAATAATTAAATAAATCGATTCCTAATGTTTCTCCGAGCAATGAAGTGCCATTGTCATGCGGTAAGTTGCAGCAAAGATTATACTGGCAGTCAACGTGACGTGCCCTTGAGTTTAGAGTAGTGACTGCGTGATTTCTTCCCCTACTCCCATAACAGATATATCGACATAACCCCCATAGCTGCTTTGAAAGACATTTACTTGCCTTTATTTTGCCGCGGGGAGCCTGTTACATTAAAATTCTTAAAGTTAGTCTCAGTTCTACAATAAAAATGAGATCATATCCAAATCGCTTTCGAAGAAATATAATAGTCTCTTCAAAATTCTAGATGGTCGAGTCTAATAGTAAAGCGCACGCCGCCGCCGTACCGCGCCGCCCGCTGCCGGAAAAGCTTTTATTTTATTGAAAATGAACTTATCCGTACAGCTGCTCCACAAAAATTACCCTCCTACGAGTTGCGCATTTCATCTCCACGAAGCTATTGCTATATCTTTCACACTTATACATTTTCCGAAATGAGTGTATCTCTGTCTCTCTCTGGAACCAATATACCTATTCTTGTCTGGCATAGCTGTTGGGTGTATTGGTGTCCTGCTTGTTGTTTAAGGGTGTGGTGTAGAGGGCAAGTTCTCGTTGCTCTGGGGCAGTCGGCGGCAGCTATCGGACACGGCTGAGTCCGATAGCTGTTGTCGAATGTAAATATTTGAGCATGCGGAGTGATTTTATCAAAATAAACACATACGCATTATTTGGACCATTAAGGTGCAAGTTTTACGAGTTTCATCTCAATTGAATTGAACTTTTTTCTATTATTTCAATAACTGAACACTGCATTTTGGACCTCAGGATTACATAAAAACCCAAATTCACTCCACAATTCATATTGACTTCGCCAATGGCGACTTTCTTTGGCATTTGAAATTTAAATTCGCTGCCATTTTGCGGTTCTTTGAAGACCACATACATTTTAGTTTTTAACAGAGAGAGGTCCCTGATGAACTGAAAGATCTAAAATACTCTCTGCAATAAACTAAGCAGTGGATCAAGTTTTTACTTCACAACACTTACTACTTTACTTCGAAAGGATACCGACAGGGAGTTAAGCATAGCGAGTGTATAATTAAAGTCACCTTTCATTTACTGGACAAAAATTATGAAATATATATGTAGCTATAATAATTTATTTAGTTAATAAACACCGCATTTCAAAATTAAACGATAATTTAAAGCGTCTTCAAAGGAGTTTTTCAAGAGTAATAAATTATTGGTCAAGAAAGCTTCTCACTACGCTTGAAGGTAATAAAATCAAACTCTTATGAGTGGTTCATTCATTAGGGCTTAGCCGCCCCTATTATTTTCCAACACAAACTCGACAGCGGCCTAAGCTTCTTAAATTTTTCATACTGAATATAAATTAATCAAATCTGCACTGAGAATTTTTAAATCCCACTTTTATACAAATTAAGAAATGTTAAACGGTATAATCTTTTTCGCCAAGTTTGATAGATGTTCGCTTTTTCCGAGGGAGCTTGTAATGAATTCCCCTGTCCAACTATAAATCAATGTAGACTCGCACAATTTATTTCGTCTGAAACTCTGAACATGATGTGGGGTACATTCCATACGACCTTACACTATCCTTTTGATAATAGGACCCAAGAGTTTTTCTGTGTTGTATAAAAAATATCACATAGAAATTTCTATATGAAGCAGTCGTTAAAAATACATATATCATGTGTCTGATTTATTATGTGCGATTTGCGAGCACTTTCCATTATCAACGAAATTATTTTCTCGTTGCGATATTGCTTTCGTTGTTAAATTGTTAATTATTTATAATTACTGTAGACACTGGCGACATTTTAACGTTCAGATCAACTTGTCTAAATCAACTACACCTAATAACCAATAATGTAACAACTACACCTTGAAGTTTACAGGTAAGTTAGTTAAGTACGCAATCTAAACTAATTTCAAAGTTTTAATTTTGTTACATCTTCTTACGAAACATATTTCCAACGTTATGAGCTTGAGTAGCATCATCATTCTACTTAAACGGAAATTCCGGTAAATACCTACTTCTTCTATCAAATTACGCAACGCTGTGCCGCAATGAATTCAGTTTCAATAAATTAAGACACATAAAGTGAGAAAAACGTAAGTCGTGACAAATAGTTTCTCCAATTCGCTTTCGGGTCAGAGGCGAAGCGGGCGGCTGTTTGTTACGACCTGTCAATGAGAGAACGAAATCAGTCATTCATAATTGTTTGAAAACTTGGTAAATAATTTAATTTTTTTATTATTACTAAGCATTTACAGCAGCTTAAATATTTAAAAGAGACTTGATCTTTGAAGCTCGTTTACAAGTTACCTTGAGTATGTACTCAAGGTAACTTGTGAACGAAAAATTTAATTGATTATTTTTAATTTTAGCAACTTTTAGTTTTAGCTGCTTTTGCTTTGCTTTATAACTTTGAAACGTAAAGTATTACATTCTATGGCTAATAAAAATGACTGCTTTCTTTTTGTTTGTCAAGTGTCGAATTATCAAATTATTGTTACTTGTGATGTGCTTTTGACTACATTCTGGGTTGAATACTATAATGAAATTTAAAAAATAAATCCTAATCTCGTGTTTTCTAGGTTGGTGTAAAATGCTTTATTGAAAAGTTGATTGTTTAGTCGAATTGGTGACCTGACAGCACTACTTGGTCTTGAACTGATTTCGGCACCGGAGGAGAATTGTTTTGGTGGGGTGGGAACTAAGTGGGAACTCGAAAAGTTAGTTTATTTTTTTATTTTCTAATAATTGTGAATTTGTGACTGTAATTCTATTTTTACTTTTTAGTTTGTGTAGAAAGAATGTATGATGTCTTTATGGTTCTTTAATAAAGAAAGATGACTGAAATAAATACCCGACTGGACTGTGATAGTGTAACTTTATTTTGCTAAACACAGAAACATAACCTAAAAAAAAACTGGTCTGCAAAATTCGGTAAACTTTACATTCTTAAGCTACACTCAAATTCACTAGGTGTTCACTCAGTAATAATGTACTAGATTCTCCTAATGCTATGCAGTAGGTATTGTTAATTAAGCATGGCTAAGAAGTTATGGACCTTGTTCACATTTTAGGAGGGATTAGTGATCGGTGAGTGAATTTCATATTACGCCATTTTGTATTCTAAAGTTGTTCTTGTTACTAAGACGGGGTACGGGGGCTTGTGCCTTGTTCATGGAAGGCTTTCTGGTAAATTCATGGTTGCTGGTTGACGTCTTATTTTTTTGTATCTTCCAGGTGCAGTGCGTCCAAGATAATTAAGCGGTTCATGGACCTTTTTATCAATTTTTTTTTTAGCAATTAGCATTGATCTACTTTAGTAGATCAACAACAACAACATTTATATACTGCAACAACAACAACAACAACAACCAAGCAACATTTATATACTGGTCGCACTGTTTACAGTGCGACCAGTATATAAATGTTGCTCGCAAGGCTATTCTATTCTATTCTTGATAAAGGGGCTGTGACTGTGATCTATGATTGTTTTAGTGAATGACGGTTGATTGACGGATAAGTTTTTTTTTACTTTTAGTGTAGGTAGGTGGACGCTGTTTTATATTCTCCTAACATACTTTTTTTGATACTTCTCTGGCGTCGGGTCTGGTTGGGTAAGTCATACACGGACGAGATAAAGCTTTTGAAGTTCTTTAGGCGCATTTAGCGCTCTTTCTGAACAATGAACGAAAATTAACCGTCACGCTCGAGTCGGTGACGCTAAATCGGGTATACTCGGCTCCAGTCAGTCAATAAAGCTTAATCGCGTATAGCCGGCTCATATTATAGGTAAGTTTTCGCTTCTATAGTGTGGTCAAAAACACACCCCATTTTTATTTTTCGGAGTAGGTATCTTTAACACCGTTTTTATTCATGGCATGAAATCAACAGCGATTCAAAAACGGACTATGCATAGGATAATTTAAGTTGCCAGTGATTTTATTCAATAGGACAGTGCAGTTGGAAAATTTCAATCCCATAAAAATATGAACAAAACTTTTTATCTTGTTTCTTACTTGGAAAAACACTCGTATCCGCTTACATAGGAAACTTTAACAAGAAGCCGCAGAACTTATTATAAAAATATTCTTTACTAGCTTCTGCCCGCGACTTCGTCCGCATGAAATTTCTTATTCCCCAGACCCAACCCATCGCATAGCCTGCTCACGTTATTACTTCGTTGTCGTTTAGCGTTCTTTCTGACTTTTTTTGCTCGGCTTCTATCCTAGCATGATGTTAAATAACCTATCGCTTTCCACAAGAATTGGTCTATTATATGTAAAATAACTTTTCAAGAGATGCGAGTTCAAACAAACTCTTCAGCTTTATATTGTTAGTATAGATTTTAGTTTTTCCGGGATCCATTTGTTGTAGATTGTTTCTTGTGAGTTTACGTCTGTGTCTAAATCATTTAATTGTTACTATTTAGTCGTATTCACGGCTTGACTTTCGCGACTGACAGCAATTTACTTTCGTAATGGGTGATAAGACTTCCTGAGGGAGCCAAGGTTGAAGATTTTATGCTGAGATGGTCACCCTATGCAGTCAGCTTCGCGACCACCATGCTGACTGACAATTTATTTGTCACAGCATGAGTAGTGGTAGCCCGATAGTAGCGGCCCCCCGTTTCCGAGTTGTGGAGACCCAGTCAGGCGCTTTACTTTGCGTAATTTATTTCATCACCACTGCTCTCTAAGCGGTGAAGGAAAACATCGTGAGGAAACCGGCAGGTCCTAGAACCAAAAATTCGAAGACGTGTGAGATCTACCTACCCGCACTGGGCCCGCGTGGTTACAGCTCACTCCCTCTCAAAGAGAGGCGGTCTGTGTCCCAGCAATGGGAACATTAAAGGCTGATTTTGGTTATGATCTCACATTTCGCGTTCGCCTCGATGTAAAAAAAATACTAGTTTTCGTTAAGGTGGTTTGTCCATTTCGTGTAACTTGTTAACTAGGTTGTGACTAGGTTGACGTGTTGTTCTTGTTGTGTGTGTTTATCACATCTATTCAAAAAGAGCTACTGTATTCCTCGTAAACTAAAGTAGGGACTAAAATAGCTTTTTAATCCCCAGGGACTAAAAGTGATTTGAATTTACTATGTGGACATTGTTAGTAAAAGTTCCAATCACAAAAGTGATCAATCACGAACATTGTATGAATAAGTAAAGGCGGATACAGACATTTAGGGGCATGCGCAGCGCACGGCGCTTATCGCATGATTCGCAATGTGTGGATGTTCAGATTCGTGGTGAGGCACGTGCTTCCACATGAGGCCACCACGAAATGCCACCTTTACAGGCTGTATGATAAAGTAAAACGAGCACTAGCCAAATAAAAAATAAAAATTGTGATAAAATAAAAAACGCGCGAAAAGAATTCTGCCTTCGTTCGTAAATTGTTTACTTAAATTAGGATGTTACTTAGTTTTATATTATAAAAAATGACTAAGTATGTCTTCCTCAAGTAGTGATAATGAAATAAATAAACGTACGTATTCTTATTCATAAGTACGAGTAGCACTTACTTATTTTTTCATAGAGGGTGATAAAAAGTTGAGTGTCCACCTCGGGAGCAACACTATCACTCAGGATTCTACTTTAGAACCCCTCGCTATGCTCGGAATTCTGCTCTAAAATCCTACGCTCCGCTCTGGATTCAAAGAAATACTCTCGCCTTCAAAATAGTTGTTTGCTCCCTTGGCAAACAATCTACTATTTGGTAAGTATACAACTAAATAATTACTTAATTGATTAATAAATAAGTATGTGGAATAGGGATTTAACATTTTGGTATATGTTTTTTGACTCTTTGGTCTAGTATCATGTAAAAGGAATAAACGAATCAATGAATTTTTCTCGAAACAAAAAAAAAATGCAAAGTTATATCTATTTTTTTATTTTATTCGACATCACGGCGTAACTCTTAAGAGTTATTCAATGGAATTTACTTTAAAACATAGATAATTATCATATCAAAGATTACTCAAAGTAGTTTTAAATTTAATTAATTTATTTTGTTAAAAAATGAGTAAATCCGTTTTGGCACATGCGTCGTTTTATTCCGAGCGCACGCACACATTATAGCCATCTCTCTTCCATTGCGTTTCAAAAGTAATTGCATCACCTTCGCTCGCTTAGTAGATCAGTCGCTAAGATTTATTTTCGAGGTACCGCCTTAAATGACTTTAATACATTATTTAACAAATTAACAAATTATATACCTAAACTGAATATTCCGAGTGAACCCCGCTCATCTGTGAATATTGGTAGGTACGTTGTCCTGCGAGCCACCCTTCGGTCGATGACCCCACCACCTACATCGCAAGAGGGATGAGTCAGACGAAACTGAGCTGAACAACTCAGTTTTGCAAAACAATACTGTAGGGAGTAATGCGCAGATTAATATCATTTAGACTTTTAAAGGGGTGAGTGGATTTTCTTGTATTGTTAGTTTTTTACTTGACTGCGGCTAAGCCCAAAAAGCCCTCCTATTGGGCTTCGCTATTGGTATTTAATCTGAATGTAATAATGTACGCCTAAAGGCATAAGAATAGGGAACGGATTTGACCAAATATATAAAAAAAGACGGTGGCTAACAAGAGTAACAAGCTGGCTGTGTAAGTCGCCAGCGCTTAGTTGACGGTAAGTGGTCACCGTAGCTGATAAAAATCCGCAATACAAGAGGCATCGCAGGTGCGTTGCTAATGCTGCTATCCTACAGACCCATATCCTTCAAAACGAAACAACAACGCTGCTTGGCAGCAGAAATAAGTATGGTGGCAGACTAGTATTTCGCCGGGAGAGCTCCTTGACATAGAGCCAGTGGCGGACTAACAGGGGGGCGGAAGGGGCGGTCCGCCCAGGGCCTCCGGTCTTGGGGGGCCCCCAAATGCCTCCGCGTTCCCCTTATAAAATCCTAAACAAGACTTTAAAAATGTGCTTAGTACCTACATAATTTCATCAAGATCAAAATACTACAGCCATCTAGACTTTTTACGTGGTACTAATATTCTTTTAACTTTGCTGAACGCGTCCAATATGCTGGGAGAATTCCCGTCTTTGTAGCGGGTACTTCTCCAGGAATCCCTGAATGAATGAAGTGCAAATAAATAACTCTTGTACGCCTTCATTTACATTCACTACATTCTATTTACGTCGAAAAATAAACATAGGCCTCATTTAACAAATATTTCATTACGTTATTTAATAGTTTATTAGTGTGTACTGATATTTTCGCGAACAGATAAGCCTTTTTTCAACCATCTGGCTCTCAGAAAAGGAAGCTAAAAAAACGAAGACTGAAGAGGCAAAATCGCTTGCTGGATCTTTATCCAATTACTTTTCGAATTCTGAAGAGAAGAAAAGTGGCGTTGCCGACGAAATTAACGAAATAAACATATACACTTATTTATACATACAAATGTGAACTGAATAAAAAGCTTGTAAAACTACATTTTTTTTAAAGCTGGGGGGCCTCATTCAGCTTTGCCGCCCCGGGCCTCTAACGGGCTTAGTCCGCCACTGCATAGAGCTCACTACCAAAATTATAATTATTTAAGTCGACTAGTCTTGCTTAATTGGTCGCTAAATGGCAATCACGTAACTATGCAGATGGGTGACCGTCCCGACAGGTAGACTGACTCAAGACCCCTGCATGGCTCGGAGGGCACGTTGAACTATGAAAGTCGTTACGGGTAGTCAGGGGCTCGGAAGTTTGACCAACATTTTCAACCTAAGGGTCGGTATTCCCAAGTAATTGGGTTGCGAAAGTCAAATGGCAGTCGCTGGGTGGAAAATAGACGCTCCGTGAATTTCAGTCGCTTCTCGTTTGATTGGAAGCCATGGCTTGGCAAAAGCTTCCAGTCCAGGCATCCTCTGTGAAATGTTATATTTGCTTTAATTGGCTTTAAAGCCTACCTCACAAAGTTTGGAAAAGCTAGATTGATCATGATTTTCTTTCTGTCTTACTCGATGCATCAGAATAACACGCACCTAAGATTGTCTTGCAGAAATCGTCGAGTAAGAAAAGACCGCCCATTGTGTCACCCTTAATTTAAAACGTTTGTGTTTTCATGTCCTCTCTTTTCGTGCAATATGTACTTAAAAAGTATTCTATTTGCATTTTACAAGGCAACCGGCATCTGGACTCTGAAACAGTTCCCATGCAAAAGATCGCCTTAACGTTACTCAAACGTTGTTGAAATTGCGTGAGAAAATGTAACTACACGGTTTATTTCTTATTTTTAACTCTATTTTCTCGCTCACCAGCTCATCACCATATGAGGTCAAGCGGCTGAATGCGTGATCTCACATAATAACATGCAAGAATTTAAACTTTTTGTCGTGTCCTCGGAGCTTTCTGCACACTAAAGTTGTACTTAACTAAAATATTTTTTCATGAAACTGTTTGTTTTTTAACTGAATCTCGACTAGATTTAATGCACAATATGTTCCTTTCCTATTGATCATGTCAAACCCTTAAGTTCCTAAGCAGACATGAAAATTCAATTACAAGTTTACATCTGTCTTCTCTCTTCTTCAGTTTAGATTACTCTGATTACCTGATGTCAATCTACCCACCTTTTGAACTCCAGACATAATCTTGAACAGATCATGTAAAGACCATGTAGATCGATGTCTGTGATGGTCTTTTGAGGAAAGAACCACACAGATTGATTGGACAGTTTTGAGTTACTAAGCAGAAGACCCTAAATTTACACTCTTCTGTTACTAAAAATATCATCTAATTTAGCAAGCAGATTGTAATAGAATATAAAAACAGTAAATCTCCTATTTTCTTACAAGGATGTCGTGATTTCTCAAAAAAGTGATTATGATTAAGCGTGGGTAGTGGGTACTTGTAGATAATAGTAAATATATCTCGTTTATCTGTTAACTGTCGACGCGGTTTCCATAATAATGTGTGGGATAGTTCTCGAGCGTTCAAAAGCTGGAAACATTTTCATATCCGGTGTAATTTCAGGTTATCGATCCGTATCAAAGGGGGTATGGAGATCTGATGTAGATGCTCCAAATGAAATACTGATATTCAGGCAGTTCAAT
The DNA here is from genome assembly GCA_927399505.1 of Luperina testacea. Classification (NCBI taxonomy): domain Eukaryota; kingdom Metazoa; phylum Arthropoda; class Insecta; order Lepidoptera; family Noctuidae; genus Luperina; species Luperina testacea. Next base: position 467,187 of record OV656785.1, on the reverse strand, counting down.
TGAGTTATACCAAGACATAGTAGGTAGCTGACTCTGACTCTGATATATAGGGCACAGCGTTTGAAGATTAATCCAATTTTGGATCGAAGATGGTGGATACAGAGATTGAGTTACTGGCTATAGCAGGCTATAGAGCATTCATACGGACTGAGTAAAGTAATTATGTACGTACTAAGTCTAATTCATGATTTTCATGCTTCAAAGCTTAGCAAAGTAATGTTTTCAGCTTTTCATAGAAAATAGGAACAGATTTATTTTATTTGAAGTTTATAATAGTACTTATGATTGCATAAAATGGGTTGGTTGAGGACTTCTTTATATTAGATACTAGACTATTTCGTTCATATTTGAATTATTAAATGATTTCAATAAGAGTAGAATAGTCTACAGGCCATTTTACCGACTTCAAAAAAAGGAGGTTATCAATTTGACACGAATGTATGTAATACTATTGGATTTGCATTATATTCACATATGACAATCCTTCCAAACAAATATACAAAATTTTATAGAAGCATGTATGTATGTCCACGCATTTCTCCGTAACTATTAATCGGATCGTTACCATTTTTTTTATTGGCTTACCTTTACTTCAACTTAAGGAACAGTGCAAGTTTCATCAAAATCGATTCAGTAATTTTCAGTGCAATATTTACAACATAACTATTACCTACTTATTACAAACAAATATTCCAGTTTTATTTAAAACTGAAAATTACGCAATAAAAAAGTGATTTAAAAAAATAAACCGCAAAAAGAAATGAACACAAAATTATGAAATACTAACTAATAACTTTAATTTCGGAAGTCGGTGACATAAAACTAAAATACAGATCCCAAGACACCGACTTCCGAAATTAAAGTTATTTCATAATTTTGAGTTCATTTCTTTTTGAAGTCGGTTTAATTTTTTAAAATTACTTTTTTTAAATATAGGTAGATTTAGTGTTTGTCTTTGATGCAGCATAAAGGTAAAGGTTGGTCATTATGGGGGCTGTCTTCTGTACTTTTGGATGATTGAAAAGATCTCATTAACAGTCCAATTTCAAGGAATGTTATCTAAAGAATTTAGACTCGAATGAAAATTCTCTCGCTGCAAAAATGAAAAACTACCCACAAACATAGTCCTTAATGTATACGAATCAAAGCGGCAAGTGTGATATTTAACATCGCTACACACTAGTAGAGAGCGTTGCCAGGACAACGCTTGCGATCCCCTCAGTAACCTACTTCTCACAGTTTGACTCTTATAACTTGTGCGGGACAAAAACATACTCTTTTAGATACAAACTCGGAAATAGGAAACGTTTTTGACATCAAAATTTAAAGAATTGAAAGATAAAATACTGCTTTTGATTCATGACACGCCGAGATCAGTTACATATGATCAAGATAAAGAAATACCTACTTAATAGTTAAATCAAAATTAACATAAAAGATCCAATAAGATGAAAATGGCAATGTATAAGACAAGAGGTCATAATGTGTTAATTTTATACAATCAATCATGATTCAGTTGAATGATTGAGCCAAAATCTCAATGCACCTTTTTCTCAGGTTTGCACAGTTAGAAATAAAATTCTCAGCGCACTGAGAGAGATTTTTATACAAAACCATAACATTTCAGGGGCAATGCCGGCTTGAAATAGAATATAGAAAATGGAGGTAGCAATGACCGATATTTCTGCGAGGCTTTTGTTAAACTTACATAAAGAAGTTCGCGTTTGTAAAGAGAATTTGATATCTGGAGATATGGTTTGGATTTCATCATAGTTAAGTGGATTTTTATACTTCGATGATTTGATGATTGTCGTCATGAAAACCTCACTGAATAAGAGTCCTTAATTATGGAAAATTAAGTCTTCAGTGATCAAATGGTCCAGATTTTTTTGAGAAATTGCGGGAGTAGGCAAATGGATAGTATTGTTGTCAAGGTCTTTAACTAGTGATGTCTCAAAGCGAATCGATTAACCACCTTCCAAATTCGAACGCCTACCAAAAAGAAACATAGACAACCCCAAAGATGCGTGCTGATGAATTAAACCATTTTTTTTACTGGAAAATCGATAGTTGATTGTGGGCGTTCATTGAGGGTGTCGTAGCGGCCGCGGGGGGTGTTGGCGCGTGCGCGGGGCGGCGGGCGGAGGGGCGCGGTGGCGCGCCGCGGCCACGCTGCCTCACTCGCCTGCGGGCCGCCACACGAACCGCGCGTTACGACCATATTGTCCTGTCACAGCAGTACGTGTTGCCTACAGTTACTGCTGCGTCTGGACAAGAGGGTCGTGGCGTTGCACACCCATCACTGAAGCCCCACAATATTGTTCTGTATTTCTTGTGTCAACTGTACTAATAACTTTCTTTGCAGGTTATATTTGAGAAAACATGAGGGAAGCTGCTGTAAAGTTTTGACTGATATTTTTCTGTCGTGTAAAGTGTTTGCGTGGTGTTGTGTGAGTGTTACAACGCGTATTCCTCTTTAACATCGTTCTTTTCGCGTAGATAAGAGAGTGGTTCAACACATGATCACCGGAGGGTGCATATATCGAGCGGCGCTGTGCGCATGCGTGCCACATTTTTTCGCTGCATCTGAAACTCCGGCCATTTTCTACTCGCGAATCGTGTTCTATTCGATTTTAGGGAAAACTGTATCTTATTTTTGTTATGTTTAGGTTGTTTTTAGCGTGTTAGTATCCTTAGGATATATTAGTTTTGTTTTCATTTCATTGATTTCAAAGGGACTGAGCCCCGGATGGTGACGTGAAAGGGATGGAATCTAGGTTGAGGAACGCTGACTCAATATGGACCTCAGCCTACCCCGTGAAAGACGCAGAATGAAAATATTTAAACTAATATTTGCAGTATTTTCCTTAAGTATTTCACAGATTTCCATGGAGACAAGAACAGCACTATTTTTTTATTAATTAGAAAAGCTTCATCTGCACCTATCTGTCTAGTTTCTAGTTTAGCGTAGCATGGAGTTTAGTACCAGCTTATATTTTATTTCGCACAAACAAAACTGAGGTGCGGGTGGAAGAGGTCTTTGCCCTGCATTGAGTCAATACCAGCTGAAATATTTTTTTTATATCCTTGTTTATTTAGCCATCTAGTTATAGAGCTTTTTAAAAGCTGTCTACAGCTTTTGTTGACGGCGAAAGGCGTTGTCATGGCCCGATGACGCCATTGCCCGACGGGGTAGCAACATACCCTCACACTTAGAGCAATATTCTGCACAATGTAGACCATTTTAGCCAAATAACTACCTAGCAACGTCTACTTTTAGTTTAGTTAGCCTCCTTGTATTTGTAGAGGGCGTTGCACGCTAAATTATTAGTAAAATGAAATGGAATAATTGATTACTTGGCAACATTAGGGTTGTGCGTGTTTGTTTAGTGAGCGTTCGATTTTTGAATGTTGTTCTAGTCTATTTTCTTTTGTTTATGTTTTGTAATGAATTTTGGTTAGTCGATTTCTACCTTAGGCGATAGCTTTGCTTATCGATTTACCATAGTTTGATTAGAGGTTATAGATGTCACTTAATTTTAGCCATTAACTAATGCTCGGTTATTATTATTTGTCTAGTCTAGCACAGTTTAATTAGAGTTTATTTTTTATATGACTTAATTTTATCAAATGGTCTTTTTAAAGAAATTTATAAACGGCTGGTTGACACTTTCCGTGACCCAAGGGCTGGCTTTATCTTGGCCAGAGGCTAAGCATCGCCATACAATGTGGTAATGCCGCCAGTCTCTTGGGTACATTACCAGTCGACAGCGATGCGGATGAATTTTTCGACGCTATTTTTTAGTTTCTGTAAAGTTAAATTAGAATTTAATTTTGTTATTTTTTTCCACTAAAATATACCTAAATAAAAAAAAAATTCGCAAATAGCTGATGTTTGTTTGATGTCATAGGTTTAGCAGTTATAAGGTTATGTTTACAAAATCCAAATAAGGGCCCTGTTACACAGTATCCAGATAGTGACCCCCTACCTGATAAATTAGGAAACGATAAGTAAACTTAAAATTGATCTTGTACTGGTAAAGAACACTGCTATTTTCCTACATTAAACACACACACACACACACACTAAATAATAGTATATTCTACCAAGCTAAGAATTCCCAAATGAATCAACCATGGGCGTTGCCATGGCACTGTTAAGCGACGGGGTAGCAGACCATACTCACAGAAGTCACAGAGATCTTTATGGCTGTACGCTCAACCGCACGCCAGGAGGTATACGTGAACTACGAAACGCGCCCTTACTGCTACAACATAAAGGCGCTGTCAATGTCAAATTGTTATCATGTACGTGCAGTTGACTGTAGCTATTATGGGTGATACTGGCCGCACCTTTAATGTTGGCTTTAGGCACGATGAGGGTGTTATAGGCCATTAGGAACAATATCTGGGGCATCGAACTGAACTCATTGTTCTATGTAATATTTCGTTTACCTCCACGTAGGTTTGTTTTGGCTCTTGGATCGCCCTCTATTGAGTGCCAAACTGCCAAAAGTTGGGTTTACTTTAGGTTCACCTACATCTCTGCCTATCCCTTCAGGATAAAAAGGCGTGATGTTATGTGTTTATGATATGTAGGTTTGTTTATAATCTACTAGCAGCGCCCCGCGGATTCACCCGCGTAAGTTTCGATTCCGTGGGAATATCGGGATAAAAAGTATCCTATGTGTTAATCCAGGAAATGGTCTATCTATGTACCAATTTTCATCCAAATCTCTTCAACGGTTTTCGCGTGATTGAATAACAAACATCCAAACATCTTCACAAACTTTCACATTTATAATGTTAGTAGGATTCTCAAATTAAGACTGCCTAAGTCTCCTTGTTAGACAAGCATAAACTCAAAGCATTTATTACAATTAAACCATTTACAGGCACTTTTGAATTGTCAAGAAGTCGGTCAGTCAGAAAATATGAAGCTAGTTGCCCATTCCAAAGCGTAGGAGAAGAACGGGCAAGAAACTCCATGGACAGGACACTCTTTTAAATTATATTTTTACAAAAATATATATAAGTACATCATTAATGTTGAATTTATAATTATTGTATGTGAGAACGATGTAAACAAAAAAAAAACAAAACGTATACGTTAAAAGCGTCCAGAGTACAGAGCATACATAAGAGCGATGATTTAAAAACACACACACAACACATAACACGACAACATCACGCCTGCACTCCCTTAAGGGTTTTACAGAGGTGTCTATCTATCTACCTGTAGTATCTACATTTCGACAGTTAGGTTTAAGTACCATATGCAATAGAAACATTTAAAAATTACATTAGTAGTAAATCATTCTATGATGTCAAATATCACCACTAAACGAGTATCTACAATTTCAGATGAGAATTATATTTTTTCACTTCTTTAACTACCAAACTCTCTCTCTCTCTCTCTCTAACTTATCGTTTTGTGTGCATTTGTATCTGTGACAAATAAAACTATTTTTCTTTCAAAGTAATGAATAAATTTGAATATAGTCATGAATATTGTTTGTTTTTCGTGTACAATGGAAACCAGAATAATAAAAATATTAGTAAGTAAATGTTTGAGGAAATATCCTATATTGGTATCTTCTAGCGGACATAACTATAGAAAATAATGGTAGGTACAGAGAGGATAATGTTTGCAAAATTACATCAAAAACGTATTATTGCAAAGAAAAAATAAACGGGAAACAACGTATTGTTTATACTTTCACTACTCTCTGTGAAAACAAGCGTTTTAAACACAACTGTTGACCAAAAATGATACAAACGTCTTTTGAACACATTCATAAAATGACGTCTAACAAAAAAAGGCGTGTGGGTCAAACAGTAATCGCCGTAGCAGCTTTTTTTTCGAAATAAACTGTTTGCCTTCCTGAATAACAGTTATTCTCATTAGTTAGAATTACCACATTAGAAATAGCCCCGATCTTAACTAAATTGTTGACGGAAGTATGAAGTCGTCAATATTTTATGATTAAACGAACTTACCTGTACGTGAAGTTCGATCATAATTGCGCAAAGGCAACACCGTACGTGTTACTACATTGTGTTTATGCTAATCTCGAGGACGAAGCTGAGTATAAATAGTACAACTTACAATCATGCGGTTGAATACCAGTATTTTACACGCCGGAGTAACTGCCTATCTAATCTCCACAACCCAGTTACTGGGTACCACGATACTCCTTGGTAAGATTTTTTCAACATCAAACTGTAAAAAGCCCTTAATCTTATCTAAAAGTAGAAATTAAGTAATCAATTCTAAAAGCTCATAAACATCCTATCCGGATATAATGCTAGAGATAGAGTGCATTTACTTAGGATTATTTAAAAGCAATGTTTTAATATCTTTCCTTAAGGGGCTTACATGACCTAAAGCGCGGTCACTGTCGGATTGCATAGAAAAGAAAGAGAAGCGCGATGACACAACCTTGGTAATTTATTGCAAAATATAAAACAATTATTTAATTACAAAAATCTATTGTTTGGAATAAAAAATTAAAACACTAGTATTTTTGTGTGTTGCTTGTAGAATAATCTGACAAAAAATCACAACGATTGTATGTATATTAGTATGGTTTTTATTGTAAAAAGAAAGTTTTTAGAGGTATCTTCATGATTTTTTTCTATCGTATGAAATTAGTTCTATTGTTTTCAACACACTATCTACCTAGCCATATATCCTGAAGAAAATCATATTTTTTTCTGATTTTGTTTACTGTGGTCGATTATAAGTATATGATCGACCATTATTACATTATTGTTTCTAAAACTTGCGTTTTTTGTGTTTAGGTCCTGTAAGCCCCTTAATGGTTAAATCCAGTTGGCGGAAGCATGGCAACAGAGGTCATTGACCTTAGTCTGGCGTTCGATTCTCAGTCAGCCACACGCAAGCAGTTTTGCAAATGAATTGAATTATTTGGCAATTGCTTAAATGGCTAGTTGCATTTAGCTAGCGTTCTATATTACACATTTATTCAGACTTTTGGGAAGTTAGACTAGTCTATTATTTGCTACCAATATTAGGTACAAATATCAGGTATCTAAAGGTCAATGGCCCTAATTAAAAACGTGAAAAACCTAGTCGCAATCTCTTGTCAGCGACAGTCAATGTCAAAAACTTGTCAAAAATGTAGGGATTATGAGGTATTTTTGACAGATTGAGACTGAGATCAAACTGTGAACATTCTTAAAGGTAGGTACAGGAATTGCCCCTCTGAAACTTCAAGTGTGTTTGAATTCAAAGTAGATATGAATTCTCTTAACGGAATGAGTACACTAAATGGATGCCTATTTATATTAATTATAATCACACAGCAAAGGAAAAAGCCTTAGATAACAAAACCTAGTTTAATTTCTGTTCCTTTTAGCGACACAAACGCTCTAGTAAAGTAAACAATGAAATGAGACCACATCTCGTAGCCGCGTAGGCCGTAACCGGTCTACGTCGGATTGACTACGCTACCTACGTGCTACGCGGGCTGCCTACGTACTACGTAGCACTGGCGTAGCAAACATCTTTAGAATAAGATGACGATCTTTTCCCTAAGACACGAAATGTAATTAGGTGATGGAGATAGGTTTATAATACCTATACTAGCAGCGCCCCGCGGTTTCACCCGCATAAGTGTCGATCCCGTGGAAATATCGGGATAAAAACTATCCTATGTCCTTCGGGATGCAATCTATCTCTCTGCCAAATTTTATCGAAAACCGTTTAGTGGTTTAGGCGTGAAAAGGTAACATAGAGACAGACAGAGTTATTTTCGAATTTATAATATTAGTACGCATGTACAGAAATCTCGGACCTGCTTTTTACCAAGGACTAGGTCGATATGTATTGGTATTCATCCACAGGTCACAAGACGCGTATGTTTAATGGATCAATGAGTTTTCTGACAGCGTAACCATTTTCCGGTGTTTTCAAATTGAGACTAAATATCAGTACCTATTTTTATACAGACTGCCGTCAAACGCCTGCAACATACAGGTCCTGTCGTCAAACGCTAAAAAGCTTAGGTTACATCGTGAAAATATTCGAGTTAAATGTTGTCTTTCTTTAAGATTTAAATCCTTTATGATACACTCCCGGACTCCTAAATCAAGCCATCATGCGATGTCATGTGAGAAAACATCAAACCGATGATGAATCAAAGAAAACGTTTTATTTTTTTGACATACTGGCCATCATTTTGATGTCGTCATCATTGTTGCGAATTTGTATTCACGACCATTTCATATTTCTATACAAAAAGAGTGCATGGTGACCCGATTTAGGAGTCCAGGAGTTTTCAGCTAAGAAAAATGGGTAAATCGTCATTATATCTAGCTAAACTATCTGTAATGCTGTAGAAATGGCAGAACATACATCAACACCCTCTTTTGTCGTCGCAGAGAAAAACAGTTTTTGTTTCGTCGAACCGAATATGGGACGTAAAAGTAGTAATGTAATGTGCTCGTATTTTCAGAGGAATACGGGGGATATCGGGGCTTTACAGGGAAATGAAAAAAGCTGGTTTATGTGTGTTTGGGTATACCTTACCTTAACAGTCTTTTACTACTTTTCCGCGGCTCTGTTGATGCGGTGAGTTTGGGGTGATTACATCATTTCAACGGTAAAATGTATGCTTAGAAATGACTAATTATGTCAGCCTGCAACTGCACCTCGAGAGGCAGGAGAATATTCTCATGCGCGGCGTTGTTGATGTAACTAATATTTTGTACAGACGCCAGCACATCAAGCTACTACAATCTGTCAAATTTCTTTAATAGATTTTCGCTACGTCATAAGGTTCAAGCACAGAATAAATAGTACAAGTTCAAGGTTGATTGGGAAAATTTGACAGCTTCGGGTAGCTTAATGCTTGGCTTGCTTGCCGTCTGTGCCAATATAATTTAAAAAAATGTCTATAGTTTCTTGCCCGTTCTTTTCCATAGGTTCCTGTTACGCTTTGGAATGGGCAACTAGCTTCATATTACTTGTGATATTACTGACTGACTGACTCTTTGACAATTCAAAAGTGCCTGTAAATGGTTCAATTGCTTCGAGTTTAAGTTGATTTTTTCCGAAGACAAAGCCAAGTTTTTTAACAATATTTGCTTTTGTCCAAGATGAACTAAGATCACCAATCATATTATTATGACACTCACGTGAAACAGTCTATCACCAAATGAAAAAATCCTCCTACAAAAAGAAAATAAACTAAAAGAGTAGGTACCTACTTACCTATCTACACACCACTCCCGCTGATAAATGTGAAACAAGCAAAAAACACAAATTCGGAACGAAATTGCGTCCACTATCTACCCGCCTTTATCAAATGAAATAGAAAAAAAAGCGAAATGACACGCCATTTTGTTTTTCGCAAAACTATTTCACTTAGGGACGCTCCATTGAGTCATTGTTATGGAAACTGTTGCAAAAAATAGGCCCATCCTACTTCGATCTTAGTTAATTCCATTGTGACCGAATCACCGTGATTTTTTCATTTTACAAAAAGAAATGCCACGTCATGTCATTGGTACTTTGACATTACTGCAAAAATAAACTCGGAGTCGATCAAACAAAATGTATTCGAACGTCAACCTTAGTCCGTTGACGTACAGAACATTTGACAGTTGGAGGACTGCAAAATGGAGTTGGTATCGCCGTTGCCAATAGACTAATGAAGTGGTATGAAAATGGTGGGTGTTGATAAAAACTTCCCGCCAGTAACGAGCAATGGGCGACGATGCTTCCCGCCTATCTAGGGCGGAGGTTTTAATGTTGGAAAATTGTATCCCATTTGCCGCATTCATTTTAGAAACGTTTTTTATCAAGTTTTTTACAGTCCTGAGGGAATGTCGTCTAATTCACTATGTTATTCTTATTACATCAAAAGTGAAATGATGGCACGTAGGTATTAAAATCGACTAAATTGATAACGTACGTCACTACCCGTCAATAACATTAGCCTGTCTTATCAGTGCTGATGGCGGAAATTACAGACGAGAGCTTTTTAATTTCTCGGAAAGCTTACAGACTGACTAGTAAAGCTTCTTGTAAAAGGATTCTATGGGATAGGTACTAATTAGGATTTATTTTTGTCGCCAAGCAACATTGCTTTATTCCAGCTTTTTTTTAAACTATTTTTTGGGTTAACGCCATGAACCGTAGCACTTATGAATACATCCTAGATGGACTTTTAATGTCAATTCTCGTTTATCTAATCTTTAAACTTTCCTTTTGCAAGACGCTTAGTAAATTCAAATGCCTACATACTTTACATTCACAAGTACATTCTATAGAAGTATAGAGGATCGAGAGCCTCTTGACAGTTCTGAGCGTACAATAAAATAGCGAGGGAGGGTGTCACCGTATAAATTAATATCTGCAGATAATCTCCAGTTCTGCTGACGATCGCCTGCGTTTTATGATGTGGAAGAGAGCAGGGGAGGAGGCGGAATATTATGAAGATACCATCCATTAAAAACGGTGGAAGAATGGAGGTTTATAGACACGCTTTGTGCAGGAATCTGCTGCGATACTGGCATGAAACAATAGAATTTGACTTCTCAGCTTCTCAGTTGATTGAACTTGGGTTTCCATAGAAAACGGTGCCGTTATAAATATCATTTTGATAAAATTTGGTATGGTGGTAGCTGACACCCTGGATTAACATATATGCTACTTTTTATCACGATATTCCCACGGGGTCGACACTTATGCGGGTGAAACCGCGGGGCGCAGCTAGTTTTTATAATAATTAATAATACCTAACTACAATTTTAATTTGTACCACCTACTATACATTTGCACACCCCGGTACAATAGCAACGCACCTAGCAATTTTAAGACTGCATAGAATGCCGTATTACTTGGGGAGTTTGGGACTTAAAAACATAACTGGCAAATTCTGGGTTTAGGGATTATAGCTGCACCTCTACCTAACCCTTCCAGCATTACATGCGTGATGTTATGTTAGTTGTGTACACCTTCCTTGAGCACTTGGACTGTAACCAATCTTTTACGGACAGAGTCAAAAAGGTAGAAAACTAAAGTTTATATATCATAAACCCTACCGTATTATAAATTCAACATTATCAGGTCCGCAAAGGGACTGTATGAAACACTCCTAAACAATAACTTCAGTCCATTTACTTTAACAACCCATTCTGAAGGTGGACGCGCAAAAACCGGGTAGGTACGGTCAACCCCATGTTAAATTTGAACTGCGAAATCCGCCCTTACTGTTAGTGAATAAAGGCGATGTCAATGACATGGACGTGTAGTAGACTGTAGATGCCTTGTGAGTAATGATCGTTTATCATATACACCCTTGTCTGCTTGTGACGTGACTAAACTTGAGTGAAGGTCGTGTCTCAGTGGCGGCGGTGCGATGCGAAGCTGCTGAGTGCGAGTTTTTTTTCGGGAAAGTGTGATAAAATTGTGTTTTGTTCATCTACGAGTAGGTAATCTATTTTATACTGGTAGTAGGTAAATAAGACTAGTTAAGAGCCAGCTAAGATAGTTTTTTGCTGAGAGGGAGAGTACTGTCTACAAAATGCCATGTGAAACCTACAGTTTGGATTACCAAACTGTAAAACAAAAAAAAACAAAAAAAAAATCGCTATAATTATATAGCGCCTAGTTTAAGACCTAACTTCAATAATTTATTTAAACGATATTTATGATTATATTTTTTTATGTTTTTAACAAAATTTTCAATTACCTTAAACGCTATTCTTTACTCTGACATAAGCACACAAAACTTTACAAAAGTTGGGGTCTTTGAATTCGATTAATACATTATTATAAATTTGAAACTAAAAATTTTTGGGGGTTCCCTTTGGACAATATATTTTGATTTATCGACCTCTATAATAAACAATCTTATGTTTGTCTTTTTTGTTTTATGTGGTTTTAGTACCTACTATATTTATTTGTTTTGAATAAATAAACAATCTTAGATATTGTACCTCACCCTTTTCGCTATCTCTCGCATCGCTCCCACTACCCACAGCACCTAACAGAGTTTATTCACAGAATATATTATGACGCGCCTACTGAAGTGTCACTCGACGATACCGTCTTACACTACGGGGCACAATGGTACTTCATAGCGCCATTAAAGGGTGGAGATCATTTTTCATGAGTTATCTGCGGTTAATGTTATAAGGAATGGCGGTAGGGTGGCCAGTATTTATCTTGGTGTGAAAATCTGAACATTTTAAATTTGGTACCGTGTTTCTACCCGGTCCAATATCATACTGGGCCAAAATTTCGTGTCTTTAAAAGATAACTGCGGAATCGCGGGGAAGACCTGGTTGAAAGTCGCACAGACCAGGGAAGCACGGCACTAAGGGAGGAGGTCGGTACTCAGCGATGGGTGAAGGCTGCCGATGATGATAACGACGATGAAGATAATTGTGTACTTAAAGGTTTGATACAAACCAGTGCAGCAGTGTGTCGTATGCGTCTTGAGTTGAGCTGCACGATTTCTGACAAATGCGTGCACTGACTGGACAGGTCCTCTCAATCTGTGTGGTTCTTTCCTCAAAAGACCATCTCAGACATCGACCTACATGGTCTTCATATAACCTGACCAAGATTATGTCTGGACTTTAAAAGAGACTATGACCTCTGAGTTTGTTTCGGCCTTTCTTCTCAGAGTAGTCAGATAGGAAACAACGACCTCATCTAGTTTAAAAAATATTTGATTGACGTGTAAAAGTGTTTGTGCAAACCTACTTACAAAAATAAAATCATTTATCATTAAGCAATTACCCCAATTACTGAATTTAGATTTCTAAAGCATAAAACTCGGTGGCAGTGGCATTGTTACTTACCGCGCTGGATAAAAATACCAATGCAATGGTACATACGTATAATATTTTAAAAATACGTGCCAAAAAAGAAAATGTTTAAATTGTAGGGTCCTCCAATATTTCCCTAATAATATGAAATAACATTTTATTTCGTTCTGTAATTACGTGTAATGGATTTATAATTCGTTGCAAATTATATTTCATGCAAACCTTCCATTTATTTGATGTGGATATTAAATGAGCCATAACTTTTGCGTTATGATATCTTTTATGGTGGTTAAATTACGATTCGATGAGTTAGATTCTGTTATAAATTAACATGGGTAAGAAAAAATATTTTATAGTAAAATAAATGGCGCATATCCGTTCTGTATTGATAAATCGTTTCTATCGCCTAACATAGTAAATTACAAAATGAACTCCGAATTGGCAACCACAAGTAAGTAGGTACTTTTCCTTTTGTACGCCGGAAACGGCAGAATATTATGATCGTTAGGTACACATAATACAGGCTAAATGCACATAACAACTTTGTACAATATTCTGACGAATAAATGCATTGTATTGTATTTATTTATTTAGATAAATTCCTTAAAACTATCATTAGCAGGTCTTAACCTAATGCTTTAACGTTTGTGTAACTAGGCACTGTCCCACTGCTGGCACACAGGCCTCCTCTCGGTGTGAGGGAGTGGGCTGTGATCCACCACGCGGGTCCAGTGAGAGTTGGGAGATGTCACAAATAATCTATGTATCAAGTTATAGCCTTCGCAAGTAATCTATGTACACTACCGCTCAAAAGTATTTGGCCACCTAGTAAAATACATTTTGTAAAAGTCTAATTGAGTGAAACTACTTCATAACTATTTTAACATGTTTATTAGCCATTTTTAGACATAGCTCTTGCTATGTCTAAAAATGGCTAATAAACAGTAATCATGGCTAGTAAAAGTTTCACTCAATTAGACTTTTACAAAATGTATTTTACTAGGTGGCCAAATACTTTTGAGCGGTAGTGTATTTAGGAATTAAAATGTATGTACCTATGTACATAAATAACCTAAGTATAACCTAAGTAATAATTAAAATAAAATTATATACTTACTATAGTTAGTAAGTATATAATTTCAATTAAATTTAGATACTTATTAGTATAAGTATCTAAATTTATTCACAAACTAAAATATGGCGTCGAAAAGTTCATCCGCATTCATCTGTGGAAGTATTTAGTTAACAAACTAACTTTACTTGATTAACTTGTATTTCTCATGTTATGTGAATAGTATTTATTAGAGAAATAAACGTCATATACCGTAAATTGAATTATTATAGCCATGCACAATATCAAATTAGTGTAGGGCCTGTTAATAGAATATTGTTAATGATTTGCTTAAGTTCATAACGTTATAACTATTCTATTTATCTTCAAATACCAATGTAATAACCTTCCTGAGGTAGGTACCTATTAGAAATTTAGTAAAGGAAAAAATCAATTAGGTACCTACTTACCTACCTTTCTTAACATGTAGGGTATGGAATCGTATTTTCTATAGAAGGAACTAATTCGAGGAACGTCGTAAAACGTTTCCTCATTATTTACGATTCGTTTAATGTGAAATCGAACTACGTTTTATTGTTCTGTCAATAAAATAGTGCTGTTATGGACTCAATTTAATCGATTTTGGGAAGGACACTGATAAATTACCATATAGGTCCTGCATAATATGAAAACCTTTGTTTGAGCATTTCGGAATATTGCGGAAAATCAATACTAACAACATTGGTTCATAGTCTGATTGTTTTTTTATTCAAAATCCTTCAAGAGTGTCATTGTGAACGCCTGCTTTTTAAAGATTTGTGTTAGCAAAAGTCGAATAAAATCTGCCGTATATATCCTAAACTTATCTGGAACACCGCCACAACTATCCTCCAACAATGAATATTCTTTTGTAATGTACCTGAAACAAACAAAGAAAATATTGAGTACAACGCCATCTATTAGCTGCAACTTCCAAACATTAAAGTTTCGCTCACTCGACACAACACTTGACAATAGTACATCTACACGCTACTAGATGGCGCAAAATACAACATCAGTTGCACAATGGAATTTATTGATTTACGCCTACCGGCTGGGGTGAGGGACGCTTATTTTGCAGACTATTTGTGAGTGTCCCTGTGCAAAATTTACTGTTGACATAAATCAAATTATGTACAGTACGAATTTCCTCATTTAGTGTGATACTTTATTGATTCCACGCTCTCTCATTGAAATATTTCAATGTTAAATTCAATTTCGTGCGCAACCACTCTCGTGTCGCAAATGATATTGATCAACCGAGTTACTATATTTGGGTTACATTATGTTTTAATGTTGCTCTTAAAGTATCGTATTACGGAATATCGAATTAACTTTTCTGTATTAAAAAGTTATTTTCGTTTTATTTTTGTGTTCGCTCGTAGAGGCGTAGGCCGCTACGATGAATCGTAGGTCTACGCCGTAGACTTCTCGTAGTAAAGCGTGGTAAAGCGCTTTGTAGGCGGAATGGTGTTCGTATTTTTATTATATTTGTTTTGATAAATAAATTCTTTTCGAAAAGAAAAGGCTGAATAAACACTTTCTGTGTGTGACTTACTTACAGGCGACTAATGGATGTCGTTAAGAGTATAGGCAGTAGCTTCCTGCGGTGTAATAAAAACATACTGCGATCACCAATTAGTCAGATTATGACTATTTACGACTATATAGGTATTGTAGTTTCACTTACACACTGTAGATTATGTTCAGCAATAGACAGACAGACACATAAAAAATTGATTCATATTAGCACAGATTAAAATATTTTGAGAATGAAAATCATGCTGATTTTTATTCTCAAAATATTTTAATCCATTGCCAGTTAGCAAAGTCACTGGGGTTCACTGCACAGAGTGTCTGCCACATACGTAAATGTACGTGTGAGTGTGAGGCACTCTAGTGTGGCCGCACGTTGAGGATATGCGATGATTAATGCACACTGTTAACTTATTAGCACAATAAGGTTTTACTAATAAAGATCTAACAACTGGAAAAAACCGGCCAAGTGAGAATCGGATTCTTGTATGGAGACCCCCATAAATTTTTATTAACTGTGTTTGATTTTTATTATTTGTTGTTATAGCGTCAATAGAAATACATTCTGTGAACATTTAAACTGTCAATCTATTAGGGTTCATGAGATACATGACAGACGGACGGACGGACAACGGGGGCTTAGTAATAGAGTTCCTTTGGCACCCTTAAGGTACGAAACCCTACAAAAGTACCTAAATCAAATAAAACTCGTGCAAACGAATTGTAGAAGTGATTCATTAGAAAGTTTTAATTAATGGCGTTGGGAGAGCTGGAAACTTGTTCTTTGTATTATAGTTGTTTGTTACGTATTATTTGGAACACTAATTGGTGTAACTTCGGGGATTGTGAACCTGTTTCTTAAGCACGAGGTACGAACAACCTTATAAACCTGTCTTGTTCAAAATGACCTTTGCCATATCATGTGGACTTTCTATTAAGGATCTATAACTGGGGAGATAGACAGGGTGACAGGGACATTGACACGAAACCTGTTAGCATATGTATGATTCTGAAGCACCCGGGGTGAAAAATTTATGTCCGGTAAAAAAAAATTGCCCAAGTGCGAAAATTTCAACTGTCTAGCTATCACGGTTCATGAGATACAGCCTGGTGACAGACGGACAGTGGAGTCTTAGTAATAGGGTCCCGTTTTTACCCTATGGGTACGGAACTTTAAAAACAACCTAGATGTAGTCGACAGTTCCTATATAGTAATAAAAGATTTATTATTATTATCTGATTACACCTGAAAAGAAATGGCGAAACAAACTCAGAGGTCAATCTCTTTTAAAGTCCACCCATAATCTTGGTCAGATCATGTGATAACAATGTACAGACGCCAGCACATCAAGCTACCCGAAACTGTCAAGTTTTCCCAATCAACTTTGAACCTTATGCTTTAGCGATAATGTTGAAAATCTATTAAAGTACTTGACAGATTGTAGTAGCTTAATGTGCTGGCGTCTGTACCTTAGTGTCTTTTATGGAAACCAGTCCAGTCAGTGCAAGCATTTGTCAGTACCTATTCGTGTAAACATACACCGTAATAGGTGACTTTTGACCTAGACAAAACAGCACGCTTGACTGCGAGAGCAAGCGTGTCATGTGGTGATCAATGCTTGTTCCCTCTCTGTATGAGTAAACGTCTCTTATTTGTCTTGTCATGTGTCGGCGGAACAGTTACTGACATGCCTAGCTTTGGCGTTGTGTTACAAACTTAAAACACTTAAGTTAAAATGTCCTGTGTATTCAAGTTTCATTCTTTTTCTTCTTTGGCCTCGCCTTTTGTCGTTACGTGAGGTTTGCTTTCCCAATCATGCGACGTATTCAAGTTTCATTATCCTCCGAAAACAACTTAGCTTTTCGGCTGCATAAATTCATTCCTCCACTTTAAAAACATCTCTTACTTAGTTACTACCACTAAAACAAATCACACCTAATCAAAGCGAATACTTCAACACAAACTGGCTACCTATCTACCTATCCCCGCCTCCCTGACCTATTTCTCACATAGTCAGCCGACAGTCCCTACCGGCCGGCGCGGTGGCGCGCGGCGGCGCGGCGCGGCGGCCTTCCGGTGTCGGACTGACCGACAGTTGTTATGTTTAGTAATAATTTAGATAAGTTCGTAATGTGTTGAGAATAAGCGCTGTGTACCTGGCTGTTCTGTACTTTAGACGCATTAAAAGGTGTGATGTTAATATGTGCTCCCAACTTTTTGTGTGGGAATGAAATTTAGATGAACATTGTTTTACTGATAAATTGAACGTTGTCTTTTGTCTCTCTGTTCCCCGCAATCCGTTGTGATGTCAACTTTCGGGGCCATAAACAATTTACACACAGGTACTTTTCGGAGGATCAAAACCCACACGACACGTGTCACGGAGCAACTACGAGGGCTGAACTTTGACTTATACGATTATGATATGATTATGATGATATGATTTTTTTTTCAAGACCCATCCGTGCCTCGGGAAGCACGGGTCCCGGCTACCCTTCGTAGGTCTTTGACAGTCGTTGCGGGTCAGAAACCCGAAAAGTCTAACAACCAGTCTTACCAAGGGGTATCTATTCTGTTACTCAGTTGTGTTGTGGAGATCAGATAGGCAGTTGCTCCTTGAAAAATACTGGACCTGCATCTGGTTAGACTGGGGGCCGACCCCAACACAGTTGGGAATAGGCCAGATAAATTGATTGGTAGACAGAAACTATACAGAATTCTACGTGCCACGATTCTTACATATTCATGTTTGGTCCAGGTTTTTACATCCTGTAACATGTGTTACTGTTAGCCTGCATCATCCGACTGCTGGGATCAGGTCTCTCCCCATGACTTCCAGCTCTTTCGATCCAGGGCTAAGCTGGACCACTGGTCGTTTGTTTTCTCCAGCTCGTCCCGCCATGTACTACGTGTAGAATAAATATAAAGTAGCAACGTCATAAAAACAAAGGCTCACAAAATAGGCAATTAGTTACTCCATTTTCGTGTCAAACCTTTGCCCTTTACCTAAAACAAAGCTATTAACTACACACACATTTACATACAGTGTACAACTACCTAGGAAGTAATTTACCGTTAAATTCTCGACCGTTACGAGCGGCCATGACTGGCACGTGGCTGTAACGGCCCAAATATTCTAATCCGATCGGCGGCCATCGCTCAATCACGGCACTCTAACCTTTTCTGCAACGTTGGCTAATTTTTTGATGACAGCTGTTGGGAATGTGTTTGCGATGTATGGGTTCTTTTATGGAATCCTTAATGATTTTTCGTGGACATAAATAACATGTTATTTCAGTGAGATACCTTTTTGATACGTTGGATGAATTTTGTATTTTCGAAGAGAGTGGCTGAGTGGTGTGAGGTGACCCTTTGCCTTTCAATTATTATTGATATACATAATCAGCCTATAATGTTCCCACTGCTGGCCTCCTCTCTGTGAGAGGGAGTGTGCCGTAATCCACCACACGCGCCCAGTACGGGTTGTTGGATCGATGATTGATATGATAACCTAACAAGTGCGAGTCGGACTCGCGCACCGAGGGTTCCGTACAAACCTGCAAGGTTTACAAAGTTCGTTCATTACGACAATCGAGTCATAACTATGGTATTTTTATTGCAAAATGAAATTCATAACATTACAATGGGGAAAGATGGAGGAGCATAAATTTAAGACAAAGATCTCTTTATCGTTTAAGTAATCCTTTATTTTATATTAACACATATCATTTATCTATAATATAACTGAAACACTTATACTAGCCTTGCAGCAGACTTGCGAAAGTTCTTTTATTAAAGTTATTTATTTACTAAGTTTTTAACCGACTTCAAAAAAGGAGGAGGTTCTCAATTCGACGGTATGTTTTTTTTTTTGTGTGTTTGTTACGCGATTACTCCGCCAAATGTGGACCGATTTTCAAAATTCTTTTTTTGTTCGAAAGGAGATACTTCTGAAGTGGTCCCATAGTCACCAAGTCAGGATCTGATGATTGGATCATGGAGAAATCGAGGGCAACCCTCAAATTTTATGGGCCCAAACATCGTTTTTCGCAAATCTTATGAAGTAATTTAAGTACTTGCGTATGGTGATCATCATCTCATGTAGCTGAGCTGATGATGGAAGGTACGACTCCTTAACAGTAAGGAGTAGGCATCGACTGATTTAGTAAATTATTTTTTTTTTGATGTTTGGAAGGGCGTTTGCCATTTTGGTCTCGTGATCATCAGGTCAGGAGGTGATGGACTAACCATAGACGATAGAAATCTTTAAAAATCGACAGCACATGTCTCGCGATTGCTGCGATTGTTTGTGTATGCATAGTTTAAGCCATACCATAACATAACATTACGCCAGTTTGCTTTTAAGGGCGCTTTTAAATGCTCTTGAGTCTCGTTTGATAATCGTTCACGAATCAAATTGAGCCGCTGAGCATGACTTTCTGGACTCTCATTAAGCCTTGATAATCTCGTGTTTGCTCTCTTCTGAGAAAGTCGCTCGCTGCTCATCACTCTCATTTAAAATGTTTCTAGTATTTCTTTCCCTACTTTTCTTTAAACGTTCTTCCTTTTCGTCGTTACTTTCTTCCAAACGGCGCTGTCTCATTTGAGCAGCGCGTTTAGTAGGCCTACCCATATTATACAAAATTAATTTTCTTTCTATTAAACATTGAAAAAAGAAACTTCAAACTATGAATTATGTACAAACTTAAACTAAAAACTAGAAAATAAAATTATTTTTAAAAAAAAACAAAAACCGACTTCAAAAAACTAATAAACACTAAAAAATTAAAAATAATATTAAATTGAAACTATAATTAAGAATAATTTAACCTAAATAACCTTACCTAACTTTAATCTACACTATATTTTACAATTTAACAGTTTTTGGAGTCGGTGCCAAGCCCGCACTCACAAAATATTAACCAAAAAAAAGGTACTATATCAGCAAAAAATATTAACAATCAACAAAACAAACTGAAAAAAAATAGATAGATACACTTGGCTTGGCACCGACTCCAAAAACTGTTAAATTGTAAAATATAGTGTAGATTAAAGTTAGGTAAGGTTATTTAGGTTAAATTATTCTTAATTATAGTTTCAATTTAATATTATTTTTAATTTTTTAGTGTTTATTAGTTTTTTGAAGTCGGTTTTTGTTTTTTTAGTCACTATTTAGAAATCTGGTTCAAAAATATTAATCGTTTTGCGTTTTTGCGTTGACTTAGAATTTTTTTTTTTCACGGGTTAAAGGCAATTAGATCTAAGTATTTGATATGAATTTCAACTTGATAGCTCTACGCGTTCATGAGGAAAAAAGTAATAAGTTTATATTTATTAAAAAATAAATATATATTTTGTAATGTAACTAAAAATTTAAGGTTTTCGGAATTTTTCCTTTATGTGTGCTATAAAACGTTGCTTCATGCCAAATTTCAAGATTCTAGGTCGACTGGAAGTACCCTTTAGGTTTTGATTCCCTTGCGAGTACTTGCGAGTTTCAAAATATGCAGCTTAAATTGCTGTTTCTTTTGATTGCGTTGACATAGAAGTTTGATTTTGTTACAGCTTAAAGGTATTATAGACCTGAGTATTTGGTATGAATTTCAATTTAATACCTCTACGCGTTTATGAGGAAATGGGTAGTAAGTTTAAAATTATTAAAAAAAAATATATTATGTGATGTAACTAAAAATTTATGGTTTTCGTAATTTTTCCTTTATCTATGCTATAAGACGTTGCTTCGTATCAAATTTCAAGATTCTGAGTTCACGGGAAGCACCCTGTAGGTTTTGATTCCCTTGCAAGTGTCGAAAATTTGCGGCATAAACGGCTGTATCTTTTGATTGCGTTGGCTTAGAAGTTTGATTTTTTCACAGCTTCAAGGGACAGTAGACCTGAGTAATTGATATAAATTTCAGCTTCATACCTCCACGCGTTCCTGAGAAAAAGGGTCTTGACAGACGGACGGACAGACGGACAACAAAGTGATCCTATAAGGGTTCCGTTTTTTCCTTTTGAGGTACGGAACCCTAAAAATAATCATTGTATACTTTCAAGCTCTTTATGAGTAATACACAAATAGCTCACGGTATTAGACAAGCTAGTAAACAAGGTTCTTAGTGAGGTTGACTATCGTCACCTGTAGAGGCTCTCTTAATTCACTAAAATTCACTTTTTTCATGATAAAGCATTATGTGGTTTTACCATCATTCGAAAGATTCCCATTACGTCATATTAGTCCTATGATAACTAATTTGTTACTAACAAAATATGGACATCCTAGTCTGAAATAAACAAATTTTATTTTATTTATATTAACTTGTTAATTCATAGCCTGAGCTTTCAAATACCGTTTATGTACAGACGCCAGCACATTAAGCTACTACAATCTGTCAAATTTCTTTAATAGATTTTCAACTTTATCGCTAAAGCTTAGGGTTCAAAGTTGATTGGGAAAATTTGACAGTTTTGACCATTAGTTAAAAAATACACATTACTAACTCATATGATAATTATGTCGTATCCCTATGTATATTACTGTGTGTACATAAATAGTAAAATAAATAAATAAATTGATAGGTCCGTCATAATTGGAAGGAAACGCGCGGGCTCGCGAAATATGGTAGGAGTGTAGGGCGGCCTTTGCCCACGAGAGGGACAGCGTGGTCTAGTAAAAATAGCCTACTCTGATTTCTGAAATTGGTTACTAAAAACATTGCCCTTCTTCTAAAATAGCTGGGTACAAAGCTCCACGCTACCAAATTGCCAAAACCTTCATGTCAATATGAAAAGTCCATGACGACACGATGTCTTCGACTATTTCGCTACACACTTAGCATATTATCAAACTATTACCAACTATGCGTGTTCATAGCTAAACTATCATAGGTAATAAAGCCCTATTGGTGTAATAATTCGGCAAGCAATATGCAATAACGTGTCGCCATCGGCTCAAAGACACGTGCCCTCGTAAACATGAGTCGGTAAGGTGTTACATCCCTGTCTGGGATGGGCACAGGGTGACTGGTTTCGACGAGGAAGTCTTTTACGGTTTCAAAAGGCCCTTAGAAACTCTTATCTCAGCGACAATCAATGTCAAAAACATGTCAAAGTAGGGAAATTTATTGAATTTTTGACCGAATGAGACTGATATTGGAATGCAAACGTTCTTAAAAATGCGTGTTACAGCCAAATAAGTCCGATTTTAAATTTTCCATAGAAACAGAGATTTACAGTTATCTTTTTAAAAAAAGACATTTCGAAAATGTTTATAAGTAACTTTTTAGACCTTTGTATCCTGCTTATGCGTATGAAGTTTCATTAAAATTGGTTAATTCATTTCGAAAAACCAGGTTTTGAAAGTTTGTATGAAATGCTGTACGGCGTAAACGTTCAATTGCTCATGTTTCCTGCACAGAATAGATAACATTTCAATGTCTAACAGTGATTGTTCAAATTGAGTTTTTTGATCCTTATAACAAACACAATCGATCGGCAACAACAAAACTTATTGACTCAAATACATACCTGTTTTCTTGCTGACTGTATATTTTTTACAAAATCTGTAAACACAGGTCAAAATTTCTCAATAAGCTAAGGACAATAGCCTTAAAAAGTTTTGCTGTAGCTTCAACGGCTAAAACCAGCCCTTATTGTCCCGTCTCAAAAAAGCACCCTGTATATTATCGTGTACTATCAATGGTGTTATATGTTACGGTGTATGAGATATGAGCCATGTGCAGACAGTTAGCGCGTACATTTGTGATGAGTGAGTACACAATGCAATTGCCATTTGGCAAACACATTGTAAAAGCCGAAATAGCGACGCTATTTTTAGCGCTGTTAACAAAGCTAAATAGCGCTGCGATTCCGGTTTGAAGTGTGGCAGGGATTTTACAGGCATAACATAAACATATCATGTATTTCCCGCAGGGTCACAGGGGGGGGGGGGGGTGTCACAGGGTCAGGCAGAGTTGTACCTTTAGTACTCCCACATTTCCAGTCATGTTGAAGTCCCATTTTGTTTTACAGGCGTATAAGCAATTTAGTCTTTATCTTTATGGAAGGTAATGCCAACGACGGTACAGTCATGTAAGGCGTTTTTATTTGTTTTTAAGGTCGGTAACGCAGGGTAAATGGATTTTGTGATGAATTTAGTGGCACAATAGGACTACGGCTTGTTTGTTTAGCTTAGATAGATTTATCGGTCATGTAAATGAGAACCTCCCTTCCCTATATTTGTCGTCGTCGGTTAAAAACGAAGATTTTTTACAGTACAGTACAGTACCCTTTGTACAGTTTCTATATTTATGTCTGTAATTTATATGGTGTACATAATAAAGAGTATTCTATTCTATTCTATTTTTTTTTTCTTCTTATTTGCGTGTGTCTTTCGTTATTATAAAATTACTTTATAAGTCAGCGTAATATAATGTTTTAAGTTAAGCTGAAATCAATACTAAAACCATAAAAATATACAAAAAGGTTTTCCTTGAAAAATGAGATTCGTTTCAAGGTTTTTACCTTGAAACAAATCTCATTCTACCCGCCAGAAACTAAAGAAGTATGATTACTACGCGAGGCGGTGCGTATCGCTCGTACGTCGCGTCGTATCGCCGTATCCGTACGCGTCGGATCTACGCAATCAATATAGCCAGACATACTGGCGCCCGGGATGTTTACTGGAGAAGCCGGGGCAACTACTATGAAGGAAAACACAGAAGGACAAGTCTGTGTGGTCTGCGAAAAAGAATCATAAGAAATCCTGGAAATAAATTCTTGCAGGTTTACTAGTGCGACTGCTGGGTGTGAGGACCTGGGTTCGATCACGGCGGCGTTGGGCAAAGAGATATCGCGATTCTTCTCACCAAATAAAAGTGCGGCCTACAGGTTTTGTACCGGATTATTACAAATCAACGTCATACTAGTAGACCTTATCGTCAGAGCCAGGTTTAAGCCATGCACTCATTTTTTAATTTCGAGTGGTCTTATTTCAAAACCTTGTTTTGTCATAATTATAGTTATGTAAATGGTCAAAGGCTTTCATTTATGGTGCGGTGGGTGAGACGGATGCCATTTTTGACCCCGTACGCTCAAATATCGTATCGAAAATTACACATTTCGATAACCTGATTTGCCTTGCCAACGACAGGAAACAGCTGTCAGGGGAATAGCGGACGTCTATTTGATTTAAACTGACAAAATTCGGGTTTTGGAAACGTAAACAGCGTTTACAGGACTCTTACGATAACATTGATTGATGATCGGTAAGATGAAGTGTACAAGTGCTTGTAAATAGCTTTGTTGTTATCTTATTATACCGGATTACATTTTATTACCTATTCATCTTCGAAATAATTGTTGAAACATGGACAAAGATTCAACACTTTTCTTTCTTTCTCTCGTGCACTTTATGCACATTCCAACACTTTTTAACTAAAGTAAAACCATAGCGAACCTTCTGACCTCTCTATATTGTTTGTCTCGCAGAAAGTTTTTCGTATTTATGCGCTCCTAGTAATTGGGGTGGCTGTTGGCTATCCGCTTTGATTCAGGGGCGGAATATACATATTATTTTTATTTAGGGACGTCAACGTCCATTAATCCTAACCTCGTATGAACCGCGTTAAATTTATAAATGTTTGGACATCTTTTTATTGAAGTGTTATAGAAGTAAATGCAGGCTAAGATCACCAACCAGGCACAATTTGTAGGCCAATAGTTGTAATGTGCTCGTCTAAAAAATTAACGGAAGAACGTCCTTCTTTCATAGTTTTTAGTCGAGTGAGTGACGCAGATTTTCTTTTGGAAGTTATCATCTTGGATACAAAGCTGAATTGTCGAAAATAAGCTGTTTTACAGTTTGGTAGAGCTAATATTTTTTGTGAAAATATTCTGTCTGTGAATAAACACAAAAAAAAATAAAGAGTATTCTATTCTATTCTAAACACTTTTATTTTTATATACCCATCAAACCGGAACCCTGCATCGCTGCTTGGGGGCAGAAATAGGGATGGGGGTTGTATTTCCCTGGACAAGTTTCGTCACTAACAGATTTACTACTACCTAGGTACTTCATTTCTCATGCCTACATAGTTATATCAGAGCCATTTCTCAGTCTTGTACCTGGAACTACATAGAAGTACCTATCTAGTTAAAAGTAAATACCTGAACAAAAGTCCGTCTCCATTTAACTCCACCAATTAAAAGCGTTTACGACACAGAAGGCATTTCATACAAACTTTCAAACCCTTGTTTTTCGAAATTAACCGATTTTAATGTAACTTCATACGCATAAGCAGGATACAAAGGTCTAAAAATTTAGTTACTAGAACATTTTCAAAATATAGTGTTACAGCCAAAATAGACCGATTAAAATGTTCCATATAAACAAATATTTCTAGTCATCTTTTTTTAAATAAAACATTTCGAAAATGTTCTTAACTAATTTTTTAGACCTTTGTATCCTGCTTATGCGTATGAAGTTTCATTAAAATCGGTTCATTCATTTCGAAAAACAAGGGCTTGAAAGTTTGTATGAAATACGTCGTAAACGCTCTTAAAACTAATAAAATACAGAGCAGTGGTGGCTCAGTGCGGCCGCGACTTACGAGTTGTGGGTCGTAGGTTCGAACCCAGACAGGCGCTTTACTATGTGAAAATTATTTCATCACCACTGCTCTCAAAACGGTGAAAGAAAACATCGTGAGGAAACCGACATGTCCTAGAACCAAAAATTCGAAGACATGTGACATCTACTAACCCGCACTGGGCCCGCGTGGTGGATTACGGCCCATTCCCTCTCACCGAAAGGAGGCCTGTCTGTGAACGAAATAGGCTGATTATGTATGTGGTATGTACTTATATCAGCGCCATTTTTCAATCTTGAATTGTTAGAACTAGAAAAACTTACCTATCTAGTTCAAAATAAATATCAAAACAAAATTCCATCTCAATATTACTGATTCAATTTTACTCCCATTAAATCTAATAGCCTTTCCACCAGGGTTGCTCTGAACTAACCACAAGCGTAGCATCGGTTCACACAACAGAGATCGATGCTCCACCGGATGCAGCGATAACTATGCACTGTGATATTACTGGGTTATCTCCCAGCTTCCGGTTGGGAAATAGAATTGAGGAATAAATTACGATCGGTTTTCAATTCGTGAACGTGATTTTGAAGGTACTTATTAAAAACGATAACTTCTCTGCATACATTTTAAAAGATTTAAAATATAATATGTACCTACAAGTATATAAAAAAGGATGGGAAGGAATCAACGGGCATCAAAAAATTCGTCCGCATCGGTGTCAATAGAAAAAGTACCCAAATCGCAAAAAAATCGGCCAACCCTCTGGTCACGTGAAGAGTTTGGCGATGTTTCGAAAAACTAAGTTGGCACTCGGTACCCCATCGCCGTAGTGTTTCAAAACAAAGGAAAGAACTTGGCTCATGTTATTCACATTATCAAGATGGAAGTCCTTCTAGAAATAACTTTGTTGTGAAGGTAAATAGAAATACAAGATAATATTGGTGCCGATTCTCTTGTTCACAAACTAAACTAAATTTAAATTCACTGCATCTTTTTCTTTCTATTTCATTAAGAAAAGGACAGCAGATAAATTTTAGTTTAGTCCTGTCAAATTAATCAGCGCTTGATACTACTCCATACAAGTTTAGATGTACCTAATTAAAAACTTGCCTACTAAAATTACGTTAATTGACGTCAGGCGCTGATTAATTTAACAGGTCTAAACTATAATTTATCTTTTATCCTTTTCTTAATGAAATAGAAAGAAAAAGATGCACTGAACTTAAATTTAGTTTAGTTTGTGAACAACACGGCTCCAATATCAATCTACAAAGCAAATTCATGAGATTGTTTATAACTGTCACGCAATACGAAACCTTGATACTTCAAGGTACCTACTGCAGAAATTCTAATATCTTTACGACCAATTATACTGCAGTGCACAACGCAGTCAACTTATCATTGCTGAGCATCGTACCTTGTCCCTACCCGGCCAAGTTTCTTAGCTAGCGTGATGGTATAGATTACAGCGACTCGATCTGAGCACGCAACGCCGCGATATCACCGGTATTGACTAAACTAACAAGTAACAAGTTTAAATGGGGATTCAAAAGACGTTTGTCGTTTTGAAGGTTAGGAAGGTAAGGTAATTATTTTTTCTTCCTTATCTATATATTTATTATTATATAAAATTCAAAGTCCTTACTAACTGATACCTTTGCTGCCCTAGTTACTACCAGTTGTAATATCGTTAATTTTGATAACCCTACCTACTACTCCAGTATTGAGCTATATCAACGCACAGCCTAAACCGCTGGTCCTAGAGACATACAATTTGGAGTGTGTGTTCTTTGTGAAGAGTAGGTATCCACTAAGAAAGGGTTTTTCGAAATTCCACCCCTAAGAGGCTGAATGGGGGAGGGTGAAATTTCACGTGGACGAAGTCGCGGGCAGAAGCTAGTACATGTATAAAACGCAATGTCTCTACAGACAGACAGATAAGCTAACCTTCTCTTAGTGTGCTCTGCGCTTATTATTCCACGGAGGATGAAATAACGGTAGAAGCTGAGAGTCACTTGTAGACCCCGTCATTGTGATTTTTTTTTGTACTAGACCAAACTTGGGAGCCTTCTGTTTGCGGAGATATTTAAGGTTAATATTACTACTTTTTTCACGAAAACAAGTTAATGGTATACTTATAAGTCTTATAACTTAACTTTATATGTATACCCTCCACAACTCCTGTACCGTTGCGGTAACTCAAAAGCACAATATTTTGCGCGCGTTACATTACGCGCTGCCGTAAACAACGATTTTGACATAAAAAATAAAAGTAATTTCCCAGCTATAATAAAATTTTGCTTAATGTTACTTACTTTAATGCGTAGATCATTGCTAGGTGATGATCGTTTTACACCCTGTAAAGTACCTACTACCACATTTCACCAAGTACGGTCCCATAAAAAGGGGGCGAGCTTTTTGCCAGCAACCGAGCACAAATCCAGACTCTCGGCTGCTACTGAAAAATTCCATAATGGAAAACCTAATAACAATATTGCCTAGCTACAATGAACGATATTAGTCAGAATGGAATACTTTCAAGAAGAGTATCTACAAAGTGAGCCCGCATCAAAAATAAACCCTTTCATTTCTTACAAGCTACAGTGAAAACAATTCTTCAGCTGAATCTAGCATTCTACCCAATAAATATGAGATGAGCCTCCGTGCTCGGATTAATACTAAATGTAGCGGCCGATAAGACGGCGGTCCCAAGGGAGGCGCAGCGATAACTGGCGCGCGTAGCGATGAGAATAAAACTGATTCTTTAATGCGATGGCTTTTGGAACAGTGGTGTTGAGTGGATCTTTTCTTTACTGCGGATTGCGGGTCAATTTCAACACGAACGAACGATTAATAATTTTTGACCGCCCATAGTGCTACCCTATGTAAAATTCTACATTTATGTAATTCATATGGAGTAGATACACAATAAACAGTATTCCATTGTTTGGTCTACAGATAGTCATTTCTCAGCACCATAATTGCGTAACACACTCGGTAATACTCAGAAAGACCATTACTTTTATTTTGACGAAACCAAGAACTCCATTGCTTCATATGTTTAAAATTTCGACTGTTCGCCAGTAAAGGGGAGGAGGAGGAGGGAAGCGGAATGTTACTCCGAGTATGTTACGAAATTAGGGTTAAGCAGCTATGTCTACTCCAGTAGATAATATATATAAAGTTCGTAAAAGTATAAGCCATTCAACAAGATGGTAGTGGAGCTGACTGTCTAAGGTGCACCGAACGTACAGACGCCAGCACATCAAGCTACCCGAAACTGACAAATTTTTACAATCAACTTTGAACCTTATGATTTAGTGATAAAGTTGAAAATCTATTAAAGATATTTGACAGATTTTAGTAGCGTGATGTACGGCGTCTGTTAATCTTATAAGTCATTTTTATTTTTAAGGCACTGACAAAGCCTAGTCAAAATAATTAGTGTCAGAGCTTTTTATGGCCCGCTCACCGCTACTCGCTGTCACCATGCCCCCGCCCCTCAGTACACAGATAAGGGCGAGTGCATAAATCGCGACTATCTCATTATGTGCGACTGCGCGACTGTGTGCGACTGTGCAGTCGTTAATCGTGCTGTTTGCACGCTGTTTAGTGAAGCATAGATTATTATTAGCTCGCGGGTGGCGATCAATCTTTCCTTGTATGAGTTGTGTTTCTTCTGCTGTCTGACAGTTACAGGCTGATTTGAATCTGATTTGTGTTCTAAATAAGTCTAAAGCAATGGACTATTAAAACTATAATTTGAGACTAATCTGCGAAATGCGATTTTTTAGACTAATCTAGCATCCATACTTCTTAATGTTCTAAATGCTGTCTATCAGTCGGGCTTACCTTTTTACGCCATAACGGCTAAACGTATTTTGCTACACAAGTAAACTTTACAGTACCCGGCGATAAATATTGCATATCGACCTTTGGAAAGAGACAATCGGCTAATTTCGGCTTCGTAGAGCGTTATCTCTGTCGCACGAAATACAAACAGTCCGGTATCTATTAGGAGCTGTTAAAACAATTATGATTTGCTTCTTTTGATAATTATTTTTATTCTTTGTATAAAATGGTTTTGTGTAAAAAGGTCGATGTGCAATATTTATCGCCGGGTACTGTACCTGGGTTAGAACCTAGAACACTTAACATCCCGACAGTCAAAAGCTAGTTATACCTATTCTCCAAAACTAGAGATGCGTCGGGGTATCACTACTATCATAATCAGTCTATAATGTTACTACTGCTGGGACACAGGCCTCCTCTTTGTCAGAGGGAGTTGGTCGTAATCCACCCCACGCGGGCCCAGTGCGGATTGGGAGATGTCACATGTCTTCGAATTTTTGGTTCTAGGACATGCCGGTTTCCTCACGATGTTTTCTTTCACCGTTTTGTATACTATCACTACTAGGTATAGCTAGGGCAATCCCTCGGGCCTCCCCTGTACGGTTATCTTGTAACTTCATCTCAGACTTTCTTAGAAATGTCTTTTCAAAGAGTGCTCCAAATATAGAAAATTTAGTAGAAAAAGTAACCGACGAGTATGTTAGCTTTCTTTGTAGGTGTTATCTGTGGTATTATTAAGCTACAACTATTAGGAAGCTCTGTATAAGACCGTTATATTTCACTTAATATTGAACCCCATAAAATACCACACCCTGGAATCAAACTCCCTATACAGCGTGTAACGGATGCCGAGCGTGTTATGGAATGAATAGGAATATGTGTACAATTTAGATTAAGACAGATGTAACGGACACCGAGCGTGTCATGAATATGAATATGAATATGTGTATAATTTAGATTAAATTAAATAAATAGTATTTTCACGTTAGATTAGGACCTCTAGCATGTAAGTTGAACATAGAATAGTGATTAGTGTTCCTTACGCTTGGTGGCGCCACTTGTACGGTTAACCTAAGTACGACCAAACGTTACCGTAAGGAGGACCGCCACCAAACTTTGTCGATTTAAGGCTTAGAATAAGGGTTTTTCGACACCAATTTTTGTTATTGTATAAAGTAAGTTAGTACCTAAGTTAGGAAAATTAGAATAACATTGTAAGAGCTTGGTTCTGGAAGATCGCTCCCTCTCGGGACCCAGCCAACGCGCGCGCACCCAACACGCTCTGATTGGCCGAGCGCTGTGATTGGTCGAGCGCTCTGATTGGTCAAACGAGCCGATTGGGCGAACGAATAAGGTTGGTGCTGCGCGGGAAAAGTACGCGCTCTGATTGGCTGGGGCCCTCTATAAAAGACGCAGCGATCTTCTTCTAGTCACAGTCGACTTCCAGCTCCGATCGAAGAAACATCTCAAGAATAAAGTGAACAAGTGAACAAGTCAAGAAGTGTTTTACTCTCAACAAGTCAACTCAACATTGAAGAAAAATAATATACAGTCCACAATAGTCTGGTCCTTCGCATCCGGATTTAAAAGAAATCAGAAGCCCGGCATTTCAAGAAACAAAATCATCGAAATGGTGGTCACAAGAAGCCAGTGCGACGCAGCTGAAATTGAAGAACAACAACGCGTTCAACATCAACAGGAGGCGCAACTCCGAGAAGCCCAGTTGATCGAACAAGAACGTGTCAGAAGAGCCCTGCTGGACCCGCCGGCCTCACCACTCTCGAGGCCGACGGATACTAGTACAGCAGGGCCTTCTAGACTTCAACCGACAGCGGCGATGGTTCAACGAAGAAGAGGATCACCGCCCCAATCAGTGAGGTCAACGACAAGCGTCAACACAAGACTACGGGTAGCTGAACTGGAAGCAGCAGAGAAGCTAGCTACCATCAGAAGAAAAGAATTGGAGCTAGAAGCCGACCTTGTCAAAAAACGGTTGGCCGTCGAAGTGTCGGTCATCCACGATGAGGAGAGCGTGCAGGAAGAAGAACCTAACCTCCCCCGTGAACCACATGAAAAAGTGGACGAATGGCTGAGGACGAACCCACTCGGCACACGGGGGGAGGAAAGGGCACGCGAAGAGCCGAAACAGACGCGGTTTGAAATCCCACGTGGAAGATCGCCGACACCGACGAGAACAAGGAGCGGTATCGAGTACCTGGCAGCCACGTTAGAAAAAATGGCCGGACCCAGGCCCCGATACACCGAGCTACCGACCTTCACCGGAGCGGCAAATGAATGGTTGCCGTTCAAAGCAGCGGTACAAGATTCAACCCGTATGTACCAGATCTCGGCAGCAGAGAACGTGCAACGACTACGAAGCTGTCTCAAAGGGGAAGCAAGAGACGCCGTGGCCGCCCTCCTGCATACGGCGACCGATCCAGACGTCGTAATGAAGACACTTGAACAGTGCTTCGGGAGGCCGGAAGTGATCATCGATAGAGCGTTAGAAGAACTCAAGAAGCTGCCGAGACCAGGTGCATCAGCGGTCGAATTAAATAGCTTCGCAATCAAGCTACAGAACATTACCCACGTGTTGAAAACGATCGACCGAAGAGGCTACCTATTCAACCCCTTGATGACTAGGGAAGTGTTGGACAAGCTGAGCCCGCACCTACGATCGAGATGGTGCGACTACGCCTACGAACACGAAGGGACAACGGACCCGGAGATCGTCGTCATGTCTCGCTTCCTGATGCAAGAAGCAGACAGGGCGCTGCGTTACACGTACACCCCGACTACGAGTACCGTGACGCAGAAGAAGGAGACCCGTCCCGCCGTGACAATGAAGAAAAAGGCGAGCGTGTTCAACACTACGGGGGGAACTGAAGAGGGAACAGATAAGTGCCCCAAATGCGAACAAGCTCACACTCTGATACGGTGCCCCGAATATAAGGCACTCACTGTTGATGACCGCTGGGAGTTCGTGAAGGAGAAGAAGCTATGTTTCAAATGCGCTCAGAAAACACATAGGCGCATGAACTGCAAGGCGAAACCGTGTGACGTGAATCAGTGCAACCGTCCGCATCATGCGACCCTTCATCAAGAACGAAGAGCGAACGAGGAAGAGTCAAAGGCAGCTGAACCACCCAAAGAGGAAGCGGTTTTGTCAGTAGCAACGCGACCGGCCAGCGGACCACGAACAGTGCTGCTGAAAATGTGCCCGATCGTCGTTTCCGGTCCACGGGGGGAGGCGAACACATACGCCCTCCTGGATGAGGGAGCCACAATTACCCTCGTCGACAAGGAGCTAGCGGAAAGCATCGGGGCAGAAGGGCCGTCGCAACCACTTCACCTGAACGGGGTCAACATGTCGCAGCGAGAAACAGAGAGCCAGCTAGTAAATCTCCGCATCAGAGGGCTGAAAGAGGGCAACAGCTACCGGGTCAGAGCGAGGACCATAAAGAATTTACAACTCCATCAGCAGTCCATACCGGACAATGTGCTAGAATACGAGCACCTGAAGGATCTGACGCCGGAAGAGGTGTGCTACGGGAAGGCGCGCCCGGGACTCCTAGTGGGGACAGACCACTGGGAATGTATAGTGTCCCGCGAGCTCCGAGTCGGCGCCCCTAACCAACCAGCGGCGTCTAAAACCCAACTAGGATGGGTGGTGCACGGAACCGCGCCACGCAACGCCATCTACCAAGAAGGAAACGTGCTGCACGTATACGAACCCGACCGAACGACGGGAACCAGCAGCCAAGAACTTCACGACTTAGTCGACCGTCACTTCAAGATCGACGCGCTTGGCATACAAGGAAAGCCGAGAGTCAAAGAAGCGGATCAACGGGCCATCGACATAGTCAAGAAAACTACCAAGAAAATCGACACCGGGTACGAGGTGGGGCTGCCGTGGAGGCGAGATGACGTGACTATGCCTGCAAGCTATAGTCAAGCACTCCGTCGGCTGAAGAAGATAGAACAAAAGATGGACGCCGAACCGGAGTTCGCGGCTCAGTACTCAAAGCAGATCGACAATCTGTTAGACAAGGGGTACGCGACGCTGTGCGACGGATCGGAAGAGAGAAGCTCCATCTGCTGGTACCTGCCACACTTCGCCGTACAGAACCCGAACAAACCCGGTAAATGCAGACTGGTGTTCGACGCAGCTGCAAAGAGCAACGGCGTGTGCCTGAACGACGAACTGCTGGAGGGACCCGACCTACTGCTGCCACTGCCCGGGATCCTCTTTCGATTCCGAGAGAAAGCGGTGGCGATCACGGCGGACGTGCAAGAGATGTTCCTGAGAATCAAAATAAGGCCGGAAGATCAACCGGCGCAGCAGTTTCTGTGGAGAGGCGACGAACGGAAGGAGCCTCCGAAAAAGTACAAGATGGCCAGCATGATATTCGGCGCAGCGAGTTCCCCGTACATGGCCCACTACATTCGCAACCACAACGCGGATGTACACGGGCCGGAATATCCACGTGCGCTGGAGGCCATCAAGGAGAGCCACTACATGGACGATCTCGTGGCCAGTTACGAAGACGCGGATGAAGCTCGGAAGGCGATCGAAGAAACCAGAGTGGTACACGCGCACGCGGGCTTCACACTAAGAGGATGGAGCTCTAGCGACGCGACGGTGCTACGCGACGTGCCCTCGGAGCTACACGCCACCTCTCCCACACAACTGGGGGGAGAGCAGCCCGAGAACAAGATCCTAGGGCTGTACTGGAACGCGGAGCGAGATGAGCTGGGATTCAATACATCAATGAACAGAGTCCCGGCCGAAGTACGAACGAGAACCCGCGCGCCGACCAAGCGTGAAGCCCTCAGCGCCGTGATGTCGATCTACGACCCTCTGGGACTACTGAGCCACTACACCATCCGAGCAAAGATCGTACTACAAAGCCTGTGGCGCCTCCAGATAACATGGGACGAACCAATCCCCGAAGAGGAGAACGAGCTCTTCGCATCCTGGCTCGCGCGACTTAACGAGCTCACTCAGCTCCGACTGCCGCGGTGCTACCTGAATAAGAAATACGAGCGGCTCGACCTACACATCCTGTGCGACGCCAGTGAACAGGCCTACGCGACCGTGGCCTACTGGAGAGTGAAGTACGTCGACGGGAGCCTGAACGTTGTGTTGGTAGCCGCCAAGGCCAAGGTAGCGCCCCGACGCGCCCAGACGATACCACGGTTGGAGCTACAAGCTGCGGTCATCGGAGCAAGACTGGCGGACACGATACGAAAGGAACATCGAGTCGATATCGGTCGAACGACCTACTGGACCGATTCGTCTACCGTAGTGCATTGGATACATCACGATATGCGACGGTACACACCGTTCGTCGCACACCGGCTGGGAGAGATCGCGGAGCTGACCGAGAAGGAAGAATGGCGCTGGCTACCCACCGCTTCGAACGTAGCGGACGACGCCACGCGACTCATCGACACGCCCATCAGTACGGAGGACCGATGGTTCCGAGGGCCGGACTTCCTGTTTCTGCCAGAGGAACAGTGGCCCACGACAACGACGAACGAGCCAGAGGACGAAGAGGTCCTACACGTCAGTGAGAAGATAGGACGAGACAGCTGGCTACCGAACCCAGCCCGCTTCTCGAAGTATGAAGTCCTGGTGCGGGCCACTGCACGAGCGCTCGCTTTCACTGACATCTGCCGACGTAAGGCGACTGGCATGGAGCATCGACACATCCAGCGCGCCGAGAAGGAACTAATCCGGCACGCGCAAGAGGACAGCTTCAACGAAGAACTCAAAAGGATCAAGTCTGCTCACCCCTTAACAAAGTCGAGCAGGCTGTACCGACTAGATCCTATGATAGAAGATGGACTACTAAAGGTGCGAGGACGGATCGAGGCTTCCTCAGCACCCATCGAGACGAAGCGGCCCATCATTATGGATGGCCGTCATCCACTGACCAAGCTCATCGTGCTACGAGAACACTGCGCTGCGGGGCACGCCAACAGGGAGCGTGTAACGAACGACCTGCGACAGCGCTATTGGATTATTCACCTGCGACCGACCGTACGCGCTGTAGAGAGGAATTGCGCCTTCTGCAAGAGGCGGCGAGCAACGCCGCAGCCGCCAGCAACAGGAGACCTACCGCACGCCCGCCTAGACCCTTTCCACCGCCCGTTTACAAACTGCGGGGTGGACTACTTCGGGCCAATGATGGTCAAGGTGGGCCGCCGCCGAGAGAAGAGATGGGGGGCACTGTTTACATGCCTGACCTCCCGCGCCGTACACATCGAGCTAGTGGCGTCCCTCTCAACAGACTCGGCGATCATGGCGGTGCGAAGAATGGCTGCACGCAGAGGATGGCCGCGGCTAATGTATTCTGACAACGGGACGAACTTCCGCGGGGCTGATCAAGAGCTACGCAACGCCTACACCGAGTGGCTGCCCGCTCTGAACGACGAGGGGCTGCAGCATCGTATGGAGTGGCGCTTCATCCCTCCTGGCGCACCCAATCAAGGCGGGGCGTGGGAGCGAATGGTGCGCTCCGTGAAGACGGCACTTAGCGTCACTCTGCGGGAAAAGGCGCCTGCGGAGGAGGTCTTGAGGACACTGCTAACTGAGGCGGAGTTCTCAATCAACGCGAGGCCGCTGACGCACGTCAGCGTGAACCCCAGTGACCCCGAGGCCCTGACCCCAAACCACTTCTTGCTGGGATCATCGGGCGGACTACCATCGACAGGGCCCTGCGACGAGGCCGACAGGAGGACATGGCGAGCTAGCCAAGCACTCGCCGACCATTTCTGGCGACGCTGGCTCCACGAGTACCTTCCCACTTTGGTACCTCGCGGGGAGCCACGGAACAGCAAGCGACCAATAGAGATTGGCGACGTGGTCCTCGTGGTCGACAGCACGCTGCCCCGGAACACCTGGCCGATGGGGATCGTCGAACGCACGCATCAGGGACCGGACGGCGGCATCAGGGTCGTCGAGCTGCGAACCAGAACCGGCATCTTCCGGCGCCCCGTGAACAAGCTCGTCGTCGTGGCAACGGAGAAGGAGGCTACGCGAGCTGCGCCGGGGGGAGAGCTGTAACGGATGCCGAGCGTGTTATGGAATGAATAGGAATATGTGTACAATTTAGATTAAGACAGATGTAACGGACACCGAGCGTGTCATGAATATGAATATGAATATGTGTATAATTTAGATTAAATTAAATAAATAGTATTTTCACGTTAGATTAGGACCTCTAGCATGTAAGTTGAACATAGAATAGTGATTAGTGTTCCTTACGCTTGGTGGCGCCACTTGTACGGTTAACCTAAGTACGACCAAACGTTACCGTAAGGAGGACCGCCACCAAACTTTGTCGATTTAAGGCTTAGAATAAGGGTTTTTTTTCGACACCAATTTTTGTTATTGTATAAAGTAAGTTAGTACCTAAGTTAGGAAAATTAGAATAACATTGTAAGAGCTTGGTTCTGGAAGATCGCTCCCTCTCGGGACCCAGCCAACGCGCGCGCACCCAACACGCTCTGATTGGCCGAGCGCTGTGATTGGTCGAGCGCTCTGATTGGTCAAACGAGCCGATTGGGCGAACGAATAAGGTTGGTGCTGCGCGGGAAAAGTACGCGCTCTGATTGGCTGGGGCCCTCTATAAAAGACGCAGCGATCTTCTTCTAGTCACAGGCACGCGCGCCCCCCCGACGCGAGACCCTTGCCCCGCGACCTGGTAGCGGACGACGACCCCATCGCACCGGACTGACGCCTCAGGTGAGCCGCACCCAGGTTACACGCGGCCCACCTGACTCAATAGAACTCTACATACATAACATACATTCGTCGCGTGGCGCGTGCTAGGTTAATATAGGCGCGTTGCGCGGCGAACTCAGACACCCACTACTATACAGACACCCAAACAACACGTGTACGCGTACGCGGGCCACGATACACGTAGACACTGAGCGGTGTTACTGTACAACACAATGCCGCTCACACACACACGACTGCTTCTTAGCCCGGACCGTGACCGGCTAGCTCTGGGAGCGGGGCGGGCGGGAGCAATACACCCACTCTGTAGGAGCGTCGAGTCGGCACCTCGACGTGCTGGTCGTCTCTCGCCGGGCCTCCCCCAGGTAACTGGGGGTCTCACCTGGCGGGGACAGACCGCCGAGGTGTCGTGAAGAAAGCGGCGCTGTGGAAGAGCAGCGTCGTGGCGCGCCTACAGACACACAACACGCAACCACACACAGGGGCGCGCGTCTTCAACGCGGCTCCAGGATTTTTATAAGGCCATTGTTGCCAACCCGACGAGGGGCCCGTGGTTACGGGCCACCGTATGGCTTTTCGCGGCCGGGGGGCTAAGCCCCGGTACCGCTCGCCACGCCCCCTTACGGGGGCGTCGCGATCTCAGCGAGTCTAGTCACAGTCGACTTCCAGCTCCGATCGAAGAAACATCTCAAGAATAAAGTGAACAAGTGAACAAGTCAAGAAGTGTTTTACTCTCAACAAGTCAACTCAACATTGAAGAAAAATAATATACAGTCCACAATACAGCGCATCTCATCCACACCTATCATCCCCTTCTCCATCCACATAGAGATAACATAAAGTCAGTAAGCTACAGAGGTACCAGGAGCGCATACAACTGAGGTTCTATCACCATAAAGCAGGATTTGCTTCCCAAATACCAGTGTAACTATAAGGAAGCAGCTGTGTTTATAGGTGCTCGTGAGAGTAAGGGCTTTTTGTTTATGTCTACGTTTTAAAGGATGTAAACTGCTCAGGTGTTAACTTTATTGACTTGTGTTTTAGTATTGTGCGTTCATCACTACAAACTCAGGTTTAACTAAGTTAAGCTCTGATCAAACTGAGGCGAATAGCCGCGCGTTGTTTAATGATTAAGAAGCCACGCGATTATTCGCGCCAGTGTGTGAACACTTCCGTACAAGTTAGTTGATAAAATTGGCGCGAGCGAATTTCGTCCCACATCCCGAGCGGGGTTGTTTGACCAGAGCTTAACGCATCTGATCTACCTACCTATGGCATCAGCGCCGCGCTGTCAACTTTGCGGTCTGGCTTATCCATCTACCTATTAAATACTTTCGTGAAACTCAATCGTTGAGAACTATGCTACTTTAACATAATTGAAATGTTTTAAAAAGTTATGGAAATGACTAGGTAAGTAGGTACTCATTTCAACGTCTTCGAAGTTAAACTGATCTTATTATGTTTCTTTTTAATTGATTGTGACATTTATTTTCCCCACTTCGGTTTATTTACGTGAAAGTCACGCAAAAACTGTTATTTGATAAATTGGTTTCAACAATGATGTATAAAGGTTTCAAGACAGAGTGAAAGTTAGTTTTTTCGTTTGAAATATTTATTCTTGGGTTCGCTTGTCAATCATAGCTCTTTTTCTAAACCTTTAGATATTGGGGATAACGAGGTTTTTTAACCATTACCTAACTATCAGTAGTTTTTAGAAATCGGAACGTGCTTAAATTATGTAATTACATACTATTATTTAACGAAATCTTTTTGTTTCCTTTATCGTTTATTTTGATAACAAACCTTTTCCGATCTCTTTCCGAATTTAATACAATCTAGGAAAAAAGTTACCGTATAATATAATTTTCAACTTAATTCAGAGTTCTCACCAACAGATGGCTTTGTCATTAGTTTAGCATTACAGAGCGATTAGCGCCGTCTTAGCGGGTGTTTATCTTACATTAGCATTCTACAGAGACTTGAAGATGCTTTTTTGTTGGTTTTAATTTACATGATGAAGTAAAAGCATTGTTTTTCCACCTCTAATGACGATACGAGCTAATTGACAATATTTCACTCAGCATTCGCGCTTGTGCCAATGAACCAACGAGGCAGTCCTTGCTCTGCAGGTTTGCTATGTTTTGATTATAATACCTTAGGAGACAGTGGCACTGTAGCGGCGCAGCCGCCACTGCGATTCGCGGCGGCGGGCTCGCGCATCTTCGGGTTTCTTCGGGTGTCTTCGCTGCGGCCGGGCGCCGTTCGGTTTTACCACGCGTCCGCACGCCAGTCCTTTGTTCGCCGCTGCGCAAGGCACTCCCGCGCTTGCTTTCTTCACCGCTTATAATAACCGCTCTCCGCCATTATCATCGTATGTGTAAAAGTAATTTCGCGCTTTCAAATCTTTTTTTTACTTAACTTTCTTTGAACTTCTATTCCGTGCTTCCGGCTTCCTAACTTGTATCTGTTGTGTTTTCGTGCTTCCTACCCTTCTGTGACTGTTGTAAATTCGAATATTAAATAAACTGTTGTTCAGTGAACTTTGAACTTTTATTTGTGGACTATAACGAGCTACATATTGGTGACCCCGACATGGAAACGCCTAAGGATGATCGTTCGACTGCGGAGACTTCGCGTGTAGGAGTTCGTCCACCACCATTTTGGCCGGATGATCCGGAAATGTGGTTCGCACAGATGGAGTGTCAATTTGCGTTGGCGAACGTTACAGTGGACCTAACAAAATTTTACCAAGTCGTCTCTGCATTGGAGCACCGCTACGCCACCGAGGTCAAAGATATAATCACCAACCCGCCAACTGTGAATAAGTATGAGAAACTCAAAACGGAGCTTATCAAGCGGTTGTCAGCGTCGCGGGAACGGAAGGTTAAGCAATTACTGATGCACGAGGAACTAGGTGACCGTAAGCCGTCACAGTTCTTACGTCATTTACGGCATCTTGCAGGGCCGTCAGTACCGGAAGACTTCTTGAGGACTTTGTGGTCGAATCGGTTACCGACTAACCTACAAACGGTTATAGCGTCGCAACCTGACCTTCCTTTGGACAAATTAGCGGATTTGGCAGACACGGTTAATGAAATCGCGCCGGCGGGACCCATGCAAGTAGCAAGCGTAGCGGAGTCAGGTACATCTACCCTTATGAAAGAGATGGCATCTCAAATAGCGGAATTAACCAAACAAGTGAGTTCACTGTCTGCTAGAGTGGATAATCGAAAGCAGGTACGTGGTCGTTCTCGTTCACGGTCTAAAAGTGGTAACTGGCGAAGCAGATCCAAATCCAGGCCATGTCAGCCACCAGAAAACCACCCGCATTGCTGGTACCATTACGTATACGGCGTACGTGCAAGGAAATGCACCCAGCCTTGTGCGTGGAGGTCGGAAAACTTGAAAGGCAGCCCGAATTAGCGGCCTACGACTGCCCATTAGCACCAGGCCGTCTTTTTGTTACTGACCGTTATTCTAAAATGTTATTTCTTGTTGATACAGGGTCGGATTTGTGCGTCTACCCTCGGTCAGCAATCAAGACACCCTGCAATATTACAAAGTTTAGCTTAACAGCAGCCAATGGAAGCAATATTAACACCTATGGCCCGGTGCAACTTAACCTCAACCTCGGTCTACGCCGTGCGTTTACTTGGAAATTTACCATAGCCGACGTTTCAAAACCAATTATAGGTGTAGATTTTCTAAGTTACTATAATCTGCTTATAGATTGCCGTAACCACAGGCTCATAGATGGCACCACCTCACTCTTCGTGGCAGCATCCTCGCAGCGGGTTCCTGATGATGTGGCATCCGTCAAAACTGTCACCGGAGAGACAGAGTTTCACCAGTTGCTGCGTGAGTTACCAGAGGTTACCCGCCCTGCAGGTACTGTGAATCCAAACAAACCTAAACATAATACGGTGCACTTTATAAGGACCACTTCTGGACCGCCTGTTGCAAGCAGACCTAGGCGATTGGACACAGAAAGGTTAAAAATCGCAAAGAAAGAGTTTGATGACATGATGGCCAATGGGACTGCAAGGCGTTCCGAAAGCCCGTGGTCTTCGGCTCTGCATTTGGTCAGGAAAAAGGATGACGGGTGGCGACCGTGTGGGGACTACCGTGCACTAAATACCCGTACTGTACCTGACCGCTACCCTGTACGCCACATCCAGGACTTTTCACAGCGGCTTTCTGGCTCCACTATATACACAAAAATTTATTTAATTAAAGCATATAATCAAATACCGGTAAATGAAGCCGATATACCAAAAACGGCCATAACAACACCGTTCGGATTGTTTGAGTTTCCTTTCATGACCTTCGGCCTTAGGAACGCAGCACAAACCTTCCAACGTTTTATAGATGAAGTACTTACCGGCTTTGATGACTTCTGCTTCGGATTTCTTGATGACATCCTAATTTACTCTTCTTCTCCAGACCAGCATATGCTTCACCTGCGCAAGCTGCTGTCACGCCTGCAGGAATACGGCGTTCTCATTAACGCAGCAAAATGTGTATGGGGACAGCCCGAGGTGACTTTCCTTGGATACCAGGTATCAGCTGCTGGTACCCAACCGCTCAGCACAAAGGTCCAAGCGATACAGGAGTTTCCACTTCCACGTACGGTGAAGGAGTTACGGAGATTCCTAGGCATGCTAAATTTTTATAGAAGGTTCGTGCCCAATGCTGCAAAAAGTCAAGCACCATTAAACTCGATGTTGGGTGGAGAAAAGGTCAAGGGCTCAACTCCGGTACAGATGTCGCAGCTCCAGCTGGAAGCATTTGAAGAATGCAAAAGTATGCTGTCAAAGGCTACTCTCCTTGCACACCCAAGGGAACAGGCAGAGCTCTCTGTACTTACTGACGCATCTGACGTTTCCATAGGAGCAGTCCTACAACAACGCGCTGGTATGCAGTGGGAGCCACTTGCATTCTTCTCCAAGAAGTTGAACCAAGCTCAGCGCAAATACAGTCCCTACGATCGCGAGCTGCTTGCCGTCTACGAAGCAATCAAATATTTCCGGCATATGTTGGAAGCCCGGGAATTTGTCGTCTTCACCGATCACCGCCCGCTTACTTACGCGTATAGGAATTCAAGAGAGAGTTGTTCGCCACGTCAATACAGGTACTTTGATTACATCGCTCAATTTACTACAGACATACGCTACATACCAGGTGCCGAAAATGTCGTAGCCGATACATTGTCGCGTATCGAAGAAATCGCACCGACGATTGATTTCAAGGCTTTAGCCCAAGCTCAAGAGTCAGACACCGAACTTCAGTTGCTGATAGAGAAGGGAACATCGCTAAAACTGAAAAAGATAACTCTGGTTGGCTCAGACACCAATCTATACTGCGATGTATCTACTCAAACACCAAGACCCTACGTCACGCTTGAGCTGCGTAAGCAAGTGTTCGAAGCACTTCACTGTCTGAGCCACCCCGGACGTACAGCTACCGTGCGACTGGTCACGCAAAGATTTGTGTGGCCAGGGATTCGTAAGGACTGTAGAGAGTGGTGCAGAAGCTGTCTTCACTGCCAGCGCTGTAAAGTTACCCGACACACATCCGCTCCTCTTTCCCATTTCCCTTCAACTTCGTCGAGATTCTCACATATCCATCTCGACATCGTAGGGCCTCTAATACAGTCTTCTGATTACAGATATTGCCTCACTA
Source organism: Luperina testacea (assembly GCA_927399505.1). NCBI lineage: Eukaryota > Metazoa > Arthropoda > Insecta > Lepidoptera > Noctuidae > Luperina > Luperina testacea. The sequence goes on along the minus strand of OV656785.1, from coordinate 423,874 downwards.
TCGTTGACCGGTTCACACGATGGCCTGAGGCAATCCCACTCAAAGACATCACTGCTGACACCTGCGCGGCCGCCTTGGTATCCGGGTGGATATCGAGGTTCGGTTGCCCATCGCAGATCACCACTGATCGTGGTCGGCAGTTCGAGTCTGGCCTATTCAAGGCCCTAGCATCCCTGCTCGGCGCACGTCACTTCCGCACCACAGCGTACCATCCTGCATCAAATGGGATGGTAGAGAGGTTACATCGACAGCTTAAAGCAGGCATCATGTGTCACGACAACGCACAGTGGACAGAAGTCTTGCCCATCGTTCTGCTCGGCATACGCAGTTCCTGGAAAGATGATGTCCAAGCATCCTCGGCCGAACTGGTTTATGGAGAGCCCCTGCGTCTGCCAAGCCAGTTCCTGTCACCGTCAGACGATCACACTGTACAAGACATCACGAGCTTCGCTACTCGACTTGCTAAACACATGGCCAGCTTGTCTCCGAAGCCGACTGCGTGGCACAGAAAGGGGACATTCTACATTCCCAAAGACCTGCAACACTGCACCCACGTCTTCGTGAGACAGGACTACGTGAGGAAATCTTTGGAGCCACCATACGCTGGTCCCTACAAAGTACTGGACAGGAAGGCTAAATACTTCAAGGTTGAGGTACGAGGTAAAGACACGAACATTTCTTTAGATCGCCTGAAACCAGCCTTCATCACTCAAGACAGGCACACTAGCGACACAGCCACTGTCCCAGTCTGCTCACCCTCGGGCACCTCATTTACACCGGCAGACAAGCCTGCAACTCATACTCGCAGCGGCAGAAGAGTACACTTCCCGGACTTCTATCGACCGTAGTCACGGTCTCGCCAGGGGGCTACTGTAGCGGCGCAGCCGCCACTGCGATTCGCGGCGGCGGGCTCGCGCATCTTCGGGTTTCTTCGGGTGTCTTCGCTGCGGCCGGGCGCCGTTCGGTTTTACCACGCGTCCGCACGCCAGTCCTTTGTTCGCCGCTGCGCAAGGCACTCCCGCGCTTGCTTTCTTCACCGCTTATAATAACCGCTCTCCGCCATTATCATCGTATGTGTAAAAGTAATTTCGCGCTTTCAAATCTTTTTACTTAACTTTCTTTGAACTTCTATTCCGTGCTTCCGGCTTCCTAACTTGTATCTGTTGTGTTTTCGTGCTTCCTACCCTTCTGTGACTGTTGTAAATTCGAATATTAAATATACTGTTGTTCAGTGAACTTTGAACTTTTATTTGTGGACTATAACGAGCTACAGCACCATGTAAATTACTGGGATTCAGCTGCATCCCGTTAGACTGGAAGCCGACCCCAATATGGTTGGGAAAAGGCTAAGAAGGTGATGATACTTTAGGCACAAACAAACACAATTTAAACACAATTTTCTTTCTTACTTTTCTTTCACCAAACTAATGGTATTCTTTAGAAAGGTCAAGTGCGTAGTAGTAGGCGCGGGCGTGTGTGTATTGTAGAGCCAGATTTTACCAGATGTATGAACGTAAGCGAAGCAAAAGGACTATGTACCTACTTGTCGTAGTGGTGCGTTCTGCAGTTTGTGCCTACCCTCGTGGGATGAAGGCGTGAGTGTATGTATGCAAATTCAAGACTTCATCCAATAACCATTCGATGACATGACCACCCATGTTAACGCTAATACCCATTACAACTGCCTTGCACATAACCATGATATAACCGTTACAACGCATAACCTTACAGTACCGCTATAAACAGTTACAATCCGATACAACGCGAGCGATGTTGTGATATACTTTTATTAAGAAACAGTCATGGTGGTCTGAAAGCTTAAGAACTTGTTAATTACTCAATCCATACTAATATTGTAAATGCGAAAGTGTGTCTGTCTATTACCTCTTCACGCTTAAGCCGCTGAACCGATTTAGATGAAATTTGGTATAGAGATATGTAGTTTGAGTCCCGGGAAAGGACATAGGATAGTTTTTATCCCGATATTCCCATGGGATCGACATTTATTCAGGTGAAACCACGGGGCACTGCTAGTTATCAATATATTGCATTCCACAATGTGAACTTATGTGGTCTAGGTTTACAAAGACTTGATCATCGTGAACCCAGTCGGGCACGGCAAAGTAGGAGCGAGGAAGAATTCTTTAATTAAATGCTATGGTTAAGGTTAAAGGATTAAGGGGTTAAGGGGGCCTGTAGTTAACACATGTACGGTCAGCAACAAAAGTCGATTAACACTTCAGTTTTTTTAATCTCAGTTATTGAGCAAAATATTTGTTCAAAATTGCAGCAGAAGCACAATGCGATTTTGAACAAATATTTTGCTCAATAACTGAGATTAAAAAAACTGAAGTGTTAATATTCTGCTCCATAACTGAGATTTAAAAAACTGAAGTGTTTATCGACTTTTGTTGCTGACTGTACCTATTTCAATTCCTCCTTACTTCAGGACATCTCCTTTAACATCCCACTAGCCATTAGGCGCACACTTCGCCCTCGCCAACGTCCTCTATTCAAAATACCTCAAACCATAACCCTTACTTAAGACCAGTCCATTGTACCTAGCCCTCACCCATATCAACAACATTGTGCTATATGACGAGTCTATCTAATTTTGCCTAATTTTATTTAATACTATCTAATTTTTATCTAATGTTGACCAATTTTGTTACATTTAATTTAATTTCATCTTTTGTCCAGTTTTTAATAGGTGATTTAACCTAATTTTATGATTGTATGACATGTGTAATTTAATTACTAATATTGACTAATAACTTGTATGTGTGGTGCAAACTGTTAATATAAGTTGGTTATTAATAAATAAATAAAAAATGAATAAATGATTCGAACCTACGACCTACAAACTCGTAAGTTGCGACTGTTTCCACTGGGCTGCCACTGTTCTTTTTAATTAATAACGGGTATTAATTTTACGGTCTTTATTCAGAAGCATCTGGATAGACTGTAACTCCACCACAACATATTTGGTAACAAGCTAGGATACCGACTCCAAAAGAGAAGGAGAGGTTATGTATCTGATGCGTATTTTCACAATTCACCTTTCATAACTTAAAAATAATCGCCTGAAGCAAGCAGAGGTAGAAAATCAATACTGACTACCGTGTTCTAAATATCGAAATAACGAAACTGTTGCCATGACAACGTTTTTGTTGAGACACCATTTTGTAACAACATACCTTTTCAACTAAATACAAAGTTTTCGAAGGATAGTTCTTTGTAAAGGATATCGTCCGGGGGAGAACCTACTACCAGTAATCATAGAGCGACACTGAAAGTTTTTAGAACTGGCCACTTGTAAACGATATAATAAAAAAATAAGTTCAAATTTTGAAAATGGAACTCTTTGCCAATATTATTGTGTATGTATTTTATTCATTTGTTATTTGTAAAAGATTTGGCGGAAAATTGAAAATTGTCTGTGTCAGCAAGTCAACATGAATTTAACGCGAGAAAATTTTCATACAATGATTTTTTATGACTTTTGATGTCATTTAAGTCAACAAGAAATTATGATAGACTTCGATTGGCCTTTCACGATGAAGCCCCATCTCGTGCCACTGTTTTGTTGGGGTCGGCTCTCAGCCTAACCGGATGTAGCTGAATACCAGTATTTTACCTGGAGCGTTTGCCTATCTGACCTAGAACCAATAATTGGTAAAACGATATCCTTTTAGGCTTTCGGGCTCTTGACTACCCGTAACGACTTTCAGAGATCTACAAATGACTTTAAGCCATACAAAAAAACCTTTATATCCGAAACAAACAACTTGCGCCGGATAAGTATCTAGTTCCCGAATTCTCGAAAAGCCGCAAATCGAATATCAAATTACTCAAGTAGGTACCTACTACACAATGTCCATTCACCCCTCAGAAGTCGAGACAGTCCTGTCCATTCCAGTGCCTGTGACCACGTTATTGATGTTCCGCGGACACGCCTCCCTGCGGGTGACGGGTTCGCTTCCCGTTTGCGTAACTTCAGATTAATTGTAGATTTCGCCTGCTTTTGAAAGCCGTGAATTATGCGGTTTAGAAATAATTGTGAGGGGACGTTTTTGTCTTTGCTAAGAGTTTTTGAGGTCATTTGAATGATTGGCGTTGCTTAATTGACTAGACAAATATCTATACCAGGGGTGGCGAACCTTTATGGATCAACGTGCCATTTTTTGTAAAGAAATGTTTGATGAGGTCATAGATGTGCCTTTTTTTTTGTGATTACAGGGAAAATTATAAAACAATACTATCGATTCCGCGCTTCCCGCCTGCTGCTCCTTACACCGCGCCTACTCACTCCGTAAAGTAGGCTCAAACGCGTTCGTTTGTTAAATTTCAGTGTATTACGTAGGTACTTTTTCGATCGAAGGCGTGCGCAAAATAATTTGTCGCGTGCCATCAATGGCACGCGTGCCACTGGTTCGCCATCCCTGATCTATACTAATATTATAAAGCTGAAGAGTTTGTTTGGTTGAATCTATACTAATATTATAAAGCTGAAGAGTTTGTTTGGTTGAACGCGCTAATCTCTGGAACTAGCAGTCGGATTTGAAAAATTCTTTTTGCATTTGATAGCCCAATTCTTGAGGAAGGCTATAGGCTATTTAACATCACGCTATGACCTTTAGGAGCCGAGAAATAAGAAAAAACGTCAAAAAGCGAAGTAAAAAAAACGAAGTAATAGCGCGGGCAGGCGATGCGATGCGACGGGGTGGGTCGGAGTAACAAGAAATTTCACGCGGACGAAGGCGCGGGCAGAAACTAGTTAAAAATGTAATTTGTGTAGTCTCTGGAAAATAATTACATCTACTGAAGATTTACAATCTGGCTTCTTGCCTTATGGGAAGTGGTCACCGCTTCTTATGGACATCAGCAGTAGAGAGGTCGCAGATGCCTTGCCATCTTGGATATACATATACGTTGATATTTTAGAGGTATGAGGAACAAGGTGTTAAGTTCCTTCATTGTCTATACAAGAGGGTCCTCCGACCAGACGGGTGTCGTGTGTGGTGGGCCCGACGTTGACGTTGTTTATACGCTATTCGCGCGGAACACTCTTTATTTTTTGCGTGATCTCCGTGTGATGCGTAGTTCACATAGTTGCTGCCACAATGTAAAGGGCTAAATTGTCTCATGTGAACGTGACGTCATGTGCCTGTCATGACACCGGCACCACGTCCTTCACACCGGAACACAACAACGCTACTTGGCGGCACACACCGACAAGCATGCTCACATGTGGTGGTAGTACTGCCACGAACGAATTCCTCCACAGTAAGCTCTACTACGTAATATTTTCTTATTGGCTAAATAAAGCGCCACCGAAAGAATACGTTACGGGTCATTAACTATAGGAACATTTAATAAGCCACGATTTGGAATCAGCGGGGTAATTGCGTAACAGATTAACGGTAGCAATGGTAAAAACCATTGCTACCGTTAATTTGTTATTTTGACAATTCAACAACATTCATTACGGTATTTGCGTTGTTTAGCAGACAAAGTATACGAACATATGAAGCAATGGATTTGCAATATCCTTCAAAATTATTCAGATTGTGATTGAAAGCGTGTTACAATTAGGATGCAGGATAAAACAGAAATTGATGTAAGTATGATGTCCTCTGATTGAGGGGACTCATTATTACCTACTTAGTAATAATTACATTGAATGCTCTTGCTAGGGCGTTGACTATACATTTTTATATTATTTGAAATGGGTTTGCTCTTGACTCTAATCTAGGTCAAAGATGACAGAGACAAAGTCTACGATGGAGTGAGCTTACCCAGAAGAAGCCTGTTCACTCTTACTTTGAAGAGATTCGGGTCGTATGCACTCGGAAACACAAACCCTTCTTGCCTTCTTTTTCCCTTAAAATATTGCTGTCCTTTATTTATAGCTGCAAAAAGAATGAAAAAGATAGCAAGGAGAATATTTTCGAACCATGTGACCTTTCCTCCACCAGTAGCTGTCATAAACGACGACAGCGGGACACTGGGACATCCCAATGTTCAGCATACGACGTTTATTTGCTAAAATATTACTCTACCAAGTCTTATAAGACAAAACGCTTGTCTATATATTAATTATAATTTGACTTAATTACCGACATCTTCATAAAACCACGGAATATTAAACTGTCTTTACTTAGCATCAAAGACCTACAACCTTATTTCGTTAACGCCAAGGTTTAAAATGTTAAGCGATTTACAACTTTACTTCAAATATTATAGGGTGTTAAATTAAGTGATACGAAAATGGCAGCATTTGATTTAAGCTCATGATTGCGTTAAATAATTTATAACTCTTATGTCAAAGGGGGTAAGGTGTATAATTGAAAGTTAATTTAATTACAGTATGTAAGTACAGAATTAATGTTCAGCAATTAGTTACTTAAATGAGTTAAGAATAAGGTATTAAATTGATTCATTATGATTTCATGCTCAAAGAGGTGTACTGCTGGAGGTGTATTACCTACAGTTTCATGTCAAATCAAAGCCCGTTGCCAAATATCGGCTACTATAATTTTGTTCAAAGAATTAAAAATTCCTTGGTGGATTTTTTGTATACCTTGCAAATGTTGTATATGGTAAAAACTTTTTAATTCAGGTAGACAAAAAAAAGATAAGGCTTATTCTCGAAAACCAAGGGTCTATAAGCTTAGTTTTCTTTAACCCAAACCTCTTAAGGGGTGATTTTACTCATAATTATGAACATCTTTTAGTGTGTGACCAAACTTGAAATCACGAAATAAAAATCTGCTGTACGTTTGTGTTCACATAAATCGAAAAAGGGAATGTAATGGCAATGCTGCTAGACTTTTGGGCACGTTTCCTGTTGACAGCGATGCGGACGAATTTTTTGATGCCCTTTGATTATTTCCCCTCCTTTTTAGGGTTCCGTAGTCAACTAGGAACCCTTATAGTTTCGCCATGTCTGTCCGTCCGTCCGTCCGTCCTCGCTTAATCTCTGTGACCGTTAGCACTAGAAAGCTGAAATTTGGTACCAATATGTATATCAATCACGCCGACAAAGTGGTAAAATAAAAATTGGAAAAAAATGTTTTATTAGGGTAGCCCCCCTATATGTAAAGTGGGAAGTGATTTTTTTTTTATTTCAACCCTAACGTGTGATATATTGTTGGAAAGGTATTTAAAAATGAATAGGGGTTTACTAAAATCATTTTTTGATAATGTCAATAATTTCGGAAATAATCGCTCCAAAAGTTAAAAACAATGTGTCCCCCCCCTCTAACTTTTGAACCATAAGTTTAGAAAATATGAAAAAAATCTGAAATGTAGAACTTTATAAGGACTTTCTAGAAAAATTATTTTGAACTTGATGGAAACAAGTTTTTGTACAAAAAGACAAAAAGTTGTACAAAATAATTTCTGGACTAAGTGTGTAGTATAGGTAATCGTATATGCAAGCATTTTTACTTTTAAACTCATAAGTGGGAACACTTATTGTGACGGACGGGAAACTACGGAACCCTACACTGAGCGTGGTCCGACACGCTCTTGGCCGGTTTTTATACTTGTACATATTATTTCAAGACTGTTTACTTTTTAAATTATCAACAAAATGTATCAGACAGCTGGTTTTCTTCGCGAGTTCGGAAATAAACAAAGTGTACTGAACTAACTCTAGCCATGTCAGTCAAGTGCCTTATTTTCTTTACTGCAAATGCAGCTGGAGGCATACCTACTCTCTAAGTCCGTCGACGAAGACACGAGCCCATCCAAAAGTAATTGACCCGCAAAAACAAGAGACAGATTCATTTTTCGGACATATTGGTAGTATGGACTACTGTCAAATCGTATCGTTTCATTCTTAGTTCGGGACCCGAATTAATCATAATGTTATATGCGTAAGCAATACGGTGTAGGAAATGCTCGTAACTTCGGCCGAAACTACGGACTTAATCTATATGAGATAGTTGTAATATGTAGCGCCCACTGTAATTTTGAATCAGTAGTTATATCGAAGGAAGGAATATTCACCCGTGCCGCTGCCTACTCCTTTAAGATACACAGGCGTAGGTACTGTTATTGTTATGTATTACGTGACAAAACTCGGACATAACAGTCTCAAAGTACAAACACGGGATGACCGAACATGGTTATCAGAAGGTCAATTCTCGTACAGTACCCGGTGATAATATTGCACATCGACCTTTACCTTTTTTTGTATTTAATACAAAGAATAAAAATAATGATCAAAAGAAGTAAATCATAATTGTTTTAACAGCTCCTAATAGATACCGGACTGTTTGTATTTCATGCGACAGAGATAACGCTCAACGAAGCCGAAATTAGCCGATTGTCTCTTTCCAAAGGTCGATGAGCAATATTTATCGCCGGGTAGTGTACTTAAAAAACGTTCTAATTGTTGTGGCAAACTCATCTCAGCGGCAATCACTGTCAAAAATTTAGGGAAATTTATTGTATTTTTGACAGATTGCGACTGACTTTGGAATGCAAACTTTCTTAAAAATACGGGACTTGCCTCTCTGAGATGCTCGTTCCCTCAGTATGAGGCGTTTGCCCAGCGGTTGCAAGCTGATATTACAACAATGCATATTACCTACATTTCAGCCTATATCTAGGTTCACATCGCAGGCATCAGTCACCGACGGCTGCAGGCGACACCAGACATATGATATTGCTGTTGTCGCCGACACGCGTCAAGCCACGCAATTTAGATGAATAGAACCGCTAAATAGTAATTCAGATGCATCTGGTTAGACTGGGAGCCGACCGCAATGTAGGAAATCGCTAGGTAAATGAATAACACACAAATTCACGATTAATTTTAAAGTTAATTGGTTTTAAGAATGGTTATCCTATTGTATAATATAAGCCGTCTTTTCGAAAGGATATTACGTTTTAAATCCATACTAATATTATGAATTCGAAAGTAACTCTGTCTGTCTGTCTGTATGTAACCTTTTCACGCCTAAACCACTAAACGGATTTCGATAAAATTTGGCAGAGAGATAGATTGTATCCCGGGGAAGGAGATAGGATAGTTTTTTTATCGATATACCTCGCGGGCGAAGCCGCGGGTGGAAGCTAGTATTTTATTTCTTATTACAACTTTTATTCGCTGTGTCTAGGGCCTCTTTCGTTCGTCGTTCGCTCCTCAATCGTTGAGCTCCTCAAGTTCTGAGTTGAGCTGACTGGACAGGTCCGCTCAATCTGTGTGGTTCTTTCATAAAAAGACCATTTCAGACACCAATCTACTTGGTCTTCACATGATCTGACCAAGATTTTGTCTGGGCTTTAAAAGATACTGTGACCTCTGAGTTTGTTTCGGCCTTTCTTCTCAGAATAGTCAGATAGGAAACGCCGACCTCATCTAGTTTAAAAATATACGATTGACGAGTGGTTGTACAAACCGACTTACAGAAAATAAATCATTTATCTTCTCATACAGATTCGAGATAAGAAATGAGAATTGATTGATTTGAAAGAAAAAAGAAAAAGAAAGAAAATACGTTTATTACCACCACGTGACGTGCGTTACCGTTACGTGATTTAATACCATAAAGCTTTTCTAAACCTGCGGATCCCGCCACATAGCGTCTGCAATGTACTGTCGAATGACGTCACTGAAATGTTATATAATAATAATTATGAAAGAAAGTTCGTGTGTTTTTCTAGAGAGCGTTTTTTAACACAATAAAGTCAAACCTCGCTGCCATCACTTGCTCTTTTAAGAAACCATAGCTTTAGTCCGTTTTCTCATGACCTATTTTTCGACAGCCGCCCCACACCTCTCTCTGCCTATCCCCCATACGCACACTTCAATCCCATAAAGTACCAAGACTACAGGAATTCACAAGAGCCCATCAATTTAGAACTAAATCATCATTATTGCAAACCAGTACCTTGTAGATGGCGTAGCAGATGCGTAGACACGGCCGTAGCAGCTACGGGCTACGGCGCTACGGCGTAGCGGCGTTGTGAGCATAAATAATTATGAATGTGCTTGTGTTGCTGTTATCCTATGCTTTATAGCTTGAATGCTAGGACAGGAGATATTATAGCTTGGCTATGATTGGCCAGGAAACATACATAAAATTTGATTGGTCTTTTAATAATGCTGTTAGCGTAAAGTTCTGTTTTTTCAACTCAAAAAAAAGTTTTCACATTTTAATTCAATAAGATGAACCTTTTAAATTAAAGACGAAATAATAGGAATGTAATATCCGTGCATACATTTGAAAAAAAGTAACTGTGAACCTGTCTCCTCTTCTCCATAGAAAATACCAGTTGGAACCGTGCACCTAGCTTCCGACGTTTCATAAATACCATGTTTGTGAAATTAAGTATTTTGAATTTACATACGTACGAGTACATCATAATCTACCTACTCATTTCCCAACTATGTTAGTGTCGGTTGCCAGTCTTACCGGATGCAGCTGAATAGCAGTATGTTACATGAAGCACTGCCTATCTGACCTCCACTACACAGGTACTGGGTATACGATACTCGTTAGTAACACTTATTGTCAGACTTTTGGATTTCTGACTACCCGTAATTCTACCCGTAACGACTGTCAAAGATCTACGAATGACATGCGGACATACACAGACTGGTAAACTCACAACTCTTTTTTTAACCCGTAGTCAGGTAAGTAAAAATACTTCCGTCATCGTAATTCCTTCGTCGATATAGCCTATAAGCCCATATCGGCTTTAGATCGATACGAACAGTTCTCTGAAGCCATAACGCTGAAGGAAGCCTTACAAAGTGGAAGCATATCAACTTACCGGCGACCTACTCACTTAGTTACCCTGCTTACGTTACCGGCTTGTTACTGCCCCACTGCAGGAGTGCAGAGGGACGGGCTCTTCTCATACATGAAGAAGGAATTGATTACAACGCTTGCTCAATGCGTCCTGGCGATTTCTTAGTTTCAGTTTCTTTAGCAATTCATTCTACGTTTAAATTTGATAGATCAGCGTACTTTGTCATTTATTTTAATTCAAAAATAGGCACACCTCAACTCAGTCTACCGCAGTCCACTGCTGGACATAGGCCTCCCCCAGGCTGCGCCACAACACCCTGTCCTCCGCCTTCCGCATCCAGTCTACCCCAGCCACCTTCTTTAGGTCGTCCGTCCATCTAGCTGGGGGGCGTCCCACACTACGCTTGCCGATACGCGGTCTCCACTCCAGGACTCGTCTGCTCCACCGGCCATCGGTCCTTCGACAGACATGGCCAGCCCACTGCCACTTCAGTTTGCTTACTCTGCATGGTATGTCGGTAACTCGGGTTCTTTTCCGGATAAGTTCATTCCTGATTTTATCTTTCAAAGAGACTCCGAGCATAGCTCGCTCCGTGGCGCACTGATTGACCGCTTACACCATAAATCTATAAGTTTAACGTTCAACGAATATTTGAGTTGTGTTTAAAGATGTCACGAGATAGAGGTTTTTAATATGTTTAGCGCTTAGCGGATTTAGTGATATGTAGTTCAAACGGTGCTTAAATTCATATAGACTGCCCTAATATTTGTCATTGGTTTGACATCAGAATTATTCATAAAGTTGGAATGACAAGCCACCTAAAATATAGGAATTTTACAAATCGTAATCGATTCGCTTCTTCATACAACAGTTCTGAATGTGGAGGGCGCTATCCCCGAATAGGATATAGGTAGAAGTTTTTAGCTAACCAAGATTTCGCTAATTACGTTTAAGTCCCATGTACCGTGGTAAGCCTAAACCTGACAGGGACGCCTAAACCTGACAGGGACGCCAAATCCAGACTTAGGGCCCTATCTCACTAGGACACCAGTGGCGGCGCAACCATGGTCGCACTGTCATAAAATTTATGGTTGATAGCGCAACAGATCGAACGCCTGGGGAGATACCTACCATAAAGCTGTGTATATTTCGCTTGCAGCGCGACCTTGGTTGCACCACCATGGTGCCCTAGTGAGATATATAAACCTTACTAGCTGCGCCTCGCGGTTTCATCCGCATAAGTTTCGATCTCGTGGGAATATCGGGATAAAAAGTAGCCTATATGTTAATCCAGCTACCTCCATACAAAATTTTATCAAAATTGGTCCAGCCATTTGAGCGTGAAGAAGTAACAAACGTATAAACACACACACACAAACTTTCGCCTTGTGATACAAGTTTGAAATTGAAATAATTATGTAGTTTCCTCCGTCAGTAGGTACTATGCCTATTAAGATTAAATGCAAAGTACTAGGGCTACACAAGACACAAAGAGTCACCGGACTCCCGCGGTCTACAATAGTAATGCGACACCTCTTACAAGGTCTAGCGGCTTGGTACATACTCGTATTAACTGCGCACTATTCTTATTACTATTTTTTATGCGAATGGTCAAATCCTGGCTGAAAATTTTTGTAGTTTATTTAACTATTTCATTCTGCGATCCACCAATGTCACAGATTGGGCACATTTCCAAGTTTCAGAATATCATTAAAGAAATCAAAACAAGACTTTAAAAACGTACGCTGTTCACCGCATCACACCGCACCTCCCGAGTTTGTTTCGGTCTTTCTTCTCAGACTAGTCAGATAAGAAACGCCGACCTCATCTAGCTTATTTTTTTTTATATACGACGTGTAAAAGTAATTCTGATACCCTATCTACAGAATAAATAATTTTATTTCATGTCACAATCGTGACCTTAAAATAGTAGTATTATGGCGTCCGAAACGTAAAAAGTATTCGCTGAAAATATGTATTACATTCCGAAATTTTCCTTTGTTATACGATAAAACCCTTACGAAGCAATCTTCAAGTGTCAAACAGCACAAGATCTAACACCACCCTCTCTGCAGATACTGCAAAATATAATCCAGTCGATTTTATTACTAAAGGACGTCGCGCACTGGAGTGGCGCGGTTTGGAAACAACAACGGCCTGAACAAGATTATGTAATGGACTTTCTTCCCAGGAAGCACTAAACTCATCTTGTTTTAAAACATAAGTTATTTTTGACGTGTAAATTTGTTTTTTTTATTTACCAATTTACAGAAATATCATTTATAATTTAAGAATATTCTCAGTCCACGTTCGCACGGATTTAAAAATATTGCGGCGGGATTTAACGCGCCCGGCGCCCGTGCGTACCTGGGGTTAGTGTCTTATGTTGTTTTGTTTATCGAATGGCATCATTCAATTCGTTTTGTGTGCCTACTCAGTGTAGGCCCATGAGTATGGATGTATGTAAATATTTATTATTTTGTTTAAATTACTACAACCGTGGCTTGTTTACAGTAATTAATGATGACATAGTAACGGCGCGTCATACGTTATCATTATTTATGATTGTAATGGATTACTTAACGGAAGTTATAACTGTTGTTAATTTTATGACTGATGTTTGTGATTCAACTTTCTATAGGATACTATTATTTTAATGACTAAATATAACGTTGCTTCACTAGATTTGTTTCCTTACCTTTTCATTTGATTTATTTTGCAACTAACTATCTACACTCGGTACTAAATTAAATGGCTAACTAGAATAAGAAGCATCTGTATCTTGGGGGCCTGAGTTGCGGAATCTTAAATTTTTATTCGAGACATGTTTGCGTTAACTTAAATTTAATTTCAGGATCTTTGAAAATGGACAGAATACTTAATTAAATAAGGGTGTGTGAACTATCAAGATAAAAATAAAATAAATTGATCAAAATAAAAAAAAATATCTTTTCATAGATTTTATCTGTACTAATGTTATAAAGCTGAAGAGTTTGTTTGTTTTTTTGGTTGAACGCGCTAATCTCAGGAACTACTGGTTCGAATTGAAAATATTTTTGTATTGAATAGTCCATTTATCGGGAAAGGCTATATAACATCACGCTACGACTAAAAGGAGAAGAGCATCAATGAAAAATGTTGCAAAAACGGGAAAAATGATTCCTTTTGATAGTTTCCGAAATCATGTGCACAGAAATCGTTCCCCTTTAACAGTTTTAAAAAAAGTCCGCGACGGCATATCTCTTTTAAATTTGACTCACTATAACCTTTTTTATGTCGATCAAATTTGTTCTAAATTAATGCAACATTTGCGAAGGTGTTTTCATAAACATGGTATTAATCCTTATCCAAATAAATACGTTACCCATCACAAGTTTTTAATTTTGAACAAAATTGCCAGTGACATCATTTGATTTCGATGAATACCGGAGATATCATAGTTTTAAAATTACTCAATTACTTCGCAAGGCGGCCGATCAGGTGGAATATGTTTTAGTAGGTTTTTTCTTCAAATTAACGCGGGCGAAACCGCGGGGCACATCTATAAAACACTGATACTCTCTTAATTACTTTTCGTGATTTAGCAAAACCCTCATTACCAGTCACAAAAAATAAAACAATATGATCACCAAAAAATCTCTAAAATGACAAACACTTTATCTCCCATTGTCAGAAAAAAATCCTTATTTACTCGCGCGATTTGCCGCGTCAGATCACTCGCTACAAGTGTGCGACAACCCTTACGTACCTAATCCCTCCAGCCGCCGATCTGAAGCCTCACTAAGAGGCTCTTCAATGGCACCAAAAGTACCATGAAGTACCACAAGATGTCGCTGTAGTGCCGTAGTGCCATCGGCGACGGTGGAGCGTGGCCTATCTTTGTTTGAGAATTTCTTAACAAGTTTTAAATCGAGATAAAAAGGATGCTGTGATGTGCATATTGTAATAGGTTTTAGATATGTTTAAGCACGTTTTTTGATAAAAAAAGGCTGTGCACTCCTTGTGCAGTACATTCAATAAGAGGTTTAATTTTATGCGGTGAAATATTTTGGAACATAACGAGCGAAATTTGGGTGTGCCATGGGTACCTACACCTCTGCCACCCCTCGTGGATTACAGGCGTGTTGTTATATTATTTTTTAAATTATTTTGCATAAAATTGTCTAGCTGAAAAGTGTTTTATTTTAAAAATGCCCGATTTTGGAAACGACAGTAATGAAATGGACATGTTACTCACCCTGTCACCTGTTCATTTCATTTTTTCTCTTCCCAACAATGTTGGCTTCCAGTCTAACCGGATGCAGTATTTTACTTTATGTGGAGCGACTGCCTGTCTGACCTACACAACCTTGTTACTAGGTAATAAGTAAGATGCCCCTTGGTAAGACAGATTGTCAGAATATACATCGGGCTTCTGACGACCCGTAACGACTGCCAAAGATCTACGAATGACAGCCGGGACCAACGGCTTAGCGTGCATTCCGATTCCGAGGCACGGCGGGGCAGGGAGGTATGTAAAGATGGTCACCTATCCACTGGCAAACCGCGGTAAGCGTAGCGATCGATCCGCACGGCTGTTATTAACTACGAAAATAATAAAAGTCAGTAATAAATACCCGGCTGCAGGACAAAGGCCTCTTCTGACACAGAAAACAAACTCCTATCGTCGCAAAAGGACACCTAATAAAGTCAAAAAGTCCTCATATCAAATTCAATTATGTTAAATTCTATTGTCTCTCTCATGTTCAGTTCATACGGCTCTCACATGTAACTCGTGTTAGCTTAATGAGATCTTTAATTCGTCTCCCGAAGGATTTATATGATCGTTACTTGTGTCAAGTATGTTACTGGCTCTTGTAATGAAAGAATAGCTCTTTAGGAGTGATGAGAGCCTGGTACTTTGGGTGTGAAATATTTAATTGTTTTAAGAAAATGATCGCTGCTTAGTTGCTTAAAATGTACTCTGACGATATCGTAAAACGTAAAAAAGATAAAGAATTAATGCGTATTTTTTTGAGTTTGTATAAAAAGATGGACAATGGGACAAAATGCTAAGCTTAGATTAGCATAATCCTATTTTAATTTAACTTCGAAATAAACCGAAGCTGTTCTTGAATTTGTTTACTTTCAAAGGTTTCCTGAGTTTTCTGTGAGTTCTGAATTATTTATTTCAGTAAGTGTTGTTATTGTGATGAAGTAAATAAAAATAATAAACATTTTTTTTTGCAATATACCTAGCTCGTATTTGCTTTTTAAAAAGCAAATGATGGTGTCGTTTGTCGAGCTGTGTATGAGATTTGTGATTTTCCAAGCTCATCACCTGTCTAGCCTTTAGCCAAGTATGTTGAGGTCGGTTTCCAGTCTAACCGGATGCAGCTGCAAACCAGTATTTCACATGGAGTGAGTGCCTATAATAATAATAATAATAATAATACTTTATTTGCCAAAATGTAGGTGTACAAAATAGTATGATGTTAATATAAATGTGGCCCAATTACATTCTACCATTACATGTGGTGTGCAAATATTTAATTTCATAATACATTAAATTATTAAAAATGTCATAATATTCCTTCATTATTATTCTATAAGTTACAAAATGTCTAATTAAATAAATTAATTGCAAATATTAAATTTCACAATGCATTACATACTTTAAAAAGTCATCATAACATTACATCAGTCACCAGTATTGATATGATAGATCAGATATGAATGTCAGATTTTATGTATTAATTGAAATGTCAATGTCCAAGAATATTGTTATAATGTCAAAATAAAAATAATAATAGTAAGTAAATGTCAAATTAAAAATATCTCAATCATAAATCAAATCATATCAAAAAATTAAAATATCTAAAAACCAAATTTATTGACATTACTTTTATTTTCGACATGTGACATAAATTCAGTAACAGTATAAAAACATTTTTCTTTAAGCCACTGAATCAGCTTTTTCTTAAACATAGGCAAAGGTAGTTCTTTAAAGGCGTTTGGTAATTTATTGTATACCTTAATAGCCATTATAAATGAATTTCGTTTATGTAAATCGAGCTTGCATTGTGGCAAGCAGAGCCTATGTTTATCTCTAGAGGCAGCATTCCTTTTGGTTACATCCCTATCTAACGCGATACCGATTGGTAAGACTATTTGTCAGACTGTCGGGCTTCTGACTACCCGTATAACGAGTGTCAAAGATCTACGAATGACAGCCGGGAGTGAGGCACGGAAAGTATGTTTTCCGAAGCTAGATATCATTTATATAATAAGAAGAATCGATATAATTTCTTAAATCAAACTATCCGACTTTTCCACACTGACTTACTCGATGATTCACCCTGTGTAAAGTATATTTTTCCGCGAGTATCTGATCTAAGACTAGTTTATAAATTATATTTGTAGTTAATAATATACAACAACGTTTAATTTCTAGTACAGTCAGCAACAAAAACTCTGTTACTTTCACATATATCTAAAATTCTTATTTGACATTTCATTCGATAGTGAAATGTCTATGGACTGAATCTCAAGTGTCCAAAAATATGTGTTAGCCTTTGCTTGCGGCCTCGCCCGCGTGGGGGACGGAAATAGCCCACGGGAACCTACTGCTGGGATAAAAAAGTACCTATCCTAAACCTTAACACAGGTCATGTTCTATCAGACAGAGTTACTATCGCATTTAAAATATGAGTCAATCTATCTGCCTAGCCTTTCCCCAACTATGTTGGGGTCGGCTTCCTGTCTAACCGGATGCAGCTGAATACCAGTATGGATTGTGGTGTAATAACTTACCTGCATCTTTTCCGTCATAATAAAAAATATTTTATGCTGGTCCTTTATTGGCAGCTGACTATGGTTGCTGACTGTACGTAGTTATAAATAGCTGTGTTTGGGCGCCGCCCATCATCGGCCACCGTACGCAACGTGCGTCAATTCGGCTATTTACCACATATTATACTGATATTTTTTTACATAATTTCTTCATGTAATTTGTGTCTAGATGTTTTTATAAAATTGTCTAGTTATTATAAGATGGTATGACTTGATGTCTGATTATTTAGTTTCTGCTTAAAATCATGGGATATTTAAATTCTAATATTTTTATCTGTAGAACATTGATAAATATTAGCCGGTACTAATAAACGTGTTATCTTAGATGAATAGTTACACACCGATTTCTCTCTTTCAGTCGTCAGTAATTTGACTTTCGAAAGAAGACAAAGCGTTGTGTAACTATACAGACGCTATACAACGTTTATTAGTAACAGGTCAATATATCCGTTCAAATACTGAAGAAGAAGTAAAAAAAATGGCAATTCATTCATTCTTCTGGAGACTTCTGCACCACTTCTTTTCCATGCATTGAAGGCGAGAAAATCAGGACCCTTAAAATACAGCAAGTATGTAGAAATACCACGGTTTTTTTTTGTTTTCCTAAACTTTAACATGAAACGCAACGTATCTTCTCTATGTCCTAGAAATAAGCGCACTTATCGACCGACGTCTGTAAGTGCGCTTATTGAGTAGGTACTAGGTACTCGAGAACCATCAGCCGCCGCGGCCGCCATGGCTCACGCACGATGGTCCATCAGGACAAAGTGCGGAAACCAAACCCTCTAACATAGAACATACAACCATCATCCCGATCACATGATGCTTGTAACGTGACATAAGCATCCCTCTGCATAAAGATCACTGATTACTGTATTTGATTAGTGGGTCAGGAACTCAGTATACTAATATAAAACAGGAACGTAAAGAGAAGCTTACCCGGGAAACCAAAATACTAGCTTGTTGGGGCTGAATACTGAATAATTTAAAATTTGTACCTGAAACAAAAACATAATTTAATTAGTTACATAGTTCATAGTAATGAAATCGTATGTTTGTAAGGAAATCCGGACGTCAGTTTGAAAAAGTAACTCTGAACTATTTTGAGTAAACCCAGTTCTTACATCAATCAAATCAATAAAATTAAAACTCATATTCGTCTGCACTTCACCACTTCCTAGTGCTTTAGCTGGACGAAGTGGCGCAACGAACTGCCCAGCAGCACAGCTGTCTGTTCAGTTAGACGAACTTGATTCTATGTAATACAATTAGTAGGCATCCAAAGTAATTAACATAACGAGACACAGAACATTACATTCAATTATTCACCAAATTTTTTCTGATACTCTATAATGTATGCCATAGTTATTGCCTAGTACTCTAACTTAGGTAGATTATCAGGAATAAAAGCAAAAGGAGTACCTAAGTAAGTAAGGATCGTAGCAGGCATCGGTCTGTAGTCTCAGCCTACCCCCATAGCGACGAGGCGTGGGTTTATGTACGTATTATCAAGAATAATTATTAATGAATGCAATGGCAATCTTCATTACTCTGCCATCATGGACCATCGTGTACTCGATCACATCTGTTTATCTCATCAGACGGTTATATAAACGGCTCGTGACGTCATTGCCTGCTATTAATATCTGCGCGGGAGTTGATCGATACGCACTAGTTTAATTAACGGATAAGCTAGAGCTGGGACATGGATTCGTTTATTAGAATACTTTATTTAAGAATGAAGCTAGAAGTCGTTTACTGAAAGACCGTCTTCGAACCCCTCAAGCTTCAAGTGTACACTAAGTGTACATAAGTGCTCGTAGCATCAACGGTACACCAAGTGTACACAACGGTGTCATTGTTCTATTGTCATTGTTAAAACAATAACTTCACTGCGCCTATTCAACTACTCCGACGCGTGGGGTGTTTCGACAGGTAGGCGGGCAAACTTGTGTGACATTAATGAACTAATTCTCAAAATGGCTAATTCTATAAATTACTAATTCTCAAAATTCACATAAACGTTAATGCCATGGGCACTTATGAAACGTCAGAAGCTCCAATTGGCCGTTTCCTATGGAGAAGAGTCGGCAAGAAACTCCACCGTTTTTCTTTTAAAAACAATTCGCTTTTACAATGTTTTCAAATTACATTGTTAACTAATAGGTATGGGAAGACAGTGTAGGCTTGTCAACAAGTACTAGGTACCTGACAAAATAGAAAAGGTTTAAGAAAATCGAAGCATCTTTGAGTGTACACGAGGCCTACAGGTTAGCCCTAGAACGTGTATGCTGTCTTCATCTTGTCAAAGATTTTTGGATATCTAGTTAGTGTCGCATCAGGCTAATAGACCGAGTTCCAAACGACGAGATACTAAGATTAACGAAGGTCTTCGATATCGGAAAGCGTATTATGGAGCACAAATGGAGTGGAGCAGGAAACCTCGCAAGGCACAGTGATGACAGGTGGAGTAAGGAGTGACAGAGTGGCGTCCAAGGACTGGAACACGAGATGTCGGTCGTCCGGCTGCGAGATGGGCAGACGACATTGTTGCCATCGCGGGCAAAAATTGGATGGCACAGGAGCGTGGGGATCGGCACAAGAAAAGAGAGGTCAGCAGTGGGGAAGTCACTATAGTCAGGCTTTGGTGAAGATGATGATGAGTTAGTATCGGACTCAAGCGAACGTCGTCGTACTCGCCGCGAGTTCACCTTAAATGAATCGACGAATAAAGAAGAATCGTTTTATAAGTTACAAATTTTTTCTTTCTGTATCCCGTCATCGTTCTTTCACTAAATTGGCCATTATTCCAAGTAAACGTTTGCGGTCCAATTCTACTATATCGCAATTCCTCACTCGAAGTACCAGGCTGACATGAGCAGACAGGTGGTCGCGACTGATGTATCGCCGCACATTAATTTAACATTGCCAACGTATGAGACTAATTAGGTGCCTTCTAATTATAGAGAAACTAGCTTTAGACGCGGATTTGCTTTGAGTCTCAATGAAAAACGACCTAGGAAAAATGGGCGAGACCGTTGTCATTAACTGGGCTCAAATTCATATTCCTGCCTCATCGGTCTAGCAGTCCAGCAAGCGCTATCGCTGAGCGTGAGGTCCTGGTTTTAATTCCGAGATTGTACAAAGTATTATTGGATTTTCCATGTGGAATTTCACAGTAGCAGCCTGAACCCTGGATCTGTTAATTCGAATCCGGATTTGTGCTTGGTTCATGGCAAAAGGTTTCCTTACATGGGACGTGAACATAACTGCAATGGCGAATCGTGGGTGTTTTGTAGGTACACTCCCAAACCTGCGGGGATTACATGCGTGATTTTATTTAATGTTATGTGTTACTGAATCCCAGTTCGCGATACATTCGCGACGTCTCTTGTGTCCGTGTCTCTGTGTACAGACACACATGTCTGTGCGCATATTTTTATTGCCGCTAATAATACTTGGCCTCCACGGTGTGATCTGCTAATTATCGTTATATTGTCGTGGTGTCAGAGTTACGAGCACAGATTGCATGTAGCGCTAGATTTGTGGCGAGATTCTAGTAATGAAAATTGGGTTACCTACAGACAGAAAAAACATTGGCTCTTCCTTGGTCTGACTGCAAAATCACGAAGAGTGTTGTTGTATTTCTTACATATTTTCATACTTAGAAATGTAGACTCGAAATGGACACCAATATCGGCCTCTTTTTAAGGGACTCTATGTACTTACTCGTATGTGATGGTCAATATTTGTGTCATAACTTTGGTTATAAAAAAAAATAAAATAAATAAAATAAAATAAATAAATAAATAAATATGGAGAGAGAGCGGTCAAGTCGACGACACATGATGATGACTTGACTCAAACTCAAAGCATTTATTTCAAATAAACCAATTACAGGCACTTGAATTGTCAAGGGGTCAGTCAGTCAGTCAGAAAGATGAAGCTAGTTGCCCATTCCAAAGCGTAGTGGGTACCTGTGGAGAAGAACGGGCATGAAACTCCATGGACACTCTTTAAAATCAAAATAATATGGTTACAATACAACTCAAGGTTGTAATTTAAAACTTCGATCAATAATTATACTAATAAGTACAGTGTATGTAGAATAATTATGTAGCGATAAGCGACTAATTAGTATAGCCTTGAAAAAACAAAAAAGATACTTTTGTAATCAGCAAGATCACTTTTGTAAATAAAGAGATCACATCTGCAAACAAAACATCATTTTTCAAAATAAAAGGATCAGTTTCGTAAACAAAAACATTAGGTTCTGAAACTGATTTTTGAACTTAAAACTTCATTCGCAAACTAGAACATTATCTAGACTACCACGCGAGTGAGCTGAACGCAGCCAGTCAGTCACGTGCGACTATCGACAGCCAACAATGATTTTGTGGGTAGTTTATTTCTTTTTGTTAAACCCGCGGCAAAAATAAGGGTTTTATAGAGATCTGATCTTTTTTATTCGATACATTCGGCGCGTTGATAGCCTCCACGTACTTCGTTGATTGTACAAACGCCAGCACATCAACCTACTTCAATCTGTCAAATTTCTTTAATAGATTTTCAACTTTATTGCTAAAGCATAAGATTCAAAGTTGATTGGGAAACTTTGACAGTTTCGGGTAGCTTGATGTGCTGGCGTCTGTACGTCTGGCGCACCCTTGGGGAGTTAGTTGGCTATCTGACAACCAGTCTTATTAAAAAGGGGCTAGATTGTGGAGGTGAGATAGCTGTATATATTATGGTTAGACTGAAAACCGATCCCAACATAGTTAAACAAAACAAAAAGCAGATCAAACCGGAATGAGAAAGTTTATAGTGGATAACACAGAGATTAAAACAGAAGAA
Source organism: Luperina testacea (assembly GCA_927399505.1). NCBI lineage: Eukaryota > Metazoa > Arthropoda > Insecta > Lepidoptera > Noctuidae > Luperina > Luperina testacea. The sequence continues at coordinate 401,419 of OV656785.1, read as the reverse complement.
GAACTAGCAGGGGATCGAGGAGGGGGGGCCGTGGAGAGTTCTGGGGATCAGAGACTGGAATAACTCGTTGGGAAAAGGAAGGCAGGTGATGATGAGCTGTTCTTGCATTTCGTGTCCGTAGAGCCCCTGCGACTCCGCGCCTCGGAAGGCATGTTAAGCCATTAGTTCCGGCTATCATTTGTAGATATTTGACATGGCTCGTAAGTCGTCACTTGTCACATGGGACTTAAACATAACTGACGAAATATGGGTGTACTATAGTATCTTATACATATAATCAAAGTACTGACGCCAGCACATCAAGCTACTACAATCTGTCACATTTCTTCATTAGATTTTCAACTTTATCGCTAAAGCATAAGGTTCAAAGTTGATTGGGAACCTTTGACAGTTTCGGGTAGCTTGATGTGCTGGCGTCTGTACAGTTCTGAGTTCTGTCTAACCCTTCGGAGAGGACGGGCGTGGTGTGATCTTTGACATCGTTATGGGAAGGTAGAAGTCCGACAGTCTTACCGCATGGTATTGTGTTACCCAGTAACTGTGTTGTAGAGATCTGAGGGGTAATTCTCGTAATTTTAAGAACATTCACAGTCTGATCTGTCTCAATCTGTCAAAACTACAGTACCCGGCGATAATCACATCGACCTTTGGAAAGAGACAATCGGCTAATTTCGGCTTCGTAGAGCGTTATCTCTGTCGCACGAAATACAAACAGTCCGGTATCTATTAGGAGCTGTTAAAACAATTATGATTTGCTTCTTTTGATAAATTATTTTTATTCTTTGTATAAAATCGATAGGATCGAATAGGTCGATGTGCAATATTTATCGCCGGGTAGGTACTGTACGTTTAATTTCTCTATATTTTTTGACAAGTTTTTGACTTTGGCTGTCACCGCGATGAGATTGCGACTTGCATTCGAACGTTTTCTGATTAGCAGTCGCTTTGTGTAAAATACTAGTATTCAGCTGCATCCGGTTAGACTGTAAGCCAACCCTAACATAGATAGGGAAAGGCAGGTAGATGATGACTAGACGAAGGAAACAGTTTTTTTTTATAGTCCGTGTTTACATGTCCTTCATGCCTCGTGTTTATTTGTCTTGGATAGTGTCTCATTTTGTTTATTATCTTTTTAAAATATGATCAAAGCGCGTCACCGGCACCGGCGCGCGGCGTGGCTCATTCATTTTATGTTGTTTCTATTCAGAATTAGATTGAAAACACTTTGAATTTTGAAATATTTTCAGATCAACAAAGGGGACTATGTGATAATTTTTTGTAATCTTAATTACTTTAGTTAGGTACCATGACTTTCAAAAAGCCAATAAATGTTTTGAAAGATTTTAAGAAAGAAAATATGTTTATTTTTGCTGTAAAACAGGACGGAAAGGAAAAAACACAAAAAAGAACAACATGCAGCACATCCATGCAAACCGGTCGGGACATCGCTTAGCATAATGCTGTGAAACCGGCCGGGACATCGCGCAGCATAATGCTGTGAAACCGGTCGGGACATCGCTTAGCATAATGCTGTAAAACCGGTCGGGACATCGCGCAGCATAATGCTGTGAAACCGGTCGGGACATCGCTTAGCATAATGCTGTGAAACCGGCCGGGACATCGCGCAGCATAATGCTGTGAAATCGGCCAGGACATCGCGCAGCATAATGCTTCGAAACCGGCCGGGACGTCGATCAGCATAATGCTGTGAAACCGGCCGGGACATCGCTCAGCATAATGCTGTGAAAGTGTGAACCTACGCGAGTCAGAGCCACAGCGCTGGTTTGCAACGACAACCGGTGTGGACGTGGTTGAGTTTGATCAAACGCCATCAATTCTTTCTTACTCCGTTGCAGCAGAAGATACAAATTCAGATCTTGCAAACTATAGTAGATTTTACAACAAGTGCACAAAACAAACCATTTTTATCCGAGACTTTTAGCAGCCCGAGCCGAAGGTGAGGGCTGATAGTAATGTCGAGGATAAAAATGGTTTTGTGGACGAGTTATAAACTCTGCTTTTCACTTCGATTGCGAGGAAATAAAACAGTAGGATTTTTCTTTTCTCCAATTTACAAAATTATCGTAAACTTTGAGATATTTTTCCCGAGACTTTGGCGGTAATATCTGTTGCACAATTCTCTGTGCATTCATTTCCATAAGCGTATTAGGAGAGACTGTTAAATCCTCTTCTTCACTGGACATTTTTAACAATTTTAGCAAATTGAAGAAATTAAGAGCGTTATTACAAAACCGAAGTGCTCAGTTTTAGGTAAATTCGACGGCGCGCGGCAGCAGATGCGCACGTGTGCGTCTAGGGAAGAACGCTATGCACACATACAAACCGCTATGCGTCGGACGCCAGGATCAAACCAACAAGAGCCTTCGTTTTCAAAATGAATTAAATTACTGTTATTATAGTTCATGAAATATTATTTGTACCGATGAGTGTTACCTACAACGGTTTGAGTTACAATAGGGTCATACAAATTTACTTCACTTTTAATTTTTATTTTATAAAGAAAAAAGAAAGAAAATTTGTTTATTCTGCACAAACAAAAACGCACATTGCAAATAAACACCACACCACCACCACCACCACTAAAGTGACAAACTAGCATACGGCCCGCTTGATGGTGTGTAGTTACCGCAGCCTAAAGCAGTGTTGCCAGTGACAGATAGTCAAATGTAACATGAGAGAGCTCAAAAAGTAACATTTTCACGAGAAAAGTAACATTACCTTATTTTTTGTGGAAAACGACTAATAATAACATGGCACTTTATTACATAAAAAAAAGCTGTCCCCTTAGTAGGCTTCGAAAGAATCGTAATAACAAACTGAACTGAACCAACACGGATGCCACTACTAGGCTGTCGCTCACTCGCCTAAGTAAGCGGGATGGGTCATTTAGAAATTCACGCGAGTGAGTGAATATGCGATACGACAAACGAAGTGAAAAATTTTCGCGCTGTCGTCGCGTCAGAATTTGGTCACAAAATCAAGACAATCAAGTGCGCCAACATGACAAACGAAACCTTTGCGTTCCGTTTCATGTTTATTTTTTGTTTTCTGAGAAATATTTTTTATTAAGTCTTAAAAGTAACATTTTGAGGCGTGTAACATGGAGGTAACATGATAGGGTCAAAAGTAACGTAAAATGTTACAAAAGTAACATACTGGCAACGCTGGCCTAAAGACGCTTGCATTGCCAGAAGCTGCATTACTTGCGCGTTGCCAGCCTCTAACATTACTTACAAATACTTTTGTGCTACTTTTATAAATACTTTTTGTACCTACTTTTTTACGAAGTTTAATATATTATGTAATTTATTTAGCAGGTAGGAAGACATTTTAGTACTTATTTATAGAAATAAATGCAATGTGATGTTGTTTCTACAGTTTGGATAAAAATCGGTTGTCTGTAAAGTCGGTTTACGGACGATAGTTTAACGTGACAACGTCATAACAAAACATTAATGAAATTGCCGAACGCGGAGGCCGATTCGGCAGCGTTCGACATCATCAGTCTCTCATCGCTCGTTCCGCGCTCTCGCTTGCACTTCAAGCCGCCATGGCGTACAACGCTACAGCAGAGCAAGGCCGCGAGGTAACGCTACATGAGTCATGTTTTTTTCGTGTGTGCAGCCAGCTTCATCGATTTATTAGACGTTGTCACGTCAAAAAAGTCAAAAGAAAATAAAAAAGACAAATCAAAAGTCGTTTTATTAAAATTAAAAATTACAACTGTGAACTTGTAACGGTTCATGAGACACTAGCAGACAGACGGACGGTCGGACATCGGAGCCTTAGTAATAGGGTCCCGTTGGCACCCTTAAGGTACGGAACCATAAAAAACCAGTATAATAATTGTAAAATAATTAAAATAATATTCTCCGAAGCGGCATAGACCGTGCTTTCCTCGAATCTATGATTTCAGGAAGCACGCACTCCTCATAAAATTCTTACCGCTGAGCTTCTCTTGCGCGTTTCAAATTATCGGCCAAAACCTTTTTTTTTTATTTTGACAGCACCAAAAGTTCTATTTTTTTCTATTTTGCCCATTATTGTTATTGTGTGTTATTTGTCTGAAAATAATTAATTAAATTAAAGTTGGAGATGACAATAAATAAAAAAGTCAGAAAAATTAAAAACAACAACTATATTTACGTATGTTTTTTTTCTATAATTATATTCGCGATGGAACATCATAGGAAAATAATTAAATTATATACATTACAATCAGAACATAACTAATTAAAAAAAAAAACTCACTTGTATCAACAAGTGTTGGTCGCTTTTTATTCGTGGCGAATTGTCGAAAGAGATCACGTGACGGCAGCAGCGAGTGAGCGCTACGTCCTCCCTCTGAAAGCGCTCGGCGCGGACTAAAGCTAAGACCGTGCATCCCGAGATTTATATTGATAAAAAAGCATTGCATAAAACAATTGCTTAAAAATATTATTTTACTTCAAAATAGAGTATTTTTTTTTTCAAGCAAGGTGACAAAGTAACCTTAGTTATTAAACACTTTTTGTTTGAATTTCTATTAAATATTCAGAGATAAAAAATATCATTTCGGCTGAAAAAATATCATTAACTCTCTGTTTTACGGAATTATTTTTGGTTTATTACTGTATTAAACATAATAAATTGATGTATGCATACCAAAGTAGAAGATACAGTTGTACCGTGGACATTTTTATAAATTATTAAACTATTATATCTTCGATGTAACAGAGCATCGCGAGATGCCCGAAATTAAATTTTTATGAAACAGCCTTTGCAGGAACAAGTTTTTTACTGATTTATGTAAACAAACTGAAATATTTATTGAATGCGCTCCCAAAAGAAGGAATTAAACTTTCTCGGGCATGTATTTTTTTTACTATTGTGACTTTAGTTAAACCATAATCACAAATCAAAACTCGAGTCAAACGCTCTAAACAAGAAAAACTTGTGATAGCGCTCTTAATAAATGCACGAAAAAAGAACAAGAGCTGTTTCCCGCCGCTTTATTTTTTTTTAAATCCTACGATATTGATATTAGGCTGCAGATCGATACAGCCTACTATTAAATTAATTTTGTAATAATAATTTTCTTAAATCAACTAACCTACCGTACTTGAATTAAAAATTTTAATATCTATTATATCTTAAAAAACACATAAGGCAAATAAATTAAAGTAATATATTATATTTATAACAAATTCTATCTATGAACTTCTTATTGCATTTGGCTGTATGGCTCATTTTCTTTGCCTCAATATAATACATTTATGAGTAGATACGTTAATGCCCTTGTGCACAAAATTCGATTTTGTGCAGCCTATACCCTGCACAAAGAAGCACTTTCAGAGCATGAGAAGTGAAAAGTATCTTTTTTACATTGGGTATTATATGATATGTTCTATTATTTTGGTAAATAATGTGCAACGTTATTTCTGGGTTCGTTATTGCTTCAATTGCTTGTGTTGCGAACATCATGAAGGATTATGAAGGTAATTACTAATCCATTACTTCATAAGTATGAAAAATTCGTCTGCACGACAACGCAATGAATATTGCTGAACTGTCAAAGTGGAAAGCATTGTCATTGTAAGTGGTATGCAATGACTCCGCGGAAAACCAAACGGGAACCCTGCGGGATCTGATTCCTCATTACCGAATTGGAATCCCTATCAAAATCTAATCACAACATAGCAAAAACATGTGAAATGATGTCAAGGGTATAAGATTTCATAGCTCCATTCCTCTGGCGCTCGATCTGCGCAATAAATCAACATCTAAATGTTTATAAAATATTACGAAAGAAATTATGATCGAGCGGCGCCGCACGCCGCAGTGGAGACGTTACTTATAATGAGCAAATATTTATGTTATGTGTTGACTTTCTTGTGGGTAAAATGTTGCCGATAGATCTGAGAGGGAAAGCGTCAGTTGTTGAGGTTGAGAGTTGGGCGGGTGACCGCGCTTTGATCATCATGAATCCATCATCCATATTATTTTGATCTATGACAGTGGCTACATGGAGACAGAAGTCTGGAAGACTGCCAACTAATCTAACTAGCCTGTGTTGTCGCACTGCAGGGCAAATGCCTCCCTCTTCCTTCTATGTTATGAATAGAATAGAATAGAATGGGTTGGAATGGGTTATATGGGTTTGGTTTCCGCAGTTAGTCCTTCAAGTGGACCATTGTGCGTGCGCCATGGCGGCCGTCGGTGGTTATTCCAACCAACCCACCTCCCTCCAGAAGCTGATTAATTAAGTCTCTTGGTCTGTTGAGAACATCTGTGTACGATCTGGGTCTCCCGAGGGTTTCTGACCAAATTTGGGTGACGTCTGTACCCTCAAAGAGCACATGCGCAATGGTTTCCTCACCCTCCATGCAAGCCTTGCACAGGAGACTGTCCGTCCTATTGTGTGAAAGTGTTTATTTAGCGATCAGTGTCCCGTGATGGTCCCCGTCACCAGGCACAGGCCTTTCCTGTCTAGTCGTAGTAAACGCCTCCCTCTCCCTTTCTTACACAATTCTTCAATTTACAAGTGCCGGCCAGTCTTTTTGGTAGGAGTCAAGCTCGTTCCGCCATCGTTGACTGACAACTATTTATAGGATACTAAGTACCTATAGGATATCAGTATTGCCCAGTAATCCAGCAGAAGGCGCTCTGGCAGATGTCTGACTAAGAACTGGATTTCGTACAGTAAATTGGCCTTCTCTTATGCACCTTTTACGATACATTAAAGCAACTTGTCAGTAGGTAACCTATTTCCGACCGGGAACCACAAAACATTCCCTAACGGCATTGTGCAAAATAATATATTACTAAATTATCACCCCGCGGCCATATTGCCAAAATTGAATAGAACCGATTCACAGCCCCTTTGGAACGCAAATAACTCAGTGACACACACAGGCACACATAATACATGTACCTTCATCCCCTCTGCGATAGGGGGTAGGCCATAATTCAGGTAATTCACTTCAACGGCAGAATTCTGTTGTAAAGTAAAAAGTAATAAATTCTTTCCCATTGTGCTAGTGGCGCTATCTCTTATTGAGGGTTGTGAAGTTAGGAGATTGGATGTAAATCTTATTGCTCGACTGTGAAAGATGAAAGAGGGTGCTGTGTTTGATATGAAGAAGAAGCAATGTGTCTTTTTGTTCATCTAGGGTGATACTATTGCCTTTTCTAAAGTGTTATGTAGTGTATTACTGACTTTAGTGACGAAATTAAATAATTTGTTTGGCAGCCGATCACTGTAAACCAGAAATAGTGTTTGGCTGCGAACATAATTATTTAAGATAATAAATAATATGCTGGGTTTCAGTGAAGTGTAGAAGAAAAAGACGAAAGAAGAGAAGATAAGGACAACAGATTAATGATGATGATGATCCAGGGGTTCAATGACAGTACAGGCATACGAAACTTTTTAAACTATCTCTAAAATTGACTACGCATTAAGCTAATCCCTTGTTTTTACAGCTGGTCTATCTATCTATACTGCCAGCATCAGGCAAATTGTTATTGCTGGCTCACACAATGTTTTTTTAGTTAGTCACTTGTTTCTTGAAAAAATTTGTAACTCGATGACACTCATCATTACTTTATTTCTATTTCTCCATTTCACCCATGCTGTTAATTGACTACCACATTCCACTTTTATTGTATATTCTCTGTAATACTGTTCTGTGTGTTGTTTCTGTGTTGGGGCTGGTCATCACTTAGCTGCCTCGGCTTATTTTTAATTACTTTATTTTTGGATTGTTGTTTGTTAAGTACTATTTGTTGTACTCTGGACGCTTTTAAATGCGGACGTCTTTTTTATTTTTTACATCGTTCTCACATTATATAATTTTAAATTCAAAAATAATGATGTAACTATTATTTTTGTAAAATATAATTTAAAAAGTTTCTTGCCCGTTCTTCTCCATAGGTAACATACACTTTGGAATGGGCAACTAGCTTCATTATTTTCTGACTGACCGATTTCTTAACAATTCGCAAAGCGCCTGTACAGTAACGGTCCATAAGTGGACTGCCACCAGAATGCTCATTTTAGCCTGCACGCTAGATCTGCGTCTATCTCTGTGTGTGTGATGTTTTAATGTAGACAGTAACGCGCACACGGCATAACTACGAAAGCGCGATGTTGGTTGGTCAGATGCATGTGTGGTCAACACTAAATAAAGATACCTACATATTATCGACCACAGGGCCTATTTAAAAGTAATGCTAAAATTCGAAGAGGAATTATAAGCAGCGATGGCAGGTTCGCACAAGTGGGTGGATGTTATTGTGTGTGCGTGAAGTGGAGAGGGTTCGAACCTCAGTGCGCGCTTTCAACTCTTTTTGTTCTTTTCGTTTTTGTGTCAGAGTTCAATTATTTATTGTTTCGTTAACATAATGACAATAGGGTATAGAGGGTAAAAATAAAGTATAATACCTATGTAATTTGATTAAAATAAAGCACAATTTTTCATAGGAACATTTATTGATTTTAATAACAACCTTTAAAACATAAACATACTTATTCCAAACTTTGAAACATAAAATACCGAATTTGTTCATAAATCATTTTTGGTTGATACTAAAATGGGATGTTTTTGGTTTATTGAGGTTACAGCTTAATTTGTTCATTTTCACAAGGAAAAGAAGATTGAAACTAAACCTCAATCTTACAATCATTCACTTGTTACTATTATATTATGGCCAGTGTATCCCCTGAATTCCACTGATAGCATTTATTTTTTTATTAATATTTAGTGTGACCTCCGATAATGAAAGTGATATTATCAATGCAGTCAAAAAGGCGTCGACGCATGGAGGCCACAATATTACTGCAAATATCTGTGCACGTAAACTATCCCACAACTCCATGCAATGAGATTTGAGCTGTTCGAGACATCGTTCGACTCGCACTTCCCAACTTTGCACCATTAAACCCCATACATTTTCTATAGGGTTTAAATCAGGGAATCGCGCTGACCACGGAATAACTTTAACATCCGAATGCTCAGTAAACCACTCACGAACAATACTAGTATGATGTATCGGACAATTATCTTGAACCAAATAAAATTCACCAATTTCATCCACTGTATAAACATTTCGAACAGTAGGTAGCAATATATCGCTCAAAACCTCGACGTAATTATAGCTGTTGGCCCGCGTCGGTATAAATGCCAACTCACCCGGCCCTTGAGCACTAATCCACCCCCACATATTCACACTAATTCTTCTTGACTCCGTATTATTTATAATATTACTGTCAGACCAACGTGTATTGTCTCTGCGCCACAAATGAAGTCTTCCTTTTTGGCACGATTTGAGTCTTCTCGTCAGTAAATACAGTGGTCTCCCAATCAAAGTCTAAATATTCGCGAGCAAAACGCAACCGTTCCTCCTTATGCCTTTGCGTTAAAAACGGTTTTTTCACCGGTGTTATATGATGAAGACCTTCGGCATGGAGTGCATGGAGAACAGTGCGCAATGACGTATCAAATTCTTCGCTAAATCGTCTTGTAGGTATGAAACCATGCGTTTCATATTCACCAACCATAAAGCGTCGGCGTCGCTGAGACTGGTCAATAAGTGGCGGCCTACCACTTTTTACACGGCTCTTAAGAATTCCCTCTTCCTCAAATCTCCGCACCCAACGTCTCACAGTATCTCTAAAAAAAAAGAAATCCTTATTACATATTTTGAAGCGTCACTTATGAGAACAAGTAAAATCAATAACAACAAAATAACTTACACAAAATCCGGTTTCATTGGATATTTCAGATATATTAAACCCATTGTTATACAAGGCTACAATGTTCGCTCTGGTTTCCATATTTATATTTGCTTGCATTTTCAATAAAAATCTTCAAACTCAACACCTCAAATATCAATAACACAAACGCTCATAACTAAGTTCACTAACCAACAACGTCATACTATTATACATTACAGTCAGTATATTAATTTTGTTTCAAATCTACCCTCAACTTTTATGTGATTAGTTTAAAATACTCGCTGTCTTTTTCTCATTACCATAATTAGAAAAAGAGTGCGTGCCGCGATAGGCCTATGATGATGCTCATATACCGCGCTTTTTCTGTTTCGTACGTGATGAAAGAGTGCAATATACAGTTGTGTATGTGTGTGTGAAATGTCTAAATAGAAGAAGGTCTCAAGTGCGACGAGTTACGATGTGATAGTTTTGTAATGCTGCCAGTGCAGTTCTGACCGCTACTGTACCTAAATGGTTTAATTGAAATAAATGCTTTGAGTTTGAGTTCCACTAGACAGCCGTAACGTTATGTTTAATATATTTTAAATGTATTTATTTAATCTTGCCGTAAGGTCGGCGCCTGCGACCATTTACTTGTCACAGCAATGCCAAAGACACACCAGAGTGCCTCTGACATTCAAGGTATAGACAAGTAATGAGGTTACGTCTGGCGCAGATTAAAAAATATTTTATTATTTGCTAATATTTTATATTATTTATTTATTTCTGTGACTGCCCGTGACATCACAGCGGGCCCTATCGGAATACCAGCGCTGCGACATGTATTTTTTAAATCTGTACAAAATTCAAAGTCCAAACTCCTATGAGGGTGAAATGGGGGGTTGAATTTTTTGTGAATTAATTCCGACCTCCACGCGGGCGAAGCCGCGAGCAAAACCTAGTTCTGTACAAATCTCACCGTGATCGAGGGGGGGGGAGTGGAGGGGGGTTCAGGGGATCAGACAGCAAAAAATCGTGAAATCTTAGGTGAAGTGAGCTGTCATGCCACCTGATGCAAGAGACTGACTGACACTGTCTATAGCTCCCTTCACCTAAGTTTTCACGGAGAAATCTCTACAGAATACATCGATAGGTGTGTATGTAGGCGTCGGTAGCCACTTACATCAGGTGGACGGTTAGCTTGTTTGCCATTTTAGTAAAAACAAGACCACACTTCATATTTCTTCGCCAAACAGTCCATTTAGTGCGCCATTTCTCAAAAACTACTAAACACCGCTGGCCCATCCATCTTGTGAGCTATTCAGTGAATATACCGCTCCATTGTCTCTGGCCGGCTGGTATTGGGATGACGAATGGGGGAATAGGCATCCACGGTATTTGGCTCGGCGCGGTAACGGCAGTACAAAGCCTTTTTAGAGACTTCGGAGAATGTCGTGTGTTTTTGGAAATATAAATTATCATTTCCACGGTTTGTTAAGTACAAACATGGTTTCCCTTCACATCACCTTAAGTATTATTAAGTTATCGCTTTATAATATTCTCAGTTGAAGCTTGGAGTCTGTTCATCGTCCACGACCGCTCTGTTGGGAGTGAAGCAAAGATGATGAAGAACCAGTCTTATCAAGAGGTGTCGTGTTACCCAGTAACTGGGTTATGGAGGTCAGATAGGCAGTCGCTTCATGTAAAATACTGATATTCAACTGCATCCGGTACAATCCGGTTGGATTACAAACTGGTATCAATAAAGTTAGGAAAAGCAAGCAGATTGGTGCCCGGGTGACGGCAACAGACTCGTCCCTATTTATAAAATGAGATTAAACAAAACTAGCGGTTTGTGGGTGTGTGGTACACCTCTGCCTTACCCTTTGATGAATACAGGTGTTATGCAGTCACCACGGTTGTAAGGTAATCGTAAACCTACGTGAGCTGGGTCAAGAAACGAACGAGCGGTGATACGCGGTTAATAGCCAGTAAATGACATCAAAATGTGATATAGCACGCTTTTACTTTGCAACTGGAGTAGTAACGGTATTCAAGAAGTATTTTATCACCGTGACATTGTAAGTAAATTGTATTTTAGCTTTTACTAAAGATAGCTGCGCCCCGCGGTTTCACCCGCAGAAGTCTCGATTTTGTGGGAATATCGAGATAATAAGTATCCTATGTCCTAGCCCAGGTCATGGTCCATGTGCCAAATTCCATCCAAATCCGTTCTGCCATTATAGCCTGAAAGCGTAACAAGCCACCAAGCAGCGTCTTCGTGCTTGTACAATGATTATAAGGAGACTATAAGGACTATAAGGAGGTCCCACGGGCAACTTAATTGCCCAACAACTTTTTTGTCACTGTTGCTGTCTCCTCGCCGAGATTTGGACGATGCGCACACGGGAGCGCCAGCAACGCTATTTTTGACGTGACAACGTCTAATAAATCGATGAAGCTGGCTGCACACACGAAAAAAACATGACTCATGTAGCGTTACCTCGCGGCCTTGCTCTGCTGTAGCGTTGTACGCCATGGCGGCTTGAAGTGCAAGCGAGAGCGCGGAACGAGCGATGAGAGACAGATGATGTCGAACGCTGCCGAATCAGCCTCCGCGTTCGGCAATTTCATTAATGTTTTGTTATGACGTTGTCACGTTAAACTATCGTCCGTAAACCGACTTTACAGACAACCGATTTTTTTGGTAAATTTTTGGTTGAACGGCAACTGGCTATCCGGCGACTTTTATTGTTGCCGTGCGCGCACTTGCATTGCAACCAATAGACGGGCGACAGTTGCGTCCAAACCCGCGGACAAAAAAGTCTCCCAGCCCTTGATGCGAGAGACAAATTAGTTGCGGAGACAAAAGTTACTCGTGGGCCCAAAATGTACTTTATTTAAGTTTGATCCGCAATAGCAGTTGCAGTTTTCTGTTTATTTCTCTGGCAACTGAGACGTTGTCAACTATTCTCCCAGCGTCATGTGGAGTTTTTTTTTTTATTGTTAAATAGGATTTTTTTTTATAATAATTTCTGTTATTATCTAGTTGACAGGAGTTCGCTGCTGTCTCTAAACCTAAAACGTCAACTTTCTGAAACTTATTAAATAGTGTATTCCTTAGCAATAATGAACGAAGGAAAATTCACTCCATTTTCACAATAGTCCATATTGAAACACTATTTACCTTTAGAACCGCACCACCGCAGTCTCATCTCGGCGACAAACAAATGTCTACAACTGGTCAAAAATGCAACTTAGAGCTATTTTTGACAGATTGAGACAGATCAGACTGTGAATGTTCTTAAAATTACGAGAATTGCCCCTCTGATGTTCTCAAGTCTTTCTGTCTCTACAAAACGCCTTAAAGTGACAGAGACAGCATGAAACTTAACTGCTACTTAAAATTAAGTTACGTTTGAGTATTCGATCGTAAGTCACGTACCTAGTTATTGCGAAGTGAGGATTATTACATTTTTTTATTAAAGTTTGTCTGACTTTAATGACAGTCGTTCTGTGAACGGTGTCAAAAACCTTACGATGTGAACTTGAGACATTGATATTAAATTTTTTGGTTAAGGTATTTGAGCAGTCTGCTTCGTTTGACAGATAAAAATCAAATTTAATTTTTAACTAATACAGAATTTATTGCAAGAAAGTACACATATTCCATTATAACTCGAAGAAAATTGCTAATCCATTGCTTCACATGTTTGACAAATTCATCTGCTCGAAAGAGAAAATGACGCAATGTATGTTGTTGAAATGACAAAATGAATAACATAAATATGCAACGTTTATGGGAGTGTGTAATATGTTATATTATTTTACATAAAAGACGACCTTTTTAAGGCTAACTTTTATTTGCAAACCTAACCTAACTTTTCAATCCAAAAAAATTCAAATGCCAAACCTCCTTGTGAGCCGCCCTTTTATTTAACAACGAGCTAACAAGCCAGAGAACGTCCCCTCCTCTCCATACGTCATTCCAGACAGTTATAACTAATGAATTAATAGCCACCATTGTGTTCACACTCTGTAGAGGACAGCGGACGTTTGAACACCCTGTATTGTAGTCAAACTCAATAATTTTAATGGTTTTAGGACTCTGTGATTTATAGAGCTGAAATATTTCCTAATTGTTTGTGGAATTATAATATTTTATGCGACAAAGGTGCTTGGTATGGTGAAATATATTATTCTATAGCCTTTAATTATTAGGAAAATATTTAACTGCTCTACAAAACAACTTATTGATCTTCTAATGAATGATGTAAGCTTTTTTAAACGGATGAACCTCTAAAAACCTTTTGGGCTTCTAATGATGCACACACTAGCTGCGCCCCGCGATTTCACCCGCATCATAGTCGATCCGGTGGGAATATCGGGATAAAAACTATCCTATGTTCATTCCCGGGACTCAAACTATCTCTATACCTTTCATCTAAATCGGTTCAGCGCTTTAAGCGTGAAGAGGTAACAGACAGACAGACACACTTTTGCATTTATAATATTAGTAAGTATGGATATTGTATAAGGTTGAAGAGTTTGTTTGGACGCACTAATCTCTAGAACTACCGGTCGAATTTCAAAATTCTTTTTGCATTTGATAGCCCGATTCTTGAGGAAGGCTATAGGGTATTTAACATCAGAAATTATGATAAGTGAAAACGCACAGTTGCGACGGGGTGAGTCGGGGAACAAGAAATTTCACGCGGACGAAGTCGCGGGCAGAAGCTAGTTTTAAAATAATTGAGCCTCTTTTTAATTTCTGACCTTTCTCACAGTTGGTCGCAGTAACTAAGCAAAGATACCCCGAGCAAACTGGGTTTGCTTGGCTATTTAGTATTTTTGGGACCCCGAAATACAAACTGAAGATTAGAGGTTCACAAAAAAAGCACATTCATTATTTTAGAATATTCGATAATATTTTTAGGAAAGCAAATTGTGAGTTATTTGAGATTCAATTAAAGTATACATACAAGCTTATTTATTTAAGGTGGATGTGAGTTGTTATGTGAACCAGTGGCGTACCTAGGGGTCAAAATTAGGGCAAGCCCACAGATTTTCAACACATAAAAAAAACGCCCAACTGAGGGATTAGCTGATTTTCAGTTATTAATGTTTGTGTTCGAGTTCATTGATTGGTATTTTTTTTATATATTTATTTATTGATAGGTTTAAGTAAGTTTGTTGTTGTGAATTATGATTTTATTAGGGCAAGCCGGGCTTTTCGGCTTCTATGAAGGTACCGCCCCTGATGTGAACCTCTTCAGTTTATTTTAATTGTATTTTGTACCTACGAAAAAAATCATTAATTGCTAAAATAAAATTGAATGTATTAATATTATTTAAAGGCAATTTACTCGTAGGCTAGTATTATCTGTGCCCTACCTACGCATATTCCAACTCAGCAATATTATAGTTTTAAAGATAAATAAATACGAAGGTATTTTCATAAATACTGAGAAATATGTTTTCTGCGCAGCGAATTTCTTTATTCTTTTTTGTTTATTGTAAAGCGCAATTTACTCATACGCAATTAATAGGTACCTGTGCACAATTTCTACAAATATCTACTTATTTCAATTCGTAAAAAAATTCGTTTTATTTTCGTTTATTTTAGTATCGCTTTAAAGATAAATAACTATACTGGTACTTTCATAAATACTGTGAAATATGTTTTCAGCGCAAATCAATAAATTACGTGGAATAGTTATTAATAATTTCCGGGAAAGTTTCAGTTTGCTTTGAAAATTCAAATGTGAAACTAAATATAAAATTAATAACTCCTTTTTTTCTTTACTGAGTTAAATAGAGACTTTTATAATCGCTATGAGTGTGCACGGAAAAAAAAAATAGTGTATATTCAAGAATATTCTTATTGGTCAAGAATATATTGTTTCCTATATGGGCAAAACGATATTATTGTTCAATATAATCAAAAAATGTCTTGACTTTTTTTTATCCAGTCAAGAATATTTGTTTTATATTAATAAAATAAAGTGTACAATGAAGAAAACAGTCATTTCTTGGCTTGAGATATACTACAGTTCTTGCTGCCCAAGAATCGTTTTTTTTATACTCTAATAATAATTTATTGTTCATTCAAAATAATATAATTATTGACTGAAAACCATTAGTTTTCAATCAAAACTATCTGTATCGTAAAAGGAAACTCTTTTGTAAAATCAAAATACAGTTGTCTCAAATCAAATATAAAAATATTTCTGTGAAATGTTTACATTGTTCTGTTAAGATATGGAAACTAAGTCAAGAATTTATATTCTTACATTAAAAATAAAACAACTGAAGTTAAGGTGTCCATTTATTAAGTTGAAAACAATTTTGTCTCCGATAAAGAGTTAAGGATACTCGAATCGATAACATTATTATTACGTAGAGAATGTTCAGATCTTGTCAACAATTTCAATTATTTTGTTCTGATTCGGTAAATTTTTTCCAAGAAAACCACATATTCTTTACTTGAGAAACATAAATATTTGGGCGAGCAATAAAATGTATTGCGTAAAAAGCACTTTTGTCTCGAGATAATAATTTATATTTTTGTTCAGACTCAAAAGGGGTTTTGTATGAAGATCAGATAGTTTTCGCTTGAGAGCTGTGGTAATTTGCACAGACAATTTATTTTATTGCAGCAAAAGTACTTTTGTCTCGAGATAATAATTCATATTTTTGTTCCAACTCAAAAGGGGTGTCTTATGAAGATCAGATAGTTCTTGCTTAAGAATTTTAATAATTTGATCGAACAATTTAATGTATTGTGACAAAAGTACTTTTATTTCGAGATAATCATTTATATTCTTGTTTTGACTTAAAAGAGGTTTCATATGAAGATCATATAGCCTTCGCTTGAGAGCTGTGGTTATTTGCACAAACAATATAATGAATTGCAGCAAAAGTACTTTTGTCTCGAGACGATAATTTATATTTTTGTTCTGTCTCAAAAGGGGTTTCGTATGAAGATCAAATAGTTTTCACTTGAGAACTGTGATTCTTTGATCAAACAATGTAATGTATTGCGTCAAAAGTACTTTTGTCTCAAGATAATAATTTATATTTTTGTTATGATTCAAAAGAGGTTTCGTATGAAGATCAGATTAGTTTTCATTTGAGAATTATAATGATTTGAACTAACAATATAATGTATTCCGTCAAAAGTACTTTTGTCTCGAGATAATAATTTATATTCTTGTTCTGACTCAAAGGGGTTTCGTATGAAGATCAAATAGTTTTCATTTGAGAACTGTGATTCTTTGCTCAAACAATGTAATGTATTGCGTCAAAAGTACTTTTGTCTCAAGATAATAATTTATATTTTTGTTATGATTCAAAAGAGGTTTCGTATGTAGATCAGATTAGTTTTCACTTGAGAATTATAATGATTTGAACTAACAATATAATGTATTGCGTCAAAAGTACTTTTGTCTCGAGATAATAATTTATATTCTTGTTATGACTCAAAAAGGTTTCGTATGAAGATCAGATAGTTTTTGCTTGAGAAATATTAGTCTCAAATCAATAAATCATTTATTTTAGTGAAATACTGTTATTCCTTAATTTGAGACAGTACTAATTTTAAACGAAGATATTATGTCTACAATTAAGCATATCAATAATCTTTATTCGACAAATAAGCATGTTTTCAATCGTACTGTACTATCCCAGTTTACAAGTTCATATTTTCTTCTAGTTTAAAATTGGGCTCGCACTACACTAACATATTTATAAGAGGAATGTAGATAATTGATTGCTTCCTTTGTATATAATGAAACAATCAATAATGCCAGCCCAATTTTAAACTAGAAGAAAATATGAACTTGTAAACTGGGCTAGTACAGTACGATTTAAGACATGCTTATTTGTCGAATCAAGATTATTGATATGCTTAATAGACTTACATCGTGTAAAATTAATATTGTCTCAAATTAAGGAATAACAGTATTCCACTAAAATAAATTATTTATTGATTTGAGACTAATATTTCCCAAACAAAAGCTATTTGATCTTCAGACGTTGAACCTGAAACAGAGAGGTAAATCATATTATTGTTTTTATTTTTAATAAGCTAAACGATCTGACCTTCTATTTCATAAAAAAAAAAACAAGTTTTACAAACCAAAAAATTTTTTATTTCAAAACATTAAGATAACTAAGCTTTCTCACACTGGGTATATGATATTAAAACAATTTGTCTTTAGATAAATTAAACATCTTTTTTTTAGTTAAACAATGTAAAAATTATTACTAAAAAGGTACAAATGGAAATTAAGGTCTATTGAAGAACAGTCGCAGCAGTTCCTACAAAAGGAACTATGCCACTTAGGCAATTTGAAAAATCTCACGTGAGATTAGGGGGGAGGGGGTCGAAAAATCACCAAAATTGCCTCACGTAATTAATTGACGCCCCCTAATTTTGACAAATTAAATAATATATGTAGTCAATCACTGAAAAATCTAATCCTTTAAATTTAATAATTCAAAAGTTGTAAAACGAAATTAACGTCTGCTTAAATAACCATGCAGACTGTGAACACCAATTTACAAATAGTTCGAGAACAATTAGGTACCAAAATTTTAGATATTTCTTAAATTAAAAACATTATGGTTATAACTTGACGAACATAATTTAACAATCAGCAAGTGCCATAAACTTATCAGTTCTGATCGTAATGTAGCTGCGGTCGCTACCAGTTGCCTTTAAAATAACTAAAAATAAAACTACAGAATGCTAAATAGATTTCAGTCACAAAATGTCAATGTTGGTTGAAGTTTCAGCCCCAGGAACACATGAGTTTGTGGCATTGGATCAAAAAATTAGAGCTCCAACTGACAGAGCTAAGTCGTGTACGTTACCCCAGCAAAAAAGTAGCTCCTAGAGGTATCATGAGCGGAACGTATAATTAGTGCGTACTCTGCTGTAAATTGAGCACCAAATAAAAAAATTGTGCGCTTTGTGCTTTGGAAAAAAAAGATTTCTGCTGGAGTAACGTTGTTCCAGCAGAAAAATTCTAAACGAATGATCGGAGAGAGAAATATTGTCCATGGGCAGAGAGCTTATATTTGTGCTAAAATGTGCGCTGAAAAAATAATTTTTGCGTCTTCAGGTTTTCAGGATATTGTATTTTCTGCTGGAACGAACGTTTTGCAGAATCGCGTTTCTCTAAAACCATTGCATGT
This sequence comes from Luperina testacea, assembly GCA_927399505.1. NCBI lineage: Eukaryota > Metazoa > Arthropoda > Insecta > Lepidoptera > Noctuidae > Luperina > Luperina testacea. Next base: position 382,500 of record OV656785.1, on the reverse strand, counting down.
GCGCCTGTAGAATAAACAACGAGTAGCTCTTTATTTGTGCGTATTTGTGATGTAATTAGATTTTAGAAAATATTTATAATTTTGAAGTAATCGCGCTTTTTTGAAAACCTTAAAAAAATTCGCAGCGCCTAAATGAGAAAACATAACGTAGGTTAATACAATATTAAAAATAAAATATTAATAAAATAAAAATATATAATATAAAATATAATAATATATAAATATAATATTTCTCTCCCCGATCATTCGTTTAAAATTTTTCTGCTGGAACCACGTTACTCCAGCAGAAATCTTTTTTTTTCGTTTTTTTTTCCAAAACTACAAAGCGCACAATTTTTTTATTTGTCGCACATTTACAGCAGATTACGCACTAATTATACGTTCCACTCATGATACCTCTAGGAGCTACTTTTTTGCTGGAGTAACGTACACAGCTAAATCTGAATTCTAAATGGCTCGAAAATGAAAATCGCAACGATAACTGTAACTGTTCGATTCGTAGTATTCACAATTGTCGAATTCGATACGGAATATCAAATTTTACTAACAAGCTTCACATTGATAAATTGTGAATGAATATCACGGATCGAAGTTCCAGTTATCGATTTGATTTGAGTTAGCCATTTAGAACTTCAAACCCTGTAGACACTGTTTCTTTTTCAGGATCATCTTAAATTCAACTTCGTAAATCAACATATTGTACATAACCTATATTATGAATAATATTAGGCGTTATACTGTAACAGTTCCGTAAAGTAATTAGTTTATTCTTATTGCTATTTTCTACAACATATGCCATATAATGCGAGGCATAACCAACAGTTTCCAAAAAATTACACATAAAATACACTTCGCTATGATCCGATTCTTTTAACAAAACGTTTTCAATTTTAACAAACAACGGTTCATCTTCTTTAAATGAGTACAGCATAACATTTCCAGAACAATAAATGATCCCATTGATTTCTAACAAATTTAAAGAATTATAAACACCACCGTCTATATTAACATTACTTTTTAGTATTTTTCCGTGACTGTAATTATTCATAATTCCACTTTTACAAATTAGCCTATAGCTGTTTGCTAACTGATGTCTCGTAACGAGTGTTAACGGTAAATTTTTGCGGCAAGCAATTGACTGTGCTATTCGTTTTAACTCCTTATGTTTAGCTTCAAACTTAAAAGCACTAATTAATATTGGGGGTCCGATTGTTTTAATTATTCTGTGATAATGAAGAAGGAAATGATGTTTGGGCTTTAAAGAGAAATTAAACAAGTATATCGAATTTGCCATATAACTTTCTATCAGATGTTTCATGTAGTCTAACAAATCTGTAGTAAAAATTTGTGATGTTAATATCTCTGTTATTTCAAGTAAATTCAAGTAATGTTTCCAAACTAGATCACCATCTGCAATCAAATCTCCTACTATATATCTAAAATTTCTTACAAAACACAACATTTCTGAAGCTGAAAACATTATTTTCCCATTACCTAAGTGTTGTTTTGTGATTGGCGGTGGACAATTTTTTTCCGATTTTAAATACGTGAAATACTTTACTCTAGAATTGAGGTTTTCCAAATCAAATGTGTTTTTGTCAATGTAATATTTTACTATAAAACACATGTCATAGCGGTGTACACCTTCACACAAATCGTGCATCACATCGCACGTTAAATTGTTATAAACGTGAAAATAATTAAGTGCATGCCAGATACAGCGCTCTTTAACTCCTACATTATTGTCATAATGTGCATTGTAGTCACATTCATTACGAATATTTTCAAGTCTTTCTTTGGTTTCTGTTTTCGCATCTTCTTTATTTGTTGTACAGAATCTACAGTAGTAATTTGACGAGAAGCTTTCATGAAAACCTAAAATTGAATGTAAGCCTAAGTTATCTCCAGAAATATTTGCAACACAAAATCTAATCGTCGTGATAGACTCATTATATTTTACTTTTATTCCTTCCTCTCTTAAATAGTTTAACTCTTCTAGAACAGGTCTGAAAACGGGTTCATTACCAAAAGTTATTCTATCCTGTGTATAAAACACCAATACCAAGAAGATGTTATCTAAACGATTACAATATTGCGGCGGTATTGTACCGATAGTAACATATACAGTACCGATTTTTTGATTGCCCGCATGACTACCCAATGGATTTCCTGATTCAAAATCGTCATAATAAATTGTTAACGGTATTAATAAACTTTCGTGAATGTTACAGGAACTCATAATTTTTTGCCAAGAAGAGCCGTGCACGATATTTCTAAGAACGTTTGTTTCTTCAAATAGTTTTTTTTGATGGTTGATTATAGTGTTAAATACATCCTCAATTTGAAGAAATTCCTTTAAACTATCACGCAAGGGAATAAAATATGAAAGCCTATTTTTCAATACCATTTGAACAGAGCCATTCTCTCGTCGGCTATCTTCAGACGTTCCAATCGTTTTTGGAACAGGTTGGACATAAGTGTCGTGCTGTTGGAAATACTTTAGCCTTTTATAATCAGTTTCTAAATGTTTAAAGGAATCTTGTAATGATGACAACATAAATGAAGCTTCATTATTTGCGTCATTTAAAGATTCTTTAAGTATGCAAAATGGCTCTGATGTTAACAATTGCGATACTAATCCAATTATGAATTGAATGTCACTTCTTGGCAAATTCGACATATTATATAACTTAGAGACAAACACATTAGATGCACTTGTTACCTTTTGCTGGTAGGAATCAGATGAAACTATTTGTTTCTCTTGAACATTACATGAAGTTTCAGGTATTTCTAAATCACTAACTGAATCAGAATCACATTTTACATTGTCACTAATATTCCTTTTAGTAAAATTAGGCTCACTTAATATTTTATGATAACTAAGTATATGTTTCTTTAAAACATTTTTGTGATGATAGATTCGATCACAGAGTTTTTCAGGGCATTTGAAGTAGTTAGTTATATTATGCGTATAACGCAAATGGATAAAATATTGCTGGAAATTATCATATATTTTATCACAATTAGGACACTTCATAGTACTGTATTGTAGTTGTTATTAAGCACTGGAACGAGAATTACACTTTAGCAACAGTCATAACATCAGCAATGTAAGGAAAGGTTTTATCAAATTTAGTTTGAATGTCGTAAACGCAATTTTGTATAAGTAAATATAAATGTTCAGCAGCAGCTGGGTAGGTCGCATTAAACGTGTGATAGCTTTTAAAAAGCGTGTCAAATGCCTTCGCGGGCGAGGTGAACTTGTACTTTATGTCGTCTATAACAAGATAATAATTTTTTTCACTACTTTCTGATCCACAGCTGAGAAGGTAGGGTTGAACATTCTGCTTCCGCCGCAAGGCCTTTTGTTTAGCTTCATTCATTTTAAGGTGCAGATCACCGGGCTTCTAAAAAAAAATATACACGATAAATATTTTCTACAAACATTAGACAGTCTACAAAAAAATTGGGCTATCTAGGTTCAACAGGAATATTTACCTCGACATCGATAATAAAATTTTCAAGGCATTCAAGCGTAGAAAACTTTGTTCGTTTGTTCAGTCTCCCTCGAGGAGGAATTAAATAGCACAGAAGCTTTATTTGATTTGGTATTTTATTCTCTGGAAGAAGACATATATGCAAATGTTACGCAAAGTGTGTAATTTTTTTATGATATAGGAGGTAGGTAGGATAACACACAATGACAATTAAGCCACTTAAATGCGCATACAGGGCACAAACGCTCAAAAACAATAAGCTACTTGTAGCTTATGGCGGAGACAATATAGCGGCCAATTCGACAATTTTGTTACATTAGCCAATCACAGCCGCGATTTTTTTTCAGTGACCCGTGAACAAAGAAGAAAATGATTCATAGACTCTCAAGTGGCTTTATCCTCATTGGATACATACCTATATAGATACACGGCATGCACACAACAAGCAAAGGACGCACGCATGCACACACAAAGATAAGCAAGTACGCACATACACACAGACACGACCGCAAGCACGCAGGTATGTTCACACAGAGGGACGCATGCAAGCTCGCGACCACGCATTCATACGCACACGTTGTAACGTTATCCTAACTTTTTGGGCAGATTAATGTTTTTTAATTGGCTTGTTGAAAGGTTTTTTGGCAATTCGATTTATTTATTTTTTTTGTAATAAAGATAAATAATTTGTAGCATTATCATACAAACAAAAAATATCTCCTCTTTGTAATATTAGTATAAGTATAGAAGTAGACATCACATCTGAAATTTGTCTAACCACTTCGGCCTTAATACGTTTTTGTATGAATTTTGAAGTAAAATTCTTGACCTACTGACAAATGACTCCTCAATTTTAAAAAATCAACTGTCAATCAAAGCCAATAACTTAGCTTTTAAAAAAAAAATAACTTTTCCCTATTGCTGGTAGAAAACCCAAATTTGGGTTAAGCTCGCCTTTGTACATGTTATTTTCTTTGAAAATTGTAAAATATCTGTTTGTGTACAATAAAGAATAAGAATCTACCCAAGAAATTAGGATAACGCTACGATTTGATAGCAGCTATCACAGATACGACACTTGACTTTTGTTGCCAAGGCTAGTCGCTTAGACCTATGCCACTAAAAACTGACTTCTTCATTAGACTAGACACTTATGTAATTCGCACTATCTTCATTTTACTCATTGGACACAGCCACGCAGCGTCTGGATAGACACAGCAGGTACAACTAGGTATCTAGGTAAGAGAGTTTAATGCAGCACCACTTTATACTTTTCCTATATATGTACCTACACACACTATATCACATCCTCGAACTTTCACACCGCTAGTTGTCAACAGAAATCTGCTCCCACAATGCAACATCGCGAATTTTGGGAAGTGCACGCAGGGAAGTGCCTAAATATGTATGTATGTGTTATATAGGCTGTACTACATTACCTTGATTTTGCTCGTTTTGAATTTTTTCATTCAAAGCTGCTAATATATCATCACACTGTTTAGGAAATTTGATGCTTATAATTCTGTTTATAAATATTTCCCAATTATTAAAAAACTTGCTGGACGAATTTGGGTACATCATATTAAAATCTAGATTAATCTGAAATAAAGGTTTAATTGTAGAGTGATATACAGTGTTTTTTGATTTTCCATATTATATATAGGTATAATAATATTTCCTAACAGAAATCCATTTGTAATTCCTACCTGTATGAAAATAATATACTTACTAAGACTTCACTTCTGGGGTCGTTCAGTATACGCCACCCCTCAATGAACTCTGAAATGTTTTTATATTCAGTATCTTTCCGGATGATAAAGGTATCCTGCCAATATTCTAATATCTGCGACCATGGCTCATTATTATTTTGAAGAAAATGTATCTTGTCTGTGTTTTTATCTACAAAATATTATTGAATGATAATTTGATAATGATAAAAAATAGACCTGATGCTGTAACATACAAAGAATAAGTATTACATACTTGTTTAACTACTTTAAATGACCGGACTATTATTTAATTTTAATAAATTATACCATCAGTCTATCAATTTCTACTAAGCAAATTCAAAACTAGTCACAAGTTATATATAACTACTAAGAACTACAAAAGCAACAACAAATACTAATTGGTAACCTCTTTCTTATACACTGGTGAAACAGAAAAGTGTTTGGAGTAAAATAAACAAAACAGGTTATAAAAAGGACAATCAGTAGGTAAGTAAAACTAATTGTCCCACAAATTAACGTTTTCTGAGCGTTTTTTTAAGCTTTGTAAAACATGGACTATTAATAATTTTCTGTTCCCCCACCAACTACTATTAAATTTAGACCTTGAAGTTCACTAAGTCTTTTTTTCTTTAAAGAGTTTTCATTTTCATCAGGGGATATTTTTCTTTTTTCTCCTGATTTATATAAAGTGTTCCGAATTTTATCAACTAATTTTCCTTTGGAAAACAATGGTTTTCCAGATATAGATTCCCTTTTTTTTACTGGAGGTACATAATATATTCCACTATTTTCTTTAGGGAACAAAGAAATTATTTTTGAGGTGATTATGTTGTATTCCTCGGATGTTATTTTACTGTAAGCAAAATAAATGTTGATAAAATATATAATGTGGATATTCTGTAAATTGCAAATCTGTTAATTAAAAACAAATGTTGCTGTGTATTTAGCTTAAATTTTGGAGTACAGTTTCATAATTTAATATTGACATATTTAGTGACTCTTTGAATGGAGCCACATAATATGCATAGTCCAAGCTGTTCCCTCAGTCTATTAAATGGATGGATATGAAACATAGCTATTATTTTAAACATAGACTCGTTACTTTACAAAAAAAAAACATTAAAATCGCGGCGTAGTGGTTTTCGATAGATGCTCGTTCAAACGGACAAACAGATCGCCCTCAACTACTAAACGAATTTGATCGAAATTCGTGGACCTTAAACACAACCTAGAGACATAAGTTACTTAACATAGGATCATTTTTCGAAATCATGTCGTTTTTCGAGCTCCACGCGGGTGAAAATACAGGCAAAAGCTACCTAGTTTTTCATAAAATGTTCAATGTATAAACTCAGCCCCCTCTATAGTTATTATAGTACCTATAGATATTATGACTGATGATTATTATTGTTCTTATTAGGTAAATGACTGATAGTTTATAAATAAATATCCAGTTATTGCAGACTATTGCAGATTAAATAGGTAATACTGGGAAATACAAAAGTTAACATCAGATTTTTTTTTTTGTTGCTTATCATCATCAACATGTCATCAGCCAATTGCTTTTTCTTTTTGAAAACTTTTTAAAACAACAACTTTTCTTCATAAGTCTTTGTGTATCAAAGAATCAACTATTTTTGTTATGTTAAAGAAATAATATATCTACTCACTGATTCACTAGACGAGTAAAGAGATGTCGCACTATAATGTCTGTTAATTGATTTCTATGTCTATTAGTTAGAGTGCTATGTGATGCATAATAATTTAAAATGCTATTGCCACATGGTGATGTAGACAAAAGTGTTTTTAAGTCAAAATCTGGTAGTTCGGGTCTTGGACAAAATAAACTTGAACATATTACATTGTTTATGTCCTCTAGTATTACATCATCATTCTCATCATATTGGTTCAATGTTGTGGAAGTTGTAGCTGTCACTGTATTAGTCTGAAATCAAAAGTGAAAAAAAAAATTCAAGACAAATGTAGAAACATCAAAAAAAATATTTGATGTAGAGACAAGAAAATTTTATCTTGAATTTTTTATAACTTTAATTTTATTTTTTAATTTGAATTTTTTTTTAAATTTTGTGACTGCTGCCGAGCAGGGTGAAAACAACAAATTAAGTTATAAAAATAATTGAAGACAAAATTTTCTTGTAGAAACATCAAAATTTTGTTATGTTCGCAACTGCTCCGATTTTAAAATAAGATATTATTGTCTTGGAAAGATCATTTCTTGTTTGATAACAGGGCCTAGATTCTGTGAACTAAAACACAATATTGTTCTGTCATTCAGCTATTGCTATCTAATCTTTACACATTTGACTCAAATGTGTGAAAATTAGACAACAATAATCAATGACAGACCATTATTGCATTTTTAATTAGCAGAATTGGGCCCCCAGTACCTACATATATTTTTTTTTAAAAGAAGCTTTTTCTTAATTTGAAACAATATCAATCTCAGAAAACAATAATTATGAATTGGGTTTCTTGCAGCATATTTGTTTTTCTAAATTCCCAACCATAAATAATATAATCCTATAATGTGCCTCATATAATCCTTGTTTATATGAGGTGAAATTTTAAATCTTGCCAGGCCCCTGTAATCTAGCAGATGAGGTGAGCGGTTAGAGGTAAAGTAAGAAGTGAAATTCCAACCTCCTCATAAATAATTACCTTAGAAGTAAGATATTCATTTATTCTATTTCGCAGCTCAATCCTTATGCCAACTTTGGGGCAGAGCTCTTTCAATAACTCATCAGTTATTGATGGTAAATGTTGCAATTTAATGTCATTTGCTATAAAAAAGAAAACATTATTAATTTAAATAATAATCAATTAGTGCATAATTATAAGACAAATAAATTTACTTTTATAAAAAAAAGTAAACAGACTTCCAAAACTAAAAAGAACATAATAATTTTCATAACACACAAATACACAAATTAACATCTTCTGAAGTCGAGGTCTTTCATTCTTTAATATATTTTGGCTTAGCCCCGACTTCAGAAGCTGTTAATTTGTGTGTTATGAAAATTATTATACTCTTTAGGTATAGTTTTGGAAGTCAGTTTTACTTTTTTTATAAAAGTTAATTTATTTGTCTGTTTTGAGTGAACTAAGCAATAACACAAGCCCAAGACAATCGCAAAACGCTTGTCACAAATGATTTGCTGTTAGCCGTTGAGGAGTTCTGTTGTCATCTCCGAAGGGATTTTAAATTTTGTCTCGGAAATATATTCTTTCAAAAAAAAATAATCATCAAACTCGATCGAACATACATACAAAAAAGAAAAAAAACATACAGATGACTTGAGAACCTCCTCCTTTTTGGGAAGTCGGTTAAAATCAGGAATTTTGATTACCTATTCCAAGTTCAGTAAGCATGAAATGCCTGTGAAACTTTCATAAATACGAGTACATAGCCAACTCCAACATTTATTCATATTTATTGTCGGCTGGAATGAATGGTTTTCTTTAATAGACTGGATAACTATCTAAGTAAAACACCTATGATAAGGCTTAGCAACATTTATTTAATTTTATAAGCTACTATTCAATGAGTTTAAAAGAGGAGAGAGTCAGCTAGTGTGATAGCTAGGTAATATAATTTTATAATCTGATAGTTAACCAGTAAAAATTTACACACTGGAAGAGTTATTGCAGATAGGTGTATTTGCCGGTCAGTAGCTTATGAACTCGCTCAATGTAGGTAATTGAGACTAAGGAAGGGAAGAGATAAGTAGGTACCTACTATGAACACCTGCGACCATTTTCACATGTAGGTATTTCACAGACCAGACAATCATGGTTGGGCACCGCCCCTAAGACGACACTCTGACCCAGACCAGACAACAAACAAGGAAGTGGAGTGCTCCGAGTCGATTCTGTGATATTTAAAACCTCTCAGCCAACAATAACCGTAGTATTATCACAAACTTTGTGGGCATTATGTGAAAATCATGTACCTACATACTTAGCTAGAGATACCCAGGCTACTTAACCTAAAGGTGCGAAAATCGCATGGGTTTGTTAAAAATGCTGGGGATCAAGATTAATACAGACAAACGGACATCCCTGAGGTGTTAGGAGATCCATCGGAGACCATCCATTAAAATCACATAGTAGAAATTGAAAATTGCACCTATACTTACCGTGAAAGTTTTCAATCACTTCTGGCGGCAATCCGTTCAAAATGAATTCGAACTCTTCGTCTTCTTTTTCTTGCATTATAGATAGGTAATTAAAATATCAATAACACCAATTAAACACGTTCCGATTTCCGAATTTGGCCGTTAAAGAAAAAAACTCATTCATCAGACGCGGGAACAAACAGCGCGCTGCGCGTGGGATGATGTGTTGCCAGGTAGTTTAAAGTCAAAACTCCTCATAATATTTTTTTTAGGAAAAAGATTAATTTTACACTAGGTTAAAATGCTGATTGATGCTGTTAAATGATTTATTACTTATTTTAAATAAAGATATTATACATAACAACATAATGTAATGAAAATCTAATCGTGGCGAGATGTGTATGGAATGTAATGCACCTAATATTATAATACTATAATGGAGAAGTTTCATGATGTTAATACTGTGATGGTATTAAAATATAGATTAAAACTAATAAAACACTGACATTTAAGTAGGTAGGTATGGGTGAACATTTTTGAACTTGGCACTGGGCCACTTTTTTAATCACTTGTCAATTATCATCCACAAATGATGCTATAATATAGAAATGTATAGGCATACCTAACATAACATAGAAATTCGAGCGAAGTTACAATATTTTGTTGCATCTTTGTAAGGCCATTAGTACCTATGGATGGTATCCATCCATAGGTATTAATATTTTAAATCTGAAAGAGTGTTTGTTTGTATCTTCTTGACGCCTCAACTAATGAACAGATTTAAATGAAATTTGGCACAGACCTTAAACACAGCCTGGAAAAGGACATAGTTTTTTATCCCGATAGTACGTTCCCGTGGGATAATATTTGGTTATATACGAGTACATACTTACTAATACAATAAATACGAAAATGTTTTTGTTTGTTAGGTTATTCCTTCTGGACGCCTTAACTATTCAACCAATTTCACTTTAATTTGGCACAGCCCTTAAACACAACTTGGAGAAGGATATAAGATACATTTATCCTGGTAGTATGTTCCCGTGGGATAATTTGTATTCATATTATAAATCTGAAAATGTGTAGGTAGGTATGTTTGTTACTTCTTGACGCTTTAATTACTGAACCGATTTTAACAAAGTTCAGCACACAATCAATAAACACAATCTGGAAAAGGACAGGATATTTTTTATCCCGTTAGTATGTTCCCGTGGGATGTTTTTTTTCGAAATGAGTCGTTTTTCGACCTGCACGCTGGTGAAGCCGCGGGCAAAAGCTAGTTTATAATAACTTCTTCTTTGTCCTCGTCACTTCCCGCTACGCGGGCTCGTCTTTCTTAACTTGAGGCGCCACTTGCTCGGTTGGTAAACGTCGTCGATAGATATAGGTCGAGCTCTTTCATGTCTTTCTGGACATTTGTCATCCAAGTGGTTTGCGGCCTACCTCGCCCTCTTTTTCGTATAGTCAAAGGAAAGGCACTTCTTTACTACATTCTTATTCTTTATTGTACACACACAAATACATTAGATATACAGTAGGTCAATATAACCTAATTATTACTTTACCAATTTTCCAGGAACGTAACAAATGCATGGCAACACCAAAGTAAAACTCATAAAAAACGAAGAATAAAAATCTTGAACTAAAACATGTCTTTTCAAGTCAAGAAATTAATTGTTAGTTTAAGACAAGCAGTGTTGAATTAAATTAAACATTTCTTCTTTTTAAAAAAATCTTACGAAGACAATAGGTACCTACTCTGTTTTGTTTTTGATAGTTCTAACACGGTAATATTATAAGTATTATATTAGTATTACATAACATTACCGTGGTTCTAACCTTTATTTCATAACGTCAATGATTCGGTACCTATATATGTATATAGGTACCTAAATCACATAGGTATTATTTCTACTCCGTGCCTAAATATTTACCTATAATCTATGTTTAGGTACGGCGGCTCCGGACATATTCCTTGGCTCCGGACTGGAAGAACCAAAAAAAAAATGGCTCCGGACTGGATGCCAGACTGCCAGTCCTTTGTCCAGAGTCATTTGAGTTTTATGACTTTTATGTTTTTGGCGTTCGACTTTAGCAGGAATCAGACCTAAATCACCCGCCAATTCTGCAAATTTCAAACGCTAGGTATATATTGATCCGTCACACTCACATGCCAAGACGAATGTTAGGTAGGTACCTACCTACATTGTGAATCTTGAAGCTTGTTCTCAATTTGAGTAATTTGTTCTTCATTTTAGACACATTACCTATGCGTGTGTAGCCTAGGTTCAAATATTTGTTTCTTAACTTTACAATAAGAATAGTAACTTGAAAACATTTCCTTCTTGTTCGTACCTACACTAACATATTTTTTACGGAAAATTGACGAAGTTTTCTATCAAGAAATTGATTTTAGGGAGTAAGCATTCGAAGTTGTTAGTGTAATATTGAACATGTTTTTAATAAAAGAACGATAGATAATATTCTTAAACTAATTCTACAATAGAGAGAAAAATCGTCCACCATCAAATCAATTTATGTATTGACATTATATGATCTTATTTTCAGTTTGACATAGATAATGAGACAGTTTTGAATTAAAATACTTGAACTCCTGCTTCAAGTATAATTTTTCTCGATTTTACATTATAAACAACTACTTTTAAATATTTTTTTTCTTGTATCTGCACTAATATTTTTTTGATCAAATAGTTATAAGGTTTTCAACTAAGAATATTAATTAGGTACTTCGAGACAGTCTTGAACGAAAATACTTAAACACGTGTTCCAAGTAAGTATATATTTTCTCAACTTAACATTAGGAGTACTACGTACAAAGCATTTCTTTCTTGTCTCTACACTAATATATTTTTGACCCAATAGTGAAAAAGTGTTCAACTAAGAAAAATTTTCAAAGTAAGAATTTAAAGTTGTTAGTTTAATATAAATATATTTTTATGAACACACAGTAACATTTTTTAAATATTTTTACTGATTCTTCAATAGAGTAAAAAATAGTTTTCAATCAAGTCAATATGTTGTTGAAGTGACAGTCTTATTCTTAATTTGAGATAATAAGACAAATTTGAAGTAAAATACTTACGCATATTACTACAAGTATGTTTTTTCTCAACTTTACAATAAGAATATTACAATTAAAACATTTCTTTCTTGACCTTACACTAATACAATTTTGACCGAATTCTCTGAAAAGTTTTGTCTAAGAATATCAATTTTAGGAATAAGAAATAGAATTTGTTACTTTAATATTAATTACATTTTAATAAAAGAATGGGAACATCTTTAACAGTTTGTTACTGATTCTTCTGTAGAGAAAATTATTTTCCATCGAATGAAAATGTTTCTTCAAATAAGATTTTCTTTTTTTAATTCAAGTATAAGAACTTCAATTGAAACATATATTGTTTTGATCGCATATTCATAATTGTTTTGATTAAATGCTCACAAATATTCAATAGAGAATTTCAATTTTAAAAGTAAAAATATCCGTTTCTTATGTCAATGTAAATAATGTTCTTAATCACAGAACTATAAGTTTCTTATTGATACTTGTTCTAATAAAAATATTAGTTTGAATGGAAAATTTCATTTGTTGTAAGAAAAAGAACTCATGGTGAATTAGAATTTGGAGAATATTTTTTATTTGATACAAAATTTTGAACTTTGAGATTATAGCTGTCTTGTAACAAGAAAATATATATTTATATTAACAAAAGTTAATTCTTCTATTAACACAAATGCAATAATGCCACGATCGAAGTAAATATGGTTTCATGCCAAAACGTGTTGTATTTAAGACAATAAACGATACTTACTTCATTTAAGAATAATGACTTTTCTTCACTTGACACCTCAAAAGCGTTAAACTAAAACAGAAATTCTTGACATTAAACAATAACTTAAGAATAAATTATAATTAATTTAAGTAATGTGAGATTCTCATATCAAGAATTTATTTTTGAATGAAGATAATATTTATTTAGTATTAAACAATATTTTCAAGAATAAAATTATTCTTGGTTGAAAAAACGTCCCAGGCCCATTTTTTTCCGTGTGACGATCCCATTAGATACTCTCTAAACACACTGCTACGGATTATATTTTGGCCAGGAACCTTGAACAGACTCTTCGCATCAGTTTTGGTTGAGAGAGAATTATATGGAATGTGCCTAAATCAAGTCGGTTCTTAAAATCCTAGTCGAGTCGCTCCTTGGGGTCTCGTTAAAGGAGTACGTACTAGTGGACAAAGCGCATTAAAATAGGTTCAAGTGAGCGATACATAACATTTGTGGCGCGCATCCTGCCATCCCTGCTACCTTGCTAACTAAGTAATATTTCTACCATGGCATGAGCTAAATCTCATAAAGTTCATGCCGAAGCAGTAGAAGAAGCAGTGACTGATATGATGAAGGAATGCATCACGAAGGCGAACAGTTCTCAGCGCTTACTTTAACCAGATGCAGCTATAAATAGGTGTGTTTTTTTTTCAATTAATATTCTCATTACAAAAGGTTGTAATGAACAAGTGATAGAGGCGTCGTAAAAATACAATAAATTTTGTACTTGTAGTAGTTGTAGTCTGATTACAAAATGTATTATGTTTGAGATTCGAAATGAAAAAGACTTTTCTGCTGCTATTTTACTATTTTCTTATACAAACGTTATGCCTCTACATAACGTTTGAGGAACAGGGTGGAATGTTCAGTCATCCTCCATAGAGAAGGAAGGATCGTTCGACCAGACGGGGGTCTGTCTGGCGGGCTACTGCCCTACGGTTGATGTCGGGTAGTAATATGCTAGTCGAGCGACGAACTTCGCTTGCGCGATGCAGGATTTTTGCGTGACGCCAGTGTGATGCGTAGTTCGCATGTGGCGTTACAGATGCCGCCACTGTTACTTTGCTGGAGGGCTTCAGGAATCATGCTAAGATCGTTGCTCCACTTAGCTTAGCCTGATTGCGGCCTACGCTTGTCGATTCGCGATTTCCTTTCAAGAACACATCAGCCCCAGTGCTCCCAGTGGCTTTTCTTACGGATACTCAGGCCAGCCTAATGCCACAGACTGCTCTAGTTTAACTATTCTTTGGCTGCAATAATATGGCAGTTCAACCAAGATTCCTAACTGAGGATCTCTGTCTTAGAAAGTCATCCGTAAATGATTTTAGGTAATATTTTATTTACAGGAAACTTTTCAGGACAAACTCACCTATCATTTTCAGTGATTAACGGCCATTCCTTAACACACAGGTTGAGTCGCTCACAACTTAGTACGTTGTGAAACTTGAGCCCACACTTCCGCACCAATATTCGGAGGCTAGTGCTTCCACGAGAGCTGGCAGCTCGCCAGGCGGGTACCTCGTAAATAACACTTTACGAGGGCCGCCGCCGGTTCGGCTCCCGGACGAGGCGACGCGAACTTGTAGCAGGTTATTTTATTAATTTCTTAGGGAGTAAATTAAATGGAGTTATTAAGGCTTTGTGAGATGTTGTGATGGGTGAGACGTGTTGCAGGTGATGTTAAGGAAGTATGATTTAATGTCGGTGCCAAATTGTTACTGGCTGAAGCTGGCTCGTTAGGCAAACTATGAAGGAAATTTTGCAGATCGTAAAAAATGTTAATTTTGTTGAAACATGAGAGTGAGAATGCTAGATATACCATTAGATGATATGACTAGTAAGGACGTGAACTATGGTGGGTATGATACTGAAATGACGATTAAATGAGATGTATAGAAGAAATAACCAAGCTGTGCCGACCACTAATATATTGGGATGAGAGCAGATGATCGAGGCCTTATTATGACAACCATTTTATAAATTAAATTATTTTATAAGGAAACAGTCATCCAGTCCAGTCTTATTTTATAAAGGTATAAATAAGCCTTTGTCTAAAACTACTGCAGAACTTGGTAGAAAAACCCCCATATGTCTGTAAAACCGTCCAGCACCCTTTAAATTGTAACGCAACAATGCTTGGCATCAAAAGAAGTAGATGTGGTGGTAGTCCTGCCCCGGATGAGCTCCTTCACAGAGTTCTACTACTCTTAAAACAATACAACATCACAGACATACACACACGGCCGGCAAACGTCTCGTCGTCGCTGATAAGTTCACATTCGCTCTCGGCTCTCAAACTTACGAGTAGCTAAGTAGACGCCCGACTATGAATAACTTGTGACATTTAGTTGAGATCAATAAACAGCACTATAGATATGGGTCAGGTTGGCGAGAATAGCCTGGCTTATTTCTGTGTTTCTGTGACGCCAGGCTTCATTGAGAAGTTGAGTTGGAAATTTTGGGTTTGTATCTGGATGTAAAATAGAGAGAGGTATCGTAATAGAGCTCTTTGTGAAGCCCGTCCGGGGAAGTGCATACTCGTACTATCACCAGAAGTATTTCTGCCACCAAGTAGCGTTGCCGTGTTCCAGTTCGAAGGGTGCCGGTGTAATTACAGGTGCATGGAACATTCAGCTTGTCTCTGAAATAGCAACTACTTAATTTTGTAAATAATATCCATGTATGTAATTTCGTGGATTTTTCACAGTCAGAAGCCCGAAAGTCTGACAACCAGCCATACCAAGGCGTATCGTTTTACTCAGTAATTGGGTTGTGGAGGTTAGATAGGCAGTCGCTCTACGTAAAATACTGATTTGCTGTATCCGGTTTGACTGGAAGCCGACCTCAAAACTTGTTCGGAAAAGGGGTGAATATCTATTCTACCACGCGGTGGACCGCCTATTGATAACCGAATAAGTAGTATTTTATTTTATTTATTATGCGACAATAAATTCAATGAAGTAAAATTAAAAACAGCGCCATCTAGTGCCGGACACTCAACAACTAAAACAAATTGTATTAAATCGGAATCACTTCGAGACTCTCGAACAAGCTGAGTAAGAAGTTCGAACACAAATGATTTTGTTTCCAAGTTCCTTGTTGGCTTACAACACAATTTATTTGATTATCTCGAGATGAACTGTAATCTTTAACTAAGTCCTTGCTCGACAAAAAACAAATTATACTGGAAATTGTGTTATTTAGTTAGGACACGATTTTTTAGATGATTTAATCGGAAATTATTTAGGCTGTCGCCTGAAAACGTTTTGTGAAGAGACAATAAAATTGTTGTTTTAGCCACGACAGAACTCTGTAGGCTTCATAGACTACAGAATTCTGTCTTAAAGAAGTATATTGCAATCATTTCCAACATACTTCTTTTGAATTATAACACGATCAAAAATAGTTCTACGTTCAAATATCGCCGGTTGCGAGGGTGTGCTACGCACCTGACCTTACTAAAAGACATCAACAATAATCATCATCATTAATTTTTCGATAAAGGAAAACATCGTGAGGAAACCGGCATGTGCTAGAACCAATAATTCGAAGACATGTGATAACATGTTATAACATAACATCTATCAACCCGCACTAGGCCCGCGTGGTAGAGTACGGTCCACTCGCTCTGACCGGAGGCCTGTGTCCCAACAGTGGAAACATTATAGGTTGATTACATTATGTTTATTGATTTCTGGAGAAGTAGTAGCAACCTGGACTTGTGCCCGGTTGGTAGCAATAGGCTCGTCCCCTTATATTATATGGGACTCAAACATAAATGGCGAAATGTGGTGTACTAAAGGTACACCCTGCCCAACCCTTCGGGGAAACAAGGCGTGTTGTTATGATAGGAAATCCCGTGACTTATCAAAAAATCAGAAAAACATACAACCTACTATGTAGTTAAGTGACAACAAATCACGGAGCTGTTTCTTCGTCCTACAATATTTTGGCTGGCTGCCAGCGTCCGCTGCGCTGGTTGCAGGAAGTGGTTATGTGATACATGACAAACGAGGCCTTCCTTTTACATTATTTATTTTTTAAACAACAATGAAAACCTTATAAGGAATTAAAGGCTTAGATATTTTGTATGCCATTATTATCTTCAAGACTGTTATTTTTCACCTTCACTCGTATTAAGCAAAACTTAACATGGGGTGAGATGCAGATCAGCTGCGTAGTATGTACTCGCAATCGGCGTGTGTGTATGACCAGATGTATGAACGTGAATGAAGCAAAAGGAGTATTAAGGATTGTAGCAGGTGGCGTTTTGTAGTTTCTGCCTACCCTCATGGGAATAAGGTGTAAGTCTATGTATGTTATGTATGTAATAGTATAAAGACAAACCTTACAAGGAGGTTAGTCAAATTCCAAAGTTCGGAATATGATGAAAACTTAAGAAAGAAGCGATAAGCAAAACGATAACTATTGTTGTAGTAATCAAATCAGTAGCTATAACACCTCACGTTTACTTGCCTGACACGTACCTAAGTCTTCATTCAATTTTTACATAAACATCTACTAATTTAAAATCTAGACCATTTTACCCACAATCCACCCAGCAGTAAGCAAAGGACTTAATCCACCTCCACTCCGAATAATTCCCTCCTAATAACCTTTGAGAACAAACCAATAAACTGCAAAGGTTTCATTATTAAGACCTGCAGCTCACTCGAACGCATTCAATAGCTCTCGCAGCGGCTGCGACTAAACACTCCCTGCACGTTTGCACGTTACCTCGTTACTAAATTAATGAGCCAATGTAGACGGTAGGCTTCAGAGCTATATTTTGTACGTTATAGCATACATGTGACACATAACCAGTTTCTTCATTGAGCATTTGAAGTAGGGTTTGGCTCTAGCATTACTTATGGCTATAAGAGTAGGGAAAGACCAACGGAAGATGGATTCTGTGAAAGATGATATGGCTAAAAAGGGATGACTATCGAGATGACGACTAATAGGAAGTATGGAAGAAAAAGATAAATTGGGATTAGAGCGGAGAATGATGATGACAATGTTATGGTGAAATTATGAGTTTCGCGGCAATCGCCTTAGGGTTGCCGCAGAATTCAAAATGTCTTACATAACACTTAAGTAATCCTAAAGTCACACTTTCACAAGATCTCAACTTTAATTCTCAATTCAGAACCCGGGTGTCAGTCACGAGGGAATTGAGGTGTTAGCAAATATACTTTATGTAAGAAGATATGTTTTCACAGTGTCCTAATAGACACTTTGACCAATAAATGGTATAAATTATCTGTGGGATAAGTTAACCGAATCCTTGCCAGTAGATTTTTGGCTTGTGTCTAACATAGACATAAAAATCACGTTGAAATTAATTAAATTGGAAAAGTTGTAGATAAGTTAAACGTTCCTAAAATAGACATGACTGGCTTTTCAACATTAAATAGTACAAAGTTGAAAGAATGTAGTTCAATCAATCTGCCAAGCCTTATCCTATCTATTTTGGGGTCAGCTTTCAGTCTAACCAGATAGCCAGACTAACCAGTCTAACCAGATAACCAGACAGCTGAATATCAGTATTTTACATGGAGCGACTGCCTATGTGACGTCCACAGCACAATTTATTTATTATTTTTTATTACTGAGAAACACGATACCATTTGATAAGACTGGTTGTCAGACTTCTAAGCTTCTGACTACCCGTAACGACTGTCGACTGTGAAAGATCTACGAATAACAGCCGGGGCCAACGGTGTAACGTGCTTTTCTGGGCATGAAGGGATCTCGATATGTAATGGATGGTCACCCATTCCCGAACCAACCGCGGCAAGCATAGCACACCTTCGATCGACCTGTGCGACTGTTAGCATTTAGCCTCGAACCATAAAGATATTACGATATGAATAAAGCCATATTAAAGAAGAATTTCATCAATAAAAGTACCATCGAAAAATTCTCATAAAATTAACGATTATAATCCTGCACATACAGACTCAATTATTTTCCAATATTACATCACAGTGCAGAATTCCGATACAAAATATCGGAGCTTCTCTTTTGTAATTAATTTAAAATGGCGATCGATCACACGCCGTGGACACGCGCGCGACTAGTCGCATCTGCCGCGTGATTAACGACTTGTCGATGGATCGTCGGTCTGTCACACGTGTCCACTAATTTGTGTTTGATAAATAAATTAGCGCCATCTGTTGGGCGACACTTCAAAGTTATGTGTGTGGCTACAGAATTCTGTATAACTGTCTGTTTACAAAATGCTGTTGTCTGCGAAAATTCTTTCTTTATGAAGCCTCTTCTCATTTAATTTCAAATTCAAATGTCAAAATGAAAAAAAAATTGCATTGTTGTATTATGGCGGAATGGCTCACAAAATTGTATTTTACCGTCTTGCTGTAGTTTTATGTAAATGAATAACTGAGAAAAATTCATTGACCTAACTTATAGACAATAGAAAATCGCAGGAATTGACTATTTTCTGAAGCATTTAATAATCTCAATAACAAATACTGTCAAAGTTTACATCTCTTCACTAATAGATGGCGCTGTTACAAGTTTTAATAGACTTAAATGCCTTCAGACAGACAATGTATGTATTTTAACAGTAGATTTAATTGAAAACCATAGTTTATCACATAGAAATAATGTCAAGTGTCACTATTAGCTATCTGCCGCATCTTCGTGGCATCCATCATTGTCATGGAATATGGGTGAATTTGTTGTGTTTCGAATCCGTTACGCAAAGAAAACATTTTACCGTAAAAGCAGTAAAGAAAATATACTGCGATTTGACGTGACAAGTTTAGTGTGAGTATGCTTAGTATTGTAAGCTGAGATGATTAATTGGCTTTCTTAGCTATGCAAAGAGCATGTTTTAGTTTTTTCGATACACACTAAGTACCCACTAATAAGTAATTAGTGTGAATAAAAAAAAAAACTAAAACACTAACGGAATGTTGCACATTCGTACTGTAAGCGATTAGGAAGAAGAGGTACGCGTCCTCGTGGATGGTGTTAACTCTAGCAACACGTCAATAGTTTGGTTGTCAATTTTCCAAAATGAATGCTGTACCTAACTACATATAAGGCCACAGTTACTCTTGCCTACCCGCTGAACCTTTTAACTCAGGTGAAAACAAGCTTAAATTAAACATCTTTTAAAATAGAAGGTACTTAGGTAACGTTACCCAACTCTGCCTGTCCCTTTAAGAATCTTGGCCGTAACATCTTTACATAATAAGTACCTGTATTTTGAAAGTCCTACCTATACATACCCGTGTACAACGCACCTGTGGCCAGACCGTTGACAAATGGCTCCTGCCCGCTTCTAACGATGCGGTCGTGAATATATAACTACGTAGCACAAGTACCAGGAGCACATAGAAGCATGGAGATGTGAGATGCTAAAATATTAGTTGGGTTTGGTAACATCATTCCACGGAATGGTTTCTTTAATCACTCTTCTTGACATAACACCACGCCTGTATTTCCCAACGGGTTAGGTAGAGAAGTTTAGAACACCCATATTTCGGCTGGTATCTTTTAAATCCCATGTAAAGAGCTAAGCTACTCAAAAAAATCCTAATGAAAGAAAACCCTAAGTACTACTACACTTTTCCCTAGTTACACGTTTCCTCAAGTGTCCTGGTTGTGATAACTGTACTAGAACGGGTTAGTCAACATTAAAACCATAGTTTTCATATTGTCTTTATAGAGCAAGAAAAAAATAAAATATTCCACGAAATCTATGACACCAAAAAATTGGGTTATTAAAAACTATTTAATAAGAAATTCCTTTCATCTTTCAATAAAAATAAAGCTCATATCTGCAACGGAAATAAGATCTTAGCGTTTAATTAATTCCACAGATTTATCTCCGACATTTGGGTTACGGCTGACTCACGATGTCAAAGTAATTCATATCGTGATCAAAATCGCAGTTAGTCTTAGCCGAAATATCTAGTCTCATTAATAACGCGGTAGATACTAGATATTTCAGTTCCAATCATCAAGAAACCACTTCAATTCGTGTAGAAATTAAACACAGCTACACATATAGAAACTGGTCCTCGTTGGTCTACTGGCCGCAAGCGCTACGAGCGGAGCGTGAGGGTTTAATTCCAGTGCTATTGGATTTTTACATTAGAAAGGATGATGCACAAAAATGTATGGAACCTAGTACTCGCTCCAAACGCAATAATTTTCATATGGATAGAAAGGCATTTTTATGTATGATACCAAAACTCTCATAATCCTTTCTCAGTTGCAGGCTGGAGTCTGGATATGTGCCCCGTTGATGGCACTAGGTTCCCCCCTATAACATGGCGAAATGTGGTGTGCTATAGGTACAACTCTGCCTTACCCTTCGTTCGGGGACTGCAGGCGTGATGATATGTGACGTAGGTAAATACATACAGCACGCGGCCATTAATACGGCACACACGGGTAAGGTAGATGTGTAGAGCGTCATCTCTCTCTAAAGGTCGATGTGTCAAATTGCCCCCCGAGTATTAGATGGCATCTCAAATGATAGTACTGAAAGGTTTCAGGGACCGGACTACACCGGACTAGACCGGACTACACCGGACTAGACCGGACTTAATAAAACAAATGAACGCGCTTCATTCCTAGAGCATAATCATTAATCAGCCTATAATGTTCCCACTGTAAACCACAGTCTTTTATAATTTATAGTCGGAATTAGACAAATATTGTATGTAACTACAGAGCGTTTTTGACACCACTGATGTCGCCAGTCTCTTGGGTACATTACACGTCGACAGCGATGCGGATGTATTTTTCAACGCTATAATTTAGATTGTGTATAGTTTTAGTTAAGTTACGATATAATTTGGTTATTTACATTAAGTAATTAGGAATTAGTGATAGAACGTAATAGTTATTTATGATACTAGTGCGGTAAGTTGGTTTTTACAAACGAGTAGACGAATGTAAGCCCGAGACGAAGTCGAGGGCTTACCATAGTCACGAGTTTGTAAATACCAATTTCTGCACGTGTGTCATACAATGTTTTTCAACACATTTGCGAGAAAACAGTACAGTATATAATTAAACAAACTTTTTCATTTGACTATTTTTTATTATAAGCAAATAAGAAAATAAACAGATAGGTCACTACTCTTGGAAATTAATAGTAAAAGAACAATTATTGAAATTCAGTGAAATTTGCTGCTTTGGAAGCTTAACTGACTGACTGACATTATTAATTTCACACTTAGTATGTTGAACTCATATTATTATTTTGTTTATTTAACAGTGGGAAAGTCGCAACAATTTTTGAAATTTCTAATATGAAAATGGCGCGAATTTGCAAATGGCGCCACATGCATGTGGTGAAAATTAGAAATACATCTTTCGTCTCATTTACTCTTTAGTATTAAAGTGAGACAACGTATTGAGCAAAAGCGCTTCCAAGGAGGTTCGATCAGTCAGGTTGTTTATTCTCATAATCAGTACTCTTTGCTCATAATGTTAAACTCTTTGGTGGAATTCTTATATTTTTTTTATTGGAAATTAAAAAAAAACCGTAAAGAAAACGCACGGTGCTGTACAGCGGAACGTGCGGTAAAATAGGTACTTAGGTGAGAGTACCTATTTTACCGCACGTTCCGTTGTATGGTGCGTAATTTTTATCTTTCGAACAATGTATACAGGATTTGTAAATGCATTTTTCGAGCAAATGTGTTGAAAACTACATTACATTTACCTAAATAATTTATAAAGCTAACAGTCTTAAAATAATATAGATAATAATATGTACAAGTATATAAAAAGGAGGGTTGTACGGCAATGCTGATTCTTTGGCCAAAGAATTTATTAGTATTTTTTTTTCTTTCTTTTTGGTATTAGTTGTTATTTACTTACTTATTATTTTAATTTACAGAAATGAATTTAACACTGATGAAAATGACAGATTTTCATGACCGACCGACGTTACAATAAAACCGAACCGCTTTTCTTTTAAACCAAAGCTTTTCAGTATTTTTAGGAAAACATCGTGAGAAAATCGTTCCCTTTCTGTATGACAAGAGGCATTTGCCCTGTAGGACACCAAACAAACATAAAATCTAAATATCGACAAATACCGGAAAATATGTGGAGTTCAACGTTCAGGCCGAAAACCGTAATTTTTAAACCGAACGTGACTAATCGCAGAAGCTGAAACACGAATTTCCATTTGTTTACTCCTGAAAATTCATCAACTCCTACTGTTTACTATTTAGAAGTACCAGGCGCCCATAGCCAGATTGGTTTCTCAATCAAAATGTCGGTGCAGCATAAATTATGAACAAAATATTAGATTTAATACACGAGTGGGTTGTGCGCGCTCGAATTTGGCAATTAACTAAACTACACTATATTTTATTTGTAGATTCGAACTAGGGTTGCCAAGACTATGGCGCCAATGATGCTGTGGAAATATTGCTATCCTTTTCTGACATACGTAGTAAGAAAGAGATGAAAGAAAATTGGAGCTGTCAAATTGAACTGTTCTAACCGTGTATGAATACTATTAAAGTCGAAGTAGTTACTTACTTTTTCATTGCATTAGGATCACTCGGGCACTTCTTAATTATCAGGGATCAGTCTGTTAGTCAAAAAAATAGGTTTGGGCAGCAATGCAGAAAGTGGCACAAAAACACGCGACGCGAGTTTGACACATATCAACTGCTTTGACAGCTGTCAAGTTTTCTCATCTCTTTCTGATGTTATGTGTTAAAAAAATACAACAATACCAACACAATCGGCTCCTATGTACACATAGCACTATGTGTTACCGTAAAGAGGCTTGCTTTTAACTCACAACCTCTCCCAAAGACAAGACGCAGCGGTGCGTGAAGACGCGTCAGAGCATTGTTTTTTCAAGCACTCTCTGGAATCTTAAGACTGCAGACTATACGGGGTGTGTTTAAGGACATCCGCATTGCTATTGCTGGCTGTCGCTGAAACCCAGCGCTGGGGCTCTATCCCGCATAGGGTCTTAGCATTATGATGACCACTTCGCTTGTATGTGACGCATATTTCTTCTTTCCTTCAATTCACAACTATTCGACAGGCTTCTGAATAGAAAATTAAACATTTTCGGTTACCTGGTTTGCGTCTAAAGTCGTCGTTGCGTCGACTGCGAATAGATGCCAGAGGAATAGGGGTCGTTTATTTGATTTAGATTCATGAAATTTTGAGTTTCAGTTTTGTGAACAGCGTTTAAAGGGCTTACGGGTTGCCGGGTCAGCGGGATTGTCCGAAAGGGTTACCGCTGGCCCGGAACATAAAGGGCTAAGGAAGGAACACGGGTGGGTTTTAGTCAGTAAGAGTCTGACACTCCCTTCCGCTCCACCCAGAGCGGGAGGAGTCATTTGATGATTTCCCATCCTGAAAAAAAAAAAGAAAAAGGGGCTTACGGGACCTAAACGCAAAAATCGCAAGTTTTAGAAACAATAAAAGTATACGATCGACTACAGTAAACAAAATCAGAAAAATATATGATATTCTTCAGGATATATGCTAGGTAGATACTGTGAAAACATAATACAACTAATTACTTCAACTAACATTTTACCAATATTTACTTTCTATATTTTACGCTTTGCACTACTTCCCAGACTAGACGAACTATTTTGCATCTGGGCTCGTATGTTAACTACTAGCAGTGCCCCACGGTTTCACCCGCATAAGTGTCGATTCCGTGGGAATATCGGGATAAAAACTAACCTATGTCCTTTCCCAGGCCTCAAACTATCTCTATACCAAATTTCATCTAAATTGGTTCAGCGGTTTAAGCGTGAAGACGTAACAGACAGACAGACAGACACACTTCCGCATTTATAATATTAGTATGGAAAAAAGTCAGGTTTTCTCAAGATGTTTTTCGTCCACCGATGTCGGTAATGTCTAAGATAAATACAAATCTAGGTATTTCTCTTGCGTACCAGCAGTGCCAGCCCTGTGCTATGATGTTTTGACATGAATCCGGTGTGTGACGGGCGACGTACCGATATACCGCGCAGATAACTTGCTCATACGATCTCATTACTGAGATCAACTGTAATAGTCTGCTGCTACTGTCCAGCTTTTTGGACTATACTTAGATGAAATGTGAATCCCGTTCACATTTCATCTAGCTGATGATAATGGCATCCAAATAATTCAAATCAAATCAAATCATTTATTTGCATAAAACAGGTTCAGTGGATGTTATAAACGGTCAAAATGGTACACTGTTAATAACCATATAAGGTCTGCAAATATAAAACAAGAATTTTAACTTACAGATCAGTCAGCAAAATAAGGAATTAAAAATAATAATGTCATACAAATTAAAAATGAAAAATTAAAATTAAATTAAATTAAATCCAGAAATTATATCTAATTCATAAATTATAAATTATTTATGTGCAACATTATATCAAATTTATGATTAATTATGTCCAACATATAATATATATTACATTATTTACTATCCGGACCTTTGCTGTCATTAAAATACAATATTTTTGTCACCTAAGTAATCTTTGACATCATAATAACATTTATTTATTAAGAATGTCTGTAGTTTTTTTTTAAATTGGATAATAGGTAATTGTTTTATGTCATCAGGCAATTTATTATAAATCCACGATGTCATGCATAAAATAGTTTTATTTAATAGTGCCGTTTTACCATAGGGTATTTCTACCTCTAACCTTTTATTATCTCTTAATTTTCGATAATAGCTTTTAAATGCAATTCGGATACTTAACTGTCCAGTACAAACATCAATACGTGTAACTACGTTTTAAAGTGATTTTAAATTCTAAAACATATTACCTACACGATTGCTGGTAGGAAGTGTGTGGTAGGAAGTACTTAATTACAAGAACATTTCGTCACTTACATAATAGATATGTGATTATGAGTTGTAATAAATTGTTGCAATAGGGAGCGAGCCTATTTGCCTTGCAAATAAAGACGGGCAGCCATTTCTAAAATTTGTGACGCAATAACAGAATATTTTTACGGACTTTTTTGGCCGACCTTGGAACCCACCCCAGGACTCCACACTCAGCAGTCACGTTTGCACCACTGGACGAACGATGCAATAGAGGTAAGGTCGGTCAATGATATCCTCCATCCCAGAGGCAAAGCTGAAATATCTCATGTATTTAGAATTTAGTAACCTTTGAAAAATCTGCTCGTACGTGTACCAGGGTGTCGTAAGCATAAGGCGGTGTGTAGTGTGTTGCCACTTAGGCGGAGTGGCGCTCGAACAAAGCGCCACAATGCGCCACTCTACCCGGAGTAGCACAGACGTCTTGAGTATCAATAGTAGTATAGAGCTATTGGAATCGTAGCATGGATAGAATAGAATAGAATAGAATACTCTTTATTATGTACACCATATAAATTACAGACATAAATGTTCATGGATGTTCTTATTGTAACTAGCAATCCATACCTCTGTACTGTAAATATACTGGCTTCTGCTCGCGCTTTTTTTTATGATCAAACATTATATCCTAAGACACTGCAATATTCTAGCTTCCAATGGGAAGCTAGAATATTGCAGAGTGTGTGTGTGAATTTCTTTCACTAATGAGTGAAAGAAATTTCGGAATCAGATGAGAAGTTCCAAGATTAGGTACCGAGGTGAGTTGCACGATTACTGACAAATGCATGCACTGACTGGACGAGTCCACTCAATCTGTGTGGTTCTTTCCACAAAAGAGGACATCAATCTACATGGTCTGACCACGATCATGTCTGGACTTTAAAAGTGACTGTGACATATGAGTTTGTTTCGGTGTTTCTTCTCCGAGTAGTCGCATGAGAAGTCGCCGACCTCATCTAGTTTTAAAATATGACCGACGACGTGTAGAAGTGTTGGTACAAACCTACTTTCAGAAATAAAACAATTTATCATACCACCCCTTCGTCTACCATTCTTCATTCTAACAATGTTGCCAGTCGTTAAGGGCCTTACTCTCGTTTAGTACCGTAACACGGTCACTTTATGAAGCTTATAACTTATTAACGGTTTGGTTAGAAGGTCTGTAAAAAATATATGTTTGCTATAGATTCATGTACAACATTTTTGAAACAGGGTTTTTTCATAAGGCTAATACTTTTGCCTTAAAAAAATATTTACCAAAACGCTATTTTCGCTAACATTTGCTTATAACTTCTAAACGGCTTTGATGTTTGGAAATATTTTTACACTAAAAAATTGATGGTTAGAGGTACTACATATTTGAAATAGCGTTTTTAAATCAATCAACAGTTGCAAAGACAATGCCCCATTTTGAGATATAGGTTCAGAGGTGCTCTGCGCGGGCGCGGGCGGCAGTCGTGCGTTAGCACTGAGTAGTGGTGGTTAATAAAACGTATAGCGTCAAAATATAACAAACTATGTGAACATAGCGTATAGCGTGTGCTATGAGCGGCTCTGACTTCGCGCTATATTATAGCGCCTCGGACTTCGCGCTATATTATAGCGCTTCGGACTTCGCGCTATATTATAGCGCCTCGACCTACTACTCAACGAATAAAAGTTCAAACGCGCACAGCGGGGCCAGAACGAGATAGCAAGATAGCGTTCGCACAGCGGGGCCAGAACGAGATAGCAAGATAGCGTCAGCGACTATAATGTATAGCGCGTTAACATCTACCGCGCATCATCAATTCATCAAGTCCGTTTAGCGTGATAGCGTGTTGCGAAATTATAGCATCTCCGCGTTCAGACTGCACCCGAGTTTTAAAATAGCGCGCTATAATTATAGCGTATAAAATAACAGACTATATGAATATATTTTATAGTTTATAACATGTTTACAGTTTATAGCGGATTTGAACATCACTGGCACTGAGACGGGGTGGCTGTGTCGCTCGCTGCTCCGCCCGGCTATCGATCGACTACGCGCGTTTGACTGTGTTAGTGCAAATATTTATGAACGAATTGTATCAGTATGCGTTTATAGATTAGCTCGCTGCAGAGGGCCCATTTCTATTGTCCGCGTGGACGCTTTATTAGTGGTGCCATTTCTAAATACTGTTTTTTTTTATATTGTTTATTTTGTAAATATAAGATAATTTGTAAATAAATAAAAATGCCAAAGCAAAGCAAGTCAAGAAAAATACGTTTTCTCTACGACGACGCACCGTTTTATAGATATTAGCGAAAAACTCAAAAGTGGGAATTTTTATACCCCCCACTCCGGCTCACCTCCTAGACGCGGGGACTTTTAGTATGTTTACTCCCTAAGAACTCTGAGCAATTTTCTGAAGAAATCGCTCAGGGCCCAGCTCACGCACTCTACACCTCTTTTTGGTTATTCGTTGAGTGGACTAATAAGTATCTATCTATCTATAGAAATAAATAAAATTGGAGTGTCTGTTTGTAATATTAAAACAACCATTTCAGGCCATTTTATTTTGACTATTTAGAAAATACACACAATTAAAAAAAAAATGTTTTCAAACACCTTAATTTATAAAAAATAAGCGTTCTTAGTTGTCAATCTACGAGTATTTGCATTACTGAGTTTATTGATTACTACCTTCTCATATTCTTGTGCGGATTTATTTCTGTGACTGGGACTTTCACTAGCAGATAGGTGACTAAGGAGTAACTTAGGCTACTTTTATTTAAAAAAAAAAAAAAGAAAATAGGTTCCCACGAAAAAAAATTAAAACCTATGAAATGAAATACTGAATAATATCCGATTCAAATAGGGAGGTTGTATACTGCGTTTATTTAGGTACTTAACCAAATGTAAATAAATCATAATAAAGAAACGGAGTACAGTTTTTTTTTTTTTATAAGTGGATCCTATACGTGAAGATTCCTTAATCTCCAATGAAATTGATTGAAAAAATAATATACCTAGTGTTTTTGTTTTAGCCCAAGGAAATCGTTCACCAAATATTGTATATAAAAAGGCTAATACGAAAAACTAAAAATAAATAATAATTAAACTAAAAATGCAAAAACGATCAAAAAGAACTAAATGAAGTACTAAATGAAATATATATGAGGGGGTGAAGCAGATGAAGTGGGATACGAATAGTCCTCGCCTACACGGCGGGGTGCACCACGCGAATTTCGTCGAAGAGCGACTTCCATTATATTTAGAAGCGTAATTTCGCGACTCGAATAAGATGCACGATTGGCTCCGCACTCTACTGTCCGGATTCTCACTGCGTAATCACCAGGTTCGAATCTCAGTGGACGGCATATCTTTTGTTTTGTTATTTTTTAATTATAATGTGCTTATCTTTTGTTTTGTTATTTTTTAATTATAATGTGCTTATCTTTTGTTTTGTTATTTTTTAATTATAATGTGCATATTTTTATTTTCTTATTTTTAAAATAATTCAATAAGTAATTGTTATTTTAATAAAAACAATCATTTTTATTCCTATAGGTAGTTATTTTTCTTCAGAATCTAGAGTAATATAATAAAAATAAAATAAAAACGACAACCATTTCTTTTTACTATAAAGAAAAAACAATAAAATTGCATTATAATTGTTACAAAAATAAGAAAATCAACAAAAGTAATAATTACTGAAAATTTTCAAACAAGAAAATCGGAAAAAGTATAATAATAATTAAAAAAACATTTATATCAAATAAGAAAATCAACAAAAAGAATTATGGAAAAGTTTGAATTTGAAGTCGGGCGTTGGTGATTGACGCAGAGAACTTTAGTGATGCACGAGACCACTAGACCAATCGAGCTGTTATAATGTATGTCGAAATTACGCGTCTATAGATAATCTATACAAACAAAATATGGTGTGTACAAAAAAGTAGGTACCTACTAACTTTACAATTTGTTTCGTCGAATAAGATCTCTTTATTGCCTTCCGTTTATTTATACACTGATTGTTTATTTATACAACTTATGAGTAGAACCGAAACAGTACAAACATTTACACCAACAACATAACTTAGAAAAAACTAATCATAAAATAAAATATAATAAACAGCTTTCATCAACAAACAGATACCAAAGTACGTACACTAGGTACCGACCCGAAATAATTGCAAGACTTCAAAGTATTTTATACGGCTACTCGCTCAACTATACAACGTGTAACAGAAACCCTATAGCTATCCTTAAGCACTAAAGATAACAGCTGGTATAGAGTCACTATACTTAGTTTCAACTCAAAATAAAATACTCTAAGAATTGATACCAAATTTTCGGTATCTTAGGTTTCTGAAATTCAAATCATAACAAACATGTCACCGCACTACGTAGGTCAATCACTTTACTTGCCAATATCACGATAAATCTCTTCCGTAATTCTGCGCGCCTAGTACTGTACTAGCCTACCAAACGCGGCGTCTTTGTCGGCGCGAACTGACGAGATCAAACATGCCGCCTACCGCTTTGGCGGTGCGGCGCGCCGTACCGCCAAAGCATAGGCGGCATGTGCGCGCGCGCAATACAATACCTACTTTACCGTGATGTAAAAATTAATGTGTAGGTAATTATTGATTTTCAGTTTACTCATTAATATTAATATTAAGCCAGAAATTGCACGTAAAAACCGAGATAACAAAACTTACGTAAAATATCGAAACAAAGTTTAGGTAGGTTAACTAGTTTCATCTCTTATTATTACTTATTACCGAGAAAACAGTAAAATCTTAAAGTTTTGCTTAATTTAGTAAATTGACTTACATTTTTAAAGGTGGGGTTCGATGTGGTGGCCTTGGTACTGTATGCACAAGGCCGCTCGCTTGTTCATAGACTTCTGAACATTGCATAGCATGTCTGGTGTGATTGTCCTGAAAGCGGCCTCAATTCGTACTTTCATTTGGTCCACTGTATCACACTGCACTGCGTACACTGCATTTTTAATGTACCCCCACAAAAAAAAGTCTAACGGGGTTAGCGTTCCTGCACACGATGCCGTCGCCGCGCCGTCGCCGCGCCGGCGCCGCACCGTTGCACTGTAGATACGAGTCGCGCGAGGCCCGCCGCCGCGCCGCCGCCGCCGCGCCGCCACCGCGCGCGTTCCCCTCCCTATCTGTTTGATTCATTCACGGGAAATTACGCGGCGTGCACGTTCGTACGCGGCCGGTAATGGAATGAATGAAACAGTAATAAAAACGCGCGCGGTGGCGGCGCGGCGGCGGCGCGGTGGCGGGCTTCGCGCGACTCGTATCTACAGTGTGGTGGTGCGGCGTCGGCGCGGCGACGGCGCGGTGACGGCATCGTGTGCAGGAACGCTTAGGTCTGGGGATCGTGGAGGCCAAGCCACGCTTGTGCTACCACGCCCAACCCACTGAGCAAAGCGCGCATCTAAATAATGGCGAACATCTCGAGCAAAATGTGCCGGTGCACCGTCATGTTGGAAAATTAAATTATTCCTCATCACGAGATTGACATAGCTTAACACAGTAGCACTGTGAGGACATCGTCTAATTCATTCCTCAGGAAGCTTAAATAATTTTGGCCGTTTAAGCTTTGCGGCAAGAAAACTGGTCCTACGACAACGTCTCCAATTATACCTGCCCACACGTTCAGTCGCCATTGGTGTTGAAATGACGACTCTGTCGAAGCATGCGGGTTCGTGTGAGACCAAACATGTTCATTGTGGATGTTGCTTATTCCCGCTCTCGTGAAGGATGCCTCATCGGTCCATAGTATTTTTGAACCAAAATCTGGCGAAGCTTCTGACTGGTTTCTGTACCACTCGCAGAAGGCCACGCGAGGCAAAAAATCTGCCGGTATCAGCTCCTGGGTACGACGGAAGTGGTATGAGTGCTGACCGTCATTGCTTAGCACTCGCCATACCTGCATGTGGTTAGAGGCACCCAGCGCTAATGCAGCTCGACGTGTGCCAGTGCGTGGATTGAGTTCAAAATGTTCCAGAACAGCTTCTTCAAATTCTGGAACGGTAGTACCTACTCGGGCGACCCTCTGAAGCAGGTGCGTGGAATGACCCAGTTTGGTACAGACGATGTACCATCCGGCTAAAACATGCCGACGAAGGCAGCTGTCGACGGTCAGCATCTGGTCTACCCTCAATAAAACGGTGACGGTACAGTTCTCGGGCAGCTCGCAAATTACCATGTTCTGCTCCGACACACAACATCATTTCGTAATATTCGCTATTACTTATCGACATTTTCAAACACAACAAAAAAAAGTCAATTAGGTGTAGCCGTACTGAACTGATGCGCGTGTCACAGGGACTAGAAACGAGTGCACTAGACACGGAACAGACGTCGACTGGCGACGGCGAGCAAAACAATAACAATGCTAAATAAATCTCCTATTCCCTGCTATCCTGGTACCTAAATATTATTTCGTTAAATTTAGATACCTACGAGTATAGGGTGGCTGTCCCAATTAGTGTCCAGTACTATTAAAAAATATTGTTCAAGGATTCAAGATTATTTTACATCTTAATAATAATTTCAACTAAACTCCGTTAAACTTTCAAGTAAATCTAACACACCAGAGTTACGTACCTAATTCAAATTCAAAATTGAAAAATCATTCATTTTTTTTCACCACATCACGCAGCGGGACGCTGAACGTGCCCCCGCGCGTGATTTTTTACCAAATTCAATAAAAACGTGCTTCCGCGCGTGGAATTATCCGTTCCACGAACCCCGCTGCGTGACACGGTGCAGTGTGGGCCTCCCCTTAGATTCTTACCAGCTGACTAAAAACAACATTCCCGTAACCTCGGAAATTCCCGCAACTCCGGAAAATTATTAAGTAA
Source organism: Luperina testacea (assembly GCA_927399505.1). Lineage (NCBI taxonomy): Eukaryota > Metazoa > Arthropoda > Insecta > Lepidoptera > Noctuidae > Luperina > Luperina testacea. The sequence goes on along the minus strand of OV656785.1, from coordinate 349,549 downwards.
TTTCAATCCATTAAAAATCATAATTTATGGGGCCGCGTTATCTCTTTAGAAGTTGTATTTACCAGGAGTAATTGAAACTACAGGACGGCAATTGGTGCACGTACCCTACTAACCCATTAGGTTTACACACACTAAGATGCTTACATTGTGTGTGTAACGACGTAATCAGGGTTCTGTGAGCAAACGATTTTCAATTCGGCAATAACAATTCCTAACTCATGCGGTCCTAGTACTTTTATTAATTTCTTTCCACAGTTAGATGCAGTTTTGCGACATTTTTTATTGACTTCGTTTGAATTATACTAAAGACTAAACGTGCTCAAATCAATAAAACCCATGTACTATTGATAAAGCACCGACAGACCGTGAACTTCCGATAATTCTTTCGGTTAGTCCTACAGACAAAAATTATGCGGGCGTGCTATTATTTTGTAATAAAAAAATAGTATTAACTTGTTGTTAATAGTTTTCGACATAATTATTAAAAAAAAAAACCTTATTTTTAAAATTATGAACGGAACCGTGCAACCGAACTGTGATTTTATTTGTACTAGGAGAAGCATCAATACCGAAGAGGTGAATTGAAATGATGTTTTGGGTTCAGTTGGACAAAAATTCTTGTTCTAAATCCTTTTTCTATTCTAAGTTTTAATGGCAAATAATAATGTTTATTTAAGCAATTAATTCTTGGTAGGATACACGTAAGGATTCGATTTTTTATGATCAATTCAATGGTACGAGCTGACGATTTTTCGAAACAATTCGTTTTAATGCGATCTTCAAGCAAATCGATTCAATAGTAAGGTGAATCGAATCCCCTGGATCGTATGTGTAAACATTATTATGATAAGGGCTCATAATAGTTCAAGTTCATGTTTGCCCAAAGTATTATGCTGACAATCATAAACAGCGAATAGGTAGGTTTATTTATTTCAAACAAGATCAATTACATACATAATTATGCCGACACTTTTTAGCTTGTCCGCATTATTTATGTTAGCACTAAGCGAAGATTGAAACATTTGATTTTAACCGACTACATCTGTACCATCTGAATGAAAGTCATTTAATTACGCTGGAAAGGTTATCAATTATTAATATTATTGATTAAAAGTTTAGACGTACCTACCTGACTGGCAACTGTAAATATGTCACAAAATAAAGGTGTGTTAAATGTTGTTTAAAATTTTTTTGATTACGATTTTTGTTGAATTTTTAGTAGATCGATTCAAGAGCACGGGATTCGTTCTGTGAATCGATTAAAAAATCGATTTAAAGCAAAACATCGTTTATCCTTATGGCCACCAAAATAAAAGGATAGGAATAACGTTGGGAAATTCAATACAGGAATATTGTTTTTTAATTAGGTATTTATTGTGTTGTAGGTACGATGGTAAGGTGGGGTGGGTGGAAGATTACTATTTACTATGTAGATAATAATTATCTACAAAGTAATCTTCTACAAAAGGACAACTACCTACATAAAAAACCAACAAGTGTGTAAATAATACGTGACAGTGCAAACAGGTACCTAAATATTATTTCGTAAAATTTTAATACCTAGACCAAAATCAAAGTTTAGGAAAAGTCAGTAATAATATTTTGTAAACAAAAAATAAACATGCGGAACCTTTTATTCATTTTATTCAGAAATACCAGGAGTAAGAGGTTTATTTTTACTCACAAATGGTTCACTGACACCGATCAGCTGATTTAGTGCTAGTGATGTGTTTATTTCAATTTGAAAAGTTCGGTTTCTGGTATCAATGTATTAAAATTTCTCATAAGTTCTGAACATGTAGATATAGGATAAAAAAACTCTTCCAATATCGTTTGATATCATCCAAAGAAGCCGTGCCTTTCGTATGTATATACCCTTTCCGTTACACGTTGTATAGGTACGGACTCCAGCACATCAACCTACCACAATCTGTCAGATTTCTTTAATAGATTTTCAACTTTATTGCTAAAGCATAAGGTTCAAAGTTGATTGGGAAAATCTGACAGATTGTGATCGGTTGATGTGCTAACGTCTGTACTGTACTGTACCCAACCGCGTCATTTTTCGCAAATGCGATCAGGCTCCTTATCAATTAGAGTCTACGGAACAATTTCGTCTGAAAGTATTTTTACTTTAATGGTTTGTGAAAATATTAATTGTAAACGCGATTATGCTCCTTATTCATAGAAGGTAACGGGTCAATTTCCTATGCAAGTATTTTTACTTCCAACAACGCTTTTGAATACGCGATTGTATTTCTTATTTGTATGAAGTCATGGATCAATTTTCGATGCAGATAGAAAATACTTGAAAGTATCTCGAGCTATGTTTTTTTAAGGTGGACGTACTTTGTAGCTCTGGTACTCGATTTTGCAAGTACGACCCATGCCTAAACGCGATTGTGCTCCATAAGTAAGAATTCAGAGTTCAATTTCCTATGCAAGTTTTTTTTCTTCCAACAGGGCTCTTGGTTGGAATAGTAGTAGAAACTTTAATCGTCTATACTCTATAAGTACGTATTTATTTGTAAAAGCGATTTTGGTCCTTATTTGTATACAGTTAAGGTTCAATTTCCTATGCAGATAGAAAATACTTGAAAGTATTCCGAGATCTAGTTTTAGGACGTGGTTTCTTAAAGAAGTCGTACTTGTAAGCCCTGGTACGCGATTTTGCAAGTACGACCCATGTCTAGTCACTGCATTTTTTAGTTACTTATACTCTATGTATGGGTCACTGACTCACTGTCGCTCCGCGTAGAAATGAAGAAAAGCTAAAAAGACGCCGCGATGGCGCAACGTTTCGTTCAACTCGTTCGAGTTATTTATCAAATCCTTACAAATATCTTATTTCAATCGATAAATAAAAACAACAGTTCCCTTTATAGGTACATTACATCACTGTTATTAATTTTATCAAGATTTGTTTATAAATAACACAGTTACAATTGCAACGATTTCAATTTTAATGGTTATTTTATGATTTTTTTCTATCGAGAAAATTTACCGAAAACGTGTTTTGAACACAATGGTCCACTCATAAATATGATCAAGATTAACATATTTTTTTTGCTGATCTAAAATGTATACATTTGGCTAAAATATTGTTTTGCGAAGCCTATTTTGACTAAGTACAGCGCCTTATAAAGTTATCGTAAACTCTGCGAACTCAACAATAACTTTTTTGTTAAATTCCACACGGACGATTAACAGCTAGTACAAAATATATCAGCCTTGCATCCGCCATTCCCTTCTGGAATCGTAGGCAAAAATGGCGACCTACGTGCGGCATGTCTGCGCCTCTTCATATTCTTTGATTGTAGTTTTAGTGTCGCGCGCCACCGCACACATTTTTACGTATTCGGGAGTAGGGCGTTTAGCTCCGCCCACATGCACAAGGTCAGTGAGCCATCTATACACCTTAAGCCTCACATTCCCACTAACATTTACTCGTAAATATCTTCACAAACAAACCCCTTTACTATAACTATAATGGGATAGTAAATATTCAAGAAGTAGGTATACAGTATTCAGGTTATCTTACTTAGTAAACTAATCACAAATCGTGATTGAAATATGTCAAACTCAGTTTTGCATGCCAAGTGAGCGGTTCATTAACGTTAGTGAGCATCTGTGAGTGCGCCAGTTAGAAAATGTGTATGCACGGGTCCCTGTATCTTACCGAAAGTATAACAACCTGCACCGTATTTGCGTAACAAACTTTCAATCTCAATTTGAATAATTTTGAAGGATATAGCTAATCCATTACTTCATATGTTCAAAAAATTGTCTACTCAACAACGTAAATAACGCAATGAATGTAGTTGAACTTTCAAAATGAAACCCATTGCTACTGTGAGGGCGTTACGCAAATTACCCCACTGATTTACGAAGCGTTATCGTATAACCCAGTTACTGGGTCGTGGAGGTCAGATAGGCCGTCGCTCCATGTAAAATACTGGTATTCAACAATCGTCATGTATCAGCATGAAGCCGACCCCTGTAGATGGAACAAGGTGGGTAGATGAGGTAAGGGAGGTAGATGATGATAAATAATTAATCTATAGATCTTACTCCTAACTTACTGTCGACTCTTTGACTCACGAAGCGTAAATTTTGTTTCCGCAAACAACAGTCTTATAAATAGGTCGAACTAAATTACGGATTTTCGGTTTATTATTTTATTCGCATTTTCTTTCTTCTTTATTAAGCCTTTCTTATTGGAAAACCGATTAAAAACAAAGCTTTGTTTTTCTTATAAAACATCAAGCCTGTATTTCCCGAACCCACATTTCGCACCGGGCTACAGGACTGCTACTGAGAGATTCATATTGTGTATGTACAGTCAACAAAAGAGATAAGTAACTTGATGAATCAACTGTTGGTTTCCTATTTATTGAATTAAATTTTATTCAAAAGCATCCACCGGTTTCTTACTAAACTTCAACTATATCCGACGACCCTGGTTACTTATCTCCTTTGGTGACCGTGCATATGTTAGTATGAGTTTCCTTGGAGTTTCTTGACCGTTCTTCATAGAGATCTACGTTTTGGAATGGACCACTAGCTTCAACTTTCTGACTAACTGACCGACTCTTTGACAATATTCAAAAGCGCCTGTAAATGGTTTAAAGGCGCAGACCCACCGCGGCGCATGCTGTGCACGGGCACGCGGCGCATGCTGTGCACGGGCACGCGGCGCATGCTGTGCACGGGCACGCGGCGCATGCTGTGCACGGGCACGCGGCGCATGCTGTGCACGGGCACGCGGCGCATTTTAGCTGCGTGGATTCATTTGTTTGACAACGTGAGTCTACGTTTCTACTGCAATACACACTATACACCCACAACTATGTACCACTGTAGCGTGGCCCACCGCGGCGCACTGTGCTTCGATATAGTTGTGAGTTGTACATTACATAGCAGTGTGTAAAATTCGTGTATAGTGTGTACAGCATGCACGGCGCGTGGCGTTGACAGCGTTGAGCTATGTGAGCGCCATATTCGAGCAAACCACGCATGTACTATGACGTCAATTGATGCGTAGCGTGTCCGTGGTTTACAGTGGACACAATCACATACATATGTCATTTTCTTCTCAAAGCACTGCAACGCGGTGGGTTTGCAACTTAATTGCTAAAAAATCAATGCTTTGAGTTTGAGTGAGTTATTGGAAGGAATACAAGCCTATGGCCCACCTGATGTTAAGTGGTCACCGCCTTTGAACATGTGTTATACCAGAGGCAATCCCAGAGACAAAGTCTAGGACGTTTTATTGATTTAATATGTTTTGTTTTGAATTTATTAATGCAATTGTTTTTTTTAATGCAATCAATTTTATTCAATCTATTTATTTTTTAATTGAGAAGTGATTATTGATTATTATATTATGTACTAGCGACCCGCCCCGGCTTCGCACGGGTGCAATGCTGATACTAAATACACTACAGAAAAACTGTGAACGTTGTATATAAAAACATAGCGGCCCGCTCCGGCTTCGCACGGGTATAAAATTATAGCCTATGTGATTAAAATCGATTCAGTAGTTTTGATTTATTCATTACTGCCCGTGGCCCGCACGCGTTAAATTTGGAGTAAAACAATCCCCCTTTCCCTATACCATGAAGATTTCCTGCTATCTTTGGAATATCTAAATTCATACACTACATTTTTACTTATTTACTTTTTAGATTTTGCTCTTGCCGCACCGGGCGGCCGGCCGGTACCGCCGCAAACGCTACGTCCCGCAATTTTTAAATCTGTAATATCTTCGAAAATATTCACTTAAATCATACGGTGTAAAGGGCCATATAGATCTATATTAAATGAACAATGTATTCAAGGTATTTAATTGGTTAAGGATTAATGCTGTATTGGTTAAAATTGCTTCGAAAATTAGCCATTATTTGTCGTAAAAAGTAAATGACAAAAAAAAGTTATTGTGGGTTATCCATAAGAGATAGACATATACCATCACGGACTTTTCTGTAGACCTTTTCAATGTGTACAATACTTAGTACATTATTTTGATAAAACTCGTAGGGTTCAGCCTGCGTTTGCAATGTAAGCGGAAAAAATGTAATTATTTACGACATCACATTAGAAACCTCAAAAATAACAGTACTTCTCCACTATTTAATGGATGTTATTATACATATAAACCTTCCTCTTGAATCACTCTATCTATTAAAAAAAACCGCATCAAAATCCGTTGCGTAGTTTCAAAGATTTAAGCATACAAAGGGACATAGGGACAGAGAAAGCGACTTTGTTTTATACTATGTAGTGATGTTCACGTGAGCGATATGTGCCTGTACTTTTTTTTTTTTAATCATTATTTCATTTTATTTCTTTGTTTAATTGATGTATATAATAATGATTTCTTCGCTTTTTGCATGCGGTAAGGTAGTGTGTTGAAACTTTTTTTTAAATGCTAACATCTTATTTTGTACACATATTCTTTGCAAAATAAATTATTTCATTTCATTTCATTATTTTATTTCATTTCAAAGTTGAAAACCGGAACACAGCCGCGCTGCTTGGCGGCAACAAAACGATGTGGTGGTGATGTAATATACATAGAAACATTTTCTTGTAGTTATTTCTATTATTTACTTTACTAAAATATTGGCTCCATCAGACCTACATTTCGAACAAAGCGGCTTCAGATCGCTCTACCACTCGCGTCTGAGTATCCATACAGATGTAGAGCCGACGCCGCGCGCCGTCGAGTATCAATAGAGATGTAGAAGCCATTGATCGCGGCTTTTCTTCCGCTGCGCCTCTATGTAGGCCTTTATTTGAAATACAATAGGTGCTAGCACTGAAAGTGGGTATTTTCTAGCTTTTTCTGTTTTTAACTATTGAAAACCAATGGTTTTGTCTGCGTTTAAAGTTTTCTTTAAATATGAGGTATAAGTACCCTCAGCTGGATGAGTGTTCACGAGAATCGAGGTGACGTGCATTTGGAGAGCCCTATGTCCAGCAGTGGACTGCTGTACGCTGATGATAATGGAGTACCCTAATGTTACTTTAAAATGATAGATTTAGTACCTATGCATGTGTTTTTGCAAATAAATTAATCTTTATCTTATCTTTATCTTTATGGGGTCGGTGCGCATCACATCGGTGCGCATCACATCGGTGCGCGTCACATCGGTGCGCGATCCTTTTGGCACTAATTCGAGCGCTGCTATGTTGCCATGCCTTTAGACAGGATAATAATTCAATTTCTTGGAACAAAGATCTTCATCGCGACTTGCGATAGGAGTAAACTGATACACATAAAGAAAAAGCGTTATGCTACTCTCTCTCTGTCTCTTTTTATTATGTACGTGTGTGTGCGTGCAAGTATCGCGTAAGGTAAAGGTAAAGTAATTTTTACCAGTATCGACTGGTACAATGCGTGCCACGAAAGATGAGACTTGACACACGTGGTTTGACATGCGCAGTACACGATTTTAGGTATCTTTAGCGGTATGAGGTCTGAGTGCGGGACGGGACCGGACGTCATAGGGGCAGCGGAAAGAGCGGGGGAGGCGGGGTCAAGTCTCATCTTTCGTGGCACGCATTGTAACTACGAGTAGGTAGGTATAGGCCGACCGCTTTAATGTGACGTTGCCTGAGGTAGCTGCGCGGTGCGGGAGGGGTGGTAGTTGCCTCAAGGTGACAAGTCACTGAGCTCTCGCATAACGTCACCACTTCCTCCCGCACCGCGCTGCTACCTCAGGCAACGTCTCGGCCTGTAATAGGTACTTAAGAATAATAATAATTTCAGTCTAAAAAATGCGAAGACTAATATTTAATATTCTGCAGCGCAACTCTCAAACGCGAGGCTTGAATTCTATTCCATCTTTAGACATTAGCAAAATGTTTACAAAAGTTCTCGCATAAATATCCGAGCACTATAAGAATAATGTCCGCGGATACGTGTCGACTGACGGCTGACGGCTGATGGCGCACGTCTGCGTCCAAATCTCGGCTATTTCAGTGCTTGTGCTAGACGAGTTTTATATCCGAGTACATCCGTCCGTCTTCGCGCTTGATGGAAAACTAGGGATGTGACGCGCGGATATTTTTCGGATATAGTGCGTTGACATTTTTTTAATCCCAATATTGTAGGATTTTTATCTGGTCGCATGGTGCACGCCTTCACTAGTACTAACTACAAACCTAGTACAGCCACCATCGGCTAAAAATATTAAAACAGTAGTTATACCTAATTATTTCGCCACAAGCGACAAGCAATTTTTATGAATTATATTTAAAATTACATACCTAGGTACATAAGTAATTGTTACAAAGAATGATCAAATTACTTCAAAATCTGTATGAGGATAACCTGAAAACGTCAGAAATAAAAATGATTGACGTTCGATAAAGAATTACGATACAAATGTAAGAACTTGCTAAGTTTTCGCTAATGTATCGTCGGATCTAAATATAACTATTCCATGTCAGATCATAATCTGATCGCTCCGAGATCTCGGAGTGCCAGATCGAAGAGATAACAGGGAGTGCAACTATTTTGACAGTATCGCAGTGATTTATGTAAGAAACTAGCTGTCGCCCGCGGTTTCACTCACATCCTGGGGAAACTACTTCGTGTAACATAACATCACGCCAGCTTCCCCCTAAGGCCGTGCCTGACAGGGTCCATAATTGTGACTAGTATAATTATTTCCCTACCAACTATAAGCATTATGGTACGCAATAAAGAATTGAGAAGGTTTAGGCAGAAGTGCACTTACAGTACACCCACCTTTCGTCAGTTATGTTTAAGACTCACCCGTGAAGGTATTAGGAGGCGAGCCTGTTGCCATTAACTGGGAACAAATCCAGGCTCCGGGCTATTACTGAGAAATTCCTAATGTAAAAACTCAACACTTTGCTCGACCTGGGGATCAACCCAGGACTTCATGACAACAGTTAGCGCTTGCAACCATTAAACCAACGAGGCACTCTACAATAAACTATTCTTTGTGGTAATCCAGGACATCGTGTATCTTTGGGCCAAATTGCATCGAAATCCATTCAGCTGTTTTGCATGATTTAGTAACCTACCGAAATAATATTACAGCTTCAACTTCCTGACTAACTGACCGACTCTTTGACAATTCAAAGTGCCTGTAAATGGTTTAATTGAAATAAGTGCTTTGAGTTTGAGTAGAGCATTGAGTTTGATCATTTAATAAAGAATGGAATCACACCGAGTCTTATTTCAGATTATAAATTCAACGTCAGTAAGAAGTTTTTTCTTGTTCAATAAAAACTACGACGTTGCGTAATTGTATCCGCCTGCAATCTGCATGATCGCAACGTGGTCGTTACTAATTGACAACAGCTTAAAAACGCTGAATATTAATTTCGTAACTTGTATACAAGTTACATTAAAAGATTCATTTAAAACGACTGCTAAGTAAGGCTTTTAAATATTATCAAAATAAAAGTTAAATGACTTTTCAAATTAGGCTGAGAATCAGCATTTTTTATAATTTTTTTGAACATCAAATTTCACCACTTCCTCGTGCTTTAGCTGGGAAGGAGGACTGACGCCACAAACTGCCAAGCGTTATTAATAATGAAAATTCCTTACAAGCGTGTAAAACCGTGTTATTCTTGCAATAAAATACATTTATACTACACTTGCTTAGTAAGTGTACCAATACTACCCCACTAAAAGGCTTGAAAGCTGTTCATTAAACCTTCTCAAAAATCTAGGCAGTTATATTGTATGGAATTTCATTACTGCCCTGAAAATCAGGCTAATAATGCGTTCATTACTAACGCGTTTTGTTTTTGAAGTGAAAACTTCTTTGGCATTGTTGCGGCTTGAAATTTTATGAAACGAAAAAGCGACAGTAAAAAGAGACATTTATAAGATTTAACGTGGGAGAAAATGAGACAGAAAGCATTATACAGTGTTTTTGAGTGTATTGAGTGTTATTGAGTGTTTTTGAGTGTTATTGAGTGTCTTTGAGTGTTATTGAGTGTTATTGCGTGTTTTTGAGTGTTTTTGCGTGTTTTAAGTGTTCTTGAGTGTTTTTGTGTTTTATTGAGTGTTTTTGAGTGTTGTTGAGTGTTATTGAGTGTTTTTGCGTGTTTTTGAGTGTTGTTGAGTGTTATTGAGTGTTTTTGCGTGTTTTTGAGTGTTCTTGAGTGTTTTGAGTGTTTTTGAGTATTTTTGAGTGTTATTGAGTGTTTTTGAGTGTTATTGAGTGTTTTGAGTGTTTTGAGTGTTTTTGAGTGTTATTGAGTGTATTTGAGTGCTTTTGAGTGTTTTTGAGTGTTTTGAGTGTTCTTGAGTGTTTTTGTGTTTTATTGAGTGTTTTTGAGTGTTTTGAGTGTTTTTGAGTGTTGTTGAGTGTTATTGAGTGCTTTTGCGTGTTATTGAGTGTTTTTGAGTGTTATTGAGTGTTTTTGAGTGTTTTGAGTGTTTTTGAGTGTTTTGAGTGTTCTTGAGTGTTTTTGTGTTTTATTGAGTGTTTTTGAGTGCTTTGAGTGTTTTTGAGTGTTGTTGAGTGTTATTGAGTGTTATTGAGTGTTTTTGCGTGTTATTGAGTGTTTTTGAGTGTTTTGAGTGTATTTGAGTGTTTTTGAGTGTTATTGAGTGTTTTGAGTGTTTTTGAGTGTTTTGAGTGTTTTTGAGTGTTTTGAGTGTTTTGAGTGTTTTTACGTGTTTTTGAGTGTCCTTGAGTGTTTTTGAGTGTTTTTGAGTGTTTTGAGTGTTTTTGAGTGTTTTGAGTGTTTTTGAGTGTTTTGAGTGTTTTTGAGTGTTGACGTATTTTGTAGAAACAATTTTATTGGTAAAGTTTAAAGTTTGGCGGTGTAAATCACAAGTTAAAATGAGTGATTCCAGTGACAATGATAGCAATTTATTAATGTAGTACAACAAGTGTAGTATAAAGCAGTATATATCACTCGAGGGTAAGTACAGATTACTAAACTCGTGTGGTTTACGGCCCTCCGCTTCGCGTCGGGCCTCAAATGCACACTCGATTAGTAATCTGTGCCTTACTCCCCTTGGTGAATAAATAGCTATTGAATGTTTTAAAACACATTTAATAATCGTAACTTGTAGCTTGCAATGAATATTCAGCTCATCACACGCCAGAAACAACAATGTCCATCTTTAAGTTAAAAATCACACGCGATCACGTGATATGAATAAATGCGGAAGTAATTACACTCGTATATCTATCCGACAACCATCGCAGTCACAACACTATCATAAAACAACATCAATTTTATAGATCATTGATCTTTACCGGCTATTATTAAACTCTGGCGCACGTGTTCTCTATCTTACTCGCACACTACGATAACCCACGTGCTTAAACGAGACAGACATAGATCTGTCAATCTACCTTTGAAACTTGCCATCTTTATCACACTTTAGAAGGTAGTGTATGTTAGACAGAGATAGATATAAAATCGATTAATAGTTGTGAATTCCAAATTGAGCGTAGTTACGCAGTGTTTGCTAAGATTATGAAATAATATAGAAGTGATTTGTGTTTTGGCGTGTGTTTATAATCGGATCAAGATGGATTGAACGTGCCTCGATTTAAATAGAATCTAATGGGATTCCGACAGAACATCTGCCTTCTAACGAGTAGTTAGTAAGTTTAGTAAACTGCATTAAGGCTATGCATTCCTGGTACTTCTACATATATGAGAAGGGATGGAATAATTTCCAGGACATCATTAATTTAAAATGAGTTTCTTGGTAATTAATGTGTATTTTCTTCGTAGCAATTTATGGGAGGAGTGCCAGCGCAGCGCCTCTTTGAACCATCGCGTATTTAAATGACGTAGTTGATCCGCGAGTAGGTCTTACAGTTATGGAATGTTTCTGGTTTTAATTATAAACTTAAATCTTCGTAATTTGTGGACACTTATCATCAGTCATCACTTAATAATTTATTCCATCTTTTTTCATTGAATGTGACACTTATTCTTTTCTTTTTGACAGTACCTGTCTTGGACCAAGACAGGTACTGTGACTGTGTGTGGTATATGACTAGCTTATTTTTGCGACTTCATCTGCGTGGACTGCAGAACTGGATTCAGAATATCCCATGTGTCAATCCATTTTATAAACTATCTGTGTGCCAAATTCATCTAGATCCGTTCAGCTGTTTTTCCGTGATTGAGTAATAAACAACAAAACATATAAAATGTCACATTTATAGTAATGTCAAGTGAACACGGTTGTGATCCACAAGAACATATACACTTGGAAACCTTTTGAGAATATTGGAACGCGGGAACTTAATGCAATATTTTTCCAGTTAGTAGGATTCCATTAGTAATAGCTTGTCCTTTAGAATGATACTACAAAAAATATATGTATGTGACACTCAAAAGATTTACTGCTCAGCTGGATACTGCCCGCAGATACGGGATATTATTATTTTTTAAAACGATCCATGAGGCATAGGTACCTATTTAAAAAATTAAAGAAATACTTATTTGAAAGAATTTAAAATTTCTACTAATCCAAATTAATGTTTAGACTTTGACACCACGTTAATAAAGGTGATGGCCAAAACTGCAAAGACATAACAAACCACTGTCCCATCTACAAAAATCCTTACTCTATGCGCACACACACAGACGCCCAATGACAGATGTGTCGGTAGATCTTTGTAAAAGACTTTTTTGTTAATTTCACGGCCGCGGCAAGATGAACTAGTTTACATCACTGTGCGCAGGCGACAGAATAAAATTCATTTTGACATTCAAACAACATTCATTGCGTTTTTCCTGGTGTCGAGTTCACGAAGTTTTTGAACTTAAGAAGCAATGGATTTCGTTGATTGGTCACTTTTGAGTGATTTTTATTCCCAGTGTGTTAGGTGAGGCTGGGGGATTTGCTAAAACGCCGTTTAACTGTCCATCTGTCTTGCAGTGGGAGTTTGTCACTGAGATATTACAGCAGGTGGTCGAATTAAATGGTGGCTAATAAAGTTAAAAATAATCGCCCAATAAATTTTATCTGCCCAGCCTTTTCCCGACTATTATGTAAGGGTCGGCTTCCAGTCTAACCGGACGCAGCTGGATACCAGTATTTTACATGGAGCTAATGCCAATCTGACCTCTACAACCCAGTTACTGGGTAACACCATACTCCTTGACTGGTTGTTAGACTTCTGATTATCCGTAACGACTATCAAAGATCACGAATGACAGCCGGGACCAACGGCTTAACGTGCTTTCCGAGGCACGGAGGGGTCTCAGTTTGTAAAGATGGTTACCCATCCACAGACCAACCGCGTCAAACTTAGCTTAACCTGATCAATTGACCTGTGCGGCTGCTACTATTTCGCCACGGGTCCCTCAGGAAAATGTGGCCTATCCTACTTCTGTCTTCGAGGAGCGGTGTTACGTCATCGTGACCATTTTGACGCCGGTTTCAATACCACAGTCCACATGTAACGGATACGGATTTGATTTATGACGTATTGTTGTCTGTCCCACTTCAATGTTGAACTGAACTGAGTCCGAGATGTGCTCTGTTCAGAAAGTATCTGATGTAAGTGTAAACAAACCCCCCTGTTCAGGTTACATTCATACGTAAAACATTCATCTGTATTTAGAAGGCTTCAACTTTATATTTATCGCTTTTCCTAACAAATATTGATTAAATATGTAAATTAAATTGTAATAGAAAAATCATTGTTGAAAAAAGAGGTCATAAAATTAAGATCAACTGTCAAATAAAAAACATCTAGATACTGAATTTAAAATTAAACTCGGGTTTACGTATTCAATTAGTCAAATCAAAGCACTTAATTTGTAAGGGACACAAAATACATAACAGTACAAGTAGTATCACTACGTTTTCTGATCCTTTATTTACATTTCCATTAGATACTTTTGGAACAGCCTATACATTGATTAATTAGTATTGCTATTTGCTAGAGACCTTGTTTTAAATAGTGTCTAAATATAAATCACATTGCTGATGCGGCTGGCATTCGAGAACTCATCGGGTTATAATTTTAATCCCACTACGATATCATAATGTGTTGTGACGACGTTTGTTACTTCATCACGCATTAACGGCTGAAGGGATTTTTATGAAGTTTGCCACACAGACACAGAGCACGTGCTACACCACATATATTACGTATTGTGACAGAGAGCCGCGGTGGCCCAGTGGTAACGCCGCGTCTTACGAGTTGTAGGTGTGAAGGTGTGTAGGTGGAACCCAGACAGGCGCTTTACTTTGTGCAAATAACTTTATCACCACTGCTCTCAAAACTGTGAAGGAAAACATCGTGAAGAAACTGGCATATCTTAGAACCAAAAATTCTAAGGCATGTGACAATCACCAACCCACCCTGGGCCCGTGTGGTAGATTACAGCCCACTCCCTCTCACTCAGGAGGCCTGTGTCCCAGCAGTGGGAACATTGTAGCCTGATACCTATTATGACCGCATATATTCCAATCCAACATCAAGCAGTACCTACCGATTGTTGCAATTTCGTCATCAATGAAAGGTCCATGATGATGTCCTTACCATAAAGTGACGCGAGGTATCGCAGTATTGATCGCTAGAGGGTACCATACAACGCTCATTAAAAAAAACCTCTTGTTACTCGCACTAAAACTAAAGTGGAGTCATTTTAATAGGTAACATTTGACGTCTGTCAGTTTTATCCTCATAGTGAGGTGACCTGCTTATAAACATCGATTAAAGTGAATGAATCGATACGGACTTGAAACATATGCGAATTTTAAAAATCATCAGGCGAATCCCTGTCCCATTATTATTATTTTTTTCGTAAATTTAAGGAGCAAAATAAGACAAGTACACAATTTAACAAAAAAATTGCATTTATTCAGTTGAACTATCAGAACTGTTAAAAGTATTGTCATCTTCATCACTGCTGTCAGCACTCAGAGATATTATTAATTCATTTTCAATAATATTGTCTATTCTCACATCTCGTTCAAAATCTTGTAAAATTATTTTCTTTGTTTTCTCTACGACTTTTTTCCAGTCTTCTGTAGTGACTTCTGCACACGCAGTTTTTAGCAGAGACATCATTTTAGCAGTACTGAAGGGTGGTTCAGTATTGTTCCGCGCTGCATAACCCTTTATTTGTGCCCAAATAAGCTCGATGGCGTTATACTGGCAATGGTAGGGAGGCAATCGAATAACTTCGTGTCCATGCTCTAGGGCTAGTTCATCGATTACATAGCGGAGCTTGGACGGCTTAGTTGCTTTTACTAGATTTAACAACTCAACTTTTAATAAAGTTGGACTTGCATCCACACCATTTCTTACCAGCCACGAGACAATTTCTTGCTTTTTATTTGCTTGAGTTGGTGGTTTATCAACTTGTACAGAATGATACGGTGCATTGTCCATTATAATTTTCGATGGGTTTTCTAAGCTGACTAGCAGCTTCTCAAACCACTCTTTAAAAACCTCAAAGTTCATTTCCTCATGGTAATCACTTGTAGTTTTAGAGGCGAATGCGAGGAGGCAGTCTGGAATAAAACCTTGAGAAGCTGATCCCGCGTGACATATAATAAGTCGGGCTCCTTTTCCCGGTGGAACTTTTGAGGTGGACGCCGCTGTATCATCGGTCCATGTCCGCGAAACCGTATGGTTCACATTCAACCATGTTTCGTCAATAAACACGACATTGTCCCAATCTGTAATTTTATTTACTTGACGTAAGAATGTTACTCTCTTCAAAATAATATCGTAGCGTTCTAGCAGGATTTTCCGCTTGTCAGATTTTTTAAAACTAAAGCCAATCGATTTCAAAACCTTTGATAGAGACGATTTACCGCCAAAAAATAAGCCTGCGTCTTTTAACGAACTTATTAGCTTTTCCCGTGTAGGATATTCTTTTCTCGAGTAATATCCATAAATGTGGTTGCGAATTGCAGCAGCATCAAAATTATCAATGCCAACAATTTTCTTGTCCCTCTTTCTTTTTTTCGGTGTACGTAAAGTATTATCTTCTGAGCCTGATGGTCCGTATTTCTCTTTCAGAATTTGAGTTACTGTCCTCTTCCCTATTCCCAATGCTTCGGCAACGCGTTCTCTCGGTTGTGTCAATGGTAAAAGAGGCCCATCGTTAATTGATTCCCGTTCAAAATAATTGTACAATTTCACCACTAGTTCGCGAGATTGACTGTTTAGCGTTTTCCCCCGTTTCGACATGGTAAGACTGTAATGTTGTTCTTGTTTACTAATCGTTAAGCAATCGGAGTCCAATTTATAGCCAGGTAAACGTAGTCAGTAAGATCAGTCCAATAAAAAAGCCGGGTCAGAAGAAAATAACAGAGAGCACACCAAAAACGCACAGTCACTTCGCACAACGACAAAAGACTGCGTCATGTAATGGCGACATGACATGGCGTCATCGACAGGCACTGGTGTTGCCAGCAACATACCACCTAAATTGTACCTAACATCAATGATTTTTCTATTTCATTATTTTTTGTATTTTTATACCTAGTTAGTTAAAAGAATAATAAATAAATGTTTTATTATAATCACAACGTGGTTATTAATTTATGGTGATATTTCTTCACAAGTCATCATTGCATTCGATTCTACTTATCAGCTTTCGATTTTTAGAGTAACATCCCTAGTGTTTAAAAAGAAAAATGGTTAACTGACGTAACCTTGTAACGACGTTCACTTCTTTAGATCAGAAATTGTTTATTATGTTAAGAATGGTTTATTAATGAAAGCAAATCGTAAAATTACTCGTATCGGTCATTATTACAATAAATATGTAATCGTAATTGAAAAAAGGTAAGCAATTGTGCAGTTCTAACAAAACGAAAAAATATGTTATTTTATGCCCGCCGTTACAAGGTTACGTTGTTGAATATTTGATGAATTGTCAAATGTTACCTATTACAATGACTCCACTTGTGCCAGGTAACCATTAATTAACAATTTCACACTTCACAACGTTCATTATTTTATGCACTTTTAAAAACTCTAATGTAACCACAGTAATTAAATTTTAATGAATCGAGTTTTATAGAAATATTACATACCGGTAAGTTTTTAATTCACTTTCATCGTACGACTAAGTAAATACTCCGTGGTTTGTCCGCAGTGTATGAACAGTTTGATAGCATACCTGAAACAAAAAACAATAATAAATATCATTATGTCACACTTCTAAAACTAAAAATATTGACATCTCTTTGTATCGGGCAAAATAAGAGAGAGACGGAAGATCAACTGTCAAATGCCAGCTGTCCAAATACCAGTGTGTAAGCCATAATGCAAAGGTGTACAATGCGTGCCACGAAAGATGAGACTTGACACACCACGTGGTTTGACATGCGCAGTACACGATTTTAGGTATCTTTAGCGGTATGAGGTCTGAGTGCGGGACGGAACCGGACTTCATAGGGGCGGCGGAAAGAGCGGAGGAGGCGGGGTCAAGTCTCATCTGTCGTGGCACGCATTGTACAGTGCAGTCATAATTATTTCAATTATTGAGTGTAGGTCCCACGCATAAGACCCCTTTAAAGAAACCACTGCTACTGAGTAATTCCTAGAGAACTTAGAAAATTTACTGCCAGACGGCTTGAAACCAGCGGGGTAAATGCGCAACGCATATAAAATGACAATTGATCGCAATGTCTTTAATTTTGTCAGTTCAGCCACGTTCATTGCGGTATTTACGTTGTAAAGCTGACGAATTTCCAAACCTATGAAGCAATGGATTAGAAATATCCCTGAAAACCCTCCGATGGTTTACGTTACGCCAACCCAGGAGTTGCAGGCTTTTATGCTCAGTATTCGCCAACTAAAGATCAAACCCAGGACCTCACGGTCAGCAGCAGCGCTCGCGAGTTGCGACCCGAATCCATTTTCCATCTAATAGCACGCTCTATCGGTAAACAGTTAAAAAACTGAAAGTGAACCGCAATTGTTTTTTTTATGACTAAAAACAATTGCTGCGGTCGCTAACAACCAACAAAGAATTGATCTCTCTCAGTGAAAGTCAATTCAAATTGTTAATTATAATGTTTGGAAAATGGAAATTGAATGTGATTGGATATAGCTACACAATTTACCATTCTGTCTGCTTTCCCAGCAAAGTTAAAGATACCTCTAAGATTATCTGACATAGCTTCTGCCCGCGACTTCGTCCGCGTGAAATTTCTTGTTACTCCGACCCACCCCGTCGCATCGCATCGCCTGCCCGCGCTATTACTTCGTTTTTGCTTAGCGTTCTTTCTGACTTTTTTTCTTTTTGCTCGGCTCCTAAAGGTCATAGCGTGATGTTAAATAGTAAATAGTTCCAGAGATTAGCACGTTCAACCAAACAAACTCTTCAGCTTTATAATATTAGTATAGATTAAAGACAACAATGAATGTGGACTGCACGAGTAGCGCAAGACCAAAGAAACGATGGGTGTAATGTGTGAATGATGATATGGTTAGGAAGGGGAGCACTACCGAGATGACGACTAAAGGCTCCTATAAACAGGCGCGACACGTGATATAATCGCGCGCGACACAAAGGCACCGCTCGTTGCGCGACTTGCGGTACCTTTGTGACGCGTGTCGTGTCGCGCCTGTTTGAAGGAGCCTTAATAGAGAAGTATAGAAGAAAAAGGCATGTTGCGCCGACCACTAATAAATTGGTATATTATATGGACAGAGAAACGATTATGAAAGGCAGCTAAAGGCGAGGGTTTAAATGTTTGGGTTTGAAAATCGGCGGCAGCGCCAGCCGCGTCCCCCTGTCTGCTAATAACAACATACTGCGATCGCCAATTCTGTGTCATCATTTAAATGTCCCCTTGACCAAAAGTCAAAAGTCATTTACTCAAATTAGGCTGAGAATTAGCACTTTTTGAACGTTAAAATAGCATGAGACACTCCCCCATGCCCGCCCTTCACCACTTCCTAGTGCTTTAGCTGGGGAGAAGAAGTGGAGCAACAAACTCCAGCAGCACAGCTGTCTGTTAAGTTAAAAGAACTTGATTCTGTACAATAGTATGACAATCATTTTCTTGATTATTAAGAGGTTGCCATAATCAACATTATGGGAATCGAACTCGCCCATGAACCTAGAAAGCTACTGGTAAAATCAAGTCTTCAATATGGTATTGCCTTCATTCCTAATCTTGACCAAACACCCGTGATCAGTATATACACAAGTAGTCTCTCTGCCCACCTCCTTCCGGAACAAGCGGCTCGCATATAAAGGTAGCCGTAACACCGCTTCTATAGCCTATCCAGGTCAAATGGCCACTGAGGCGGCTATTTTCGCAAAATGAGAATAAAATCCACGCTAAAGGCTACTAGTAAATAAATTGCGAATTCAGCCACTGGAACATAAGACTGCTAGGGTACACCACGGGATGACTCGTTCGGATATCCGCGGATATTTTGAGTTACATGTTTCGGATATTTTATTTTTCATTTTTCAATTATACATTACGAGTACATACACCGCCCAGTAGTGATCGACCGTTATAGATGTTTATGAGCTAGGTGTCTATGGGTCAATTTATCTTTTTAATCTTTGTATTTTTTTTTCACCTTTTTGATGTTTTTAATACTTGTATTGTGTCTTTTGTTGCACTGAAGAAACGTTTTATCTATCTACATTAAATCACGCCTTTACCCCATGGGGGTAGGATGAAATTACAGAACGCCAACGTTTACATCATTTGGTCACACACACATGCTGGCTGCGAGTACTACTCGCCTGACCATTCAGTAGAACATCAGTTAAGGTCACTTTACAGGGTGGCAGCGACATCGACGCACAACATGTTACCATGGATTCAAACCAGGATTCTGACCCCCTACTACTGAGGTCTAGAACCACGTGCTGAATTCATGGTCACAGTTTGCGCGCCAATGCCCCTGCCACCATACGTACTCCTAGGGCGTCCCTTCCTAGCGTTTCTACTCACATCATCATCTGCCTGCCTCTCCCCAAGTACGTTGTGGTCAGTTTTTAGTCTAACCGGCTGTAGCTGAATACCAGTATTTTACATGGAGCGACTGCTTATCAGACTTCCACAACCCAGGGATTGGGTAATACGATACCCCTTGGTAAGACTGGTTGTCAGATTTTCGGGCTTCTGGCAACCCGTAACCGAACGATTGTCAAAGATCACGGATGACAGTCGGGACAACAGCTTTTTTTTTTTTTATTTGGAATGGGTTTGCTCTTGACTCTAGTCTAGGTCAGAGATGACAGAGACAAAGTCTACGATGGAGTGAGCTCACCCAGAAGAAGCCTGTTCACTCTTACTTTGAAGTGATTCGGGTTGTATGCACTCGGAAACACAAACGCAGGTAGAGAGTTCCACTCTTTTCCTGTGCGCATTATAAAGGACATTTCAAAACGCTTAGTGCGAATTGGTGGAATAGCAACTAGGTAGGGATGGTAACTTGCAGTGCGTCTGGATGTCCGAAGTTAGAAGGGGGCCGGTGGAATGAGGTCGTGGAGTTCTTGGGCACACTCACCGAAGTACAATCTGTAGAAGACCGACAAGCAGGCAACCTTGCGGCGATGAGCCAAGCTTAACGTGCTTTCCGAGGCACGGAGGGCTCTTGATGTGTAAAGATGGTCACCCATCCATGGACCAACCGCGGCAAGAGTAGGCTTTAGGCGATTCTACTCACATCTGCCTTGTAATACCTTTATTCACCCTCTGAACATGAGCATTTTGCAATTATATTTTTAATTTGGTTGAGTCGCTGTGAGCTATAAATGTTGTTATCTTGTGAATAGAGTTGTGCAGTGAGAGTTGTGGGCAGAACAGTTTTACGATGATTTTTACGATAGCTCTTACTTTCTACATAGTAAAGTAACTATATTGTGGATGTATTGTGGTTCATGCGTTTCTTTACACAACACAACACACTTTTTTCTTTAAATATAAAAGAGGGCCTCGTAGACAAGTAATAACAGCCGCAAGGATCGACCGAAGGTTAAGCTACTATAGCCGCGGTCGCCTCATGGATGGGTGACCATCCATTACATATCGAGACTTCTTCGTGCCTCGGAAAGCACATTAAGCCTTTGGTCCTGGTTGTTATTCGTAGATCTCTGACAGTCGTTACTGATAGTTAAAAGCCCGGAAGTCTGACAAGCATTCTTGCCAAAGGATATCATGTTACCCAGTAAATGAATGTAAAGGTATAATACGCAGTCGCTACATGTAAAATACTGGTATCTGGTTAGACTGGAAGTCGACCCCAACATTGTAAGGAAAAGGCTAGGCGGATTGATTTTTTTTGTTTCTACTATAAATAAGCCTTTCTAAACCAGTTTTACAAGTCAATATTGAAGTCTTGTACTTCTTGATTGAGTGAGCGACTATTTGTAACAGGAAACACCGCGTCATGTTGACGGGTCAAGGTCTTTTTAAAGTCCGGAGGCCTTCATGGTACTGTAGACGAACGCTGACTGACGTACACACGAGGCCAGTTGTCCCGTACGGTACGTACAACTGAGGCTTACTGCGCATGTAACTTTAATCGAATACAAAATGTGTGCGTCAACGTTCCTCTAAAAAAGATTTATATATACATATCTTATATTCTAAAGAATGCCAAACACGATTCACTTTAATTTAAAGCACGCCAAAGACGAATCAATAAATTAAAATAAAAAAAGTTATCCTTTTATGATTCTGCCATAGTGACCTTTTTAGGCCCCCAGGTATCATTCAATAACAAAGCCGATCTATACTTCAGTATCAACGACGTTAAAAATCGATACGTCTCTTATAAAAATCTCTACAAGCATTGTGATCAAGTGCGGATATTTGAAAGCGCGGATATCCGCTGCGGCACATCCCTACTTCATCACGGATGGCGAGATCTCAACAGCCTGCACTACAAAGTCGAAATATTTGCATGTCCTGCCCACACCGCCGTGTTTGTGCGGAGATGTTACAGTAATAATAAATGTAGGTGGCATACAGAGGTACTTTTTTTAAAGTAATTTGCTATGCATTAGGGTGAGAAATAATTTCATTATTGTATTAGTGGCCTGCCCCTGCATGGACTCTGAGGGGCTCGTGGCTACATAATGACAGCCTAGAATGTTCCCACTGCTGGGACACAGGCCTCCTCTCGGTGAGAGGGAGTGGGCCGTAATCCACCACACAGGCCCAGTACGGGTTGGTAGATGAGACATGTTTTGGTTCTAGGACATGCCGGTTTCCTCACGATGTTTTCCTTCACCGTTTTGAGAGCAGTGGTGATGAAATAATTTACACAAAGTGAAGCGCTTGTCTGGGTTCGAACCTACGACCTGCAACTCGGAAGTCGCGGCCGTTACTACTGGGACACCTGCTTTTTTGAATATAGCAAACTCATTTACAAGGAACTATAACGAATTGAATCAAATACCAGAGTACATCTCCCTCACGGCGAGACCTTTCAGATTAAGGTCACAGTCAACTAACGCAGCTAGAAAAATATTAAACTCTCAGCCCACTATGACGCCGCATCGACCGCTTACACCTCATTACGGGTGGCCTCGCCCCGGAACTCCGCGGGACTGTCGCTTCCGTCCGGACTTGGGCAAAGTCCCGGGAAACGGGATTACGGGCTGTAAGGATGGAACGTTTTTAGAAAAATATTTACTAATGAGGGTTATTTTGAATGTTAATGCTGTAGACTTGAAGGGGCATTGAAGACTTTGGTGCGACTAGTCTAAACTGTGTCGTGTTGATTTGAATTAATATTTAACATGAAGTGACTACTTGTCTTTTTATGAACTGGTAATGCCTAAATAAAGATTATTTTAAAGTGTTATTGAGTTTTTAAAGTGTTATTGGGTTTTTCCGTCTGAAATTTCTCATTAGCAGAGCGGAGTCTGGATTCGTCCCCGGTAGATGGCAATAGACTCGCCCCCTGTCACATGGGATTAACCATAACTGGCGACAAGTGGGTGTACACTTCTGCCTTACCCTTCGGACATTACAGGCGTGATGTTATTTTATGGTAACTATTTAACTAGGTTCCTACTAAATTAATTAACTAACTATCCTAATATACAAAAAAACTGGCCAACTGCGAGTCGGACTCGCACACGAAGGGTTCCGTACCACAAGGCAAAAAGCCGAAAACAACACGTTTGCTGTATGGGAGCCCCCCTTAAATATTTATTTTATTCAGTTTTTAGTATTTGTTGTTATAGCAGCAACAGATATACATCATCTGTGAAAATTTCAACTGTCTAGCTATCACGGTTTATGAGATACAGCCTGGTGACAGACAGACGGACAGTGGAGTCTTAGTAATAGGGTCCCGTTTTTACCCTTTAGGTACGGAACCATAAAAAGGACATTTTGGCGTCGAAGTAACATGGAGTAACTGCTAAGTAGGTAACTATCTAGCCCTAAATGGAAGAAAGCAGTTGCCAAAATCCCCGCGCTTGGCAGACGGTTGCCGATTGCACTATGTTGTTATTAGCAGGCAGGAGAACGCTGCTACCCATCTATTTTACAGATTCCCTCAGTTATGAGTGTCATGGAAAATTTATGCAAAGTATTACCTACCTATATATTGGAGACCACACTGAATCCTGAAAAATAGTTAAAAATACAATATTGCATGAGAATGCAGTCTGAATCTATTATCTGAAAAGTAAATAAATATCGTTGCAGCCACTTCTGCAGGAATGAAAAGGAAACGTAGATAACAGAATTAAATATCTAGCAATTTCCCGCGATTCCCGGGACTGTCGTTTTCCCGGAAGTTCCTGGAGCCGCGCCCCCTTCCGCGTCACTATCTCGTGTCAAATTGCTTAAAATACTAGTTTTATTTACACGATGAAGACTTGTAGGCTTGGTTGGATCTCTGGAAGTTTGCCAACATGTGCTAGTAACGGTTCGGTTCGATCGGTTGTTTTTTTTTGTTTAAAATATAATATTGATGTGAAATCGATTCTGACCTTGTCCTTAGCCCAGCCTCGTGTCGGTGAGTGATCGCCAGATATGTTTGCTAATAATATAAATATAGATTGGCTTGTTTTTATAAATAGGTTAGTTGTGATTTGGGCTCTCAGTTTATAACTAACGGTCAGTAACTAAACTAAATATTTCCGGATAATAGAGTTTTAAATAAATTTTAAAATAATGTTCAAGATTTGCTGTTCAATATAAAAAATTATATAAATTTTTAATCAAGTTTAATAAACTAAGTACTATTATATAAGTACTTATATCTGACTGCCTCGTTGGTCCAGTGATCACAAGCGCTACAGCTGAACATAAGGTCCTGGATTCGATTCAGGTCGAGAAAAGTGTTATTTGGTATTTCTTTCTCAGTAGAAGCCTCGCCGGAAGGCTCGCCTGTCACATGGTGTGACAATAGCCAGGGTCGGTGACCTGTGACAGTGACAGTCAGGGCTATGTGGAGCTACATGCAATCATTGTTACTAGCCGCTCGTTGTAAGTCAATGGGAATTGTTTTACACGTACTTAATGGTTTAAACAACACAAAAAATCGTGCCAAAGTGTTACTGGGCGTTTAAAACAGAAATTTTTCAGATAGGACTTAAACATATTTTATGTGGGTGTACTATATACAACCACATAATTATGTTTGTGGTGTGGTACATACCTCTGTCTAACCCTTTGCAGGAACATGGCGTGATATGTTATACTTAAATCGAGACGAGTGCTTGAAACTTGTTCTACAAAAGGGGCCATGTTAACACGCAACAGCAACAATGCTTTTAGTTTTCAAGGAAAAGTATCTTATTGCTACAGAGGAAACTTGATTCGTAGAAGAGGCTTCACAGTTGCCTCTGTGAAACATTACATTGTTTTGAATTGTATACACATACATACATTCACGCCTGTTCCCACCGGGGTAGGTAGAATCTACAGAAGGCTTCCTGCTAAGATCCTTACGTTGGTACTCAATCAAACTCTCAACTCTCTTTTCATTGTATTTCATGATTTAATAGAAATACTGTTAGAAAATTCACTATTGCTCCCCGATTTCCACTTCCAAATAGGAATAAGAAACCTGAGGGCTTGCACATAGTGACCTTCTATCAGCGATAACGATGATGGAAAAGTGAAAAATGTATGGTGTCGTTGTAGAAAAATGAAACTCTTTGAAAGCGATTGTCACTTGTTTAGGCCCTACGGGTTTAAGAGCTCTTACACACCAGGTTTTCTTCAGGCGCCGTCGACGTGCGTCACACGCAAGTGTAACGCGCTGCAAACGTGATGTTATTGCAACCAATTTACCTATTCACATATTCATTGTAGTATGCAGACATAAATTGTAGTATGCAGACGACGACTTTTTAGCGTGCTGTCGACGTGCTACTCTACTAGCGTGGAGTTACATCGCTAACGCAAACTCACAGGGCTGTCTGTTCAGCAGCACGGCTGTCTGTCAGCAGCACGGCTGTCTGTCAGCAGCACGGCTGTCTGTCAGCAGCACGGCTGTCTGTCAGCAGCACGGCTGTCTGTCAGCAGCACGCCTGTCTGTCAGCAGCACGCCTGTCTGTCAGCAGCACGGCTGTCTGTCAGCAGCACGGCTGTCTGTCAGCAGCACGGCTGTCTGTCAGCAGCACGGCTGTCTGTCAGCAGCACGGCTGTCTGTCAGCAGCACGTCTGTCTGTCAGCAGCACGCCTGTCTGTCAGCAGCACGCCTGTCTGTCAGCACTGCTGACAGACAGGCGTGCTGCGGACTCAGCAGCACGCCTGTCTGTCAGCAGCACGGCTGTCTGTCAGCAGCACGGCTGTCTGTCAGCAGCACGCCTGTCTGTCAGCAGCACGGCTGTCTGTCAGCAGCACGGCTGTCTGTCAGCAGCACGCCTGTCTGTCAGCAGCACGCCTATCTGTCAGCAGCACGCCTGTCTGTCAGCAGCACGGCTGTCTGTCAGCAGCACGGCTGTCTGTCAGCAGCACGCCTGTCTGTCAGCAGCACGCCTGTCTGTCAGCAGCACGCCTGTCTGTCAGCAGCACGCCTGTCTGTCAGCAGCACGGCTGTCTGTCAGCAGGACAGCTGTCTGTCAGCAGCACGGCTGTCTGTCAGCAGGACAGCTGTCTGTCAGCAGCACGGCTGTCTGTCAGCAGTACAGCTGTCTGTTCAGTAGCACACCTGTCTGTCAGCAGCACGCCTGTCTGTCAGCAGCACGGCTGTCTGTCAGCAGCACGGCTGTCTGTCAGCAGCACGCCTGTCTGTCAGCAGCACGCCTGTCTGTCAGCAGCACGCCTGTCTGTCAGCAGCACGGCTGTCTGTCAGCAGGACAGCTGTCTGTCAGCAGCACGGCTGTCTGTCAGCAGGACAGCTGTCTGTCAGCAGCACGGCTGTCTGTCAGCAGTACAGCTGTCTGTTCAGTAGCACACCACAGTCCGACATTATTACGAATCATGGCGTAATACATATGACCAGCTATTACGATTGAAAATATAATAATGTGAAATAGATCGTTAACCTTGAACACAGCCGGAAACGGAAGGCATTTACGTCGGAGTGAACTTTGAAATATGCTCTATGATTCGAATCGGTTATAATTATGGTCAACGTAATGAAATTATATTTTCTATTTTTACTCGTTTGTGTGTGATGTCTGACTCATTACAGGGACTTCTTCCAAAGCAGCAATACCTAACATTTATTTATTTACGAGTATAGGCCAAAGGTTAAGGCAAAGGCGAGCAGAGACGCACTCCTACAAGATAAGTAGATATAGAAATTAAGTTAAAAATATGTATTACCTACTTAGCACCTTACTAAAGGTGCTAAATAGGTATTTATTGAAGTGAAAACATCTTGAGGCGCGTCGGGCATTTTTTGAGATGGGAAAAAACCATTGAACTCGCGCCACTGTTCCGTAAGTGACACCGCGCGTGTTTTTTTCAAAAAACACCCGCTTCGGATGTTGTGTTCGGCTGTCCTCGGGATGTACTCGGTTTTAATGTCATATCCGATATGTCAGTGAGTGATGGCAAAGTATTCTGATTGTGTTTTATTTTCACTTCTATCGTTTTTTTTTTAATTTTTAGCTGGATAGATGGTCATTTGTACCGCAGAGCATTTCGCCAGGTTTCCCATGTAATAGGGGCGAACTTATTGCCATCAACCGAGCACAAATTTAGTTTCAGATCTGCTGTTGAGAAATTCTTGCGACTTTTGTTGAGAGGGAGACATCAGCCATTATTACGCCTAGCATTTCTAATATAATTTATCTTATACTCCATCATTTCCACTTCCGACCTTGCTCTGCTGACCTGGTGCAGTAAGTGGTCACGGACAAGGCATATAATTGTGGCGTATATACCTGTCTAGACTGGCCGTGCTTTCACCTGCGAGCACTACAAGTGGAAGTGGGTCGCGAGGGTCTGTACTACCCAACTAGCAAAGAGATCGTATAAGCAATTACTCTCACGACTATGAATCGAAAAACACTCGTATGAAAGATCCTATTATTTCAAAAAGCCGTTTAAAAGCAGTTGTCTAGATATTTTAGCCTTCAGCGCTTTTTGACTCTATAAACATGTCTAGTAAACGTGTACTCGACGAATTCATATTGCACTTACTCGATAATTATATAAAGATATCTCTCGATCACCTTCATGCAACCGTAAGTCCTATGACAGCTCTTTGAAAGCAACTGAATTGCTAATTTGTCGTAAAACTAGCTTTTATAGCACTATCTTTCGACATGTATTTATTACAGCATAATTATAGAGTAAACGCTGTTTATTCGACAAAATAGCATCTCAGTTACTATACTGGCACTTAATGTCATATAATAGCTTTTTACAAGGCTTTCATTCTGCTTAATTTTTGAAGTTGAGAAAACCCTTTGAAATTATCTATTACAGCCCCAAAGGTGCTCTAAACATCATTTGAAAGCCGTCTTACAGCATAATTGTGGTATGAAAGTTGAATAAAATCTTTTACAGCACTGTAAACGCCATTTTGTTACAACAACAACCGTATTGTTTTTATTTTGTGAAAATCGATTATAATCGGTGGAAAATATTAAAAGAAGCGGAGGGTTCCGACGGAAAGTTAACAAGATTTATACACGATTGAAACAATCAACATCTACATTAGCAGTAACCACAGATAAAGAGCGATCAAAGAATACAAGTGCGGGTTCTGTAGGAAATATTTACACTTCTACTGATTATGAAATTTGTGAACCGTCAGCTAGTGAAGATTGTTCTAATTTTGAAAATATCTCCGCTGATCAAGACTCTGATTCTTATAGTAGTGATAATGACAATTATAGTTCAGAGTCCGGGGATAGTGAAAATACTAGAAATTCCGACACTGTCGCTACTAGGTGTCGGAATATATGCAGGTCAAGAAAAACCATCGGACTTAGATAAATATTTAGAACATTATGTGAGGGAAATGAAAGATCTTGAAAATGGTCTCAGAATTAAAACAAAAATTGCCACTAAAATAATTTGAAAAAGTCACTCATATAATAAAAATCACTAAAATATTTTGTTTGTGTTTAATTTTCTTTTAAATTCCTCTGGAGTATTAATAACAGTATTTTGATCTAATATTAAGGATTTAACATTTTGCGCTAAGGAACCCCAAACTAACTGCAATGGCGGTCCTAGAAGTCGTAAAGTTGAAACCTTATTTCTATTTCTCAGCTAAAAGCCGAGTGAATGCTTTGTGATGATAAGTGAATTGCTATTAATGGCGAATTAAATAAACAATTAAATTAATATTATTTGTAATTCATTATTTACTAAGAAATCTTACGGCCCATGAAAATATTAACTAAAATGTAAGGAATATAGACGAAAAATTTAACCCCGCATAGGAAAGTAAACACCTTTGAGCTAACTTTAGTTCACGAATTGTCAATATGATTGTAAAATTGTATGGCACAAATAATATGGCAAAATTTAATACTTATATTAAATTTAACTATTTTATTTCTTTTCACAAACTATATAGTCTATGAATGCTGCTTGGTTGCATTCACACGATCAAAGAGTCGAGTGATTGCAACCGCACTGCTATATTACAATAAATTTGTCGAATGAAAGAGCTTCTACCGACTTGGGAAAAGCTAATGTGTTGAAAAATGGCATACTGATGATTAATATAATACTAGTAACTTTCGAGTTGCGATTACTCTATATTCTTTCGACTATTTGGCTATTCAGACGATAATCTTACGATATTTACATCACTTAAAGCAGAGAGAAGTGCGCCCAAATCGCGTTGAGAGAACGTGCACAGATCATTTACTCGACATTTTCTCACCACCAATAGCTGAAATAGTAACGTGCTGCTGGCATTTTTACGATATCTTTTGCTAGTTGGGTAGTCTGTACTTACGTGTTCTGTTGCCCTTAGTACTATTTTGTTAAGGAGATTACTTTGCCTAGTTCGCAATGGCTCAAAATTAATTGGAATCATCAGGAACTGGATACAGGCACACGGCTGGTCTCATCTGTTAGACTGTCTGGTTTTATCTATTAGTAAAGTAAAATAGATAAAACCAGACAAATGCGAAAGAAAATTACAGCTGTCAAATTCAGTTCTTCTTTTGACAGCTCTGTCAATATCTAATCTCTCTTTCTTGTTTTGCTTGTGAGTAAAAGACAACAGGACAGCAGTATTTTTAGGTTAAATGTTTAATCAACAGAATCGCGACTATGGAAGTAAGTTTAACGTAAAACACATAAAATATTACATGGGACTTAAACATTACTGGCGAAACATGTCTGTTACTACAGGTACACCTCTTTCTAACCCTTTCGGAGATTATAAGCGGGATAAATACATAAAATAATGTGAACCGACACCAATTGACCTTTGACCTCGAATGAAATAAGTAAGTCTTAGCTGTAATCACGTTATGTACCTCTAAACAGTACATGAACGTTACAATGCTTAACATTCATCCCTAACTTCATTTCACCCCAAAGGGTGTCTGATTAAAAGACCTCGAGGTCAACTCACCCCGCACCCTGTACTGTAATTTATAGCCGACGCGTCAGGGTTACAGGTCAATTAATTTGGGAAGAACGCAAGGAACAAGGCGCACATGTGTGGGCTGGGGTGGGGACAAATTCGGATATTTATCCGAAATAACCGCACTTTGTCGAAGACTTTTTAGAAGTATTTTATTTTATGCCTACTGAATCAGGCTCTTGACCCAACAGCCTAACGAGACCCTCGAGAGATGTTGAACGAGGCTTTTGGCCATCGCTCCATTAGCCCTTATGATTAAGACGAGTTATTGTAGATACATATATCCTTAACAATTAACGGAGAAGGCAAAGGACAAAGAAAATTGGATAAACGTGGGAGAGACCTTTGCCCAATAGTGGGACAACATAGGTTAACTGAAAATTAATCTTAAATTTTTATTTTTATTTCATATTATTATTATTATTTTTTTATAACAAGCGCCTTCATCCTCTCTCCTATAAAAAAATTAACTTTGCTGTGCCCGACAGGGTCCATAATTGATTCAATGTTTTAAAATACCACCCATTTACTATGTACACATTATGGAATGCAATAAAGTATTGAGTATTGAGTAAAAAAAAAATTAGAAATGAGTTTAATCAATTTGATCTATTCCCAACTATGTTGGGGTCGGCTTCCAGTCTAACCAGATGCAGCTAAATACTATTATTTTACATGGAGTGACTGCCTGCCTGACCTCCACAACCCAGTTACTGGGTAATACGACACCCCTTAGTAGGTAAGACTGGTTGTCAGACTTTCGGGCTTCTGACGACCCGTAACGACTGTCAAAATCCACGAATGACAGCCGGACAGACGCTTTATTTTGTGTATATTATTTCATCAGCACTGCTCTCAAAATGGTAAACGAAAACATCGTGAGGAAACCGGCATGTCCTAGAACCAAAAATTCGAAGACATGCTGTGATATCTACCAACCCGCACTGGGCCTGCGTGCTGGTTTAAGGTTCCTTCAAACAGGCGCGACGCGCGATAAAATCGCAAGCGACACAAAGGCACCGCAAGTCGCGCAACGAGCGGTGCCTTCGTTTCGCGCGCGATTTGCGTCGCGCGTCGCGCCTGTTTACAGGAGCCTTTACGGCCCACTACCTTTCACACAGAGAATCCGAGGCCTGTGTTCCAGCAGATGGGAACATTATCGGCTGATCGTACATGTATTTCGTTTATGTAATTCCTAAATTAGTAACCATCATGGACAAAATATCTCAAAACGATTGTTACACCAATGTTTAACAGTTTCATAATCAGATTTCTTAGACAAAAGAGATACAAATCTAAACAACGGACAAGCACCAAGATGTGTCTGGTTCGAATACACAATAAAATAAAAACAAAACGAATGTTTTCCTGTCGGAACTATAATAGTTTTTGTGGCAGTCATAATATTTAAAAGTTCGGATACTTGAGGCATTCAAAACAATTCGGTGTAGTAGGTAAACATAGAGTTGGGCGAGACATCTTTATTCTTAACTTGGTTTCGTACCAAAATGTGAACCATCACGCCTGTAATGCCCGATGGGTTTGGCAGAGGTGTACCTATAGTACTCTCACATTTAGCCAGTTATGTAATAGGGCGCGAGCCTATCGCCATCGCCTGGGCACAGATCCAGACTCTCACTGGCTAAAAAACCTAATAACACTTTGATCCCGACAACGGTTCGTGAATAAAGTGCTGAACTTCTGTCAAAATACCTTACTATAAAATAGCCCAACAATTCAGCATTGTTACAAATAAAAGTTCAGTAAAAACGACCCCAACACGGAATCCTCAGCACCCAACAAGACTCGCATTTAGCTTTTAATAAACTACTTCCTACCACTGCCATTCTTTGTTAATTGGTAGCTGGTTCGTTATTAATGTTCTGATTAGCGACCGTGTCACGCACGCCCTGCTGACTCGGCGGCGCGCTCGCTACTGACCTTAGAGCTCTTTTAATCAGCCGCCATGTTGGATTGCCTGTTCAACACTTACTTACGAGATAGTCTGCGATTGGACAGATATTTATTTATTTCAATTATTTTCAGGAGCACATAGAACGAAATATAGAAATGAAATAGTTTGGGCAGACTTTTGTCCAAATAAATTTATAGTCTGTTTCAAAAGTATCTGATGAAAATGTAAACAAATGGATCTGAAAATGTACCCGTGGATTTCAATTAGTTTTCAAATCAAAGCACTTAATTTGTAAGTGGCACCACTTACAAATTAAGTGCTTTGATTTAATTATTTGAATATTTAAACTCGAAATTATAATTTTAAATCACCTCGTTTCTCATTTGACGATTGAGGTTAATTTTATAACCTCTTCGTTGATGATTTACAATTTAATAATGGTATTCAAACAGTGCAGCTTATACTAAACAAAAAATATCAACAATATCTGTTGAAATAAGTCATGACATATTAAGTTGAAACCTTCTAAAATACAGATGAATGTGTTACTAATTCTATTTTATGCATGAAGAAGAAACCCCGAATAAGAAGAATAAGAAAGAAGGAAGAAAAACCCGGGTAAGAATTTAACCCGAACAGGGTTTGTTTTCACTTTCAGCAAATACTTCGGAACAGACCACGTGTTAGTGTTTAATTCGATCATAGCACACTATCTTCAACAAGCTAGGGACACGAAAAATATCTAACTTGCTGCCAACAGAGACTAGCACATTTTAATTCCAAACACGGTCACAGGTGGCGCCACTAGTCGCGTTAGATATTTTCTACGATGGCGCGTGGAATACATCGATAGAATGCATTCTCTATTGTGAATTCGTAAACTTATTTATTGTTCTTGAATTACGTACCTCCGACGGAAATATTAGTTAAAGTTGTACGTAACAGGATTTCGGATTTATTATATCCGATAAATAGTACAACACTTGTGGTTATAAAATTAATTATCTACATGTAGGCTGTGACAGAATGGCGTCCAAGGACCGGAAGATGAGATGTCGGTCGTCCGGTAGCGAGATGGGCAGACGACATTGTTGCCGCCGCGGGCAAAACCTGGATGACGAGAAAGGAGAGGGCTTTGCCCAGCGGTGGGTAAAGTTGTGCAGTGGTTGATGATGACAAACTACCTGCCGAGCTGCCGACCATGTATTCTACTTGTAAATTACTATTTTTATTTTCTGAACTGACAATTGTTGTTTTAGGGCTGTTTTTTCCATCTTCAGATAACTTTTATTCGAGGAATAAAATTGACGTTTGACAGTTTTTGTATGAAATAACTGTCCAAATTTCAACCTAAAATAAAATTATCAGGGGGCTTACTCTCCAAACTAATTTTAATTACAATGAGATGCCACTATGATTCCAATGTTAATTTTACAGTCACGTGATTCGGTACTCTTGAAAACAATATTATCAACAATTACCCCACGCCAAGCCCGAACCCAATCCCACTTAGTTCTCCAAAATGGAGACCCAATCTAAAAATCATTTGGCGCTAGCATCGAACTCAAGAATACGTAACGTCACAATCCCAATGTCGATCTTTCGGAATTAAATTGAAGAGTAAGCACCCAGGTGATTCAAAAATCAGCCCAAAATAAATTGCACTAGTTTTACAGGTTCTACTAGGTAGTTTTAGAGACTCCCAGAAGCGTTTATGGGAGATTGGCCGGAGATGGTAACACAGGGAAGAGAAGAAAGCAATGGAGAAGATCTTTGTGCATCAGTGTGACAGTAAAGGTAGAGAAACAAATAAAAATTATGGAGACAGTTTTCAGACCCTAAGGGGCCGACTCCATGAGCGAGAGAATCGCGGTGATAGGCTCGCCGTGCCATCTAATTTTCGCCGCGATGATATCGCCGTGTGGAGACACGTTCTAAGAGTGTGTATAGAAATACGTGACACGACGATAATATCGCCGCGATTCTCTCGCTCGTGGAGACGGCCCCTAAGGGCGATGCCACACGGGCGTCACCCCTAGCGCTGCGTCGGCGTTGCAGCCTGCAGCGCCTGACCGGTGACGTCTTGATATTGATAATTAATAGCTTGATATGTCGTCGTGTGTACCTAACGATCATTCGGTACACTTCAGCAGTTCAGGACAGAACTTACTACAAAAATATTTCTCGTTGCGAAAACAGTACATAGATATTTTCATGTACCTGATCAAATAAATATATAAGTAGGATTGCCTATTTCCAGTCGTGAGAAAAAACGCAAGAACCTTTTATAGAGTATTCATATCTTGGGTGTAGATAAACTCTTGTATGCAACTGTACATAATTAGGTATTAAAGCACTCATGTTAATACCCCTTATTATACCTACAACAGTTGCATAAATCACTATTAGCTTATGATTGTGCCTTTTACCAAATCGCTCTCCTACCGACTGCCACACGGTGCCCGTCCTTAGCACATAGCTACATGAAAGAAAGATTGAAGATTTGTATCTTCAATCTTTCTTTTAGTCTAACTAAGTAAAGTATTAAGTACTACATAATTATATGCTTCAGTATAAGTCAGTGACATAACACAAAAGGTGCGCCCGCGCCGCGCGTGACAGACAATGCGCGCTCCATTGCTCATTACAAGACCGACCGACGCAACCATCCGTTATGTGTCCGGCCAGTTACTACTCTTTGGCACATAAGAACAACGTTATAACGTCACGCCTGTACAAGTAGGCAAGGCGAGGTAGGCTGTACAAGTATATAATGTTCTGTTCACCCGCACATTTCACCAGTTATAATGTGGTTAAGCCCCATGTAATAGGGGAAAAACGATTGCTAGAAACGGAGCATAAATACAGGAAAAATAAAATAACCACTGCGCAAACAGCAACCATGAATTCAGCATATTATTATTATGATTTCAGACAAATGTCTCCGCTAGGGGCGTACCTACAAATTTTTCGTAGGTTATATACAAAAAATTTGCTGTCCCATCCCATACATTTTAACCGCGTAGGTATTGCACTTTCCACGACTTGAACCTCTAGAAATAATAAATTTACTGTGAACTAATTATAGAATTTGTTAGGAATTATAAAAGGCTCGTGTCTTCTCTATTGTTCTTATTGACAGTAAGAAGAAGAAGTAAGCTAGCGAGTGCCCTTCTGACGTGTGAGGTTGTCGGTCACCCGTCACGATAATATTCATTCACATACGAGTATGTATTCCTTTTCATTGATATTACCCTCACACGTGCCGTCTATATTTTCTTTCTTTTTGGCTTCGCGCCATTTCATCCTTTTTAAGTAAAATTGACATGTCAGTGAACTGACAGCATCTGAGCACCTTTGTGTTATATATATAGGTTTGTGCTCATTTCAAAACCTGAACGTCAAATTGTTTCAAAGAAAACCGACTAGAACCGATTAGAACTAGAGTGACTCCAAAATGCGCATTTTTGTCAATATTTCAGGATTCCCCTATTTTTGGCAAAATTGTATAAGTTGTAAGAGAACTAATGCTTGCAGCATGTCGAATATCACGTGGTGTACCATGTGGGTCCCAGAAAACGTCCGGCGACATCAAGGCAGAGAACCAGGAGAGGATGGTGGGACGAGCTGGTCGCCTACAGACAGGGTTAGTTCACACTAGCTCAAGACCGAGGGGAGGGCAAAGGAGAAACGGATGCATTTGCCCTGCAGTGGGACATTATAGGCTTCAAATAAATATAAAGAGAGCCACTGTCTGTTCATAACATCACCTATAATCCCAGAGGGGTTAGTACACCCACATCTCTTCAGTCATGCTTAACTCCTATGTGACAGGGGGCGAGCCTATGGCCATCAAACGGGACATACCTAGACTCAGGGCTGCTACTGAAAAATTCCAGATGGAAAAACCCAATAGCACTTTATCCGACCGGGGAGTGGAACCCAGGACCTCACGCTCAGCTCGATACATTCTTAGGGTAAACCCGTATAGATAATAATAATTCAGGGTACTCCTCAATAATTAAACGTAGGTAAACGTCGATAGTTTTCCACCGGAACTAGGAACTGCTGGTCACGCCCGATTGAAGCGTGACCACTTTCTTTTGCACGCCACTGCACTCGTGTAATTGTTCACTTAAAGTACATTGACGAGGCATGTTCGGGTCAGCTCGCAGTAACTTTTCGATAACGTTGATTACAAATCATTGACTTGGTAACTCATAACTATGATTGCTACGATTTACAAATCGGTACGATGGAGAATGTCGATACAATATCAATAAAATAGTATTATATTCTGGGTTGACATACTAGGTCCGAGTGGCCACTTAGTTTTACGAAACTTCGCCAAATGGTTGTTCGACTCTTCTCGTGACCAGAGCTTTGGCCAATTTTTTGTCCAAAGAATCAGCATCACCTGTATGGCAATGCTGCCAGTATTTTGGGCACTTTTCCTGTTGATAGCAGTGCGGACGAATTGTTTGATGACTTATCATCATCATCATTTCAATCGAAAGACGTCCACTGCTGGACATAGGCGGAGGCCTATGTCAGAATCGGTCGAAGTGGAGGTGCTTGGGGGAGCCCAAGCACTTCGACTTCAACCGATTCTGTGCTTCTCGCATACAATGGGTTACTGCAGCCTTCACAAGGTCGTTGGTCCACCTTGTGGGAGGTCTTCCAAAGCTACATCAATACTCAATAACTACTCCAGAACCTTTCGGCCCCATCGGCCATCAGTTCTGCGAGTAATGTGCCCTGCCCACTGCCACTTAAGTTTGGCAATTCTTCGGGCTATGTCGGTTACCATGGTTCTGCTGCGGATCTCCTCATTTCTGATTCCATCACGCAGGGAAACTCCAAGCATAGCCATTGCCCTTTGGGTGACTTTTAGCCTTCTAATAAGGCCCATTGTTAGCGACCACGTTTCATTTTCATCACTGGCAACTCGCACTGTTGACTTATAATTTTATACTATTCCAATAAGTTTTAAAACGATACGACAACTAACGGTAAATGAAAAAAACATTGTAAAACGTGCAGGCTCCTAGGAAATCAAACTGCCATCGAGTTAGCGAGAGATTCCTCTCGAGACACATGCAGCTGAATAGCATTTTGCAGCTTGGTAAACAAGATTGAATTTTTTTTTTTGTTTTCAGGATGGGAAATCATCAAATGACCCCTCCCGCTCTGAGTGGGGCGGAAGGGAGTGTCAGACTCTTACTGACTAAAACCCACCCGTGTTCCTTACTTAGCCCTTTATGTTCCGGGCCAGCGGTAACCCTTTCGGACAATCCCGCTGACCTTTTTTTTCACACACATCACACACACAGCTTCAAAACATGATTTATAAAAGTAAAACCGAACAACAATTAACCAATATTTCGTTTAACTAGAGAAATAAACTAAAACCAGAACATGGAAACAGAAAATGATGACAAATTTTCTCACTTTGACATTTAGCGACCACAATTTGAATATTCCTGTGACGGACGTTTGAAACATTTTGGATCAAGACAATTCCAAGAGCACCATTTAATACATGGTTCCCTTAGCCAGCAAGCAAGCCGACCTAAACACTAATTTAAACATAGTAATGAGGAAAAAAACATTTTTTTCCAGCATCATTTAGGAACAGTCACATGTACCTAGTTTATTTGTACATGCTGTACGCGGTGATAGTCATGCTCACAGGCACATTCAGTTTTGATATCCCTACATTTGCCTTAGTTGGTAAAAATAACAATAAATCGTCAAGCACGAGAGGCGCATGCAAATAAGGCGAAGTTGATTGTGCAGTGTCTGTCGCTGTCAGTGAGTCACGCAAGCGCCGACCATTGTGATTACTAGGTAAACAAGACAATGAAGAGCTTTGTGTTGAGAAGAGGTCATTTTTATGGTTCCGTACACAAAGGGTAAAAACGGGACCCTATTACTAAGACTCCACTGTCCGTTTGTCTGTCTGTCACCAGGCTGTATCTCATGAACCGTGATAGCTAGACAGTTGAAATTTTCACAGATGATGTACCTATTTACCTAAGTATTTCTGTTGCCGCTATAACAACAAATACTAAAAACAGAATAAAATAAATATTTATAAAAATAGTGAGTACCTGTCATGATAAAATAATCATAAAACAGAGTTAAAAATATTTTTCGCATAGTTCTCAAAATTTTGAGCGCAAGATATCATGTTTTATGTATAAAGTTACTTCAATCAACTAAAGAAATACCTAAAAATTATTCCGCTGACACACGACGTGCATTTATTTTTTAATTTAAATTTTTACTTTTTTTTAGTTACTTTTATTTTGATTGTCATTCGATTCAACTAACATCAAACAAACGCATCGCTATTTTGAACCTTATTTGTTGCCGCGATGCGTCAATTACCTTACCTTAACCTTACTCTTACCGCGCTTTAACCCTTTTAGGCACTGAATTTTTAAAAATTCTTTTTAAGAGCGTTTACGCCGTACGGCATTTCACACAAACTTGCCCTTGTTTTTCGAAATGAATGAACCGATTTTCATACGCTTGAGCAGGATACAGAGTTCTAAACAGTTTCTTAAGAACATTTTCGAAATGCCTTATTTGAAAAAAGATAACCGGAAATCTCCGTTTCTATGGAAAATTTAAAATTGGTCTAATTTGGATCAGTCAAGATGACACCTCAGAACGTGGCCCTAAAATTACGCTGAAGTTTAACATGTACACTTTTTTGTGCTAACATAGCATAACATCACGCCTGTAATCACCAAAGGGTTAGGCAGAAGCGTAAACCCACATTTCGCGAGCCTATCGCCATCAACCGAGCACACATCCAGACTCCGGCCTGAGAAACTCCTGTTTTAAACGCCCAGTAACACTTTGGCCCGATTTTAAGGTTGTTTAGACCATCTATAGTAGGTACATTTAAAACAATTCCCATTGAGTTAGAACGAGCGGCTAGTAACAATGATTGCATGTAGCTCCACATAGCCCCGACTGTCACTGTCACAGGTCACCGACCCTGGCTATTGTCACACCATGTGACAGGCGAGCCTTCCGGGTATACTGACATGACCCTGGCATAGAACTTCCGGGTTTTTGTCACATTTTTGGAAAAAAATCCTGTTACCCAATGAAAAAGTCAAGGGGCAAAATGGGAGTTTCGAGAGTCCCTTAAATCTGACAAAAAACTCTAGAGTGTTTGAGTACTGCATCCCAATTTGATCAGAATTTTGAATCGTCTACATCCGAATGCACAGAATTCGGATCTAGTGCGCAAGCCCTAATTCCGCAAAGAATACTAACGCTACTTCGGACCAAGGTTCGGACCGATATTTCTTGAATTTGGATCGGAGACAGTGTGCTAACACTCTGTAGTTCTGTCTGGCAAAGTTGCACAAACAGCGGGCAATGTTACTGGATAGAAGGCATCATTTCTTAGACAGAAATATTGCTGAACAAAAGATGATCGTTATTGCATCATGATGCACAACTTATTGTAAGCCTAATGTAATGGTGGCTATGATTGTGCTAAGCGCCATTGGGTCAGATGGGTGGCGCTGTAAACTAACTACATAGTTTGCACGACTGCCTTCTGACCTTCACAATTTCTGAGTCATATACATAACAGTAGTTCTGCAGCAGTTTGATTTAACGTGAAACTTATAATGTTACAAACGATTTGCATGAGATCAAGAGCCATTTCATCACACTTTTGTTTACTTACGGTCAGCAACAAGATTCGGAAAAATTATGCAGTCCTTCAAAAAGTTATGATATACAACTGGTGCAGAATGAACATTAACAGCACGGTAACATTATTATAATTGTGAGTGTTGCGGTAGTGGTTTTAAGTCGTGTCGACGTTTTTGGTTTTCACCACAAGAAAGATTCTCCATTTTAGGAAATCTAGTGCAAATAATTTTTTACCAAACCGTTAATTTTAGGCAAGGGTCGATGATCAATTCAAATTTTGACTCTACAAAAGGCGAAAATATTTGCGCAATCCCCGGATGCAAAGGTGGACGAAATTGTTTAAAGCCTTTGCCCTTTAATGTCAAATTAAGTCCTGGATCTAACTTTACTCACCCCCAACTTAACCTCGAATGGTCCCTAGGATCAGTAGGACCCCAGCAGGGGTCAAAACTCCAATTAATCCTAATGAAAACCAAAGAGGAATATACAAATAACTAAATCTCACTATGTACATCGAATTTCAGGTTACCCCAAGGCTAAGGCCCCAATAAAGTTTAGGCTTTGCATTATAAAACGTCAAAAAAAGCATATTCTAACTTAAGTAGACAAGGCAGACAAAGGAAGTTCTCGCCGCTACGTCCCACAGGCGTTGTTTTACTAAGTTCATTCCTGACCAACGGCGCATTGATGACCTAAATAAAGCTAAATGGATCCAGAAAGTGTCCACCACGGAGGATTCTTTCAAATCATCCCTGTCTGCAAAGGCTTTGCTTGATAACTTGATAAGTGATAAAAATATGCAACATAACGTGCAATGTCCTACCAGGGGCGCAGCGCCGCGAGAGGACCGGTTGGCCGTGAGCGAGGTCGATGACCCACGAGTTCATTGTCGACTGTCGAGCGAACTGGCGACGGTAAGGTCGGTAGAGATCTCGCTGATTGCGATCGTGTATTGTCTTAGCTGTTTGTGAACTCCTAGTAGGAGTATGCAGATTTGTTCTAAGGAGATTTACACTATCATCTTATTGGCTGGTCACTTATAGATGCGAAAGAATGGTTCTGCTACTACAGTGAAACCTGGTTAAGTGAGACTTCAAGGGACCTGCAAATTTGTCTCACTTATAGAGGTATTCCACTTACCCAGTGTCTCAGATATCCAGGTATAAATAAATATCTGTCTCTTTTACAGAGGGTTCCATTAATAGAGGTTAGGAAATAGAGGTTATTTCAGTTACAAAGGTGCGATTATTAAATAAAATAACGTATTATGTAAACATTATACGTGAGTTTTAATCTTTATTGGGAATAAAAAAAGATAAAGGTACCTAACAATTGTAATACACAAAAATATTCAAGCAAGTTTTTTTAAAAATAGTAAAAAATGTAAATAGAATATGAATTATAAAAATCTGTCTATTTAGTTTGTCTTTTGGAAGTATCAGCCATCAGATGTTTTTCGATGTTATAAATTTTATCAAATATGCTTTGGTCACCAATTGATGTCATTTCAAAATAACTGTGCAAAATTTCTTGTACTTTTACTGCTTCGCTATTAGAAATTTTTACTAAATTTACTTCCGAGCCTATACAAATAAACTTCCGTACGATAGAAAAGCAAAACTAAAACTGAAGGTCATTGAGGCTCAAAATTAGTGAAGTGCGGAATTTGGGGGAAGAATAAGTAAACAAACAAAATGATTTTATCTCAGTTACAGAGGTTAATGCATATAAAATTCACTCGCTGTCTCAGGTATAGAGGTAACTATCACAAAAAAATCGAAAGAACGAATCCCAGATATAGAGGTTTGCTTCGTTCCACTAACAGAGGTAATTCAGTGCCAAAGTGTTAGGACCTCAGCATGAGTTCCAGCTATGGAGGTTTCTCACTTATCCAGGTCCCACTTAACCAAGTTTCACTGTATAAAGTTACTTAGCAATAATTTTAAAAGTTCATGGTCAACTGTATACGTCTGAAATTCAGGACGGACGGTATTATGACTATATGACACTATATCCGTAAATGGGAGACTAGCTTTTACCGGAGCACTCGCTTTGCGCCGTCTATATCCCTCTGGAATCGTACTTACCTTTTTTTTTCGGGATAAAAAGCCTGTCTCTCTCCTAACTCCTCACAAACTAAAAAAATCACTTGTATTTTATTATATTAATAGGTTAGATAATTCTTTTGCCAGGCTACCAAACCAAAATGTTGGATATTTTCATAAGTTAGCCTTTTAAGAAAACTATGAGAAGGTAGCACAACTTCACAAGTAAAGGTACAGACCAAAGAGGTACAGACAGATGCACTCCTTCGATAGAGCGACACATTCCAGTGAAGGATTTGATCTTTATCGCACTTTTTTGCAAAAAACGTCGTGTTTTATTCCCGAGCGTAGCTTAAAACTGTTTCTTTTTTAAGTACAAAACTGCTGCTCTTTAGAAATTGTAGGTACCTTCAGTCCCACGCCCCCCCTATTAACACTTTCCTCAAAAATGTTCGGTTTTGGTCGATACTCGAAAAAGGATGAGACTCGCACAGACCAGGGCAGCATGACACTCGAGAGAGGATGCCTATTACTCGGTAGTGAGAGGAACAAGAGCCGGTGATGATGATGATCTCACTGTTCACAAATAAATCTAAAACATAACAGTCCGACATAGCCAAAAGCTCATTTAAGCCATTCAGAAAGTACCAGAACTCCTTGTTTTAAACATTAAGGTCACCAGGCAAGCATAAGTAATGAACAGTCACTGACCTCTCGCCTACAAATAATACAATAGGCTCGCTGGTCCTTCGAGCCGCAGAGTTAATTGAAAATGTATGAAACCAGTATTTCTGATAACAAATTAAATGAGCATTATAATTGTACATATATGACGGTTGCGCTCGTGTAAACATCGCGAATACCTCGCTGGTATTGTGATCGTAAGCTTGACTACTCAGAGCAGAGTCTGAGTGCGATCCCCAAGTCCAACTAGGTATGTGTTTCGGGTTTTCCGATCTGGATACTCTCAGCCTGGAGTCTGGATATTTTCTAGGTTACTGGCAGCAGGCACACTTGGTCTTGTGATCATGAGTGGCAACTGAGCGTAAAGTTTTGAGTTCGATCCAGCAAAATATTTTAGGGTTTCTGAAATCTGGAAATTCTCCGCCTGAAGTCTGGATATTTTCCCAGTTAGTGGTTCCTATAACTTGGAATTTGACATAACTGGCGACATGTGGGTGAACTATACACCTCTGTCTACCCCTTTAGATAATAATAGGCCTTTGTACAAAATCTAGTTCGCTCTACAAATCGCGGCATAGTTCCTGCTCCAAACATTAACATGACGTACGATGTGACTACTATTACGTCTGCGCCACATCACCGACCAGCGCCAGTGACCTTGACGAGCAATTTAGACGAAACACCAGTCGTTAACTACGTCAGATTTTGAAAGATATCACTATGAAATATAGCGCGCAGAAGGTCTAATGTGCACGATGTTTAGAATGGCTTTAAGAATAGCAACACTCATGGGGCCAGCGTGGCTCGCACAGAAAGGAGGCGTGTGTCCCAGCAGTGGAAATATTATTGGCTGAATATGCGATGTATGGAAGGCGGAGGACAGGTGTTGAGGTGCAGCCTGGGAAAGGCCTGTCTAGCAGTGGACTGAAACAGGCTGAGTTGATGTTGATGCCGTGTATAGGGAAAGACCTAAATAACAATCCATGGATTGTGTGGAAGCTGGAAGATGATATGGCTAGAAAGGGCTGGACTGAAATGACGGCTGATAGAGACGAAGATGAAGACAGGTGGCGCCGACCACGAATAGAGTGGGATAAGGACGCTTTTAACGCGTACGTCTTTTCTTTATATCGTTCTCACATATTATTATAATTATAATTTCAACACTAATGATGTAACTAATATTTTTGTAATAATATAATTTAAAAGAGTATCCATGGAATTTTTTGTCCGTTCTTCTCCATAGGTACCTACTACGCTTTGGAATGGGCAACTAGCTTCATATTTTTTCTGGCTGACCGACTTCTTGACAATTCAAAAGTGGTTCTTGACAATTCAAAAATGGTTTAATTGAAATAAATGCTCTAACTTTAAGTTAAGGGCAGCAGGATGATAAAAATGTTTAAGATTAAACATTTTTGTCTTTGACATTCATGTTCTCATCTTCCAAAGTTAGTAGATGCTATCAAAGTTTGGAATGGAAAAAATGCCTTTGTTTTAAAGTTACAAATAGGTCGCTGTCAACTTCGACTTATTTTATAAGCTTACCTATTGCATAAAAAAGTCGGGCGTTCGAAATTTATTAGAAGTAACTGTAGGCTGTAGGGCGGGCGGTAGAAATACTTTTAACTGAATCCGAAATGTTACATCGAATACGTTTACTCAATATTTCAACCGTGACAGGCTTTCTATAGACGATCTATTAGACCTCGTGGCACTATGGTCTGAATGAGTCTTCTATATTGTCTA
Organism: Luperina testacea; assembly: GCA_927399505.1. Taxonomy (NCBI): domain Eukaryota; kingdom Metazoa; phylum Arthropoda; class Insecta; order Lepidoptera; family Noctuidae; genus Luperina; species Luperina testacea. Next base: position 305,507 of record OV656785.1, on the reverse strand, counting down.
TGACGTGACAGCTCACTAGTGCCACTGCTAATGACTGCTATTAAGTTTTATAATCTGTGCCAGTGTATTATCTGTGTGCGTTAAGTTCAAACTGTTCCAAATTTGAATGAGAATGGAATGTACTTATGTATTTTGAATTTGATGCTTATTGTATGGGATGTCTCTAAAAAGAAGTCATATTTTAATGGACATGTTGTAATGCTTTCTATGGTGGTATAATCATTGATTTTATTTCTTTATAAACTAAGAATTGCCTTACAAACAATACAAAGTATACTAATAAATATCTAAATTTATGTTGCTCCTTATATCTGTTTCTTTTACCATTAAGGACAAAAATTCTAAGGGATACTGGGTGACACTTATTTACTTATAATATCATGTATATCAATTAGAGTCTGTATCTCTTTTATTTATTACGTTTCCACAGCTAAACATGTTGGCAGGCGACAGGTAACATTGGTAGGTACACAAAGCAATTTCCCCAAAAAATAAAAAAAAACAAAACACACTAGAGCCGCCGCCGCGGGCAAAGTTGTAGTCAAAAGAAAACTCAGGTGAAGTGAGCTGTCAATAGTGTCGATCCCTAGCATCAGGGGGAGTGACAGCTCACTTCACTGACAGACAAGCTTTTTCCAGCGCCAGATAATTTTATCCGAGCCATAATTTTGAATTTTTGACAGTCTTTCCATATAAAATCTAACATACGTCAATTTTATTCCACGAATAAAAGTTATCTGTCGATTGAAAAATTAGCCCTTAAACGAATAACAACCAGACGTAAAAAATATGTTGCTGTCCATCACACAGACATATTTATCGCTCGACCTAATAAATAAAAACATGATGATTACATAATATAATATTTCGCGCCAAGACTTCGTGTGTCGTCTGTCAGTCGCGCGGGTTCGTCGAGTTATATTAATTGTTTTTTTTACATCACTATTTTAAGAACATGTATTTGACTGACTAACTAACACAGAAACAAAGACAGAAATGACAGACAAAGACAGAAATGTAAGGAAGAGACAATAATGGTCTCCCCGTCACCTGCCTGGCCTTTTTCCAACAGATAGCTGGTGGGATCGGCTTCCGGTCTAACCGGATGCAGCTGAATACTAGAACTTTACGTGGAGCGACTGCCTATCTGACCTCTACAACCCAGTTACTGGGTAACATGATTATCCTTGATACTGGTTGTCAGACTTTTGGGCTTCTGACTACCCGTAACGCCTGTAAAAGATAGAAAGGCAGCCAGACCCAACGGACTAACGTGCTTTCCAAGGCACGGAGGCGTCTCGGTTTGAAATGGATGGTCACCCATCCACAGACCAACCTCGGCAAGCGTATCTTAACCTTCGATGGACCGGTGCGGCTGTCATTACTTAGCCACGAGCCTGAAGTGTGTTCAGGCTCGTGGCGCTACAGTTTAAACCATTATTGTTTCTTCCTTACATTTCTGTGTTTCATGCTGTTAAAATATGATTTTAACAATATGAAAGTTAGTATCCAGATCCTTGCTGGACAGTTGGTGACAGCAGTGTGTTGTTATTAGCAGGCAGCAGGTCGCTGCTGCCCGTACTGACATTATGACCTCTTAGTTGCCTGTTTGAGCTTTAGAAAGAGACTTTCTCAGAAGTATGACAAAGACAACGCTCTACAAAGGCGAACTTTTTCAAAACTCTGTGTTCCATATTTTCGACCGAGAACTGTAGTTTTATTTATACTCTCAGGCTAAATAATACGCATATTTTTCTTTATTAATATGCGTATATTATAATTAAGTAATCGACAGAAATTCGTCACAGTTTTTAACTTAATTGTTTTTACAAGCGTAACTAATTCGGAACGAATTTATTAAATTATTTGCTAGGGTTTATTTAAATGAAATTTTTGTCATGATGTTGCTGGCATTTAAAAATGAACAAAATGGTTACTTCCGTACAAAAATCTGTGGCTGGAATTAGGTCCTTTGGTTAACCTATGCCAATTATAGGCACACCAACGCAAGAGGTTTGGGATATTCTGGTGACTAAAGACCAGAATAGATACCTAATTCCAGCTGATGATTCCAATAGGCTACTTGACTCGAAGAACTGGCAGTAACAGACAAACATGAAGGACTGAAAGTTATCAGGTGAATTTAGAGAGCACCTTGGCACACAGGTTATAATTTAATTAGGTATCACAAGGCAAATTAACAGTACTGTCAAAATACGCTTACAAAAAGTATTAGGTAATTAGAACAATATTAATAAAGGCTCATAATTAAGTTACAATAATTATTATTTATTGTTGTATCGCAGAAAACAGATTGATTTACATCGAAGTGTCGACTACGCAGGATTCACACGCGACTGACGTAGAACAATAGACGCAGAAAAAAATATAGCAAAAAGTTTGTAAGGTCAAGAGTGAGGCTTATTACATTATTATGTGAGCCTGGTAGACGATCTCGAGTTATGTTAGGATTACATGCGTTTGTAATCTTCACGCTATGCTTTGGGGGTAAGCAGGGCATTTGAATGCTTTGTATAAAAAAATTGTAAGGTCAAGTATGAGGCTGTTACATTATTATGTGAGCCTGGTAGTTGATCTGTAGTTTAGGATTACATGCGTTTTGTAATCTTCATGCTACGCTGCCGCTGTGAGGGTAAGCAGAGCTTTTGTTCGTTTGTTTGTTCTTCTTTTGCGACGCAACGGAGCATCAGATAGACTTGATTTTTCGCATAGAGATAGTTTTTGGGCCACAGTGATATAGTCTGCTTTTATCCCGGAAGAATTCACGATTCCAGTAGGAAAATCCATTCAAGTGAAACCGCAAGGCAGAGCTAGTCATATAATATATAAATAAGCGGCAAAATGTTACAGCAAATGCATTAGAGTAATATTATAATGTGAGCGTAGTAGCTGTTAGATTACATCACCATTTTGTCAGAGAGGTAAGCTGAGCTAGCCAAGTAGATGTAACTAGCGGAAGCAACAGTCGTAATAAATTGTAAAGTCAAGTGTGAGATTCTCACGTCATTATGTGAGCCTAGTACTCCGATTACTTATGTTTTGTACAGAAAGGCGAGAAACGCCAAGTTAGAGTTTATTAGAATATAAGGAAAAACGTAAGGAAATCTCATGTTCGTTATCATTAAAAATAACGCTCATAAGGACTAAAAATGATCAAAGGAAAGCATTAGGACCAAAAAGAATGAGACAGGATACGTCGCCTATTTTGTTTTGTTTTGCAGCTAATGATGAACAATAATAATATTTAGTCAAATGAACGTGATTAAAAATAAATATTATAAGTTCAAAAGTAACTGTCTGTCTGACTGATTGTCTGCTACCTTTTTACGCCTAAACCACTGAACCGATTGTAATGGAATTTGACAGACACATAGGTAATCTGGCACAGGATGGAGAAGGTCATAATATACTACTTTTCATCCGTGATGCATAATCGGCCTGTAATGTTCCCACTGCTGAGGTGTCCTCTTTGTGAGAGGGAGTGGGCTTTAATCTACCACGCGGGCCCAGTGCGGGTTGGTAGATGTCACATGTCTTCAAATTTTGGTGTGTTCCGTCACCATTTTGAGAGCAGTGGTGATGAAATGACAGTAAGGTGCTGCCTGCTTTCAAACTCACCACCTACAACTCGTAAGTCGGGGCCAATACCTACCACTGGGCGGGCCACCAGTCCACCAGGCCTCCACTGCTCACATCCGTGGTATTCATATGAAACACTAAATACAAGCAAACAATGTCGCGATCAACAGCTAGTATGATATATTTTATGAATAGCAAAGTTAGATTAGAATTCATAAAATACAATCTAGAAATCAAGCAATAAATAGTAAACTATAAACGTTTCAGAACGATAGGCGGTCAGCGGCACTAAACTGATGACATTATGTAAATCTAATGTCTTTACTTTCTGTTTCTAGTGCACCACGTGTTAGGCGATGTTCAGCGGCTGTGAACATCGGCTGAACATTTGATATAGTGAAGTTTGTATGTTAACTAGGTAATCATTGTATAGCGTCACACTGGGCTGGGCAAAGTGTGGAGATATTTTTGACGGCACGGTTTGCGCAGTGGTTAAGCAATTGACTGCTGCGCTGCGTGTCGCGGGTTCGATTCCCGCACGGAACAAATATTTGTATGACCTACAAGTAGTTGTTCCGGGTCTGGCTGTTTGTGTATGTAAGTTTAAATGTTTGTAAAGCCACCCACAATACAGGAAAAATTCCAAGTGTGGGGAAAGGTTTTAAAAAACTCATTGATAAAGGACGATCGTAAAAATTTTAGATAATTGAAACTGTGGCGAAATAATGAGAGCAGCGCTGGTCCAGTGACAACGGCCGCGACTTACAGGCTGTAGATCGTAGGTTCGAACCTAGCACTATGAGCTAATTATTCCACCACCACTGCTCTCAAAACGGTGAAGGAAAACATTGTGAGGAAACCGGCATGTCCTAGAACCAAAAATTCGAAGACATGCAACATCCACCAACCCGCAGTAGGCGTGCGTGGTGGATTACGGCCCACTCTCTCTCACAGAGAGGCCTGTGTCCAAGGAGTGGAAAAATTATAGACTCATATTGTGTATCTAGCGAAATGTGTATACTAAACGCCTAGGCGTGTTGTCTGATAAATCCTACGCGAGTTTTATAAAACTGTAAATTCAGTTCAAACAGTGTTGAAATGAGCCAAGCCTATGTCCAGCCACTTTAAGTTCATACAACGCTGATTTCTAGCAAGCACAGTAAGTACCAGGGTCCCATAAGTACCAGGGTTCCATAAGCCTGAACAATTGTTAAATGTAATATACTCTTCGATAGTTCATGCTGTCGACAGCCCAAGCACCGCTACTTGACCCACATTACACACGTAAGAGCGACATAGCCTATTGCTATAAATTTTAGACTTCGTATCGAAGTAATAACTGTTTATTGGAACTATAGGCTGTACTCGCCCGCGTGTCGGCGAAAATAAGAAAAATCGTTTATCTATCTATAATATAAATAAAACAAAGTCGGGTTATATTTACTTAAGTACACCATTCATAACTCAAGAACGGCTGAACCGATTTAAATGATCGTTGATTTGTCTCCGCCCCGACTATCAGAATAACTATTAAAACATGGGATAAACTTACGAAGGAAAAAAAATGAAGATAAGTAATTCATTTTCTTATTTGAACGTTTTTCACACACTTTCAATCAATCTGAATGGTTTTGAAGGATACCGATAATTAATTGTTTTATATGTTCGAAAAATTTGTCTACTCAACAACGTAAATAACGCAATGAATGTTGTTGACCTGTCAAATTAAAGCCATTGCTGCTGTTAGCGTGTTACGCATTTCCCCCCACATCAGATAGAATTAAGGGTATGTTTCCTGCTCTGATACTACAGTCTTCGAACAGAACAAGTAACAAGTAGTGTTAGAACAACGTAGTAAAGTCTGCGCACGCGGTACATTAGTGCGGTGAACAACGTAGTAAAGTCTGCGCACGCGCTACATTAGTGCGGTGAACAACGTAGTAAAGTCTGCGCACGCGCTACATTAGTGCGGTGAACAACGTAGTGAAGTCTGCGCACGCGTACGTGTGTGCGGTGAACAACGTAGTGAAGTCTGCGCACGCGTACATGAGTGCGGTGAACAACGTAGTAAAGTCTGCGCACGCGGTACATTAGTGCGGTGAGCCGCCATTCCGCTAACGGCACTTGTTTGACACTTTGTCGATCGTCGATACAAAGTTATATTGAGCGGTTTTGTGTGCAAACTTACATAACAATATTTTGCGGGCGAAGCTTTGGTTTCCTAGGAAATTGGTTCCGTCACATTATAATGCCTGTCAGGACAATCTGACATTCTCTTACGTAGGTATTGACTTAATATAGTGTCAATAAAAACTTTTTGACAAAAAGAAACAAACGACTTCCAAAAAAAAAACACTACAAAGTGAAAAATAACTTTAATTTCGGAAGTCGGTATGTTTGGTTTTGTATTTACGTTTTTTTGCATTGAAGAGTTCCTGTGGCTATCTGTGGTCTCCTTCATCAGTTCCACTTCACCAAATTATACTTTCTGAATGCAAATGCTTGGCTTGTTGATGGAAATACCAAAATTGCTTTATGCATGCCTATTATATTTGAGGAGTTCCCTCAATTCCTCATGGATCCCATCATCAGAACTGGATTTTAACAAAAATGGGGCCAATCTGGAAGTATTATCCTTTTAAATAAAAAAAAAATAATTTTTCAAATCGGTTAATAAATGAGGTAACAAACATAAAAAAATACAACCGAATGGAGAACCTCCTCCTTTTTTGAAGTCGGTTAAAAAACGCTCTGTAATTTGGACAGCCGTTATTGTGTGATCGTACACTGCTTTCTTATGAAACTAAAGCTTCAGATACATAGTCCTGGATGAGACTCGCACAGACCAGGGAAACATGGCATAAAAGGGAGGAGGATATACATACGCAACAGTGGGTGAAACAAGGCTGCCAATGATGATGATAAGACCGGAGAAAAGTCGGATGGATTGTGTGACAGATGATGGGATAGATGGGGAGTGACTACTGAGATGACGATTGATAGAGATGTGTGGAAGAACACACGCTGCGCCGAACACTAATAAAAGATGTAAGGGCAGTGATGATGAATACAGGGGTGCAGTTCTTTTTTTTTATTTTCTTATAATCGTTCATTTGGTTTGCGATGGGTTTTTTCTTCTTAATGGTCTAGTTTTGGCGCGCGTTACTGCTGAGCACAAGCGCTACTGCTGAGCACAAGCGCTACTGCTGAGCACAAGCGCTACTGCTGAGCACAAGGTCCTGGGTTCGATTTCCAAATCGAGCAAAGTGTTATTGGGTTTTTCCATAAGGAATTTCTCAGTATGAGCCCGGAGTATGTACCAATTAATAATAAATAATAATAATTAATTTCGGTAATTTTCCGTATTTCTTATCATTTTTGTTTTCGCTCCGAAATCGTATCACAACTTTATACACGGGCGTCCATAAATTGTAGCAGATCTTTTAAATGGACTTTCCGAATTCCGTCGGTGAATAAATAATATAATAATTGCTATTCTTTTAAATCCAACTAGCATTTGGGTGTCCTTCAGTTTCCAATTAGACCGCGGACCGCGGCGGCCGCGACCTTCGCCGAGCGACAGTAAGTGCGGCTTCTAAATAATTCATACGCGATCGACCCACACTGAGCACTCTCTCTAGCACCTTCAGTGACGCAGCCGGTGACTTCTAGCTGTCTTATGAGATCCTAGTACCTACCTGGATAATTCGTGATGACAAGTGATAAAAAAGAATTTTCCAATAACTATGCCGTTAATTTATGGTAAGTACTAGCTTCCGCCCGCGGCTTCGCCCGCGAGGTATGTCGATAAAACTATCCTATGTCCTTCCCCGGGATTCAATCTATCTCTCTGCCAAATTTTTTTAAAATCCTTTCAGTGGTTTAGGCGTGAAAAGGTAACAGACAGACAGAGTCACTTTCGAATTTATAATATTAGTATGGATAGACACCAGCACATCAAGCTACCCGAAACTGTCAAATTTTTCCAATCAATCTAGAACCTTATGTTGTAGCGATAAAGTTGTAAATCTATTGAAGAAATTTAACAGTTTGTAGTAGCTTGATGTACTGGCATCTGTACATAAAAAGAAATTACGTTTACTTGCGGTAATAATGACGCCGATAAAGAACACAAACACAAAATAAAACAAGTTGGGAGAAGAAAATATGCATCACATCCACGCAAAACGATCATCCCTCAGCATAATGCTGCGACCCTATGCGAGGGAGAGCCCCAGCGTGTTCTCAGCGACAGCAAGCGTTGACGTGATGACGTCAACCGGTGCAGCACACGATGAAATAAAAATAAGAAATGAAAAATTAAATGAATACAACTTTTAGAAAAAGTTTGGCTTTGTAAAGCATAGTCTCTGCCACTCATGCCTGTGTCACAGTATTTTTCTTTAACATACTGGGTTGTATAGTACTGTAGAGCCTTATGTCGCCTGCTCGGTTTTACCATGCTTGGTTTTACCAGCTTCATGAATATTTTGTAAGTTGATGGCATAATATTATGAGACAAACACTATTTCGTATTTAGAAGATTAGAAAATATTATGGCATCGGCTTGAAGAGCTAACCGGGCACGTCATCATGTAAAATGTATAGATTGATTTGATTTAAATAATTAAGTGATTAAAACTAAAAGCATTTCATTACCACAATAAACAATTTGAATTTGAATTGTATACGACCCGGTAGGTAATACATATATATAAGGACGCGGAGTCCTAATAATAATATAACCTAAATTAAATAAAAAAAACAGAAGTAATTTATTCAAATTAGGCTGAGAACCGGCAGTACTTTTGGAACGTCAAAATTACATAAGTCGGTCCCCCGGCGCGCCCGCTCTTCACCTACAATTATAGCTCCAAATTTTCATAAAAAATATTAAGTAAGTGTGCTTACCAAATTGTTGTAATATTTGGATATGGTCCTAACCGGTCCTTTGAAATAATCCAGAAGTCAATATTTACCTGTAAAAGATGAATAGGAATTTAGTATGTAAAGTTATATGAAAGCTTTGATATTGGAGAAGATAGGACAGTGCCAGCCAAGACATAGTATTTGCCTTTCAGTAAAATTGCGTTAATCAATGCCAAAACACATCACATAAGATACTCAGCTACCAGGACATTATCGTCAACGAGGAGGTCATCGTAAACATTGTGACGGACGCGGCCAGCGCTGGGTGCCGTCCAACTTATCCGACAGATATCCGCCGGATATCGCAGAGTAACGCCGACTCAGCCGTGACCCATTTAGGTAGATGTTATGTACTGTTTATATTTGGCGGTAAATAGATTTATATAGGACTAGATTTTCTTGATTTTCCAGTTGAAAAAATGGTAGTCTTAAAGTTTCCATACCAAAAAATCCACCAAAGAAACTTCCGCCGTGTGAGATGCGTGTGAGGTATGAAACAACATCTTTGAAAGTGAAGTTTTTCTACCAGGAAAATTATTCTCGTCAGTCAAGTTTGAGAAATAAAACTGACTAAGTGTATTTGTGGTCGTTCTTATCCGACGCAGCAAATATAAGGAATAAAAAATGAGGTATTTGAGTATCTTTGGGTACGTCTTGTACCGTCCTTAAAACGAGTCGTTATTTACACCAGCATCCTAATTGCGTAACACAATTTCAATCACAATCTGAATCATTTTGAAGGACATTGCTCCATTGCTTCAAAAATTATGTTCGATAAATTAGTCTATTCAATAACGTAATTTAAGTAACGCAATGAATGTTGTTGACCTGTCAAAATTAAAGTGATTGCTACTGATCGTGTGTTACGGAATTCCCCCGCAGTTGTGCGGCTAGCTTATAGAAGCCAATCATGGCGATAATTCGTAAAAGTAACCATTTACGTTTGGTTGATTAAAAATCGAGAAAACTTTAATATAATTGAAAAAAATACCTATGTGTTATTGTTGATTGCTCAGTTTCAAAAGAAAAATCATAGAGCGCAACAATTTATATGGTTCAAGAAAATGCAGTTTCCCCGGAATAGTAAAGCAATGCCAAACTCCTGAGCTTCGATTGAAGTCGACAGCACTCGACAGTAACAGTCGAAGTCGTCCGAAGTCTGTCCCGGTATCGCGATGTAAGAGCAGCCGTGACCTATTTATAACTGAGTCAGGCCGCCTGTCACACCGACGCGTACCGACGAATATTATATTAATTAATTTTTCTCATGAATAATTTATGAAATGATTCTGTAACAGCAGTACTAAAAATAAACTTTGTTAAGTATACATTTCTGGGATTTAGAGCTAGTAGACCAAATTGAATTAATTAAGGTAAGGGAAAAACGTGACGAAACCTGTAAATGCTACGCTGTCACTCAAAATATCACCGTGATAACTTGGGTGAAGTTAGCTTAAAGTGAGCTGTCATTGGTGTCAATCCCTAGCATCAGATGGAATGGCAGCAGCTCACTTCACCTAAGATCTCACGGTGAGGTTCGAACAGAACAGACCTGCAGGACTTCAACACGTGGAGCAAGCGCGGTGATCTGTGCTGGCTCCTCTTCTGTATGAGAAGTGGTTTTACCTTGCAGTGGAACAATTGAAGGCTGATATTTAGATAGTAAAACGTATAAATTTAATACATACATAGTTGCTAAAACTACTTTGAAAAGTGAGAGGGAAAATGATTGTTAATTAAAATGTCACTGGTCGCCATGGCAAGAATCTAGTGAAAGCTGAGACAGATAAGCAAATTATCTTGATGTAGCACATGAGGTTGTCGGCTGTGGGGTGTGGACTCTGCAATAAATATAGGTGCTATGCTAAGAGGCTGTTATGCAGCTGTTTTTTTTAATTAATTAGCCCAATGACCAAACAGCCACATGAACACATTCAGCAGCTACATCAAGGGCTGAATGCCAAACATGGTAGGTTACTTTCACTACAGCCCCAAGTATCGACCTCTACAATTTGGCATTTTTTGCGAAAATACATATTAAAAATCTCCCGGTAACTGCGGTGCTATTCTGTAAAAATCTCACCGTGAAAATTTAGGTGAAGTGAGCGTGGATTGAGCTGTCAATAGTGTCAATTTCTACCAAAAACAAACTCACTCACCTAAGTTTTCACGGTGAGATTTTTACAGAATCGACCCGCTGAAAACAACCTCAAAGTTATTGCTAAATACTGACGGATCAATGAAACAAAAACAATCAAAAGGCGATATGAATTTTGGCAGCAAACTAATAATATGAGTAATCGAACAAGATAATTGTTGGACCGAAGAAAGATAGACACTATGAACATACATGATACAAAGAGCAGAACGCTACGTACGAACGTATCTTTTTTTGATTTTATAATTATGTATTTCATTTTCTCATTTACTCTTATCTGCTTTCCTATCGCTGGTATGCTGAAAGAGATTTCTTATCATCACCTTTATACGTACTTCTCTGTTCTTTTTGTCTGTTTATATGTGTGTAAAATAATGGTTAAATAATGAAACGCAATAATAAATACTTCGGTGTGTGCCCCGCCCGCTATTAGTCGTTGCCGCTCAAAGATGATCCGCTGACCATCGCGGTTTGTCTCGCGTTACACTTCAGAAACCTAACAATCCAATTATTAATAAACAGTCATCTTGTTATATCATCAGTCTGTAGTTATTACAGTAGCGCTCAGGCAACTTCTCATACAGAGAAGGAGCGAACATTAATCGAACGAATTTCAGACTATTCATCCAGCGAAGCACGCTTTCAATCACAATTCGAAAGAGTTTGAAGGAAATGGCTAATCCATTGCTTCATATGTTCGGAAAATTCGTCTGCTCAACAAAGTAAATAATGCAATGAATGTCGTTTAACCGTCAAAATGAAAGGCATTGCCATTGTATGTTACATTGTTACGCAATACCCCGCAGCTTTCCTCAAGATGTTTTCCTTCACTATTAAATCAAATGGGACGATTAAAAACCGAAAAGTAAGTTATAATCGAAATCTGTTCTTAATTTTGACAGTCAAACATAATCCATTGCGCGGTATGTTATAGACATTAGACATTGAGAGACATTGTGAATACGGATGGTGTTCACGCATGTCTAACTCAACGCAATGGATAATGCTCATCCGTCAAAGCGAAACATTGTTATTGTCTGTGTATTACGCAAGTATGTTGCTACTGTTTAGTAAAAGATTTTTCAAATATTAAACTACTTACTGATTAAAGGCGCTTGTCAGGCGTCTCACTTCTTATTAAGCGTAACGTTTCTAAGTAAATAACGTTTTCAGCGTAAAATTCCATTGAGCATAGTTCATTAAGGAGTTCATATTAATAAAAACGCCGGGACGGTTTACATTACGTGCTAAACAAACAAGCGCTCGTCGTATTTACACAGCAAGCGATCAATGTAAACAAAATTCTATAGATCGGCTGTTTTGCTTGGAGATTTTAAAAAACGTGTGCGTTGTGTACATTCACGAAATCGAGAGATTCAGAAGGTCGGCTGTATCTATATCTGTGGTCGACTCTATACAATGAGCGAGAACGCACACACATAATATACAGCGATGCAAGCGCCCTCGCGACTGGCATTTCTTCAAGGGGGATGCTCTAATGTAACCCCCGAAATTCAAATTTTCTTACGTTTTTTGCAATTTGCAGGTCAGTGTCAGCTGTGGTGTCAGGTTGTGTGTTGAACAAAATATGATTCGTGACCTTACCACATATTGCTTTACAGATTTATAATCATTAGAATCAGGGATGTTAGGGAGCTCCGTAACCGTAACCGAAACTATCGGATATCCGATATAAAAAATTATCCGTAACCGTAACCGAATCCGAAATAAAAGTTTCGGATAATATCGGATAGGGGCGGAGCCTAATTGAGACACAAGATAAAGATAGCTATGATTGTTATGTTAAACTTAAATCATAGTAAATAAATACATGTGCAATGTGCATTCTAAATTTAAATCTAATTTTAATATTTTCTTTGAATAGGTACGAAATTACTAAATAAGTAGGTATAAGTAATAATTTTAATATTACATTTTCATTTTAGGTGGACTAGATAACACTCAACATTTATTTATAATCATTTTTAATTTAAATAGCTGTAATAACTCACAGACTGATTGTAATTCCTACCAAATAGTTACATATAAATAAAACTATTTTATTAACTATTTGTATTGAACTTTTGAAATTCCTAAAAAAATTAATAACCGTAACCGAAATTATCCGAAACTAACGGATAATCCGAAATAATTTCATATCCGTATCCGTATCCGGTATAATAATCATTCCTATATCCGTAATTAATCCGTATCCGAAATTTCATATCCATAACATCCCTAATTAGAATCATCAATACACTCCTTGAGTTAGAAATGGCCTCAAATGTCATGAAATAGTCATTCAACGGGGCAATATGAACTTATAAGAGTTGTATTGATGATTATAACTCTATAAATAAATAGTTGTTACGGTCCCGAATCATATTTAAATCAACATACAACCTGAGACTGACCTGCAAATTGCAAAAAAGGGAAGAAAAACTGTATTTCACGGGCTGCCCTGATGCGGCCTTACGACCGCCGCCGCGCCGCACGTGTCTATGTGTGCGTGCGTTTTCGCTCGTTGTATGAAGCCGGCCTTCTGTACTTCTTTATTCTGTGGCACATTGTAGGTTGTTAGTGCTAGAGTGCTTGTTATATACCGCTTATTAGCGCTGATTGATGGTAGTTTCGCTTACCATGAGCCATGGATGATGGATAACCCACCTTTGTACGTACATATATCAGGAACGATGTGTCTGTCTGCCTTAGACTGTGTGCTCTTTAAACAAAATGTTTGACCTGATGGAAAAACTCGATAGAAAATTACTGCAATGTGATTAATTTTATGTATGAATGCTGATTCAACCGAATATTTACTGGAAAGAGTTGGATGACATTTATACTAGCCGGTTTATTGCGCTACCAACTCACCGTGAAAACAAAGGTGAAGTCATCTGCCAGTCCCTAGCGTTAGGTGGAATAACAAGCTCACTTCACGTAAGTTCCCACCGTAAGGTAGCAGAATAGACCGGCTGAAGTTCATCCAACTCTTTCCAGTAGTTTTGTAAGTAAGAGAGACCCGTCGTTCGAAGTGTTTGGTATCAATTTCTTACACACTAAGTTACTAGAAGCCTTCCTTCCTTCTTGCAAGTAACAGACACAAACATTAAGTGGAAGCAGAGGAAAGTTTGACACTTCCGGGAAGTAATCCTCCTCAGAGGAAACTCAACTATTAATCATATTAGTTTCATTTCAAACTTGCTTCAACATCAAAGCATTTACTAGAGCTCTGCCCACCCCCTTCACCCCTTTTATAAACAGTTCCCAGTTATCATAATTGTCATTAAAGTTACCGAGAATTGCGGACTCGGTTACCTCTTCACGACCTCTGACGCCCTGGTACAAGTTTGATTGGATTTTTACTTCGTAGGATGGTTCAAAGGGTAACTCAGTAAAAAATCTATAACTTCACAAGTGTAGAGAGAGTCAGGGAAATAATTTTAATAAAATTTTTAATAAGCTGTGTATTTATAATAATTTTCACACCACCTGCTCGAAAATGTCAAATTATATGTCAAGCAACCTTAACCTAAAGTGAGTCATTAGTGGCCGGGGGCACAGCCGGTCAATAATGTTGTACTGGATTTCATTATTATGACCCGCTGGTCAATAATGTGATTTGAATTTGGAATCTCACATGCTCAGCTAAATTGGCAGTATAGTACTAACAAACACCCTTTAGTGCCAGAAAGAGGAAAGCTATTCTCGATACCCTTACTACGCGTGGATGATATTCTCGATTTCCTACAAAATCATAACGACTGCTTCTTCATATCGTTGCCACAGAATAAAGAAATACAGTACTCGTACTCGGCCGTAACCTTGATGTAAATGCCTACAGCCGCGCGGTACGTAAACATGCGATAGGGCTGCCCGCCTCCAGTATTTTAATTACATTTGCCTACTTTGTGTTTCCATTTAGTTTTGTTATTGTATTTTACTGTGTGTACATAAATAATTTTATATAAACAAATAAAATACTTTATGAATTGAATAGGAAGTGTTTAATAAAAATGCGTGTTGTTTTGATCGCCGCCGCACGACTCCAGCTAGTGAGCAGCAGCGCGCTGTTGCTATTCAAATTTACTAAGCGGTAGCGAATACCGCTTAGGTCTGAACAGTAATATTACCGCATACCCACTGGGTTTTCTCTGCCGCAGACGGTACCGCTTAGGTCTGAATAGGCCTTTAAAATGGCGGGAAAACAACAGTGTGCATTCACAGATTGAGTTTATTTAAAATAAAAAAAAAAAACAGTTTATTCGGTAATTTAAAAACTTGGCTGCATGCTCTAGTGTCTTTGCCAACATTTTCACGCAGCCACGGCAGAAAATAATCCTCGCGCCATTTTTCTCAAATTTTCTTTTCTTTGTACTTGTATTGTGAAATGTTTTTTTTTCTGTTTCCTCGCAAATGTGTTAAAAAACGTCGTACGATATACGTGCGTATTTGTTATAACATCTTAACGCACTAATATCGTAATGTACTATTACAGAATTATAATCATTAAAGTCATCAACACAACTCTCTAAGACCATGTAAGTCCAAAGAATGATGATTTCATGAAACAGTTATTCTTATTACAGTAACAGTTATTCAATAAAAATAATTAATTTTATTCATAAAAGTATGCAATCATTTCATTAATGTTTTGTTATGATGTTGTCACGTTAAACTATCGTCCGTAAATCGACTTTACAGACAACCAATTTTTTTGTAGTATTATTCATACACACAGTACAATAAACAACTATTAATAAAAACCACGTCTTTACTTTGAATTATACAAACTAACAAAACACACATGCGCCGAGGTTTTAACACAAGCGTACCTACCGTTTAATGATTCATGAACCGCCTATAACTACCTACCTCACTCGTGTTTATCACTTTCCTTTACTCTATTCACTTCATTTATTAATCCAGACATCTTTTTTTCGGGAGATAAAATGAAATACTTATCCATTAAAAATACACACATTATGTACCTACCTACAAGTAAGTAAAATTATTTTATAGTCTTACCTTTCAGAGTTTCCAGGTAATCTAAAAAAAGTTATCTCTGGATGCGTTATTGACGAATTCATGCAACCAAAAACAGCACAATATAGCCTACTCGTCATATTAAATATGTACTTGAACTTATTTTTAGTGCAAAAATCGCGCGGTTATTGTTAAAAAAAACAACACACCGTCCGTTCGTCACTGCAGCACAGTCGCGACTGTCTGCATGCTGAGCTCATGCCGTGGTCGAGGCGCGTAGGTATAGCTCGCGTTTCGTCCGTTTGTATGAAGACCTCGTACTGTATGTCTTTATACTGTGTCGTTGCCATGTTTTCGAAGACATAATATTGTAAGAATAATTAGATAACTAAGAACCATTTTTTAAAAGGATTGGATGTGCACATAACTAACTAGTTCTAAATATGTTATTCTTACTGTTTGTTTATTTAATAAATATTTTGTTTTTCGTACTATGGCTATTATTTTCTCACAGTAGGTGTAAAAAGTAGAGTATCCTCCTCTGGCTAAAGGTGTCTTTGCCTTGGGCTAGCTTGAATCCCTCGCTGCATTCAGGATTCTTGTATTAACTCCCTCGCTTCGCTTCCCTCGCTGCGCTCAGGAGTTAAATCCCGAATCCTTCATTGCGCTCGAGATTCAATATGACGCCCGTGACATAAGACACAACTTTAGCCCCTCGGTGTATAATCTACTATTTTGGTTTGGAAGGGTATACTTTCCAGGTGGTCCCATTGTCATCAGGTCAGGATTTGATGATGGGATCCTGGAGAAATCGAAGGAACTCTTCAAATATTATGTGTACACCTATAGCGATTTGGGTATTTTTTATAGTAACTCGAGCATTTGCTCTCGGACTCAAGCATTTGGTGAAGTGGAACTGATGATGAAGACCACAGATGGCCACCGGAACCACACAATAATAAGTATTTCACGGGTTGCGATTCGATTACTTTAATATGGGTGCTAAGCCATTTATGCTTGTCACAATGCGAATGGTGAAATGGAACTGATGTTGAAATCGCAGGAGAACTCCTCAACAATTAATGTCCCTGCATCGGGAAAAGCAATATGTATTTTGTAAAAGGCGATGAGCAAGTTGATATTAGGCAATTGGAACTTATACACTACTAACAGACCCAATAAAAAGCAAAAAGCGAGAAATAAAAACTTATTTAAAAAAAACACTACAAAGTGAAAAATAACTTTAATTTCGGAAGTCGGTGGCAAAAACTAAAATACAGATCCAAAGACACCAACTTCCGAAATTAAAGTTATTTTTCACTTTGTAGTGTTTTTTTAGAAGTCAGTTTTTTTTTTTGTTAAAAAGTTTTTATACAATTAACTAAGACACCAACTTCCGAAATTAAAGTTATTTTTCACTTTGTAGTGTTTTTTTAGAAGTCAGTTTTTTTTTTGTTTAAAAAGTTTTTATACAATAATTAACTATTAACTAATTAATTTAATAATTTTTAACTAATTAATTAATTAAAGGATACAAAAAAAAATCACACGTGTCTGCAACTAACAGACACGTGTGATTTTTTTTTTGTATCCTTTAATACCCATGAATGCCACACTCGTAATACCGGCCTGCCCAATGTCCTTGATACTCATCAACCCCAATACTTGGCTCCCCTAATCGTATCGACCACTTCATTTCAAGTCACCTGTTTTTTGTGTTCCATACATTTTGTATACGATCCCCAATTTGTAAGAGACCTATCTGTTTTACTGCGCGTAAGAAATCGTTATACATCATGGTTTTTATGAAAGTCAGTACAATATTTACCCAGTTAACATTCTCCAATATCAAAACATTTCCTTTTCTTCACATTCATATCGAACGTAAAGTGCTATCGCATCCGACCTACCGCCGCACGCATATCACAGCAATAATCATTGTATATCTAGCGTTATGAGCAGTTCCGACGCATGCCTTCGACTCTGTAGCGCCACCGATCTGACGTCAAACACATCTGTTCTCCGGTACACACCTAACCGGAACTATCCCATTGTCTCCCCTCTCACTCACACAAACGAAAGGAACAGGAATTTCACGTCAAGAATAAAAGAGACGGAGATACCTGTTGGGCGCCCCCCAGGGAACGATTCTTGGGACACTTTATTCTCGTTTTATACATTGTAAAAGTTTGAAAGGGTTGTTTTGGTGAAGCTCTTTTTTCTTCGAGTTGCTACTTTTTCTTATTGTCTTTGAGATTGGAGTCCTCGTTCTGGGCTAATTAATTTTCAGTAACAAAAGAGTTTTTTGAGTAATTGTGAGAGGTTGTTTGTAGGTCATGCTTTTTGTGATGCCTCTTAATTATTCTGTGTTTTGAGATGAATATTTGGGTCATTTTAGTGAGTAGGAGTGAACACGGGTTGGAGTTGTTTGCATTTCGGAGTTTCTAGTTAAAAATTTAATTTTTTACTTTCCCATTGAACAGATTTCTGGATTTTTGTCCGAATTAAAAACAATGTTTTATTTTAAGTTCTATGCCCATGCAGGGAAAAGTGTTTTGATACTTTCTGTCATAAAATATCTACATGCAAGCTCCCTCATACCTTTAAAGATAATCCTTCAATTACCATGGACATGTTATCAATTAAAGTATACATTCATTGAGGAAGAAAGAACATTCCTTAGCCTTTCAATGCATGTTTACGATTGACGACTGACGACATTTGCGTGGCTCGACATATTGTGACTCTCAGATGGTAAGTAAATATATAACGTGTGATACGCATGAGATTCCACAAAATATAGTAGTGCAAGTTGGATACGAACTAGGATTCGGGGGAAAAACTCTTTTAAAAGGATGTAAAAGAGTTTTTTCCGGAAGAAATAAACCTTTCTATTATCCTATTCCTGCCGAAATAGCATTGTTCCGGTTTGAAGAGTGACACCTGATTTAATCAGTAGCACTCATAATTTTGGCTCTAAGCACAAAGAAAGTTTCAGTTTGGAGTATTTCTTTTAAAGTTTACATTCTTTTTATAGCTTAGTTACCTTGTTGTAAGTACCTATTGTGTTAACACTGGTTAGGTTAGTTAGTTTGTGGACAATTCAACCATGGTTGATGATTGCTTCAGCCCTGAATCCAGTAGCAAGTTTAATGCTAACGCAAGTTATAATTAGTATCTACACAATAAAAACACTTATAATAGCTAAAGACCTTCTAGTGAAATCAAAACGCTTTTTCTGATGTTTCAATACGTTGCTAAATACCATGATGATGAGTGATGACTATAAATTATTATTAACATAAATAACATCTCATTGTACGAGGGCCGCATACAGTGCAGGATCTACCCAAGTGCCCAGCGAGCAGGGAACCCGACACTGCGCGGTTGCCGCTCAGGGCAGCGTGCACGCAGCGGCAACAGCGCGCAGGCACAGTATTACCGTGGCGCAGGTGAGGGGCGCGCGCCCCGACTGACGTTTCGTTGCAATGTTACTCCAATCAAAAGGGGGTTGGTCATTTAATTATACATTATTTATTTCTGTACGCGTGCTTGCTTTTTGCATGCATATTTGATCAAGTTTATTGTTAGCTGTACAATTTCATTTAGTATCGTTTTAGTTGCCAATTTGTTTTGCTGTGGCTGTAGCATCATAAGATATAAATTGTGTGAATGATGAAATTTATTACCATCAAGTACGAAGACAATGCTAGTGCAGTCCCTTATTTTCCCTATCATCGATTATGGCGGTGTGTGCTACTATGACCTGAATGCAGATCTCCTCAACAAACTTGACCGTCTTCTCAATAACTGCATTCGATTCGTTTTCAATCTGCGTAAATATGATCATGTCTCTGCGCATCGGTCGCTTCTAAAGTGGTTTTCCATACGCCAGCGCAGAGAGCTAAGGGCGCTGACCACCTTGTTCTCATTTCTTGATTCTCCATCTTCCCACTTACTGGTTATCTAGCTCCCACTTTCAGTACATTTGCGCCAACCACAATAGAAATCTACTTTCATCACACAATCGTCTTCTCCAATGTCCCACTCACCGCACAGACTTTAACCACTCTTCCTCCTTCGTTCAGAGTATCTCTCTGTGGAATCCCAGGAAATCAGGATGGCAACCAACCGATTATCCTTTAAAGTTAAGGTTCGCGAGCACATTCGCAAGAAGCTGGCAGTATCATCACAACGGTAATATTTTCTCATTGTTTGTCTTATTTCTTTTTAGTAAGTATATTCATGTATTTATGTATATTTATTTGTGCTTTAATATGTAATTAGGTATATATTATATTCATAGTTTTAATAGGTTTATGCGTTAAAAAAAAAAATAGTAGATTATTAACCAAGGGGATAAAGCAGTGTCTTCTGTCGCGGGTGACGATTTAAATCGCGAGCGTAACGAAGGTCTCGAGGTTTACTCCCGAGCGTAGCGAGGGTGTTAAAAACTTAAATCACGAGCGAAGCGAGGGATTTAAGACGAGTCCTGAGTGTAGCGAGGGATTTAAGTTCACCCAAGACTAAGACAGCTTTATCACCGAGGAAAATACTCTACTTTTCGTACCATTTGCGAAAAAATTAACACAATAATAATATGAGATAAGCATTTATTAAAAATATTGACAAATAAAATAAACTTAACGTTTATGTATTCGAATAAAACAAAAATGCGGCAAATTCCTAGACTAATATTTTTTTGTCGGATAATCGGTCAAGCTCATACGGCCTCGTCGGTTTTCGTAATTTTATTTAATAATCATAACTGCATAATAAATGCGTATTCCTTTTTCAAAAAGATGTATAATGCTTTATATACAAACTCAATGGTGTAAACACAGATGTAGTTCAGTATAAATTTCGGTAAGTATTCCAAATTTAAATCACATTCTCCCCCTAGAGGATGAATGAAATTCAGTACAATTTTCTTTCCCTGTTTTTAACAGATTAAAAATGACTATTGTTATGTTCGCTTTTTGTGGGATAGAATGTCACTTTTTTGAGCAAGTGGTACGAAAAAAATATTATTATATCATATTTAAAATATTTTTTCTCAATGTTCATGATTGCACCTACCACTGTTTGTCTCTGGATCACCCAAAGGTTGACTGGTAGAAAATGCCTATGGCATTAAGTCCGCCTCTGTACATTTATGTGCTTGAAGTATTAAATAAATAAATGATAAATAGTTAGAAAGTAAATACTGAGATCTCAGTATGGAGATGTAAAGAAAAAGACGCTGCACCAGCCGCAAATACATTGAGATAAGGAAGATGACGATGACGCTACTTTACGTGGATCATAATGTCTGTTCTGTGTTACTATGATGATATTTAAATCATTCAAACAAGACTTTACACCTCCCATCACCTCATTCGCTTTAGTCTTGTCAACTTATTGCAAACTCTGGGAACCTTAAAACTTTGCTTCATTATTATTCACAATTTAAGGTCGATTTGATAAATTGATTCGCGATTACAAACTTTGATCGACTTAGGTGTTTCTTCTGGGTATTCAATTTATCTATGCTATAGCTAGAAATAGTTTCAAATAGTTCACTAGATTATAAAAAATATTTAGTCCAAAAGTACGTCAACTTATAGACGTAATTCTACTCAAATCTAACACCCTGGTACCCCCTTCAAATAGATAAATAGTATTCAAAATAGGTTTTGATAAATGACGAACATAAGTTATTATAAACTTATAACTACCTACACATTTGTACACGTCGGGGTTCGACCTCGGGACAGTCGAATTACTAACCACTGAGCTGCTCAAGGCTATGTAAATTATAATATTTATTGATTGAAGATATAAGTACCTATATGAAAACTGAAAACCGAAAGATATACGGTGTGAGAGATCATATGAGTAACAGGGGTGCATACTGAGATGACGGCTGATCAGCTGTATGTGGAACAAAATATATGTACGTCGTCTTTGCGTCCTACTGTCTACAAAAATGTAAAAACTTTCGAAAAAAAGCGACAAAAAAAAACAAAACCAAAAGTCATTTATTCAAATTAGGCTGAGAATCAGCATTTTTTCAACTTCAAAATTACATGAGACAGTCCCCCGGCACGCCCGTCCTTTACCACTTCCTAGTGCTTTAGCTGGGGAGCAGAAGTGGCGCAACAAACTCCCAGAAGCACACACTAACGAAAAGACGCCAAATACGTAAGGAGAGACCTATAAGCCCTCCTTACTCTACCGGCCCACTCTATTGCATTCGTTGTGACCGATTTTTAAATTCGGTCTGGCGAGTTATGTTGGGGCACGCTAAGAAATAATAATTCCAAAGGGATTAAAGGGAGGGAAGGGCGTTATAGAAATCCTTAAGGAGGACTAAATATAGAAGAAGATGACACGCTGCGCCGACCGAAATAGCTTTGGATAAGAGCTGAACAAAAATGATGATAGATGAGAATAGTTAAAGAACACTTGATATTATTATGAAACTACAAGATAATGAAGTATTTATTTTCGTACCAAACTGGCTTCAGAACAGTCGAGTTAATATTTGTATGGAATGTGCTGACTCAGGCACGTGGAGTTACTTCATTACCAGTCAAGGCTATAATTTGATGGAATGTTTATATTTTATTATTAAAAGCTGAGTGAACGATATTTGGCTAAGAAGTAGAATGATGGCTGATAGAAATATTGAAACCTGCGGCAAGCTTAGGTAGTGAAATGAGCTTAATTAGAGTTTTACAATCATTTAGCAATCTTCTACGAAAAGACAGAGAGATTCTTCATTAACTACGGAATACTGTGGATGACCGCCTCGTTGGTCGCAAGCTCTTGCTGAGCATGAGGTCCTGGGTTCAATACCCAGGTGCTGCAAAGTGCTACTGAGTTTTTACATCCGGAATTTCTCAGTAGCAGTTCATCTCGATGTGTGCCCGGTCGATGGCAATAGGCTCGCCCTATCACATGGGACTAATGTGCGCGTGTACCCTGTATGCTGCGGATCTTAAAACTCATTCAATGAACGATGGAACGGAGGAGGAATGATGACGAAATTTTAATAAATAAACTACTCAAAACAAAATAGGGCCCACCCTAAGTTCATTTAGAATTCTGTCAAAGAATAAATAATTAAGTAAGCATTTGTGAAGTAAAGCACTAAACTTTGTTCTTGACATGTTTATGGGTCCATAAAAATGTTTCGAGCGTCAATTTTAGCGTCGAATTCAAGTGGGTAGACAGAAAATGTGAAGTGAAAAAACACACTTGTGTAGTAATTCTTTCACTTGTGTCTTGTGTTCTCAGTTTGAATCAAAGCGTTGACGTTACCCGTCACGTTCTGTCACAGTTTATTTTATTTTTTTAGTGCTTATCATGATTACTATGCCTGGTTTTCGTCGTCATATGGACATGGAAAGCGCAGCAAGAGCTGTGCTATGCTTGAGAAGGGAGGCTCTCAGAGATCTGTGGCAATGTCTCGATGTATCGCGACGATCAATCCGAAACGTATCTATGCTTCCAGGAGTCCGAGAGTGTAGCTAGGAGGCCTGGATCAGAAAGAATTAGAGCCACAACTTCCCAAGAAGACCGATACATCAGGTTAACTGCGCGAAGACAACGTACCGTAACCGCCCAGGCCGTACAAAACCGCCTGCGGTAATCTACAGGTTCCAGAGTCCATGATTAAACAATTCGTAATCGTCTCCACAAATGGTCAACGATCCCGAGTGCGTGTTGTTCGACTCGCAAGGGCCCCCCGAGCAGCGCGCTTAAGGTACGCTCGCGAGTAGTCGAGCTGGGCTATAGGTAACTGGAGGGTTGTAGGTATTCTTTACAGACGACTGTAGGGTCAAGTTTTTCAGTGA
Organism: Luperina testacea; assembly: GCA_927399505.1. Lineage (NCBI taxonomy): Eukaryota > Metazoa > Arthropoda > Insecta > Lepidoptera > Noctuidae > Luperina > Luperina testacea. The sequence goes on along the minus strand of OV656785.1, from coordinate 281,993 downwards.
TGATAAACGAGTTCACGTGTGGGGAAAACAAGGTGAACGTTTCACAGAACGAAACATCCTAGAACAGATCGTTTTGGGAGTCCAAGTGTTATGGTATAGACGGGAATAAGCGTGGTAGGCAAAACAGAGCTGATAACACTGGATGAGGGTACTGTAACCGCCGCCTGATACGTTGAGCGGGTAATTCAACCTCATATCATTGCCAGCTATGACGAGTCCCGATCTCAACCCCATCGAGCGTTTATGGGATCAATTGAAAAGGAGCCTTTAAGTAAACTACAGCCATGTTTGCAGTCAGCAGGAATTCGCAAATGCGCTAAACCTCTGTTAGGAACGAACTCCGGTACAAAATGTTACCCATCTTATTGAAAGTGTACCAGATAGGCTTAGAGAGTGCATACAGAGCACTCGCTGCTAACCATAACATTTATCATCAAACGTTACGGGAAATGGGCGATAGACTAAGTTTGTTTGTTTCCCTTACAAGTGTTTTTTTGTCTAAATCGATCAAAATAAACAAATTTTACCATTGACTGTGTTTAAATCTCTACTCCAATCATATATTTTCATAAAAATCACCTAATCATTAATATTTTTAAATAACAGCCTAAAAACTGGGTGGGCCCTATTTTTTTTGAGTACCTAGATTATGACGAAATAAATGTCATGTTATGAGATTGTTTCATAAGCAGACGGAGAGGCTGTACACATACCATATTAGGAAAACATTACAAAAAACATAGACCGGAAAACACAATACCTCTGAGCTGCAAGAATGGTTTTTTCACATTCATACAATTTTTTATACCTACAGTATTGTACCTTGAACCATAGAATCGGCATCGCCTACATAATCATTATACATATTAACTAAAAGAAACACAATCACTTCTCAGCACACCACTGCTTGTATGTAAACTAGGTATCAACTAATTTCCAAGAATCGATTACAACCGATTGTCTGGTAATTGCGACTCGCTAAGTCTTTAATTGAGTTTTGCTGTTCGAGTTTATGCTACACGTGTAACCAAGTACTAGGGAAGCATGTTAGTTGAGGAACTTAAAGGTAATGCGTTCAAGCGATAAGGGGCACTTGACTTTGATGGCATCCCTTTCTAAAACCGTTAGTTAAAAAGAGAAAGGGATGAGATTGAGACCTGCCGCTTTGTTGTCTTGTATTTTTAAAGGATTTGTGTCGTGCTTCTTAGAGTAAAAACTCTAACTCGGTTATTTTTAGATATTCAACATCCTGCTGTCCCGTACCCTATTGCGCAACACACTATCAATCACAATCTGAATCATTTTGAAGGATTTTGCTAATCCATTGCTTCATACGTTCGAAAAATTTGGCTGCTCAAGAAAGTAAATAACGCAATGAATGTTGTGGAACTGTCAAAACGAAAGCCATTATCCTGCTGTTTCTGGTTGGAGTTTTTAGCGGGATTTCTTCGAGTGGAGTCTAGTTGGCTGTTTTAATTATTCGCAAATTGATTCCTAGTGGATATTGTGATGTAAAATTGGTGTAGTTTTGTATCTCAAGTGTCTGCGCAACTGGACAATATGTGGAATCATTGAAACAAACGCGATCCCGGTAAAATGGGGCTGAGAATTTTTTTGTAGTTTTGGCTACCTCAGCGAAGTTTACCGGGAAACTTGATTCGATACATTTGCTGCCAAATACTCCTAATACATTAGAATGTGTACACCCATATTCTAATGTCATGTTAGACTAAAAAAAAAAATAGTAACTGATTCCTACAGCATGCAGCATGGTCTCAGACCTTAGCCTTTAAAAAAAAAATGTTTCTGGTAGGCGCAATTCGTCTTTTTTTTCTGTTCCACACATCTCTATCAGCCGTCATCTAAGTGTTCATTTTCTTCCTAGCATCTATATTATCTTCCACACCTTATCCATCTTTTCTTCGCTCTTCTTTTTTTATAGACATTCACATTTATTCTTGTCACATGCTCCTCATTTCTCTGCGTCACTAGTCTATAATATACGGTGTACCTCGAGAATATCCGACTCCTTAGCTTTTCCATCAAACTCAAACAAACCATGTATATCAATTAAACCATCATCAGACACTTTTGAATTGTCAAGGCGGTTAGTCAGAAAGATAAATCTATTCCAAAGCGTAGTGGGTTCCTATGAAGAAGAACGTGCAAAAAACTCCATGGACACTTTTTTAAATCAAAACATAATTGTCTGTCATTATCATACTTTCAAAGCTATGGCTATGGAGTGGAAATACCGGGTTCAGAATTGTTATTTTTATATGTAAATTCCTATATCGTTTACTAGATTGTTATCAAATAAATCTAGATCTTTCATTGTTTCTTCACGTAAAAGATTGCAGACTATCAACAACTACCTATCTATGCTTTTCAATTCAATGAAAAATTCGCCATCTCTGTTCAATCAAATCTAGTCTCAATTAAAAGTTGTTCAGAATCTTTACAGAGCGATAATTAAAATAGAGCAGTACAATAGAGTGGACTTTCTATCGATAATAGAGTTCAGTTATAGAAAAAAAAAGTGTAGGTATTGCTATGATCGCCTGGTAGGTATAGTAGTGCAACTGTGCAGACAAATGGGAATATTGGACGTTTGTCTCGTTTGCAAATGTGACTAGAAAACCTGTGATGCAGAGTTTTATTCTCAGGATATTTATAATGATTTTGTCATTTTCTTTATGAAAATTGTATGTAGCAGTCTGCCGGCCGGAGATTACAACTTATAATTAGTTCCGTTTATCATTATCATTCTCTCACCCTTCTCCCAATTCAGTTGCCGTCGTTGCAGTACGTCTTCTTGTTACATCTCAACTAGTCTATATCTCAGTAGTGACCCCTTCCAGCCATATTATTGTACACACATTTCATCCATCGTTTCTTTGGCCTTCCCCTCCTCGTATAGAATAGAATAAAATAGCCACAGCCACATTCATACTCAAAATTTTCCTGACGACATTTTTCTCATTCCCCCGTATCACAGCAACCGATTTTTTCGGTTTCCCCGGTACGATTTTCAGACTTCCTCTTATCCACTAACATCTACCCGCCTGCCGCTTAAGTAACTGTAGTACGTTCATGATTGTTAAAAACTATTCTAACCTACAACAAAAGCAAAGTGATCTCGTTTCTTGCTTGACCAACGTTTTTATTTTTTTCATCAAAACGAATTCGCGAAATCGATATTACTTTCTAAACCGACACCGCACTGGTCTAGTAATAATGAGATTACATTCAACCTGCTTGCGATTCTGTGCGCCTGGTATCTGAATGCAAAATAGTATTGAGTTTTTTGCTTTTAATATCATGCTTAGAAACGTTCATGGGCAAGGTAGAGCTAGAGATAGATCAAGCTTGTCTAAATTCTGTTTCTTTCTTAAACAGATTTTCAAACCCAAACCCATGATAACTTCTGGTTTGTGATTGGCTAACTTAAATATTAACAGCCAATCAAATCACTTGACATTACTTTCAGCAGCAGTCTTTCAGCATACAATTTCACTTTTGACACATTTAACGTCCGACAACAAATAACTAAAAACAAACGGGGTGAGCTAAATAAAACCGTTTAAAAACATGTTGATTGGGCGTTGATAAAGTACATAGTGGTAATATTATCTATTTAATCATTTGATCAGAATTGTGATTAAACTGGATTTGGCTTAGTCTATACGACTTAGGTGACCCAACATCGATGCTTTCAGTCTAACCAAAAGCTACTGAATATCAAAGTATTTTTACTTCGCATGTAGCGACTGGCGCCTGACCTGCGACCCGACTGGCGAACTAATTCGATTTGCTTCCCAAACACACACACACACACACACACATAGCACACTTTCAACTCACTCAAAAGATTGGATAATCCGAAGCGCCGGGGAAAATATGCATTTTTAGCTTTTCTAAATATAAGCAGGGTCGATATGGAGTGCTTAGATTTATTTTAAAATGAATTAGACCAATCATTCAATTACCCTGTGGTATATTGGTCACGTGCATCACTGCGGAGCATCACTGCGGAGCATCACTGCGGAGCATGGGGGCTTGCATTTACTTCTCAGGTCAGAATGAATGATCGTATAGGCACCTGCTTGAAGTCTAGATCTCAGTGTAAAAGTCCCTAATTAAAAATAAAGAGAAAAAAAAAAGTCTAGATCTGTACTTACTTGATGGCAATTTGCTTGCTCCCGATTATATGGGACAACCATCACCGGCGCAATGAGCGCAATTACCGTTTCTTGAATAATCATCATCTGCCTGCCTTTTGCCAACTACGTTGTGGTCGGCTTCCAGTCTAACTGGATGCAGCTGAATACCAATACTTTACATGGAGCCACTGCCTATCTGACCTCCACAATCTACCCTTTCTTGGAATACAGGCGTTAATCAATAGACTGAGGCTTCTGAGTTCTGACTATCCGTAAACTATCATAGATACTCGTAAGACAAACTTGCTACCTGATCTAGTTTCACGAGTCCAAACTCAAGGTGTGCCAGAGGGCAATGGAGTGAAGTTGATTGGACGTTAAATTCGGCGGCTGAATACTAACGCACGGCGATACGATCCAAAACAGGAATTGCCGATGTCTGCTAGGATTTGGGAAAGAACTGTTCCAGCATGTAGACAAAGAAAATACCTACCATTAAATCACGTACATTTTCAAAGCACGAAATTTCTCAATAAAAGAAAAAACAGTGAAGAAAGGTTACCCATCCCCAAACTGACCGCGGCAAGCGCAGCTTAACAATTGATTGATTCAACATTCCGCGGTGCTCTTATCTATACTTTAATATTAATATAAAGAGTTAAAATTTGAGAGGTATGCAGGGGGTAATCTTCGGATACTGATCCGAAATCGGATAGTTGGGAGATGTCACTAATGTAAAGCTGTAGCTTTACATTAGTGACATCTTCAAACTTCTTGTTTTAACTTAGAGGTAATACTGTAGTATTATTACCTCTAAGTTAAAACAAGAAGTTTCACGCGGGCGATGTCGCGGACAGAAGCTAGTTTCCATTAGTTTTGATGAAACTCCTGAAGATTTGATTAAACCACAGCATCACCTTAGCATATGATATCAATGAGTCATGATGCCACCTGCCCGCACATGGGCCACCTGTCGGGGTGATTCTGTTAGTTTTGTTTAGCATGTTTGATTTGATAACGAATTAGCATCTGTACGTGAAGATAGTTAATTTATTTCGTTAGCATCTCAATCTGTTACAGTAACCAGTTATAACATCACGCCTGTATCGCAAAATGGGTAGGCACAGTTGTAAGTTCTTCTACTATAACAGACAACTGTGCTGCTGGGGAGTTTCTTGTGCTATTTCTTTTTCCCAGCTAAATCACTAGGAAATGGTGAAGAGCGGGCGTGCCGGGGGACTGTCTTATGTAATTTTGAGATTCAAAGGTGCTGATTTTTTGCCTAATTTGAATAAATGATTTTGGATATCGTTGATTATGTAAATTAATCACATTTCGCCATTTATATTGTTTATGTCATTTAGTAGGCGAGCCTATCATTGGCATCAACCGCACACAAACCTAGGTGTTTGCTAAAAGCTGCTTTGCATGACCTGGAGTGGTGTTCTATCTTGGGTCGAGCCCTGCTTATCTCTATGCTCAGAATTCGTGTCTGTAACAACTAGACCTGTGAGACGGTCTATTGTAGTAATCGGTAGCATGTCTCCTTTCAAAGTCTTCCAATTTGACGACAATGATGAATCGACTCTCAGATGACCAACATTTTTTTGTAAGAATGAAAACCCAGTTCACGTTAAAATTTTCTTTGTAAAATAATATTTACACCAATACCTTGGCAGATTTTTATCACAAAATTCATTATACGTTGTCCCTTTTGTGCCAATACAAAGCTTTGTATTGGGAAACACAGTATTTTGGCAACCTTCGCGGAAACAGTTACCTCTGCGTGAGGAGGTTGCTAATGCATGCATTTTGACGCATCGTGTGGAATCCATTGTTTGGTTCACATTAAACAGCTTTCCCTAATCTGACCTCTACAGACTGACCTTCGTTTTGATTTTGAGCACCAAGTTTTCTGATCTGTATTTATTTTAACAAAGTTAAAATTGGCACTGCCATTATACTCAGGGCATACTGAAAGTTTCTGAATTCTGATAAATAAGACTAGATATAAGACTTACGATACATTTATTGTTTTCCAAAGTATATTCCCTCGCAATTAATTCATTTTTGCATTCGCTGAGACCACTGTACAAAGCGGTTGGACCAGTCTTCCTTAGGGACCTATTGCGTCATCAGTTCCACATTTGAAGCCTTCGAATAGGCTTCTGTTACCTTAGCGGAATGTGAGGATGCGTTATCGTGGTGAAGGAGGACATCGCTTCGAGGACGCTTTTCGCGAACTTTTTCTAAGACTCTGGGCAAGCAACTGTTGACGTACCAATCTGCAGTCACTGTACTTTGATCTTCAAGCGATACTGTAGTGTAAAGTCCTGATTTGCCGAAAAAAAAGCAACCATTTTTTTTTACCAAATGCTTCGACTTTTCTTAACTTTCCTCGGCAAAACTTGAAAAGGAAAGACCCACTCTGCCGACTGGCTTTTTCTTTCGGGTTCAAAGCAGTACACCCAGGTTTCGTCACGTGTCACTATATTATAGACAGCCAATGACTGTCCTCCGTTAAACTTTTTTATCATTTTACGGCACCACTGGGCACGCAGTCGTTTCTACTGGTCCTCCGTTACCTAAGTCTTACGGTATCCATCGAGTGCAAAGCTTCCGAACTTTCAGATGCACATGTAAATGTAATGTTTTACACTTGGCTCATTCCAATGCCTAACAAAGCACGAATTTGCTAGCAAGTAATTTTTTTGGCAGTTTCAATATAATGCCAATTGAAGTCTCTGGCAACTCTCTTGTTGACTTAAGCCACAACGAAAATCATAAAAAATCATTGAACGAAAATGTTAACGAGTTAAATTCATTTTGATAGCGACACACCATTATCGAAAGGACGTCACAATGAAAAACAAATGACAGTCTCGCAAATTAAAAAGTAACATGTTCCCAAAGACTTTCATTTTCGAATTTCATAATTGTTTTTTCATTCTTTTATTGTAAGTGGCCAGATCCAGAAACTTTCAGTATGCCCTACGTATTGGCACTGCCATTATAACATATCACTACCTACGTTAGATCTCCCCTAGTAATAAATACCTATTGGATGAAAAGTTATGTGCATTATATATTTGACAGCGATGCTACTTTGGGGCAGAAACAGGTCCACGATGGTAGGTACTGCCCTGAAAGAACTCTAGAGATTTACATTACCAATTGGCGGATGGTAGCAGTTGGATGAGAGTTGCCGAAAATCGAGTTAAATGCCGTGCAATAGGAGAGGCCATGTCGATGATGATGTATAACCGTGCTTAATTATCGCTTTTTAGTACCAACAAGAGTATCTGACTTAAACCGCGGACAAACTGAGTTGCCGAGAATCGAGCTAAATGGCGTGCGATTGGAGTGTATTGTCCAGTGTATGATGATGAAAAAGATTCATGTAGGTACTACGTGTACGAAAAACATACTTTGTTTTAATGTCACCAAGTCTGAAGAAAAGTAATTTTCTCTACTAAAAAGTACTAGAGCAACATGAATGAAAAGAGTTTTCCCCGTCATTCCATTCACTATTGTAGCCATCCGTCACTCATCGGACCGAATCAAAAAGCATTATACTGGCAAAATACAGCTTAATTTTAGCGAAACCATTAATTACATTGTACCACAACACAAGGCGTTCTATGAAAAACCGCTTTTAGCACGCTCAGCAGATGTTTGACAATGAATTGGGACCGGATCGCGCTTTACAGGAATTGTTATTATTTATACCTTCATCAATGTCTGCGAGCCTGACACCATTCATCATTACTTACTTAAATATCAGCTCGTTATCGTCCACTGCTACACTTAGGAACTTCCTAATAACCGCTATTGAGACAGATCACCATGGTTGGCTGACGAATTGGTGATTGCAATCAATTGATTTCTTCACTTAGAAGTTTTGTATGTCATGTCTTTCTGTCTAATTAAATTTTACTTAAAGAGAAAAAATAGATAAGTCACACGGGTGATTTTTTTTTCTAGATGTGGAATTCCGAACATACCATCTTAAATCACGCTGATGTTTATCATGATAACTCTTCCGCCTCTTTTGAGCACGTTTTTATGAAGTAAAAACTTCTCTTTAGGCGCGTTGGGCATTTTTTGAGATGGAAAAAAACCATTGAACTCGCCACACTGTTACCGTAACCGACACCTCTGTTTTAAGTTTTGGTCATTATAAAGACATCAACGCGCAGTACATTTTCTTTGGGAAGAACGACCTTCAAACATATTTATAAAATTACTATGCTTTTTCAAGTTTTCACTTCTGTCGGCACTCCTGGAGTGCCACTGTTTTTTTTTTGTCTGTATATAAGACAAATATAGCATTTTTTTAGTTTAGTCCCGCCTGTTCGAATACCGAATCCTCTTCAATTATCTGACTTCCACAGTTCTGACTTTGTTTGTTTGAACGCGCTGATATCTGGAACTACCATTTGAAAAAATATTTTTGCATTTGATATTCTAATTCTTGAGGAATTACTTCCTACGACCCTTAGGAAAGAACGCTAGGCGAAAACGAAGTAATAGCGCGGGCGATGCCATGCGACGCGGTGAGTCGGGGGCTGCTGAGACCAACCGCAACCCTACAGAAACGTTGTAGGTATACAGGGAAATTTTATAAAATGCGGCTGCTATTTAGTAAATTGTGGTGTCTTCCGACTTTCACGCGCATGAAGTGGCAGAAGCTAGTCTATCCAAGCATACGACACGTACGCTACTAGAGCTGCTGTTGACTATTATTATAGCCTCATAATAGTCACTTGCGCTGTCTGTAATCAATGCGATGTATGTGTGCGTGTACACACACGCGCAGACTGAATGTTGTCAGTAGTCTGTGTTTGGCGTTTTAGGCACAACATGTGATATCCAGAAGTCTAGTTTGCTTTCTGTTGACAACTAACAAATTATTACTAAACTCTTTATTGTATGCCACATAAAACAACGTTTTCTTTTTAGTATGTATAACCATGTTATCACTTTTTAGTTAAAGAGTCTCTTGAGTTAAACCGCGGACAGACAGACAGATGGACATGGCGAAACTATAAGAGTTCCTTGTTTTACTACGGACCCCTAAAAAGACAAATATTTCAAACTAGTGTTCAATGCCTTATCGTTATCGCACAAGGCTATCACTAACTGACAACCTTTACATTCATCGCTTTTACGATATTGATATAGCATTTTAAATACCTTGATTGAGGGCTCCATTTAAAAAAACTTTCACAAAGTTCAATTTGAACCCTAACTTAATTTTGGCGATTTGTAAAAGTGGTTGCCAACTTAATTATGTAGATTGATTAGACAGCTCGCTTGGTCGGCTAAGAAACAACGGATGAATGTGTTTACGAGGGCAACTCAGATTCACCGAACAAGTTTATTTTGAAAATGATCAGCTGTGAGATGAGACTAAGTGATATAATTTCAGTAAGTTTCTTTTTTACTTAGTTTAAAGGTTTGAGAAAGTATCACATCACGCCTGTGATCCCTGCCGGGGGGCAGAACTATATTTAAATATGTACATCCACATTCAGCCAGTTATGTTTAAGAGGAAATCATCATCTGCCCGCCTTTTCCCAACCATGTTGGGGTCGGCTTCCAGTCTAACCGGATGCAGCTAATTACCAGTATTTTACATGGAGCGACTGCCTATCGGAACTCCACAACCCAGTTACTGGGTAATACGATACCCCTTGGTGAGACTGGTTGTCAGACTTTCGGGTTTCTGACTACCCGTAACGATTGTGAAAGATCCACGAATGACAGCCGGGACCAACGGCTTAACGTGCTTTCCTTGCTTTCGTGATCCTCAAGTTCTTGCACTGAGTGGACACTGCACAGGACCACTCAAATCTGCGTGGTTCGTTCGTCAAAAAAACATTTAAAACACTGGTCATCACATGTTCTGACCAAGATTATGTGTGGATTTTTTCAAAGAGACTTTGACCCCTGTGTTGACTTTGACCCCTGTGTTGGCTTCGCCATTTCTTCTCAGGAGTAGTCAGATAGAAAATCGACTCCAACTAGCTTGTTTTTAGGGTTCCGTACCCAAAGGGTGAAACAGGTCCCTATTACTAAGACACCCCTGTCCGTCTGTCACCAGGCTTTATCTCATAAACCGTGATAGTTAAACAGTTGAAATTTTCACGGATGATGTATTTTTCTGTGGCCGCTATAAGTAACAACAAATACTAAAAACAGAATAAAATAAATATTTAAGGGGAGCTCCCATACAACAAACGAATTTTTTTCGGCGTTTTTGCCTTGTGGTACGAAACCCTTCGTGTGCGAGTCCGACTCACTTGTTTTTTATGACCTGTAAAAGTGATTCCGATATAACAATTTCGTTTCTACAAGTTTCATAGTTTATTCCATTAAAATTCAATTATGTACTTTCCATTAAGTAGAGAGAACTGTAATTCTGAGCTGCCCACCGCGTGGTGTATTTCGGCTGCGAGTACAATTAGATATATTGTATTGATTCGCTCGTTCGGCCGGTTGGACCAGATTCGACTTACATAACATTAGGTACCGAATGGGTAGTCCAATTGTTTCTTATAGGTACCAGTCACATTCAATATAGAATTAGAGGTATCGTCTCACGTGCCTTTGATTTCACAGGAAACGCAGCATTGCTTGACGGCAGGAAGGGTGGAATCTTTTTTGCTGAAGTCTGTGTTTCTGGTAGATATAACCTGGGAGATTTTAAGTCTGGAGTGAATAAGCTACTTCTAGGCAAGCGTCGCTTACCATCAGTGATCAAAACGGGAATTTATTTGAGGTTTGGTCCAGTACGTGTTTGTCCTTCCTTACGTCCACCAGCCGTCATTTCAGTGTTGACTTCCTTCTCAGCGATAGTAATCATCCTTTACAGAACAACCATATTTTCGTTTATCTGCCTTTCTTTACTTAGGTATTGAATATTGAAAAAAAATTCTTGAACACTTTATTGTCACATCGTATCCATACTAATCAGTAATCACACTAATATTGTAAAGGCGAAAAGTTTGTGAGTGTGTGTGTGTGTTTGTATGTTTGTTACTTCTTCACGATCAAACGGCTGGACTAATTTTGATAAAATTTTGCATAGCTGACACCCTGGATTAACATATAAGCTACTTTTTATCCCGATATTCCCACGGGATCGAAACATATGCGGGTGAAACCGGGGGCAGCTAGTCCATATTAACATTATAAATTCGAAAGTAACTCTATCTGTCTGTATGTTACCTTTTCACGCCTAAACCACTGAACGGATTTCGATAAAATTTGGCAGAGAGATAGATTGCATTCCGTGGAAGGACATAGGATAGTTTTTATCCCGATATTCCCACGGGATCGACACTTACGCGGGTGAAACCGCGAGGCGCTGCTAGTAAATATAATCGCTTTTTGTGTCTGTGTGACTGTGATGCAGTTATCATCATCATTTATAGAATTTATTCCGAAAGGTTTATGGATATAACACAGAAATCTTGATGTTTGAAGTTTCGCACTAAAACAGGACGCCCTACTTTGCAGTCAAAAATGGTGGCATTGCTTTCTCGGAAGATTTGTTTCACAAAGAGCTAACCTACCAAAATCCCTTTCCCGACGCCCGCCACAGTATGTACGAAGTAAATAAACATAGTCGTAAAGGCTGATCCGTTAACCGTTCGGCGAATTTTACGAGTTCAGCCGACTGCGGCCGAGCTGCTGACATCTTTTATTATTATGATATTCTTTTATTTCTTTGTGATAACTTACACAGACTGCTGATATCGGGAAATCTGGCGCTAGATTATCGGTTCCTATATTTGATAACGGATCGTTGTGTTAACCAGTGGTAAGTTTGTACGTAACTGGTCCTTAGAACCGCATTGTGTTGGTAAAGTCTTCGAAAACAGGAAATGGTCTTGAACTCTTCAATGTTAAACTATGAAGATTAATACGATTTGATATTAGCGAAGATATTACTGGGTAATAATACAATGCCCCTTGATAAGAAGTCTGAATCTGAATTTTTGGGCTTCTGATTACCTGTAACGACTGTCAAACATAGACGAATGAGTATATAAATGATTAATGGACATTTCCCCCTTTGTCTGGTAGCATTTAAATTCTTGGGTATAGGGGGGTTGAAACTTCTACTATATTTAGCAGCCCACGGTAATAGGCACGCACTGTCGCAAAGGACTTCTTAAATTATGATTGCATGATTTTGTTAGGTAATGCTCAGTACTGTGCCCGGAAAATAGGATAAGGCTCACCCCAATGTTATCTGTGACCTGCGTGCCTACATCTCTGCCCAATTATAATGTTGTAATAATTATGAGAATGTGTGAAGTCTGTGACTACAAAGATAATATCGAAGTTCTAAGAAAAGCGGTATAATTGACACCATGTTTACATCGCAACTACCAGGAAAGCATGAGCATTAGCACCTACGTCCGACTTTAGTCTGAAGTGAAGTGAACTAATCAGTTTATTGGTGAATATTTAGTAGACAGTCAGACGTGACCAGGGCAGCATGGCACACAAGGGAGGAGGCATATATCAGCAGCGGGTGGGACAAGGCTGCCAATGATGATGATGACGATGGTGATGATGATGATGATGAGATGCACTTTTTCGGTTTCTTAGATTCCTGTTCAGATATCAAGATGATTACCAATTGCATCTCCTAGTTTCCTGAATTGATATCAACTTTATGTGCAAAGTTAGGATGCCTAAAAAGAGGAGTGAGTTAGCCATGCCCGTGGGTTCGAACACAGGCAGGCAGTTTACTTTGTGTATTTAATTTCATCACTACTGCTCAAAACGGTGAAGGAAAACATCGTGAGGAAATTGGCATATCCTACAACCAAAAACTCGAAGAGATGTGACATCCACCAACCCCCACTGGGCCCACGTGGTGGATTATCCCTCTCTACCAGCAGTGGGAACTTTATAGGCTGAATAAGCTTGTACAACCAACATGCCAACAAATTCTGCACAATGTTTGGAAATTAAACTCTCAGGACACTGTAGAAATTGGTTAGTGATTTTTGTTCGTCGATTCTTTGTGCGACCGATTTGTACAATTTTGTTTACGAGTATAATAAAACTCAAGCATTATCCTTTTTTCTTCATTATGATGTAACTGAGCGTCCTCCACGTTTGTAAAACCATCAGGTATCGCTTGTAAACTAAAACTCCTATTGTTTATGAAGCTCTCGCCGCTAGCTATTCTTTTCGCTATTGCGTGCGAAACTAACGCATAACATAGCGATTATGACACCCTGGTATCTGAAGATATCATCAGTTGGTCGTTCGGAGTGAAAAAATTGGTCCTTTGTCCCAAAGCTGATTGTAGTGACCACGGTAATCTAAGCACTAAGATTTTAATGTTATAATTTTGCTGTGAGCCGAATTATTTGTGATGTCTGAGGACAGACAGTAGACGGCCTGGTGTGGGATTAGATGTGTGATATCCGATCGCTGTAGGAATGCGGCAACACAGGAATTAATGGACAAAAATTGAGGATGATCGATGGGCATAACGAAAGGACGTTGCTCCCTTATTATGAAATGATTTTAATTGTACAGAATCCAGTATTAAAGGGAGAGAGTTCTTCAAAATCTCCACGAGGCCGATTCCCGCGTACGTGGGGCGCTCCCTGTGCACTGTGTAACTGTGTAGTGTCAGTAGTCAATCCCGATGCCAGCCGACGTTGACTTGGTAATGTTTTCATTGTGAACGTGAGTTATTCACGTAAGGATCTTGAGGGGCTCGTGGCTAAATAATAACAGCCGCTCAGGTCGATCGATCAGGTTAAGCTACGCTTGCCGCGGTTGATCTGTGGATGGGTGATCATCTTTACATACCGAGACCCCTCCGTGCCTCGAAAAGCACGTTAAGCCGTTGATCCCGGTTGCCATTCGTAGATCTTTGATAGTCAGGAGCCCGAAAGTCTGACAATCAACATTACCAAGGGGTATCGTATTACCCAGTAACTGGGTTGTGTGGTCAGGTAGGCAGTCGCTCCATGTAAAATAATGGTATTCAGCTGCATCCGGTTAGACTGGAAGCCGACCCCAACATAGTTGGGAAAAGGCAGGCAGATGATGATGATCTTGAATGAAAAGATTTTGAGCTTGTAAAGTTGTAACCAAGTAGGTATTGACATTTTTTTTTTTATTTTTTTTTACATTGGTAGGAAGTTGTTTGTCTTCGTTTTCTGCTGTAACAAGATGTGAAGGAATTCCGAAGATGAATGTTGTAGGTTAAATTTCTTCTTTTTTCCGGGACTTTTTCTTCGGGATATACTTTAGGAAATCTGTCATACTATTGTATAGAATCTATTTCTTTTAACTGAACAGACAGCTGCTGGACAGTTTTTTGCCGCTTCTTCTTCCCAACTGAAGCATCAGGAAGTGGTGAAGGGCGGGCGTGCCGGGGGACTGTGGCATGAAATTTTAACGTTCAAAAAGTGCTTCGCAGTGATTCTCAGCCTGATTTTAATAAACCTAGATATATGGTCCTAAAAATTGGTCCTTGGATACGGAGATCCTGGAACCGAAAACTCGTTGGCAAAAATTGGGATACATATAATGTTAGTAGTTTTCAAGCAAAACTAGTTATTTCACCCAATTGTATTTCATGTAGGCCTAGCGAGTACCTACTTACCTACATTTACATTACATTTTAATTAACAAAATCATGTTTGCAGCAATAGCATCCTGATATCATGCGGTCCTGGTACCTCGCGCGCGGATACACCCACTTACATACATATTATATACATACTTTGTTCATAAGTACATGTCGGTAAGCCAACGCTCATTGATTTATCATTAGGCAATCGTAATATATCGGTCGAATTCATTTATCGAGTAGCAGACACAGACACAGTATTGAAATAGTTTCGTTCAGGATTTTCCACCGCGTTGGGACGCGTATAGCGTAATGTGGGACGCCCCCAGATAGACGGAGGGTGGCTGGGGCAGACTGGACAGGGTTTTGTGGCGCAGCCTATGTCCAGCATACATATAGGGACTGCGATAGGCTGGCTTTTTCATGATTTTTAATGCTGGGGAGAATATATTGCCATAAATTGTAACATTTCTGTCTAAGATACCTACGTGTTATGGGCTAAACCCAGTCAAAGTGGCTAGCGTTAGTCAATTTATTAGGAAACTATCTTATACTTATTTCCTTCAAGGGAATGTCGATGTTAGGTATCTAGTTACATAATACCAGCCTCGAGCTATTAATGAGCAGGTATATTTGTCATAAATTATGAGTAATGTAATGTATAAAGGTAGAATCATACATAAGAACATAAGAATTGATAAATGCAAGCAATAAAATGAAAGAACATCAAAATTTTATTTATTTCATGTCGAAAATATCGAAATAATATCAGCAACAAAATGTTGTAGGGTAAATCGCCCAGTTGTCAGACTTTAATTTGATTTTGCACCTAAAAATAATTGCATAATATTTTCAAAATACGAAAGACAATCCCACTAAAAACATTTCAGGTACAATGTTGCCAAGACGACCACATAAGGAATCTGATATCTGTTTTACCCTGTGAAAAGGATATCAGATCTCATGTAGAGCCAAGCTTCTGAAACTACACGGCCTAACTCTACCGACCCTAACTTCACAAATTCTAACGGTGTATTTTAGATACCAATAAAATTTAAAGTATTAGAGCTATTCAATTGAGACTTTGTATGTTTAATTAGTCTATTATTCACATCATATCCTGAGAATATGAACTATCTGGTACATCGGAAACCAATTCTATGAGGGTTTAAAAAAACGACGAAACACTTCGAGAAAAGGTAGGTACCTAGTGCCCTTGCGCTTCGCTTGGCTCGTCTTGGCGGGGGCACTGCCGTGCCCCCAGATTATTTTCTGCATTCCGAAGTAGGAACATAACGTTAGACTGTAGTTTCATTTCGTTTTCACGACTTTCTGATATAAATAAATACCACCAACCAGTGCCACGATAGAAATCGCAACCTTGTTATAAAAGAAGTCAATCTATTGAATCGGTCTTTTTTGGCATTTTTCCTTAGAATCGTTTTATACGGTCCAAATTGGATGATTATATTATTCTTATGGAGTGCAAAACGGTTTCCATCGGCCACAAAAGGACTTGCGTGTTCAACGCAAATTACTAATTGGTTTATTGAAGACAAGCTTAGATTAGAATTTGGAGCTCTCTAATCGAATCACTTTTGGCGAATTTCGGAATTATCTAATTCTTACTGAGAATTATTATTAGTTTTGAAGTTTAAGTAAAACTTAACCTAAAGTCGAGTTCCTTTAGTTTATTTGCATACAATGCAACATTATTTTAAGACTTCTAGTGGCTGCTTACCGCTAAGGCTACCGTAACTGTGTCCTTATTTGAAGAAAAAAGATTCAGTCTCCACCACACACAGTAGCGTGGTCCAAACTAACTCTTTCTTCAAGTTTTCTAAGTGGTCTCTAATAAGTGTACGCCTCAAGATACAAACATAAATACCAACTCAGCTTTATGGGTCGTTTGAATTAGCTCTCTCCACAGTTTCACGAGCGGCCCTTCTGTCAAAACGTACACAAAGCGAACAGAACGATTGTTAGCAAAACGAAACAATAAAAAAGTGGTTGGACGAGGCTTTGTTTAGCCAAATGAGGGGAATTGGGCTGCAGAGGATGAGGGAGCCAGTTATTCCATTATACTATAACTATTATTACTCCGGGCTCGATTGTAAAACCAGATACGCTGGGCGTGATGGGTAAATGACCTCGAAAGGATCGCGGTAAAGACCTAGTAGTAATGAATGTAGGACGCTGAATGTTGCTACTGAACGCAATGCTTTGTGGCTAAGAGTACAACTCATCTCAGGAATTTTCTCTAGCTGGCCACACTTAAAGCTCTCATTGATATGCAGTTTCCTCGAAGTTTTCAGTCATGCTTAGTGTACGGGTAGTAGGGATGATAAATGTGCTCTAAATATCCCCAAAAATGCAGGTTCTAGTCAGAATTTCTTCGCTATTGCAAAAATTAATAGTAATAGGTAAATAAATTGCAGACGGTGGGCGCACGAAACGTTGCCCAACCGCAGTGTTCTAACGATTTGCTCTGGCACAACTGAGTTAAGCCCTGTATAGCTGAGCTATGCGGCTCGGCTCGGCGCAACAGGAAGCCGCCGTGTTTACAACGACGATACGTGACCGACACGACGACGACTCGACACGCTTCCAAGAACAGCCGGCACGGCGACATCACACGTCGATCCGTACGAAACAATTGATTGACAGAAGGGGTCCATTCCATTCCAATACATGTTGGAACAAGGTGCAAATCAAACAACAGTCACAAAGTTTAATCAAGAAATTGAAGCAACAGTTTCTCTCACGTTTCTCGTGTTTTCGCAACACAAAGCAATCAGGATCGATTCCCGTTTCGACTTGAACTCAGCCCTGACACGGGCGAATCGATTGTCTCGATCAGACGGCAATTGAACGGAATTTAATACTATTTTTAGTAGACGTTAGCTTCCGATGCGATCGCCTCGGATATCGACATGGAGAGGAGACGCCATCGGCCGCGACCGTGCGCCGTACATCACTCGGTTTGGAAGCATTCACATTAAGATCACTCGGAACACAATAATGGTTGGTTGTGAAAAAAAATATAGAGCGGCGACGTCGTATCGACGTTTCATTCGTCAGTCGCTGGAGCGTTACTGGACAGACGCACTGTCGCGGCTGCGGCGCGCCCGCCGTACATAACAACACTTTATAGGCATTTTTTATGGCTTCGGCAAAAACTAAGAACACTGACACTTGAACACAACGTGCGGTGGTCGCAGAGCACCGCGTCACACACTGCTCACCTGAGCCTCACGGGCGGCGGGATGTTGAACGCCGGGTACAGTTTCGCGTTGGGACTCTCAAACAGCATCGCGATTGTTTTTTTCACCGTGCACGCATCGTGCACCCGTCCGCGCGAGTTTGCGGCCGGCCGAACACTGCCGGCGCTGCGCCGCGCTACCCCGCGCCTCTCCGCGCCGCGGTGCCCCGCGCCCCCGTGACGTCACGCCCGGAACGCTAAGCTAGGCTTCTTCGTGTCAACCGTAGCGCCCCGTCCCTCTCGCGCGCTCCACTCGCAAGCGGGACGAAGCATGTCTTTACAAAGGATATTGCGTCGATGCGTATTAGCAGCTCAGGCTGCGAGTGCCGGGCTGGCGCTGGCGAGCAGCCCCTCCACGGTAGGGCTTCGCACCGGTTGCGGAGTTCAGGCAGCTCTCCGACTATTAAAGCCCGTGTGGCGTCCACTCGCGTGGTTTATGAAATATGGACGTGTGCTCAGCCTAACGGTGATGTAGATCAGCTGTGTGTATACCCCTCGCAAACGCACGCACGGAGCAAGGTCGAGGGTACTGAGGTGCTCACAGCGCCACGAACGGCTAACACACGCAACACTGACCACCATTCGCTCAACTAACTTGGAATAACTTTCATACATTTGTTATCTTCAAACTGGATTGCTGTGGAGGCAAAAACTTTAAATGTGCAAGTCATGACACTGCTCGAACAGAATAAAGTCCGTAATAATAATAAGGTCGCGGGCGGACAAGCACTCGAGTACTCGACTGTACTTCAATAATGAGATATGTACTGTAACTTTTGTGGTGCAACTTTGGAGAGGCCTACAAGTATTATACAGCAGAGACTGTAAAAAACTTGACTGCTCTCAATAATAATATAGATACAATTTTCCCCAATCATATATCAGACCACTACTGCCTGCTAATAGTTTCCCAACGACCAGTAAAAACACTCTGCCATTAACGCCACAATTAGCGTATTATTGGCAGACAGGACGACGCTACTACTTTCTACTCCTCTCGACACAGTCTCGTAGTCACCATTCGTGTGTGTTTTTATCCATGCGGGGGGCCGCATAGATAAAAAGGTAGACTCTTCTTTACTGAAAACTTCACAAAATACTCGAAAAACTCGGTACTTCCCATAGTTTCCGAGTAACTTTTTCGCATCGGAGATAGCACTGTATTCTACTACTACTCTATCTAAACCTCTGATCACCCACTCTTCTAAACATAGCCGTAGTAGGAAATATCCATGACCGTGACGCTTACGATCAGCGCCGCAGAGCGTCATCAGTTTAATGACAGATGATTGTTTTCAATTTTACTATTTGCAACGTAAACAAAGCGATATAATGGCTCAGAAAGGTTATTGTGACGGCCGTGAGAAGCTGTCGAACAATAAAAGCGTAATAAGATGAATATGTCAATGACACAAACATTCTTTTTGCAAAAGAAAATTATAATCATTAATATTTTAACTGTGAGACGAAAAGTGGTGTTGTCACCCTAATTGTTTACAAGGAAATATTTGGCGGGCAATGTTTTTAATTAATTCAATTCAATTCCTTTTATTTCAATCAACAATGGGATCATATATTAACATTATGGACATTGAATAAATATTATTAGAAAAATAAATAAAATAAGACAGAACACAACACATACTTTCACTACTTACCTATTACTTAAAAATTAAATTGGCAGTCAACAAATTAAAATTAGAAATAATCATAAATGTAAAAATAATAACTCATTTAATAATAATCACATATTCAAGATTTTAAAATTGTAAAATAGAAAACAAGGACAGATAATGAACAGTAATGTTAGACTTGACTTTTACACTATTCTTTGTTTTTATAAGTAGGTCTAGGTAGCTGCTAACTTTGTAGGTAATCATAAAATAAGAATCAGGAAATACCTATCCG
This sequence comes from Luperina testacea, assembly GCA_927399505.1. NCBI lineage: Eukaryota > Metazoa > Arthropoda > Insecta > Lepidoptera > Noctuidae > Luperina > Luperina testacea. Next base: position 262,042 of record OV656785.1, on the reverse strand, counting down.
AAAATTCATTTATACTTCATACCTAAGCCATGCATGTGAACTAATTATACACCTAGGTAGGTAGAATGATACAAACGAGCATGCACTAGGTACCGTAGAGGATCTGTGTAGCCCTCCTACCTTTAGCAGTCAGGCTGGTTACAATTGCCGGTGTGTTCCATTCGAACGTTCAAGAAAGTGTCAAATATTGGAATAAGGTATTTTTGTTTTAGTAGAGTCAGAATGCTAGAGATAACATGATATTGTAAAGTCGTGAATATATTATCCAAGTCAAAGCTTTTTAATTATATTGTGAAGCTCCCATCTGGACATCCACAGTACTTACATTTTTAAATGGTTTGGTTTGTAACTCATCCCTACAGAAACCAATTAAATAGTAATTAGCACCTAACTGTCGCATAACTTTAAATATTCCTAAACAAACCTAATTTCAATGTTTGTTGCGTGTAAGAATTTAAATACCTATGTATGAACTTGAAATAGCCTCTTGCAACTCCAGGGCAACGGTCTCTTCTGATACAGAGAAGAAACGAGCATTGGAAGCACTTGAACCTTGCGTTCTAACGGTTTCAGACCATGCGGTCTAGGTTTCCCCACGTTTTCCTTAGTCAGGTAGGTAATGATTAGCATTGGGATTAGCATAACGTTAAAACAGACCAGTCCACTAGCCACCGTGACACCGTGACACCGTGACACCCAGACACCGTGACACCGAGACACCGTGACTGTTACGTCGCTAGATCAGGTCGAGTAAAGCATAATCAGCCTATGATGTTCCCACTGCTGGGACCAGCTGGGACACAGGCCTCCCCTCAGTGCACCGCGCGACCCAGTGCGGATTGGTATAATATGTCACATGTCTTCGAATTGTCGTTGGTAGATGTCACCGTCAAATGAGCGGAATCAGAAACTTAACCAATCTGCCTCTGCCTTTTTCCAACCATGTTAGGGTCCGCTTTCAGTCTTACCGGATGCAGCTGAATACCAGTATATTACATCTTTGATCTCTGACCTCCACAACCTTGAAGATCGACCCACGCAGTTTTTTACACCCTGTACACTTCGTAATGTCGTCAATATAACATGCTGTATTTAAAAAGTCAAATTTACCATAACGACAACAAAACACATGAGATTAATGTTTTTTTTTATTTCATTAACAATTTTATTTAATTTTCATTACCATGCAGGCACTGCAGCCGCAGACAGGCACCCAAAGTGTTACATGCTTTGTGGGCACCCATACAATATATAAATGCTTGACATTCCGTGTTGCGTCCTCGCCGTTGCCCCGGGCAACCAAATCTCAAAGATGGCGCTACCACCTACCAACCGGTTTTATTAGCTTTTAACCAATCGTTTCATATAATCCACATTTAAAAGACGACAAAGAAGATTATCGAATGAATGAAAAACGATTAATAAAAGGTCATTGTCATGGAAACGAGTGACAACGGGGGAGGGGGGGACATTGTAGAGCGACATTTTTTTAATGTCCTTCAAAGAGGTCAGGTGCGTAGCGTAGTACTCACAACTGGCGCGTGTAGCTATGACGAGATGGACTGACGATGACGTGGGCGCTTGCAAAATGTAAGTAAGACCCCGAACACAATATGGCGATTATTCAGTGCGATATTTTACTGTACTATAATTTTGGGATCACATGGCAGGTTTATATGCTTTGTTTTTAGCTATACGAACGGTGGTTAACGTGTGATCCAGGGGCGTGGCCAGTGTAGAGCTACCGGCTTATCAATGATAAAGGGCCCTCAAAATACAGGCCCACACCGACGCGCAACGTGTACCAAAATTCATAAATTGTTAAAGTATGTATACCTAATGAAAATATGAAAATTAACGTCATTTTTTACCGACTTCAAAAAAAAAGGAATTGCATATTCACATAATATGACAATCTATTAGGGCTTCCAAACAAATATACAAAATTTAATAGATCTGTATGTATGTTTGTTTGTCCACGCATTTCTCCGCAATTATTAATCGGATCGAGACCATTTTTTTATTGGCTTACATTTATTTCAACTTAGGGAACAGTGCAAGTTTCATTAAAATCGATTCAGTAATTTTTAAGATAAGGACTAAGACGTGTACGTGTGACGGTCTGGCTTATTGATACGAGCTACGGGTGCAGTGTCAAAGGGAAAACATCTCAAAACCTTGGTCAAATTCTAGTGCAATATTTACAACAAAACTATTACCTACTAGCTTCTGCCCGCGACTTCGTCCGCGTGAAATTTCTTGTTTCCGACCCACGCCGTCGCATCGCATCGCATCGCCTGCCCGCGCTGTCACTTCGTTTTCGCTTAGCGATCTTTCTGACTTTTATTCTTTTTGCTCGGCTCCTAAGGGTTATAGCGTGATGTTACATAGCCTTCCTCAAGAATTAGGCTAGCAAATGTAAAAATATTTTTTAAAATCGACTCCGAGAAAATTCCGACCGATTAGCGCGTTCAGACAAACAAACTCTTCTGCTTTATTATTAGTACATATTTACAAATTCATCTTAAGATACGAAAATATGAAATATTATTTATTATCTTCGTCGTGTGTGATAGTCCATTGAATTGTATGGCGAGCGATATTGTATCTTAAAATAAAATATTATAGTATCTTAGCCGTGTGCAGCGCCCCTTAGTGAACTCCACTGCGGGTGACGTAACCTACGACAAACTTATTATTTGCGGTTGGTACAATAATCGGGTCTAGGGATCGAACCGCAAAATTAAGTTTGTTTTTGTTGTATATACTTTTCCGGGATAAAAAGTACCCAGTGTGGTGCCCAGGATATTAAAGAATAATTATACCAAGTTTCATCGTAATCTAACCGGTAGTTTTTGCGTGATGCCTGAACAAACCGACAGACAGACAGACAGACAGACAGACAAAAATTTTTTTAATCATATTTTTGGGTTCGGTGTCGGTATAGTAACACCCCCTGCCATTTATTTTTTTTGATATTTTCAATGTACAGAATTTTCACTTCTACAGATTTATTATAAGTATAGATTACTTATTACAAACAATAATTCCAGTTTTTACTTACCTAAAACTAAAAACTACTTAATGAAAGAGTATGTTGTACCTAATTTAAAAAAATTAAATCGACTTCAAAAAGAAATTAACTCAAAATTATAAAATAACTTTAATTTCGGAAGTCGGTGGCAAAAAACTAAAACTAAAATACAGATCTCATGACACCGACTTCCGAAATTAAAGTTATTTTATAATTTTGAGTTAATTTCTTTTTGAAGTCGATTTAATTTTTTTAAATTACTTTTTATAGCTTAGAAAAGCTTCAAGCTATAGGCGCTTGTTGTCAGTTCTAAAGTTCTTACATTAATTTAGTGTCACGCAAAATCTAACGTATCCGAGTCAAGATGCTTCGTTTTTCTAGCTCGCTTCGCTCGCTCTTGTATTTTCTTTACGAGTAGTAACATTAGAGTTAAATAATTTTACCTTATCTCGGTCCAGAATGCTCCAATTTTCGAGCTCGCTTTGCTCTTTCCCGAGTCAGGTTATCGCTCATTCTTGCATTCACTTAGTAAGGTCACAGTGACAGCATAACCTCCCGAATCAAAATATGCTATATTATTTATTTTGTAACAAAAGCAATACACTCCTCATAGGCTTAGCCACAGTTGTCGAAAAAGAGCCTCTAAAAATGATTGACTCGTTAGGACTTGCTACGCCAATGGTGTGTGCGTGTGTGTGTAAAATATCGAAGGGCTGCTAATGATAGCAGCATGCGCAGGACGTAATCACGTACGGTAGCTCTGTGGTTCTTGTCTGAAAGTACACAGTTTCCTTCATTAATTGGTTTATTCCTTTTGATAATTTTGGGAAGAGGGATATGTCTCTCGGGGTATCTCCTATCTATCCAATTAATAGAAGTATCTAAGTACCTACTTAAACATCTCTACGTATTAATAGTAGAATCTTTGGGAATCTGTCCATTTTAATTCTAGTTGGTGAAGCAGCCATCCGCCAACCGAAGTCCATAGGAGAGCAGTGACTTCTCCTTTATTTCTTAGTGGTAACGGTTTTCATTTGGAAGGATCTGGGGGACGCTTTTACTCGTGGGACACAAGGGGTAGGTATCGTATTACCAAGGGTTATCGTTTTAGCAAGGGGTATCGTCTTACCCAGTTGGGTTGTCGAAGTCAGTCAAGAGAAGAAGAAGGCAGTCGCTCCACCTAAAGTAGGTACTGATATTCAGCAACAGTCGGTTAGGCTGGAAGCCGCCCCAATCAAAGTTTTGAAAAGGCAGGCAGATGATGATGAAGTACGGTTACTCGTTCCAGTTTATCAGCAGCAGGTCAATTCCAGGTTGAAATGACGAATGTGACGTAACGTGCGATAAACAGCAGATATCTTCATAAATACAGAGCGTGTCATGTCCTGAGGGAGCGCCAGTGGTTTATGTTATACATAGTTTTACTCGCGGCGCGGATGCCGCACAAATTGATGCTATACATATATGAGCATTAGCTTCTGCCCGCGACTTCGTCCGCGTGAAATTTCACCCTCCCACATTCACCCTCTTAGGGGTGAAATTTCGAAAAACCCTTTCGTAGTGGATATCTGTTCTTCACAAAGATACCCTCCGTCTGGGAAGAACGGAGGGTTATGTTGGACTCCTACCGACTAAAACCCCACTGTTCCTTCTAGTACCTACCATGAGTCGGGGCCTTGCAACACAAATTACTAAAGCATTTAGCGCTAAATATTATGGAGTTTATTTTTAAACGTTGCTTAAAGTTATGACACGTTTAAACGATAAAAGCGTATGGTTCAACAGTCACTCATCATTACCTACATAAATTTAAGGAACTTTATAATTAAAGGGATTAATTTAAAACATCATTCTGTCTCTGTGTTCCTCAACGATTGACAAAAACCGAACGATCGATGGTAAAAATACCATTTGGTGATTTGTGGTGCTAGTGGACCTAGATCATTTATATGAATATCGCTTTGGTTTACCCTGTTCGTAAGATTTGCAATATCTAAGTAGTCAGCTAGCTCAGTTCAGTCGATCGTAGAAAGCATTAGCGACAAATTCTTACAAAAAATCTGTATTGCAATGTTAATCTCAATTTCGCAAGTAGTTGTGACGCTGTGAGATGTCGACACGGCGGGAAACCTTTTCATTCAGCAGTAATAAAGAAACCAATAAAGAAACAGTTTCATTTAATTTCTTTCGAGTTTCGTCACATCTCCGTCGTCGCACGTTGCAAATCGTCGCAAGTCGCAAGTCGTCGCTAGCTCTCATTGTGCGGGCCCCGTGACTTATAAAAGTAATATGATTGGTAAACAAGAAGGCTTGTCGGCAACGTGGCTCTCTGTCTATCCAGTTCGATTATCTGCTATTTTCTGTGATCAGGACCAGGCCCGTGCTGGATAGCGCGTACGTGTTCCACGCGCGCTTCAAAGAGATGTCAGCAACAGAGATGGGGCCCGCTAGGGCCGAAGCCTGCCGGGGCATCGGGATTGTCCGACAGGGTTACCGCTACCCCGGAACATAAAGGGGCAAGGAAGAAACACGGGTGGGTTTTATTCAGTAAAAGTCTGACACTCCCTTCGGCTGGCAGGGACCTCGATGCGCGTGCCGTGACCATGAACCATGAATTCAGCGCATGATTAGACCCCTAGACTAGACAATGTCGTCGGCGTATGGAACAGCTGATTTTTATTTTTAATAACTGTCGAAAATTCTCAACACAGGCGGTTTCAGAATCGTGTACTCAGGTTGCACGTCGGTGTCCCTGCCAGCCTGGAGGTATGTCCGGCCAGCAGTGGGCTGCGCCGAGCTGATTGTAAATGTTATTAACCTTTTGACCGCCACAGTCAAACAAACCAAAATGTGCCCAGCACGCCACGGTTCGACTACATGACAGACCAGCAACTTCGCCTAAGTTTTCACGGTGAGTTGGTTACAGCATCGCACTGCTGAACAGGGTTTGGGTGGTTTTCCGTGTGGTATATTTCTATAGACAACCTTATTTACATTACACAATAGTAATGTTAATGTAGTCATTACAGTTACCCTTCAGGTTTAAACCAAATTGCAATCAATCCAAGCGCACGTTGCAGCCGCGAGGGCGCAGCGCAACGCATTGCCATACAAACTGCGGTGCGGCCCAGCTGGAGTGTGCATTGGCTCACAGAAAATGCCCGAAAGTGATGAAGGCGGCCGGTGGAGCAGACGAATCCTGGAGTGGAGAGCGCGTATCGGCAAGCGTAGTGTGTGACGCCCCCCGGTAAGTGGGCCGACGACCTAAAGATGGCGGCTGAGACAGATTGAACGCGGAAGGTGGAGGACAGGGTGTTGTGGCGCAGTCTGGGAGAGCCCTATGTCCAGCAGTGGACTGCGATAGGCTGAGTTGACTGCTGAAGGTGTCAATGCGTCGCATTGCGATACGGCCTGTCCCAATCTGCTGAGGAAACCGGCATCTTCAAGAATTAATTAATTTCACCAAGAATTCGAAGACATATATGCGACATCCACCAATCCCGCACTGTGTCCGCGTATTGGATTTCGGCCCATTCCCTCACAGAGAGGTGGCTTGTGTCCCAGTAGTGGAAACATTACGCAACACAATACATTGCCAACCATGTCCATATTATGTAATAAAACTTCTTGTGTTTATTACTAGTGCAGTATTTGACTGTCTCGTTAGTGTAGTCGTCGGGTTCGAGTCCCACTTCCAGTTCGGTCAGTGTTATTGGGGTTTTTCATTAGAAATGTCTCAGTAGCAGTCTATGTTTTGCTTAGTGACACTTCAACATTGCTGGCAAAATGTTGGGGCAGGTACCTACTCATCAGCCGGGGGTTGCGGAAGGATCGTACGTTCCCGCGACCCCCGGCGTAGGTGTGAGATGGAACACCGGGGTGGTTTTTAGTCAGTAAGAGTCTGACAGACCCCGCCGCCCGCCCCAGGGCGGCGGACATCCATGAGGATTTTCCACCCCGGATCAAAAAAAAAAAAAAAAGGTACCTACTCATCCCCCCCGGTGGGTTCCCGCATTGTCGAGGCGGGGGGGCTCAGTAGCCGTGGCTTGGACACCCACGGTGAAGCGAAGAGGAACCCGAGGAGGGGCCGCTCGTCAGGGTTTTTGCCGACAAGCCAACGACGTAGCGGCCAAAAGTAGGTTGCGGTGTCGCTTGGGCGACATCGCAACTGAGACGGGCCGCGATGTCGTACCTGAGGCATCGCGGCTGAGGGTTGGAGGCCGCCGCGGGAGAGGAGTGCCGGTATTACGGTGCGCCGCGCGCCGTTCTCCCTACCTTCCGCGGCCTTGACGGGGTCGCCTCCGTACGATGGCGGACGCGGTGGGGCTGCAGGGGAAGAGGAGTGTCGGTATTACGTTGGCCGCTCTCCATATCCTCTGCAGCCGAAAATTGGCAGGCAGCGGGGCCAATGTCCTGACCCGTCGCAGGGGGGACCAAGGGTGCCCAGACACGGGGTCGTCTGGCGCCCATGTGCTGGTTTGGTCCCTGGGGTGGTCACGGCGTGCTATGTGTTTTAGTGCGCCGGTGATGGGGAGTACTCCCTAGAGGAGGGTCCGGCAACGGACAGCCGCGGCGGTTTCACGGTTGAGTGCTAACGCGTGCCCGTGTTCCCGCCGTAAGCGGCAGAGGAGGACACCGTGGAGTTTTAGTGGGTTAGAGTCCCACATAACTGCACTATCTCCCCGTGGTAGTGCAGTATGCATGAGCATTTCCTACGATAAAAAAAAAAAGGTGTGTAGGTACTCATCAACAGACCTACATACATATCTGCACAACCCTTTGGGAAGCACGAGCGTGATGTTACGTTAAGTCGCACGTCGGTACCAGAATTCAACCTTCTATTAGCCGACCAAGTACTGTGAAATGCGACATCTTTCGCCATAGATGTTTGTGCAGTTGTCTATTTGTCTTGCTCTAGCTAAGTAGTAGTACCGAATAAGATCAAAGGGTTTCATTTCATCGTCATGTTCATTCAACTCCTCACAATAGTTATTTATGATACTAGTGCGGTAAGTTGGTTTTTACAAACGAGTAGACGAATGTAAGCCCGAGACGAAGTCGAGGGCTTACCATAGTCACGAGTTTGTAAATACCAATTTCTGCACGTGTGTCATACAATGTTTTTCAACACATTTGCGAGAAAACAGTACAGTATGTAATTAAACAAACTTTTTCATTTGACTATTTTTAATAGCAAATAAGAAAATAAACAGATAGGTCACTACTCTTGGAAATTAATAGTAAAAATATTTGAACAATTATTGAAATTCAGTGAAATTTGCTGCTTTGGAAGCTTAACTGACTGACTGACATTATTAATTTCACACTTAGTATGTTGAACTCATATTATTATTTTCTTTATTTAACAGTGGGAAAGTCGCAACAATTTTTGAAGTTTCTAATATGAAAATGGGGCGAATTTGCAAATGGCGCCACATGCACGTGGTGAAAATTAGAACTACATCTTTCGTCTCATTTACTCTTTAGTATTAAAGTGAGACAACGTATTGAGCAAAAGCGCTTCCAAGGAGGTTCGATCAGTCAATTTGTTTATTCTCATAATGTAAAACTCTTTGGTGGAATTCTTATATTTTTTTTATGGAAATTAAAAAAAAACCGTAAAGAAAACGCACGGTGCTATACAACGGAACGTGCGGTAAAATAGGTACTTAGGTGAGAGTACCTATTTTACCGCACGTTCCGTTGTATGGTGAGTAATTTTTAACTTTCGAACAATGTATACAGGCTTTGTAAAGGCATTTTTCGAGCAAATGTGTTGAAAAGTTAATTACTTAATATATGTTTTCCTTCAGTGTGGAACCTGAGATAGAAACACGCTTGTAGGTACGATACGACTACATACAGAAAGCAAACCAAATAGAAATCTCTATTAGGTACTACACAGCACGTTTGACTGAAAACTTTGTTGATAAAAAACATTGTTTGTAGATATCTCGGTCTGCAAAGCGGCGGTCGGAAGCACTGTTGACAGAGATCTCTTTTCATAGATAGCACTTCTTGCCGTAAACTTTGTTCATAGTGTTCAGGCTCACCTGCTGCCTGTTTACTAGCAACGTGTGCGATAAAACACATTGCCTTAACGAAATGGCAAGGCGCGATTTCTGTGGCGGTGTCAGTGAAAAAACTTTTATGTACCTAGGGGTCACTTCGCAACTTGTCACCGCGCGAGCGGTCCATGTATTTTTTGTGTCCTTTATAATTTACAATAAACAAAATTTCCAAAAGTTCAGTAAAGTAATCATTGAAGAAACCAAATTCCCAAATGATTAAACCCTTTATGTCGTAATAGACATAAAAATTGGCGACCGTGACAGGACACAAAAAACTACATCTAAATTTCAACAATTGGTTCATCGACGTGGCGTGATCATCGAGACCACTAAAGGCCGAGTTCCCGTCGTGAAGCTGAAGCCAAGAACTTCCTGAAGCCTAAGCATTCGATGCAGCTAAAGTATCGACACAGGTATACCTGAAGAAAAAGCAGTTGCAGAAGATTCATGTGAAGCGGATCACCATAAGTTAAGTGCCCTTCCTTCCTCATTCATACCTTCCTATCTATTTTCCAAATCATACCATCAGCTATCCTAACTAAAACGTGCCTTCCACTTGTGCAATAATTTCAATTAATTTTTTAGGTATTATTGAAGGGTCATTCGGGGTCAAAGTTTTACTTGATAAAACTTATTTGTACTACACTTAATTCACTATAATATCGGTGTATTTCATTAAAGGCCATCATTAATAGTCCATATCAGCAAGTTGGCATGCAATTTATGTTAGGACTTTGTAGTGAAAAAGCCGTTTCTTATTGTTATGAAGAGTTTATTAACTGTTTTGTGAAGACGCATTGAACAACACAGGAATTGCAATTGTAGCAGCCATGACACACACCACAGACGTACAAGTGTTATAGGGATGTGTAACAAGGGTTGCCAATTTACAAAAAAACTATTTTATTGTTCCTCACACCTCCCCTCAATAAAATATTTAAACAAGTCTTACAATTGTTTTACTTCCAAAGGTTACCCAACGAACTAACCCTTAACACAATGACTTCCCCTTAGTTAAGTATTAAACAATTTATTCCTTAATTTCTGAAACATTACACCACCCAATGCTTTGGTAAGTATGTCTGCAACTTGGTCACTGGTATTTACATATTCCAAAATTATAACTTTATTTTCCAACTTTTCTTTAATAAATGACTGTTTAATCTCCAAATGTTTGACTCTAGAGTTACCAGTGGCCATTTGCGCCATTTTGATAGTAGACTGGTTGTCTTCATACACAATTATGTTTACTTCAAACCCAAATGTTAACATAATGTCTTTTAACCAACAAGCCTCACTTGTGGCCAAGCACAAAGCAACATATTCAGCTTCGGTTGAAGACAATGCAACCGTTGATTGTTTCCTTGAATACCAAATAACTGAACATCCAAACACTTTAAAAATACATCCTGATGTCGATTTTCGATCATCAGAGCCACCCCAGTCACTATCAACATAACATAAAACATCCTCCTTACTTTCTTTGTAGTATACTAGACATAAATCAATAGTTCCATTTACATATCTCAAAACATTTAACAAAAGCTTATACAAAAGTTCAGATGCACAACTCTGATAGCGACTCAAGATATTAACCACTGCACAAATATCCGGTCTAGTACCCATAGCTGCATATATCAAGCTTCCTACTAGCTTTCTACATTTACTTTCTATTTCAGCACTCTCTGAACTATCTCTCTTTAAGATATGAAAATTAAAATTTTTATCAATAGGTAACTTCAATGTTTTACACTTTAACATATTGTACTGTAACAACAATTTTCTCAAGTAATCTTTTTGTGATATAACAGTAATTCCCTTATTTAGATCTTGTTTAACATCAATCCCCAGGAATTTACTAATCATTCCCATTTCTTTTACCTTAAATGCTTTACACAATTTATCTCTAAGTTTACACATATCTTCTTTGTTATTTCCAAAATACAATATGTCATCAACATATAATAACAGAAATGTTTTCTTTTCTCCTTCACATTTAGAGTATAAACAACAATCTTTATCAGATTGTTTATAACCTAAAGACAACATGACATTATTAAAAGTATTATTCCAACACTTTGGAGACCCCTTTAAACCATAAATAGATTTGTTAAGTTTTACATACTTAGAATCGGTTCCCTCTGGTAAGATTAAATACAACTCCTCATTAAGCTCTGCATTTAAAAAGGCACCACATACATCCATTTGACTTATCTCTAACCCTAACTTGGTAGCTATACATACAAAAACACGAAATGTATTAAGCTTTGCCACAGGGGCATACAAATAATCATCACAATTTTGTTCGAAACCTCTTGCTACCAATCTAGCCTTATAATTACCATCTTTCTTCTTCAAGACCCATTTTGAGGTAATCACTTCTTTTGCTTCAGGTATGGAATCTATCTCTGTCCATGTGTTATTTTCCTTCAGTTGATTAAGCTCTCTTTTTATAGCCTCCTTCCAGCTTTCAGCTTCTGCAGAGGTCATAGCTTCCTTGTAACTTCTTGGTTCAGCAAAATATAGGTAGTAATCTTCAAGATCTTTTGGCTTTACTCTTCTTCTGCTGCTTCTCTCTTGGACCTCATTTCCTTCCTTTTCTGCCTGTTCTTGACTAGTTTCTTGTGTTACTTCCGATATATTCTCTGGTGTAACATCTTGTTCTTCTCCATTTCCTTGATCTAGTACTGAATCCATGTCATAAAATTCGTCATCACTCTCATTATGTACCTCCTCCTCCATTTCACTCTCCGCAGGTACATCCAGTAGTATAACATTTTCCCTTTCCTGTATTTCCTTACTTTCTGGCTCTTGCTGCTTTTCTGGATCTAGAAATACAATGTCTCTCTTGGTATGAACTTCTTTCCTGTCTTCATAATATAATCTGAATCCTTTGGTATCATCATATCCAACAAACATTGCCCTTTCACCTTTGGCATCCCATTTTAACCTGTTTTCTTTCGGGATATGGACATACACATATTCACCAAATATTCCTCGTAGACTCAGCACATCAAATTTGCATTTGTGGTAGGTTTCATAAGGTGTCTGACCTTTCACTCTGCTCCTTGATGTTCGGTTCAGTACATACACTGCGGTGTTCACTGCTTCAGCCCATAACTCTTTTGGGAGATTTTTATTCTTCAGCATGGACCTTGCTGCTTCCACTATAGTGCGCATGTCCCTCTCAGCTTTCCCGTTCTGTTGGGGTGTAAATGGTACTGTTGTCTGATGTTGTATTCCCTTTTCCCTTACAAATTCTTCTAATTCTTTATTAACGAACTCTCCTCCGTTGTCAGTACGAATTGTTTTCACCCTTTTTTCTGTTTGTGTTTCTGCCCACTTAACAAACTGTTTCAGCTTCACAGCAGTCTCACTTTTATTCCTCAAAAAGTAGATTACTCTATAGTTGCTGTAATCATCTTTGATCAGTAAAAAGTATCTTGAGTTACCAAGAGATGGTACCTCCATTGGACCGCACAGATCTGCATGCACAAGCTCCAGGCATTCTGTTGTGTGCTGCTCACGTCTTCTAAATTGAAGTTTGTGCATTTTACCTTTTAAACATGAAACACACTTGAATTTGTCTCCGGTGTACTCGATATTGTTTTTACTGAGCACCTGCTTCACATACTCAACACTCTGGTGACAAAGTCGCCCATGCCACTCCGATAGCGTTGCCACAGCTGCAACACTCTCTTTCATGTAGACACTTGACACCTGTAGCACATAATAGTTCCCTTCACAGTTGCCTACTGCACATAGTTCATTGTTCTTATAGAACAAACACTGCTGATCAGTTAATGTGACCTGATAACCTCTCTTTGTAGCACTAGTTAAAGAGAACAAATTGATTTTCATTTGCGGAACATGTAACACATTGCTCAATGTAGATTTTACATAACAATCCCCGTTGAACACACTCAGTTCTACATCACCAACTCCTGCAACAGGTAACTGACGACCATCTCCAACAATAACATAACGATTTGACGTTGACAGTGACTGATAGTTTGTGAACATATATCTAAGACATGTCATGTGTTCACTTGCCCCGCTATCTATCAACCACCTCCTGTCACTTCCCGCGATGTCACCCCCAGTTGTCATTGCCATCTCACTTACTGTGATAAATGCATTAGACTTAGACTTGTCTTTGGACCTGTCACTTGGTTCTTGTTGTCCTTGTCCCTCACGTTTTGAACAATTTGTCTTCAAGTGTCCCACTTCTCCACATGAGAAACATTTACGCTTTTCCTTGTTTTTACACTCCTTTGTAATGTGTCCCAGTTTCCCACACTTATGACATTTCTTAACACTTTTGTTTTTGGCATATAGTGCAATACTCTCTTTCTCTTCATTTTTATGTTTTATTCTTTCTTCCTCTACAAGTAACCTGGAAACTAAGTCGTTGTAGTTCTGTTTACTGGCCTCTACCGACTCCCAAGCTGAGATGAAATGACTGTATGCCTCCGGCAAAGATAATAAGACTTTGGTCATAACCATTTGGTCAGAAATCTCTTCTCCAGCCTGCTTCAGTTGACAGATCATCTCTTCAAGTTTGGATAAGTGAACTGCCAAGTCTCCCCCTTCGAACTTGTATTGAAGAAACCTTTGTTGTAACATCATTGTACTCGTAGCACTCCTAGCCTCGTACACAGTGTGTAGTTTTTGCCACATTTCAGCTGCGCTTTCACATGTGAGGATGTGAACCATCGCTGCCTCACTTACTCTGCTTACTATAATAGTCTGCGCCTTTGCATCCTTTAACACCCAGGTTGCAACTTCCTTATTCTCCGTAGTTACCTTAGGCTTTGCCTCCGTCCCGCTCACAACCGAATACAATTCAGCTCCCTTCAGCGTGACTGCAATCTGGAATTTCCAAACGTTCCAGTTCTTTTGGCCTTCCAGCCTAATTGCCGAATTCGACGCCATTGTGTGTTGATCCATTGTTTTATGGTCCCCCGCGTAAGCCTGCAGCCTGATGTCGTATATTTATCCTCCACACGACCTCCTTCAGACGCCGCTACCAACAATAACCTCCAGCTCGAGTTATTGTTTGTTTCGCTGACCACGCCACGTTCGCTCTCAACAACGAAACGCCGGCATCGGTGACATTGATTTGCACCCAACAATACTTCCGCGATCTTCACCTAAAACAGATTAATAAGCACTGGGCCCATAACCTGTTAGGACTTTGTAGTGAAAAAGCCGTTTCTTATTGTTATGAAGAGTTTATTAACTGTTTTGTGAAGACGCATTGAACAACACAGGAATTGCAATTGTAGCAGCCATGACACACACCACAGACGTACAAGTGTTATAGGGATGTGTAACAAGGGTTGCCAATTTACAAAAAAACTATTTTATTGTTCCTCACAATTTATCCAAATAATCGTCCGAAAATACCATTTTAAAATATATGTTTTTTCCATTTTTTCATCTACCTACATCGTGTATTTCTCATGTCATTCTAGGAAAATAGTTCCTAATCAGTTTTTAACATTGTTCGTCAAACTTTCCAGATACCTCGGAACATCACGCTAGCACCATTGGTATCAGCAGAGCTTGCATTCCGTGCTTGGCAGTGTGAATCCGGTTTCCCGGTCGGCGGGTGACGTCGAATTGAGGGGCGTGAGATTCTTTATATAACTTACTAAATTATATTTTTTACGCTGATACGTAGTTGAGTCTGCTTGCTAGTCAATTATACTTAACATATTTTGCTTAAATAAGGTGTAATTAAAAAATAAATATGTCGCAAGAAGTCGATGTAAAGAAATTACGTGAATTGACTGTCAGGCGTAGCTCAATCAAAGGTCAAATTACCAAGTTTAAAAACTTTTTGGATATATTGACGTCTTTGGACTCATTGTCAAATAAGGAAATTGCTGAATTAAAGATTAAACTTGGTAGATTCGAACAATTATCAGCTAAGTTTGATGATTTGCAAAGTCAGATTGAAGTCTTAAATAGTGAGAGCCTGGCATTAGAGATTGAGGAGCGGGACAAAATTGAAAATGATATGGTGAGTGGGCTTGCCATTGCAAAGGGTTTGTTGGACAGCTGTGTGCAATCATGTAGTCATGACTGTCATGAATCCCGATTTGAATCTCGTGACTCTGGTATCAGGTTGCCACGCATACAAATTGCTAAGTTTGATGGTGCATATTTTAAGTGGCTCGAGTTCAGAGACTCTTTTTTGAGCTTAGTTGATCGTAATAAGCAACTCTCGCCGATACACAAATTTCATTATTTAATATCTTACCTGGAAGGAGACGCGGCACGTATAATTTCTAATCTTGAAGTATCATCTGAAAATTATAAGGAAGCTTGGAAATTATTGTGTGCTCGTTACGACAATAAAAGACTTCTGATTGATTATCACATGAATTCATTGTTTAACACACGTTCATTTTGCAAGGAAACTGTAGGGTCATTACGATTTTTAGTTGATCATGTCACGAAAAACTTAAGAGCATTATCTAGTTTAGGAATGCCCACAGATAATTGGGATATGTGTGTCATATTTAATTTAACCTCAAAATTAGACCATAATACACTTTTAAAATGGGAGGAATTTAGAAACCAGCTTGGTGACAAAATTCCAACCTTAGAAAACTTTAAACAAGTTTTAATTGATCGCGCTGACGTGCTTGATGCTTTAGATAGGTATAAAACAGATAGCAGCCACCAAAAGGGTTCACAAGTACAAAATACTCAACACAACAAACAAGATAAATATCAAAAAATCTTTATTAAGGCAGCAACAGCTACTAATAACGACACTTCAAGTTCATTTATATGTATAATTTGCGGTCAAAATCATAAAATATATGAGTGTCCTAGCTTTAAAAACAAAACTATACAAGAAAAATGGGCAGATGTAAATAAATATAAACTTTGTTCTAATAATTGTCTTAAACAGGGTCATCCAGCAAAGGCTTGTGGATTTGGACCATGTCCTGATTGTAAACAAAGACATAATCGTCTTCTGCATAACTCTAAGCAGTCAGTTAATAATAATCATGCACATTCAGAATCGGAATCTATAAACGTTAACTGTTTAGAATCGGAATCTGTGTACGTTAACTCATCTGAATATCAATTCAATCATGTTTTGTTATCCACTGCCTTGATTGAGGTTCATAAGCCTAATAACAATAAATATGAAACAGTGCGCGCATTGCTCGATTGTGGTAGCCAGAGCAGTTTTATTACAAAATCGTTAAGCGATAAATTGTCACTTGATTCCATTCCAATACCTAGTGTTAATATTATAGGTATAGGAAATCACTTATCAAATAGAGTAGACGAAAGCTGCACTGTTAAAGTGCAATCTATTTACAAACAGTTTGATGTTACTTGTAACATGCTTGTCATGAATGAGTTAACTGGTTATTTACCGAAAAGCCCGGTTAACATTAAATTCAAAATACCTAAACACATAAAATTAGCCGATCCTAGTTTTAATGAACCCTCTCAAGTTGATATCTTGATTGGATGCGATCTTTTCTGGGATATCCTGGGAAATGAACAAATTTCTATAGGCCCAGATAATATAAAGTTACGAAATTCCAAATTTGGCTGGTTAATAGCCGGTCCGATAAATAAAAATAATTTGAATAGCATATTGCAACAAAAGCATAATTACAAAAAATAACAAGATTCAAGAGTCTTGTATTGATAAATTATTACTTACCAAATTCTGGGAGATTGAAGAACTCCCAAACAAACCCATTCTCAGCGAAAGGGAAAGGGCTTGTGAAAAGCATTTTTTGAAAAATACGGTCCGTTTGAGTGATGGACGATTTAATGTTAAATTACCTCTAAATAGTTCTCCAAGCAACTTGGGTGAATCTTATAATACTGCAAAAAAAGATTGCTTAATTTAGAATTACGTTTTAGGAAAAATCCTACACTAAAGACACAATACGTTGATTTTATGAAAGAATACGAAGAGCTAGGACACATGTCTTTAGCACCTAAAGGTAAACAATTTCCCTCATACTTCTTATGCCACCATGCCGTATTTAAAAATAATAGCCTATGGTGGTCAGGTCCAAATTATTTAATTAATAGTGAAAACGATTGGCCAAAACTAAATTACATTGATATCGATGATGTACCTGAAACTAAAAATACATCTAAATCAAAAACTAAATTTAAGATTACAAATAAAACCAAATACTCACCCACGACCGTCCCAACTGCTCCGCTCGTCTCAACTTTGCCACCGGCGACGCAAGCAGAGCAAGCAGCATCTGAAACAAAAATTCATAAAATACAAAATTCATTCGTTACACCTAATAACACCTTAATTGATCAAAATAAAATAAATACTTACCTTAATACTAACATACTGCAACCTATAATAGATATTGAAAAATATAGCAAACTAAACAAACTTATCAGAATAGTCGCATGGGTAAAAAGATTTTGTTTTAACATTCGTAATATTCATAACAAACAGGTTTTGCCTCTCGGCGCTAATGAGTTAGATGACTCATTTCATTATCTATGCCGTGTTGCTCAGGTTAAATGTTTTCCTATTGAATACAAGGCGTTATCTAAAAACGTACCTTTAAATGTTAAATCTAAATTACTATGTTTGTCACCTTTTTTAGACGAAAACAATTTAATTAGAGTTGGAGGACGACTAAGTTCTTCACCTTATAGTTTTGATAAAAAACATCCCATACTACTTGATTCGTCCCATCATTTGACTAAACTTTTATTTGAAAGAGAACATTTAAGACACCTGCATGCTGGCCCGCAGTTGCTGTTATCACTGATAAGGGAATCAGTATGGCCGCTAAATGGCAGAAGGTTAGCTCGGCGCACAGTTCACAATTGTGTGCGATGTTGTCGTGTCCGAGGCCAAACTCTTTGTCCTAAAATGGGTGATTTGCCATCACAACGTGTGGGCGCAGACTTCCCATTCAATTCAGTAGGCATAGATTTTGCTGGACCTTTTTACATAATTAATCGTAAGGGCAAGGGTGCAAGGGTGAGCAAATGTTACCTTTGCATATTTGTGTGCTTGCGATATAAGTGCGTTCATTTGGAAGCGGTCTGTGACCTTACCAAGGACGCATTTATAATGACATTACGCAGATTTATTGCCCGACGCGACGTGGCAAACCCAATGAAATATTTTGTGATAACGGGGGTAACTTTGTAGCTGCTGCTAAAGATATAGGGGCTTTTCTTAAATTACATAATAGCCCAAGTAGCACAGAACTGCATTATAAATTTTCACATAAGGCCCACAGCGTAAATCTAAGCATTTATACCGACTTATTAGAGTTCACCCACGCAGCAATAGCTGTTTAGAAAAAAAAGAGGCATAATATAACTCTTCTTCTGTACTGTAAATCTATTAAACACCACAAACACGCCACAGATGTCACTGTTATTCAGCGTTTAGTAGTGCAGTACCCTATCAGCTGCAAGAGCGCATGTTTGTGAACACAAATAATGCAATTCACTGAATAAAATCCCAAGTGTGTACAATAAAACCGTTGCATTTTAAGAGAGAACATATGAACTACTATATAGTAAGCAATTACTTTGTGAAGTAATTTAACAAAGATTTAATGCTTTATGCTGCACACAGATAAACTTTTACCCTATTAGTCAGATGTTACTATACAGTCGAATAACAGCATTTATTTAGGCCAAGACAGAACTTAAAGTGAACTTTTATGCAGTTACATAGCAGCAAACCTGTCAGCCATTCTGTCTTGGGCTGAATAATTTGACTTGTGTAGGCATTTATTCTGCTGATTGAATTATTATGTATCTAACCATGAAATTAATATTTCTATACCAGGTCATTTTGTCAGTTTCTTGACGTCTTTAGTTATATTACAAAATGTGGAAAGCCAAAAACAACGTGTTTTTCATCCGAATGTAATATTAGTTATGGCCAAGAGTCAGCAAGCGCGCAACGAATATTGGACGAGACGGGTTCCGTATGTAATATTTATGATGACGAACGAGATTGTCCCAACGATTCAGACAGTTCAGACACGAGTGCTTCTGATAAACATGATAAAAGACAGGAATATCCATCAAAAATAAAAAAATGGGCCATATCAAAAAATATTGCACAAACAGCCTTGAACGACTTAGCAAAAATAATAAATGATTTTGTCCCTAAAAAGTTTCCAGTTGAACAACAAAGAAGAAGTGTTTGCCTATCCAATAAAATCATCCCGATTTGGAATATATAAATCTAATAGCCTAAAACATTGCGATACTAGTGTGGTTGTGTTAAATCCTAAAAATATAAAATGTAAATTTGTATGTATTCCTCATAAAGAATACCACTACTTTATACCACTAGAACATACTGTTTGAAAATAATACACAAAATTGCATACTGATTGTTTTAATTTTTATTTTCTTTCGTCATTTAAAAATTATCTTGCACATAGCAGTTTTATCATAATCATTCCTGACACATAAACTTATTTTTTTTTAATCTTCCTTAAATACTGAAAATATCTGACATAGATAAATTCGTGAAAGTAACGCCTCAATAGAGCTTGCAAAATAGTACGGGCTAATAAATAATTAAACACAAACAAGCTTTTATATTATTATTAGGTACACGAATTTCCTACATCACATTAATTGAAAAAAATACCACATCTTTTCAGTACACAGTTGTACAAGTACATAGTTATAAACATAACACGTTCTTCTATAAAATAATTTAGCAGAGAAGCTCCAATCAAAAATACATAATAAAAAAGTAAATACGCAATTATGCAGTTTAACAAAATCAAGTCAACACAAAAATATTAGGAAAGAACTAAGAAGTCGATTAATGGTCTTAAACTCTAGGCTCTCCGTCGTTATCATCCCCAGCTCTTGGATCTGCGTCAGTATTATCTACATCTTTAGGCTTTTCGGCATTACCATCATCAGTTTTAGTCTTCTCCGTATACAGTTTTAGTCTTTTCCGTAGTACAGGCCACCGTAGAAGTCCCTTAGTTTCCCACAGTGCAGGAACGACTGACAGAGTGGCAACACCTCCCTCTATAGTCTGAACAATTTTGTAAGGCATGTTCTGTAAAAAAACAACAAAATCATATGTACTTAGGTATTATTCAAGAAACGAAAGGTATGGGCTCCTTCAAACAATCGCGACACGCGATAAAATCGCGTGCGACACAAAGGCACCGCAAGTCGCGCAACCAGCAGTGCCTTTGTGTCGCGCGCGATTATATTGCGTGTCGCGCCTATTTGTAGGAGCCTTAAAAGTAGCAGGATCTTAAAAACACTTATTCAAACTACCTATTCAGTTTTTGTGGAAAATAATGCCACAAAAATCTATAACATATTAATACCTAAACTTAACGTAACATAATTATTTAAACACAAAAACCTATGTCTATAGGTTTTTGTTTTTAAATATTTATGTTACGTTAAGTTTAGGTACACACACAGAGATACTACCTACCCCTACCAAAATAGCATTCACTTTTAACACTTTTCGCAACTCTAAACTAAAGTTAATCTACCATAGAATGCCAAAGCGCCTTGACTTGTATCGAATAAAAGTAAAATACGGTTCAAAACACGGTAATTCTGTGTGTGTCGCATGTTATTATTATTATCACCAAATAAAAACGTCATGTGAACATAATTTTTATTAGGCCAGAGGTAAGTATGTATCTATTTTGGTCCAAAGAAATATAAAAAAACAGATTTGGTTGCGTATTGAATAGACAGAGAAAACTATTTATTTACAAATATAGTTTATGTAAGTATTATAATCTATCTATTTAATTAAATTATATTAATAGCTATTTAAATTACAATTTTAGATAAGTACTTGACCTCGAGTAATTACTAATTACTAAAAAGGGAATAAAAATGGTTTTAGCAGAACCACAGCGGGACCCTAAAAGCTTGGATCCATAAAGGTGGTTATCTGATTATGTGAACCACTACTACTATTCACATCGATCCATGGCTGATTTGTTTCTCACAGGTGCTTAACTATTTTACTATTTGCTGAATGATAGGCCACATGAGAACACCCGTACAGACCTCAGCATTAAATTAAGATTAAAACTGTTCACTTGCCATCCGCCATTTTCACTACGTGACTGTGAATTATTGTAAAATTTTATCTTTTTATTTTGGTTTATTTTAGAAGATATCGATTAGAATTGATTTGGTTTACAAATTATTTACAAGTAACCAGCTTTTTATCAATTTCTTTGTAAGAAACCATAACATTTATTTTGTTTACTGTCCATTTAAGTTAACTTTTTTTTAGTATTTAGTGGTATTATGAGGGCGCGTGAAAATTTTGAACTAAACATGTATGATATTTCACAGTAAAGTTACCTCCCCAATAAGATTTCAAACATAATAGGAAAAAATCGAAGTTTTACTTACCTTAAATTTTATTGTGTTCACAAATGACACTTGAGATCTTGTACACAACACTTCATGTTTAACAAATTGACAGTTCATATTATTAAAGAAAAATAAATAATAAAGTTATTGCATTCCATAATTTCGCTCAGAGTGGACTTTCAACTGTGTAAAAGCATATAAAATGTACACATTCGTCTTTGTTGCTGTATTATAGGTAACACGTGGCTTGTTAATCAGGCAATTTTTAGCTCTTGGAATGATTGTTACACACATAAATGCTAATATGATGTTGATATAATTCAATTATTTTATAATGGGAATTCTTATACAGCTATGTGCTGAATTATTTGTGCCCAAATTAGAATTATATCAGCAGAGGATGCGCTGCCTACGCTGTTATGCAGCAAGTTTATGCAGCCAATGCTTTCACGGTGCACTGTGAAAACGCTGTTATAAAGCACTTTTGTGCTACTTGGGAGGGACTTATCTGAATTTGCAACTCAAGAAAATATAAAATTTGTATTCTCACCTGCTCACGCTCCTCATTTTGGAGGCATCTGGGAAGCCGGAGTCAAATCTGCAAAATTCCATATAAAAAGAGTTATGGGAAATACCCATCTTACCTTTGAAGAAATATCTACACTTTTCGCACAAGTGGAGGCCGTTTTAAACAGTCGCCCCTTGTGTCCTTTGTCTTCCTCTCCTGATGACTACCTTCCTTTGTCTCCAGGGCACTTTCTCATTGGAAGACCGCTGAAGGCACTGCCTGAACCTAGCTTGGAAAACCTGAAAGAAAGTCACCTGAAACGATACGCTCGACTGCAACAGATTCATCAGCATTTCTGGTCACGCTGGCAGCGTGAATATATACACGAGCTACAACAACGGTTGAAGTGAAAGACGAACTCAAGATCCCTACATATTGGAGACCTCGTGCTTATCCATGAAGATCATGTACCGCCATTGTGTTGGCGCCTTGGACGAGTTACTAGATTATTTCCTGGTCTGGATGGAATTTCGAGAGTGGCTGACTTGAAAACGACTAGGGGTGTTCTACGTCGGCCTGTTATCAAGCTGTGCCCGCTACCCACTGCTGAAGATTTACGGTTGAAAGACAAGCCTTTCAACGGGTGGGAGGATGTTCAGGCTCACCTGCTGCCTGTTTACTAGCAACGTGTGCGATAAAACACATTGCCTTAACGAAATGGCAAGGCGCGATTTCTGTGGCGGTGTCAGTGAAAAAACTTTTCATGTACCTAGGGGTCACTTCGCAACTTGTCACCGCGCGAGCGGTCCATGTATTTTTTGTGTCCTTTATAATTTACAATAAACAAAATTTCCAAAAGTTCAGTAAAGTAATCATTGAAGAAACCAAATTCCCAAATGATTAAACCCTTTATGTCGTAATAGACACATAGAAACCACTGTTTCCAGATACCTTAGTTCACAGAAAGCGCAACGTAGGATTTAAGAGCGAGCAAAATGGAATAAAACTCATTTCAAAATATAATGGGTTTCTGTGAACCCGCTTTCAACAAACAAACAATGTTTTCTATCAACAAAGTTTTCGGCGAAACGTGCTGTCTAGGAATAGATATTTCTCTTAGCTTTGCTTTCTGTACCTAGTCGTATCGTGCAAGCGTGTATCTATCTTAGGTTCCACACTCGTTTTCGTAGATAAATGCGAGATCTATAACGGGCGGCGCCAACTGCCTGTCCCAGTGACGCGGCCAGCTCGGCTGATACGCACTTAGATGCGCTTAGCAATTACGAATAGCATTTCATTTTTATTATTAGGTATAGATTATAAACCTCTTTATAATCTATACCTAATAATAAAAACAAACATTACCCCCTGCATACAAACTCACTGTTACCTCTAACAGTGAGTTTGTATGCAGGGGGTAATGTTCAGAACTACAAGTGATCCATTTAGTGAAGGAATTTTCGGAATCGGATCTGCATCCTAATAATTGTGTAACAGACTATGAATCACAAGCTGAATCATTTTGATGAATATTGATTATCCATTGCTTTACCTATATGTTCGAAAAACTTTTCTGCTCAACAACGTAAATATCGCAATGAACATTGTTGAACGGTCAATATGAAAGCTAAATTAATCTACTGTTAGTGTCGAACGCAATTACCCTGCAGATTCCGAAAGTTATTTCACTAATGAGCTTCCCATTTTTGAGTGTCGTAGGATATATTTCATGTAAAAACAAGAAATTTCACGCGAAACTCTCAAAATCCTGATGAACCTATAACCAGCAACGAGCGCGTGCAGTCGAGCTCGCTCGGGCGCAGCGCTCAACATAAATATTGTTGGTTGTACCTATCGTATCGAACTGTCTGTAATAATGTAGTAATTTCAGCAATCAGATGATTAGTAACACCTTACAATTACCTAGGTAGGTACCTTATTTGAACGTTATTCTTAATTTATGGCTTTATTATTGTTGCACTCGATAATTGAGGTAGGAACTGGGATAGTGGATAGTGGACGCTATTCTGTCTGTAATTAGGTTCAATATTCTTAAATTAATGTTAATACTGCACTTTAAACCAGTATTTCCTAGTATTTGATACTGAAATTATGGAAGTGGCTACTCTGAACTTGACTTAGGATAGATAGGTACAAAGATCGCACTTTGACCTAACTTTAGGTAAGTACCAAAAAAAGTATGCGTCTGGAATATGAATATCTGACCTCGAGGTGAAGCGACCACGAGCTATGCTTGATTCCTGTCCTTATTACTTTCACTCCTCAGCTGAAGACAAAGAGTCACAATAGCTCACAAACAGTAGAATATAATTTCACTACAGTAGAGCAGCGCCATCTACCGAGCGTCGCGTACACTATTTGTGTTTATTCCCTGAGAAGAGTGGAGAGCGCGCTACAATCTGCTACGAATGTTACAAGTCGATCATTGGTCTGAAGTAACAAACCATTCTAGCGTGGTGATCAATAAATCGGTCCTCTGTATGAGAAGAAGTAGCTTTGCTTTAGGGCTTACTTCGCTGCTCGGCTAAGCTTAGAAAACACACACGTACGTACTTAGAATAATAATTATATTACTTACATAATTATATTTACAATATAAATAGAAGTATATCAAATTGAAATAGATATAAATGTAGGAATCGGGGTCGACGGGATCATTAACTGCTATCCACTGTCCCACGCGTGCGCTACGCACGGATGCATGTTCCCACTGCTGGGACACATGCCTCAGCCTCTGCGAGGCAGTGGGCTCTAATCCCCGACGCGGGCCCAGAGCGGGTTGGTGGATGTCACGTCTTCGAATTGTTTGGTTGTATGACATGTCTGTTCACGATGAGACCGTGTTCAGCGTTCTGAGAGCAGTGTGCAGTGGTGATAAAATTGAATACACAAAGTGCCTGGCTGGGTTCGAACTCACGACTACAGCTCGTGTCGGGGCCGCTACTGCCGGTACCACTGGCCCCCACTGCTCTGCACATCAGGCCGTTACAGACATTGCGAGGCATGTTCAGCGCAGGCGCATTCGTGGTGAGGCGCGTGCTTCCACAGGCCTCACCATGCGATGCGCATGCCTCGCAATGACGGGCAATTGCGCCTTTACATTCTGCTAGAGGTAACACCAAGAAAAACAACAAAATAGAACCAATTATTATTTAATTTCATTAAACTTCGGTCGCCACTCGACCATCAACGCAAGTTATCTATTAATTTTATTATTAACATCACCCTTATTATATTATTATTAATTGTTACAACAACTGCTGGAAAGTCTATTATTTTTTATTGCAGTGTATGGAATTTAGTAGAGATATGAGACGATATTTTGATAACAACAATATAGAAAGATTTCTTATTACATATTATACAGTATGTTAACTAACAGAGGGCGTTCCCGTTAACCCGCAATAGTATAGCATCCATACATGCTAAAAAAAATATTACCATTCGAAAATAAAATGATTTTATTTTTTTTTATATTAAAATATTCACTAAAAATCGTAAATTGATATCTTAAAGAAACACTCTGTACACGCGTACTTGAAGGACAGCAATGTCGGAATTTATTTAATTAAATAAATTAGAATTAATTAAATAAATAGAGTATCAATTTACGATTTTAAGTGAATATTTTATATAAAAAAAAATAAAAACATTTTATTTTCGAATGGTAATATTTTTTTTAGCATGTATGGATGCTATACTATTGCGGGTTAATGGGAACGCCCTCTGTTAGTTAACATACTGTATATAACATGGCATGGAACTACGCTAACTCACAATTCACAGATATTATCTGTTGTCAAATCGCATGCCAGCTGTTGTGTTGCGATTGATAGATTTCACTCCCCGGCAGACAAGGCACAGCCTAAAGCGCTGGCTCTAGTCTAGAAGCATGACATTTGTACAAAGTAGAAAACTATTTATAACGAAAGTGGATGAGAGTTCATTTGTGCCGATGTCGCGATGGGATCCCGTCGGACACGTGACTTGTTATAATATAGTTGATTTGATACCAGTGTTGACAACCGATTTACATCCACTTTCTGAATTGAGAATTGGGTGGTAAATTTTTCAAGCAAATTCCTTCAATTTAACATTTCTTTGCAATAAACGTAACTAGTTCTCAACATCAAATTCTCAATTTAGGCACCTGATGTTGGTTTAATAGGCTTACATCCACCGAGAGTGAGACCCCTGAGCCTACAATACTATATTATACAGCG
Organism: Luperina testacea; assembly: GCA_927399505.1. NCBI lineage: Eukaryota > Metazoa > Arthropoda > Insecta > Lepidoptera > Noctuidae > Luperina > Luperina testacea. The sequence goes on along the minus strand of OV656785.1, from coordinate 235,804 downwards.
ATGTATATCTGCAGAGATGAGTTGGCATATTCCTGTATATCCTAGACGCACGGTTCGTGTGTGGACGGCTGTGGCACAGCCATCCTGTGGGTGAGGGATGAGGTCTACCGGCCGCAGCCGCCGCCGCCGCACTTGGACTTCTTGGGAGGTCGGTAGGACGAGGTGGACGCACCCGCGCTCAGAGGCATGTAGTCTGTTGAGAAAGAAGAGAGGTTTGCGATACGTACAATTATGGCACATAATACATACATATACAGATTTAATGGGTTACAGACATTTTCACAAGGAAATGTGATCTCAAGCGCCAGTAGCTGAGATGTCAAAATTATTAACTTTATGGGATTACATTTTTGTTTGGTTTGTAATTATTATGATATAACCGGACGGGAATCGAACTCGCCTTAAACCCTCTTCGCGTTTTAGCCCGCAGCAAATTTAAAACGTTCTTTTCGCTAAATTAGTCTCGCCTGCAGCTACAGGGCGCACGACAGGCAACTGCACACAAAGTAGCGTTCTGCGGAACCTACCGTCGTCCTTCTGCCCGCTGCCGAGCTTGTGTCCGGCCGCGGCGCCGTACTTCTCGAGGCGCTCCGCCATCTCCGCGCGCTTGCGTTCCTCACGCTGTCAAACAATAAACAATACAATTGCTTTAGCTTAATGTAAGTATTCGCTGCTTAATTAACTTGCATATTTACATTGGCTGCATCCGGTTAGACTGGAAGCCGACCCCAATATAGTAAGGAAAAGGCTAGGCAGATGATGATGATTTACATTGGCAATAAGCAACTTTATTGTTAGTGCCATAAAGTTCAATGATGTACATACAGTCACTTTTTGGGTGTAAGCTTCAAGACCACTCGTGTGGGCTAATTTAAACTTTCAGGCACTGATTTTAAGGTTTGTTGTTCAATACCATAACGAAATTTTCTGCCTTGTGCTTCACATAGGTCTGAGAAATGCCCTTTCCAAATTCCAGGTTATTTCGTGAAACATTAATTATAAAAACAAATCGAAAATTGAGCAAAGTCTATTTTATATATGGTTAGTGTGTACCTCTTTCTGCAGCTCGAGCGCCCTCTGCGACGCCTCGATGAGCTTCCGTTGTTGTGCCTCCCGCGCGCGCTGCACCGCGTCCATGCGCGCTAGTGCCACGTCCGGGTCTGGAAAGTAACACATCAATCATATGTTAGTCATTTTATGAATGATCCAATCATGGCTGAACTTAGACACTAATGGGAAATCAAGGGCGCAATCCCGAATTTGTCTCTCAAATGCCTCTTCCTGAATTTGATCACACATGTTATAACTAGCAGACCTAGTGTCTATGGATTGGAAGGTGAAACTAGACGAACTAAGACTTCTTTTCCACTTGGTTGCTGGCTCTAATTCCATGGGCAGCAGGATTTGCATGATAGATCCAGAGTATAAGTCGAAATCAATCAACTCAGCCAGTGCTGAGCAAAGCTGGCTGCGCCACGACACCCTGTTCTGCGCCTTCCGCGTCCAGTCCGTCTGGGAGCGTCCCACACTACGCTTGCTGATACACGGTCTCCACTCCGGGACTCGGAAAGAGTAATTGTGTAATAATAGGCACAGACAGCTGACCTCGGAATACTTCTATATAGATATAGAGATAGAGGATTCAAGTTCTGGGGGTCTACACTCTAAAGCACGAGGTCCATAGGTTCAGACGAAGACGCTGGCATTGATATGGCCATTTATGAGTTTTTGAACATAGTTACATCTAGAGTAAATAAAAGGTTGCCAGTACTGACTCTATACATGGACATGTCAAAGGCATTTGACTGCGTAGACCATAAAATTCTGCCTCAAAAATTAAACTCATATGGCATAAGAATCTCTAATCCTACCATAAAAACAGAAAACAATTTACAATTATTAAAAGAGTATGGACTTAGAATGAAATTTGTTGTACCTCAAGGGAGTGTAATTTGACCTCTATTGTTCATTATTGACACTAATGACATGCCTACAGCAACTAATTACCCCATGACAATGTTTGCAGATGATAGTACTGTAATTTTTGACAATAATAATACTGATGAACTAGAACCTGACATAAACAATAATATTGAATCCATAATTAATTGATTAGACTATAATACATAATTTGAAAATTAATTTAAGTAAAACCGTAATTATGAAATTTGGACAAAGAACAAATTGAACCCTAATATTAATCATAATGGTGTAAGCATCAATGAAACAAACACCACAAAATTTCTAGGAATACATATAGAGAATACATTGACATAGTAGGGCGTTCGAATCAAGAAAATATGTAGTAAGCTGAACCAATTTTCATATGCATTAAACATGTTAAGGAGAACTGTAGGTGAATCAACATTACTAAAAGCATATCAAGGACTAGTTGCATCATGTTTAAGATACGGCATAATTTTTTGGGGTAATGCAACTGGAAAAGACACTACATTTATCACACAAAAGCGATGTATTCGAGCCATCTGTAATCTACAAAAGACTGACAGTTGTAAACCTTTAAATTTTAAAAACTTGAAAATATTAACTTTACCGTCCATGTACATTTACAAAACTGCCCTTTTTGTCAGGCGCAAGTAAGTAGCCTGCGCAGAGCCGATATGCTACATTTGGTACCAAACAAAACTGCACTGTTTCGGAAAAGCATATTCGCAATGGCTCCAAAGGTTTATAATAAAATACCAAAGTGTATCAAATCAGCAGACAATATCAATTAATTTAAAAAGAAGTTATGTCTATTTCTGATTGAGAAGACATTACTCTATTGAGGAATTTCATAATGACCGAATATTATAATTATGTGTAACTGGTTGTGAAGTATTGCTTGCTTGTTATAATAATGGGACTATATGTATATTACGTCGACTTATATTCTAACTATGTAATCTAATGCTTTTATCTGACATTTCCTGCTATTTTAATTGTAATTGTGATTAATTATTTTATTATTATTTGTACACCACCAAGTGGTAGGACATAGAGATCATAATATACTTGACTGTAACACATAAATTGTAACCTATTGTTGCGCGCCAAAAATAATGCTTGATACATCGCCATGTATCGCCATTAGTTACCACTAGCGCCATCTTGTATCGGGTAGCAGAACTAGTACCTTGGCCTTGGTACTAGGACATTGACCCTTCCTGTAGGTACTAGTAGTTCCGAGAACTATCGACGTCGAGTCGGTCGGGACCGCTATGTACTCGAACATACTAGATGTTTATCGAGTGGCTCTGTGGGACTATATAAGGCGGGCGCGAGCCGCGAGACACATAGTTTTGAGTAAGCTATACATGCGATAACATCGAAAGCGATATTCGAGTGCGACTAGAAGTGATCAGTAAGTGACATTGTGTTTCTTTATTTGTGTGTTTGAGCTGTAATTAGTGTTGGTGAGTAAAGTGTCAGTTTTTTGGTTATTAAATCGGTAGTTTTTTTATTGTCACGAACCCCAAGCTCGTAACAATTGGTGTCAGAAGCGAGGGATAAAAACATGCCGATTTTACCCAAAGACGACATGGAGGGTATCCGTACCCGGAGTCAACGCCAGCAAGAGACGGATCAGAGGCGATTTGGTGGAGCAATGCCACAGGGGTCGGAAGGTCAGCTACCGACCACGGAGGCCGGCCCGTCCACAGCTGCTCCAGCATCATCAGCACCAGATTTTGCTGCTCTGATGATGATGCTGCAGGAGCAGGCCCGCCGACAGGAGGAACAGGCTCGTCGGTTGGAAGAACAGCTCCAGCGGGATAAAGAGGAGCAGGTGCGCCGCCAGGAAGAGCAGATGCTCCTCATGAAGGACCTTCACGCAACCTTGGGGAAAGAGATGAAGGAGGTGAAGGAGAAGGTTGCCCAGCATGACAACCGCCTGTTAGAAGCTGAAACTCAGATCAGCAAGTTTAATGACGTCATTGCGAATGTGAAGCAAGAGTTGGGTCACCTTAAACTTGGGGATGGAATCGCAACTCCCGTAGCTACAACACCTTCGCTACGTGGATTCAAAGTGCCACCATTCGATGGAACTTCTTCCTGGTCGGCCTACAAAATCCAATTTGAGGCTGTCATGAAGGCGAACGGGTGGAATAAAAGTCAGGCCATGACTGCCCTCACCCTGGGCCTGCGCGACCAGGCCTTAACTGTTCTGGAAGCTCTCGGTAAGGAAGTGACTTACGAGCAGCTCCTTGAGGCATTGGAGGCTCGGTATGGCGACGCTCACCTGGAACACGTGTTTCGGGCGCAGCTCAAGGATCGCGTGCAACGCAACAACGAAAACCTGCAGCAGTGGGCACTTGAAGTGGAGAAGCTGGTTCGCAAAGCTTACCAGTCCGTACCTGCGCTGATTGATGGGAACCTGGTGCAGGCATTCATCGACGGAATCCGCGACCTTGAAGTTAGAGCTGCTGTGAGGCTCGGTCACCACGGGACGCTGAAGGACGCCTTGGCCCATGCACTGGAGGTGGAAGCTGTGCGGCAGGATCATCGTTCCCATCGCGTCAGGGAGGTTGCAGCGGCTACAGTTCGCGAGCGCAGTAAAGGATACAGCCCTAGGTGCTACGGTTGTGGGGAAAGGGGCCACCTTCGATCCAGTTGCCCTAAGCGAACTGCAGAAAGAGAAGACGGCCGATCTCCAGAGGGCAGTGCGGCTAACAGCACCGCCCAACACCAGCAGCAGGGAAACGAGTAATAGCCAGGACTGCGGGGCGGGTGCTGGCTGATGTTCAAGGAGCCCCAAGGATTTCGATCACACAAACCCATGATGGGAATAGCCTAATCATCAAGGGCGAGGTCAACGGAACGCCGTGTAAGCTGACCATAGATACTGGAGCCTCTCGTACGGTCGTCAGTTCCCAACTTATAAGTCGGTTCCTTGGGGACTCCGCACACAACCGAGAACACATTAATTTGGTTACAGCCACCGGTCAGCGCATATCCGTCCATGGAGAGAAGAAGATAGAGTTGAAGCTAGGCAACAGAATCTACCTGCATAATGTCATCGTGGCTGATATAATGGACGATTGCATCCTGGGCCTTGACTTTATGAGGAAGAATTGTTGCGAGATTGACGTCAAGCAAGGTGTTTTGAAATGTGGACAAGAGGAACTTTTCGTGGAAGGGGCATTACCAGGAAATGTGTACAGCCTTAAGAAGATTGTTCTTCCGCCGAGATCGGAAACGATTGTGCCGGTTAGTCTTCCTCCGAATCCTGGTCAAACTCATCGTTGTGTACTCGTGGAAAGGGTAGACAATGACCTTCCATGGAAAGTGGCACGAACTTTGGTCAGAGCCACCGACATCTCAGGGGTACGTGTGCTGAACCTTTGTGATCAGGAACACATTATAGAAAAAGGCACACTAGTTGGTACTTGCGAGGAAGTGGATTGGTTGCGTCGATGCCAATATCTATCGACTGGGACCCTCAGCAAGGACGCACCAACGAGAGTGACCACCCTTTTAGAAGACTGCCGCAGCGCTCTGTCCCAAAGTGAAACGGTCAAAGCAAAGAAGATGTTACTCAAGTACGCCGATGTTTTCTCGTCAAACGATGCTGATATCGGGAGGACTGGCTTAGTTCAACACAAAATCAACACAGGAGAAGAATTGCCTATCCGTCAGCGGCCAAGGAGATTGCCGGTAGCACGTGAAAAGGAAGTGGAAACCATGATTGAGGGAATGGTGAAGGATGGTGTTATTGAACCTTCATCTAGTCCATGGTGTTCACCTGTAGTGCTGGTAAGAAAGAAGGACGGCAGCATGCGGTTTTGTGTTGACTATCGTCGTCTGAACGACGTTACTAAGAAGGACAGCTATCCTTTGCCGAGAATCGATGACACGCTGGACATGCTTACTGGCGTAAAGTGGTTTAGCACGCTGGACCTGAAAAGTGGCTACTGGCAAGTTGAAATTGATCCCAAGGACAAGGAAAAAACTGCATTCTCGACAGGAAAGGGTCTGTGGCAATTTAAAGTGATGCCGTTTGGATTGTGCAATGCTCCGGCAACATTTGAAAGGTTGATGGAACTTGTACTTACCGGGCTAATTGGCGATGCCTGCCTGGTCTACTTGGATGACATCATCATCGTAGGCCGTACGTTTACGTTACATCTTCAAAATCTGGAAATCGTGCTCATGAAGATCCAGAGTGCCAACCTCAAGTTAAGTCCGAAGAAGTGTTCACTATTCAAACGACAAGTTAACTTTTTGGGATATGTAGTGTCTGAAGAAGGTATCCGCACGGACCCAGAGAAAATCGCCGCTGTCAAGGACTGGCCAGTTCCAAAGGACAAGACGCAGGTAAGAGCGTTTCTGGGTTTGTGCTCCTATTATCGCCGATTTGTCAAGAACTTTGCAGATATAGCCAAACACCTGCATAAGCTCACCGAAGAGAAGCGACATTTCTGCTGGGATAATAGTTGCGACATCGCATTCCAGGAGCTAAAGGACCGTCTGTGCAATACACCTATTTTGGGATACCCTGATGCGGACAAGGAATTTATAGTTGACACAGACGCAAGTGACATAGGACTTGGCGGTGTGTTGTCCCAACGGAATGGTGATCAAGAGGTTGTGATAGCGTACTTCAGCAAGTCATTGTCAAAGCCGGAAAGGAACTATTGTGTTACGAGACGGGAACTGCTTGCTGTGGTAAAGTCATTGCAGTATTTTAGCAAATATCTTCTGGGTCGGAAATTCCACATACGAACTGACCATGCTGCACTGAGATGGCTATTGCAGTTCAAAAATCCAGAAGGTCAAGTTGCGAGATGGATTGAACTACTGCAGGAATACGACTTCGTGGTCGAACATCGCAGCGGAAAATCTCATGGCAACGCAGATGCATTGTCAAGAAGACCTTGTCCTGAAGACTGCAAGCATTGTACCAGACAAGAGAGTAAGGAAGTGGTACCTGTGAGGATGCTCAAGACAGACCTCAACAACGAGTGGAAGGAAAGCCTACAACGTGCACAGCAGGAAGATTCGGACATCAAGCCGATTCTGGAGTGGATGAAGGCCAGAGCTCCTAAGCCCAGGTGGAGTGACGTCTCAGCGATGAGTTCGGTCACAAAAAGCTATTGGGCCCAATGGGACAGCTTGGTGGTTCAGGATGGAGTCCTGTGCCGTAAATGGGAAAATGCTCGGGGAGACAGCTGTCATTTGCAAATGGTTGTCCCTAAAGCTCAAGTACCGGATGTTCTACAGCTGTACCATAATGGTTGTTCAGGAGGTCATCTGGGAGTAAAACAGACTCTACTGAAGATACGAGAACGGTTTTACTGGGTCCACTGTCGGGACGATGTCGAGGATTGGTGTCGCAAATGTACAAGTTGTGCAGCTGTAAAGGGACCCCAGACTCGTAGTAGGGGTGCATTGAAATTGTACAATGTTGGTGCACCATGGGAGAGGATAGCCCTTGACGTTGCGGGGCCGTTTCCGGAAAGTGAAAGTGGTAACAAGTATTTCATGGTTGTGATGGATTATTTCACTAAGTGGCCGGAAGTCTTCGCCATTCCAAATCAAGAAGCTTCGACAGTTGCGGATAAATTAGTTCATGAAGTCTTCTGTCGTTTTGGAGTACCTTTGGAGATTCACAGTGATCAAGGAAGGAATTTTGAGTCACAAATATTCCAGGAAACTTGTCGAGTTATGGGTACTCATAAAACAAGAACGACTTCTTACCACCCACAATCGGATGGAATGGTGGAACGATTTAACCAGACACTGGAGAGGTATCTAGCAAAAGTTGTGGAAAATCGGCAACGAGATTGGGACAAGCACATACAACCGTTTTTGTTGTCATATCGAAGCGCTGTCCACGAAAGTACATCGGTGACGCCAGCTTTCGCTAACTTCGGAAGAGAACTACGGCTGCCTGCAGACCTGATCACCGGAATACCACCTGATGCCCCACGCAGTGTAACTGATTATGCAAATGATTTGCGGAACAAGATGAATGACATTTATGAGCACGTCCGACAATCGGGCCAGCAAATGTCTGAAAGGATGAAAACCCGTTATGACCGCAAAATGAATAATAAAGGGTTCGACGAAAGTTCACTAGTGTGGTTGCACAATCCAGTCCGCAGCAAAGGGAAATCTCCTAAGCTTCAAGCTAAATGGGACGGACCGTACCGGATTGTGACAAAGATCAATGATGTAACCTACCGGATACAGAAAGGTGCAAGAGGTACTCCTAAGATCGTCCATGTGGATCGACTGGCGCGTTATTATGGAGCCAATAATGCTCGGGACGAGCATGTCTTAGGAGGGGGCAGTGTTGCGCGCCAAAAATAATGCTTGATACATCGCCATGTATCGCCATTAGTTACCACTAGCGCCATCTTGTATCGGGTAGCAGAACTAGTACCTTGGCCTTGGTACTAGGACATTGACCCTTCCTGTAGGTACTAGTAGTTCCGAGAACTATCGACGTCGAGTCGGTCGGGACCGCTATATACTCGAACATACTAGATGTTTATCGAGTGGCTCTGTGGGACTATATAAGGCGGGCGCGAGCCGCGATGCGATAACATCGAAAGCGATATTCGAGTGCGACTAGAAGTGATCAGTAAGTGACATTGTGTTTCTTTATTTGTGTGTTTGAGCTGTAATTAGTGTTGGTGAGTAAAGTGTCAGTTTTTTGGTTATTAAATCGGTAGTTTTTTTATTGTCACGAACCCCAAGCTCGTAACACTATGTTCACAAATAAATGAATTGAATTGGACAGTAGACCCCCTGTGTCATCATGCTGAGACTTCTCTGATGACCATCTACTTGACTTACTCTTATGGTACTCGGCATCCTCCCTCGCCTGCTGCCACTTGGCCATAATGGGCCGCAGTCTGTGTGCGATGTACAGTGTGACTGCAGCTCCTCCCACGAGGAACCAGCCATATGACGCTAGGAACTTGAGCACTGGAACATTTAGAAGGGTTAATTACAATAACAGACTAATGCAGCATCTTCGGGAAGGAACATTTGGATTTTAATTCCTACACAATAAAGACTTTGTTATCAACAAAAATTATAAAACTGACAATTTTACTTCTCACTTTTGTATGAGTATGACCCACAGATACAGTAATAGATAGACCAAGATAACGCAAGTATCATGATCTGTATGAAAACCAAGCGTGCCAATTTTTGACTACCTACTATGATGTCACTAGCACTATTTAGTGATGGGAAGACGCCGCTGCGTGCGGCCGTCGTCTCAGTAGTAATTATAACAGGTGCTTTCAATTCATTCAACACATAGCTCATTTGGAGATACATCAACGTAAATGAATTTTTTCCCAAAAATGAGTTAAATATGACAAAGCACTTAGCGTATTTACGTTAGGATAGCAAAGACGTAAAAAAATAAAGTAGCTGTTACGTCGAAGTTTCTCCAAATGATCAACATTATCTATGATGTAGATGACTCATATTCTGCATAAAAAGGAAAAAAACGGCATGGCTAATTATGTTATTTGCTCATGGCTTTGACGGGATGAAGGTTGGACTTATACCAAGGGAACATACTGCCGGGTTAAAGTCAAGTGCTTGCAATAAGATAAAACTTATATTTTTTGTTTTAATTTTCATTGACAACATAAAATGAAAAAGTAGAAAAATAAATTTACATAAAAAAAAAACAAAGTCAAAGAATTTATTTCAAATACGCACATAAAAGGCACTTTTGAATGTCAGAAATTACGGCCAGTGGGTTGCCTTAGGGGCGGATTGATCGCAGTGCAACACATTATCCATACTAATATTATAAAATGCCGTAGTAGCCGTCTGCCTGTTACCTTTAGATGCCTTATCGGATGGATATTGATGACATTTGACACACAGGTAGACCATTACATGGATAAGGTGTAATTTCGGTCAGTGGGTCGTCTTAGGGGCGGATTGATTGGCTATAAGATACAACATATTAGCTATCACACAATGTCCGTGGTGTAAATAATACTTGTTGACAACATTGAGTAACTTTATAAGGAAGAAAGGAATTATGTATAAAGTTAGCAGGTGTACTTACTGTAGCTGAGCGGGTTGATCATGCTAAATGTCGACGGCTCCTCTTCTGCCATTATCTCTTCCTCGATTAGCGGATCCATGTCAACAATAAAACCTTCAGTTTCGCACACAAAACAGGATATTTCACAATATCAACACCCACACAAAACCGACTCGGTACTAAGGTGTAGACGTTTCAGGCAGTAAATATATGTGAAAAATTGAGATTCTACGGATAATAAATACGATTAAACACTTTAAAAGTATTTAATAAACCTTTTACTGAAGAAATTCTAGAATATTTCCAATGAAAGCTTCGTGTTCGTTTGAGAAGTGAGAACAGAACAAAATGACTTTTTTTTTTTTTTTTGTGTGTCATGTCATTGTTGATCTGCTGTCAACTGTCAAAACGATTTTTTTTAATTTTAAGCTACGTGTTCACACTTGATACGGAGCTTTTGAGCTTACAATTTTAGCGTGTAAGCTAGTAACTGTGTATATGTCACAAGTTCACAACCAACTAGCTTAATTAGCTTTTCAGTTAACAGCTTTTGTAAGTAGAGCTGGCCTGCCGCTACAAAGTAATATTTTTATGCTTGTGACCGTACATGACCATGTTAGGGCGCAGCAAGTATAACCTACGTACAGAGAGTGAGTGGTGCAAATAAGAAGCTTGATGAGTTTTCGTTGCTCAACGTATAATACAGGTCAGTCACTGACCTCTATCATACAACTACGCTGCAAGTCAGTGAGGTCAGTGCACATCACAGACTACAATATAATGCATGGTCAGTGCTTGGATCGGATTTCTGGATCAGCTACTTTTAAATCAATAAAAATATACATTTTAAAAGAGACCGTTGTCTCTTTTCATTTCATTTTTCTGAGGTCATTACCTCCGAGTTTATTTCAGCATTTCTTCTTAGGGATCAGTCTGTTAAAAAATGCTGGATCTATGTAGTTTTAAAATAATATTGACGTGAAGTGTCTTGTGCCATTAGTCGATATTTTTTCCATACAAACTACGGGAGTGTATTACTCCAGTGGGATATTGTACATCCAAAGTTAAATAGGATATAGTTTTTTCTTATTATTCATTGTCTGTACAGAAACAGAATAGTAAAATAAAAAGCTATTAAAAAGTTATGAGCCAACAAAGATTCTTTTTTCTTTTTTTCTTGCTAATTGTAACACTTTGGGTGTAAATAAGTAATAAAAGAACTGTAAAATCTTCAAAACAAAGTCGGCACCGAAAAAGCTCAATTATCGAAGTATTCAATAAACTTTATTTTTAATTGATTTATATGCAGTAGTTTTTTCATAAAACTCTATTTTCAAAAGGACTTTTCGTATTTTTTACGCGCTTTAGTTCGGAACGGTGTGTGCGTGCGAACTAGACGTTGTGCGTGTAGACTAGCGTCTAATTGCTCATCACTGATACTATCTCTGTCGGACACGATGCCAGGTGAGACAGCGTGCTTTTTGGCCATGACCACCAGTGAGTTCGAGCTCGCGACTGGTTCTAATTCATTTCAAATAAAACAGTATATTTTCCAAAATATTCATTTTATTGTTTGGTATCAACTCAGCGCCGCGACGCGGTCGTCGCAACGCACATTCTCACACACGTATATATACATAGGTACAATGTACACCGAGCGACCTGAGCCGCCCTCTCCACTAAACAACACTTATCCCAGACGTTACTCCTAACAAAACGAGCGGGTTATTGCAGTCGAGCGCGGCTGAGCGTCGTAGAACTGACTTGAGCACAGTAATGCCCAGTTAAATATTCGAGTTTGCATTAAACTAAGTCAATTGTTAAATAACATTGTTGGTACAGAACCACTGGCTTCAACCGCTGTCTGTAATATAGAATTGTGTTATAAAATTGTTGCTACATATTCACTATTTATAACTATTACACTGCTTTAACAGAGAGAATTACAAAAACATCAACTTTACATTTCCCTATTTTAATTTTACGAACTGGCAACACAAAGCTTTAAATAGAAGTGGAAACTAAACTGTAAGCTCTGGATACGGCGTTGTGTTGCGAGTTGTAAGTTGTAATAGGACCTTATTGCTCTTACTAGTGAAGGTAAGTGCAGGTCACATAGTTTGTACTTTGCCCCGCCTTTTTATAAATTGCTCTTTGGTTTTGCCATAGAGCATACATGCATAAAGTCGAAAATAATATTTTCCCTTTAGATATTGATACCGTGTTTTGTGCGATGTTGTGGTTTGTTCATACGTGTCACACGTTGGTAATAATAATGATTAATAATTGATACAATACTCTTTAAGGTCACTCGAGCTGCTCGTTGCATACTTAATATCACAATGACAAAATAATAACTATTTAATTATAGATTAGTTACATTTTACAAAAATATTCGCATCAATTTATTGTAAATAATGTTGTCATAAAATAAAAACCCGACTCCGGTGTTGCCATTAGATGGCCAAATATTACAAAAAACAGTTATAGTGAAATAGATTACATAATTATGGCTATAAGTTATAGAATACTACTGACATTATGGCTATAAGACTTCAGTCCTATTTATACATTTTATAAGAAAATACTAACGTATAAATGAGGGATTTTCTTTTTTTTTTAAACTCTTCCCTAGTCGCTGGATAGATGGCGCTGAACTTGGTAAATTACTGCAAGGAACGGAACGTCACATCATTTTTTGATTATTTCACTTGGATGTAATTTTGATATGGTAAAACGAAATGTACAGAAGCCAGCACATCAAGTTACTACAATCTGTCAAATTTCTTTAATAGACTTTTAACTTTATCGCTAAAGCATAAGGTTCAAAGTAGATTGGGAAAATTTGACAGTTTCGGGTAGCTTGATGTGCTGGCGTCTGTACATAAATTACCTCTTTTTTTTAATGTAAAATGTTAATTTAATTGTGATTATATTTTTATTATTGTTATTTTGAATTGAATTGAATTTGTAGTGTTGTGTATGTATGTAATGTGATTGTATGAGTATATTATTTCTATTATGAGTCAATGATACTCGAATTAAAATGATTTTATTTATAAAAAAGTAATTTAACTACGAAGTAATTAGTTAACTACGTTTTGGCTTTGGCACCTAGTAACATAATCAGTTCAACGCCATCTACAGAGTTCTTGGAAACTATGTTTTTTTTAATACAAAAAAAAACCTCTCATTGATCTAAGATACTAACTAAAGATGGCGGCAGGGCTAGTAGCCGTGTTGCGTTTAGTAAACACAATCGTAACGAGTTATTTGACACAGAGAGTAAAATAAATTACTTTTATCAAGTAACACAGGAAAAAGACCGCATGTTTCTTCCCATCTCTTTAGTTTATTATCCACAAGAAAGAGATAACGCTACTTTTGGCCTGGAGCCCTTGAACACGATTGAAATAATATTCACTAAACGAGAGAAAATTCTGCTTAAATTATGATAGTAAATTCTGATCGCATTTCATAAAAATATTTCGTCTTCACAAGTTCACAGTAATATCGATACATAAGTACTTTACTTACACACCACCGTAGTCGGGTGAAATGCATTCATTGAGTAAATAATACACAATATAATACATAAAGCAATAAATTATAATTACATTATTTATGAAGGTGCGTCACCTAGTCCCAGCGCAGGCACATCAGTACACACGCGACTCATTATTTACTTATTTAGCTCTTAAATTAAAGCATGTTTATTTGTGTGCACATCTCATTCTGTTTAGCTTGTTACTAAAGCTTAAATGTTTCATTTGATTTGGTTTCCTAAGAAATCGGCGAACGTACACAGGGTAACGGCTGTCCAAATACAGAAACTTTTTCGACACCCGTCAAATGACAGATTGCCATGACGGACAGACAGATTGTGTTATGTATACAAACTGATACTATGTCCAATCTGGCGCCCGCGCCACGCGTCGGGGTGCGGTGCAATGTGATAACATGAGTAAAAAAGAGATAGCACTAATAGGAGGCTGACATCATAGCACACGTGACGTGACGCAGCCCACTACAGTCCTTTCAGTTATTTTCCCTTCTGGTGTTGCATCGCAGTGAACTTAAAAGCCACGACACATTACTTTATCGTGCAAACGAATCTGTTCAAGACTACGTCCACCACTACAACCACAATGAGACACGACACAACACAATAATAATAATATGAATCCGGCTTTATTCTCGTAGTAATAGGGTTGCTGTCAGATGTACAATAACAAAAGACTGGAGTGTCCGTTTCGTGCAATAATTACAAAAAAACATCCCTTTCATTTATCTGAAAGTGACCAATTAATGAGTCTTCTCAAAACAAAACAATACACGCATTTATTGAGCTCTGTTCTCAGTATTGTTCATTTTGCTGATCAAATGATACGCTAATGCAACGTACCCCCAACCGGGCCGGGGATACGTTGCCGGACCTGTTCAAAACAATATGCTAACACTCTGCACGGCACTTTAATATTAAGTGGCAACACTCAATATTTACGTACAGAGGGCCTTACGTGACATGAAATAAAACGCGTAGAGTCCGCCATATCTTATTATAACATTAAAGTGTTGATGCTACATAAAATATACAAATAAAACTAAACTTGTGCGTAAGTACTTCCCTGACAACGTCTAATATTTACAATTCACATTGTTCTTAACATATCATGTAAGGGGCGCGACACTCGAGCGTGAGATTGCTTCCTACAAACGTTTGTCTACAACTAAAAACACAAATTTGCTGGACGAGTGTGAGCCGTCCACAACGCAGTGAACATTCACTTACTATGTTGAGCGAACAGAACTCCTGTTACAGGAACACGTGAACAACGGCACACAATGTATTCCAAGCTAATATCAAAATATTGCCGCAGAGGTGCAGGTAACTGCACGTCAGCAACACTTCAACTAGGAAAACCACCTTTAACGTTACGAAATAGGTGCTGTCAATATCACATTGTTACCGTTGATGTGTTGTCGAATGTACTTGATAATTAATTGTTAACATGATATTGGCCCTGTTGTGTTTATTTACAATAAGGTAAGCTACACTACAGTTCGCAGACATGTGACATCCACCAACCTGCACTGTGCCTGCGGTGGATTACAGCCCACTCGCTCTCACAGAGAGGAGGCCTGCGTCCCAGCTGTGGGAACATTACAGGCTGACAATGAAGGTAATTAAACTAAAAGCTTGTACTGAACACAAACAACTGACGAGCGACGGCAGTACTATTCAATATGTATAATTGAGCTTACAACGAACTACAATATAGAGTAATATCACAAGACGGACGCGACCGAGCCGCTCACTATCGATATCGATAACGTAGGTACATCTACACACAACACTACACTGTGAGTCAAACAACACAAATGTGTCGATAAATCGTACCGCACTAGTTTGCTTGCAACATCAATCTCAAAGTAAACAAATACTAAATCTTACTGTAGGAGTGGAGGTGTAACACAGCACACAACTATGTTATAAAGTTTGTTCGCGGCTGGATGGAGTCCAAGTCGTAGAGGGGAACCCACTATGAAACTCGTGCATTATTCAAGTAATTGAAAACAGTACGAAAGTATTGTTACTTTGCATCGCTTAGTGAGAACTTCTTGAGGGGCACTTTGCGCTCTGTCTGAACCGTCACGCTGTTTCATTCGGCTCCAGTCGTGAGTTTTCACTTCTTGAGACTGAACCGTCACGCTCGGGCACATTCGGCTTCAGTCGTGAGTTTTCACTCCTACCGTGTGGTCATAAGCACACACCCTCTTTTTGAAGTAGCATGTATTTATTACTGAACTCTGTCTAACTGTATTGTTTATTACAAACTGGCATTCTTCACATTTTAATAAACACTGACTTCTATGTAACTAAGCTCTCATAAGTATGAGAGCTTAGAGTTTACAGTTAACTTATTAAAGACAAAATATGTGCAACACATATTCTTGGACTGTACAGCTTTCCAAAGAAATCTATGCGCTTCGGGCCTCTTCGGAAATACGAACGCACGATCATGAAATCTAATGCAGAGCTGTTACAACCATGGAAATACTTGTCTATTTATTAATCCCATGCTTACAAACATAGATTAACCAGTCTATGTAATTCTAACAAAAATTCAAGACCTTTGAGTGCCCAATAACGATCTGAGACTGGAGCAGGTTACCCGATAGAAGTCATTTATTTCATTTCGTTACAACATTGTGTTGAAAATATTAGTGATGATAAATAAAATAATGAAAATAAACCATAACATTCATGTTTGAAATTCACTTGCGTTGACGCGCAGTGATAGGTGGCGCCGCTTACTAAACTTGAAGGTTACTCTGCGGCGCGACGGTCGTGCTAACTCGGAAACACGATGCTGCCCGAAGCGCACACTTTTGTTTGGAGCTGCACTCTGTAACATAAGTAGCATCGCCTCACCTCGTCCCACTCTTGACATATCGCCAAGTTCAGTCAGTCACCACATTGAATCACTAATTTGTTCACAGTCCTAGGTCCTATGCGCGCGTTGCGCGCGGGCCCTGGCTCATTCCCGCAGCAGGCCGCGCGCCTTGGCCGTCAGCTTGCGCACGCGGCCCCGCGACGAGATGGACACGGCGCCCGGGGCCCCGGGGCCCGAGGCCCCCGCGCTCGAGCCGTTGGACCCGCCCGACCCGTCTGCCGCGGTACCTGCAACATATGATTTGTGCGCTATCTTTAATGCTGAGATATAGATCTCACTACACTCGGGTACTCGCGAGACAAGCACCAAATTTTTCAGCGCTACATCTGAATTAACGTTTAAATTCGACTCCATTAGCCTTCTTTTTTAAAAATAATATGAAGTGTAAAAGTGGTTCCGATATCCTTTTTACGGAACAAACGATTTAATTTAAAATATCCTTCCGGCTAAGATTCGTGACTCTGCCACAGACTATGCTAGGCTCATAATCCTATAGGGACACTGCATGGTATTAGTGTGTGCGTACCGTTTCCATTAGCCCGGTGCGCGCTGTGCGGGGCGTGCGCGTGCGACGCGTGCGCGTGCGACGCGTGCGGCGCGTGCCCGTTGAAGTAGTTGTGGTCGGCCGCGTGCGCTGCGTGCGCGCCGCCCTCTGCGTGCGCGCTCTGCACACACAACGATGTCGCTATACTGCGGTGTATACAGTGGCGAGGTACATGAGCCGACCACCATTAAAAACCCGCTGAAACAGACTACACACAGATAGAAGGCGGGGACCGGGTGTTGTGGCGCAACTTGGGCGAGGCAGTGCAGCAGTCCGAGAGAGCTCTCGCGAGCTTCATACAAGCTCTACTACCTGCGATGGTCAATGGGCGCGTGACGTCACAACGCGATTAAAAAAACGCAGAATATAAAAGTAAGCCACCTCTTTTTTTTTTTCTGGTGGTGCTGCAGCCGCTTGCTGATGATGTCTACACTCCAACTCCTGGGTACCTGTTCAGCATGGTGCCTCCTCCTGCTGGCCTGGTGCGCGTGGTGCGTGCGCGCGTGCTGGTGGTGCTGCAGCCGCTTGCTGATGATGTCTACACTCCAACTCCTGGGTACCTGTTCAGCATGGTGCCTCCTCCTGCTGGCCTGGTGCGCGTGGTGCGTGCGCGCGTGCTGGTGGTGCTGCAGCCGCTTGCTGATGATGTCTACACTCCAACTCCTGGGTACCTGTTCAGCATGGTGCCTCCTCCTGCTGGCCTGGTGCGCGTGGTGCGTGCGCGCGTGCTGGTGGTGCTGCAGCCGCTTGCTGATGATGTCTACACTCCAACTCCTGGGTACCTGTTCAGCATGGTGCCTCCTCCTGCTGGCCTGGTGCGCGTGGTGCGTGCGCGCGTGCTGGTGGTGCTGCAGCCGCTTGCTGATGATGTCTACACTCCAACTCCTGGGTACCTGTTCAGCATGGTGCCTCCTCCTGCTGGCCTGGTGCGCGTGGTGCGTGCGCGCGTGCTGGTGGTGCTGCAGCCGCTTGCTGATGATGTCTACACTCCAACTCCTGGGTACCTGTTCAGCATGGTGCCTCCTCCTGCTGGCCTGGTGCGCGTGGTGCGTGCGCGCGTGCTGGTGGTGCTGCAGCCGCTTGCTGATGATGTCTACACTCCAACTCCTGGGTACCTGTTCAGCATGGTGCCTCCTCCTGCTGGCCTGGTGCGCGTGGTGCGTGCGCGCGTGCTGGTGGTGCTGCAGCCGCTTGCTGATGATGTCTACACTCCAACTCCTGGGTACCTGTTCAGCATGGTGCCTCCTCCTGCTGGCCTGGTGCGCGTGGTGCGTGCGCGCGTGCTGGTGGTGCTGCAGCCGCTTGCTGATGGCTGCTACTGAGTCCTCTTCACTGTCCTCGTTGTACTGCCGCTGAGCGCGACGGGCTCGGAGCGACACGCCAGCACCCTGGAGGTAGGGAGCATGGCGTGAATGGTGACAAACTCAAAGTATGTTTCAATTAAACAGCAACTTTTAGTATTGATACAAAATAGTACCTATTACATGAATATGAAATTACACTCACGCACTTCAAATATCAATCTGCCTGCCCTATATTGTGGTCGGCTTCCAGTATTACCGGATGCAGCTGAATACCAGTATGTTAGGGTCTAAACAGACGAACTGTACGCCCGCGCCGGCTGCAACATCGCAGTTTGGGTGCACTTGACCAACTGCATCCAAACTGCGATGTTGCAGCTGAAATGCAGTCCGTCTGCTTAGACCCTTACCTGGAGCGACTGCCTATCAGAAGGCCAATTTTCTCGTAATTTAAAACGTTCAAAATCTAGTCGCAGTCTCATCTCGGCGACAAACAAATGTCTACAATTGGTCAAAAATGTAACTTAGAGGTATTTTTGACAGATTGAGACTGAGATCAGACTTTGAATGTTCTTAAAATTATGAGAATTGCCTCTAGTGTTGTCGAGAGCGCTCCTCTCAACATGCTGGCGCGGGCGCGCTGGCGGCAGTGAGCCGGCCGTACCAGTGTGAGACATGGAGCGACTGCCTATCTGGTCTGGTCGAGAGCGCTCCTCTCAACATGCTGGCGCGGGCGCGCTGGCGGCAGTGAGCCGGCCGTACCAGTGTGATACATGGAGCGACTGCCTATCTGGTCTGGTCGAGAGCGCTCCTCTCAACATGCTGGCGCGGGCGCGCTGGCGGCAGTGAGCCGGCCGTACCAGTGTGATACATGGAGCGACTGCCTATCTGGTCTGGTCGAGAGCGCTCCTCTCAACATGCTGGCGCGGGCGCGCTGGCGGCAGTGAGCCGGCCGTACCAGTGTGATACATGGAGCGACTGCCTATCTGGTCTGGTCGAGAGCGCTCCTCTCAACATGCTGGCGCGGGCGCGCTGGCGGCAGTGAGCCGGCCGTACCAGTGTGATACATGGAGCGACTGCCTATCTGGTCTGGTCGAGAGCGCTCCTCTCAACATGCTGGCGCGGGCGCGCTGGCGGCAGTGAGCCGGCCGTACCAGTGTGATACATGGAGCGACTGCCTATCTGGTCTGGTCGAGAGCGCTCCTCTCAACATGCTGGCGCGGGCGCGCTGGCGGCAGTGAGCCGGCCGTACCAGTGTGATACATGGAGCGACTGCCTATCTGGTCTGGTCGAGAGCGCTCCTCTCAACATGCTGGCGCGGGCGCGCTGGCGGCAGTGAGCCGGCCGTACCAGTGTGATACATGGAGCGACTGCCTATCTGGTCTGGTCGAGAGCGCTCCTCTCAACATGCTGGCGCGGGCGCGCTGGCGGCAGTGAGCCGGCCGTACCAGTGTGATACATGGAGCGACTGCCTATCTGGTCTGGTCGAGAGCGCTCCTCTCAACATGCTGGCGCGGGCGCGCTGGCGGCAGTGAGCCGGCCGTACCAGTGTGATACATGGAGCGACTGCCTATCTGGTCTGGTCGAGAGCGCTCCTCTCAACATGCTGGCGCGGGCGCGCTGGCGGCAGTGAGCCGGCCGTACCAGTGTGATACATGGAGCGACTGCCTATCTGGTCTGGTCGAGAGCGCTCCTCTCAACATGCTGGCGCGGGCGCGCTGGCGGCAGTGAGCCGGCCGTACCAGTGTGATACATGGAGCGACTGCCTATCTGGTCTGGTCGAGAGCGCTCCTCTCAACATGCTGGCGCGGGCGCGCTGGCGGCAGTGAGCCGGCCGTACCAGTGTGATACATGGAGCGACTGCCTATCTGGTCTGGTCGAGAGCGCTCCTCTCAACATGCTGGCGCGGGCGCGCTGGCGGCAGTGAGCCGGCCGTACCAGTGTGATACATGGAGCGACTGCCTATCTGGTCTGGTCGAGAGCGCTCCTCTCAACATGCTGGCGCGGGCGCGCTGGCGGCAGTGAGCCGCCGTACCAGTGTGATACATGGAGCGACTGCCTATCTGGTCTGGTCGAGAGCGCTCCTCTCAACATGCTGGCGCGGGCGCGCTGGCGGCAGTGAGCCGCCGTACCAGTGTGATACATGGAGCGACTGCCTATCTGGTCTGGTCGAGAGCGCTCCTGGTAAGACTGGTTGTCAGCCTTTGGGGTACTGACTACTACCCGTAACGATTGCCAAAGATCCACGACTGACAACTGGGACAAACGGTTTAACGTGCTTTCCGAGGCACGGAAGGTTTTCAGTATGTAAAGATGAACCCATCCACTGATCGACCGCGGCAAATGTAGCTTAACCTGATCAATCGACCTGTGCGGCTATTACTCGGCTACGAGCCCCTCACTCACGCATTCCTGAACGCGGTATTGTCTATTTTCCCGAGGCAGCCGACGGCGAACAGTGTCAACAAGTCCAAGCTCACTCACAGTGCGTCTCCGGTGCGGCGCGGGCGCCTGCGCGGCGGGCTGGCGGCGCGTGCGGTACAGCTGCAGCGGCGCGTCGTCGTCCGTGGAGTAGCGCGGCCGGTACGAGCGGTCCGACTCGTAGCGCCGCGCCGAGCCGCGCGAGCCGCCCGAGCCGCGCGAGCGGCCCGAGCCGCGCGAGCCGCCCGACGAGCTGCTGGACGACGACGAGGCGGAGGCGAAGCGCTCGCGCGTGCTGCGGACGTGACGTCACAGTGAGGCGCGCGCCGCGTGCGCAAAACGCCACGGCGAGTGCGCAACACAAACAGTACGTAGCTGCTCTCACTCAATAAGCTAATTGTCCTTGAATAATCTTAGTGGTCTCTTTAACCCAAAATCTGAATATTTCAGCAAAATACTAACATTAACAATTTGTAATATTACAAATTGTTTGTGAAGCGACATTTTGATAAAAGTATGTAATTATAAAAATAACACATTTAAATTCTAACTTAACTAAAACTATACAGAAACTAAAATTTCGCATTTTTTAACGTAATTTAGTTTTATAGTCGCAAAATTAGGTTTTCTTTCGACATTTTTAGTGTTGCATGTTTGGCAGTGAATACGCGGCATACGACGACGAGCGCGCAGAGTGACTACATCGCTAGTTGTGGACAGGTCCATCCGGCTGCTTACCGCTTGGCGGGCTGGTGCCGCGCGAGGCGGCGGCGGCGCCTGCGCACGCGCACGCTGCTGCCGGAGCTGTGCAGGCGCCGCTTGCGAGCGCGCGCTCTGCTGCCGCCGCTCTGCAACAGCAGCAATAAGTCTCTAGTTCTATTGTTTAAGATATACTAAGGCTGACTGGTGTTTTATGTATATTTAATGTTTTTGCAATTATAAGCTGAGCATGACATTTGAAGCTCCTCGTGTGGTCTCAACCAGGTCCTGGACAATAGTATTCCTTGTTTGTTTCAGCCGCGTGCTAACCCGACAAGATCTACATTGTGTTCAACTGTATCAATCGAACAATTGTTTTGTGTCTACAGTTGTTTTTTTTTTAATATTTTTTTATCATGCACACTTGCTTTCCAATTAACTAAAAGTTGGCAGAATGGTCGAAATAGGCTTTGCGGCCATATAAAGAGGAGATAAGAGAAGGTTGACTTTTGTGCTAAATCAAGTTTAATATTAACCAGATGAATGCACTTACAAAAGAAATGCTCTAAACGATAGTGAAAAACACATCAAATTTCATTGTGTCTGTTCAAACAGTATGTAATGAAGACAACACTATTTTTTCAGGTTAAACTCTCACTCAATCACTCACTAAAAGTATGTAATGAAGACAACACTAATTTTTCAGGTTAAACTCTCACTCAATCACTCACTAAAAGTATGTAATGAAGACAACACTATTTTTTCAGGTTAAACTCTCACTCAATCACTCACTAAAAGTATGTAATGAAGACAACACTCTTTGTTCAGGTTGAACTCTTACTCCATCACTCACTAAAAGAAATTAGTATCACATTTGTCTGTGTGACAGACACCAGCACATCAAGCTACCGTAAAACGCTGCAACTTTGCCAACTAAGCCCAAGTTTGCCTATTTCGTTTCAATTAGGATATTTCGCGTTTGCTTAGTTTTTTCTTATTTTCTACTATTTGGTAGTGATTTTACATTATTAGGGCAACAGATTTTTCATTTTTTGTAACGATAACTTCATTGGTACTCTGTCAGTTGTGCGACAAACAGCGGTGGGAGTAGGTGAAAATTTTTAGTGTCGCGTAACTTTTGAAGTTTTAGCTAAAGAAAAGGTGTTTTCGTACAGCTATAACATCCCAGGGTAAGAAAATACTATCTACTTTCCATATTGCTTGATATTTTTATTAAAAGGACACGATTTCATTAAAATAACTTAGTAGGCAATGTTGTGCACTGTTTTGGAAACTTGAGTGACACAACTTTACCTGGGTCTAGGGTTGTCACTAGTCGGATTTTAATATTGATATATTTTTACTATATAAATGTCATATTTGCATGAAATTTGCACAGCTTGGAACTCGGTTAAATCGAAACTCAAGAGCTTGCATGCACTAAATTCCCTTTGTTTTACGATATTTTAATTTTATTGCATAAATTCTTAATGTTCCGAAATCGGGTGAAGACACTGACTCCTGTAACACAGGTATCACCCAGCTCAGTAGTTAGGGCTTTAATAGAAAATGTTACATCTTTTTTATGTCAATAAAACATTCTTTGTTTTTATTTCGACATTTATGTTTTTGATTGCCTGTAAGGGTGAGGCAGAGGTGTATCTCTGCCTAACCCTTTGGTATTCGGCGTGATTTTGTATATAAGTAAGTCTTAATTCTATTGCAGTTATATGCAAAAATGCCGAATAATACATAAAGAAGCAAGAGAAAACCAGGAGCTCGTAGTTATTCCGATAACCTACTCTGTAGAAATATTAGAAGTTGCAAATCTCGTACGAAAAAAATTAATTTCGTCATACGAAGCGGAACAGCAATTTGCGATCCCGCGTCGGACCATTTTTAATTAATCAAAAAACATGCATAACAAACCATCTGGTCGATCTACAGACTTGACAACTGAGGAAGAAGCCCACATCGCAGATGTAGTGAATATTACAGCTAGTAAAGTCATTTTATAAAAAAAAAATATTTTTATGTTAATAGTAATCAGAAGCCAGCATTGCTAAAAAGCATTACATTTGTGATTTTTACTCATAAGTAGGAATTTGTTTAATTTTTTTACAAAGTGAATAAAAGTTTAGGAAAATAATCCGTATTTTTTTGGGACAACCCTAGAGTCAACGACATTTTTGTATGAAAAGTTTCTGGTACCTGCTACAACATTGCCTATTAGCAGTAAAAAAATATATATTACCGTCATGGCAATAATCTAACTGCCGGGGTTGAGCACGGTGTCTCATTTACATGGAAAAAAATATTAAAAAAAGATCAGCAATATATCTATTGAGATATCCTTCTAGGCAAAGTTGTGTCTTTTACCTACAACTTTGCCTACGACTTTGAGTGTTCGTAATTCTGAATAACGGCATCATTTAAATAGATTTGGATTCTACCTGGCAAGGCATAAGGTCTGTTTTCCATCTGAAAGTCTTTAAAAGCCGTAATAACAAATAGGTTCAGAGATACTAACAAAAAACGTCAAAATCCAGGCAAAGTTACAGCATTTTACGGTACTACAATCTGTCAAATTTCTTTACTAGATTTTCAACGTTATCGCTAAAGCATAAGGTTCAAAGTTGATTGGGAAAATTTGTCAGTTTCGGGTAGCTTGATGTGCTGGCGTATGTACAAGGCTTCGACTTTATATATGTCACCACTTATTAACTATTTAAATATCATTATTAAATTTTAATTGAAAATCATTGATGAAAACATCTTTAACGAGATTTAAAATTATTATTATTTATTATTTTTAGGGTTCCGTACCCAAAGGGTAAAACGGGACCCTATTACTAAGGCTCCACTGTCCGTCTGTCACCAGGCTGTATCTCATGAACCGTGATAATTAGACAGTTGAAAATTTCACAGATGATGTATTTCTGTTGCTGCTATAACAACAAATACTAAAAACAGAATAAAATAAATATTTAAGGGGAGCTTCCATACAACAAACGTGTTTTTTTCGACGTTTTTGCCTTGTGGTACGGAACCCTTCGTGTGCGAGTCCGACTCGCACTTGGCCAGTTTTTTTATTCATTTGTCTGGAGGTATTCAAATCATGTGGCATTATAAAGGCTGGCGTCCTTTAGGGACGGATCGGGGCGGGTCGCATTGGAACGGGCCGCGGTTCTGTGATGCTCTTGCGTCCATCTGTACGGGGCGCGGCGGACCGCCTAAGCGGATTTGCTCTTACAGACGTGTTTTCGTGCTTGGACTGACATCGCGCTACCATGGACAGCTCAGACGAAGAGATGTTAAGGTTTCAAATCCTTCTTGAGGAAGAGCAAAAAAATAAAAAACGACGACGAGTACACAAGGTGTGGGTGCATGATATATGCCAGAAAAGAAATATCTAGGGTCTCCTAGATCATACAGTTCTCTATACTTTTGCACTAAAGAAATAAGCAGTTCTTCGTTCATTTTCGTTTATTTTTATTAGCACGGCACGTGCGCTCACATCCGCCTGCCTGCGTCGACTAGACGGATCGGGGCGGGTCGCAGCGCACCGCCGACAGAAATACGCCTGCGAAGCGATCCGCCAATGCGTTGCCGCCCGCCGCGCTCCGATCCGTCGCTAATGAACGATATTTCATACAAAACATAGCCAGGCGTATTTTTGCGTTGCGATGCGGCCCGACCCGATCCGCCTAGTGGACGCTAGCCTTAAATTGGCAACCATAGGTACGTTTTTTGACCGATTTGTGTACATTTTCATCAGATACTTTTGAAACCGACCCTAGTTTAGAGAAGATCAAAGCAGTCACACTGATACACGAAAAGGGCCTCTGTTTCATAGTATGTAAAGATAAAGATACTGATGGTGTACTGACCTCGTAGGTGAGCTCGACCTCGTCGTCCTGCAGTTCCTCTTCGACTACCTGTATGTTGGAGCGCTCGCTGGAGGACTCTCCCTCCCCCGACCTCTCCCCCTCCGCCGAGCAGGACGACGCCGCGCCGCCCGACCCGTTCACTCCCGCGTATTCTGTACACAATACTTCATATCATATATGACGAGCAAACGACGCGGGTCCTGGCAGTACTGCAAGTATAGAGCACAGTAGTGTCGCTCCACCAAGTACGCCACGGTGAACTACGTACAGCTGTCCAAAGAAAAGTATGTGTTCGGAAGTACGAACGCGATGAAGAGATCTAATATAGAGCTGTTACAACCATGGTGGCATTGCCTATGTTGTATTAGCATGATTACAAAGTTATAGATTAACAACTCTATGCAATTTTGAGAGACAGATGACGATCTGCAACCGGAGTGAGTAACCCGACAGAGAAAACTTTATACAAACGCGCAATAATAAGAGCACTAGTACAAAGCGGGACAGTACACAAATTACAAGATTTGCCTCCGTGGGGAGTTACTCTGTAGCGCTACGTTCGTGCTAATTTGGAAATAGGTATACAGATTTCAGAAACGCAAACCTTTTCTGGTTTAACCTTTACACTTTAGTAAACCTTATAAAATAAATAAATAAGTTTATCACTTTTGGACTTTTTCTAGTGAGCATTATTGTGTGTACAATTAAATCGTACACAGACTGTGTACCCTACATTGTGCAGCATGCATAGTTACCGTCGGGCGGCGCTGTGCTGGTGGACGGCACGGGCTCTGCGCTGGCGCTGCTGCTCTTGCTCTTCTTGCCCACGCCTTTACCTGCCGCACATTGTATTCGTCATAACAATCGAACAAACTATTACGCCGTATTACGCGACGCGCTAAGAAGGGTGAATAATATTGAAACGATTGTGGCGGATTACATAACCAAAGTAGATATTCGTACAGGCTCAAATTATATAACAAAACATCGCAAGGGGGTTCAGAACCAGTTCAGGGTATTACAATGTACGACGTCGTGACCGAGCCGTACCTTTCCGATGCACGTGCAGCGGCGCGTCGCTGTCCCACGAGTCGCGCTCGTGCCGCGCGAGCCGCGCGCCTGCGTGCTCGCGCTCGTCGCCGCGCGCGTGCTCGTGCTCGCGCTCGTGCTCGCGCTCGCCGGCGCGCGCGTGCACGCGGCGCGACGTGGCGGCCAGAGTCTCGGAGTCCGAGCTGCCCGAGTCGGCCGCGCCGTTCACTAGCTCTTCTGTGCGCAACATATCATAATGTTAGGATGACGAGACGTCTGCTGAATAGACAAGTATGGAAGAAGAAGCCATGTTGCGCCGACCCCGAATCATTTGGGACAGGGGCAAATGATGACGCGTCTACAGAATTCGCTACTTGACAGTTGTAACGATAAAATATTTTATGTTTAATATAGTAGCATATAGGTTCACGATAATTATACAATAGGGTTTCTGCATTAAAGTAAATTGTAAATATTTTATTATTGATAAATAAATTAGTTTTTTTATCTGTGGATTACAAAAACTGAAACGCGGGTGGCCATGATCGAGCATCGTGTGACGTCACATTTCACACAATAAAATTTTGCGAGTTTTATCGTTGGCAGTTTGCTGATTGTGAGAGATTTCACGGAATGGAGCCAGGGTATACAAACGCATCAGATGTCGTATAGCCTGCCTCCATTTCGTGCAAATCTGCCAAAAGTGTGTGGCGGCGCGGTACGTTTTATTCTGTCTGGTTGACATTGAAATTCGATGGCAGAGTCTGGCTTCATTCTTATTTTGCCGACAGAACCCATCTCATTGTATTGGATGTAATTTTCCATATCATTAGGAAGCTGTAAAATGACACAAATATATTAATTTATTTTATTTTTATGACATGTTTTATGTACAGACGCTGGGCCAGCACATCAAGTTACTACAATCTGTCAAATTTATTTAAAAGATTTTCAACTTTATTGCCAAAGCGTAAGGCTCAAAGTTGATTGGGAAAATTTGACAGTTTCGGGTAGCTTGATGTGCTGGCGTCTGTACAAAATGTAAGGTTAGGTTTATTTTTAATTTTTTTTACGGATAACTAGCTAAATAGCTTGCGCCCGCGTCATGATTTGTGTGACGACAGATTGTAGATGCGTAGTTCGTTTGTGGCGTTGTGGATGCCGATACAAATTCGACGTGGAGTGTAAGGTAACTACAGAGGCAACTACAACCGACGACGCGTGTCGGCGACAGAAGCAACTACAACCGACGACGCGTGTCAGCGACAGAAGCAACTACAACCGACGACGCGTGTCGGCGACAGAAGCAACTACAACCGACGACGCGTGTCGGCGACAGAAGCAACTACAACCGATGACGCGTGTCAGCGACAGAAGCAACTACAACCGACGACGCGTGTCAGCGACAGAAGCAACTACAACCGACGACGCGTGTCAGCGACAGAAGCAACTACAACCGACGACGCGTGTCGGCGACAGAAGCAACTACAACCGACGACGCGTGTCGGCGACAGAAGCAACTACAACCGACGACGCGTGTCGGCGACAGAAGCAACTACAACCGACGACGCGTGTCGGCGACAGAAGCAACTACAACCGACGACGCGTGTCAGCGACAGAAGCAACTACAACCGACATGTCTGTGTGTCGGTGGCTTCCGCCGACAACGTGCCGCCGTGTATTTGAGCCCCGTACTCAAATACACGAGAGACGCGTGTCGCTCGTGTGCATGCACACTTAGGTTTACGCGCTGTGTACTCACTGGCGCCGGCGGAGCGGCGCGTGCGGCGCGTGGAGCGGCGCGCGCGGGCGGCGCGGCCGGGGCGCCGCACTGCGCGCGCGCACGTGTGCATGCACAGTTAGGTTAGGTTGGTTACGCGCTGTGTACTCACTGGCGCCGGCGGAGCGGCGCGTGCGGCGCGTGGAGCGGCGCGCGCGGGCGGCGCGGCCGGGGCGCCGCACTGCGCGCGCGCACGTGTGCATGCACAGTTAGGTTAGGTTGGTTACGCGCTGTGTACTCACTGGCGCCGGCGGAGCGGCGCGTGCGGCGCGTGGAGCGGCGCGCGCGGGCGGCGCGGCCGGGGCGCCGCACTGCGCGCGCGCACGTGTGCATGCACAGTTAGGTTAGGTTGGTTACGCGCTGTGTACTCACTGGCGCCGGCGGAGCGGCGCGTGCGGCGCGTGGAGCGGCGCGCGCGGGCGGCGCGGCCGGGGCGCCGCACTGCGCGCGCGCACGTGTGCATGCACAGTTAGGTTAGGTTGGTTACGCGCTGTGTACTCACTGGCGCCGGCGGAGCGGCGCGTGCGGCGCGTGGAGCGGCGCGCGCGGGCGGCGCGGCCGGGGCGCCGCACTGCGCGCGCGCACGTGTGCATGCACAGTTGGGTTAGGTTGGTTACGCGCTGTGTACTCACTGGCGCCGGCGGAGCGGCGCGTGCGGCGCGTGGAGCGGCGCGCGCGGGCGGCGCGGCCGGGGCGCCGCACTGCGCGCGCGCACGTGTGCATGCACAGTTAGGTTAGGTTGGTTACGCGCTGTGTACTCACTGGCGCCGGCGGAGCGGCGCGTGCGGCGCGTGGAGCGGCGCGCGCGGGCGGCGCGGCCGGGGCGCCGCACTGCGCGCGCGCACGTGTGCATGCACAGTTAGGTTAGGTTGGTTACGCGCTGTGTACTCACTGGCGCCGGCGGAGCGGCGCGTGCGGCGCGTGGAGCGGCGCGCGCGGGCGGCGCGGCCGGGGCGCCGCACTGCGCGCGCGCACGTGTGCATGCACAGTTGGGTTAGGTTGGTTACGCGCTGTGTACTCACTGGCGCCGGCGGAGCGGCGCGTGCGGCGCGTGGAGCGGCGCGCGCGGGCGGCGCGGCCGGGGCGCCGCACTGCGCGCGCGCACGTGTGCATGCACAGTTAGGTTAGGTTGGTTACGCGCTGTGTACTCACTGGCGCCGGCGGAGCGGCGCGTGCGGCGCGTGGAGCGGCGCGCGCGGGCGGCGCGGCCGGGGCGCCGCACTGCGCGCGCGCACGTGTGCATGCACAGTTAGGTTAGGTTGGTTACGCGCTGTGTACTCACTGGCGCCGGCGGAGCGGCGCGTGCGGCGCGTGGAGCGGCGCGCGCGGGCGGCGCGGCCGGGGCGCCGCACTGCGCGCGCGCACGTGTGCATGCACAGTTAGGTTAGGTTGGTTACGCGCTGTGTACTCACTGGCGCCGGCGGAGCGGCGCGTGCGGCGCGTGGAGCGGCGCGCGCGGGCGGCGCGGCCGGGGCGCCGCACTGCGCGCGCGCACGTGTGCATGCACAGTTAGGTTAGGTTGGTTACGCGCTGTGTACTCACTGGCGCCGGCGGAGCGGCGCGTGCGGCGCGTGGAGCGGCGCGCGCGGGCGGCGCGGCCGGGGCGCCGCACTGCGCGCGCGCACGTGTGCATGCACAGTTAGGTTAGGTTGGTTACGCGCTGTGTACTCACTGGCGCCGGCGGAGCGGCGCGTGCGGCGCGTGGAGCGGCGCGCGCGGGCGGCGCGGCCGGGGCGCCGCACTGCGCGCGCGCACGTGCTGCTGTAGCGCGACCACAGAGCTTCGAACAGCGCCGACAGGCGGACTGTCATCGAGTAGATCTGTAACATTGCACGACGGGTAAGAGATCGCTCTCGAGGCCGTCGCAGCGAGGTTGAGCTGCGCTTCGTGCGTGTGTGGCACGTACCCGGCTGCGGTTGTTGGTGTTGTACTGGCGGCTGTTGGCGAACACGAGGCGCACGTCGCTGGCGAACTGTGCCGCGTGTGTGTACACTCCCTCCAGCAGGCGCGTGCGCACTGTGCCCAGGTCCATAGGGACGGCGATCACGCGGCAGTAGTCTAAGGGTAGAAATGTTATAGCATTATCAAAACTTATAACGCTACGCGTCGTGCTACGCCGTAATTATAAGGCTACGCGCCGTGCTACGTCGTAGCTGATCTAATCTTCTACATGCTTTAAGGGCAAACTCAAGAGTCATTTGAACGTCTGTGGATATCGTTGCCCATAAAATATATCATGGTACTGGTATCCAATGCGACAGTGAAATGTCACAAAATCTTATAAGGATATTTTGGCGCCTAGCGCCTGGTTGACATGAAAAAAAAAGGGCCTTGTTGGTAAACACTTGTGAAATTGTGTCACAAACTGTCTTCGGACGCGTAGCTTTGCGAAGATTATACTCATCATTATGAACAACTTTTACTATGGGACCAAACATGAAATCGCGAAAAAAAATGAGTATCAGTTACCTGGCGCCTGCTCGGGCGACACGGGCTGGCGGAAGGGGCCCGCGTCCACCGACGCCATCAGCTCCGCCAGCACGCCGCCGCACGCGCCGCGCCACGCGCCGCCGCGCCGCGCCTGCGCAAGGTTACTTCATCAACATGCGTACTTTTGAATTATCAAGGTCTGAGTTACCAAAATGAAGGTTTACATCGTACGATCCCAAAACTATAATGGCCCCTTTACATTTTGCGATTTAATCGGTCTATAAACTGCGTATGACCGTGTTTGCTAAATAAAATAGATATTTAAACGGCTAAAACCGGAGACGTAATTTTCACAAATGATATTGCAAATATTTTTCAGACACTACAGATTTGTTTAAACGTCCGGTGGACGTGAGATACCTTGACGGTGGGCGCTCGGAGCGGCTCGTCGTCGGAGCTGTGGTAGCAGGCGGCCAGGTCGCGGTACTGCGCCAGCACGTCCACGTCGCGCCAGTGCGCGATGATGTGCAGCAGCAGGTCGGTGACGAGCCGCGCCTGGCGCACGATGGGCGAGTGCGCCTCGTTGAACTGCTCGGCGTTGCTGGCCAGGTAGCGCACGTCGAACTGCGCCGCGGCCGCGCGTCTGCCGCGACAGGACATGCTCAGTTAGGCCCATTGTCCACGTAACCGCACGTCATACGCACGCTTTTGTCAATTGACGATTGCAAGACGAATGCTTGCATCTTGCGTAGAAACAATGAAATCTGTGTCCACAAAGCGCGCACACCGCATGACGAACGCAACACGAGCGGCTGACGCGACGTTGCCGCTTCGTGGACACAGATTTCATTGTTTCTACACAAGATGCAAGCATTCGTCTTGCAATCGTCAATTGACGAAAGCGTGCGTATGACGTGCGGTTACGTGGACAATGGGCCTTAGTGTGCTGTGTGTTGTAGAGCCGCTCCCCTCGACCATAATCTAAGCATGGACCGTACAGAAACTACCAACAGACGTTCGAAACGGCACACTCACGCAGACGCGAGCATCTATGAGACCCCTAAGCGATAGTCGCGGTACTCTCATTCGCGGGTGCCGTGTCGAGACGAGCGGTTGCTTTATACGTTTTATCTCTAGCGCCACGGAGTCCGCAATCTTTTTAAAAATGAACCGAACGTGTTGCGTAGTATACAATCCAAGATGGCGGCTGCGAAAAAATCAAAGATGTCGTCATGGGTTTCGAGGGTATTCAAGCCGATCGTGACATTAAAATGTAAGTCTAAAATTTTCGTCATGGGTGTCGTTTTCATAGTTTTCGAGGGTGCTAAAGTCGATAGTGACGCGCGCGTAGGCCGAGTACTGCTGCAGCTCCACGAAGCAGTGATCAGGAACAAGGAGCACTCACCTGTAGAACAGGTTGTCGAAGCGCGCGCGGATGGTGGCCAGGTCGATGGGGTAGGGCACGACGCGCGCGTAGGCCGGGTACTGCTGCAGGTCCACGGGCGCCACGAAGGCCTCGGCCGCCGACAGCGACATGACGCAGCCGATGTGCTGCGCGATGGCGCGGCAGGCGGCGGCGCGCTCGCCGCGCGGCGGCCACTCGGCGGGCTGGGCGCGGTACAGCGCGGCCTCCAGCTCGTGCGGCAGCACGGCCACGGCGCCGCCCGCCACGCTGGGCAGGCGCTCCGGGTCCAGCGGCTCCAGGTCCCACGGGGACAGGCGCTCCACCTGGGGGAAATGCTTGTTTATAGTTCGAACTAGCGACCCACCCCTGACAAAAACGAAACGAGACTTTAATAAATAATAATATGTATCGCACTAATATTATAAAGGCGAAAGTTTGCGAGTGTCTCTCTGTGAGTGTGTGTGTTTATGTGTTTGTTACTTCTTCACACTCAAACGGCTGGACCAATTTAGATAGTTGGTATGGAGGTTGCTGACACCCTGGATTAACATATAGGCTACTTTTTATCCCGATGTTCCCACGAGATCGAAAGTCCTGCGGATGAAACCGCGGGGCGCAGCTAGTAGATACATATTGGTATCCCAATCGACCGGAACAGATACAAAAGATTATATCCAATGCCATGGGTTGCGATAATATCAGCCGCTATAGGATCGCGACGGCTCTTGATCAATTCCTCGCTGCAATCTCCGATATCATAAACTTTCCCTTTACACTGGTGTTTTCCCTTCCCTGTGGCGTAAAGCCCTTGTTTGGCCCCTGCCTAAGATACCCAATCCCTCTGTTCCTAGTCACTTTCGCCCAATTTCTATCCTTCGCTTTCAATTTAAAGTGCCCGATACCAGTTTTCACAATTCTCCCACTTTATTCCCGCTCCAAAATGGAGTCATAATGTCTTATGCGGATGACACTGCTCTATTGTTCTCAGCTAAATCAAGAGATGAAGTCTATGAATATGCTCAAAATGGTTTTAACATTGTCTCTAATTGGCTCCATAATAATCTCCTAACATTAAATGCAGATAAAACATAATATATTTTATTCACAATGAGAAATACTAACATACCGCTTACTAATCTGAACATATACGCACACAATTGTAGCACGTACGCTGCCGCTGACACTGCATGTTCTTGCCCCACTTTAGCTAAGGCCGACCATTTAAAATACCTAGGTGTCACTATTGACTCCAATCTAAATTTCCGTAAACATATCGATTTACTTTGTACCAGAGTGCAAATTAATATATGTATTTAAGAACTTACGGAACATAGCCGACTATAAATTGATTAAACAGGTTTATTTAGCTTTGTGTCAATCCATACTTACCTATTGCATAACTTCCTGGGGGGGTGCTGCAAAAACAATTTTACTCCCTCTAGAGCGCGCTCAAAGAGCTATTCTAAAGGTTGCTACCTTTCGCCCTTTTAGATTTCCTACGCACCAACTCTACATAGCATGTAATGTACTAACAGTAAGGCAATTATTTATCCTAAGCATAGTACAACACCAGCACACTGCACTTCCTTTTGACCCAGTACATTCCGACAAGAGAAGGAAAGACTTGGTTTGCATAAAGCCTCAAACTAGACATGCGTTTGCTAATCGTTTTTATGTGTTCTTAGGACCTTTTCTGTATAATAGACTGAACAAGTTACTAAGCTTCTATAGTTTAAGCTATAAAAAATGTAGTACAATGTTATCAGAATACTTAGCGATGCTCAATTACACAGACACAGAAAAACTCCTAGAAATTTTGTCATGATCATAATTTGATTCCCTTGTAAGTATTTACTTTTGTATGTTTACATAGATTTAGTATTAGGTATTAATGTACCAATGTGCTTTTTCTCAGAATTGTTAATTAATTATTTTTATATCAGTTTTATTTAAAAAGTAACGGTCCAATTTAATTGAAATGTAAAGGGATGGCCTGAAACACAGGTTTGAATAAACCTAGTTCAGGCAGGTCGCTACCAAACACTCTAATTCCGAACCATCACTACTTGCACCTGTAAGAAAAAGTATATTAGTTTTAGTTTATTTTTAGGCACTTTAATTGTATGGAAAGTTTTTCTACTTTTTGGCTAAATTTACACCTTTTTGTAAACGTTTTTATTAAATAAATTATTATTATTATTATTCACCACAACTCCCTCATCGGTCCACTTCAATCCGGTTTCAGGTTCGAGCACAGTACCGTTACAGCTCTCCTTAAAGTGACCGAAAATATAAGGCGGTGGAAGACACTAAAGTCACAGTCTTAATGTTAATTAACTTTTCCAATGCTTTTAATACCGTCAGTCACGAAGTCCTTTTATCCATCCTTTCCTATCTTAAGGTCTCTCCGGGGGTACTGGAATGATTTTCCTTTTATCTTCGGGGACGTGAGCAGTCTGTTTGTGCTGGAGACTCTTCGTCGAATTAATTTGATCTTGCAGCCGGCGTCCCTCAAGGCGGTATATTATCTCCTCTTTTATTCTCCATTTCATCTTTATGCTTTACTGTCGGGCAGGTGTTGACAATACATCAGATGCTATTGACGAGCTAAACCGAAATTTAAATGTCGTTAAAAACTGGTCTGATCGATTCGGGGTGGCGATTAACTCCACCAAGTGTCAGGCTATCATAGTAGGCAGCCCCTACAGCATGAGGAAGCTGAATGGGTTAACTGTGCCACCTGTAATCTTCGACAACTCAGTCATCCCGTTTAGCTCTGATGAGGTCACGACTATAAGTCATAAAGTCACCGGAACGGTGCGGTCGCGGTCGGCATCGGTTGAAAACCCCCCCTTCAGACATAAAGGCAATGCTTGTACAGTCCCTAATATTTCCCATAATTGACTATGATGTGTGTTACTATGGCCTGAATGCAGATCTTAATAAACTTGACCGCCTTCTCAATAACTGTATTCGATTCGTTTTCAATCCTCGTAAGTATGACCATGTATCCGAGCACCGGCTGGTTTTAAAATGGTAACCCATTCGCCAGCGCAGAGTTGAGAGCTCTGTCTACGTTGTTCTCTATTCTCGACAAACCCACTGCTCCTTCTTACACGACTTCCACATTCAATATTTTTGCTATGCCCATGCTAAAAATCTTCGTTCCACCAACAATCGTCTTCTACGGTGTCCTTCTCACCGTTCTGGCTTCATTGGTTTTGTTCTCTGAACATCAGCTGGTCAATTCTGTAAAAATCTCACCGTGAAAACTTAGGTGAAGTGAGTTTGTTTTTGCTAGGAATTGACACTATTGACGGCTCACTCCACGCTCACTTCACCTAATTTTCACGGTAAGATTTTTACAGAATAGCACCGCAGGACGGCCACCAGTTGGTTATCTTTTAAAGTGAAGGCACATGAACATATCCATCAGAAGTTGGCTGTAACAATCCAGCGCTGATTTGTTGGATTCGTTTTCTCCTCTACCAATATTTTTTTTCCTGACAGTTCATTTTGTTTATATGTGTGTATGTATCTATCTATGTAGTAGTATTTACTCTCGTAGTTTATAGTCATTTCCTAGCTATTTACCCATATGTTGCACCTGCCATATTTTGTCTCTGCATCACCCTAAGATTAACTGGTATAAAATGTCTCAGGCATTAAGTCTGTCTTTGTACAGTGTTTTTTTACTTGTGCATAAAGCGTTAATAAATATAGAACTGCATAAATAAATATATACTGCGCCGCGTCTTCGTCTGTCTGGCACTGGGCGTGACAGACAGACGAAGACGCGGCGCAGTCTGTAATAGGGTTTTCTTGACACCCTTTAGGTACCTGCAGCTCCCTAAAAACAGAAGGTGAAATATGCATGACACCATACAACGAGTATCGCTCAACACATACCTCGGAGTTGTCCCAGCGCACGCGGAGCGACAGGAAGTGTGCGGCGGCGGCCCGGGCCCACTGCTCCGCCGCGGCACCCGCCAGCCCCGCCGCGCTGTCGGCGGCGGAGGCCTCGCCGCCTGCACAGACACAAGTAAGCATGCGTAGTGCTACGGCATAGATAAAGCGATGACTTACATATGTCGCAGATGGATTGCTTAATTTGCTGTTTTACAAAATCAACATTTTTATTTCACGGTTCCAATTGGTCGTTTCCTATGGAGCCGGCAAGAAACTCCATGGTTACTCTTTTAAAAATAATTAGCTTTTACAACGTTTTCACATTACAGTAGGTATGGGAGGACAGCATAGGCCTGTCAACAAGTACCAGATACTTGATAAAATAAAAAATTGTCTACAGATTTTAAAGTCTACATAACTGGCTAGCTATTTTACAAAGCAGCTGATGATTACTCGTTTTATTTATTTTACGTGTAAATTCTGTCCCAAGTGGCTCTTGTTTGTCATAATGATGACAAACAAGAGCCACTTGGGACAGAATTTACACCTAAAATCTACAATCTGACTTTCATTTCACTTTTTTTTTTGTATAACCTCTAATCGTTGACCAGCTGCATTGTAAAATGCAAACTTATGTGCAATTCTGTGTGTTGTTCTCTAATTATGGAAAATCGCTAAACGTCGTTCAGCTGTTTTACATAAGTTTACATAACGCAGCTGTTTTGTAAAATAGCGGATTCGAAAATCCATCTGCGACACATACCCCACCAACCAGTGCCTAGGATCTGGGCTAGTTTGAGTATGGAGCGAGATCTGAATTTGGCGCTCTTTGGACCCTAAAGTACACAAACTTATAAAGGCAATTTTAAATTTTGAAAATCATTCAAGTTTGAAAAGGTTTTTTAGTTGACTGTTCGCCTATGGAAGAGCCGACCCTACCACCGACAGTAACTCCCGTGTTCTCCAGCACCTGGCCGGTCCACCAGCAGTCGTCGATCATGCAGCGGAAGCGGTCGCCGGCGCCCCAGCGGCGCTGCACGGCGGCGTCGTACTGCTGGCGCAGCACCAGGAAGTCGATGACGTCGGGCATGTCGTGGTAGCGCACGGTCAGCGAGCGCGCCGCGCCCAGCGAGCACGCCAGGCGCAGGCACGCCACGCGCGGCGGCTTGATCACGTACTTTATGCCCACGACCTTCACCAGCTCGCATTCCTGAAACGAATCGCTGCTACAGCCACGCTACGGCGTAGCCGAGTGCTACGATGGCGTAGCTGATGTGTTATCAGCTACGCCACTGTCGCTTGAGTGCAGATGGTTCATTCAAGAGAGAATTGACCGCAGTTGTCAAATCATTTATTTCAATGAGGCACATAAAAGGCACCTTTGCATGTCAAAATTTACAAGAAAATAGAATTGATCCAGTTGACCCTTCCAAAAGATAGTTTCGTATGGAGAAGTAAAGGCAAGAAACTATTTTAAATGAGGTGATTGTGAGCATCTCCTAACAATGTGACAAAAATGATGTTCACTTACATATACGTGCGTCCTCTCCCAGGGCTTGTCTCGTGGGTTCACCTTATACACGTCCTTCTCTGCGACGGCCTCGAAGTACCGCTGGTGACCCTGAACACATGCGACACATTCGATATTTGACAAAACACGTGTTTACCTCAGAACATGTCAGTTACGGGCGAGCATAGCTTACAAAGCGTAATTTATTTGCACACGACCTTTTTATACGCAATTTGATATTGTTTACTCCTAGTATCCAGATATAAAAAGATTCAGTTATTGTTTTTTGATGTTTTACTGGTTTTTATTTTTGTTTCCGGTAGAACTTTTTGTATTTTTTTGAAGTTCGATTATTATGCCAATTTAGAAATCAGCGCGAATCATCACAATGTTACAGCATACTCAAATATACCAGCGATAAGTTTTCTTTAAATGAAAAAATAAAATAGATAATACTCACAAGTCTAAAATACAGACACTGGTCCCCCATCTGCGGGTGGTAGGGCGCCTTCCGCGGCGACACGGCCGTCAGCCACTCGCCCGGCCGGTACGCGTCCGGCAGCTCGGGCGCGGGGCCCGGCGCGGGGCCGGGCGCGAGGCCCGGCGCGGGGCCCGGCGCGGGGCCGGGCGACGCGGGCGGCGACGCGGGCGCGGGGGGCGGGACCGCGCGCTTCGACACCACCGTGCTGGGGCTGTAACTGGACACGTGCTCAACTGATGGACCCGCGATACTTGTAGCAGATATCCATGCATACGGCTGTGAGCCGGGCCGCGGAGCCCGCTGGCGGCTGCGAGCCGGCCCGGGGGGCGCGCTGGCGGCTGGGCCGGACCGCGGGGCCCACTGGCGACAGTGAGCCGGGGTGCGGGGCCCGGTGCCGACAGTCAGCCGTCGCCATTGTTTACATTCAAGCCTTTCTTTTACTGTTGTATTTTTATCTTTTCCTATTATACAGTAGTCCCAATGATCGCGACGGTAGGTCGTGGGGGAAACGACCTACCGACCTAACGACCTACCAGACTGGAAAGAATAAAGTGAGCACTTTTTCCCCGAAGCTGTTAGTCTATGAACAGGGTGACAGGCGGCTACGCTATCTGCGAAAGCGTTTTCAGTGACATAGAAAGCAGTCGTGTCGCTGCGGTCACGCACACGCGGCCGCGAGCGCGTGCCGGGCGACGCTACCGCTGCGGTCACGCACACGCGGCCGCGAGCGCGTGCCGGGCGACGCTACCGCTGCGGTCACGCACACGCGGCCGCGAGCGCGTGCCGGGCGACGCTACCGCTGCGGTCACGCACACGCGGCCGCGAGCGCGTGCCGGGCGACGCTACCGCTGCGGTCACGCACACGCGGCCGCGAGCGCGTGCCGGGCGACGCTACCGCTGCGGTCACGCACACGCGGCCGCGAGCGCGTGCCGGGCGACGCTACCGCTGCGGTCACGCACACGCGGCCGCGAGCGCGTGCCGGGCGACGCTACCGCTGCGGTCACGCACACGCGGCCGCGAGCGCGTGCCGGGCGACGCTACCGCTGCGGTCACGCACACGCGGCCGCGAGCGCGTGCCGGGCGACGCTACCGCTGCGGTCACGCACACGCGGCCGCGAGCGCGTGCCGGGCGACGCTACCGCTGCGGTCACGCACACGCGGCCGCGAGCGCGTGCCGGGCGACGCTACCGCTGCGGTCACGCACACGCGGCCGCGAGCGCGTGCCGGGCGACGCTACCGCTGCGGTCACGCACACGCGGCCGCGAGCGCGTGCCGGGCGACGCTACCGCTGCGGTCACGCACACGCGGCCGTGTCGGGCGACACTCGCTACGTACCGGTTGGTGGGCAGAGGTCTCCGGCGCGCGCGCGCGGGAGGCGCCAGCGCCGCGCCCGCCTCCCAGTCCGAGTACTGCGACGACGAGGACGAACTAAATAGTAATAAAACAACACGTTAGTTAATATACTGACTGGGATACAACGTAAGTACTACAGTTTAGACAGAACATCGAATACTGTGTCGGGTGATCGGTCAATAGCTTTAAGGTGAGAAGAAAGCATTCGTATTTGGATGAACCATTCACTTTCGAGTGAGGAGTGTCTCTCTCTCACTGGCGCGACATCCGAGGGTAGCGTCGAGCACGCCTTCGACATCGACGCGCAAACTATGACCATGAACTCAGCACATTATTCTAGACTCCTAGAGTTGACAAACTTGATCGGTAAAATAAATCTGCTGTTTCATAGAAAAGTGTCTCCGCGGTCAAAATGAACGACACAGCAATTTTTTCTGATAACCGACGAAGTTTCAGAATCTTGTGCTGTATGCATGGGTACAGTGCGCCCGACGTGTCTGCCGCCTGCGTCTGTGTACGTGCTGCGTTACACAGCGCTACAAGGATCTTTCGACGCGTGGCACTCGCAGGGCGGCGTTGTTAGTAAACATTCGTGAACTGCATTGAAAACAACAGATTGCGCTAGCAGAACACGTTACATTATGAACTTGTGTAGAATTTGGGTCACAAGATACAGGCTGTGTCTTGTTTGAGCCGCTGTTCAATCTGTCGAGTCTTCTGATAGTATTTTATTTTGTTACTTGTTAGGTTAAGAACTGTGTGTAAGTTAATTAAATAAATCTGAATTCGAACAAGATGGCGGCGTTATTTAAAATGTTTGCCACGCGCCAAACGATCCTTATATAACTTTAGACATCGCAATACGTGTAGTATTGCGACGTCTAAGGTAAAGTGAGCGCGCCAGCCGCGTCAGTGTAAGGCTTCGAACACATTCACTGAACATCCGACACAGTTAGTATGCGTCTACTCAACCAACCTGTCGCTCTTACTCTTATTAGTTCCCGAGTTATGCGAGCTGCGACAAAGGTATTGACAGCATTAGTTGACAGGTTTATAACGCAACGGAATGGGGCGGTAACGTTATGATGAGCAACATAATGATGTACAGTATTTTTATCTCACGAAGCGACGCGGGCTTTACTTGTGGTAACCAAGTGTACAGACAAGCTGTAAATGTGTGCGTGAAGACGGGTAGCTTCAGCACATAACACACTTCTGACTTCGCCATCGTCTCGGATAGTACAGAGAGTCGCTGCGTTCACACATACTTCTACAGCGTGTTTGTACACTTGGTGACCACAAGTAAAGCGCGAGTCGCTTCGTGATATCAAAATACTGTACCATTTATAAGATTTGTTGATAT
Source organism: Luperina testacea (assembly GCA_927399505.1). Taxonomy (NCBI): domain Eukaryota; kingdom Metazoa; phylum Arthropoda; class Insecta; order Lepidoptera; family Noctuidae; genus Luperina; species Luperina testacea. The sequence goes on along the minus strand of OV656785.1, from coordinate 195,206 downwards.
CTGGTTAAATCAAAGAATGATATAAGAGCAGTTTTGAGCAAGAAATATAAATTAATTGGTAAAAATTTAGACGGGATAGGCTGTAGGCATCGATACGCTCGGCGGGGCCACGGGGCCGCTCGGCGGGGCCGTGCTGATCATGTAGGTATGGGGACAGTGTACCTGGTGTCGGTGTCGCTGAGCTCCAGACTCGAGTTCCGGGAGTCGGGCGTGGAGCGGGCGTGGCGCGGGGCGCGCTGCACCCACTCGTCGCTGGTGTCGCTGCAGGACGCGGACTCGGGCTCGGGCGGCTCCTCGGCCACGCGCGGCCGCGCGCGGGGCCGCTCGGCGGGGCCCCGCGGCCGGCGGCCCGCCCGGCGCCGCGGGCCCCCGCCGCCCTCGGTGGCCGTGCTGATCATGAGCGGCCGGCGCCGCATCTCGCGCCGGTACCAGCTCTGCTCGAGCGCGTTTAGCTCCAAGCTGCGACGACAACGTTATTCATTAACTAGGCGAGGCCGCCGGTTTCCTCGCGATGTTCGTTGGAACAACACGAACACGAACCACAACTCGTAGTTTGTGTCTTAGCTCGCAAGTTTTATTGTTGCTTCAATGTCATTGTACGCCACAGAGAGTGAAGCTGGAGTGCGACAGTTACCACGTCCTGTGTATGTGCTCCTGCGCCGCCAGCGCGAGCGGCGCCACGATGGGCCGCGTGCACTGCGGCACCAGCAGCGGGTCGCCGCGCTGCCAGCTGCCCGCTGTGTATCGCACGCCTACGAAAATAAAACATTGTTCTGACCATTGTTGTAATTTTTGGGAAATGTAGAAAAATGGTTGATGTATTTTATCTTTATTTGTAGTATTAAAATGATGTCTATCGCTTATTTTATTAAAAAGATGTAGATTTTACTTACATACATAATATTTTCATAAATTAATTGGCAAGGTACCGTCATAATATATTATTAATCCTTTTAAAAAGTTGCCTGAGAGATTCGCGGCGACGTAGATTATAAATGGTCCTGACAGCTCTTTTTTGCAAAATAAAGATGGATTCAATGTCAGCAGCTCGACCCCATAGTAAAATACCGTATGACATAATGTTGTGAAAGTAGCTAAAATTGACTAAGTCAAAGTCAAAGCATTTATTTCAAATAGGCACATAAAAGGCACTTTTGAACATTCTACATCAGTTAACTGTCTTATCTTTCTAATAGCATAAGCAGTCGAGCTAAGCCGCCCCGCAAGAGATGTTATGTGAGGTCCCCATTGTAATTTCTCGTCTAGTGTGATTCCCAAAAAAACAGTTTGATCAATAAATTGCAGTTTTTCTCCATTCATTATTATCTTTTCACGTCTTAACGGACTCTGACAAAATTTGGCACATAGGTAGACCCGGGCAGCGCCGGTAGTGGACCCACCTTCGCCGCGCCACACGCCGCGCGACTCGCGGCCGCCCGCCACGGCCAGCGCCTCGATCATGGCGTCGATGCGCGAGCGCGGCGCGTCGGCGGCCGGGATGAGCTGCGCCAGCGCCAGGTTCTCGCGCCCGGGCACGAGGCGCTGGTACTCCGGCGCGTGCGGCGCGCCCTCCACGTCCACCAGGAAGGGCGGCGGCAGCAGGTGCGGCGGCGTGTCCGTCTGCTCGTCGTGCGCGCCGCCGAGCGCGTCCAGCGCCACGGGCCGGTAGTCCGTGTGGAAGAACAGCTCGGGCGGCAGCGCGCCGAACAGGCGGTGGCCGCGGCCCAGGCCCAGCAGCAGCAGGTGGCCGTGCGAGTCCGTGGCGGCCACGGTGGAGCCGCCGCCCCACTTGGCGTCGAAGATCGCGCCGTCGCCGTGCCCTGCGGCGCAGTAAGTGGCGTTATAGACAACACAAGTGGCCACACGAGCGGCTGGCCGTCGTGTCCGGCGGACAGGAACACTCCGCGCAGGAAGGGATGCGCCTCCAGCACGTAGGCCTCGTGCAGCAACACTTACCATCGATCCTGTTGTGAAACTTGGCGAGCGGCTGGTCGGCTGTGGCGTCCCACACGAACAGCTGGCCGTCGTGTCCGGCGGACAGGAACACTCCGCGCAGGAAGGGATGCGCCTCCAGCACGTAGGCCTCGTGCAGCAACACTTACCATCGATCCTGTTGTGAAACTTGGCGAGCGGCTGGTCGGCTGTGGCGTCCCACACGAACAGCTGGCCGTCGTGTCCGGCGGACAGGAACACTCCGCGCAGGAAGGGATGCGCCTCCAGCACGTAGGCCTCGTGCAGCAACACTTACCATCGATCCTGTTGTGAAACTTGGCGAGCGGCTGGTCGGCTGTGGCGTCCCACACGAACAGCTGGCCGTCGTGTCCGGCGGACAGGAACACTCCGCGCAGGAAGGGATGCGCCTCCAGCACGTAGGCCTCGTGCAGCAACACTTACCATCGATCCTGTTGTGAAACTTGGCGAGCGGCTGGTCGGCTGTGGCGTCCCACACGAACAGCTGGCCGTCGTGTCCGGCGGACAGGAACACTCCGCGCAGGAAGGGATGCGCCTCCAGCACGTAGGCCTCGTGCAGCAACACTTACCATCGATCCTGTTGTGAAACTTGGCGAGCGGCTGGTCGGCTGTGGCGTCCCACACGAACAGCTGGCCGTCGTGTCCGGCGGACAGGAACACTCCGCGCAGGAAGGGATGCGCCTCCAGCACGTAGGCCTCGTGCAGCAACACTTACCATCGATCCTGTTGTGAAACTTGGCGAGCGGCTGGTCGGCTGTGGCGTCCCACACGAACAGCTGGCCGTCGTGTCCGGCGGACAGGAACACTCCGCGCAGGAAGGGATGCGCCTCCAGCACGTAGGCCTCGTGCAGCAACACTTACCATCGATCCTGTTGTGAAACTTGGCGAGCGGCTGGTCGGCTGTGGCGTCCCACACGAACAGCTGGCCGTCGTGTCCGGCGGACAGGAACACTCCGCGCAGGAAGGGATGCGCCTCCAGCACGTAGGCCTCGTGCAGCAACACTTACCATCGATCCTGTTGTGAAACTTGGCGAGCGGCTGGTCGGCTGTGGCGTCCCACACGAACAGCTGGCCGTCGTGTCCGGCGGACAGGAACACTCCGCGCAGGAAGGGATGCGCCTCCAGCACGTAGGCCTCGTGCAGCAACACTTACCATCGATCCTGTTGTGAAACTTGGCGAGCGGCTGGTCGGCTGTGGCGTCCCACACGAACAGCTGGCCGTCGTGTCCGGCGGACAGGAACACTCCGCGCAGGAAGGGATGCGCCTCCAGCACGTAGGCCTCGTGCAGCAACACTTACCATCGATCCTGTTGTGAAACTTGGCGAGCGGCTGGTCGGCTGTGGCGTCCCACACGAACAGCTGGCCGTCGTGTCCGGCGGACAGGAACACTCCGCGCAGGAAGGGATGCGCCTCCAGCACGTAGGCCTCGTGCAGCAACACTTACCATCGATCCTGTTGTGAAACTTGGCGAGCGGCTGGTCGGCTGTGGCGTCCCACACGAACAGCTGGCCGTCGTGTCCGGCGGACAGGAACACTCCGCGCAGGAAGGGATGCGCCTCCAGCACGTAGGCCTCGTGCAGCAACACTTACCATCGATCCTGTTGTGAAACTTGGCGAGCGGCTGGTCGGCTGTGGCGTCCCACACGAACAGCTGGCCGTCGTGTCCGGCGGACAGGAACACTCCGCGCAGGAAGGGATGCGCCTCCAGCACGTAGGCCTCGTCGCGATGGCCGCACAGCGAGCGGATGGCGGTCGCGGAGCGCGCGCACCACACGCGGATGGTGTTGTCGGACACGGCGGTGATGACGTAGGCGTCGCTGCTGTCCCAGCAGACCATTGTCATCTGGGGATGTAGGAAGAGTTCGGTAAAAGATTGACGATATATTTGAATTTAGTCATTCACGAACCATATGCTCGATGGGATTTTCCAACGACAACTTGCTGGGAGGTTTTCAGGAACTTTCACGTTTCTAAGTTCAAAAACTAAAATCCAACTACGACAAAAACGCCAAAAAAAAAAGGTATAAACAAACAAGACATCGCTGTCGTCGATTGTTTTCGGTGTTCGTATAGTGGGACTAGTGGGAGTCACACGTTACTAATTCATGTAAGGCATTTTATCGTACAGATTCCGCGTCTCCTGTGTTTCGGTCAGGTTTCATTGTAGGAGCCAGTCTATCCGTCATAAAAAACTAATTTAGACTCTCATGTCCTCCGAAATGTATAGAAAAAGTTCTACTTTAGCTGTGATGCCACAATATGATTTAAAATTAAAATAATAATCAGGTACTCTTAAGGAATTTATATTTTTTATGATAATTCAAAGGTAGTTAAATTAATCAATAAAAACGTTATAGCAGTGCAATCATAATGTGCGTGTGTCAAAGCTGAAGTTGAAAAATGTCAACTTTTGGAGGCCATTGTACCTGTCCTTACTGCACTATCAAAATCCACCTGTGTATGGTAGAATAGAAGAGATAAGGATACCTCACTGCGATACATCGCGGGCTGCTTAGCGGTTACCTCGGCGCCTGGCATGTGCGAGCGAGTCTATTAGCATGCGTTTGTTTTACACGGAGGTGACATCGAGGCAGCGAGCTAAACCGCGAACGCAAGGTATCGTGGTGAGGCATCGAGGCATGTCATTACCCTAATCCAAACTTCACGATTCTAGACCCAGTGGTGTAGGCAGTGCCTCGTCCGTCACTGAATGAATGAATTTAAATTTTTTATTACCGAAGTAGATTCCACCAACTCCAAATAGTTCCAGTTAAATTATTTAGCAGACAGATTGACACAGACAACACAGACAGACAGACAGATTGATTGACAGATTGTCTTTGACTTTGATAATTTCATCATCATCCTTTTACACTTTTTTATGCAGATTATTTAAAATAATCAAATCAATTTTGTTATTTGTCTGATAGATAGTGCCTGCCTATCCACACAGCATGAATCGGATCGACGCATGCAAGTAACCGCTGGGCCAGTCTCCACACAACGGGTGCCTGGGGATGGACGGCCCAGACAGACGCGGCGAGATGACCTGAACGCGTACAGCGAGGGTGTGAAAACAGTTCCTGGAAGGATTTGGGGGATGCCTTTGACCAGCAGTGGGACAGTGTAGGCTAACAAAAACAAATAATATATATATATGTATTAGAATAGTGTTACCTTGAGTCTCTTCCCGTCCTGCTGCGTACTTTTGGGCTGCAGTAGTACGTGTCTCCATTGCGTCGCGTGCAGCGTCCAGAGCGCCGCGCTGCCGTCCTGTCGACAACACATTCTAGGACACAGGCCAGGAACAGTCAAGTGTAGTTCAACAAGCTGTGTGCTGTCCAGGCAGCTAACTTGAACAATCGCTCGTTTAGTCTATTTTCACAGCATTATGTCCTACAGCTGCGGTATTCTGCTGTGGGGCAAAGCCGCTGATATACAAAATATATTTGTCCTGCAAAAACGAGCTGTTTGAGCAATTTACCAGCTAGGTGCCAGAGTTTCTCTAAGAGATTTTATTAAAGAAAATGGTATTCTCACGGTTGCATCACAGGGGGGGCGGCCGGGGACTATCTTTTGTAATTTTGACGTTCAAAAAGTGCTGATTCTCAGCCTAGTTTGAATACTGACTTGATCGATTTTGAAATGTTGTGACTGTAGTGACTAGTCAATTCCTTTGAGTTACATTTCGTATAGAGCTTCTTGTCTGCGCAAACGGGTGGAGGCCTATACCGAGCTGTGTGGAACAAGGCTGCCAATGATGTTGGCAGTTTAGAAGGGAAGATGAACAGAACCAAACCGAGAAGAATGATTTTTGCATGCTTACCAAATCCCTTGTTCGACTTACTTCTTACCTAATTATGCCAATGTCTAGTGTAGCGCGCTAGGAAAGAACATTGTTATGTTACCTTGCTGCCGGACACGAAGCGCAGGCCGCGATGCGCCCACGCGATGCTGTCCACTGCGTCGTCGTGCACCGGCGTCTCCAGCACCTGCGCAGAGTATATTATATCAATACTGGTTGACTATGTATATAGGCGTAGACCTTATCATATTCCCGCCCGAGTCGTGGTATGGCAGCTCGGGACGGAACTTACAGTCAATTATTGGAATTGGACTGATTCAAGATAGACCATCAGTAGTTATAAGTAATGGGTATTGTTATAGTGGACGTTCATATCGTCAAATATCAAATGTAAACTCAATGTAGGTAATGGGTTTAATATCTGCGGTATTCGAGTGTCTCGATGCAGTGAACGACTCACCCTCTTGGGCCCTCCGGGCTCGTGCTCCACAGTGTAGATCCGCACGTGATGGTCGGCGCTGCCCGCCGCCAGGAACGCGCCGCCGGCCGACCAGGCCGCGCAGATCATGTGGCACACGCCGGGCCGCATGCGCTCCACGTACTGCACCGGCTGCGACAGGAAGTGCCCGTCGGGCGAGCACGTCCAGAAGGCCACGGAGCAGTCCGTGGACGTGGACGCCAGCCAGCGCACGTCGCGGCGCGCGGGCGGCGCCCAGTGCACCGACGTGATGGTGCCGGCGTGCGCGGCCAGCACCGCGCGAGGCTCGGCCCCCGCCAGGCCCCACACGCGCACCAGGCGGTCCACCGAGCCGCACGCCAGCAGCGCGCCGTCCGCCGACACGCAGATGTCCGTGATCTCGGCGCCCACGCCGCGCAGCGTCGCCAGCAGGCGCCCGTCCACGGCGCTCCACACCTGGCGAGACGCAGCGTGAGCACAGGGCGGACAGGACGCGCGGCCAGAGCGCGGCGGCTCACCTTGACGAGCATGTCGTCGGCGCCGGTCATGACGTAGCGGCCGGTGCAGTCGAACACCAGGCAGTACACGGCCGACAGGTGGCCCAGCGTGCGGCGCTGCAGCTGCAGGCCGGCCAGCAGGCGCGGCGGGAACAGCGCCTGGCCGCCGCGCCCGCCCGCGCGCGCCGCCGCGCCCACGCCCAGCTCGCGCGACACCAGGCGCCGCACTGGCGACGGAACTCACGTATATTGATCGGTCTCCATCGAACTTGTTTTAGAATGAAATATTGATAGCACGGCAAAAAAACTGCTTAAGATCATGTCTATGAAAAAGAAAATTATTAGAGCCCTATTAATAAAAGTTTATTTATCCGCCTTACATCTACTTTTACAGATTTTTTTTTATTATGTAGTGTGGGATCAAAGAAAACGAATGTACTACTACTACACTCAGCTGTATTTCACCTTCAAACTTAAATATTTATTGCAATAAAATAGACTACAGTCACTTTTAAGCTGTCAAGGTTTTAGTCAATCAGAAAGATGAAGCTTGTAGCTCATTACAATGCATAGCAGGTTCTAGGATGATCTCTCTCCCCATCCTATTCATGATCAAAATTGATTTCATACTATCTTCGTGCCCCTCGGTAGTCGAACTCACGCCGCCCTTACCTAAGGTATGGTCCTGCTTATGCGAGGCGTACATCGGCTTGGGCCGCACCAGCGTCTCGCTGAGCAGCGAGAGCCGCGCGGCCAGCCGGTCGGCGTCTCCGGCCGCGTCGGGGACATCTGTCGCCGCCGGCGCCAGCCGCGCGAGCGACACCGCGCGCTCGCACACCGACGCCAGCCGGCGCCATGACACGTCCGAGTGCTGGGATGCCTGTGATATGCCTCATGGTTTACAAGTATCCACTGCTAAATTATTATAATTTCTTTTTAACACCCTTGCTCGTAAAGCTGATGTAATTCCACCGGTTTTAAATATGTAAAGAGGGTCATAAAAAACGCGTGTGTTACCAAAGCAAATAGTTAAGTTATAGTCCATACAAATTCCATAACAGTATTATTTGCCATTTCAAATTTGGAACTGATCGCGCGCCGCCGCACGACTCCAGCTAGTGAGCAGCGCGCTGTTGCTATTCAAATTTCGAACTAATCGCCGCGCGGCGCCAGTCAGTAGGCAGCGCTAGCGCGCTGTTAAGGCCTATTCAAACCTGAGCGATATTCGCTGCCGCTGTGGGTAGAGGTACATACCGCGCGGGTTTCGCTCAGGTATTTAGTATCAAGTACCGCGGCTAGAGCGACCTGAGCGACGGTCTCTGCCGCAGACGGTAGCGAATACCGCTTAGGTCTGAACAGTAATATTACCGCATACCCACTGGGTTTTCTCTGCCGCAGACGGTACCGCTTAGGTCTGAATAGGCCTTTAAAATGGCGGGAAAACAACAGTGTGCATTCACAGATTGAGTTTATTTAAAATTAAAAAAAAAAACAGTTTATTCGGTAATTTAAAAACTTGGCTGCATGCTCTAGTGTCTTTGCCAACATTTTCACGCAGCCACGGCAGAAAATAATCCTCGCGCCATTTTTCTCAAATTTTCTTTTCTTTGTACTTGTATTGTGAAATGTTTTTTTTTCTGTTTCCTCGCAAATGTGTTAAATTAAAAAACGTCGTACGATATACGTGCGTATTGGTTATAACATCTTAACGCACTAATATCGTAATGTACTATTAAAGTAGAGTCAAAAATGTTGTATTGTTGTACTTAACTACTGCAATCACTATTTGTCTACCGAGAGTGGTGATTATCGATTACATACATTACTATAACAGACACAATAACAAAAGCCACACAAACAACACAATACCAGCCGCACCGGTTATTCGGTCAGGTTAAGCTACGCTTGCCGCGGTTGGTCTGTGGATGGGTGACCATATTTACATACCACATATTATTAAATATATTATTCTTCTATTCTTAATACCGAGACCCCTCCGTGCCTCGGAAAACACGTTAACAGCGTTTACGACGTACGGCATTTCATACAAACTTTCAAGCCCGTGTTTTTCGAAATTGATGAACCGATTTTAATGAAACTTCATACGCATAAGCAGGATACAAAGGTTTAGAAAGTTAGTTAAGAACATTTTCCAAAAAAACAACCGACTTCCAGAAAAAACACTACAAAGTGAAAAATAACTTCAATTTCGGAGTTATTTTTTCACTTTGTAGTGTTTTTTTTTGAAGTCGGTTGTTTTTCTTTGTAAAAACGTTTTTATTTTTCACTTTTTAGTTGTACTTACCCCAAACAAATTCATATAATATCACTACTTGCTATGTGAATATCAGAGACAGAATGCTATTGAACACATCTGCCTAACCCTTTAAAGGGTACAGGTGTGATGTTATGTTGTGTGATTGCGTAAACAATGCATACATATGCTATAGCAGCAATCGCGGTTGATTTGCTGGCATTTATTGAAGAGTTCCGACGTCTGTCTCCGAAACTAATCATCAGATCTTTACGAAATTTAAATGGGACCATTTTGGAATAAAGCCCTTTAGAACAAAAAAAATTTTGCAAATCGGTCTATTTACGATGGAGTTATGCCCGAACAAAATTAAAAAAAAATAGAAACATCCGAATTGAGAACCTCATCCTTTTTAGAAGTCGGTTAAAAATAGTGTTACAGCCAAATTAGACCGATTATAAATTTATCATAGAAACAGAAATTTCCAGTTATCTTTTTAAATTAGACATTTCGAAAATATTCTTTACTAACTTTTTAGACCTATGTATCCTGCTTATGCATATGAAGTTTCATTAAAATCTGTTCATTCATTTCGAAATACAAGGGCTTGATGAAATGCCGTATGTCGTAAACGCTCTTAAGACATTGCGTTGGTACCGGCTGTCATTTGTGGATCTTTGACAATCGTAACGAGTAGTGAGAAGTCAGAAAGTCGGACAACCAGTCTTACCCAGTAAATAATTGGGTTCTGGATAGGCAGTCGCTCCATGTAAATGACTGGTATTCAGCTGCATCCAGAGTCCAGACTCATCCAGTTAGACTGGAAGCTGACCCCAACATAGTTGGGAAAAGGCAGGCAGATGATGATACATACATTAATATGAACATTCATTAGCAGAGCCATGTTCAAGTAATACTTTCATAATAACTCTCACTAATTGTGAAAACAATCAGCACCACAAATGATCTCCAGAAACAGTATGATGATTTAAATAAAAGTTTAGCACAGAACAGAGTTATTGATTTGTGGTGTGAGCAGGCCTAACATGTTTTATAATGTCATGATAATTAATTAAAAGTGTTAGTAAGAAGTACCACACACAATAATCCTTTGTCATGGTTGTTCAGTGATAGGTACATTTTGTTTTTCTATCAAGCTTTACATTGTTGGCGTTACTTTATAACTACAAATTCTATTTTGATAGCATCGTTTTTTTTTTTCTTCAGAATAAACATTTTCTAAAATGTTTTCTATTAGGAATCATATCAAAAATTGGGAGTTCCCATTTGCGTAAAGAAAATAAAAATACGAAATATGGCGCCATTGTACGTCACGCAGCACTCGTGACTATTCGGATCGCGATCGGATTCTTACCGGCCAATCGCAGCCGAGAACTACTGCAGTCGATTGCTAGAACGAGATGGCACATGCGATGTAACCACCGAAGCATGTGAAGAAACGAGATAGAAAGCCTTCTAATTACGACACGGCTCCTTCTCGATAATGCATGATATAACATTTTTTTCACAAATTAGCCAAAAACATTAATTTTGTCACTAAAACACCACAAAAACATTTTTCACGATATTCCACCGTATTTTCACGATCAATTTGAAGCATAACACAATTTAAGATTTTTCGTCGTTTTCGCACAATTTATGTATTTCTAGTCACTAAACAGTCGGCAAAACGTAAATAAACAAAGTTTTGAGCGCAAAAGTCCGCTAAACTTACCAATTCATCGTAGGATTGGGAGTGCTCGCGTCCCTCCCAGTCGAGTCGTCGGGGCAGCACCTGTAACACCGCGAACTATATAAAAACTTTTCAGCGAAGTTTCAGCGCGTTTGACAGCCGCAGCCACGTGCGTCCGCGACCAAAACAACAATATAAGCTCAAACCCGGCACTAGGAAAAGCTCAAACCTACCTCAATAGTCTCGAGCTCTTTTAGCAAAGTCTGGAACAGAAACGGTCACAATTAGCTCACAGAACTATAAAGGACATTAATTCGAACATATTCCGAGCCAATTTACCTTTGCAGTCTCTTTGAGGGGTCCGCCTGATAGGAATTTCGCTATCAGAAAGTAGAGCTCTGAAATCGGGAAAGCTAACATTACACGACCTCGTACGATTACACTCCCATTTTAGAGCATTCATTTCTAAGCACTACACTTACCGGGAATGACCCTGAGCTCCTCGTTAGACTCCTCCATAACCCTAGTTTTTATTCCAAGGGTTAAAACTGAACTTCACATTACATTCACTATAAAAATCCAGCAAACATTTTACTTTACATTGTTGACGAACAGATAACGCAACCTCCTGTAATAATAGCAAAATGGCGTTTCAACTGTCAGTCAAACAGTTCCTCTGGTGAATCGGTGTCGGTCTAACAGTTTCCAGCGTGGTTCCTTAGGCTTTGGCTAGATGTCGCTACCAGTCAATTTCATACTTTTTCAATTTATTAAAAAATACTAGAAAATACACACAATAGTTTTGGTAAAATAGAATAGCATTTTTGATTCCGCTTATTGTAATAAACATATCATTCCAGGCATGACCCTTTTCGTGGCCCCATTTACAAATCCTTGACCCCGGGTCGGCCAGGGACTGACCTAATTAAAATATTTCGACTGGCAATTTAAAAGTTGTCTTGTCAAACGTCAAAGTACACCGCTACGCGAGTGTTGTTGAAAAATCGTAATAAAATGCATAAAATCGTAATTATAAACGATGGGGTTTGGTGCCGAGTCATGCATTGTGTGTGAAACATTAAGTGTAAACAGTAGTTCAAGTGAACAAGTGGTGTTGTGGAGGACTTTCCCTTTGTGGAGCCGGGGCGGTGTCGGGAGCCAGGAGGCTCTGATCCTGAGAGCGCGAACAGCCTGCGGGCGTACAGAGCGCCCTAGCATGTCCCTCCGGTCATCGTGCGCTCACCAGTCTCATTCATATGTAGATATCGCCGCTTGTGATCGATTTAGGTCAGCTGTGTGTAATTGAGCATGATATGGTCAGTGGCTATCGATTGCTGGCTATAAATACACGCATTCCGCCGTCCTGCACCTCACTAGGGACGAATAGCACTCTGTAAAAAATAATTCCAGTATTACTGACGACTTAGACCAGTGGAATCATTTAGAAAGTGGTTTGAGTGAGAACTTGAGAACAATGTTTGCAGGAAGTGTCAGTGGGTCGTCTTAGGGGAAGTTCTTAAAGGTAGGTTTGTTGCAATTTTTTTTCATATTTCGAATAGCCATATCCTATTCAAAAATAATATCAGTGATAAAAAAACATACATATTTTATGTGAATTTACTTTTCCGCAGATATTGCCTTCACAACAAAAGAAATTAAAGCCATCAAAATATTAGGTTGAACTAAACTTTATGCCCATGTTTCGCCCATAAATAACAACTTGACATCAGAACGGGCCACCTCTAGACACTCTAAAGAATAAATAAAGCTCAGAACATCACTCTCTTTTTATCTTGCCATGCATTATTAAAGATAACAACAATTTTATCTGAACTATTAACTTCTTTATTTAATTAAATACATATAAATTATATTTATAAATAAGTATTACAATATAAAAACATTTAAACATAAATATAATAGCCCACCAGTATTGGATACAGGGTCCAAGCTACCGGTGGTCAGGGCTCTATCTAAATTAATTCTTATAAAGAGAAAAGAGTTGATTTTTTGTGTGTCTGTTTGTTATGCTAATCGGCTGCTGAATGGATTTGGATGAATTGGTATTTTGTACGTGGGCAGACCATGACCCGGATACATAGGATTTTTATCCCGATATTCCCACAGGATCGAGACTTATGCAGATGAAACCGCGGGTGCAGCTAGTTTTACTATAAGTTTGTCAACAAGAGAATCAGTCCCAACAAACAAATCATTAATTTGGGTCTCCCTTGTTTCATCAAAAATATATTGACAAATTATCACTTCCCAAACAATTTTCCTCATAATTTCATTTGCCAAATCATTACTTAGCAAATAAACTTTTCACAAAAAATTATAACGCAAACCTAATGTTTGGCAAGTGAACGTTTAAACAATAACTTGCTTACCAACTAGTACTTTTACCAATTTTAATGTAGTCAAATATTTCAGTTGGTATAACATATTTTACGTAAAATAAGCCAAATATTAGTACCGTTGGGGCCCCTGTTTCTGTCTGCCTATGGTTTCAATTGGCCCTGTTTAATATGATATGATATGAGGTAAAGGTATTTGTATACTCATTCGCTCACTCCTACAACATCATCATCATCATCAACATTGGACAAAAATTGGTCATAAATTACTATAACAGACACAATAACAGCAATACACAATACCAGCCGCACAGGTTATTCGGCCAGGTTAAGCTACGCTTGCCGCGGTTGGTCTGTGGATGGGTGACCATCTTTACATACCACATATTCTTCTATTCTTAATACCGAGACCCCCCACAGTCCTCGGAAAACACGTTAAGAGCGTTTACGACGTACGGCGTACAAACTTCCAAGCCCGTGTTTTCCGATTTTAATGAAACTTCATACGCATAAGCAGGATACAAAGGTCTAAAAAGTTAGTTAAGAACATTTTCCAAAAATAATGTTACAGCCAAACTAGACCGATTTTAAATTTTCCATAGAAACAGAGATTTCCAGTTATCTTTTTTAAATAAGATATTTCGAAAATGTGCTTTACTAACTTTATTTTAGATTATTAGTATTACAAGGCAAGGGAGGGGCTTGTGGCTAAGTATATATATACAGTGCACAGGTTGATCAATCAGATTGACGATCTTTACATGCAGAACTTGTTGATCTTTGACAGTTGTTACGGGTCATAAGAAGCCCGAAAATCTGACAACCAGTCTTACCAAGGAGTATCATATTACCTAGAAACTGGGTTGTGGAGGTTAGATAGGCAGCCGCTTCATGTAAAATACTGGCATTCAGCTGCGTCCAATTAGACTGGAAGCCAATCCCAACATAGGTATTTGAGAAAAGCCAACGCGATTTAAGTATTACATGCAATTATTTTCAGTTGAAAGCTTAATGAACTGGTGTTACCTATTTTTTTTTTCTGAATTCTTCTACTTGATAGTCAATATATAAATAATACTGGTATTCAGCTGCATACCGTTAGACTAGAAGCCAACCCCAATTGGGAAAAGGCTAGGCAGATGTGGATGATCTACATTTATAACTAAAATAAAATAAAGTTGTGTTAGTTACACTATGTATAAATCAAGAACGGCTGATCTTCGATTTTTTGGATTTGTCTCCGCCCCAAATAACTACTTAAACATAGAAAAATTCATGATTAAAATTATAAAGAGAATGTATTGACTTATTCGGATTTTTTTTTTGATCATGAATTAGTTTTCTAAATAAAAAACTTAATCATCACTTTTTGATGCAAGTCATTAATTTTTGATATGAAAACTGAAAAAAAAATCAATATAATTAGGTGGGGGACAGTTCTCTTTGGAAACATGTCTTATAATTCCTGCCTGCCTTATAGGTCATCCGACTGCAAAAAAATGATATAAGTAATGATATATATACCTATTTACCTACAGACTTTAACAGATTTCTGTTGTATCTATTTGTGGCCTACATATTTTAGATGGAGTTCTTGTATTTTCTTTAGCATGTCTTCATGTTCTTTATGGTCCCTAATAAAGAAGATAAAATATATGACATACAATATTTTTGACTTTTTAGTCATTAAGTATTTTTGGGCCATGTTTTAATTTTTTTGTTTATTAAAATTTATTGCTCAGACCAAATAATTTATTCAATACTTTTTAGTTTAATCGCTTGCTTATCATTATCAACTTCGTATTTAGAACACAACCACATTGTAGCTCAGTATCTTAGGGGATGAAATCTTTCCTGACGCCAACCTATCTTGTGCAGACTGTAAACAGCAAAGTTTATAACTAAAACTTAATATAAAATTATTGATGTTAAAATTATGAGCACCTACCTAATTTAATTTACCCTTAATTTAGTTCAGAGTAAAAAACCGGTGAAGTGTGAGTCGGACTCGCGCACCGAGGGTTCCGTACAGAGTATGTAAATAGTTTATCACAGGAAAAAAAACTTTTTTTGTAATGTAACTACGAATTTACGGTTTTCGGATTTTTTCCTTTACTTGTGCATTGCTTTTTGCGAAATTTCATGAATATAGGTCAACGGGAAGTACCCTATAGGTTTTGATTTCGGAACATAAACGCCCATATCATTTGGTTGCCATGACTTAGTTTGATTTTTCCACTGCTTCAAGGGATTGCAGCCCTGAGTATTTGATATTAATTTCAACTTGATATCTGCACGCGTTCCTGAGAAAAGGGTCTTAACCGATGGTCAAACAGACGGACAACGAAGTGACCTTATAAGGGTTTCGTTTTTCCTTTTGAGGTATGGAATCCTAAAAATGACTTTTTCGCATTAATATTATTATACGATGTAATTTTTGTTAATTAATTTTTATTTGTCTATTACTTAACATTAAAAAATGATTCGGGTTTCTTTTCGTTTTATTTCTTCACTACATAGTATAAAACAAAGTCGCTTTCTCTGTCCCTATGTCCCTTTGTATGCTTAAATCTTTGAAACTACGCAACAGATTTTGATGCGGTTTTTTTTAATAGATAGAGTGATTCAAGAGGAAGGTTTATATGTATAATAACATCCATTAAATAGTGGAGAAGTACTGTTATTTTTGAGGTTTCTAATGTGATGTCGTAAATAATTACATTTTTTCCGCTTACATTGCAAACGCAGGCTGAACCCTACGAGTTTTATCAAAATAATGTACTAAGTATTGTACACATTGAAAAGGTCTACAGAAAAGTCCGTGATGGTATATGTCTATCTCTTATGGATAACCCACAATAACTTTTTTTTGTCATTTACTTTTTACGACAAATAATGGCTAATTTTCGAAGCGATTTTAACCAATACAGCTTTAATCCTTAACCAATTAAATACCTTGAATACATTGTTCATTTAATATAGATCTATATGGCCCTTTACACCGTATGATTTAAGTGAATATTTTCGAAGATATTAATGATTTAAAAATTGCGGGACGTAGCGTTTGCGGCGGTACCGGCCGGCCGCCCGGTACGTTCACAGTTTTTCTGTAGTGTATTTACTATTTAGTATCAGCATTGCACCCGTGCGAAGCCGGGGCGGGTCGCTAGTAATTGATATTTTAATCTTGGTTGCTAGTAATCGTCTACCAAACATGATATTTTTAAAACGGACCCCCAATGAAACTAATGGGTGATCCCTAGTTTAGGCTGCGCATTGTCTGTCAATGAATGAGTCTACGATGTTTATGAAGTAGATTTGCCTTGACCGCAGAGAGCCCGTCACATGTCGGGCGCCGCCGCGGCGAGCGGGAGCGCGGGTGCGGGCGCGGGCGCGGGCGCGGGCGCGGGCGCGGGCGCGGGCGCGGGCGCGGGCGCGGGCGCGGGCGCGGGCGCGGGCGCGGGCGCGGGCGCGGGCGCGGGCGCGGGCGCGGGCGCGGGCGCGGGCCGCGGCGCGGGCGCGCTGGGCGGGCTGGGCGGCTCGCTCGAGGACAAGGGCTGCGACCTGCTGTGCCCCGTCTGCTTCGAGCTCATCGACGAGGCCTACGTCACGCGCTGCGGCCACTCCTTCTGTTACGCTTGTATTAGTAAGGTAAGCATCATCTTACGACCCTCACAGTCAACTCACAAGTCAGGGTGTGAGTTAAAGTAAGTAAAAAAAATTAACAAGTAATAACTTGTTAATTTTTTTTAAATGAAAATCGTCTACTTTTACCATGTTTGTTAATATGTGAGCACCATGTATCTATCATATAATTAATTTATATGTCATGGTTTCATTTTAATTCTTTTACCTATTGTGGTATAGTAATTTTATTTAAAGTGCATCATCTTCACATATTATTATTATATTTAATGTATGCAAATATTGTAAAACATTTTAAAAGAATAACATGGAGTTTCTTGCCCATTGTTCTCCATACGAAAACTACCTTTTGGAAGGACTAGAATCAATTCTATTTTATTGTAATTTTTGACGTTCAACAGTGCCTTTTGTGTGCCTATTTGAAATAAACGCTGTGACTTGGACCGTGTCACCGTGTCAAATACGCGTCAAAAAGATATTGCACTACGATAGATTCGGTGGCCTCGTGACTCAGGACATAATAAGCCGTTGTCTGCTTTGTATGGGGTATTGTCTATAGAAATCTAGTGTACCTATGCTATTTGACAAAAGAAATTTTTTGTGCGAGCATCTTAATATTCATGATAAGAGACGTGATGAAAATGTAAACAAATGGACCAGAAAACACCTGCAGTGGATGTCAGTTTCTAGAGCAACTTATTATTTGATTACTTTAATCCGAAATTCAAATTTTAAATCATCAAAATTATATTTATCATTTGACAATTGAGGTTAATTTTATAACCACCATTTTCTTCTACAATGTTTCAATTACAATTTAATAAGGTTATTCAAACAAAAATTGTTAGAAAAGTGTTGAGATCTAATAGAAAGTTTTTAAGAATTTGTCACTAATTTACCCTTCCGTGAGTGATTACTTACGAATTTAGCCAGAACAGGGTTTGTTTACACTTTCATCAGATACTTTTCGAACAGAGCATAATTCACTTTGATTTTTATAGTTAAAATACTTTAATAAAATGAATGCTATTATCATTAAGAGTTTTTTTACACTATAAGATAACTCTCTGTGCTCTCCAGGCGGTAGAGCTCCACCGCCGCTGTCCAAAATGCGGCGCCGCACTCGCATCACGCGACCACATCTTCCCAAACTTTCTTCTCAACGAGCTTGTCGCGCGCCGGCGAGTGCGAGCGAGACACGAGACCGTGCCTCAACCCAGAGGACCATGTGTGAGGGCGCTGGTCGCAGCTGAAGCGAGGAGGCTTCCGCTCGCGGATGTAGACGCCATGTTGGACTTGCTGACGAGACGCAAGCGGCTGCTAGAGGCGGAGTGTGCAGCAGCTCATCACAGACTGCTGTACGAGTTCCTGGCGCAGCTGCACAAGCACCGCTCGCACCAGCTCGAGCAGCTGGCGCGGGAGGCGTCGCTGGTGCGCAAGGATATGGACCACGTCGCCAGCGTGCTCAGGGACACGGCGCAAGGTACCGTGACTCACCCGTACGCGTGGCCAGAACTAATTCCATACAGCGAGCACAGCGATCCATTCCCAGGCTTCATCTAAACAAATATTATAGAGAATATTTTGTTACGTTTTCTCGCTACTGAACGAATTTTTTTCCCGATATTTCCACGGGATCGTGAGTTATGCGGGTGAAACCTCGGGGCGCAGCTAGTGAGGTACTACTTACTTATACAATGTTAAATCCTCATGGTTCAGTACCTCGGGGCGCAGCTAGTGAGGTACTACTTACTTATACAATGTTACATCCTCATGGTTCAGTACCTCGGGGCGCAGCTAGTGAGGTACTACTTACTTATACAATGTTACATCCTCATGGTTCAGTACCTCGGGGCGCAGCTAGTGAGGTACTACTTACTTATACAATGTTACATCCTCATGGTTCAGTACCTCGGGGCGCAGCTAGTGAGGTACTACTTACTTATACAAATGTTACATCCTCATGGTTCAGTACCTCGGGGCGCAGCTAGTGAGGTACTACTTACTTATACAATGTTACATCCTCATGGTTCAGTACCTCGGGGCGCAGCTAGTGAGGTATTACTTACTTATACAATGTTACATCCTCATGGTTCAGTACCTCGGGGCGCAGCTAGTGAGGTACTACTTACTTATACAATGTTACATCCTCATGGTTACCAGTTCAGTACCTTCGCAATGTACGGTGAATTTGTCCATTGAAATGTCACAAATGTTAATGCAGCTGAACTTGATGTGGAGTGCACCGCTCCGTGTGTTTGTGTACCAAGCGCCGGCTCGATCGTTGTGTGTGTACGGTAAGGGCTCGCGCTTTGCGGTGGACTTCTAACTGAACAGAGCTGCGCTGGACTTGAGTTTGTTGCGCCACTTGTTCTCCAGCTAAAGCACTAGGAAGTGGTGAAGGGCGGGCGTGCCGGGGGACTGTCTTATGTAATTCATTCGTTTTTTGAAGTTCCTAAAGCGCTGATTGTTGGCCTAAAGTTATCTATTTAATATGACTTTTGATTTTGAAACATAATTGATCAAAAGTTGGTTTACGTTTCTGTTACACGCGACATACATGTGTTAATGCTGCTCGTTCGACGTACAGGAGCAGCCGGGCTGGCGCGCCTGCCCGAGGCCGGCGACGCGGGCGACGCGGCCGCCGCGGCGCCGGAGCCGGCGGGCGACGCCGTGCGCGCGCTCCGGCGGGAGCTGGCGGACCTCGCGGGCAGCGTGGGCGACACCGCCTCGCACGTGGACGGTACAGAGCGCCACCTGCTACGATCCTTACATACTCCTTTTGCTTCGCTTACGTCATACGTCTGGTCAGACTCGCGCGCCGGTTGCGAGTACTACGCACCTGACCTTTCTGAAGAACATCACCAATAAGTGTGTCTTGCTAGGGCGCCCCTTTCCTTCATCCTCTGACATAACCTAAGCATACTCTTTTCACTTTCGTCGCTATATCTTCAACTCCGCACAAAACAAACACTGTATGTATGACAGGCGGCAGCCTGGGCGTCGCGTCGGAAGAGGAGAGCTTCGCGGGCGGCGCGGCGGTGGGCGGCGACGCGCTGGCGGCGCGCTGGAGGCGCCTGCACGCGCACTTCGACGACTTCGTGCAGGTAACTAGTGCCACGAGCGAGACGGTCAGTGACCATGATACAGTACACTCAATGCCACCCACCGATTAATATTTGCAATTTTGATTTTTGTTATTAATTAAGGTTTATTAACAAGGCAGATACTTCAGTATATAGAATTACTTATTCACACTATAAAGTTTATATGTTAAACTAGCATATTTAACTTAAAAAAAACCGGTCTAGTGCGAGTCGGACTCTGGCACCGAGGGTTCCGTATAAATTTGTAGCTATGTGAACAGATTACCACGGGTTTTTTTTTAATATAACTACTAATTTACGGTTTTCGGATTTTTTCCTTTACTTGTGCTACATGACATTGCTTCTTGCCAAATTTCATGATTCTAGGTTTTGATTCGGGAACATAAAGGCCCGTATCTTTTGATTGCGTTGACTTAGAAGTTTGATTTTGTCACTGCTTCAAGGGATTCCAGCCTTGAATATTTGATATTAATTTCAACTTGATAACTTTACGCGTTCCTGAGAAAAAGGGTCTTGACAGACGAACAGACAGACGGACAACGAAGTGATCTTATAAGGGTCCCTTTTTTCCTTTTGAGGTACGGAACCCTAAAAATATAGAGAATACTTTTGTTGAAACGTTTTACCGAAATAGATTGTTTGAGCTCACATTCATTCTAATCATGCAAACTTTTGAGAGACCCAAACGTCCAACTACGAAACTAGCCTTCATATTCAAAATGATATAATAAAAAATACATTGCAGTATTTTTGTTTGTACGTTAAAAGTTCTTGTGATATTTCAACGTAACGTAATAACAAACCAAAAATTTGTTTCCCTGTTAACGCTCTCTCCGTATTACAGTGTTACTTCGCTCACCGCGCCGACGAACTCTACTTCCCGGGCTCGTCGGCAGTCACGCCCGCGCCGGCCGCCTTCCCCGCCGACTGCGCGGCCGGCGCGGGGCCCGGCGCGGGGCCCGGCGCCAGCCCGCCGGGGCCCGGCGCGCCCGAGTCCGACCACGTGCCACAGGGGCCCGGCGACGCGCAGTCCGTCAGCATGCACGGTAACTTTTCCACCACAGTCAAGGCTAACGCACATTAAAGGTGCCAAGAAAAGGCCTTTGAAGCAATTCTTGCCTAACAGAATTGTAGCAGCATGGAATAGGCTCCTGGAAAATGTTGTGACCGCTCCCACACTAAACTGCTTCAAGAATCGACTGCACCGGATTAATATCTGCAAGCTATTTGAAGTACCAGCATCAGCTAATTCGCTGCTAGGCATTTAAAAATATAATATCAATCGTTAATAAGTTATGTTGAAACCATGAAAAAAGGGTGTTTAAAATAATCTTGAGCCACGGAAACTTAATTATTAGTCGGGGGTTGCGGAAGGATCGTACGCTCCCGAGACCCCCGGCGTAGGTGTGAGATGGAACACTGCGGTGGGTTTTAGTCAGTAAGAGTCTGACAGACCCCGCCGCCCGCCGCAGGGCGGCGGACATCCACGAGGATTTTCTACACCGGAAACAAAAAAAAAAGGATACTTAATGTAAACTACATGGCCATCTTAATCTGTACGCAAATAAATACTTGCGTTTCCTGAATATTGTTTATGTTGTTTTAAAAGGCTCAAAATTGATCCCTGCAGACCTCCACATGTTATAGATAATGCGCCACTTTGATAAATATTGTGCGTTCTAATTCATTGCAATCTGTTTTAGATAGGAAATCAAAACTTTTTAATACACTGCCGGTAATGTTACCGGCTTCTAGTTTTTTTTTGGTTTCGAACTTTTTAAGCAGCAATTTATGCCTTACGGTGTCGTACGCTTTCGAGGTCAATACAGATACGAATGAGTATAATGTCATATCCATCTACATTTAGCTTTGTTAAGTAACGAGGTCGACTGTAGTTGTTAATAGTGTGCTGCTTTTTGGACTAAACCCGTATTGTATGTCTGAAAGAAAGTTAATAGAAGTTAAATGTTTATCTAATCGGTTGTGTGGCAATTTTTCTAAAATTTTCGACAATTCGGGCGACACCGAAATAGGTCGGTAGTTGCCATTCTTGATCCTAATTTGTGAATGAGAGTTACCTGCGTGATTTGTGAATGAGAGTTACCTGCGTGATTTGTGAATGAGAGTTACCTGCGTGATTTGTGAATGAGAATTACCTGCGTGATTTGCGAATGGGAGTTACCTGCGTAATTTGTGAATGTGAGTTACCTGCGTGATTTGTGAATGAGAGTTACCTGCGTGATTTGTGAATGGGAGTTACCTGCGTGATTTGGAATGAGAATTACGTGCGTGATTTGTGAATGGGAGTTACCTGCGTAATTTGTGAATGAGAGTTACCTGCGTGATTTGTGAATGAGAGTTACCTGCGTGATTTGTGAATGGGAGTTACCTGCCTGATTGGTGAATCGGGATTTACCTGCGTGATTTTCAGGGAATCAGGAGCATTACTTACCTTCAGTCAGCAGTTTGTTGAAACATTTGTTAACTTTGTATATATAAACCGCGTACAAGAGTTGTTGGTGTTATCATTCATTGTAGTGGAATACTGACAGTTCTTGAACTTTGTTTAAATGTGCTGATCCCGGTCAGTTTCATTGTAGAAGTTCGCCTTACCAGTCTAAGTGTATGTAATGTGTGCAGGAGGCGACCAGCGCGCCCCGGACGAGGCCCCCGGCGCGGCCCCCGCGGGCCCCGCGGCCCCCGCCGGCCCCTCCGACCTCACGGACACGCTCACCCGCGCCGCGCTGCGGCCGCGCGGCCTGGACGCCTTCCGCGAGGACCTGCTGGCCTTCACCCGCTACCGCGCGCTGCGGCCGCTGGCCACGCTCAGCTACTGCAGCGACGCCATCAACTACTCCACCATCGTGTCCACCATCGAGTTCGACAAGGTATGCATAAGGGAACTGCCGCCATCTTTTCATCGGGGCAGACAGAAACTACAGAACGCCTCCACCTGCTGCGGTCCGAACATACTCGGTTACGTACACGTCTGGGCAGACCGCTCGCCGGTTGCGAGTACTAGCACCTGGCGGCTTGCTAGGGCGTCCCCCTCGGCATTCTGCCTTGTAAATACCTTCTGTTAGTCGCCTGTCATTGATCCTCTCAATATGACCAATGCCGCATCACATTGCTCCTCACATGTTCACAGTGCCACAACACACGCTTCGCAACGGACGCAGCATTTATTCTACTTCCATGCCTCTATTGCTACACCCAACGTTCACATCCATACATAAGCGTAGGCACCCAGCACACAGTATCTGTAAGTCCTGAATACTGGACTTCGGAGGGTGTGCAGCTCCACGACCTGATCCCATCATCGCCCTTTACTACCTTAGAAAAGCAGACGTACTGCAGGGTGCCATCCGCACTTGGTTGAGGTCCCGACCAGTCCAGCTCAGCGCAACTCCTCCACATTTCTTATGCGCACAGCCAAAGCGTGGAACTCTCTGCCAGCGTCTGTGTTCTCTTCCACGTTTGCCCCGTCTGCCTTCAAAGCAAGAGTGAACAGGCGCCTTCTGGGCACGCTGGTTCCGCCATAGACCTCATCCGTCGCTTGCCATCAGGTGCGATCGAGTCGTATCATTCCTGAGCGAGTCCCAATAAAGACCGTTTCTTTTAAATAAGGGACGTTCGTCGTTCGCAGGACGAGGAGTTCTTCGCCATCGCCGGCGTGACGAAGCGCATCAAGGTGTTCGAGTACGAGAGCGTGGTGCGCGACTGCGTGGACGTGCACTACCCGTGCGCGGAGATGCAGTGCTCGCACAAGATCTCGTGCGTGTCGTGGAACGCCTACCACAAGAACGTCATCGCGTCGTCGGACTACGAGGGCACGGTGAGCGTGTGGGACGCGGGCACGGGCCAGCGCACGCGCGCGCTGCACGAGCACGACAAGCGCTGCTGGTCCGTGCACTTCAACCGCGCCGACGTGCGGCTGCTGGCGTCGGGCTCCGACGACGCGCGGGTCAAGCTGTGGGCGCTCAACGCCGAGCGCTCCGTGGCCACGCTGGAGGCCAAGTTCAACGTGTGCTGCGTGCGCTTCAACCCGCGCTCGTCCTGCCACCTGGCCTTCGGCTCGGCCGACCACTGCGTGCACTACTACGACCTGCGCGCTCCGCGCGAGCCGCTGGCCGTGTTCAAGGACCACCGCAAGGCCGTGTCCTACGTCAAGTTCCTGGACGCGCGCACGCTGGTGTCGGCCAGCACGGACTCGGCGCTGAAGCTGTGGCGCGTGGAGTCGCCGCGCTGCGTGCGCTCCTTCACGGGCCACGCCAACGAGAAGAACTTCGTGGGGCTGGCCACGGACGGCAAGTACGTGGCGTGCGGCTCGGAGAACAACGCGCTGTACGTGTACTACTCGGGCCTGTCGCGGCCGCTGCTGGCCTACAGGTGAGTGTTCTACTTAGCTATTACTGAACCAAAAATGGAAGGGGGATTCTTCCTATTTTTAATACAAGGTCAAATTAAATCGAGTGAAATGTTACTGGTCAACTAACAATTCAACTGTCCGTGGAGTTTCTCGCCCGTTCGTCTCCGTAGGTATCTACTAAGCTTTGGAATGGGTAACTAGCTTCATTTGCTGACTGGCTGATCCCTGGTCAATTCAAAAGTTTTTTTTTTTCCTGTGCCTGTAAATGGATTATCTGTTCTATATCTATCTATACATAGGTATAACAAATCTGTAGACGAGGCGTTTCTATACATGGAAAATATAAAAAAAAATAGTTGGGGTGTTAAACATAGACAACATAACCACTAGAGAGCGTATAGGCTGATTTGTTCGAAGCACACGACTCACACCGCGGGCCGGGGGGGGGAGGAAGAACGCGCGGCTGCTATTGGTCAGTTCTTGTAGGTGTGTCTATCGTTAGGGCTGCTCTACTTCATTAAGGGAAAATAGTCGATATCGATAAAATGGATTACCACCTGGATCTCTCTGGTCTGGTCTGGATATTATGGATGGATGAATGGATTGGATTGGACATTATAAAAAATACTCAAAATCATACAAATAAACCAACCAACCTATTACAAAAAAAAAAAAACATGTATCCTGTTATTATTGATTTTTAAAATGAATTAATTTGTTGTATGTTTTTCATATTAAAGTTTTAGGGTCCTGATTGTTCTTTGTAAAAAATAATAAACGAGCGTCTACATATTTTTGAATCCGAACCGATCGGGCCCAGCGGTGCCTGACGACATAAAACTTATCCTGGACCTATCGGTCCCGGTCGGGGACAGAGAGAACAAAAAAATCCCGAAACATACATAAAAAAATACCAACGAACCGAGACCCTCTTCCTTGTTTGAAGTCGGTTAAAAGTAGATAGATAATTAAAGTATGTGAATTGAATAAAAATTCTATGTATTAATTATAAGTTTATTATTTTCTATATCAACTTTCAGCTATTAAAGGTAACAGCACTAATTTTTACGATAAACATACAAAGGGGAAGATAGGGTTAGAAGCATTAGAATTATCTAATACAAGAACGAGACTTTTCCAAAAGACATCAACCGCTGCTCAACAGCGAGCTCGTTACCCAGCCACCATTTCAAATAGACCTTTGCGGTGGCTCATAATCTGATTGAATCTAAAATAATTTTTCGTACTGTTTACTTACCGATGAAAAGTTATGTCTAGATGTCTTGGAATATTTCCCATACCACTTCACCGCGCATGTAGGCATTTTGATACGTTACAAAAAATTGTATTAATTTAGCGTGCACACAGGTCTAACACTTAGAGTAACTTAAGAGCGTTATTACAAAACCGAAGTGCTCAGTTTTAGGTAAATTCGACGGCGCGCGGCAGCAGATGCGCACGTGTGCGTCTAGGGAAGAACGCTATGCACACATACAAACCGCTATGCGTCGGACGCCAGGATCAAACCAACAAGAGCCTTCGTTTTCAAAATGAATTAAATTACTGTTATTATAGTTTATGAAATATTATTTGTACCGATGAGTGTTACCTACAACGGTTTGAGTTACAATAGGGTCATACAAATTTACTTCACTTTTAATTTTTATTTTATAAAGAAAAAAGAAAGAAAATTTGTTTATTCTGCACAAACAAAAACGCACATTGCAAATAAACACCACACCACCACCACCACCACTAAAGTGACAAACTAGCATACGGCCCGCTTGATGGTGTGTAGTTACCGCAGCCTAAAGCAGTGTTGCCAGTGACAGATAGTCAAATGTAACATGAGAGAGCTCAAAAAGTAACATTTTCACGAGAAAAGTAACATTACCTTATTTTTTTGTGGAAAACGACTAATAATAACATGGCACTTTATTACATAAAAAAAAGCTGTCCCCTTAGTAGGCTTCGAAAGAATCGTAATAACAAACTGAACTGAACCAACACGGATGCCACTACTAGGCTGTCGCTCACTCGCCTAAGTAAGCGGGATGGGTCATTTAGAAATTCACGCGAGTGAGTGAATATGCGATACGACAAACGAAGTGAAAAATTTTCGCGCTGTCGTCGCGTCAGAATTTGGTCACAAAATCAAGACAATCAAGTGCGCCAACATGACAAACGAAACCTTTGCGTTCCGTTTCATGTTTATTTTTTGTTTTCTGAGAAATATTTTTTATTAAGTCTTAAAAGTAACATTTTGAGGCGTGTAACATGGAGGTAACATGAGAGGGTCAAAAGTAACGTAAAATGTTACAAAAGTAACATACTGGCAACGCTGGCCTAAAGACGCTTGCATTGCCAGAAGCTGCATTACTTGCGCGTTGCCAGCCTCTAACATTACTTACAAATACTTTTGTGCTACTTTTATAAATACTTTTTGTACCTACTTTTTTACGAAGTTTAATATATTATGTAATTTATTTAGCAGGTAGGAAGACATTTTAGTACTTATTTATAGAAATAAATGCAATGTGATGTTGTTTCTACAGTTTGGATAAAAATCGGTTGTCTGTAAAGTCGGTTTACGGACGATAGTTTAACGTGACAACGTCATAACAAAACATTAATGAAATTGCCGAACGCGGAGGCCGATTCGGCAGCGTTCGACATCATCTGTCTCTCATCGCTCGTTCCGCGCTCTCGCTTGCACTTCAAGCCGCCATGGCGTACCTACAACGCTACAGCAGAGCAAGGCCGCGAGGTAACGCTACATGAGTCATGTTTTTTTCGTGTGTGCAGCCAGCTTCATCGATTTATTAGACGTTGTCACGTCAAAAAAGTCAAAAGAAAATAAAAAAGACAAATCAAAAGTCGTTTTATTAAAATTAAAAATTACAACTGTGAACTGAGACACTAGCAGACAGACGGACGGTCGGACATCGGAGCCTTAGTAATAGGGTCCCGTTGGCACCCTTAAGGTACGGAACCATAAAAAACCAGTATAATAATTGTAAAATAATTAAAATAATATTCTCCGAAGCGGCATAGACCGTGCTTTCCTCGAATCTATGATTTCAGGAAGCACGCACTCCTCATAAAATTCTTACCGCTGAGCTTCTCTTGCGCGTTTCAAATTATCGGCCAAAACCTTTTTTTTTTATTTTGACAGCACCAAAAGTTCTATTTTTTTCTATTTTGCCCATTATTGTGAACTATTGTCTGAAAATAATTAATTAAATTAAAGTTGGAGATGACAATAAATAAAAAAGTCAGAAAAATTAAAAACAACAACTATATTTACGTATGTTTTTTTTCTATAATTATATTCGCGTTGGAACATCATAGGAAAATAATTATATTATATACATTACAATCAGAACATAACTAATTTAAAAAAAAAACTCACTTGTATCAACAAGTGTTGGTCGCTTTTTATTCGTGGCGAATTGTCGAACGAGATCACGTGACGGCAGCAGCGAGTGAGCGCTACGTCCTCCCTCTGAAAGCGCTCGGCGCGGACTAAAGCTAAGACCGTGCATCCCGAGATTTATATTGATAAAAAAGCATTGCATAAAACAATTGCTTAAAAATATTATTTTACTTCAAAATAGAGTATTTTTTTTTTTCAAGCAAGGTGACAAAGTAACCTTAGTTATTAAACACTTTTTGTTTGAATTTCTATTAAATATTCAGAGATAAAAAATATCATTTCGGCTGAAAAAATATCATTAACTCTCTGTTTTACGGAATTATTTTTGGTTTATTACTGTATTAAACATAATAAATTGATGTAGGCATTCCAAAGTAGAAGATACAGTTGTACCGTGGACATTTTTATAAATTATTAAACTATTATATCTTCGATGTAACAGAGCATCGCGAGATGCCCGAAATTAAATTTTTATGAAACAGCCTCTGCAGGAACAAGTTTTTTACTGATTTATGTAAACAAACTGAAATATTTATTGAATGCGCTCCCAAAAGAAGGAATTAAACTTTCTCGGGCATGTATTTTTTTTACTATTGTGACTTTAGTTAAACCATAATCACAAATCAAAACTCGAGTCAAACGCTCTAAACAAGAAAAACTTGTGATAGCGCTCTTAAATGGTTACTACTACCGTAGTCTATACATAGGCGACAAAATGCTCGTAGGTACTATGTAATAGTTTTCGAGCGTCGGGGCGCTGTATGCGCAGTCATTTGATTATATAGTCTGATGTAAAACAGAACCTTTTAAAGGAAATTGAAATTTGGAGAAATGCTCATGCTTTCTGCACTACCACGGGGAGATAGTGCAGTTATGTGGGACTCTAACCCACTAAAACTCCACGGTGTCCTCCTCTGCAGCTTACGGCGGGAACACGGCCACGCGTTAGCACTCATCCGTGAACCCGCCGCGGCTGTCCGTCACCGGAGCCTCCTCTCGAGGAGTACTCCCCATCACCGGCAAAATTGACTGCAGATGTTGCTATTGTGTGTCTTATTGTTTTTGTCCAGGTTCGACGCCGTGCGCGGCTTCCTAGAGCGCGAGCGACGCGACGAGGAGCCGTCGGAGTTCGTGTCGGCCGTGTGCTGGCGCCGCTCGTCCGACCGCCACGTGCTGCTGGCTGCCAACTCGCAGGGCACCATCAAGGTGCTGGAGCTCGTGTGAGCGGCCCGTGGCAGTCCACCGACTCCCTGCGCGAGCTCATATTGACACTGTGACTTCTGATGTCCAAGAAATCCTGTACAGAAATGGCCAGCGCAGACCTACGGAGTGTCGGCGAAGCGAGTAATTCTGTTATAACTGAAAGTCAATTTATTGACTAAGTGCATATGGATGAAAGTATTAATAAAAACACAAAGCAGCGCGAAACGTCGTCGAGAGACGCGCGGAGCTACGCTACGCCGCCACTCCGTCGCTCTGCGCTGACCCTGACCTTCCCCGTTCATTGACATGCAAGGGCTGTTCTCACCGATGGAACTGAACGCGATCAGCACATGCACACTGTTGTCGGTATTCCCCAACAGTGACAACACTGCCAGCTCTTTAACGCGGCTTACATTTACTGATGGCGTTCAGTTTCACCAGTGAATTCGCCCCAAGTCCTCATAGTAGTAAATCGAGTGTAGACGCCTCACTCTCAAAGAGTTAACGACTCGATACGTTTGAAGTTTTAAACAGTGCTAAGTAAGAACTTTTAACTACGTTTTAATTGCAGTAAGTTAAAGAAGTAATACGGCTCTTGTACAGTAAAATGTCCTTGTATTGACCTCTCAGCTTCGACCGAATAGTACACAAGACTCGGATTAGCGCCTCAAAAATGCTCCGTAAAATAAGTTGTGCGATCAACAATAGAATAAGCGCCAATGACAAACATCGTTTTCGAACCCTAATGCTTAGATTTTAAGTTTTATTTTAGAATAAATATTTTGTACTTATTACATAATACTTTATTTTCAAGCTAATATCTCTGACGATGACAGACAGGGAGGAGGTTCTCAATTCGGATGTTTATATATGTTTTTAAATTCAACTTTACGGATTAGTAATAAGGTTGATAATAATCTCAAGTTCATGTTCAAAACACCTTATAAATATATTTTTGAGTTAAGAATATAATTGTACAGTAACCGCGGCCAGTCGAGCAGCGAGTTTTTGTTCGTGATACTGTATCTAGTGTATTTTTAATCGAAACCTCTTTTGTCGTAACTCGACACGTAGGATAAGCGTGCCAAAGTAAATGGCAAGCCAGACTGGTGGTTATATTATAATAAGTTTAAAGTAATGCAACACTAAGGCTCTTTGCACACGGCACGGTGTCTTTACGTTACGGCGAATAAACCGCGCCGCAACATGAACGTGTCTGTCAACAAGCTTTCATAGTGACCAACACTGACGAGCGTGCAACTTGAACGCGTGAACTTGTAGCAGTCTTCAAAGTAAGTGATCAACACTGACGAGCGTGCAACTTGAACGCGTGAACTTGTAGCAGTCTTCAAAGTAAGTGATCAACACTGACGAGCGTGCAACTTGAACGCGTGAACTTGTAACATTCTTCAAAGTAAGTGATCAACACTGACGAGCGTGCAACTTGAACGCGTGAACTTGTAGCAGTCTTCAAAGTAAGTGATCAACACTGACGAGCGTGCAACTTGAACGCGTGAACTTGTAGCAGTCTTCAAAGTAAGTGATAATTCCATACTGATCCATTTACTTCAAAATGGAAAGATAAAAAGCTCAGAAAGTTGGTACCATATGAACTCACTGAACAACAACAAAATCGCGCCAAACACCGCACAACGGACCGTCTCAAAACTATAGATAGGAGTTAGCGCTGGAAACTCTTCGTCACCCGTCACGCCGAATAAACCGTAGTTTTTCACGGCTAGTAAAACGTGTGCACAAAGGGCCTAAAGCTTTGGTTCCCTAACAATGTGCTGAACGGTCACGCAATAGCGGCTGTCCGAACACAGCGGCACCGGGGACAAGTGAACCGCTCTCGTAGGACACCGTAGCTTCTTGTGGCCGCGCCGCGTTAGCTGGCGAATGTTCCAGATCGAGCCTGCCCAACCCATTTTGAAGGTGGGCCATAATTTTGATTCCGTGTCGGTTGCATCTTATAACACTTACCTTAAACGTTACTCATAGTTTGAATAATCTAAAACAACTTTTCCGAGACCTTTGAAGAGGTGAGAGCGTTTGTGCCAACAACTTATTAACCTTTTGAGCGCCGCGCGGTACCGAACGCGATGTGTCCCCCAGCGCCAAGCTATAAAGTATAAATATAACGAATGTATAGTAAACAGCAGTGATGAGTTTTAATATAAAAAAGACCCCCTATTGAAATAAACATTTAAGTTTAGGGTTTTAGGCAATAGTAAGAATACGCACAAAAGCATTTGTTCATGTATTTTAATGTAATAAACGTTATTAGATATTGTCTTCTAATAAAGACGTGGCGTGGGGGGCACGGAAACGATCGTCTTCTATAGAAGACCGTGGCGCTCAAAAGGTTAATATTTGGCCACAAATCTGACGTCGACAATATAATCAAGTCTGAAAAATATAACATAACTAATTGAGTTGAGAATGGGTTCATAAGAAGCAAAATATTGTAAAACTGTTTGAAGTCCTGAAATCTGTTCTCAAAAGACTATCGCCAGCTGATAGCTTGTGGCGGGCTAATTCAAATGCCTGGCTTGTTCTAGGTAGAAGATGTACATAATATCTATGTAAAGTTTGTCCATTCAAGTTGTTTTATCGTGACATTACAAATTTTTCTTATAACTTCTGTAAATATGGCTCTACAATTCTGTCATCATACTAGATGGGTACCGGAACCGGTGCAGCGTGCGGCATGGGGCGCTGTTCCGGTCTCACGGTACAGCAAGTAATCAATGAGTCGATGATACACGTCCATATTATAGTATGGTGGGGAATGGGTAGACTTGGAACATATCTTACCAAACTGTTGTAGCGCAGTTTGGTAAGCTCTCATTATTGTGATTCGGATATCAATAAAGCAGACTCATTGTTATTTCCATAATTATGTGTCTGTGCTGTACGCATAGGCGTACAGCACTGAAAACGTCGAACCGCGTACGCCATACTTCGTGTGCAGTGACCACGCGTGACGCACTCGTGCGCAGTGCGAGAGACTACGGACGCTAGTGATGCAGTGCGTTCGAAATTTGTGTCAGTAATTTTACCGTATGTCACTTAGCCGCACAGTTGCGACATCTACCTACAGTCGGTCAACAGCTTTCATTACAAACAAAATCTTGGAATATTTTATTAGAAGTCTTCAGTGTCTCATATAATATGAAATATTTCGTAATCAAGACGCAAGACATACTTTTGTGTAATTTTCAAATCGATTAGTGTTTAAGACAAAGCGAAATAAAGTGGCAGTTATTTGCTACAATGTGCGAAGTGTTGTAACCCCGAGCTGTCCAACGATCACTCGGGAGCGCGCACTGTTCTGTTGTCGACCGCTCAGCCTCAGCATCATGTATATCTACAAGGAAAAGAATTCATTTTATTGTCTCTTCAAGTGAATCGTTGTTCATGTATTCATATTTTCTAAGCCGACTGTGTGTTAGTAAGTGTATTGTGTATAATAAGTCCGTAGTATTAAGTATGAGCAGTGATACAGACGATGGATGTGCCAAACGTGCGCGCCCTCGTGTGTGCCGCGCGTACGTACGTGTGTCCTAGCTAGTGAGTGTCTATGTAAATGTGTCCGAGACAGTAAAGTGCCCCTTACCACTCCCAGTGAGTCTTTTCATTTATTTATACCGTGCCTAACACCACAGACAGCTAGTGTTCTAATCAGATACGGAAAAACTTTCCATGGGCCTGCGGCGCCTGATATAAATAAAGCTGCACAGCACAGCTAGTAAGACCGCTGGACTCATCATCTGCTTGGCTTGTTCCCAACTACGGCGAGGTCGGCTACCAGGCGAACCAAACGCAGCTGAGTACCAGTATGTTACACGGAGCGACTGCAGCTGACCTCCACAACCCAGCTACGAGTACTAGGTAACACGGTACCCCTTGGTAAGACTGCTTGTCTGATTTTAGATGTCCGTGACTACCGCCGCCGCGCCGGACCACCAAAATTGCTTGGTAAATATAATTATTTAAAACTCGAAGTTTTTCTCGAGAAAACTACTAAGGTACCAATTGACTACTGATGTACTCAAATTCTTTATTTCTCAAATGGTACCTTAGTAGTTAGTAGGACCCTAGGACCACCATGAGCGCCGAAAAAGTGGGCATGCTACAGCTATTTTATTAGTACCCTTATATGTGAATTATTACGTAAAAAAAAAACAGAACTGTAACATTCGTATTTACCGAGAAATCAACGATGATAACTTTCTCGAAATTGTTCAGTAGGACCACGACTTTGAATGTTGATTCCAAGTTAGAGAAGCTTGTCGCTTTCATCAAACCTACATAGAAAATCAGTACCCTGCAAGATAAAATTAGACCCAAAATTCAAAATTAGTACTCCAGTAGTTTACGAGATATACCATGCCATTGGTGGGTTGGCGGTAGTCACGGTGTCAAATTTTTATTTCAAGATTTCCCTATTAAAAACTGTGATTTCTTCCCAAATTTATACAAAAATTAATACTCCTAAAGAAGTTATAGCGACCAAAAATTCAGATTCCTAAGTGATGTATTTTAAGAGAAATTGGCTTTCATTACTTTTCCATACTAAATCTCCGCGTATAACCCGACCAAAATAAGTTGTCAATGGTAAAACAAAGGTATTACAGGCCCCGGCCATGGGTAGCGATAGGTTTTTGAACTGAAAACTTCTTTAGCATCGTTGTGATTTGAAATTTTATGAAACGAAAAAGCAACAGTAAAACGAGGCATATAAGATTTAACGTGGGAGAAAATGAGATAGGAAGCATTATACAGTGTTTTTGTTTTTTATTAGTACAAATGACATCACATTTAATGGATGTGTGGATGTGGATGGATGGATGGATGTATGTATGTTCTTTAGCATCGTTGTGATTTGAAAGTTTATGAAACGAAAAAGCGACAGTAAAAAGAGACATGTAAATTCATAAGATTTAACGTGGGAGAAAATGAGATAGTAAGCATTATACAGTGTTTTTGAAGGTTTCACTTCTACCACGTGTGAATTGCACACATGTTGTTTTTTTTTTTTAATATGTACCGACGCCAGCACATCAAGCTACTACAATCTGTCAAATTTCTTTAATAGATTTTCAACTTTATCGCTAAAGCATAAGGTTCAAAGTTGATTGGGAAAATTTGACAGTTTCGGGTAGCTTGATGTGCTGGCGTCTGTACCTAGATACACAGTTTGTATAAACATTTAGATATTGAACTGTTGTTAATACTATTCTGACATCCGTAAAGATTGTTATGTATTGTATAAAGTGCTTTGTATTTTTAAAGTTTAGATTTTTATTTAAGTATTAGCTGTAAGTAGATTTTTCATTGTATTTTTGGTAGGTATGTGTTTGCAAACCGCTATTGTATTGGGGTCATCCTCAAGATAGTGTGTGTAAGTTTAATAAATAAATAAATGTGCACGAGTGTACCCAAGTAACACAAAATCGATATAATGGAAAAAGTGATGACCAGAAACTTTCTTCTAGCTTTGTTATAGAATTTGAAGGGTTTTAGCAATGTCTTGCTTCTGTATAACAGCATTTTATTAACTTTGTAGTTCCTAAAGCTATATAATCCTCTTTTTCAATATTTTGTGCAGCTAAAGGTTTTATTTTAGATATAATTTATGTCTCTATACAGCTTCTAATACAGCTGTAAGCATTATACAAAAGTGTAGGCCGTATGTTAGCATTAATTACGGCTTAGGCTATTAAAAAGCATTTTAAAATTCTTTAAAACTGCTCTATGTTTTATAACAACCTTTCGCATGGGTCACAACTGTTTAAAGGTGTACATTGGTGCTGTTTTAATGCCAGCTTTTTAAAAGCATTTCATCATAATATTATATAGCCTTTATCTATACAAACGTATAATGACAAGAATTTTAACAAGCAATAAGTCGTATACCGGCCATCCGCATGCCTAAAGTTTTTAATTATGCTTACGCCATTTTGCTTTTTGTCTCGATAATATTTAAAATTTAATTTTATGGTAAATAGTCCTTTAGAAAGGACTTCAACCTGTGGTATTGACCGGCCGGTACAATACAGTATCATAATGACTAAAACTAAAGATTTTTTCGTAAGAGCATAATTTTTTTTACAATTCCACATATTTTTATAATATTTTTGTAATAAATAGCTCTTTAATTTGAAGGCGCATGAAATATTTGATTCAAATATATACATACTTTCACAGTAAACTGATACTCGCAACCTTAATTCACTCATAGAGAACAAAAACAAGAGTTTAATTACTTACCTTGTAGCACTTATATTTTTTTGTTGAAAGTATCCATGTTCTTTTTACACAAGATTTATTAATAATAACAGAAATTAAAAATAACATTTGAAAATGTTTTTATTTTGCCTTTGTAATGGTACAAGCTGTATAAGAGCCGCATTTAACATATGCGCACTGCTTTAACCTGTTTTGACAGCCCATTATAATGCGTTTATCATTCCGGTAGACAACCAATATAATGCTGCTAAAATGCCATTCTAACACTTAAGTCTGTATAATTTGGGGCCCAAATTAGCATTACAAGAGCTGTATAGTGGTTTATAATGCCTATATGTAACTTCTTATAAAGCTATAATAATATGCTAATTCTGTTATCCATCGATTATAAAGCTATTTTGTGCTACTTGGGTACTTCTCTTAAACAGTTCAATACCATTGACAACTTATTTTGGTCGGGTTATACGCAGAGATTTAGTATGGATTTCAGGGTAGACTAGACTGCAATCAGTTACTCTTGAAACTGCCAGAATTTAAAGATCAGTCATTTTCCTCGCTAGTGATTCATATACATATTTCGAAAAAGTAAGGATTATGTACAAAATTAAATTCCAAATATATAGAAAAAAAAAACAATTTTTACTTGAATATGTATCCATAAATTTTTAACATAAAGTTGACGACATTCATCTTAACACGATACATTGTTCTTACAACAGGTACAGAGATTATCATCCGCGGCGACCACGCACGGCCATGCACGCCCACACCCCACACACTGGCCCAATGAAACTTGAATCCAGAATGTTGTCACGTTTTGGAGCCATAAACTCATGACAAAGTTCAAATCCCATAGTTAACTTACACACACTCTTAAATCAACTTAGACTAGACATAGTATACGGTACCTTCATAGAAGCAAAAAAGCCCGGATTGCCCTAATTAAATCATAATTCACAACAACAAACGTACTTAAACAAAACAAAAAAAACTATATTTAAAAAAATACCAAACAATGAACTTTAACTCAAACATTCATGTCATTATGACATTGTCATAGGAATAATAATACAATTCAGCCGCAGTAGCGAGCTGTCTCACGTGTCAGAGATTTTTTCGTTTAGTGGATTTTAGTACGTGAAATTGGCAAAATTGTGGTGGTTGTTCCACAGAAGCCATTAATCAAGAGTTGAAGTTGAGTTGAAATTCGAACTTGCGCGAACTGGGCTAGGTTGCCAGATATACGTACTCATTGAACTCAATTAATCATAAAAATTTAAATTACGCGCTTTATTGCCAAACCTACGCGCCAATTTCGCCTCTAAAGCTAAACGTTCAAATGTGCCATCTCGCTCACACTTAGTCTGGCTTTTACCTGGCTTGCCTTTCCTTTCTGTCTTGCAGTCAATCCACGCCCACTTGAAAAATTCTCCCTGTATAATAAAATACTCCTGACTGTATTTCGGCCACGGCACCCAATCTCAACGGAGACTAGCCATCGACGCGGGAGATATTATAGTGCAGGCGGTGTGCGCACGCGCAGACAGGTGCACTCTCACAGTCCGATGGGACGGCATGCGGCATGCGGCATGGCGGCAATCCGACACGACGTGAGAGTTCAGGCGTTAGTTGGTTTTCTATTAGGAATTTCTCAGTAACAGCCTGGAGTTTGGAAGTTGGCGGTGTGATACACCGTGCCTCGGAAAGCACGTTAAGCCTTTATTCATACATATATAAAATCATCCAGAAACTACAGAACCCACTACCGCCTACTATAATACATACGCCATCGTGTGCGAAATATCGTGACGTGCGAACGTGTGGGCACACTCGCTACAGGAGCTACTCACCTGTACAGACAGCTGCACGTCCACGTTACAGTTAAACATTAAAATATATCGTGACGTGCGAACGTTGTAACGATCTGTACCTTATTAAAATAGAGGGTAAGCAGACCGTCCAATAAATTTTATTAGGGAAGAATAAATACAGAAAGTTATAAAAAACAGCTAGTTATAAAAGTACTAAAAAGCACGCACTCTCGGAAGTTTATAGTTCACACACGCGCGCACTCTCTGGAGTTTTATAGTTCACGTTATGGAATCAGCTCAGCACTGTAGGAACGGGAATCAGGCGTCAGGGTAGCAAGTTACACGTGGTTAGCTCGCGAAGATTAGAAGTAGAAGGTCCCAGGTGGAATCTTTAGCTGGATCCCCTGGGTTAGTCAAACATGTCACAGCAGAACCAAGCAGTTCAAGATGTCACAGCAAAACCAAGCAGTTTTCTGATGCTTAATGTCTCAGTCCCAAGACTCGAATGCCAGCAGCTTCCAGCTGTTCGTGAGCTCGTTTTTTTAAGTAGTCTTCCTTTTTCAAATATATTCAGATTCCTTCTTTGTGGCCATCATCTCATCTGACAAGTGTGGTCGGCCAAGACATATCCACGAGTGCGTAAAGAATATTATAAATCTAATTTAAAATTAAGTTATTTAAACTAAACAATCGGTAATAATCCTAATATTACAATAGCTAAACATATTGATAAAAATAATTTAAGTTATTTAGACCAAAGAGTAATTATCATAGACTAAACTAGAAAGACATTTAAAAAGTAACTGACAGTTTGACAATTGACGTGTCACAACATGAAAATTGAGTAAAAGTATAATGTAAACATATAAACAAATAAAAAGGATGATAAATAGTATTATGCGTGATGAAAGTAAAGTGTAAGTAAGCATAAATACTATATTTCCCCAACGACCCCGAGAAAATTTTTGGCCTAGAACAAAAATTTTACTAAGGTTAAAATATTACAGCATTCACAAAACTTACATAACTCATTCAAACACACCGACATCTTACGAAGTTAGGTCAGGTAGGATTCACATTCAATGATCACTACTCAACCTGATAAATCATAACTTTAAGGCTTATTTAAGGAGTTGTAATCCGCTCGCGTCTAAAACCACTAATGAGATGAAAATATAAAGATTTAACAAAGGCTTATTTTTAAAGGAGTTGTCTAATCAACTTTTAGAGTCGATAGACAGAAAATCAACTTTTAGAGTCGATAGTCAACAAGGGCTTATTTTTATGGAGTTGTCAACCGCTCCAATCAACTTTTAGAGTTGATAGAAATAGACAAGTTATCATACTAACTTGTAGAAAAGAATAGGGAAAGATTAAAATTAATCTTTTATTGGTTTAAAAACCGATGAATGAATTAAAAAACAAATAGAGTTTTAATAAATCAAAAGGAACTCTATTATAGAGGAAGGAAAGAAGAAAGGAATGAGTTATGAATATAGAAGAAAGAATTTTTTTTACATGTAATTGAATAAATTATATTTTAAAGTCTTTAATATGGTATTTAGCTCGGTTGCCTAGTTGATCTTCTAGTATATATACTAATGGTGATAATTTTTGTAAAATAGTTGATTTTACATATTTCGGCGCTAGTTTAGAGCTAAAATAAGTACCCGCTTGACTAATTGTATAGTTTTTACGCCAGACTGTATCTCCAACGTTATATTCTTTAAAGGTATGAGTTTCATTGTAACGAGAAGAGTTACGAGCATGAGCAATATGAAGGGCTATCTGAACTTTATCGAAAGTTGCAGACAATAAACCTATGTTAGTAGCATAGATGTCTCTAGGTAGAAAAACGATTTCATCAAGATTATTAGTTGGTGTATAAAGTGAGCCAGAAGTAACTGTTTCACGTCCGAAGAGCAAAAAGTTAGGAGAGAAACCAGTGGTAATATTAGTTGTGCTGTTCATAGCGTATTGGACTTTAGGAAGATGGATGTCCCAAGATCTATGGTCATCACCAACCAAAGATGACAAAGCTGTGATTATAGTGCGATTGTACCTTTCAGTGGGATTAACTTGGGGGCAATAGTGAGGAGAGAAAAATATATATGGTATATTATATCTGCCCAGAAAATTGCGAAATTCATGGGATTGAAATTGCGATCCATTGTCCATAATAATAGTTTGAGGTACTCCATGGACTAGAAAAACAAAATTTTCCAAGTTAGAGATGACGTTAGCACTAGTAGCCCGTTTTAGCGGAAAGATCAGGGAATATTTAGTAAAGCAACAATTAACCACTAAGATAAATTGATTTCTACGTCTAGTCATAGGTAGAGGACCCATTAGATCCAAAGAAATTGTTTGAAAGGGCCTGGAACAAATTTTTGGTTTACCCATAAGGCCAAAGGGTGAGTGATTTGCGTGTTTGTAAGATAAGCAATTATCACAGGAAGAAATTATTTTAGCGATATCCTTAAACATAGCTGGCCAGTAATATAGAAGTGATAATTTTTTATAAGTTTTAAAGATTCCTAGATGAGGCTGATCTGGAGACCCATGATTATCTTTAATAAGAGTTTCCCGGAGATTAGGGTGAGGAACTTCTTTCCACGCGAAATCTTCAGTTAACGCGTGGGGAGATTGAGTATAGCGGAATAATTTATTTTCACGAATAGTATAATTGGGATATTGATCAGGATTGCTACGACATTCTAAAAGTAGTTTGTTATAGTGTTCTAATGCCGGAGATATAGGTTGAGGATCAAGTGAGACAGGATTAATGCCAAGTGGACATGTAGGATTACGAGAGAGTAAATCAGGGACTAAATTGTCTTTACCCCTTTTGTGTTTTAGAATAAAATTAAAAGATGACAACCTAAGAGCCCACCGCGCGAGTCTACCGGATGGATTGGATAATTTTAGAAACCATTTAAGTGCTGCATGGTCAGTATAAACCGTGAATTGTTTACCATTATCGATATAACAACGCCAATGTTCTAAAGCTGAAATTACCGCAAGAGTTTCTCTTTCAGTAGTTGAGTAATTTCGTTCGTTTTTGTTAAGAGATTTGCTCATATAGGCTATAACTACTTCTTTGTCGTCTTTTACTTGTGTTAACATACCACCAATGGCAAAGTTAGAAGCATCGCAATGTACAGAGAAAGGGAGATTGTAGTCAGGACAAGCTAGTATAGGGGTAGTAACAAGAGCTTCTTTTAGTTTATTAAAAGCCAGATTAGCATCATTATCCCAAATGAATTTAGGGGCGTTTTTACCGGAAGAAGTTAATTTATTAAGTGGAGTTGCAATTGTGCTGAAGTTGGGAATAAAACGTCGAAACCAACTACAAGTTCCAATAAATTTTCTAACTTCTTTACGAGAAGTGGGAGTAGGAAATTCGAGTATTGCTTTTATTTTAGTAGGATCTGATCTTAAACCGTTTTCATCTACAATGTACCCTAAGTATTTAAGTTCATTTTTAAAGAATTGACTTTTTTCGAAGTTAATAGTTAATCTAGCAAACGTTAATTTCTCAAGAACTTTAAGTAGATAAGAGATATGCTCTTCAAATGATTCAGAGATGATTATTATATCATCAAGATAACAAAAGACCTTATTATCAAATTCAGGAGTAAAAAGCATGTCCATAAGTCTTTGTTGAGTAGCTGGAGCATTAGTTAAACCAAAGGGCATGATAACAAAGCGATACATGCCGCGACCAGGGACATAAAAAGCTGTTTTATCTTTATCCGCTTCTTCTTTTAAAGGGATTTCCCAAAATGCTTTAGCAATATCAATGCTTGAAAGAAATTTAGCGTTTTTAAGGTTATCTAAAATTTCATTAACAAACGGAAGGCTGTACGCATCTCTACGAGTAACTGAATTTAGTTTACGACTATCAACACAAAATCGCCATTCACCATTCTTTTTAGGTGTAATAATAACCGGAGAAAGCCAAGGGCTTTCGCATTTTTCAATGACGCCCCATTCTAACATTTTATCGACTTCTATAATGAGAGCTTTTTGTTTCTCAGGAGAAAGACGATAACATCGTTGTTTAATTGGAAGAGTGTCACCTGTATCAATATGGTGACTAATAAGATGAGTGCGACCCAGTACTCCTCTACTCTCGAAGGATATAGCTTTAAATCGTTTAATCATATCATCAGCGATAGTTTTTTGCTCTAAAGAGAGATGATCGTAAGGCAGTATTTGTTTAGTAGTTTCAGTAACCACTGAACATTTAGTATTCGCTTTAAAAGCCGAAGAAAGTATGTGTGGAATAAGATTAAACTTTTTCCAAAAGTCGACTCCTAAAATAATTGAAGGAGATATATTAGGGAATACGAAGGCTTGGATGAGATGAGTTTGATTATTGAATCTAATCGGAATATCAATTGAGCCAAGGGATTTACTTTTATTATTACTGGCAGTAGTAATCGTCACTGAAGAAGACTTGGATAACGTGAAGCCTAATTTTAAAATTTCTAGGTGAGAGTTATTACCGAGTATAGTAATAGAACTACCACTATCTAGTAAGCCGGAAAATATTTTGTCATTGATAGAAATATCAATAAAAGGACGATTAAAATCTTTTTCACTATCGTAAAGTGAAGTTATTTTGTAACAATGAAAGAAATTTTTTATAGTTTGTAACCAAACATGCCAGTCTGCTTGATTAAAGTTTTTATTACCCAAGTCGTTGTTTAGTTTTTTGAGTTGTTAGTTTTATTACAGTTAGGACAATCAGTAAATTTAACATCTTTTAAACCGCATCTAAAACAAATAATTAATGAACGAGGTTGAGAGCAATTAGTTAGCGTATGACCATTAGTGCGGCAGCGTACGCAAAAAGCATTATAATTAACTTTATTAATTGTATTAACTTGAGGTTTATTGTAAAAACCCTTAAAATTTGTTCTAGGAGTGAACGCGTTAGAAGTTGAGGGGTTTGACGTTAAGTTAGTGGATTTATAGTTAAATTCAACAGTTATAGGGTTATTAGTAGTTTGAGGTTCTTTGAAATGTTTTTCTTTGTCTAAGAATTCTTCATATTTTCGACAACATGAAATAAGCTCATCAATAGAGTTAATGTTATTATTCGCGATGTAAGGTGAATAGCAAGGTCGAATGTTACGAATAATAATTTGGAGTTTTTTAATTTCCGTTAGTTTTTCTGAAAGTCTGGAAAACATGCCGGTTAGTATGGAAACAAAAATAACAATAGGTTCATCTTTGCCCTGAGTTCGACTGTTGATAGCTTCTAATAATTTGTGGTCATAGTCAAAACCACCAAAGTCTCTAATTAAAGCTTCGCAAAGTTCGCTCCATGAAAATAAAGAGTCGCGTTTAAAACGATACCAATGTAAAGCGTTATCAGTTAATAATTCAAACGCATGATCTAATAATTTGTCACGAGAAATATTTCTGGAAATACTGAATTCCTGAATTTTCTGTATAAAGGAACGCGGACAAGAGTTTCCGTCATATTTTATTCGTTTTAATTCGTTAAGGGAATTATTAGGAATAGAGTTTGACTGAATGTCGGGAAGCATAGTATGAAACATTGTATTATTGGGACTATTAGGAGTATCCATGATTAAGAAATTAATATTGAAAGAGGAGTCTAAAAGAAAACTCGAATGTTAGAAAGGACTCAAGTGTCGTCTCAAGAGTGTTAAGAGTTAAGAGGGGGGGTCAGAGTTAAAGAAAACTCGAATATTAAAAAGGACTCAAATGTCGTCTCAAGAGTGTTAAGAGTTAAGAGGCAAGGAGGGATAGAGGGGTTAAATCTGAAACGCAACACCGCAGTCAAAAAACGCTAGGGCAGCTCCCGTAAAACAGTAGACAGAAAGCTCCGAGTAAAACGTCAAGGGCAGCTGTTAGTAAGCTCCGAGTAAACGTCAGGGCAGCTCCCGCAATATAGTAGTCGGTAAGCTCCGAGTAAAACGTCAAGAGAGTCTGAGTGTTGGATACGGTCCAAAAGTGTATATATGTAAATGACACAGTAAATTAAAAATCGAAAACCAATGAAAACTTAAGTGTTAGTGGTGAAATTCGGAACTAATGCATAAAGTTTAGTACCAACTTTTGCCACCGTGCAAAAAGACTAGTGCTCCATGCCAATGCTTTATGGCCTGTTACCTAGCAACCAATGTCAAACAATAACAATTAGAAAAATATTTTGAGAGCCCACGATATACTTATTTTAGTATGATTCCCAGATATAAGTATAAATATATTATTATATAAGTGTTTAGGAGGATAGTGGAGTATTTGTTATAGGAGTTGTGTAGATGTATAGGTTTGTAAAAACATCCACAGGATATTCTCCTGTTTCAGTCGTGAAGTGTCTCAATCCCCTAACTTGGTAGTGACCACGAGGTGGTTTTAAAAACACGCCAAGCGAAGACTGAGTACGATTACCAATGGGTAAACGCAGTAGTGTGCAAGTATGTGGGGTGCAGTGTAGTGATGTATTGTAAAGAGTAAAGTGTAGGAGGAAACGACTACGGGATATTGTCCAATAGTACGTCGTAGAGTAAGCCAAACCCCAACTTGTAAGTGATCACGAATGGTTTTAAGAACACTGACAAGCGAAGAATGGATGCCAACTACCTTTCGGTAGTGGGATGTATGAGAATGAAGTATAAGATGATGTTCAGTATGAAGAAGTGTTGAGTCGATTATAGGAGTCTTCAAGAAGAGAGCTGAAGAAGAAAAATAAGTTAGTTAGTATACAAAAGACTAAGCCAAATAAGGAGTTCAAAAATAGATACTTAGTGCTAGTTATTTTTAGAATTTAGAAAAAGGGGTGAGTTAGAGTTATTTTTACGTTGGGCGCCAAACTGTAACGATCTGTACCTTATTAAAATAGAGGGTAAGCAGACCGTCCAATAAATTTTA
The DNA here is from genome assembly GCA_927399505.1 of Luperina testacea. NCBI lineage: Eukaryota > Metazoa > Arthropoda > Insecta > Lepidoptera > Noctuidae > Luperina > Luperina testacea. The sequence continues at coordinate 151,433 of OV656785.1, read as the reverse complement.
TTAGGGAAGAATAAATACAGAAAGTTATAAAAAACAGCTAGTTATAAAAGTACTAAAAAGCACGCACTCTCGGAAGTTTATAGTTCACACACGCGCGCACTCTCTGGAGTTTTATAGTTCACGTTATGGAATCAGCTCAGCACTGTAGGAACGGGAATCAGGCGTCAGGGTAGCAAGTTACACGTGGTTAGCTCGCGAAGATTAGAAGTAGAAGGTCCCAGGTGGAATCTTTAGCTGGATCCCCTGGGTTAGTCAAACATGTCACAGCAGAACCAAGCAGTTCAAGATGTCACAGCAAAACCAAGCAGTTTTCTGATGCTTAATGTCTCAGTCCCAAGACTCGAATGCCAGCAGCTTCCAGCTGTTCGTGAGCTCGTTTTTTTAAGTAGTCTTCCTTTTTCAAATATATTCAGATTCCTTCTTTGTGGCCATCATCTCATCTGACAAGTGTGGTCGGCCAAGACATATCCACGAGTGCGTAAAGAATATTATAAATCTAATTTAAAATTAAGTTATTTAAACTAAACAATCGGTAATAATCCTAATATTACAATAGCTAAACATATTGATAAAAATAATTTAAGTTATTTAGACCAAAGAGTAATTATCATAGACTAAACTAGAAAGACATTTAAAAAGTAACTGACAGTTTGACAATTGACGTGTCACAACATGAAAATTGAGTAAAAGTATAATGTAAACATATAAACAAATAAAAAGGATGATAAATAGTATTATGCGTGATGAAAGTAAAGTGTAAGTAAGCATAAATACTATAACGTGTGGGCACACTCGCTACAGGAGCTACTCACCTGTACAGACAGCTGCACGTCCACGTTACAGTTAAACATTAAAATATATCGTGACGTGCGAACGTGTGGGCACACTCGCTACAGGAGCTACTCACCTGTACAGACAGCTGCACGTCCACGTTACAGTTAAACATTAAAATATATCGTGACGTGCGAACGTGTGGGCACACTCGCTACAGGAGCTACTCACCTGTACAGACAGCTGCACGTCCACGTTACAGTTAAACATTAAAATATATCGTGACGTGCGAACGTGTGGGCACACTCGCTACAGGAGCTACTCACCTGTACAGACAGCTGCACGGCCACGTTACAGTTAAACATTAAAATATATCGTGACGTGCGAACGTGTGGGCACACTCGCTACAGGAGCTACTCACCTGTACAGACAGCTGCACGTCCACGTTACAGTTAAACACTGACAGCGCCTTTATGTGGCGCGGCGTGGCATTAAGGGCGCTGCGAATGTTGCCTGACCCGTTACAAACACCTTCACTAATGAACAGTATGAAATATAGAACATGAATGTGCTGGATATACCTCGGCACCGCCTCTCATATACATATTTACACAGGCGTGTTGGTATTTACATTGCATGCGTCCTCCTCCGTATCATAAATATAATTAATAATCGCAGTAAAGTTATGACAGGCATTGGTTACTCTGACATTATCCTTGACTAGCTGTTGCCTGCGTCCTTCTCCAGGACAGGTCTACCATGTGCCAAATTTCACCCAAATCCGTGCAGCCGTTTTAACGCGAAAGCGTAACAAACATCAAATCTTTTCTCTTTATAATATTAGTTTAGATAAGTCTACAGCGACGTACTAGCAAACTAGTAGGAGGGAATAGAATCACATTGACATCTCTCTACAACAAGTAAATCAACACTCGATATTTGACAAAAACTTTTAAGATGATCTTCCCAAGTGACGGATATACACGTCGAACTATAATAGTGTACGATAATCTAGGGTTGATAGTGCTCATGAATGAACTTTTACTTCAGGACAAACAGTCGTGTCGGATAAAAATCAAGCTTCACCACCTAAATGTTCTTACATGTGGTCATACACGCACGCCAGTTGCGAGTCCTACGCACCTATACGCGTATTTATTTAAATATGTTACACAATAATATTATGTGAGACCTTATACGAGGTCAAATGAAATAAGCTAGCGACACCCCATAGTTGTGGTGGGTTTACATATCGATACGCATCCCGTCTGTGGAGTTTACAAAAACAAAACTGAATTTGTAAACAGATATTTCAAGTAACTACACTACCTCATGACGTTGACCGCAAAAAGCATCAAATATAGTGGAGTTTCGCTAACTAATTCAATTCGACCCGGTATCACTACGGAGCTCAAATTCTATGTGAGCGACATCCGTTTAACCGAACATGTGACGTCATCACATTTTTTTTTTTTTTTAATTCGATATGGGTTTGCTCTTGACTCTAATCTAGGTCAGAGATGACACAGATAAAGTCTACGATGGAGTGAGCTTACCCAGACGAAGCCTGTTCACTCTTACTTTGAAGAGATTCGGGTTGTATTCACTCGGAAACACAAACGCAGGTAGAGAGTTCCACTCTTTTGCTGTGCGCATTATAAAGGACATTTGAAAACGCTTAGTGCGAATTGGTGGAATAGCAACTAGGCAGGGATGATAACTTGCAGTGCGTGAAACAACAACAACAACAACTCTTTAACCCCAACACATCACACATTAGTGTTGGGGTTGAAGAGTCGCCGCGAGCGGGTGGACGGCGGCGGCACCGGCGAGGGCGAGCGCGACGACACCGGCGGGGAGGGCGAGGAGGCGGCCCGGCGACGCGCCGCGAACCGGCGCGTCACCTCCGAGTAGCGCGGCGACCGGGCCGCCCTGCGAGCCGCCGTACTGCCGTCCGCTCTGCTGCCCGGCGCCTTGCTGTCCAGCTCCTTGACCAGACCAGATCCCTTGTTGGCAGCCGCCTGACTGTTTAGCTCCTTCGTGCCGAACGCTTTGCTTGTAGACTCGTTGCCGCTCTCGTCCTTATTGCTGGTGTCTTTGCTGGCGGATTCCGGTGGGCGAGGGCGCAGCGAGCGACGCTTCGGCGACGACGGACCTAGCGCACGATAGAAAAAAAACCTTATTATTTTAATTAACTTCACTAAACAATATCGTATAAGTCGTCTACGGGTGCCGACTACAAGTGGTTACGGAGTGACGCATACCGGCAGCGTCGCCCTCAGCCGCAGCGTCGTCGCTGGAGGCACCCCCGCGCGGGCGCCGCGACGCCGCGCCGCGCGCCTGCGGCTGGTACGCAGAGTGGCGCCGCATCGCCAAGCGATTCTTCGTCTTGATAGCGCCTGCAAAGACAGCATTTACGTCAAGTAGGCGAAGGTTACCGAAGCGCGTTGCTTGCCTGGTTACCGCCGCGTACGTACCGGTGGCGGCGGCGGCGCGCAGGCGCGACACGTCGGCGGGCGGCAGCTGCAGCGCTCCCAGCGCCGGCAGGATGTAGCGCAGGTAGCGGTTGCGCAGCGAGTGCCACGAGCGCGCTGCGACACAATTTATTTTATTTATTTCTGAATCTGCCCATGACATCACAGTGACCCCATGAGGACACCAGCGCTGCGACATTTATTTTTAAATGTGGCTGCATCATGCTGAGATAAAAGCCTTTCGGCTTGGTATAGGACATTCTGTATTTTTATTATTGCACACACGAGGTTGTCGCTTACGAGCGACGCTAGACACACAAGCGACACAGTGCACTCACCGCGCCCCGTGAGCCGCTCGTACTGCTCCTGCAGGTCGCACCAAACGCGGTTGTCGCTGACGAGCGACGCTAGACACACAGGCGACACAGTGCACTCACCGCGTCCCGTGAGCCGCTCGTACTGCTCCTGCAGGTCGCACCAAACGCGGTTGTCGCTGACGAGCGACGCTAGACACACAGGCGACACAGTGCGCTCACCGCGTCCCGTGAGCCGCTCGTACTGCTCCTGCAGGTCGCACCAAACGCGATTGTCGCTGATGAGCGACGCTAGACACACAGGCGACACAGTGCACTCACCGCGTCCCGTGAGCCGCTCGTACTGCTCCTGCAGGTCTCGCCACACGCGGTTGTCGCTAACGAGCGACGCTAGACACAGACACACACAGGCGATACAGTGCACTCACCGCGCCCCGTGAGCCGCTCGTACTGCTCCTGCAGGTCGCGCCACAAGCGGTTGCCGCTGACGAGACTCGCACGAGACCCGCTGCTCACCCATGCCACGATGGCGTGGTCCTCCAGGTTGGAGTACTCCTTGGCGGTGGACGCACTGCACACAAACACTGTCATACACCAGCGGCCCGAGAGTCGCACCTTGCGGCACTCCTGGCAGAAGGAGGATGCGCTAAGGTAGCCCACGAAATTCTAATGATAGGTTTATCAAAATATGATTCGCGACCGTAACAAATTTGTATTTATAGAAGCATTACAATCATCAGTCCTACGTTCTAAGTTAGAAGATATTCATTCAATAGGGTCATTTGAACTTAATAGAATAGCTGTGATGATGATTTTGATGATTATAATTGTACGGTCCACCCGTACAATTCATATCATTTTACTTTAAATAAGCAGTTTTGTACCGCGTGCGCAATTTACTTCAGTTCGCGTTCGGTCTTCGCCGCGTGTACTCATCATCATAATCACTGTATCAATTAGCTATAGCATTTTATCAATAAACTTATAATTATAAACTATCATATTATTATCATTTATAGTTGTCCCGTACAACTTTATGGTCCTTCGAGCCACCGTATTGGCGGGACCTACCGCGTGTTTTACAAAGTGCGTGAGAACATTCCGCCGAATCAGTGAGTGGATATACCTATCACTATCAGTAGCAACCACCAGGTAACAAGACATCAGATACCGGTGAGTGAGCCATCATTATCATCGCAACAGCGAAGCGACTGGTCCAATTTCTACGAGTGGAATCGACAGTTAACAGGAGGTTAACAGCACGTGTAACGTGGTTGTTGCATCATACGACCACACCAGCATACAGCAGCATCATCAGCATTTCAAATAGACTACTATCAGCTATCATCAAGCGTTTCATGAAAAGGGTGTCTATTCTCGAGCAAGTCTTGCATAAAATCAATTTATCATTTTATCAACATTAGGTACCTATATGACTTTCCAAGCTTAGTCGACGAAGCAAGGAATACACAATCGAGTAGGATTCAAAGAAATATCATAGAATTCTTTAATCATTTTATAAAGCTTTTTATCACTGAAGCTACTTTAGCATCTCCAAGATGGAGGACCTACTCGAAAATCAGAATCAGATTATGCAGGGCATGGAGCAGCTTATGCGCAATTTTAAAAAGGATGGTACAGAGAGAAAAACCACAACTTACATCAAAGCACGTTTAGAGCTTCTCGATAAATATTGGGAAGAGTTCCAGTCCAATCATATTCAGTTATCAGAATCAAAAGAACGTGGCTACAGCTACTTTACAGAAAATCATTATCAGAATACGAGGAAGTTTTACAACGAGGCGCGCGCATTTATTCAGCAGTACAAGGTCACCATGACCGATCCCAAGATTGTCGAAGCACCGACAACTCCGCAGCCATCATTGCAAGCAGCTGAAGCGGAGAAGTGTCAAGGGCATGGAAGTGGATCGACAGATCAAGATGCAGGAGACATTCAACAGCAATCAACCAGCAAGGTTAGAGCCAAGTCTCCGTCTTTTTACACTTCGCAAGGTAACAGCAGTAAGCTGGAAGAGATGCTGCGTAAACAGAAAAGCAATTTTAAGGCATTCTCGCGTACCATTGCTATCATCGATTTAGATAAAATATCTGAGAAATGGGAGTTCGAAGATATCTTGCAGACTGTTCAATCAAGATGGTCAGCAATAGACTCCTTACATTGGGAGATTGATAGCGAGTTGTTTGAAGCAAATGAAGATTACGAAGAGTCATTCAGCAAATACGAACAACTGTATCTTGATATTAAGAAATCTATCAACCGTAAGATGTGGTCTGTCTCTCACCGTGAGAAGAGTACCCCAACGATGGACATCCCAACATTTAACGGGAACTATCATCAATGGGTAGCATTTAAAGACTTATTCACGGAATCGATACACAACAATCGTTCTATCTCCTGCGCACAAAAAATGCAGTTTTTGAAAGCTAAGCTTAGGGGAGAACCGGAGAGACTTATTCAGCACTTGCATATTAGCACCGAGAACTACAAGGTCGGTTGGGACATATTAAACCACAGATACAATAACACTAAGTTAATATTCAGTTCTCATCTCAATATTCTTTTATCATTACCAACTATGCAACAACAGTCAGCTTCACAAATCAAGAAACTGTATGACACCACTAACGAGTGTCTAAATGCGGTCAAAAACCTTGGAGTTGACATAGTGACGTGGGATCCATTTATAGTACATGTACTAGCATTGAAACTGGATCAGCAAACCCACTCTGACTATACTGATTCTCTGAAAAACCCACGAGATTTGCCAATATTGAGTGAATTCTTGGGATTTCTAGAGAACAAGTTTACATCATTGGAAGCATCACGGCGCAAGCAAGATGGGCAAAAATCAGACAACAAGTCTCAACAAGAGCCCAACAGCAAGAAGCAATTCCATAAATCCAATAGATCATTTTCGAACAATTATTCTGCGACTAAAAATCCATGGAAATGTTCGGTTTGCGGCGAAAATCATCGTTTATTCCATTGCAAAACCTTCTTAGAATCAACATCGGATTCTAAACGCAAGATAATCAATAAATTGAATTTATGCAGAAACTGTCTTTATGATCATAAAGGTAAAGCATGTTTTTCCGACAAAAGATGTCGTGAATGCCAAGGCGATCATAACACCTTGTTACATGATACCTTCTCGGGTTTCAATAACGCGAAGCCTGACGCTAGCGCTTCGACTTCAAAGGAACGCAAAAATGTCACACACGTATCGAATCCAGAAATATCAGAAACCCTGTTGGCAACAGCTCAAATCAAGGTTATGGGGGTTAATGGGGTATATTATCCTATGCGTGCCTTAATAGATCAGGGATCGCAAGTATCACTGATCAAGGAAGATGCTGCACAGAGATTGGGACTTCCTCGACGAGCATGCAAGGGAGTTGTAATGGGAGTTGGTGCCAAGGAAAGTAACTGCAAGGGTGTTATACAAATTGAAGCGTCAGCAGTGTATACAGACTTCACCCTATCCACCGAGGTACTTATCATGAAAACTCTGCTTTACAATCTGCCCAATCGTTCATTCAAAAAGCCATCATGGGCTTGTCTAGAGCATGTGAATTTAGCGGATCCTGAATATAACCTTAGTCGTCCAGTCGACATACTACTTGGAGCTGACGTTTACTCATCGATCATCATGAATGGCCTCATCATGGAGGGCGAATCACAGGTAGTGGCGCAACAAACACGCCTTGGCTGGATTATAAGTGGGAACATAAAATCATACCAATGTAGTGTTGTCTTAACCAACATAGATGATATTCAGAGGTTCTGGGCAATCGAAGATGTTCCTGACGACAATCAAAACAAGTTGTCAGAAGAAGATCATCAATGCATACAGCGTTACAAGGCAGATACATCAAGAACAGAAGATGGTCGTTACGTCGTCAGATTACCTCTGAAGGCAAACATTGAAGAAAAATTAGGGGAGTCCAAACACAAGGCCATTGGACAATTTTATCAACTTGAGAAAAAGTTATCAAATGACATCAATATTAAAGCATCATATAGATCATTCATACATGAATACATAGAATTAGGCCACATGCAGGAAAGTACATACAACAAAAATCAAGCCAATTGCTATTTACCACATCATTGTGTAATGAAATCGGATTCCACGACAACTGCGTTGCGGGTCGTTTTCAACGCTTCGGCGAAAACATCGTCGGGGCTGAGCTTAAACGATTTAATGCACAGTGGACCTAATTTACAAAAAGATTTGTTTTCATTGATTTTAAAATGGAGGCAATACGAATTCGCATACACTGCCGACCTGGAGAAAATGTTTCGGCAGATTTTATGCCACAAGGATGATTTGAAGTATCAAAAAATTGTATGGCGCGATTCTCCACATCAAGTTCTTCGTGAATACGAACTTATGACCGTCACATACGGTACAAAAGCGGCGCCATTTTTAGCAATAATGACGCTTAAGCAGTTAGCAAGTGATGAACGCCACAAATACCCAACAGCAGCAAAAGCCTTAGAAGAAGATTTCTATATGGACGATCTTTTGAGTGGTCATCACACCCTGCAAGAAGCAAAGCAGTTGCAGAAAGATTTAATAGATCTTCTGAAATCAGGAGGTTTTAACCTCCGCAAATGGTCATCGAATAAGGTAGAGTTACTCGATGACGTCATCAAAACAGATGAGATATTTGATTTTCGTCACCAAGAGTCGACCAAGACTCTCGGGTTGCGCTGGCATCCTACTGAAGATCAGTTCACATTCCAAAGCAAGATCAACGTGTCATCATCAAAAACTGTGACGAAAAGATCTCTCCTATCAGACATCTCAAAAATCTTCGATCCCTTGGGGTGGCTGTCTCCAATTACCACCAAACTCAAGCTACTATTCCAAGCACCTTGGCAGTTACAACTCCAATGGGATGATCAAGTTCCTGAAGAGATTGTTAAGCAATGGTCACTAATGACACAAGATTTACAACATATCAATGAATTTAAGCTACCAAGATGGCTGCAGTGTCACAAGAACGGAACTATTGAGCTGCACGGATTCTGTGACGCATCAACGAAAGCATTCGCTTGTGTGATTTATTGCATATACGAAAATGAAGATGCCAATGAAATCTCATCAGTATCATTAGTAACTGGAAAGGCGCGGCTTGTACCTACAAACAAAAGTATCACATTACCAAGATTAGAATTGAGTGCGGCCGTACTACTATCAAAGTTAATGCACACAGTTACACAATGTTTGGTTGGGCACGATATCAAAATCTACGCATGGTCGGATTCAACAGCCGTGCTGGGATGGCTTCAAGGTGACCCAAGTCGCTGGAAGCGTTTCGTTGCCAATAGAGTCAAGCAAGTTACCGATATCATACCATCAAGCAGCTGGCGGTATGTTAAGTCAGCTGATAACCCAGCTGATTGCGCCAGTAGAGGCATGTCTGTAGAACAACTTAAACACCATAGTCTATGGTGGCATGGACCCTCGTGGTTACCTTCATTCGATGAAAATCAGCCAAAGAAAAACCCTGTATACAACACATGCGAAGAAATGAGAGAGATAGCACAACAAGTCACCTCCTCGCAAAAACATTCATATGACGTCATTGACACAATACTGAGCAAATATAGCAGCTTTGCGAAATCGACTCGTATACTTGCGTGGATGTTACGTACTGTATCATCAAAAACGCTACCAAAGCAGTCTTTTCTTACAATTACAGAGCTAAGAAGAGCGAAGCACATTTTAATCAAGCATGTACAGCAACATGAGTTTCCGAACGAGATCAAAAGCCTACAAGGGCATAGCAATGTAGACTCTAAAAGCAAGCTACTTAACCTAAATCCGTATCTAGATGAAAACGGATTACTGAGGGTTGGTGGCAGGATAAGCAATGCAAGGATAAGCCAAAACATGCAACATCCGATTATCATTCCGCACAGTGGGATACTTACCAATCGATTGATTGATCAAGGCCATCAGATGACATTCCACGGTGGAGCACGCCTAACACTGGCGTGGTTAAGACAGGAGTTCTGGATTATTGGCGGTAATCGTGCTGTTAAAAAACGCATACATAACTGCGTCACATGCAGAAAGCATAATCCTGTAAAAAATACACAGATAATGGGAGACTTACCAGAGTCACGAAGTAATCCATCGCGACCTTTCAATCATACTGGGGTCGACTTTACCGGCTATGTGGACGTCAAGGCAAACAAAGGTCGCGGCATCAAGACGACCAAGGGCTACATAGCGGTATTTGTGTGCATGGCGACCAAGGCCGTGCACCTAGAACTCGTTTCCGACATGAGCTCAGCTGCCTTCCTAGCAGCATTAAGGAGGATGGCAGCCCGCAGAGGAGCTCCAACCCATATCTATAGTGATAATGGAACAAATTTTGTCGGAGCCAAAAAGGCATTACGTGAAGAGTACATCAACTTACGAAATACTGTTGACGACGAGTTCTACAGATCAATCACAGATATGCAAATACAATGGCACTTTAACGCGCCTTCCTGGCCGAGTGCAGGGGGGCTCTGGGAAGCGGCTGTCAAAAGTCTCAAATACCACATCAAGAGAGTTGTGGGCGAGCAGAAACTGACGTATGAAGAGTATTCCACATTACTAGCACAGTTAGAAGCCTGTCTTAATACGAGACCTCTTTGCGCCATCAGCGAAGATCCGGAGGACATGGATTATCTTACTCCGTCGCACTTTTTATCAAGTGGTCCCACACTTACCATAATTGAGACTGAAAGAGACGCAAGAACCCGATGGCAGCTTACCCAGAAAATTTTTGACGACATCTGGAAACGGTGGAAAACCGAGTACCTGTGTCAATTATCAGCACGTAGCAAGTGGCGGCAGCAGCGATCGAACCTAAAAATCAACGACATAGTTATCATCCAAGATGCTAACTTACCACCTGGAAAGTGGGCCATCGGCAGAATCATAGAGCTGCACCCCGGCAAGGACGGCTATGTTCGTGTGGTATCAGTAAAAACCAAAAATGGGGTACTCAAGAGGCCAATCACAAGACTTTCCTTGTTGCCAGTCCACGAAGATCAACAACCTGAAAGCAATACAGAGCAAAATAATATTACAACAGAGCAGACCAATCAACATTCTGGGTCCAATGAAAATGAGTCAGCGAAAAATAGATCAAGACGTCGGAGGGGAAAAATCGGCAATTTCATTTACATAGCTCTCATGTTTTTGATGTTAATCATAACACCATCTAGTTGTGATTATAAAACAGCACCTTTGCAAAGCAATCAGAGCATTTATTTTGACAAGATTTCCAACATGCGTCTCGAACGAGACGAGTGGAAGTTGATTGTATATTATGATATAAGGCCCTATTGGCAAGGATCAGATCTGCTTAAGAAATACGTCGATCATCTGGACAACATATGTTCTAATACAACAAAGATAACACAGTGTGACGCAATCCTCATGCAATTACGTCACGGTAGCAATGAACTTGACCATTATAATAGCATGTTGCTTGGTCAGCAGTTCACGGAGAATGTCCGACATAAGCGCGGTCTTATCAATCCTATAGGAAGCATAGCAAGAAGCTTGTTTGGTGTCTTAGACGACGAGTTTGCTCAGCAATATGCCAGAGATATCCATCAAATCAGACGTAAGCAAGAGCATTTGGATTCTTTATGGAAAAACAACACAAGTATTTTTGAAGCAGAGAACAACATCATAAAAAGAGTCGAAAATGCGATGGATAGACATCACAAGGTGTTTAATCAGCACTTGATCAGTTTAGAGAAAGGATTTAACACAATTCAGGCAGGAGTTCAAGAATCACTAATGTCTAATAGCTTTAGTATATCATCTATCCTTGCCAACAGTCTCCTGGTGAACTTGAAAACAATCCAAGAAACCATTGTGGATACTATTATGAACCTGCACCACACAGGGTTCAATATTCACATTTTAGCACCTAAACAGCTGACGGATGAACTTAATGTAATAGTAGGACAGTTAGCAAAATAATTGACTCTTCCAATAAATAATATTCAATCGGAATTATCGAAACTATATCATTTAATGAAGACTAAAGCCAGAGTTATGCAGCAGTTTATTATCTTCGAAATTAAAATACCATTAGTGAGCAGAGACAGCTACGACATCTACAGAATCATCACAGTTCCGCATCAGTGTGGAGATAATAATTATGATCAACATAATCCCCATCGCAGATCTTCTCGCAATTAATTTACAAAAGGACGCTTATATTCCTATGACGGAAAACGATGTCCAAACCTGTATGTTTTATGATACAGAAACATACATCTGCCCTTTGAAAGGTCCGATTCATCAAATGAGGTCGGATGAAAACCTCTGCATCAAAGATCAACAGTGCAATCGTTGCAGAACAGCATCTACTATTTGCACAACCCGTTGCGTTGGACAGAACTTAATAAATTAAACACATATTTATATTTTTGTTGCGGACCGTGCTCCATACGAATCATATGTGAGTATCAAGTAACGGCCCAACAAATAACCAAGGCCGGCGTTATCATGCTCGGCGATGGATGCGTCATCAAAGGCGATACTTACACACTATATTCACATAGAAGGCTGTCCAACACACTGAAGACTACGGCAGACGTTCTGAGGATTGATATCCCACCCATCAACGACATAATCAGCTTATCGATACCTATTGGTGCTATCGATGAACAATCTGACCATACTCACATCGAGATTCAAGGTCTAGTAAAGGAAGTCCATGATAAGTTGAGTCAGATGAAAGATGTCACGAGCATTGATGAAGATTATAACGACGGGTTTTCTTATCACGACGTGCACCACTACACGGTGATATACTTGGTGGTGTTCGCCCTGTGCGCGGCAGGAGCCGTGCACGTGTGGCGGCGCCTTCGGCGTGTGCGCAGCGTGGCTCTGCCCGCGCGCTCGCCTAATCAGCAGCTTCAGAGTGCTAGTGTGATCAGTGTAAATGAGCAATCAGGACCAAGTGAAATTGAGCTCAATACAATTTCGGGTCTAATCAGTGCGCGTAAACAAAACAAGGCTACGTCGCCTGTGTTCCGTGAATCTATTTTCGGTGAAAGTGAATAAAACTTGTTAGAGACTTACTAAGTTTGCGCGTATCTTACTATGTAGATTGTGCTTACATTTGTTAGTTTTGATTTTGTTTTTTATATTTGTACTTTTCATTTCTTGATCTTAGTCTCTCGTGCCTGGGAGCATGTACGGTCCACCCGTACAATTCATATCATTTTACTTTAAATAAGCAGTTTTGTACCGCGTGCGCAATTTACTTCAGTTCGCGTTCGGTCTTCGCCGCGTGTACTCATCATCATAATCACTGTATCAATTAGCTATAGCATTTTATCAATAAACTTATAATTATAAACTATCATATTATTATCATTTATAGTTGTCCCGTACAATAATTCTGTAAAAACATTTTACAACCGCGAATCATATTTTGATCAACTTACAACCTGACACTGACATGCAAATTGCAGAAAACAAAAGAAAGCGCATCTGCATCAAGAACGAATCTCTAACAATTACCTACAAATGTATTCAGAAGTATCACTAGCATCTAGTACTCTAGTTATGATATAACTAGAGTGCTAGACCATAACATGCACAACATTCACTGAAATCTAATTATTATTCAAAGATTTAATAGTCGACACTATGGAAAGCTTTGCGCCCATCACAACACACGCTTTACTAACTAACGTCGCAGACGCATCAACAACTGCGAAGTTATGTGCTCGAGCATAAACATGGAGGTTTATAGAACTGTGCTTTCAGTGATACCTACCGCTTACTAATGACGTGTGCGCCGGGCGGCGAGCCCGCGGCGTGCCGGCCTGCTGGCGCGGCCGCGACGGCTGCCGACTGGCTCCGCGCGGGCTGCGCTCTCGGGGGATCCCTGGCGACGCCATTAGTCTTGGGTGCTTTTATCACTGCGGCTTCTTTTTCGAGCCTGTTGTTGCGTTCCGACACTCCCTGGCGACTGGGCGGCGCCAGCTCGCTCGCCGGTCTCTTCTGCGGCAACTTCTGCGTGCCGCCGTCCGGCTCGCGCACTTTATTCGGAAACGGGTGTTCGTCCTTGTTCTCCTTGAAATTAAAATTCCTTTTTCTATCATTTCTATTTTGTATCTGTATCTCTAAGAGCTCCTCACTTACAAGTCTACGTGTCTCTGTAATGCGGCCGGCAGCGGGGGGCGGGGGGGGGGGCGATCGGGGGCGGCGCGCAGCTACTTACTACTTAATCATTTAAGACACATAAGGCCATTGATGGGCTTTTATGTTAGTCAATTTTTGTCGATTTCATCTGCTTACTAAGAAATGGCCATCTCAAACGTAGCCCAGTTACCTTATCGGTATCAGCGGAGGCGCTGCGCGGGCTGCGCGGCGCGGGGCAGGTGCCCGGCCGTGCGGGCGCGGGGCCTGGACGCGCGGGCGCGGGGCCCGGCCGCGCGGGCGCGGGGCCCGGCCGCGCGGGCGCGGGGCCCGGCCGCGCGGGCGCGGGGCCCGGCCGCGCGGGCGCGGGGCCCGGCCGCGCGGGCGCGGGGCCCGGCCGCGCGGGCGCGGGGCCCGGCCGCGCGGGCGCGGGGCCCGGCCGCTCCGTGCGCAGCTGGCGCTCCAGGCGCGCGCACCGCTCCACGTGCACCAGCGGGTTGATGGCGTGGAACAGCAAGCGCCGGTAGGCGACGTCGTCGTCGAAGCGCGCCAGCGCGGACGGGCGCGTGCGCGACACGAACCCGCGGAGCAGCGCCACGTCCGCCTCCGAGATGATCAGCTCCTTGCACGCGCCGGGCGACTGTCTGCGCTGCAGTGGCTCGTTTGTCGACGAGGACGAGTCACTGACGACTGTCCGAGGTCGTTTCCTCGCGCGCTCTCGCCACTCGTCGCCGGACGTGTCTGCCGCGTGTGTCGCGAAGGGCGTACGCTTCTTGTCAGCGGTGGCGGGTGCTTTGGTGGCAGGCGTCTTGCCGAACAGCTCGTTCACTTCCATTTTTCTGCGTGCTGTGAGCGACGGTCTGCGTGCTGGGAGCACCGGTCTGTGGGCGCTCGTGCTCACGAACTCCTCTGCAGAGCTGTAGTCGGGCGCGGCGGTGACGATGACGGTGGTGTGGTGGTTCTGCTTGTGCTCGCGGGCGGCGGCGGTGTGCTCGCGGGCGGCGGCGGTGTGCTCGCGGGCGGGCGGGCCGGCGCCGCACTGCGTGGCAATGTTGCGCGTGCCCGCCGGCCGCGTGTCGTTGTTGTTGCATCTGGAATAACGTCGTGTGTTGTTTGTCGCGCACATTATCTACAGCTGCCTACTTCTAATGAGTACAATTTAAAATAATAAGAATCACAATAATATTATAAAGGCGAAAGTTTGTGAGTGTGTGTTTGTGTTTATATAAATTTGTTACTTCTTCACGCTCAAACGGCTAGACCAATTTTGATAAAATTTTGTATGAAGGTAGCTGACACGCTGGATTAACATATAGACTACTTTTTATTCCGATATTCCCACAGGATCGACATTTACGCGGGTGTAACAGCGGGCGGAAGCTAGTAAATAATAGTGCCTCATTATATTACAGTTAACACTGTCTATGTGAACACAGCGACATGCATGCTACAAGTAACAACTAACTACGTGCTACAAGGATCTGTTGGGCTCCAACGACGTTGACAGGACGACACTATTGTTAAACATTTGTGCCAGTGTTTTGATAAGATGTCATGTCGCCCATAAGATGGCGGCGTTGGTTCCGATTTCGGGCGCACGCCAGATCCTTGTGTGCTTCAAACTGAACTCAACTAGTTTCAGGAAAAATAATGAAATCTAGCAGAAGACTACTGCATCAGGCAAACAGTAAGTTGGCGAACACTAGAAACAAGGCTGATAGTTACCTGTGTGCACAGCAGTGATGGTGCTCACACGCTGGCGGCGCCGCCGGGGGCGCCGGGGGCGCGGGGTGCGCCGGGGGCGCGGGGGGCGCAGCAGGTGCGGCGGACTTCTCGTGCTTGAGCTTGGTGCGGCTCCCCGACTTGCTGCAGGCAGAGGCATTGTAATAAAAGTTGCAATTATACTTTATTCAAATACAATTTAAGTAATAGAAATGTATACAAAGAGGTTAAAGAAATGCATCAGCAACCTTAGAAACTATGAAAAACCTGCGACAATGTACAAAATATTGACTGTTATCACTTACACCACAGCAGTGCGATTCTGTAACCATCTCACCGTGAAAACTTAGGTGAAGTGAGCGTGGAGTGAGCTGTCAATAGTGTCAATTCCTAGCAAAAACAAACTCACTTCACCTAAGTTTTCACGGTGAGATTTTTACAGAATCGACTGGCTGGGCTGTGAGATAAATACAAGTCTACATTTTCCTTATTTATATATTTGTTTACAATTCTGTCAAAATGGATTGAACAATTGTTTCATAACACAGCCAAAACAATAACATTTCGCTAAGCTGTTCTGTGTCATAAGTTTGCAAAAGCTAATTTGTCTGCACTACAGAGCCAAGCGCACTCCTTACATATCATGAGTATACTGCACGGAACAACATTATAGTGTTTAGTTTTATTTCCTCACTGAAGCAGACTGAAAGCAGTGTGAAGCCAGCACCCTGCGCTCTTTATGTTCTGCTTATTGCCAGTCTTGACCGCATCTATATACTAAGTAATCAGTAGTCTCTGTTCTCAAGTGAGGTGATCATGGCATAGAGGCATAGTGATGTACTGTGTATAAGGCATAGTAATGTACTGTGCATGAGGCATAGTGATGTACTGTGTATAAGGCATAGTAATGTACTGTGCATAAGGCATAGTGGCATACTGTGCATGAGGCATAGTGATGTACTGTGTATAAGGCATAGTAATGTACTGTGCATAAGGCATAGTGGCATACTGTGCATGAGGCATAGTGATGTACTGTGTATAAGGCATAGTAATGTACGTGCATAAGGCATAGTGGCATACTGTGCATGAGGCATAGTGATGTACTGTGTATAAGGCATAGTGGCATACTGTGCATGAGGCATAGTGATGTACTGTGTATAAGGCATAGTAATGTACTGTGCATAAGGCATAGTGGCATACTGTGCATGAGGCATAGTGATGTACTGTGTATAAGGCATAGTAATGTACTGTGCATAAGGCATAGTGGCATACTGTGCATGAGGCATAGTGATGTACTGTGTATAAGGCATAGTAATGTACTGTGCATAAGGCATAGTGGCATACTGTGCATGAGGCATAGTGATGTACTGTGTATAAGGCATAGTAATGTACTGTGCATAAGGCATAGTGGCATACTGTGCATGAGGCATAGTGATGTACTGTGTATAAGGCATAGTAATGTACTGTGCATGAGGCATAGTGATGTACTGTGTATAAGGCATAGTGATGTACTGTGCATAAGGCATAGTGGCGTACTGTGGATAAGTAGCTCTGCAGCCTGGGCAGGGACGGCTAGCTATTGTTAACCTCTCAAACGTCGCCGTTACACCATTGGATAATAAGAACAATAAAATTCTATTGTGTCTGCTAATTAGACGCGCGAATGATTAACAACTACTGATACAGAAACATTTAATATTACACAATTGGCTCTACATCTAACAACTTTGTGCGGAGCCAACAGAAGAAGAATTACAGTCAATATAGTCCAGTTCAGTTATTATAAATACATTAACTTTCCAATTAGACAACATCTAATAAGATTTCAATGACACAATGTGACACAGCAAATATGCAAGCAATCGGCCAGTGGTAAGGGAAGTGTTGCTGGAGCTATGTAAACACATTGTTGGCCCACCCTTCCCCTTCCTTCTTAGAATAATAATAGGTACAATTACGGGCCACAACCTCCTTAACAAACATCTTTTCAACATAGGCGCCACGGACAGCCCCCTTTGCAGGGGCTGCCTTGATGCCGAGGAATCAGCCGCCCACGTCCTCCTGGATTGCGAGGCCGTGGCTTCTCAACGTGAAGAAATCCTCGGAACAATGAGGTCGCTCCGCGAAGCCTGTGAAGCTCCCAGGAAGCTTCTGTGCTTCTGGGCGGAGCTAGGCTGGCTCTGTTAGCCAGAATCCCCACGCACAACAGACCGAATGGGAGTCTAAGTGCGGAAAAGGGAGTCCTATCATCATCATCACCACCCTTCCCTGAATACAGATGTGATGATATGATGTTGGCTTTTATGCCGTAGTCACAACCCTGTCCATAAACGACAGCAACCTTCAATACACACAGCTACCATAACAAACAGATGTCACACTGCACACATACTGTCACCTGTCACAAGCACATAACAGGGCACATGCTCTAAATCTTGGACATGATATGACCTGCCTACTGTAGTATCTGCATCGTCAACGAAGCAGTTTGAGCGCGAAAACTAATGTGACTTAGATGTCATACTGATGAGGTACTCGTGAGTGTTGTTTACCTGCGGTGCGAGAGGCGCGGGCCGTCGGCGGCGGCACTGGGCTGCCCCGCGGCCAGCGCCTCCAGCGCCCGCAGCACGTGGCGGCGCCGGGCCACCACCAGCCGGCCGCGCCGCACGAACACGAAGCGCGCGCGACGCCGCCAGCCCGACACACGGCCCGACGTCACGTCTACCTCGCGCCACACGCCCTCGCCCCACACGTAGTACTTCCCGGCCATCACTACACACACCGCACTAACACCATTTATTTCTTCACGTCTTAGAAAATGCCGCTAGCTACTAATATCTAATCTGTGAAAATGCCGAATATTTCTTCGAAGACCATAACCTTTTTTTTTTTTTTTTAAAGGCTAAGGTCTGAGACCATGCTGCCTAGTCATCAGTTACTATTTTTTAGTCTAACATGACATTAGAATATGGGTGTACACATTGTAATGTATTAGGAGTATTTGAAAAATTCTCAGCTCCATTTTACCGGGATCGCGTCTGTTTCAATGATTCCACATATTGTCCAGTTGCGCAGACACTTGAGATACAAAACTACACCAATTTTACATCACAATATCCACTAGGAATCAATTTGCGAATAATTAAAACAGCCAACTAGACTCCACTCGAAGAAATCCCGCCAAAAACTCAGACCATAACCTATGTTTATTGGTGACTTTTTTTTTATGAATTAGTTTTATGGCCTGGTTGCTAAGACCTTTTAGCCACGTCTTTGATTCATTTTTCTTGAGTTTAACATGACATTAGAATATGGGTGTACACATTCTAATGTATTAGGAGTATTTGGCAGCAAATGTATCGAATCAAGTTTCCCGGTAAACTTTGCTGAGGTAGCCAAAACTACAATAAAATTCTCAGCTCCATTTTACCGGGATCGCGACTGTTCTGTTTCAATGATTACACATATTGTCCAGTTGCGCAGACACTTGAGATACAAAACTACACCAATTTTACATCACAATATCCACTAGGAATAATTAAAACAGCCAAATAGACTTCACTCGAAGAAATCCCGCCAAAAACTTTACTTTGGTGTTTATGACCACAGAACTCCTATTTATGACAGAATGTTTTTCTACGGAACGGAACACCATGCGCCAACCCCAACAACAAGATTAATCCCTATAGGCTTTTGGGGTATCTTTTTGTAAGCTCATACAAAGTAGATTACGAAAGCGATTTTAAAATCTCAATACATATTTTGAAACTAATACTAGCGATAAACCTGCTGTCAAAATCTGTGTGGATGTGTGATTTTGAAATCCAGCGAGTCGCGAATAAGGAAATTATTCATTTCTGGAAGTTCACGATTTCTGCAAATTAAATTAAAATATAGCAAACTATAAAATATCTAAGTATAGGTAGAGACACTTAGATATTCTATAGTTTGATATATTTTAGTTTATGATACTGAATTAGCACTTTAGCAGAATAGCAGCCCAATACACAAAACGCGCTCCTAAAACTAGCAGAGAGTGTCTCTAAACTAGCAAACTAGTATCTCAAAACTAGCCAACTGTATATCAAGAGCCCTTCATAGATCCGCAGAGAAAATTTTGTAATTTTCTAAACGAAGAATGTAGATGCTGGACAAAACATGTATTGTTCAGCATCAAACAACAGCATCAAAAATTACAAAAACCTGATATCTGTGATAATATACTTTTTCTATTTTACAATTAGGTAACTTTTGTTCGCCCCGTCGTCGCGTCGCATCGCGTCGCCTGCCCACGCTATTACTTCGTTTTGGCGTTCTTTCTTACTTTTTTTTTGCTTGGCTCATAAGTCCTAGCGTGATAACGATAAGATAGTACACCGTTTATTGGGGTTGGTGGAAGCCAAAATGAAATATTTACTTGCAGACTTAGATATTCATATATTTTTCAACATTTGCTCGTAAAGTGGATCTTAATAAACCGTTTGTAGGTCCATAACGCAGAACAAAAACACTAGGGTAGCCCGCGAAATTCAATTTTTTTTAGGTTTTTTGTAATTTGCTGGTCAGTTAACACTGACCAGCAACGACGACGACGTACAACTGACGTATGTACAACTTAATAGTTGTACATACGTCGATTAATATATGAATCGCGGCCGTAAGAAATAATGTATTTACAGAATTATAATCATTAAAGTCATCAACACAACTCTCTAAGACCACGTATGTCCAAAGAATAACTGTTTCATGAAATCATCATTCTTTGGAGTTACGTGGTCTTAGAGAGTTGTGTTGATGACTTTAATGATTTATATAATTCTGTAAATACATATTTGTTATGGCCGCGAATCATATTTTGATCGACGTACAACTTAATACTGACCAGCAAATTGCAAAAAACGTAAGATAATTTGAATTTCGCGGTCTACTTTAGCGCTTCCCCCTTAAACACGCGTGCTTTTTACTTTATGTTACCGCACTGGTGCGGTAACGCCACAGAATACTATTTACTAGTCGGAGATGTGCGCTTTTTTGACGTGACAACGTCTAATAAATCGATGAACGCCGGCTGCATACACGAAAAACGATGACTCATTGTCCCGTTACGCTTCAGCCGAGCCAAGCACGATCGGAGCGAGAGCGCGGCACGAACGAGCGAGAGCGCGGCACGAACGAGCGAGAGCGCGGCACGAACGAGCGAGAGGCACGATCGGCTTGAGCAGTAATAATAGGTTAAAATTATGGTGATTCATAATAATTGATGATAGATAAAAAGTTTGATAAAAAGTTTTCTCTTTTTTATAATTAAATAGAAAAAAATGATTTTGCATAGTTATTAATGTAAGATTAAAAATTAAATTTTAACCTCGCACATGTCATAAGCATAACAATGTAGGTACCCAAACGATAAGTTGATTCGGCCAATCGCCGTGCGAGGAAATCTACTGTTATAATAAATTATATTGCATCGCTTCATTCTTCAGATATAACATTCACAACGTAGTTCCTCTAACCTACAAGGCAACTTCGCACTTTTTATTTTTAAATTACCCCGTTTTTTTTTTTTTTTTTTGTCTGGTGTCTACTGTCAGTGTTTCAAATCTCATTCTTTTTCCGTGCGAGGCAACGACAACACGAGTTCTGCGAACACAGTCCCCGATTTGAAAAACGATTTTAATATTGAATTTATTTATTTATTTATTTATTTTATTTATTAAAACTTTATGCACATAATGTACAAAGGCGGACTTAATGCCTTGGGCATTTTCTACCAGTCTACCTTAGGGTGATGCAGAGACAAAACAGTAGGTGCAACAGAACAGAAAAATTTGAGGAATAAAATATAATAATAAATACTTATATACATACATACAACAAATTATACAAAGTGAGGAAAGATAAAAAAATAAAAAACATAGATGGAGAAAACCAACAAATTAATTATGGGACAAGTCTGCCAACTCCTTATGGATGTGTTCCCGAGCTTTTATTTTAAATGTGAGCCGACTGGTTGCCATCCTGATATTCAGAGGGAGCGCATTCCAAAGGAAAACCGCCTGGACAGGAAAAGAAGATTTAAGAAAGCCAGAGCGGTGAGTAGGACATCGTAGAAGACGATTATTGGAAGAACGAAGATTCTTGATGTGCGCAGAGCATAAATATTGGAAGTGAGAAGTAAGATAAGAAGGAGAAGTGGGTTTGTCTAGAAGAGAAAACAAAGTTGTCAAAGCTCTTAACGCTCTGCGCTGTCTGATGGGTAACCATTTTAAGCGTAACCGGTGCGCGGACACATGATCGTACTTACGGAGATTAAATACGAATCGAATGCAGTTATTTAGAAGTCGGTCAAGTTTATTGAGGAGATCTGCATTCAGGTCGTAGTAACACACATCACCATAGTCAAGAATAGGAAAGATAAGGGACTGAACTAACATTACCTTTATATGGGATGGGAGAATGTTTTTCATACGATAGAGCGACCGCAACGTACCGGTGACTCTCTTGCTCACAATCGCGACCTGCTTACGCCAGTCAAGGCAGGTGTCAACATACAAACCCAGATCCTTGACGTCAGAGCTAAACGGAATCACTTTGCCGTCAAAGGTGACCGGCGGTACCGTTAAATCATTCAGCCTTCTCAAGCTATGGGAGCTCCCAACGATGATAGCCTGGCACTTGGTTGAGTTAACGACTACCCCGAAGCGATCAGACCAGTTTTTCACCACAGCTAGATCCCGGTTTAGCTCCTCAATCGCATCAGATAAGTTGTCAACACCCGCCTGACTGTACAGCTGCAAGTCATCAGCGTAGAGATGATACGCACACTGAAGCTGGGTAGTAATAAGATCTATAAAAATAGAGAACAAAAGTGGAGATAAAATACCGCCTTGAGGGACGCCAGCATCAAGATTACACCAGTTGGAAGAAGAGTCTCCCACAAGAACCGACTGCTGACGCCCCCGAAGATAGGATGAAAACCAATGCAAAACCTCAGGAGAGACCATAAGATAGGAGAGGATGGATAAAAGGACTTCGTGACTGACGGTATTGAAAGCATTCGAAAAATCTATCAGCACTAAAACGGAAACTTTAGTGTCTTCCATACCCCTCCTTATATCGTCAGTCACTTTAAGGAGAGCTGAGACGGTACTGTGGCCGGGCCTGAACCCGGATTGGAATGGACTAATGAGGGAGTTATGGTGAATAAAGTGGGAGAATTGCTTATGGACACAGGCCTCGAGCACTTTAGATAAAAAGGGAAGGATGGAAATCGGACGAAAGTGACTGGGAAGAGTGGGATTAGGAATTTTAGGTAGTGGTCGCACATGGGCTTTCCGCCAGAATTTAGTAGTTTAACAGATAGAAATAATGCCTAAGCGCAGTGCTAAAGATAAAATTGAACGATATAATAAAAAGATTCGTAAACTCGAAGAGAAGGAACGACAAACACGTCGTCGCGTGATGCGAGTTTTAGAATCTTCGGACTCTGATGTGAGCTTCGATAATAACGCTGATAACGGTAAGTACCTACTTAGTTATATTAACAAATTTTGGTGAATAAGTGCTTCAATATGGTATTTTAACTTCAAAAAATTCCTTGTTGCCTTGATTCGAAATCGAACGTGGCGAGCCTGGGGGTTGGCCGTGAGTCAACACGAGGGCATAAAAGCAAAAAATAAGCATATCTTACATAAGGTAGCTTAACATATTTGCGAAATTAGACAAAGCCTGGGGTCTATCCGAGAGATAGAACGAAGGTATTTTCGTCAAACTACACATATAAAATAAATAATTTCATTATTAGATGCCGACAAAGTGGACAGAAATGGACCGGCGAACCCACCAGCCTTAGAGGTTACCGATATTCCCGAGCTACCGGTTCCCGATCCAGAAATACCAGAAACCGAGGCACGCTCGATTGCAATGAACTTGACCCAGAAATATTGTCAGCATTAGGGGAGCAATCGGACGACACTCCCGAGTTTGGGGAAAGTATACACGAAAATTTGGCACAAAGATGGCAGCCCATATTAAAAAAAGGACTTCCCAAGGAGGCCAAGGACAAATTATTAAAAGAATACCTTGTCCCCTCCAACTGTGCTCTTTTACAAGCACCAAAACTTAATGCCGAAATTTCGGCAGCTATTACAGATATGGCAAGAAATCGCGATAAGAAGATGGAGTTATCACAACAACTTCTTGGTGCTGGGATTACAGCTGCGAATAAGGCGATGACTCTTCTCATTACTGGTGAAGAAAAAATCCAAGCCATTAAAATGCTAAGTGACAGTTGTCGCATCTTAACCCATCTTCACCATATGAATACTGAAGCACGTATCAAATTGTTGACACCCGGCTTGGAGAGATCATTCCTAAATATTATCAAGGATAATGAAAAGGATAGCACTCTATTCGGAATAAAACTATCCGATAAAATAAAAGCTTCAAAAGCTATTGAGAAGCAGGGCCTACAAATAAAAAAGACCTTGCTGCCTCAAAAACCCCCACAGACAGTTCAATCGGCAGCCGCACGACCTCGCTATCAGGAAAACTGGCCAGGTCCTTCGCGTTACCTGTCGAACAGGGGGGGGCGCGGAGGCCAGAGGAGACAAGCCCCTGCAGCACGCAAGACACAGACAGCCGCGCAACCGAGGTACTCGAACACGAACAAAACGCGTGCTCAACCTCAACAATAGAACAGGTACATTCTGGACGAATACGTCTTTTTTATTCTCACTGGCTTGACATAACTTCCAATAACATCG
This sequence comes from Luperina testacea, assembly GCA_927399505.1. Classification (NCBI taxonomy): domain Eukaryota; kingdom Metazoa; phylum Arthropoda; class Insecta; order Lepidoptera; family Noctuidae; genus Luperina; species Luperina testacea. The sequence continues at coordinate 127,185 of OV656785.1, read as the reverse complement.
TTCTCGAATGGATTCGTAAGGGTTTTTCGATACCATTTACTGAAACTCCGGTGCAAACCTGTTCACCTCGTAATTGTCTTTCAACGGCAGATAAAGACGATATGAATATGGCCATCAAAAACTTACTTGATTTAGGCGCGATATCAACATGTTCACCAACCGAGAATCAATTCATATCAAAGATATTCCTTACTTCTAAACCAAACGGTGACAAGCGGTTTATTTTGAATTTAAAGCCACTAAACAAGTTTATCTCTAAGTTTCATTTTAAAATGGAAGATTATAGGACCGTCACTAAATTAATACCTCAAAACGGTTACATGGCTAACATAGACTTGAAAGAAGCATCTTTTAATTCCGATTGCTAAATATCACCGGAAATACTTGCGCTTTCATTTCGAGAATGATAAAGCGCAAAATATTTTATACGAATTTAATAGTATGCCTTATGGCTTAAGGCTCGTACACACAGGCGCGACGCGACAGTGCGACACGATTCTGCGATATATATCCGTAGAACATTTTCTATGGAAACGCGCGCGACACTTCACACAGGAGCGACTTGTCGCGCCGCGACCGTGTCGCGGCGCGTCAGGTAGCGTATAGCGTCGCGGCCGCGATATCGCCGCGACGCCATACAAAATGAACATTTAGTATGGTGTCGCGGCGAATTCGCGGCCGCGACGCGACACAACCTTTTTTTTTTTTTTTTTTTTTGTCGCTGAGAAATGACATTACGCATCTCCGATCGTCGGGGGACGATACGGAGTATGTGGGACTCCCTGCCAAGGTGGCAGTATACCCACTAAAACTCAGCGGTGTTCCCTCGTCGCCTTGATGGAGGGGTCATGGGAATCCGGCTCAGCCTTTGCGTCCACAACCCCCCGGCGCATGCCCGCCTAACTGGCGAGCCCCGCATGTCCCCCCGGCTGGGGGGCTACGGGAATACGGCCGCGGTGAGACTGCGGCGCGGCTCGGACCACGACGGGCACACCTCAAGAGTGTGCTGCGCCGTGTCTTCCGCCGCGCCACAGCCGTGACACGACGGCGTCTCCTCCCGCCCGATACGGTGCAGGTACGATCCAAAGCAACCGTGCCCGGACAGCACCTGCACCAGACGGAAGGAGAGGAACCCGTGCGACCGCTCGAGCCAGTCTCGCAGGACCGGCCCAATCGCATCGAGGGTTCGGCGGCCGAAGGCTGCGGCGGCGAGGTCCCGCGTCCAGTGGACGACTATGGCGTCCTTCGCCTCCCGCCGGACGGCCTCCCGCTCTTCGGGGGCGGGGCGTTCTCCTCTCGCCCTCCGCCCCGCCGTCCATTCATACACTCTGGCGAGCACCCACGCCTCGAGTTCCCAAGGCGGGGTGCCGGCCAGAGCGCATGCCGCCGAGAAGGCGACCGTGCGGTAGGCCCTCGCCACCCGCTGGGCTATGGCCCTTTGGGGGGCCCGCAATGCGGCGGCGTTCTCCCTCCTGTGGAGGGAGTCCTCCCAGATAGGGGCCCCGTAAAGGGCCATACTCCTCAAGATGCCGGCGTAGAGCTGCCGGCATCGCGCGCTGGGCCCCCCCAAATTGGGGAGCAGCCACGAGAGGGCGCCCGCAGTCTTCAGCAGGCGCGTCGACAGCCCGCTAAAATGCGGGCCGAAGCGCCACCTGCTGTCGAGTACAAGGCCCAGATATTTCATCTGGGCCTTCACCTCGATTCGGACGCCCTCCACGAAGATGTGGGCGTCTGGTGGTTGGCGCTGCCGAGGCCTGTGGAAGAACACGGCCTCGGTCTTGTGCAGCGCCACCGTCAATCCTAGGCGGCGGATCCTCCCTGCGACCAAGGATCCGCCTGCCGAGGCCAAATTGGCCGCTTCCCTGAAACTCTCCCCCCGGGCGGTGAGGAGGGTGTCATCGGCGTAGCAGATGACACTCGTGCCTCGGAGGAGAGTTCCCCGCAAGAGCCAGTCGTAGCCAACGTTCCAGAGGAGAGGTCCCACTACCGATCCCTGTGGAACGCCGGACTCGACTGTGTACCGCCGGACTTGGCCAGCCCTGTTCACGAGGACGATCGCCCGATCCTCCAGGTAGCTGGCCAGTAGACGCCGCATGTATAAAGGCACCCCGTGGAATCGGAGTGCCTCTAGGATGGTGCTGTGGGGAACAGAGTTGAAGGCGTTGGCTATGTCGAATGACACCGCCAACAATCCGTCCCCCGCCTCCATCGCATCCTTCACCTGGCCCTTAAGGCGGGCCAGCGCGTCCACTGTGGAACGCTCAGCCCGAAAACCGAACTGAGCGTCCGACAAGTCCGGCCCCACATTCCGCAGGTGGCTCTTTAGGCGGGCAGCGATTATCCCCTCGAACATTTTGCCGACCTCATCGAGCAGGACGATGGGTCGGTATGCCGAGGGCGATTCTGCGGGGCGGCCTTCCTTGCGAAGGAGGCACAGCTGTCCCTCCTTCCACGGTTTCGGGAACCTCCCAGACGCAAGACATGCGCTAAAGAGGTCCCGAAACCGCTCCTCCATTTGAGAGGCGGCAATTGCCACCACTCTCGCCGGGACACCGTCGGGGCCCGGAGCCGTCTTCTTGGCGCGGATATGCACAATCGCCGCGCTGAGTTCCGACTCCGTGACAGGAGGGGCCTCCTCTTCCTCCTCGGCTGGCGGAGCTATCCCCCGCGGAGGGTCCATCACTGGTGGGGTGAAGTTGTCCCTGCACGGGAACAGAGACTGAACCACCCCATCCAGGAATGAGGGCTCCAGGGTCTCGGCCACCGGGGGACCAAAGGGGCGCAGCTTGTTTCGCGCCGCCTTGTATGGCCTCCCGTAGGGATCTCTGTCGAGACCCTCCAGCATCTCCGCTCTCGCCGAGTCCCTGGCGTCGGCGATGGCCCGCTCGAGGACCCGTTTTGCCTCTATGTACACCTCATAGAGGTGGTCCTCGTGGGCGAGGTCTCGTTGACGCCGTCGCCGGCTCCGCGCGTAGGCCCTTCTGGCCACCACGCACCCCGCTCGAAGCCTCTCCAGCTCGGCCGACCACCAGTACACCGCCCTATTGGGCAGCGGTCGGCCGGCCCGAGGCATGCTGGAATTGCACACCTCGGTCAGAGACTCCCTCAGGTGTCCCGCCGCGATGTCTACGTCCAAGCCGGCGGAAGGCGGCGAAAGCCAGTCCTGGATAAACGCCGCCTCCGCCGCCGCCTCCCTGTCCAGGCGGGTGAGAGCCCACCGTGGGAACGCTGACCGCCCCGAGAGGGGCCGCGTCCCTCCGGGGCCACCGGTGGAGATGTCGAACCGCACGTAGCGGTGGTCCGACATGGTCTCCACCAAATCCACCCGCCAGTTCAGCACGCGCGCGGCCAGCGCAGAGGTGGCAAAAGTGACGTCCACTATCGAGCCACCCTGTCGCCGCACGCATGTCTGGACGTTCCCTCTGTTGAGGAGGGAGAGCCCAGAGGAGGCTGCCCACTGCTCCACTGCCCGCCCGCGATGGTCGGTGGCCGGGTTGCCCCAGGTCACCGACTTGGCATTCAGGTCTCCCAATACGGAGACCTGACGCGGCGCCGCCCTGCCGACCACGGCGGCCAGGACTCCAAGATAGTTCTCGAAGTCCCGGAGAGGGCGGTTTGGGGAGAAATAGACGCCCACGAGGGCTATCTCTCCCCACGCGGCGGCCACGTATCCCGGTCCCTCCCGTCCCGTGGTCCCGGACCCGGTCCATAGGAGTATGGCCTGCACCAGCAGGTCCTGGGCCGCTCTGCAGTGATTGGTGTTCGCCTGGAGGATGCGGTGATAGGAACCCACTATTCCGACATCGCACCCCCCTCCTCAGCCACCGCCGCTTGAGCTGGAGTAACAGCAGCGGCGACAGCGGTGGTGGCGGCAACAGGGCGAACCTGCGCCGGCACTATGCCCTTCCTCGCGGGAGGCTGGCAACTCCTGCCCCCCATCCTGTGCCCCGCGGGGCGGCCGCTGGCAGCACACGCCGGGCAGTGTGGCGTGGCGACGCTGCAAGCGGCACTCCTGTGTCCCTCCTGTCCGCATTGGAAGCAAGACTCTCCCCAGTCGAACTTGGAGGGACACGTAGATCGGGTGTGGCCCGGCGCGAAGCACTTGAAGCACCGCGCAGGCTTGTCCTCAAGCGGCCGGACCACAGCCGAGCTGAAGCCCACGAGCAGCCGTCCCTTGGTCGCCTTTAGGGCGGCCACCGCCGCGGCGACTGGGCACTCGACGCGGATTGCGCCCATGCTGCGGCGGCCGGGCCTGATGGCTCCCCCCTTCACGGCGCTGGCGCTGCAACCTCCCGCAGCAGCAACGGCCGCCACCACATCCTCTTTGGTGACCGAATCGTCCATATCGATCACCTCCAAGGATGCGGTCTTGACGGGTCTGGCGACCGTCGCCACATCCTTGATGGCCTCTTGCAACTTTGTTGCAAAGAGGTCCGCGTTTGCGCCGCGCTGCTCCCCCCCGAACTCAAAAATTCGGGCTCCGGCCTGGGTGCGGCGGCACGTGATGTTACCGATCCCCAGCCGGGAGGGATCCGCGTTAGCACGAGCCCGTCTTAGGACGGACTCATACGTTTCGCCCCGCTCTGCGGCCTCCGGGGTGATGGTCACCACGACCGCCGCAGTTTTGGGAGGAACCAACTTCCTCCCGCCCGCCGAAGCCTTCTGGGCTGCCGAAGCAGTCGCAGCGGGCTTGGATTTTTGGCCTTTCCCCCCCTGACCACTTCCGTCCACGCCTGGTTGGACGGAGTGGTGGAAGGGAGCATGGCGTCCTCCCGCTGCGTGTTCTGGGGGGCTGCCGGAGAGGCAGACGCTCCCTCCGCGCTTGTGGTGGGGGTTTGAGGGGCCTCCGTGCTCTTCTTGCCCTTCCCCTTGCCCTTCGCCTTGCCCTTGGAGGGCTTCGGGGCCTGGGTCTGCGCACCCGGTTTCGGGTCTCCCGCAGGCTGCGCAGGTACAGGCACCGGCTCCGTTGGTGGCGGACTCTTATCTGCCGCTAGCGGCGGGCGGAGCCGCTTTTCCGGCTGGAGCCGGTCCTCAATACCGGCGAAGCAGCCCCTGATGAAGGTCCTCTCCTCCATGACAACCCCGCGGATTATTTCCACGAGGTTGCCAGGGGGGGAGGAGCCTCCCTCTGCCGGACCAGGGGCAGGCGCAGGAGCAGGCGCAGGTTGGGCCTGCCGGGCCGTGGCCTCAGCCAGCTTCTGGTGCAGCTGGCTGACCTCCAGCTGCAGGCGATCCACCCTCGCCTGCAGCTGCCGCGTCTCCTCTGTGGCCGTGCGCTGCACCAGCTCGGTGACAATGCCGTGCAAGCTCACGGCCCGGCATTTGAGGGCCTTCTGGAAGGTCCCCTTCAGGTTTGAAGACTTGGAGGCGACCTCCAGTAACTCCTCCTTGTCCTGGAGTGCCATGCGCTCCAGCTCCGCCAGGGAGTGGTCGGCGTACAGCACATTGGATGTGCCATAGCCAGCCCTCGACCTGGCGGACCGCGCCTGCTGCTCCCTGGCAGCGACCTTCTCCTCAAGGTCCTGCTGCAGCTGCTCCCTCCTTGCCAGGCCTAACTGACGCTCGGCGTCCACCAGACCCACGTCGTGGGTCGGACTCGAAGTAGGAGTCGGAGCAGGAGTCGAGGCCTTTTTCGACTTCGGCCTCTCCCCGACTTGCCCACAGACCCCGAGGAGCCTCCGGACCCGAGCCTCAGGTAGGCCCGCTTCCGCTGGAGGCGGTCGTTTTCGGCCGCCGACGTGTCCATGGCGGACTCGCCGGAGTCTAAAAACTCCGCCTGCAGGCTGGATAAGCTGGCCACAGATGGTGCGCGGCCAGCTTCGATGTGGCCCTTAGAAGGGCCGGTGGATTGGCCCTGGGAAGGGCCACTGTGTTGGCCCTGAGAAGGGCCGTTTATATCGTCCCCGGAGGGACAATCGGATAAAAAGCGCCCGGAGGCGTCTCGCCTTTGTTTCTTAGGCATACTTGCAGTCGTCCGCGTGTTGGCTGCAAGTCACAGCGCACTTTAGCCGCCGGTCTGCCACTCCGTTACGGTGGTCAGACACGGCGTTGCCCGGGGATCACGACGTGGACGTATGCGCTGTGGGGGGACCCCCGACGCGACACAACCTTTTTTTTTTTTTTTTTTTTGATCCGGGGTGGAAAATCCTCATGGATGTCCGCCGCCCTGGGGCGGGCGGCGGGGTCTGTCAGACTCTTACTGACTAAAAACCACCCCGGGTGTTCCATCTCACACCTACGCCGGGGGTCGCGGGAACGTACGATCCTTCCGCAACCCCCGGCTGGTGCCGGCCCGCCGCAGCGGGCCCCGTCTGGTCAGGGGGGGGAGTGAGGTGTTTGACTCCCCCCGCGACGTCTAAGAGGGGCGCGCGTGGAACACATCGCGCGCCACCACCTCGGGTCCTGATGTGTGGGGGGCGACGGACGTCCCCGAGTCCGTCGCCCCTGGACCCGTTTAGGGGGGCCGGAAGAGGGCATTGTCCGCCCTCCGCCGACGCCCGGTGCGCCTGCTGCGGGCAGGGTGAGTGGACGAGATCTCCCTCTCCCTTTCCGCAGCCTCCTTCTGCGAGACGACTGTTTCACAGAAGGAAACCACCGCGTCCCAGGACTCCTCGCCGTCGACCATGGACTCGACCACGGCCGGCAGCGAGAGGTCACTGCCTACTTCTGAGATGAGGGCACGGCGCGGCTCCTCCCAAGCGGCACACTCTGCCAGCGTATGCCACGCCGTGTCCTCCCGGCAGTCGACGCAGTGGTGACACCGGGCGTCCGGCTCCCTGTTTATGCGACACAGGTACTTCCCGAAGCAACCGTGCCCCGAGAGCACCTGCGTCACCCGAAACGACAGGGAGCCGTGCCTCCTCCCGAGCCAGCGCTCGAGCACTGGCCGGACCGCCTCGATGGTACCGAGGCCGGCGGTAGGGCGCGAAAGCCTGTCCCGCCATTCCGCCACCAGGACCTCGCGAAGCTGAGACCGACGCAGCTCCATATGGCGCTGCGTCAGCCCCTCGCCCCGCGCCCGCGCTTCCTCGCGCCACCGGTACAGTGACGCGAGTACTTTCGCCTCCAGGTCCCAGGGCGGGGATCCGGCCAGTACACAAGCCGCCTCGTAGGAGATCGACGCGACACAACCTAACCTAACCTACCCAGGTACTTACTCATGTCGCGTCGCGGCCGCGAATTCGCCGCGACACCATACAAAATGAACATTTAGTATGGTGTCGCGTCGCGGCCGCGAATTCGCGGCGATATCGCCGCGACACGAGGGCATTATAAAAGGCAGTGCAATCCAAACCGAGCTCAGTAGTAGACGATCTTCGTCAGAGGACGAAGGCAGGTCTGTGCGTGTTTGCTGAGCGTGGGTCCCAGGTTCGATTCCCCGGTCGGCCGACATAACTATATTCAAAGTCCTGACTGACTGATATTTCAACGCACAGACTAAACCGCTGATCCTAGAGACAAAATTTGGAGGGTGTGTTCTTTATGAAGAGTAGGTATCCACCAAGAAAGGGGTTTTTCGAAATTCCACCCCTAAGAGGATGAATGTGGGGAGGGTGAAATTTCACGCGGACGAAGTCACGGGCAGAAGCTAATTTTACAATTTATTGCCTGCAACTCATAATTAACATTGTGTAAGACATCTGAAATCATTAAATGTTCAATATAAATATTGTTTGTTATTTTTGTATTAAAATACAAATTAAATTATTATTAAGTATATCTAATCTATGTATACCTACTTAACTCTCGACGCGAGTTGGAATGATCTGCGTTTGTCGTACTTTTAGCGGACGCGGTCTGTTATAGTACATTTTATTATAGTCATTTGAGAGCCGCTTGGGCTCCGCTGGCAGTCGAGTGCTAGTGATATCAGCTGTGCGTGAGTCAGTTCGAGTTCGACGTCTGAATGCCAACGGCTGTGTTACATTCAGGTACCTACATTACAGCTCCCACAGGACCTCACGCGCAGTTGCACTTGCGACCACTACACCAACGAGTCTATTTATAATTAGGTCACTCATTCATTAGACATATTTTTTAAACATACACACATACTTACATAACATTACGCCTGTAAAATTTTGGCGCAAAACAGCTCTAGTAGCCCGTTAGGATATTATTTTATGTTTTGTGGACGATACTGACTGAGCCCTGAACGTTCCCGAGCTAACGCACACAGAAACTATGTGCATGTGCATCTACACACTTAGGTTAGATTAGGTACCTAAGCCGAACGACGACACTGGTGAATTCGGTCGTACGTACTTTTACGAAGTATTTTTGTTTACTAACCAAGATTTTTAACAGGGCCGTCCGTTAACAAATTGATGCACTGGGTCGTGCATTTAATAAAAGTTTTGTACTTATGTCAGTCGATAATCGATACTTAGTGAATTAATAAAATAAAAGATCGCGACTTCAGCCGTGATTGACTAAAAAATCTTCATCATGAATCTATTGAATCGTGAATCAATTTGAATTTGAACTTTATGTCAATGTAATTAAGGGCCTTACTCTCGTTTAGTACCGTAACTCGGTCACTTTATGAAGCTTATAACTCATTAACGGTTTGGTTAGAAGGTCTGTAAAAAATATATGTTTGCTATAGATTCATGTACAGCATTTTTGAAACAGGGTTTTTTCATAAGGCTAATACTTTTGCCTTAAAAAAATATTTACCAAAACGCTATTTTCGCTAACATTTGCTTATAACTTCTAAACGGCTTTGATGTTTGGAAATATTTTTACACTGAAAAATTGGTGGTTAGAGGTACTACATATTTGAAATAGCGTTTTTAAATCAATCAACAGTTGCAAAGACAATGCCCCATTTTGAGATATAGGTTCAGAGGTGCTCTGCGCGGGCGCGGGCGGCAGTCGTGCGTTAGCACTGAGACGGGGTGGCTGTGTCGCTCGCTGCTCCGCCCGGCTATCGATCGACTACGCGCGTTTGGCTGTGTTAGTGCAAATATTTATGAACGAATTGTATCAGTATGCGTTTATAGATTAGCTCGCTGCAGAGGGCCCATTTCTATTGACCGCATGGACGCTTTATAGTGGTGCCATTTCTAAATACTGTTTTTTTATATTGTTTATTTTGTAAATACATATGTATAAGATAATTTGTAAATATGTAAATAAAAATGCCAAAGCAAAGCAAGTCAAGAAAAATACGTTTTCTCTACGACGACGCACCGTTTTATAGATATTAGCGAAAAACTCAAAAGTGGGAATTTTTATACCCCCCACTCCGGCTCACCTCCTAGACGCGGGGACTTTTAGTATGTTTCCTCCCTAAGCACTCTGAGCAACTTTCTGAAGAAATCGCTCAGGGCCCAGCTCACGCACTCTACACCTCTTTTTGGTTTATTCGTTGAGTGGACTAATAAGTATCTATCTATCTATACTTAATCTTATAAATAAAAATCTTTAAAACTTTATCTAATAAATAAAATTGAAGTGTCTGTTTGTAATATTAAAACAACCGCTTCAGGCCATTTTATTTTGACTGTTTAGAAAATAACTACATACTTACTCACAATAAAAAAAAAAAAAGTTTTCAAATACCTTAATTTATAAAAAATGAGCATTCTTAGTTGTCAATCTACGAGTAGGTATTTGCATTACTGAGTTTATTGATTACTACCTTCTCATATTCTTGTGCGGATTTATTTCTGTGACTGGGACTCTCACTAGCAGATAGGTGAATAAGGAGTAACATAAGCTACTTTTATTTCAGAAAAAAAAAGAAAATAGGTTCCCACGAAAAAAAATTAAAACCTATGAAATGAAATATTGAATAATATCCGATTCAAATAGGGAGGTTGTATACTACGTTTATTTAGGTACTTAACCAAATGTAAATAAATCATATAATAAAGAAACGGAGTATAGTTTTTTTTATTTTTTATAAGTGGATCCTATACGTGAAGATTCCTTAATTTCCTAGGAAATTGATTGGATAAATAATAAAATAATATAGTGTTTTTGTTTTAGCCCAAGGAAATCGTTCACCAAATATTGTATATAAAAATGCTAATACGAAAAACTAAAAATAAATAATAATTAAACTAAAATGCAAAAACGATCAAAAAGAACTAAATGGAGAAATATTAGAAGAATTTCAATAAAATTAGCATAGGTATTTCTTTACGTGGCGGTGAATAGACGACTTTTATGTATTTGAGGGGGTGAAGCAGATGAAGTGGGATACGAATAGTCCCCGCCTTCGGCGGGGTGCACAGCGCGGATTTCGTCGATGAGCGACTTCCATTATATATTTTAGAAGCGTAATTTCGCGGCTCGAATAAGATGCACAATTGCCTCCGCGCTCTACTGTCCGGATTCTCACTGCGTAATCACCAGGTTCGAATCTGAGTGGACGGCATAATCTTTAGTTTTGTTATTTTTTAATTATAATGTACTTATCTTTTGTTTTGTTATTTTTTAATTATAATGCGCATATTTTTATTTTCTTATTTTTAAAATAATTCAATAAGTAATTGTTATTTTAATAAAAACAATCATTTTTATTCCTATAGTTATTTTTCTTCAGAATCTAGAGTAATATAATAAAAATAAAATAAAAACGTCCACCAAGCTTTATTCGGAAAAAATTATATACCTACAGTGTTTTACAAAAGAGTGTAAGCAATAATAATATAGTCTGAAAATTTTCAAACAAGAAAATCGGCAAAAAGTAAAATAATAATTAAAAAAACATATCAAATAAGAAAATAAAAAGAAACCAAATATGGAAAAGTTTGGATTTGAAGCCGGGCGTTAGTGACTAAACTATAGTGACGTGACGCACGAGACCACTAGACCAATCGAGCTGTTGTAATGTATGTCGAAATTACGCGTCATAATCTGTACAAACAAAATATGGTGTGTACAAAAAAGTAGGTACTTACTTTACAATTTGTTTCGTCGAATAAGATCTCTTTATTGCCTTCCGTTTATTTTCTTGTAGACCATTTTTTATATACAGCCGGTCGATTCTGTAAAAATCTCACCGTGAAAACTGAGGTGAAGTGAGTTTGTTTTTGCTAGGAATTGACACTATTGACAGCTCACTCCACGCTCACTTCGCCTAAGTTTTCACGGTGAGATTTTTACAGAATAGCACCGCTGATAGTACAAACATTTACACCAACAACATAACTTAGAAAAAACTAATCAAAAAATAAAATATAATAAACAGCTTTCATCAACAAACAGATACCAAAGTACGTACCTACACTAGGTACCGACTCGAAATAATTGCAAGACTTCAAAGTATTTTATACGGCTACTCGCTCAACTACATAGCCTGTACCCAACGCGTCAGTTTTTGCAAATGCGATCATTCTCCTTATCAATTAGAGTCTACGGAACAATTTCGTATGAAAGTATTTTTACTTTAATGGTTTGTGAAAATATTAATTGTAAACGCGATTATGCTCCTTATTCGTAGAAGGTAACGGGTCAATTTCCTATGCAAGTATTTTTACTTCCAACTAAGATTGAAAATAATAATTGTAAAACAAAAGAATCTTCGTTTATTTGTGGAATATTTAACATAATTATTGGTTAGCAACTCGGCATTCTTATTTCACGTGTAATCGGTGTAATACTTAAAAAATATTTTTCATGTTTGATGTGAGACTCGAACCCGAACGTTCGCCATGCGAGGTACAGTGTTAGCCACTTTGGCCACCGTAACGCTTACGATCCTTATTGAAATTTGTAATAACAATCATGTGGCCAATTTGTAGTGTTGTCAAACGTTCTTATAGAAGAAGGTCATTAGTACTAATATTGCTATGCCATAGTTTTGTGAGATTGCTAGTCGACTTCTGACTGTTTTTGTAATACCTATACCAAAATATTTTTTTTTACAATTTTTGTCTGTCTGTCCGTCTGTCTGTCTGTTTGTTCCCGCTAATCTCTGAAACGGCTGGACCGATTAAGACGGGACTTTCACTAGCAGATAGGTGAATAAGGAGTAACTTAGGCTACTTTTATTTTAGAAAAAAAAAGAAAATAGGTTCCTACGAAAAAAAATTAAAACCAATGAAATGAAATATTGAATAATATCCGATTCAAATAGGGAGGTTGTATTATACTCCGTTTAATTAGGTACTTCCAAATGTAAACAAATCATAATAAAGAAACGGAGTATAGTTATGTTTATAAGTGGATCCTATACGTGAAGATTCCTTAATCTCCATAGAAATTGATTGAATAAATAATATAATAATATAGTGTTTTTGTTTTAGCCCAAGAAAATTGTACACCAAATATTGTATATAAAAAGGCTAATACGAAAAACTAAATATACTAAATGGAGAAATATTAGAAGAATTTCATTAAACATGCATAGGTATTTCTTTACGCGGAATACAGAATTAATAAGTTATCGTAAACTCTGCGAACTCAACAATAACTTTTTTCTTAAATTCCACGCGGACGAAGTCGCGGGTAACAGCTAGTACAAAATATATCAGTCTTGCATCCGCCATTCCCTTCTGGAATCGTAGGCAAAAATGGCGACCTACGTGCGGCATGTCTGCGCCTCTGCATATTCTTTGAATTTCGTTTTAGTGTAGCGCGCCACCGCACGCGTTTTACGTAGGACGCTTAGCTCCGCCCACATGCACAAGGTCAGTGAGCCATCTATACACCTTAAGAGTCACACGACGCGCGCTCGTTTATTGCAATACCTAACTGTAAATATAAATATATAGGTACAATATTTATTAGGTAAGTAAACCCAATCAATTTAAAGTGGATAATTAACTTAGTTTAATCTAAGAAACCCGTTAATCGTATTTAAAAGTTAGAAAATGAAAACAGTGTGTAATAATAAAATTAATAAAGCCTATGTACAATTTTCTAACAGTTTCTGATTTCATAATTATTCTTTAAACATTTTCTCCTCTGTAAATTGTTGACCTTTGCACATCAAAAGACTCGCCGCGCCGCGCGTCGGCGGCGTCCGCGCGGCGGCAACGTTTGACAGCGGGCCCCGCACGCAGGCGGCATGTTTGATCTTCTTAGTACCTAATTCTTTAGTATTTTTAGTAATCTGGTTAGTAGGTACTTAGTTAGTTCCTTCCCGACTCGGTTCGCGAGCGAACGTGCGTTACGTTTAATCGATCGATAGCTATTGAATCGTATGTAATAAATAATAATGCATGCTCGGCTAGGGAAAACCCTAGCTTCAGAGCGGCAAAGTTATTTGACGCGAACTGAACTGTGCTCGTGAATACGGCAATATGATTATTGGGAATGCGACAGTGCTGATGAAATGCGGGGCAGAAATAGTGAGCGTTTTTACGAAACTACGTGCAGAATGTGTTGAGGATCCTACACTAATGCCTCGTGTTCACAGGTCGACACACGGGCCACAGCCCGCCCATTTAGAGTTAAGTACCTACATAGATTGAATATAAAATAGGTATTTAATTTGTTTGTTAATACAAAAATAACATTTATTGGGTGGACCGATGTTTTCCTGCAAGAAGAAATCAAATTATAATAAGTAGGTACAAACAACAACACTACGTATACAATTATTTTATCGAATCATCTACTAATCGTATTGATGCTAAGTAGCTATTTATCGCATTTTACTAATTCCATATTAAAAAACTTTCCAAAAAACGGTATCGCTAGCGCCATCTAGTGTTCTCAAATAACACTGTCACGCTCCTGTCCCAGTTGACAAACCACACCATCTATACTGAATTGCTTGAAACTAGTAGTACCAAGAATCACCACCGTAGAGTTGCCAGAATAAATAATTATTTTTAATTTGTCTAGTATAAACCTATCGAAATCAATCGTCCAAAATGAAACAAGAAATGTTAGAAACGCTTATTTTTATTAAAACTGTGGCACACATAAAATCAGAGACGCCATAAAACCAGCACTACGTCTCGACGTCTCGGGAAAATAAAACGAAAATCTGAACAACACAAAACGACGATAACGAACAAAAATAAAACTATTAGTTTTGAAATGACATGCCCACGAGATGAAAACCCAAAATTAATATCATATTTAAGTAGCTTAATTAACGCAAGTTTGAGAATTCTATATCAGATTACATTATAAAATCATATCCATCTTGTATTTTTCCTAAAGTCCCATCAGAATGAGGTTTTAATATTAAATTGAGGTACAAAATCTTAAAATTAAGAGAGAGAGATTAACACACAGTAATTCCTACCGCTAATTAAAATTGCCACTGGTGATAAACAATAATTACGCTTTTGTGAAGATTACTATGTCAAACTCGACAGTATTTTTATTAGTATCTATCTAGTTCAAACGTTAAGTACAGCCCAATTCAAACTTTATGGCGGCTCGGAACATGTCGCTGCGCAAAAACAAATTCATCGCTCAGCGTGGGTGAGGAGTGAAGTACTGCGCGTGCGCAGCGAGTTCACTTCAGAGCAGCCATAAATTTTGAATCGGGCTGTATGCATCAATGTTTTCAACAAAGTCATAATTAATGTCAATTCTGTGTATATTTAAATCATTATTCGAATTAAACTTAATTTCTACTTAAAAATGTCATTTAGTAGTCACATTTTGCTAAACTAAAATGGCAAATACACATGGCCACAATCTATGACTCTTGATTAAAAAGTTGTACTTTTTTGAGGTACACTTACACCATAATTAACCAGAATTAACTCTAACCTATGTTAAAAATTAATATCAGATTATTTACAAATACAAAGAATTTATCATTACATTGTAAAAATATTTTGTGAGCCCAATTTTTCAATGAGTACCTATTGTAAAAGTTACGATTATTTTACATAATTACTGAATTAAAATTATTTTGAGAGTTAATATTGTTATGATTAGTAAATACATGATTTTACTCAACAAGTAGGGGGAAATCCTCTACATCTTCACACATTGAGTTGAACTGTGCTGCCCACACTTCTGCCTCTTTTTCCTGAAATTAAAATAATAAAGTATGTTATTTATAAAATTATTTAACATTCTGCCAAAAACTTTCATAACTAGTGAAAATAAATTTAAAAATGGATATAATAGTATGTATGCCGATAACATTTTTTTTGTTATAATAATATGATATGTCACATTGAT
This sequence comes from Luperina testacea, assembly GCA_927399505.1. Taxonomy (NCBI): domain Eukaryota; kingdom Metazoa; phylum Arthropoda; class Insecta; order Lepidoptera; family Noctuidae; genus Luperina; species Luperina testacea. The sequence continues at coordinate 112,074 of OV656785.1, read as the reverse complement.
ATCATAATGCAATGTGTCCATCTGTCTTGCAGGGCATGGGAACAAATTGTTCTCGATTGTAGTCTTATGTAGATCACGCAACGTGCTAGGCAGACTGACTACGGGAACTATTTAATATTATAAGCAAAAAAAAAATTAAATAACAGAATGACCTAGTTCACTTAGGAGCTCTAAACTAAACTGAGTACTCCAGGTCGCGAACTACAACAGCTAAAACCCCGGGGCGTACCACCAGGGGAACGGTCGATTGCTAATACCGCAACACAACTAATAATGAAATATGATTAATAGACTATTCTATTGAACAAATAGTCCACTGTGCTAGGCCTGCATGGAGGACGATGAGACAGCAGCTCATGAGCTTCTAATCTGCCCGGTGGTCGCCACATACAGGGCAAAGTACTGCGGTAAACCAGGTTCCCCTCGTGAGATGTCAGTGACACCAAGGCGTTGCTTGCTTGACCTTCCTTGGGAGCTGGGAAGGATCAATTAATCGATTTTCCCACCTGTGCGCAAAATAAGCACATTGACGTGGAGTTGCTGACACCAGCCCATTATACATATTTTTCGTTTATTCATTTAGTTATCTTATTTTATTACACGCTACGCTTGCCGCGGTTGGTCTGTGGATGGGTGACCATCTTTAGATACCGTGACCCCTCCGTGCCTCGGAAAGCCCGTTAAACCATTGGTTAACCAACCATTGGTTGGTCCCGGCTGTCATTCGTGGATCTTTGACAGTCATTACGGGTGGTCAGAAGCCCGAAAGTCTGACAACCAGTCTTATCAAAGGGTATTGTATTACCCAATAATTGGGTTGTGGAGGTCAGAGAAGCAGTCGCTACATGTAAAATACTGCTCATTCAGCTGCATTCGGTTAAACTGGAAGCTGACCCCAACATAGTTGGGAAAAGGCTAGGCAGATGATGATATCTTATTTTCTCACACATTTTAATGTTTCTTAAAATATAAACATTAAGTAAGTATAAAAAACATTTCAAATTTTAAAAAAACAGTGATCTGCCGGGGTGGGAGCAGGGTCCAAGCTACCGGTGGTTACAGCTCCAGAGACAGGAACCTCCTCACAATGCGACCTGTATCTAGTACTACCTTCTGAATCAGGCCCTTGATCCAACTGCCTAACAAGAGCCTCGATGGATGTTCGACAATCGGCACAATGACAGTCGAGCTCATATTTCACATGTCAACAACCTTGTGCGCTAAGTCAAGATAGTTGATTTGTTTTTCTTTCTCAGCTTTCACAATTACCTATTTATTATTACTGTTATATTACTAGTACTATGCCATACAGATAGGGCACAATATCATAACAGTGTTTTCTAGAAGTGCAATCATCTCACATTGTTTTACGCAAATAAATAAATATGAAATATGAATTATTTTGTCAAGCAGTAAAACAGCACAACATGCACAGTCCAACCTTACAAACATTTACCTCTTTTTTAGTCCTCAACTTCTTAGACTTTTTCTTCTTAATGACTTTCTTTTCCTTAACATCAGGGAATTTGAAGGTCAGGTCACCTAAATCATCATAATCACTTTCATCGTTCTGATCCGCCACAACAGGTTCTTGAGTGTCACTGTCTGACATGGAATGTTGCTGGAATGCGACCTTCTTGGCTTTCCCATAGCTTTTACGGGTTGGCTGAAAATATGGAAGGACAATGATTAGATAACTATATAAAATGACAATTGATTGCAATGGGTTACATTTTGTCATGTTCATTGTGTTATTTATGTTGTTGAGCAGACAAATTTTTCAAACCTATTAATGATTAAGATCGAAAGTGTGTTACGCCATTAGGGTGCAGGTTGAATTTATTTCTCCACTGAGAACGGAAATTACGAATAGACAGAATAAGAACATATATGTTACCTTCAAATGATGTACAACTTCAATATCTTCAAACAAATGCACAGACTGTGAATCATCATTGATATCTAGATCCTCAACATTAGTTGGATTGTCTTCAACATTCTTTTCAGGGAAAACTGGTGCATCAGCAGGTGACTTCAACTCCTCATACACCTTGTTAACTGCCTCAGAACTTATAGCTATCTTAGTTTTTGCAGCAACTGGCAAGATTGCTCTTGTTGGTCCATTGAGTTCTTGAAGCACAGCTTTAGAGCTATTCCTTAATGATCTTCCTCCTATAGGGTTATTATTTACTTTAATAGGAGATATATTCTCATCCTCATTCTCACTTTCATCAAAGCCAAAGAAAGTGCCATCCTTGTTTTTCTGTTTTCGAGGAGATTTCACAGGTAAATTGCAAATGTTTTCATCATTTTTACGTTTTCTGGATCTTCTTTCTTCCTTTGAGGTTTCTTTGTCAATAGAAGCATCATTACCATTACTTGAAACCTCTTCAGAAGTATTATTAGAAGGTGGGGCTGGTTTATTCTCAGTTCCTTTCTTTGTCGGTTTCTTATTTTTATTTGCTGCTCCATTTACATCAATATCTTGATATATAACTTTAGATGGAGAAACAGACCTCCCTCGTTTCTTCTTAGCACTCTTCTCTGCCATTTCTTTAATAAATGATATTATACTAGTCTGCTTAAGATTAGGTGTATTATCTACATCATCTGTGAACATTTCATTTGCTTGAGGCAGCATGTTAGTGTAAACATGCTTCTTTTTATTAATTGAATCCTCAGGGTTGATGAATGAAGTCTCAACTGCTGGTGTCATGTTAGCCTTTAAATATGCATTGTTAGGCCATTTTATGGGTAAGCTACCAAATTCTACCCTCCAAGGACTGGCCAAGGGGTGTCTAACCGACATATTCATACTACTACTGGCAACAGGCTGCTCATCAAAAAAACTGAAGTCTTCTAACAAATTGAGAGGGTCATTATTGTGTACAGATTTTTCTGGAGTTGCTCTATGATTCACAGATTCATGGACATTAGGAGTTTTTAACCCATCAGGCCTGGGTGAGTTAACAGGTGAATAGTTTATATCATCGTGGTGATCCATGCTTGGTTCTATGTCTGCTGCTATATCTTCCACTCTTATTGAAGGATAGTTACATTCATGTACTGAGTTTTTGCCTGTGTCATTAAAAGCTATATTATTTTCTCTTATATCATTAGCTGTTGTTTGTACTTTATTTACATTAGTAGCTACATTGTTTTGTACAACATTCTCTTCTTCTTCATACCTATTTTCTGTTATTTGAGTTAGTTTAGCAGCATTGGTAGCTTTACCAGGTTTGACAGCACTCTTTAATGCAGCTAATGCTTTAGATATGTTCTTATCGTAAGTGCTTTTATATACCTTTTTAGGCTTTGCAGCCAGAGCAGTAGTAGGTTTCTTAGTAACAGTTCTTTTACGTTTCTTTTTCTGAGGTTTGGGTTCTTCATCTGGGTCATATGTGAATTCATAGATGTCCTGACCATTATTTTCACTTTCCTGTGAAGTTTTCTTACTTCCCAGTAATATAACTGACAGATTCTTGTCGGTCTTTTTGCTGTTGATAGATTGTTTAAAACTTGTTTTCTTGATTGGTGATTGTGATTTGTTTGCAAGTGATGAAAATCTGCTTATTGTATCTGCTTATTACATCAAACGTTGTAGTTATAACTTGAGGGTATGGATTAATTTTATAAAGACAACGTAAGTAAGTAAAATTAATGGATACCCTCAAATTATAACATCTATCGATTAGACATCCCCACCTAAAGATAAAATGACTCAGACCATAGTAGATAACAATTTCAACGCAATTCATATGGGCTCGCTGGCTAGTTCGTCAAACTGCCGGTATGAGTATGACGACGTTCGGTGATGCGATGGTTCGAATCTGAGTCGAAACAATGGGTTCTTTTTGAAGTATTCTTTAGTTTGTTTGTAAGGAATTTAATGTGTAACATTTTAAAACTTGAGGGGTTAGCACATACTGACGCTGTCTGTACCTAAGTAAAAATGATGGTTAATGGGCATTCATAAATAACTTTATCTTTGCCAACCGTACGAAGTTCCTCGTACAAATATGAAATTTGCGGTAAGCGCCCGGTACACGGACAGCCCCCTTTGCAGGGGCTGCCTTGATGCCGAGGAATCAGCCGCCCACGTCCTCCTGGATTGCGAGGCCGTGGCTTCTCAACGTGAAGAAATCCTCGGAACAATGAGGTCGCTCCGCGAAGCCTGTGAAGCTCCCAGGAAGCTTCTGTGCTTCTGGGCGGAGCTAGGCTGGCTCTGTTAGCCAGAATCCCCACGCACAACAGACCGAATGGGAGTCTAAGTGCGGAAAAGGGAGTCCTATCATCATCATCATCATCACCACCCTTCCCTGAATACAGATGTGATGATATGATGTTGGCTTTTATGCCGTAGTCACAACCCTGTCCATAAACGACAGCAACCTTCAATACACACAGCTACCACAACAAACAGATGTCACACTGCACACATACTGTCACCTGTCACAAGCACATAACAGGGCACATGCTCTAAATCTTGGACATGATATGACCTGCCTACTGTAGTATCTGCATCGTCAACGAAGCAGTTTGAGCGCGAAAACTAATGTGACTTAGATGTCATACTGATGAGGTAATCGTGAGTGTTGTTTAGTTTACCTGCGGTGCGAGAGGCGCGGGCCGTCGGCGGCGGCACTGGGCTGCCCCGCGGCCAGCGCCTCCAGCGCCCGCAGCACGTGGCGGCGCCGGGCCACCACCAGCCGGCCGCGCCGCACGAACACGAAGCGCGCGCGACGCCGCCAGCCCGACACACGGCCCGACGTCACGTCTACCTCGCGCCACACGCCCTCGCCCCACACGTAGTACTTCCCGGCCATCACTACACACACCGCACTAACACCATTTATTTCTTCACGTCTTAGAAAATGCCGCTAGCTACTAATATCTAAATCTAATCTGTGAAAATGCCGAATATTTCTTCGAAGACCATAACCTTTTTTTTTTTTTTTAAAGGCTAAGGTCTGAGACCATGCTGCCTAGTCATCAGTTACTATTTTTTAGTCTAACATGACATTAGAATATGGGTGTACACATTGTAATGTATTAGGAGTATTTGAAAAATTCTCAGCTCCATTTTACCGGGATCGCGTCTGTTTCAATGATTCCACATATTGTCCAGTTGCGCAGACACTTGAGATACAAAACTACACCAATTTTACATCACAATATCCACTAGGAATCAATTTGCGAATAATTAAAACAGCCAACTAGACTCCACTCGAAGAAATCCCGCCAAAAACTCAGACCATAACCTATGTTTATTGGTGACTTTTTTTTTTATGAATTAGTTTTATGGCCTGGTTGCTAAGACCTTTTAGCCACGTCTTTGATTCATTTTTCTTGAGTTTAACATGACATTAGAATATGGGTGTACACATTCTAATGTATTAGGAGTATTTGGCAGCAAATGTATCGAATCAAGTTTCCCGGTAAACTTCGCTGAGGTAGCCAAAACTACAATAAAATTCTCAGCTCCATTTTACCGGGATCGCGTCTGTTCTGTTTCAATGATTACACATATTGTCCAGTTGCGCAGACACTTGAGATACAAAACTACACCAATTTTACATCACAATATCCACTAGGAATAATTAAAACAGCCAAATAGACTTCACTCGAAGAAATCCCGCCAAAAACTTTACTTTGGAGTTTATGACCACAGAACTCCTTTTTTTTTTTTTTTTTTTTAAAGGCTAAGGTCTGAGACCATGCTGCCTAGTCATCAGTTACTATTTTTTTAGTCTAACATGACATTAGAATATGGGTGCACACATTCTAATGTATTAGGAGTATTTGGCAGCAAATGTATCGAATCAAGTTTCCCGGTAAACTTCGCTGAGGTAGCCAAAACTACAAAAAAATTCTCAGCTCCATTTTACCGGGATCGCGTCTGTTTCAATGATTCCACATATTGTCCAGTTGCGCAGACACTTGAGATACAAAACCACACCAATTTTACATCACAATATCCACTAGGAATCAATTTGCGAATAATTAAAACAGCCAACTAGACTTCACTCGAAGAAATCCCGCCAAAAACTCCCACAGAACTCCTATTTATGACAGAATGTTTTTCTACGGAACGGAACACCATGCGCCAACCCCAACAACAAGATTAATCCCTAGGCTTTTGGGGTATCTTTTTGTAAGCTCATACAAAGTAGATTACGAAAGCGATTTTAAAATCTCAATACATATTTTGAAACTAATACTAGCGATAAACCTGCTGTCAAAATCTGTGTGGATGTGTGATTTTGAAATCCAGCGAGTCGCGAATAAGGAAATTATTCATTTCTGGAAGTTCACGATTTCTGCAAATTAAATTAAAATATAGCAAACTATAAAATATCTAAGTATAGGTAGAGACACTTAGATATTCTATAGTTTGATATATTTTAGTTTATGATACTGAATTAGCACTTTAGCAGAATAGCAGCCCAATACACAAAACGCGCTCCTAAAACTAGCAGAGAGTGTCTCTAAACTAGCAAACTAGTATCCCAAAACTAGCCAACTGTATATCAAGAGCCCTTCATAGATCCGCAGAGAAAATTTTGTAATTTTCTAAACGAAGAATGTAGATGCTGGACAAAACATGTATTGTTCAGCATCAAACAACAGCATCAAAAATTACAAAAACCTGATATCTGTGATAATACTTTTTCTATTTTACAATTAGGTAACTTTTGTTCGCCCCGTCGTCGCGTCGCATCGCGTCGCCTGCCCACGCTATTACTTCGTTTTGGCGTTCTTTCTTACTTTTTTTTTGCTTGGCTCATAAGTCCTAGCGTGATAAGATAGTACACCGTTTATTGGGGTTGGTGGAAGCCAAAATGAAATATTTACTTGCAGACTTAGATATTCATATATTTTTCAACATTATTTTGCTCGTAAAGTGGATCTTAATAAACCGTTTGTAGGTCCATAACGCAGAACAAAAACACTAGGGTAGCCCGCGAAATTCAATTTTTTTTAGGTTTTTTGTAATTTGCTGGTCAGTTAATACTGACCAGCAACGACGACGACGTACAACTGACGTATGTACAACTTAATAGTTGTACATACGTCGATTAATATATGAATCGCGGCCGTAAGAAATAATGTATTTACAGAATTATAATCATTAAAGTCATCAACACAACTCTCTAAGACCACGTATGTCCAAAGAATAACTGTTTCATGAAATCATCATTCTTTGGAGTTACGTGGTCTTAGAGAGTTGTGTTGATGACTTTAATGATTTATATAATTCTGTAAATACATATTTGTTATGGCCGCGAATCATATTTTGATCGACGTACAACTTAATACTGACCAGCAAATTGCAAAAAACGTAAGATAATTTGAATTTCGCGGTCTACTTTAGCGCTTCCCCCTTAAACACGCGTGCTTTTTACTTTATGTTACCGCACTGGTGCGGTAACGCCACAGAATACTATTTACTAGTCGGAGATGTGCGCTTTTTTGACGTGACAACGTCTAATAAATCGATGAACGCCGGCTGCATACACGAAAAACGATGACTCATTGTCCCGTTACGCTTCAGCCGAGCCAAGCACGATCGGAGCGAGAGCGCGGCACGAACGAGCGAGAGCGCGGCACGAACGAGCGAGAGCGCGGCACGAACGAGCGAGAGGCACGATCGGCTTGAGCAGTAATAATAGGTTATGTTAAAAATTATGGTGATTCATAATTGATGATAGATAAAAAGTTTGATAAAAAGTTTTCTCTTTTTTATAATTAAATAGAAAAAAATGATTTTGCATAGTTATTAATGTAAGATTAAAAATTAAATTTTAACCTCGCACATGTCATAAGCATAACAATGTAGGTACCCAAACGATAAGTTGATTCGGCCAATCGCCGTGCGAGGAAATCTACTATTATAATAAATTATATAGTATAAATAAGTTAAGGCGGGCTTTTCAAAAGTAGCAAGTTTAAAAATTTGATTAAAATGGTCAATTTCGTCATTTCGCTTTAACTACCTATTTATTAACATTACAGTTTATTTCTATGAAAACTTGTTTATAAGTATATTTAAACAAAATATGTTAAATTATTATTATAACTCCGGAAAATTATTAATTTCAATCCATTCAAGATCATAATTTATGGGGCCGCGTTATGTTATGGGACTAAATTTTAAAAGTGGAATTTTGCGCGTACTGCATGCAGCACTAGTATTTACAAAAAATATAAATATTTATAGGTTCTAGAGTAATATTTAGACTAAGTTATAGGTCTGCACCCGATTTTGTTAAAATCTAATTACAATGAATACGTGAAAATTGGCTCTAAACACCAAAACTCGTCAGTTTTCCGGTTGTAACTGGCCTATCTTTTTTTACTCAAAGCCCTTTAAAATAACATACTTGTAGAATAAAGTGATAATTTTAATTGTCACTAAAACTATAAACAAGAATAGTTTTCTGACTGTTTAAGACATATTATTGTACATACATTGTACAGACATATAGGCTTACAATCGTTTTGCATTTTGCCACTCGGTTTTGAGATAAAATTCCGGCGAGATGAATTTCCTAGTAAAAAGACACATTATCAAAACTTCACACCGTTGCCGCTTGTAAGATAGAGAAATGCACCCCGCCCCGCACCCCGCACACCCTTTGAAGGACTATCTAAAGTCCCTCGGCCCTTTAGTACGGTCCACAGAGTACTTTTTTCGCATCAATCGACGAGGAGAGTGCCGTTGCCAGCCGATTTGTAAAAACTTCGGTAAATGATTTCGATTGTAAGTTTTTAGATAATTTGTTTTATTTTAATGTAGAACGATGAAATATTTGCTTAATTTATTGGTTTATAAGGTTGAGATTTAAAAAATATATTTTTCACTTCAGTAGCTCAAACAAGTAGGTTTTGCTGCGTGAAATCAGTGAGCAAAATCGCATTTTGAGTGAGACAAAGTAACTTTTTAATTTTTTTTTGAGAAAGCCGCGAATATATTATTCAGCCTTGGGTTAATCATACAATTCGAAACATTCACATTCTATCTCTTTCCCGCCATTAGAAAGAGAGAGAGACAAAGACCAGCCCTTTCGAAGTTCGGATTTTGAATTCGACCTCAAAGACAAACACGTTCGGAATTTCGTACTAACTAAAGAAATGCAAAAAGAAAATTATGTCTTTTAATGTAATTTATTGAATTTTTAACTTATTGTTGTATTTAAACGAAAATAAGTATTTACTGCAAATAAAACTGATATTTAACTTGTAAATCTTTATTTCTAGTTTCAATAAATGTTATTGTACTTCCGTAATATATTTTGAATAATAAAATATCATGGGTGCTATTTCCGAACACGCCTTAATTTAAATAAAAGAGCGAGAATAAAATTTCGTGACTGGCGTACAGAGTTGAATAAGTTAAAAAATATTAAAATAATCGTAAAATATGAGTGAAACTAGCGACGAGAACAGTATTTTAACACCGGAAGAGTTAAAACAACAAGTTATTAATGCAGAATTAAGTTTCCTACCTGAGAAGTCTCGCGAGAAATATCTGAAAGCATACCATGTCTTCAATGAATGGAGACTTACTTTCAGTCTATTATAGTGTACTCTGTGAGACTTACAAAGGGCGCAAGCAGTTTTTCGGAGACGGTGTTGCTATCTTATTTTTTAGAATTGGTATCTACCTACAATGTTAGGTAATTATTTTGATTCACAATAAATAGTTATTTCACTTCATAGCTCAAACAAGTAGGTTTTGCTGCGTGAAATCAGTGAGCAAAATGCGATTTTGCTCACTGAGTGAGACAAAGTAACTTTTTAATTTTTTTTTTATTCAGCTTTGGGTTAATCATACAATTCGAAACATTCACACTCTATCTCTTTCCCGCCATTAGAAAGAGAGAGAGACAAAGACCAGCCCTTTCGAAGTTCGGATTTTGAATTCGACCTCAAAGACAAACACGTTTGAAATTTCGTACTAACTAAAGAAATTTTGCAAAAAGAAAATTATAGTCTTTTAATGTAATTTATTGAATTTTTAACTTATTGTTGTATTTAAACGAAAATAAGTATTTACTGCAAATAAAACTGATATTTAACTTGTAAATATTTATTTCTAGTTTCAATAAATGTTAGGTACTTACGTAATATATTTTGAATAATAAAATATCATGGGTGCTATTTCCGAACACGCCTTAATTTAAATAAAAGAGCGGGAATAAAATTTCGTGACTGAGGTACAGAGTTGAATGAGTGAAACTAGCGACGAGAACAGTATTTTAACACCGGAAGAGTTAAAACAACAAGTTATTAATGCAGAATTAAGTTTCCTACCTGAGAAGTCTCGCAAGAAATATCTGAAAGCATACCATGTCGTCAATGAATGGAGACTTACAAAGGGCGCAAGCAGTTTTTCGGAGACGGTGTTGCTATTTTTTAGATTTTATAGAATTGGTATCAACCTACAATGTTAATTTTTTTATTTTGATTCACAATAAATAGTTATTTCAATCTATTCCTGTTTATTATTTTATCTCCTAAAGTGTTCTCGCTGCTGAAGTGAAAAGTTATGTGTGTTACACGAGAGCAAAGTTTTTTTGCATCTCGTGCCTTTGAATCCCTCGCCACACTCAGGATTCAACTTTAGAATCACTCGCTACGCTCGTGATTCAATCGTTGAATCCTTCGCTTGCTCGGGATTCAAAATCAGCACTCGCAGCAAAAAACTACTTTGCTCTCTTGTTGCACAAATAACTATTTCAATCTATTCCTGTGTATTATTTTATCTCCTAAAGTGTTCTCGCTGCTGAAGTGAAAAGTTATGTGTGTTACACGAGAGCAAAGTTTTTTTGCATCTCGTGCCTTTGAATCCCTCGCCACACTCAGGATTCAACTTTAGAATCACTCGCTACGCTCGTGATTCAATCGTTGATTCCTTCGCTTGCTCGGGATTCAACATTAGCACTCGCAGCAAAAAAATACTTTGCTCTCTTGTTGCACAAATAACTACTAAAGATCCGTTTTTAGCCAAAAACTCCTCGATCATCAGTATTTCACGTCAGTATTCCATTATTCCGACTGGCGGAATACTGACGGCTTACGGAATACTGATGACGGCTGGTGGAATACTGAATTTATCGCTTCATGTAAGAGTTACCAAAGTTTATGAACCACGAAACCAACATCATACACCAGTACCAGACACTGAAGGCACTGAAAGAAAACATGACTGAAAAGGATGCAGTGATCCATTGTGACTTTAGTGAAAACTATTGTACAAAGTATGATGAAGAAATTCAGCCATTCCACTTGGGGGATCACGTACTCATCTGTCTCTTCACACTGTAGTCAACAAAGTGCTACTGTACTGTTTCAGATAATTTGTCACACAATAACAAGTTTTCCGAAAGTCAGTATTCCTGTATTTTTTCAAATTCCTTTATTTTTGTTATTTCTTATCAAATCGGCTGGCCGGCTTCAAATCCTAATAAAGCAACCCAAAAGAGTTCCCCAAGTTAGGTTTTAGCGAAAAAATCGTCCATTCCTTAAGGCCGCTCTCTCGAAAAAAGCTTGAAAAAAGCATGCAGATGAAGCCATTTTTTGTCGGCATTTACAGAGAAATTACATCTGAAAAAAATCCTTAGTAATCTTCATGATATAATACGTAATTTGGTTTAGCCATAATTTTTCTACCGGTATCACTTAATTTTAAAAAAAATCACCAAATCACCTCCAAATCATTGAGATGAAACCGTTTTACTCCTTCATTTTTTATCAAAAGAGTGTAAAAAAATATATCTACATCTTCGCAATACAAAGGAGAATAATTTGGTTTTGTTACTTTTTTAAAATATGTATTATTTTTATGATAATAAATTAAAAAGGCCTCTGATAAAGGACTGCGTCTACATCACCCCCGCACTCGTCCATAAATTTAGTGCGGGGCGCATCGTGTTGCTAGGTGGACGTATGTCGCGTTGCGAGAACTCCGCACTACGAAATAAAATCGTAAAATATTACTGCAAAAACAAAAAGTGTACCTACCCAAGCGGGGTTTTATGAAACTTATGCGCTGTCCATTACTCTGTGTACATAGGTACTGTTTATAAAATATCTACCTCATTCAAACGAAAGTCGTAAGTACTAGTAGTGAATGATCACAGAAGGTCCACGTCCACGAAATGATTCAGCCAATATTATAAATTTTACTTTTCGGTGCCTAAGTAAAGTCTATTATTCTGATGCGTTGCGATTATTTGTGACATATTGTGACACAAAACTGAAAATGCTCCTAAAGTAGGTGTTAATTATGATTATAGGTTACGTACTTGCTAATAATTTGTCAATTTATTGATTACCGGCGTAATTATTTTCAAATAAAAAAATCAAATCAAATCATTTATTTGCATAAAACAGGTTCAGTGGATGTTAAAAAAGGTCAAATGGTACACTGTTAATAACCATATAAGGTGTGCAAATATAAAACAAGAATGTTAACTGTTAATTTCACTATTCAATAAAGTACGGACGCCAAGCACATCAACCTACCCGAAACTGTAAAATTTTCGCAATCAACTTTGAACCTTATGCTTTAGTGATAAAGTTGAAAATCTATTAAAGAAATCTGACAGATTGTAGTAACTTGATGTGCTGGCGTCTGTACAATGTCATTGAAAATAAAATTTTCGTAAATACAGATCAGTCAACAAAATAAGGAATTAAAAATAATAATGTCATACAATAGTAAAAAGTAGTAGTTCAATAATATATATGTATATATACAGGCTGGATTTTTTTAACCTCACCTAGAGGGCAAGTACTCTAAACACTGGAGATAGCAAATTTTACTCAAAGGAAAATCCCTTCATTAAAAAAAAAACAAATCTGCAATCAAAGATGTTCGAAAATTCGCTTGCCGCTCTCGGGAATCGAACCGCCTAAAATCCGAAAAAATAATACCCTGTACTTTTATGGCATCAATCGATAGGGTCAATCATAAGGATCAAATCTCTCTATGGCAGATCGAAAGTCGAATACTTTTTACTCGACTTCTATCGTCGCGGGTGACATCAATCAATCAATTAAATCAGCCTATCGCAGACCGCGGGTGGCACAGACTACATAAAATTAGAAAAACAAATTGGTAGTCATGTTTTTTATTATAATTATCACTTATCATTACTATCCATGTGGGCTAAAGTGGGTCAATAATATTATTCAACTAATTAAATCAAATAAAAAAATCATTACCTATACGTAGTGAATCAATTAGTTCTACCAGAGAAGTTGAAGGTGATTCTGTTGATTTGGATGTGAATGTATTTTTTTTTACAAATTATGAACCTATATTTTTGTTTTACTTGTAAATATATACGTATAACTGCATTCATTTTAGGAACAAGATGATTTGGGCATTCAAAAACTACGGTCTCTATTGGATGACATGGTGACTCACAAGCATCTTGTAAGGTCTGTCGAAGAACTTGAAGATTATTCAGCTGAATTTTAGTTATAATATATTTGTTTATAAAAAATATAACAAATAATATGACATACACTAGTTGTTCGCTACCCACAACGCCATCTATCATAACTTCGCGACAGTTCGTGGGCTGCTCAGTACCTACTCATCGGTGTAGGCGGCGAGCAACAGTGGCAACACCTCGACGCGATAAAAACAACAACGACTTGCGCGCGCGACCCGGTCGCGAACGAAATTGTTCGTATTAAAATGTCGGGTCTCCTATGTAATGTACATTCATTCGGATTTTGTCCTTGGGAGTAAACGCTTGAATTAGAAAAATTACTTGTCCTTTTTTTTTTTTTTTTATTTAAAAAACCCAAGTAGACGCTCCAACATATGGTCCTTCTGAGCCAAATTATTAAGAACAACGAAGAGGAGTTCTATACGTGGTGAAGTTTCAAGCATTCGTCGCATTATTACGAAGAAGAAATTCACCCGCCATTACAAGAACACATGCAACGAGTATCTCTACCTACCTTCAGGACTTCGAGTGGATTAAAGGAGTGGCAGGTCTGATTTTCCTACCAATTACCCATCCTATCTCGGTCTGTGTTTAATATTGGTGTTGTGTTCCTAGTTGTTGAGCGGCGGTGCCCAACCGGTGATAACCCGACGCCGTGAGTTGTAATCTCGCGGGTTTGAGCGGGCGGTACGGGGCGCAAGTCCACATCATACAGGAAGGAATACAGTGAGTACTCTTGTGTTCTTATTTTCCCTTAAAATGAGTGAAGCTAAAATGTCGGAACTTGTTAAGAAAAGAGCAGTTACCAAAGGTCGGTTAACTTTATTTGAAAATTATGTTAAAAGATGTAAATGCCCATTAGATGATCAACAAATATTAGAGTTACAGTTACGCGTAGATAAAAGTTCGAGTTTATTTGATAATTACACCGAGTTACAAAGTTTAATTGAAGAAAGCACGGACGAGCTCGATCTTCCAAAACAGTTGGAAGACCGAGACCGTTTCGAAGATCAGTACTATAGGACAGTAGCTTCTGCCAAACTCTTGCTGCAGAAGGAGGTACCTGCAAATAATAATGTAGTCATGAAAGGTAAAGTGTGTGTAAAGTTACCGGACATTAAGATACCTACCTTTGACGGCTCGTACGATAGCTGGTTGGAGTTTAAGAATTCTTATTGTACTATGATCCATGAGCGGGAGGATTTAGACAGTATACAAAAATTTCATTATTTACGATCGTCGTTAACGAATAGTGCATCGCAAGTTATTGGTGCATTGGAGTTTACGGCCGACAATTACTCTCACGCATGGGAGCTACTAGAGAATCGTTACAACAACCTACGGCTATTGCAACATAACCATGTCAAGTCCCTTTATGCGATTCCTTCTTTACATAAGGAATCGGCTTCACAATTAAGGAAGCTTATAGACACTGTGCTAAGAAACCTACGTGCGCTTTCCTCGCTGGGGGAACAAAGCACAATAGTTTGATTCATGTCGATAGCGCGGACAACGGGAACGTTGTAGGTGTGAATAATACGCAGTCGCAGCCGATAACCACTAACGTTTCTAATATAAATAATGTCTCAACTTCGTTACATTCATCAGCTAATAGTACAGACTCGCTTTGTGAACAAACGTATTCCGTGTTACCTACCGTACTGCTTTCCACAGCGCTGGTGGATATTGCAGATAATAATAATGATTATCACACCGCACGCGTGCTTCTTGATAATGGTAGCCAACAGTGTTTTATTAGAAAAAGTTTATGCGATAAGCTAAATGCAAGTTTAATACAGTCCACTTGTCAAGTTACGGGTGTAGGTCATTCGATCGCGACCTCTGCCCACACTTGTAAAATATTATTACGTTCGAAAGATAAGCGTTATCATACTAATATTGAATGTTTAGTTTTGCCGTGTATTACTAATAGGTTACCGGCATTTTCTATAAATGTAAATAATATTAGTATCCCAGACAATATTCAACTGGCTGACCCCACCTTTCATTCGCCGTCGGATATTGATATCCTGATAGGTGCGGATAAGTTTTGGGATTTGTTGATTGATGGTAAAATTAGGTTGAAAAATGGACCTTATTTGCAAAACTCTAAGCTAGGGTGGATAATGTCTGGACCTTTGTATAACAATAATAACGGCCTGCGCATTAATCAGGTTCAGTGTAACTATTCGCAAACATTAGATACACAATTAAAACAATTTTGGGAACTCGAAGAGATTCCCAACACTGGGAATATCCTTAGTGCCGACGAGCAAAAATGCGAGAATATTTTCGTTGAAACGACAACACGTACTCACGAAGGTAAATTCTCTGTGTCCTGCAGTTCTCGGAGAAAGTTACAATGCAGCTGAAAAACGTTTGTTGTCACTTGAACGTAAGTTCACTCGTTTCCCGGAATTTAGGGAAAAATATATTAATTTCATGAGTGAATACGAAAGTCTCGGTCACATGAGTCGCGTAGATACATACGGGTCACCTCACTATTTCTTACCACACCACGGTGTAATAAATGAAAATAGTAGTACCACTAAATTGCGCACGGTGTTCGATGCTAGCGCAGTGACATCTACAGGCAAGTCGCTGAACAGTATACAGCTTATTGGGCCACCGCTTCAAAACGACATTTTCTCCATATTATTACGTTTTAGGCAATATCAATACGTAGCATGTGCCGACGTGGAGAAAATGTACCGTCAAATTTTAGTACAGCCAGATCAACGGGACTTACAACTGATTCTGTGGCGTAAAAATCCGTCTGACTCAATAGGTATATATCGCCTTAATACCGTGACGTACGGCACGGCATCAGCGCCTTATCTGAGCATGAGGTGTCTGAACCAACTGGCGCGTGAATGTGAGGATGAACAGGTAGCTACTGTGATCAGGGATGACTTTTACGTGGATGATGTTTTGATAGGTAGTGATGACTTAAATAGTTTATTTGACATGTGTGATAAGGTCACTAATACGTTAAAATCGGCGTGTCTTCCATTACGTAAATGGATATTTAATTTGGGCATCACTGCCCATGACATATCAAAAAGATTGGCATTAGGAGATCAATGTCAAAATAAAACTTTAGGTATGGGATGGTTCAATAAAAAGGATGAATTACATTTCACATCACGAGTAAATAATAATAATACGTACCCACTAACTAAACGAAGCATGTTGTCATTGATAGCACAGGTGTACGACCCGTTAGGTATGTTAGCACCGGCAATAATAATAGCAAAAATTGTTATGCAAAAGTTATGGTTGTGTAAAATAAATTGGGACGACCCAGTTCCTAATGATGTTGTATTATCTTGGGATAAATTCATTAGTACCCTACAATGTTTACGTACATTACGCATTCCGCGTTGTGTAATAAGTTCGCACTCACAATACATAGAATTACATATTTTTAGTGACGCTTCTCAGTGTGCATACGGCGCATGCACGTACGTACGTACATACTCAGATAACTCAGCTGTTACTTGTCAGTTACTCTGTGCCAAAAGTAAGGTCGCGCCTTTAAAACCAACTAGTATACCTCGTCTAGAATTATGCGGGGCGTTGATCGGCGCACGTTTATATAGAAAAATAATTAATTCATTACGGTTGACCTTTCATAAAACTTTCTTTTGGACAGATTCCACCATTGTCCTTGGGTGGCTTCGAATGTCGCCCCACTTGTTGAAAACCTTCGTTCAAAATAGAGTAGTAGAAATAAATGAGCTTACGAGTAATGCTATATGGTCGCATGTAAGTACTAAAAATAATCCAGCGGACTTAGTCTCACGCGGGGTCAGCTTGGACACACTCAGTGAATGTAGTCTGTGGTGGAACGGTCCACCATTCTTGCAGTGTCATGAGTTGATGGAGTCGCAGCATTGCACAGTCTCGCGTTCTGACTACTCTGCTGACCTACCGGAACTAAAACCACATACTACAGCAATGGTCTGTGACGTCGTCACACAAAATACAGCTATTAATTTTGAACGGTTTTCTTCGTATAATCGCATAAGGCGTACATGTGCATATGTATTGCGTTTCATCCACAATTCACGCACACAACGACAGGAGCGCATTATAGGGCCGTTATCAGTGAATGAGTTGCGGTCGTCAACGCAACTGTTAACGCGACTCGCACAACGGGAATCTTTCCCTAGTGAATATACTAAACTGAAAAGTAGCTTATCATTACAAACTACCAGTGCAATTTCTAGCCTTAATATATTCCTAGATAACCATGATATAATAAGAGTAGGCGGACGCTTAACTAATTCGCCTAACTTCGGGTATGATAAAAAACACCCTAGTTTATTATGCTGTAAACATCGTTTCACATTATTACTGTTTCAGCATTTCCATGATAAACTTCTCCATGCTGGTCCTCAACTGCTACTTGCTACTGTGCGTGAGAGTTGGTGGCCATTAGGGGGAAGAAATCTGGCCAGAAAGGTGGTTCATCAGTGCGTCCGCTGCACGCGACTTAGGGGAAAGACCGTTTCCCCAATCATGGGCAACTTGCCTGCGGAGCGGTTGGAACCGGGTTTTCCTTTTATTCGCTGTGGGGTCGACTATGCTGGACCCATATCTGTACTGAACCGCAAAGGTAGGGGGGCTAAACTTGAAAAGGGGTACATATGCCTATTTGTTTGTTTTATAACGCGAGCCATACATCTTGAATTAGTCAGTACCCTTTCTGCACAAGAGTACCTACTCGCATTGAAAAGGTTTATATCCCGTCGTGGTAAGCCGGCTCAAATTTTCTCGGATAACGGGACAAATTTTATTGGAGCCATGAAAGTAGTTAAGTTAATGTTTAATGAGCATTCACGTCAAATTATTGATACCTTAAGTAATGATGATATAGAGTTTAAATTCATACCGCCGTACGCTCCTCATTTTGGGGGATTATGGGAGGCAGGAGTTAAATCCTGTAAACACCACCTGAGGCGGGTCATGGGTACCGCTAATCTAACGTACGAGGAATTCAGCACGGTGTTGGCACAGATCGAAGCCGTCCTGAATTCCCGTCCAATGTTTCCTATGTCCTCAGACCCACATGACCTTCTTCCACTTAGCCCGGCACACTTCCTTATCGGCCGGCCGCTCCTCTCACCAGCCTGCAAAGACCTGACGGAACAGCCAATTAATCGCCTGACGCGATTCCAGAGGGTGGAACAAATGAGGCAGCAGTTTTGGAAGCGGTGGTCAACCGACTATATTTCGGAGCTTCAAACCAGGACTAAGTGGAAGACTCACACTCAGAACTTAGCTCTGAACACCCTTGCCGTCATCAAAGAGGACAACTTGCCACCTCTGAAATGGCGCATGGGCAGAATTGTAAAGGTGTTCACAGGAACCGATGGTGTGAGCCGTGTAGCTGAACTCCAAACAGCGACGGGCCCTCTGCAGCGAGCCTTCTCCAAGATCTGCCCACTTCCGGTGCCATCGACGACGAGTGGTGGCCAGGATAACGGCGGAGTCGAGGCCGCCGGCGACGCAGCAATTTAGTTTTGAAACCAGAGGATTTCAAGGCGGCCGGCATGTTCGCTACCCACAACGCCATCTATCATAACTTCGCGACAGTTCGTGGGCTGCTCAGTACCTACTCATCGGTGTAGGCGGCGAGCAACAGTGGCGACACCTCGACGCGATAAAAACAACAACGACTTGCGCGCGCGACCCGGTCGCGAACGAAATTGTTCGTATTAAAATGTCGGGTCTCCTATGTAATGTACATTCATTCGGATTTTGTCCTTGGGAGTAAACGCTTGAATTAGAAAAAGTACTTGTCCTTTTTTTTTTTTTTTTATTTAAAAAACCCAAGTAGACGCTCCAACACTAGTGATAATTATACTACCTATACCTACCTACCTTACCTGCCTACCTATCTACCCTACCTTCCTATCTGCCTTACCCTAACTACCTACCTACCCTACCTACCTACCTGCCCTACATACCTACCTACCTATCTACGTACATGCCTACCTACCCTTCTTCTCTTCATAGAAACCTTCCTAAGACTTCAACGAATATTTAAAAAAAAACCGAATTGGTCCAGCCATTCTTGAGTTTTGCGCTTAGCAGCACATTTAGCCATTAATTTTAGTTAAAAAGATACATTAAGTTGTTTACCACATGGCAAGCCAGGCTGATTTATATTAAGGGTATAGCTTCTACTCACGGCCTCGAAAGCTTTTAACAATTTTATTCGTAACCATAGCCCGAAAAGTACATCCATATCAATAGATAATACCTAAATAAAACCAAAACTGGACCATTGTAAATACAGGGTGTCCCAGAACTCAACGTCAAGCCGAAACGGGGTGACAGGATTGATCATAACCATCACGAGAAAAATCTGAAAAAAAATCTATCCCATGCAGTTTGAAAATTATGGGCATTTTAAGAAAAACCTAGAATTTTGATCAAACTGTAACATTTTTCGGTTATTGTGGTTATTCTTTTTTATTTTTGTTCATTTGAACTTTGGAAACGTAATCCTAAATAACATTTCTAGAATCCCAATAAAAAATAATGACACAATTGCCTCAAGTTTCCGAGAATTGAGACTATTCGTTAAACTACGAATTTAAAATTTTCAAGATTCGTCGACTTTGATAGGCCCTCCTTTAAAAAAAATGTACTAGAGTGCCTTGGCCAGTGGCATTAAAAGTTGGTGCATTTAATCAGAATTCTAAAATGGTACAATACTTGTTAGTTCTATACAATAAAAAAGAGTAAAAAAATTAAAACCTCAAGTAACCCGATTTTTGCTATCTCAGTTAAAATGTTTTTGATTCGCACAAGCTCTAGGTAGGTTCTTAATTTTAAGGCAAAATGATGAGAGAGATGGATAGTGGGTATGTTTGCCATGAGTGAGCGAGACAGATAGTGACGCCACTTTTATTAAAGTGAAAAAAGTGAAAAAAAGTTAGTAAAATAATGAAAAATCTTGATCTAGTTTAATTTAGGTTTGTTGGAATAAAAGTCAGATAGAGAAATAACGTTTTTTATTACAATAAATAAGCCCATTGAGAACGTAGCCGACCTGCGTGAACGCATTTCTCAAGCAGCTGAGGAGATCAACTCTTGAAGATATGCCCGACTAATAAGTAGATCTTTTTAAGAAGATGTAGGGCTTGTATTGAGGCTGATGGTAAACAATTTGAACATTTATTGTAATAAAAATGTTATTTCTCTATCTGACTTTTATTCCAACAAACCTAAATTAAACTAGATCAAGATTTTTCATTATTTTACTAACTTTTTTTCACTTTTTTCACTTTAATAAAAGTGGCGTCACTATCTGTCTCGCTCACTCATGGCAAACATACCCACTATCCATCTCTCTCATCATTTTGCCTTAAAATTAAGAACCTACCTAGAGCTTGTGCGAATCAAAAACATTTTAACTGAGATAGCAAAAATCGGGTTACTTGAGGTTTTAATTTTTTTACTCTTTTTTATTGTATGGAACTAACAAGTATTGTACCATTTTAGAATTCTGATTAAACGCGCCAACTTTTAATACCACTTGCCAAGGCACTCTAGTACATTTTTTTTAAAGGAGGGCCAATCAAAGTCGACGAATCTTGAAGATTTTAAATTCGTAGTTTAACGAATAGTCTCAATTCTCGGAAACTTGAGGCAATCGTGTCATTATTTTTTATTGGGATTCTAGAAATGTTATTTAGGATTACGTTTCCAAAGTTTAATTGAACAAAAATAAAAAAGAATAACCACAATAACCGAAAAATGGTACAGTTTGATCAAATTTCGAGGTTTTTCTTAAAATGCCCATAATTTTCAAACTGCATGGGATAGATTTTTTTTTATATTTTTCTCGTGATGGTTATGATCAATCCTGTCACCCCGTTTCGGCTTGACGTTGAGTTCTGGGACACCCTGTATATGTGGTACACATAATTATTTAACTTTCACGATGACTTGACCTTCTGTGATTTCGATACTCTGTGACGAGACTAGGCGAGGCAAACCGTGGTGGCGGCGCACACAACCGCACATTTTCTGTTGCATGCGGGTAGCGGAGTGGCGCGGAGAAGGGGTCGTTAGCTCCGCCCAAATGCTCAAGGTTATCGGCATTAATACAGGCCTTAATTATTCCACTCTTGAAATTTAGTCCCTTATCTCTTTAGAAGTTGTATTTACCAGGAGTAATTGAAACTACACGGACTGCAAATCGACGGTTAACCGTCAAGACCTCCTAACTCAATATGTTAAAATTTTACAGGAGGCACAAAAAATCTTGTAACTGATACAAATGTAAATATGAGTAAACCAAAAATATAGTTGGTTTTAAATATAACCTAACCTGAGCGAACCTAACCTGAGCGAACCTTTTTTTTTTTTTTTTGTCGCTGAGAAATGACATTACGCATCTCCGATCGTCGGGGGACGATACGGAGTATGTGGGACTCCCTGCCAAGGTGGCAGTATACCCACTAAAACTCAGCGGTGTTCCCTCGTCGCCTTGATGGAGGGGTCATGGGAATCCGGCTCAGCCTTTGCGTCCACAACCCCCCCCGGCGCATGCCCGCCTAACTGGCGGGCCCCGCATGTCCCCCCAGCTGGGGGGCTACGGGAATGGCCGGGAACACCTGGCCATTCCCATCCGGCACTGGTGGAAGCCTGTGCAATACAGGCGAGGGTGCCCCCGCACCCGTCGCCTGCTGGCTTCCACCTGGGAGGAGTCGGAGGTGACTGTCATACTGACGTCGTCTTCGACCCCTCCTCCGCCTTCGGAGCGGCGCCGCGAGAGGGTCTTCCTCCCGCGCGCGCTCCGCCGCCTCCTTCTGGGACATGACGTGTTCGCAGAAGGAGGCGACTGCCGCCCAGGACCCCTCGTCCCTCAGCATGGCGTTGACCAGGCCGGGGAGCGAGAGGTCCGTTCCGATCGCCGCGGTGAGACTGCGGCGCGGCTCGGACCACGACGGGCACACCTCAAGAGTGTGCTGCGCCGTGTCCTCCGCCGCGCCACAGCCGTGACACGACGGCGTCTCCTCCCGCCCGATACGGTGCAGGTACGATCCAAAGCAACCGTGCCCGGACAGCACCTGCGCCAGACGGAAGGAGACGAACCCGTGCGACCGCTCGAGCCAGTCTCGCAGGACCGGTCCAATCGCGTCTAGGGTACGGCGGCCGAAGGCTGCGGCGGCGAGGTCCCGCGTCCAGTGGACGACAATGGCGTCCTTCGCCTCCCGCCGGACGGCCTCCCGCTCTTCGGGGGCGGGGTGTTCTCCTCTCGCCCTCCGCCCCGCCGTCCATTCATACACTCTGGTGAGCACCCACGCCTCGAGTTCCCAAGGCGGGGTGCCGGCCAGAGCGCATGCCGCCGAGAAGGCGACCGTGCGGTAGGCCCTCGCCACCCGCTGGGCTATGGCCCTTTGGGGGGCCCGCAATGCGGCGGCGTTCTCCCTCCTGTGGAGGGAGTCCTCCCAGATAGGGGCCCCGTAAAGGGCCATACTCCTCAAGATGCCGGCGTAGAGCTGCCGGCATCGCGCGCTGGGCCCCCCCAAATTGGGGAGCAGCCACGAGAGGGCGCCCGCAGTCTTCAGCAGGCGCGTCGACAGCCCGCTAAAATGCGGGCCGAAGCGCCACCTGCTGTCGAGTACAAGGCCCAGATATTTCATCTGGGCCTTCACCTCGATAACCTGAGCGAACCTAACCTGAGCGAACCTAACCTGAGCGAACCTAACCTGAGCGAACCTAACCTGAGCGAACCTAACCTGAGCGAACCTAACCTGAGCGAACCTAACCTGAGCGAACCTACCTGAGCGAACCTAACCTGAGCGAACCTAACCTGAGCGAACCTCGGACACCATAACGGCGGTCGGCGGTCGAAATAACCATCCGTCATCCCAGTGCCGGTTCGCGAACTTTACGTGTAGGAAGTGTAATAAAAAGGGACACTTGCGTAGAGTGTGTAAAGTAAAACGTGTTGTGTCCGGTGACGTGGGTGAGGACGACGACGATGGTGAGTTTTTACATAATATCATGTCAGAACGGGGGGAACCTATGACAGAAATCGTGCTTGTCAACGGCTCACAAATGAGGTTTGAAATAGATAGTGGATCCGCAGTCACAGTCATTTCAGAGGATTGTTGCAACAGACATTTTAGCAGCCTGCCCTTGTTGCCCCCTAAAAAAAAGTTATCGTTGCGGTCCCGACCACAGGGCTGTCTCGCTCTCACTCGGCGTGTTAACTATGCTTGTACACAACAAACCTGATAAATGTCAATCGTTCAGTTTCAACTTTCACGTACATATCCACAGCATATTGGTGGAAGAGACGCCGACATTTTAATATATGATTGTCCTCATTTTCCCGAACCATCAGTCTGTATGAATAATAATTCATTGAACTAACTTTTTTGTTAGTTTCGGAACCTGTAACTGGATTTATCATCTTCATTGAAAAGTGATATCCGTCTTCACCTTGCCAAAATAAGATAGGATATTGTAACGCATCATATAATCGATGTATTTCGGACACACGCTGCAGTTGATTGCTACGCCGATGTAAAACAATATCTCGGTTTTCTAAATTTTCACCCACGACAACAATAGCGACTTCGTCAATTGTTGGCGCATTAAAACTTCTCGCGTGTTGTCCTGCAGGCGTCTTATCAGCTTTGATGACAATTTTGTGATTATCAGACGGCATGCGGTCCAAAGCGGTCGTAAATAATGCAACCAATTCGTTATGTCGATGAAAAAACGTTTGGAGTTGTTCCACAATTGATCTTTTCACCGAATTGTGTGTACAACGCTGATTGACTTGGCTTGCTGAATCGCCCATAAAATAAATCTGCAAAAATTTGTAGTCATTATTCGGCGTTGGCAATAAGGAACCTGTTAGGTGATATATTTGACCCTGAATCTTAAAAGTTGGCATAAAGTTTTCTTGAATAACTTTTGTTGCACCAAATGACGTCATTTGAAAACAATTGTTATATTGCTGGATATGAGTCAAAAAATGTTCACAGCAAATCGTTACTATTGGAACAATGAACGTTGTGTGTCAATATTGCAAGGCATTTAAATTTAAAAATGAAGCTCCTGGTTTGTGTTGCGCGAGCGGTCAAGTCAAATTGACGCCATTGGAACCGCCACCAGAACCACTACATTCACTGGTTTCCGGAAATGGGCCAGATTCTAAACATTTTTTGACTCATATCCAGCAATATAACAATTGTTTTCAAATGACGTCATTTGGTGCAACAAAAGTTATTCAAGAAAACTTTATGCCAACTTTTAAGATTCAGGGTCAAATATATCACCTAACAGGTTCCTTATTGCCAACGCCGAATAATGACTACAAATTTTTGCAGATTTATTTTATGGGCGATTCAGCAAGCCAAGTCAATCAGCGTTGTGCACACAATTCGGTGAAAAGATCAATTGTGGAACAACTCCAAACGTTTTTTCATCGACATAACGAATTGGTTGCATTATTTACGACCGCTTTGGACCGCATGCCGTCTGATAATCACAAAATTGTCATCAAAGCTGATAAGACGCCTGCAGGACAACACGCGAGAAGTTTTAATGCGCCAACAATTGACGAAGTCGCTATTGTTGTCGTGGGTGAAAATTTAGAAAACCGAGATATTGTTTTACATCGGCGTAGCAATCAACTGCAGCGTGTGTCCGAAATACATCGATTATATGATGCGTTACAATATCCTATCTTATTTTGGCAAGGTGAAGACGGATATCACTTTTCAATGAAGATGATAAATCCAGTTACAGGTTCCGAAACTAACAAAAAAGTTAGTTCAATGAATTATTATTCATACAGACTGATGGTTCGGGAAAATGAGGACAATCATATATTAAAATGTCGGCGTCTCTTCCACCAATATGCTGTGGATATGTACGTGAAAGTTGAAACTGAACGATTGACATTTATCAGGTTTGTTGTGTACAAGCATAGTTAACACGCCGAGTGAGAGCGAGACAGCCCTGTGGTCGGGACCGCAACGATAACTTTTTTTTAGGGGGCAACAAGGGCAGGCTGCTAAAATGTCTGTTGCAACAATCCTCTGAAATGACTGTGACTGCGGATCCACTATCTATTTCAAACCTCATTTGTGAGCCGTTGACAAGCACGATTTCTGTCATAGGTTCCCCCCGTTCTGACATGATATTATGTAAAAACTCACCATCGTCGTCGTCCTCACCCACGTCACCGGACACAACACGTTTTACTTTACACACTCTACGCAAGTGTCCCTTTTTATTACACTTCCTACACGTAAAGTTCGCGAACCGGCACTGGGATGACGGATGGTTATTTCGACCGCCGACCGCCGTTATGGTGTCCGAGGTTCGCTCAGGTTAGGTTCGCTCAGGTTAGGTTTTTTTTTTTTTTTTTTTTTTTTTTTTATATTCGCCCGTCATCACAGGGCGTTTCGTCTCTTTTCCTCTAACATAATTAGAGTCCTTAATTATTTAATTGGATGGGATGTTCTACAGGGTATTTTTATTCTCATCTTTCTTATATTTATTGTCTTAGCCTAGTCTTATTTTTACTTATAGGACAGCTTATACTTTTAAACTATGGGGTTTACATTACCTTAATTATACTTATGCCTATACATTGTATTTATTATCTACTTATTTATACTATGATTATTCCTTAATTTTTCTAACATCTTATTTTATTCTTGTATGTGTTATACATTTACATATATCTAGATGGGGTTTTCACGTTTATTATTTATCATTTCACATTTATTTTTATACCTTTTATATCTAACATCTTATTTTATACTTTTATTTTTCGTATGCTAATCTATATATCTTATACTAATATATATATAGCATATATTTATTATACTATTTGTTCCTATTAATAACAGTTTTTGCGATATCAGTGAAATAATTTATAAATGTTTCCCTATATTTCTTATCTGATATTAGTTCTGGGAAGTTTTTGACTATTATTTTGTGTTCTAACCTGCTTTCAGCCTCGAATTTCTTTAGGGCGTGAACCGGACAGTCAGTTAGGATATGTGCGACCGTTTCGGGTGTTCCTGGTTGACAGATGCACGATGGGTCCCCCTTACACTTGAACCGGTGCAAGTATTCTGAGAACCCACCGTGCCCCGTCATCACCTGAGTCGTCAAGCCCACCGGCTTGATTTTCCTCACCGTTTTGAAGCCCTCCACTGCATCTGGGAAGAACATCCTAGTGACAGCCGCTGTTTGTCCCGCTTGGTAGCGTACATTCCATTCGTCAAGAGACTGCAAACGAATGTGTCTCTTGACGAATGAAACTGGGCATCTGTCGTAATCGGGTTTTTTCTTGGAGTACAGTGCAGCCTCCTTTGCTAGTTGGTCTGCGCGCTCATTCCCCTCCAGTCCTACATGTGCTTTAATCCAGAACAAGGAAATTTCCTTGTTCTGGAGTCTGCTGTTTTGGATGTTGGCTCTAGTTTCGACTGCCAGGGGGTGGAGGGAATAAGGATTTAAGACCGTTTCCAGGGCAGAGCGTGAGTCACTAAGAATAGCGAAACTAGCCTCGCCTCGTCGCAGGATGATTTTTGTGGCGTGACATATGGCCAGGAGTTCTGCCTGGTAGACGGTGCAGTACGATGGCAGCTTAAGTTTGAGGGTTTTGGTCTCGGTTTCATTGCTCCAAAGAGACAATGCTGCTCCAACTTTGCCCTCAATCCTGCTGCCATCGGTATAAATCGAGACTGCTTGGTACACCTGGGAGTTCAAATTCTCCTGGTCTACCAGACTAACGAAGTCCAGGCGCATATGTCTTGCCGGATGCTGGGTTTCGGCGAAAGGCAGTCTGCGCTCAACCTCTCTGTCTGCTAGTGCTGGCTGGGGTACTCCCCTCTTAGCCTCATACAACGATGCCGCTTCCCGGATCCGGATATCGAGTGGCAGTATTCCAGCCAGCATCAGCGCAGAGTTTAGTGAGACGGTTCTGTACGCTCCACACAGCTTCTGCGCAAAGCCCCTCTGCACTGCATTCAGTTGCTTTATAATCCCGATCTTGTTTGCTGCTTTAGCCCAGGCGCCGGCTGCATAGGTAACGATGGGCTCCACCGTGGCCATGTATATTATCCTGATTATTTCAGGGTGGAGGCCCCAACTGATCCTGGCGGCTCGTGAAAGCTGTTTATAAATGTTTACCACCTTCTTACATGTGTTGGCCACGTGGCTGTTAAAAGTCAGCTTGTTGTCAATGGTGAGCCCCAGGATCTTCATCTCGCTAGACAGACCAATGTCGATCCCGCCCATGCTCAGTCGTGGGGTATCAAATTTTAACTTTTTGGTGAGCACCATTGCGTGGGTCTTGTGTGGCGCAAATTTCAATTTGTTTCTATCACCCCACGCCTGTACATACGCGAGTGCGGCATTGGCCCTTCCCTCTACCTCTAGCGCTGTATCGGCTGCAAATACCAACACTACGTCATCCGCGAAAGCCTGGCAATAGTCGCCCCGGCTTTCGAGTCCCTTGAGAAGTGGATCAAGGAGAAGATTCCAGAGAATCGGCCCACTAATTGATCCCTGCACACATCCTTTTTGAGTGTCCTTTATGTACTCTTCTCCGGCGTACCTAACTCGGACCTTACGGTCTTTTAGGTAGCTGTCCATGAGTCGTCGGAGATTAACCGGACACTCTTCTTCGGCAAGTCTAATCCTGATTGCGGGCCACCAGGCGCTATCGAAGGCTCCCTCTATGTCCAATGATATTACGGTTACCAGTTTCTTATCAATGATTTTTCCGTTTATATGTTGTATCATGTCATAGAGGGAGTCCTCGGTGCTTCTCTGGGGTATGAAGCCGTATTGTCGAGGGCTTAATCTCGGGAGCAGGTGCCATTTTAATCTCCCGACTATCATTTTCTCTAGAATCTTCCCCATGACCGGTAACAGGCCAATGGGCCTGTAGGACTTTGGGTTTGTGTAATCGTCCTTGCCAGGCTTTCGCAGGACCACCACCGTTGCCTCTTTCCAAGGAGTTGGGAAGTGGCCGAGTTCCTGGCACTTGTTCATGAGCGCCAGGTTAAGTTCCAAATTTTTGGAGACAACCTGGCTGCAAATGTCTGCGGTAAGTCCATCTATTCCCGGAGCCTTTTTTGGATTAAAACTCTCCGTCGCGGCCCGGAGTTCCTCAACCGTAAATGCTGGGTCATGTATCTCACCATGCACCCAGTTATTTGCGTTTGCTGCAAGGACTCTGGTCTGCCGGTGGTCTGGGCCATCATCACATTCAAGGTCCTCCGGGAAAAATGTATGCGCCAAAGTGCTGGCTGACTCCTTTTGGTCCAGCTGATGGCCATCCTTCACCAGTGGAACGTCTTCGTGGCGTTTGGCAGTATTCTTGATCACCCTATAAATCCCTTCCCAGACCCCTTCCCTGTCCTGTTTCTGGCAAAACTGTTTCCAGCTCTCTGTGGAGCGTTTTTTAACCTCTAGTTCATATTTCTCTTTTTCTTTCAGGTACAACGCGACCACACCCTCTCTACGCGACGGCGCGGCGCACCGGATCCTTCTCTTCCTGGTGGCGACATTGTGCTTCATTGCTTCGAGTTCTTCGGACCACCACGGCATGGTAAGTGTATGGTTTTGTTTTTTCTTAGGTATTGCTTCATTACAAGCTTCTGTTATTACTGTTATGTATTTTCCAATTTTATAATCTAAATGTTCCTTATTATTTATCTGCTGTATCTGTGCTGTATTAATTCTATTTTCTATTTTTAATTGGTCCATTTTTTCATTAAAAAGTTCCCAATTAGCTTTTTTCGTGTTATATTTCCTGGTCGTTCTTTTAATGTTGAAACCCTTCCCTTTTTTTAATTTAATTTTTATTATTATGCCATTGTGGTCCGAGCTCGTTAAGTCTTCAGCAACCATCCATTCCTCCACCAGGTCAAGAAGGTCCTCTGTACATAGCGTCACGTCAACGTAGCTAGTTAGTCTACGTCCTCCTCTGATGGTATCGAAGGTGGGTTTGTTCCCGCAGTTGAGTACCTGAAGATCCAGCTCCCCAATCATTCCTACCAGCTCGTCGCCTCTATCATCGATGGTAGTGCTTCCCCACCACACACTTTTAGCATTAGCGTCTCCTCCAATTATGGCTTTCCTGGGCTTTAGCTCCTTCATCATGGCTGTTAAGTGGTTCAGGTATGGCCCAATGGGTATATCAGGCTCAAAGTAGTACGAGACGGCGAGCATCTCCCATGCGCTCGTTCGTAGCATCACCACCACGATGTTGTTGGTGGTGAATCTGGGGCACTGTATGACGTCGATGTCGTGATTGAACACGACTATCGCCGCCTTAACAGTTCCCCCACTGCCGTCCGAGTTCTGATAGACCCTTGCCCCCCCGTACGACTTCATTGCCTTTATGCTACCCACATACGGCTCCTGGACCAGTGCGATGGCTATTTTGCGCTTTTGGGCCTCGAGCATAAGCTCGTTAGTCGCCAGTTGTTTGCGTTGGAGGTTGACTTGCACTGTGGTGTATATCTGAGTAGCTGTCGTTCGTGTAACTTCCGGGACCACCTTAGCAATACGCTATTGCGGATCGCGCTAATGCATCCCACTTCCTGCGCACGGGGCAGTCAAGGCTATAGACCGTATGTCCAGTGTCGTCATGCTTTTCCTTGACACAGTTCTTACACGTCGGCCTATCGCCCGCCGCCAGCTCGGCACATTCAGCCCTGAGATGTGGCCCCCCGCAATAGTTGCACAGATCCACAGTCTCCGTACACAGCTTACGGCCATGCCCGTACGCCAAGCACCTTGTGCATTGTATTAGAGGCGTTTGGTCCTGGACTCTAACGCACTGCAGGTCAATGAAGACTCTGCCAGCCGCGGTAAGCTTCTGCCACAACTTCGGTGTCACCTGTAGGACGACATGACTCTCCAACGAGTTCCGTGCCCTCCTCCGGTATTTCACAGTGGCAGTCGCCTCCTCGGCCGTCAGGCCCTCCAGCAGGCGGGCGTTCTGGACCTTTAGGGCAGTCAGGATGTCCTCGTCAGTGTTGTAGGAAAAGAGGTCCTTAATGATCACAAGTGGGTTCCTATTTTTTGCCTCTTCCACTTTCAGGTTTTTATCGTTTTTGAGTTGGGCTGTTGTTTTTGCCATCTCTTCTTTGCTACTGAAGCTTAGGATAACCCTCTTGTCCTTGACTTTTCGGACCCTCTCGATCTGTAGGCCACTATTCTTCGCATCCAATACCTGCTTTACCCTTCCGACCACTTCCGTGCTGCACGTCGATTCTGTAAAATTCAAGAGACAACTCGCATCTCACTTCGCTAGCCACTCTCACTTCGCATAAGGTTCAAAATGACCTTGATTTTGCATTCTGTAAGCATTACCCAGTCACTTGCGAAGTGAAGTGAGCTCCGAAGCGACCAATATTGTACTAGTGACTGCCACACTCAACAAAATGTTAGTCGAGTTTTATCGATTCTCGTTTTTTGACACAATTGTTGAGTTTTTGGCACAGAATTTCAGCTAATATGATGTTTAAATTAAAATTTATTGTTTCATTTTTTTATTTTGTTTATTTGAGGCAGCTAATATGCAAAAAAACAGAAAACTCTGAATTTGTGCCATGAATATAATCTATGCATCCTTTTCGAAAAAAAAAAATGTCAACCGGGAGCCGGGACCAGTGTTACCAACTTAGTGGATTTTCCACTAAAACTGGTGGTTTCGACCCCCCTTTTAGTGGCGAAATATTGCTTTTAGTGGCTGGTGGTTTTTCTTAGTGGTTTAGTAGAATTCAGTTTCAATTACTGAAAATGCTATCACTCAACCACTAAACCATTAAAATGTTACGAAATGTATAATTTTTATTTCATTTAATTTTCAGGAGTATTTACTTTTACTGTGTAGATAAATTCCAATAAAAGTTATAAAACAAATCAGTACCAAAGAATCATATAAGTGTGAAACCGACGATGATGCAGACAAAAATTCATCTGAAGAAGACGAATTTTAGATTATCACTTTTTTATAGTTGTTGTTTTTATTAAATAACTAACTGACCCGGCCACGCGTTGCTGTGGCTAACGTTTTTGTCATATGATATTG
Organism: Luperina testacea; assembly: GCA_927399505.1. Lineage (NCBI taxonomy): Eukaryota > Metazoa > Arthropoda > Insecta > Lepidoptera > Noctuidae > Luperina > Luperina testacea. The sequence continues at coordinate 80,496 of OV656785.1, read as the reverse complement.
TTGTAAACGATTATAAATGTAGATGTGAGCTATCCTATCTTTCAAGTTGACCTATTAAGATTTTTATGTTCCTCATTTTGACTTGTTCATTTACTAATAATATTGTATATTGATTTACTGATTTTAAATATATTATTACGTAATATTAAAGAACATTTTTTACTAATAAATAAGTTTAGTGGAAATTTTAGCGATTTTTGGAGTAGGGTCGATTTTTGTTAGTGGTTTTCTGGTGGTTTTCGAAGTTGAATCTGGTGGAGAGCTAGTTTATCTGTTGGCAACACTGGCCGGGACCGGGACAATATTTTGGTAGTGCGTGTGCCGTGTGCGCTGCTTTGTTTTGTTTTTGTGTTTGATTTGATCGTTCAGTGCCGAAAACAATAGTGAAATAATCATGAAGTAAGTTTATATTTGTGGTTGTAAAGTTTAAAAATGATATTAATTAAAATAGTATTTATTTTGTTTTATAATCCAACAATAATATTCCAGTCCAAATGAGCCACGTTCATCTCATCCATCGTCGGCTCAGGTTGAAACTCTGGTAGTGTTTATGGAAAAGAAACTCAGCATGGCGAAGGGTTTCTTGAGAACTCAAAATGCCAGAGAGCGAAGTCGACGCCAGTGGGAGGAACTAGCTGTGCACCTAAATAGTATCAAAAATTTCGAACAGTCGACCAAGGTGAGCGTCACTTTTTTTACTACTTGTCAGAACCACTTAACATTCCTCAAAGCAAACCACTAAAAATGTGCGACGAATCTTGGTCTTAACAGTTTCCCTGTCCCATGAGTCATATATGATTCATGCTGATTGTTTAACTATTGTGTCTACTTTACGGACAGTTAAGTTGTTAAGTGTGTTCCTTGGTTTCATTATCTTATTATTAATTTTACTCAATCAATGCCTATTAATAATAAGAAAATGGAGTTTCTTAAATATAGTTTGAAAAATACATTGTGCATAACAGCATTTTTTTATAATTTCTTTAATTATAATGTCTGGTTGTAGTATTGGTCTGACTGGTGGTCTTGGTAGGACTGGTGGTTTCCGGTAAGAAATCTAGAAATGCTAAAATAGGTACTAGCTTTTTTGCATCAATCCTGTCTGGCTGGTATTGTCCAAGAATTGGGAAATCTATCTGTTTAAAATACATATAATAATGTAAAGTGTATTTTTATTTGAATTATTTGGCAAATTTTATTATTACCTGTTTCAGGAAAATGATACTCTATCTCCATCACATGAAGCGCAACCAATACAAGATGCTGATACTGACTATGTATGATATTTAAATTTAATTCATAATTGTATGTGATTAATTAATGATATACTCTTATCTAGCATTTATCCGTTATAGATTCATGTACACAACAAGAGTCAGGCACCTACAGAGGAACCACCAGTTATTGTGATTTATGTAAGTTAATATTATTCTACTAACTACTAGGTACATACCCACTATTATAAATCTGATGTGTCTAGATTCTATTCTATTAGATCTAAATGTAGTACCTATCTATATTAAAATTAATTACTAATATAATTCAAATACTAATTTAGTTTTAGGGTACTATTTTCAGTCTAAATATTTTTGTCTAATTTTATTCCATAAGGAAGATATAGAAAAGAAAGAAAGAAAAGAAAGAAAATACGAGTAACATTAGTGTAGTATATGGAGTAACATTTTATCCAATTTACTTTTTAGGGTTCCAAACTGATTGAGGATAGTCAAGAACACAATTACAGACTACCTGATCCTGCAATTTCAAGAACACTGTTTGCTTCCTCATCCAGCGCAACTGTTGGAACAAGCCCAAGCATTTTGCAGGTATGTGTCAGAGTGACTGTGAGCTATAGTTTTGGGAGATAGCAACTTAGCTACTTTAGTTTCTTATTTTTGTTGATTATTATTTAATAACATCTACTTTCACTTTAGCAACTTTCCTTGGAATTATCAATATGTATTTAATAAGTGGGTTTCCATTTTAGGATTGTTTCTGTTGTTTCAGAATATCCAGTAAGAACACACTCCTCCAAATCCTCATATCATCTAATCAGTCAAATCATCGTAGCCTGTCCCCTCCACCGATAACACTTTCACACACACCCACCCCTCCTTCACGCCGCAGTTCCACCCGACTAGTACAGATTTCTGAGGGTGGAAGAACAGCAGCTGGAGATACAATGACTTTATGCACAAATCCCGCAGTCCTTTCTGGAGAGGAGTGCGGAAAGAGAGGATTTTAGCTGAAGCTGTAGCTGTAGTGGGGAAAGGGCTGCAAGCATTCGCAGCGGCTAAGAATAGAGATAGAGTGTAGTCATGTAAGTTAATATAATATATAATAAATAAAACTATTTTAAACAGATACTAGAGTGGTTTTATTGAAAGTACATTGGTGATTAGTTTGGATTTGGTTTGACTGAATTGCGAGCAGTTAAGTGACAGTCATTGTAGAAAGCTTCTGGGGAATTATCTTCAGCACCACTAATTGGCGTCATAAGGTAGGCGCACTGAGCATATCCTGAATCACCTGAAAAAATGAATAAGTATCAAATAATTATATAGGGTCTTTATACTAACATGAAAACATAGCTAGCAGGGCAACAACCTAAGGGATTTTTTTTTTTAAATGGGTTTGCTGTTGACTCTAATCTAGGTCAGAGATGACATAGACAAAGTCTATGATGGAGTGAGCTTACCCAGAAGAAGCTGTTCACTCTTACTTGTATTATATGAAGAATATTGAATATTCCTATGAAGTGTTTACATGAGAAGCAATAAAGTATGTTGGTGTGCTTGTTTACAAATCTATCAGCTATAAACTGTATAAATACTTACAAAAGTAACTTTATACTTAGTAAAATGAAGCACTTACTTTTACACGAGTTGAAAGTCCTTTGCCTCGACGTTTTGTGGGCTTTATCAGAGGCTGTAACTCATATTCCAATTGGTCAATTAGTTCCTTTGACAATCTATATACGCTCACATAGTCGTCATCTCGGGTTAATAAAAATGAACTTCGAATTTGGTTAGATTGTCGACGCTTTTCTAGTTTATCCAAAGCATGAGCCTCTTCTAATCTTATAAAGATTAAAAAAAAAACATTCTTGCTATCGTTATCGCTGTATTCACTACATACAAACGCCCAAAAAGTAGTTTTTAACCACAAATTATGTAGTTATTGTACTAATTTTTAACACTGACATAAAAATATTATTTTAACACTATTTATATAGGATTTGTTGTATTTTCACTCGTAAAATAGATACTTATTATTTGACACTTTGAATCGGGTTCGAATGCGAAGTGAGTTTCGAAGTGATGGCGGAATTACCTGTAAGAATACCAATTCTTACGTCATCTCATACTTTACTTGTCAAAATCTCACGTTCAATTTAGTTCAACTCGCTCACACGCTCGCAAGTGTAGCGCTAGTGTAAATTCGAATTGTCAACCGAGTTTTTAGAATGCCAATCAAGCAACTCACAGCGGATTCAGATGCGAAGTTTGGAATGAGGTCTTACAGAATCGCACTGCTGGTGTCCATTGTGACATCGGACGACACAATGACAGAGTGCTTCGGTTTTTGACCCCAGGTGTTTTGGGGTGCGATCAGGGTCTCCGCGTAAGTAGGAGCTCTGTCCCTGATCTCGTGGACCATTTTTCCCATATCTCGGGTGGTCTCTCCGAGCGCCTGGATCTCCTTCATGATATCTCTGTCACTGTGTCGCTCTCTGTCTCGTGATTCCTGTGCCTCTCTCTGTTCCTGAATTGTCACCTGTAGCTGCTTGATCATTCGGTTGCCCTCCTTCACTATTTGAGCTTGCTCTTCTAGTGCGGAGCGCAACCAAGTGATACTCTCCGGGTCTTCCCTTTTTTCTTCGGCCTTCTGACCTTCTGCAACCTTCTGTTGGTTTTGTCCGCCTTTTCCTTTATCCGCCTCTTTGACCAACTGGAATAATCGCTCTATCGCCGCTGTGACCTCCGTTTTAATCTCACCCTTGAGATTTCGCGAGTTGTTGAGGTGGAGCTTTGCTTTGTACAGACAGGCTCTCGCCTCCGCCGTGATGTTTGGATAGACAGGGTTAGATTTCTTTGGCTGTATTACAGTGTCCAGCGGGGCGCGACGAGTCTCCAGTGCACTGGCGGTTTGCGGGGAGGTATTCGGAGCGGCGTCACGTTTAAGGTGCACCGAGGGCTTGTCATGGGGCTCCGCTTTTCCGGCCTCCCGTTCACCGATGCTTTGCCTCACACTGGGAAGCGAAGGTCCAGCCTTCTCCGTCGAGTGCGGCGAGCCCCTGGAGCTCGTCGAACTCGCATTCTTTTTGGCCGGTGTATGAATCATAGCGGTGCTATGCGTAAAGGTCAAGTTCATAAGTGGGCCAATCGAGGACACTGGTGATACTTCTGTTTCCCTGTAGAGGGGGGAAATACACAGAGGAATCCCAATAGAATAGTAAGACAATAAAACAGTAAAAACAACCCTATACTTGAGACGCAGGATCGTTGTGTCAATATTAACTATTGAGTCTTGTCTTGGATGTTATTGCTCAATAAAGCTACTAAAAATAGAAACAAAATTAGACAAAGTAAACTTATCTAAAAGAAAAACTACTATCAAAAACAACACGATTTATCAGGTCCCAGACCTTTAGTCAAGATTTCTTAACCTATGGTTATTTGTCAGGGTATGGCAATTAACGCAAATAAGCAAAATAAAATAAAGTGCAAGTTTCAAAAAGCGAAACCGCACGTGTCCTAAAAGCTATGGCAGACTTACTATAAAAGTCTTTTGTTATATAATCTACTGAAACTATACTATACTACACTATACCGGGACTGCTAGCACCACACCCGCAAGTCACACTACAGCACCAAAGGAGTAAATATATATATTATTATATTAAATAAATAGAATAAATAAACGAGGAATCGTTTTCCCGTGATTTCTCCGGAGCCAGAAGAGAGGTCTTTTCCTCTTGATTTCGGAGACCCCAAACTCGGTGGGTCTCTGACTTTTGGCTCCGAAGTTATGGCTCGGGGGGGTGAGGTAACGTGAATGGTTAAGGGGGGGTTTAGATAGATATTTAAAGGATTTAGGGATGTTACAGGGGGCCGCCAGTAGGGAGATCAAAGAAAGTTCTAAAGATCCCAGGAATCCCAAGGTGTTACGGGGTATCGTTAGAGGCGGGGGGAGGGGGCGGAAGAAGAAGTAATTAGGCGCAACACGCGATATAATCGCGCGCGATTTTGTCGTAATTGCAAGTGCTGTATGGGGATATGGTGTATTATGATTAATTAAATGTACTAGGTAAATTTTTTGGGGTCGATAATGGGGGGGGTCAAAAAGGGGGGTTTAGGGGTCTTATACGAGTGTATGTTCAGGATGAGAGGGGTGTTATAGGGGGGGGGGAAATTTTATCAAAATTTGGATATTCCCAGCCGTTTCTGAGATAATGGGGGGGGAAGCTACTTTTTGGGGTAACGTATGGCGGGGGTACAAAATGTTAGGCCTGGGTTAAAGAATTGTAATAATCGGTGGGGGGGGGATATATAATAAATAAATAAATAAATAAATAAAATTTATTTAACTGAAAAGTTCGACTGTTCGAGTCCCGGTTGATGACAGAATATTTTTAAAAATAAAAATTTTTTATTAACTAATATTAAAATTAAGGTGGACCAAGATATTTACAGTTATTATGTGGTATAATAAATTTGATTATTTAACAGGACATGAAAAATCAGAAAATCAAAAAATGGGTAAATTGTGGGGAGAAAGAACAAATGTGGGAGAATCCTTAAAATTACGATAATTTACCCCGTAAATTTTTCGGGAAAGTCGTAGATGGATGGGATAAAGTTCGGTAGACAGTCCCTCTGTAGAAAACTAATAGTTTTTTATTGTCTTCCCTCCACGACTTCCCGTTTGGGAGTTACAGCCACTACCATTTGACTTGAAAACAAGTTGGAATCGGGGAAATTACCCCGATCTGGGAGCGGCTGTAACTGGCAAACTAGTTATTATATTTACAAAAAAATTTCACTATTCTCATACCATTAACCAGGGGCTGTTGTTCCAGTAGCAAAAAACACTAAAAAATAAGAAATGGTAACTTTTTCTTTTTCTCTTTTCCCCACAATAACAGGTTATTTGCGGGCGGAAATTTTTCTATTGCTCACTTAAGATTTAAAAATATCGTAAAGTTATAGTCCAAAAATTTTTGTTTTTGCTGATATGGGTTGGGGAACGTTCCAGCTCTCTTCTGTAGAAGTTTCAGACTAGGTCCTCACTGAAGATTTTTATTTATTCAGGTCAGTAAATTTTTGTAACACTTTCACAACCGCACGTCAAGTTGTATTGTCTATAAAATGGTAATCCTTAATGTAAAATTGGATTTCAAAGTACCTCCAGGGTCCTCTTCTCTTTCTCCCTCTCGGGGAGTTGTCAGTGGCGCTGGATGGTGCTCCGGGATAACTTTGTGCCCCTAAATCGGGAACTCGTCTCGTGGTGTGATGGTTTTCCTTATATTTCCGCGCCCCGGGGCGGAAAAAATCTGGACTTTTCTCAGGATTGCGGGTCTCAAGGGGGCTGTCCTGACGGTGATAGAAAAACACTATGTCGCCGCTTTAGATTTGGAGTTATTTCACTTTTTAAGTTTAGCGTTCCTGAATTTACACTTTTTCGGTGATAACTTCCACTAGGCTGCACTGATCACAAAAATTTTTTCACTACCGTGACCGCCTCGCGATTCCGCGTGTTTTGGTGTATAACACTATAATATTTGAATACTTTTTACTATTTTTACTGATTTTACTGATTTTACTGATTTTCGTCTCGCAGAAGGAGGCTGCGGAAAGGGAGAGGGAGATCTCGTCCACTCACCCTGCCCGCAGCAGGCGCACCGGGCGTCGGCGGAGGGCGGACAACGCCCTCTTCCGGCCCCCCTAAACGGGTCCAGGGGCGACGGACTCGGGGACGTCCGTCGCCCCCCACACATCAGGACCCGAGGTGGCGGCGCGATGTGTTCCACGCGCGCCCCTCTTAGACGTCGCGGGGGGAGTCAAACACCTCACTCCCCCCCCCGACCAGACGGGGCCCGCTGCGGCGGGCCGGCACCAGCCGGGGGTTGCGGAAGGATCGTACGTTCCCGCGACCCCCGGCGTAGGTGTGAGATGGAACACCCGGGGTGGTTTTTAGTCAGTAAGAGTCTGACAGACCCCGCCGCCCGCCCCAGGGCGGCGGACATCCATGAGGATTTTCCACCCCGGTTCAAAAAAAAAAAAAAAAAAAAAAAAAAAAAAAAAAAAAAAAAAAAAGGTTAGGTTCGCTCAGGTTAGGTTCGCTCAGGTTAGGTTCGCTCAGGTTAGGTTCGCTCAGGTTAGGTTCGCTCAGGTTAGGTTCGCTCAGGTTAGGTTCGCTCAGGTTAGGTTCGCTCAGGTTTTTTTTTTTTTTTTTTTTTTTTTTTTTTTTTTTTTTTTTTTTTTTTTTTTGGCAGGAGTGGGAAATCCTCATGGACGCCCAAACTGCCTCCTATTGGAGCCAGTCTGGGCAGTGCCGGACTCTTACCGGCTAAAACCACACTCCTGCCTTACAGCGTCCCTCTGACTTGATCAGAGACCTTACTTACAAAAAATTTCTTACTTTCCTTAGTTTTCTAACATATAGTCTTATTGTTATTAATAGCATTTCCTATTTATCTTTGAGTCTTTTACATTTCAATATCCTTATATCCAATATCCTTATAATTAACAAACTTTTATATTTACTTTAACCTTATATCTATAATATAATATAATAATACCATTTCAGCAAATTTGATGCGCATTTTAGTCCAGATATACATGTTTACTGGTTCATTCTAGCCACTTTATACAATTTCAGACATTTTCAACGACTTTTGTGATTATGCTACTGTTATATATTATATTACAAATATGAATCCTGAGCATAAATTCGTTTACTTATTCCTAGTAATAGTTTTTCTAGCTACTTTTATGCAAAAACCAACAAACTTGCCCCTGGTATCTTTGTTAGCAATTAGTGCACTCAAATTTGCCATCGTTACCTCCATTCCTAATTCTTGCTCAATCTCATACCTCTCCCGACAGTAAGCAGAGCAGTCAGTCAGTATATGTACTACAGTTTCCTGTTGGTCACAGTCACATATGCACGATGAGCTCTCCTTGCACTTAAACCTGTTTAGGTATTCGGAGAACCCACCGTGCCCTGTCAATACTTGGGTCAGTACTCCCGTCGGTTTCAGTACCTTAACTATACTAAATGCTTGGATGGCATCCGGGAAAAACATTTTTGTCACTCCGGCTGTTTCTTCGGATCTGTATCTCCGATTCCATTTGTCAAGCGTGTCCGCACGAATCTGCCGCTTGACAAATGAAATCGGGCATTGGTCATAATCTGGCCTTGTTTTTGTCTTAAGGGCGGCGTCCTTAGCCAGCTGGTCTGCTCTCTCATTGCCCTCTAGTCCTGCATGAGCTTTGACCCAGAAGAGTTCAACTTTTTTGGATCGATCCCTACACAGTCGCAGGTTTTCGCGAATTTCGACTGCGAGGGGGTGGAGAGAGTGGTGGTTGGTGACCGCTTCCAGTGACGACTTGGAGTCACTATAAATGCCGAAACTTTGTTTTGGACTACGCAAAATTTCCCTTGTGGCCTTGCATATAGCCAGCAGTTCAGCCTGGAAGACGGTACAGTGGGGCGACAGCTTAAGTTTTTGGGTTTTGGTTTCGGCATCATTGCTCCAATGAGACAATGATGCCCCAACCTTGCCCTCGATCTTGCTGCCGTCCGTATATATCCGCACTGCTTGAGTACAGTGGTTGTTGTGTTGCTCCTGGTCTGCCAGGCATATGAACTGAAGGCTTATATGTTTGGCTGGGTGGGGAATTCTGTCAAACGCGGTTCGTCGCTCGACCTCCTTATCTCCTAGTGCTGGCCGAGGTACCCCCCTCCTTGCCTCGTACAGGGCCGCTGCCTCTTGTATTCGGAGGTCAAGGGGTAGTATCCCAGCCAGCACCAGTGCCGAGTTCAAGGAAACCGTACGATAGGATTTGCACAGTTTCTGTGCAAACCCTCTTTGGACCGCGTTTAACTGTTTGCGCACCATCAGCTTTTCGGCTGCTGGTGCCCACGCACTTGCCGCGTACAAGATTGTTGGTTCGACTACTGCCGTGTAGATGGAGCGTATTACATCCGGATTGAGTCCCCAGCTAATCCTGGCTGCCCTCGACAACTGCTTGTATAGGTTTAATGCCTTTTTGCATACATTAGATGCATGGGCATTAAACGTTAGCTTGTCATCGATGACCAGCCCCAGGAGTTTGATTTCCCGCGACATACCAACATCGACCCCGCCCATGCTCAGCAGTGGGGTGTCATATTTAAGTTTCCGCGTGATGACCATCGCATTCGTCTTTTGCGGTGCGAATCTTAACTTATTTTTGACTCCCCACCGATGAACATACTCGAGAGCGTCATTGGCACGTCGCTGGACTTCCCTCGCTGAGTCCCCATCGAACATTAAAACTACGTCATCAGCGAAGGCTTGGCAGTAGTCTCCCCTTTGTACCAGGCCTTTGAGTAGGGGGTCGAGTAGTAGGTTCCAAAGAATCGGGCCCCCTATCGATCCTTGCACACAGCCTTTGTTTGTTGCCCTGGTAACCTCCTGCCCCGCATATCTCACCCTGACCTTCCGGTGTTCCAGGTAACTGTCCATCACTCTTCTAATGTTCACCGGGCATTTAGTTTCCGCCAGCCTTGTTCTTATGGCCGGCCACCATGCACTGTCAAAGGCTCCCTCTATGTCCAGCGATATCATAACGATCAATTTCTTGTCTTTTAATTTTTTGCGTATGAGTTCTAGCAGGTCATAGAGGGAGTCTTCGGTGCTTTTCTGTGGCATAAACCCATACTGGCGTGTGCTGAGTCCGGGTATGATGTGCCATTTCACCCTTCCTATAAGCATTTTTTCCAGAACTTTTCCCATCACTGGCAACAGTCCTATTGGCCTATATGATTTAGGAGTTGTATAGCTCTCCTTCCCGGGTTTCCTTAGGATGACTACTGTCGCTTCCTTCCAGATCCTCGGGAAGTAGCCCAGCTCTAGGCATTTGTTTGTCAGTGATAGAAAGAGCTCTGGATCGTGGTTTATTGTTTGCTGGCAGATGTCGGCCGTGAGGCCGTCTGCCCCGGGGGCTTTTTTAGGGTTGAAGCTGCGTATGGCTACGTTCAGTTCCTCCTGGGTAAAAGGAGGGTCATGTTCTTCATCATGACCCATCTCGTTTACTTTTTCGGCTACCGATCTAATACGCCTGTGTTCCTGACTATCTTCTTCCTTCTTGTCCTCGGGGTAAAAAGTTTCCGCCAGCAATGTGGCAGATTCTAGGGGATTCAATGTTTTACCTTCCTTGGTCAGGGGCAGGTCCTCCTGTCTTTTAGTGGTCCTACCTATAACCCTGTAAATACCTTCCCAGAGTCCCTCCCTATCCTGTTTTTCACAAAAGCTTTTCCAGCTTTCTGTTTGGGCTGCTTTTTCCATTTGCTCATATTTTTCTTTAATTTGCAGGTACTCCCCGACAACTTTCGCCCTCCGGATCGGCGCTGCACAGCGGATTTTACGCTTCCTAGTGGCGACCTCCTTTTTCATCATGGCGAGCTCATTGGACCACCAAGGTAATTTAATTTTACTGTTTGTTTTTAATTTCGGTATACTTATATTAGATGCTTCTACTATTACGTTAATATATAATTCTATTTTAAGTTCTAAATCTATTTTATTATTAATCTCATCAAATTCAATTTTGTTTATTTTATTATCTTCTAGCAACTGGCCCAATTTCTCACGAAATTGGTCCCAGTTTGCTTTTTTACTATTAAATATTCTGGTTGTTCTTTTTATATCTAACCCCTTTGCCCTTTCCAGTTTAATTTTAAAAAGAATGGTGTTGTGGTCAGAGCTCGTCATGTATTCGTCAACTCTCCAGTTCTCGACCAGGTCGAGCAGATCCGCTGTACATGCCGTGATGTCCACATAGCTGGTGTACAGTGAGGTTCCCCTCACTGTGTGGAACGTCGGTGTGTCGCCTATGTTGAGCACCTGTAATCCCATTTCTTCTAGAGCACCCGCCATTTCAATCCCTCTTTGATCGATTTTGGGGCTACCCCACCAAGAGTTTTTGGCGTTTGCGTCTCCACCCAAGATGATTCTCTGGCCGAAAAACCTCTCTATCTTAGTAAGCTGCTCCAGGTATGGCCCTATCGGTGTTGGTTTCGGTTCTAGGTAGAATGAGACCACCGCGATTTCCCAGGCGCTTGTCCGCATCTTCACCACTATGATGTTGGGCGTGGTGAGGTTTGGACACTGGACAACGTCTATATCGTCATCAAAAACTGCGATTGCGGTCTTGATGACGCCATCTCCGTCGCCGGTATGCTGGTATATTCTAGCACCGCGGTAATCTTTCATTCTGCCCAAACTTCCGATGTACGGCTCCTGGAGCAGTGCGAAAGCCACCCCTTTTTTGTGAGCTTCAAGCATAATCTCATTTGTGGCCAGAGCCTTCCTCTGCAGATTTGCTTGTGCCACGAGGTATGACCTTTTGTGGGAGGCAAATATTTCTTTTGGGACCACCTTAGCAATATGCCACCCTTGAGCGTGCTATCGCATCCCATTTTGCCCTGACGGGGCAATCCAGACTGAATGCGTTGTGAGCTGTCTTCTCCAGCTTTGAACGTGCACAATTGCAACATGACGGGGCTACACCCTCAAGCCACTCGGGGCACTCTGCCCTCATGTGGGGTCCCCCGCAGTGACTACATTTTGCCTGTGTTTCCTGGCAAAAGCGCCTGCCATGCCCATAGCCCAGGCAAAGCGAGCACTGTACAATCGGAGACTGGTCGGCCACTCTTATACGCTGTAGGTCAATGTGGACCGACTCAGCCTCTGTCAGTCTCTGCCACATTTTGGGGGACACCCTCATCACTATGTGACTCGTGTGGGGGTTCCTGGTACGTTTTTTATACGCTATTTCCAATCTATTTTCTTGTGCATCCAGGTTCGCGAACATTCGCTTATTTTGATTTTTTAATGCACTTATTATATCTTCGTCACTGTTGCAACTGAGCACGTCCTTCAAGATAACGAGGGGGTCTCTATTTTGGATATTTTCCACTATTAAACTTTCGCCGGATTCTTTTATTTTGTTTTTAACTCGCTCTCTCTCCTCATCAGTTTTGCAACCGATTATTATTTTGCGGTCTTTTGCTTTTCTTATTTTCTCTACCTCGAAACCTCCTTCCTTTGCATTAACGGCCTTCCTGATTTTGTTTATGACACCTTCTCCTGTTTCTTGGTCGTCATTTGCGGTTACAATAAAGGAGTGCAGAGCTGTCTGTACCGGGAGCCGTTTACCCATAGGAGTCGCGGCTACACCGGCGTAGGACCGCTTTTCCAAATTTCTTACCTGTTCGTTAAGCCGCCCCATGCTTTCGGTGTTCTCTTTGATGAGTTCAGCGTGCTCTTTTAGTTTCCCGATGAGATCCGCAATCTCTTTATTTCCTTCTTCCTTCCTTTCTGTTTCTCCACTCTGCACCGCTTTCTGTTCCTTTTGTGTGTCTCTTGGTGGTTCCTTACTTTTCCCTTTTTCGGCCTCTGCCTCCTTCACAAGTTGGAGAAGTCTTTCCAGTGCCAGAAAGACCTCTGTTTTTATTTCTGTTTTTGTATTTCGGGAACTGTTCAAATGCATTTTTGCTTTCAGGAGGCAGGCACGTGCCTCAGAGATCCTGTTTGCATATTTAGGCGCTTTGTCTATCACTATAAGGGAACTATCATCCGACTCTATTGATGTTCTCTGGGTGGCCCTTTCACCCTCTTGGGTTTTTGTAGGCGGTATTTTTAATGTTTTGGGGTCCGCCGGCAGAGAGGAAGATGAAGACGAGGCCTCCTTGGGAGTGGTCTGAGGTTTCTTCTGAGCTAAAGTCTCTGACCTGCCAGCCTCCCGGTCTCCAATGGTTTTCTTAGCCACCGAGGCCATTTTTGGTCCTTCTTTCGGTGGTGTACTTTTTATAAAGGTCTTGTTTCCAACCGGTGATATGGCCGAGTCCTTCTTGTCCAATTTTTCCTTTGAGGGTGTTCTGAACATGACATTCATTCTTGTCCGAGGGGCGCTTTAAATATCTCGAGTTTAAATCGAGTAGGGTAAAATATAATAAAAATTTAACACTTAAATATTTACAATTTCTACTTTGTAAAGAAGTAGAAAGATTTGTATAAGATTTGTAAAGGTGTATAATTGTATAACGTATTTAGTATAAATAAATAAATGTCAGTCTGGTTAATTAACAATTTAAAATAAAAACTTTATGTCTACGTATTATTAAAATAGTTTCAGTCGCGTCTGGTGTTTTTTATTAGACTGTTCGCCTGAACAGGCGGTCTGTTGTCTCGTCCAGCGGCAACCTACTACGGTCAAGTTTACTTTTCTACGTCAAGTCAGTCAATCTGAGTTTGTAACCCTTAAGGGTTTAGTCACTTTAAGTATGTCTTGGCCGGGAGAGTATATAACGCTCTTATTTATTTTCAATTTATTTTAAAATAACAAGAGTACAGTATATTTACTACACTAATAAAAGAGCGAGCAGCCGTAACAGCGGGTCGCTCTGTGTAGTTGTCAATCTTCTATCTATCTAATGCCCACGTTGGGTTCGCTCAGGTTAGGTTAGGTTGGGGTGCACGTTGAAAAGCCTCCCCGTGGCGCACCCTGGGCAACGACGGCTCCAATTGCCCACCAGGTTTTGGTGGACAATTGGGGCCGGCGGCTAATTTTCAACACACGAGGGAAGGTCATGGTTCCAATCACCGATCATCCTCGATTGTCGGTGAAGGGAACCGGGCTACAGACGGGCGGTCATACGTCCACTCCACCTCTGCTTACAGAGGGATGTGAGTGGGCGTAGACTGGGAAGGGGCGGTTCGCGCCGCTGTACCCACGAGGGCGTGGGTGGTGTAGGGTGTCCATTGTCCGCGCTGCGTCTGTCCGGCATCCGGCGGCAGCGTGGGGACCCCGGGGCGGCGGTTGGTTTTGCCCAATCGTCGGCCACCCCGTAATCCTGAGTTTTCAGGACCGGGGGTCCGGGCCACTGAGGCTCGGGCCACGAGGAAGACAACCTCTATAAAAAATTACCCTAATCCTAAGGTCTAGCGTGCCGAGGGGATGTATGGCCGGAGGGCATCCGGTGAGCTAGCGCTAACAAGGGACCTCACCCTTAAAAAGGAACAAAAAACATGGACAAGGCTAAGGTGAAAACTATTCCCCAGGCGGGTACCCTCCTACCCAAGGAGGGACAATCCCGTCCTTCTTCGGAAGGCAGCCCCTTCGTATCTGGGGGGGGCAACACTAGCCTCGTGGGCCGGCAGACCACTGCCGACCTGCGTCAACCTGCGCTTGCCTCGCAAGAAAAGGCGCTCCGGGTTAGCCTGGAGCGCCTGTGCGACGCAGCCGAACCGCTTGCCGTCGTGGACGGCAACAAGAGCCGAGGAGGCTCATGTCCTGAAAAGGACCAAAACTTGCAGGGGTGCACCTCCACATCTCGGAGGAAGCGCCCACTAAGCAGGGACTCGGGGTCGATGGGCCTCTCCTCCAGTGAGGAGAATCTGTCGGCCCCCAAGGTGCCAACGGCACAGAGAGGGCGGGGTCGGTCGAGCGGAGCCTCCGCACGGTTGCCGAGCCGTGACCGAGCGGGTCGCTTCGTGCCGATCTCTCGGCCCGCAACACCGGCTCCCGTAGAGCGTCCGGCGGAGGGCGCAGAGAGTGACCCGGGGCCCTCGGTAGTGGACCTGAGCGAGGACTCCTCGCTGATCTCGCTGGGGTCCAATAAGGCGGAGGCGAACGCCGCAAAGCGGGCTCAGCGGAAGGTGGTGGCGGCTGACGAGGTCGGTGAAATGGCCCGACTGGCCCGAGAGCGACGCTCTGCTCAGGCGGCTGCCGGGGGAAGCCTGTCGGCGGTGGCGCTCAGCCGCCAAGTTTTGGACGGCGTGGACGTCGTCCTGAAGGTTGCCACTAAGTCTGGCAGCCTGAAGGGCACATTCACCCGCGCCCTGAAAGAGGCGGCTGATGGCATCAGGGAGGCAGTTGAGGTCCTCCTTGATCGCACGAGCTCGGAGGAGACGGCGAAGCTGTGGGAGGAGAATGGCCGTCTCAAATCTGAGCTCGAGGACCTCAAGCGGGAGCTTGCCGCGCAGAGGGCGGAATGGCAGCAGAGGCGTCCTGCGGCCACCGATTTCGCTCCCGTCAGTGCCCCGCCACCGTCGATCCCATCGTTGGTCCCTGCCCCTGCGCAGCATGCGGATGCGGAGATCGAGAAGATCGTTCGCATCTGCATGCTGCAGTGTGGGGGCATGATGAATGCCCGGCTGCAGGGCCTAGAGTCGAGGCTCCTCCCGGCGAAGAATCTCCGGCCGCCGCTCGCTGCTGACGGGCAGAGGGAGGGGGAGCCCGCTAAGCTGGGCCCGACAGCCGGCAAACCCAAGGGGGCCCAAAAGCCCGCGGAAGGACGCGGAAAGCCCGTGGGGGGCAAGTCTGCACCCCCGCCGACCGCACCACCAGCGACCGCACCCCCTGCGACCGCACCCACGGCGACCGCACCCCCGGCGACCGCACCCTCGACGACCGGACCCGGGTCCACCATGGAGACCTGGACGACGGTCGTCAAGAGGGGCCGCCGTAAGAAGAAGAGGAAGACGGCGCCGCCGCCACCGGAACCCGCTGGAGCACCGACACCCAACAAGGCAAAGGGACCGCCTAGAGCCAGAGCCCCACGCTCCGCGGCTGTAGTCATTACGCTGCAGCCCGGAGCTGTCGAAAGGGGCGTCTCATATAAGGCGGTCCTTATGGAGGCCAAAGCCAAGGTCGCGTTCCCCGACCTGGGCATACCGTCCGGCCTCAGAATGAGGCCGGCGATTACGGGGGCGCGACTGCTGGAGGTGTCGGGTGCCTCTAGCGGCGAAAAGGCGGACGTCCTGGCCGCCAAGCTGCGGGAGGTCCTGAACCCGGAGGACGTTCGGGTGTCCAGGCCGATGAAGACCGCTGAACTGCGCGTCGACGGCCTGGACGACTCGACGACTCCGGCTGAGGTCGCGGCGGCCGTCGCCAAGGCCGGTGGATGTCCGCCCGGGGACGTGCGGACGGGGGACATTCGCGTCGACGCCTCCGGGCTCGGCGCGATTTGGGTGCGGTGCCCGGTGGCGGCGGCGAACAAAGTCGCCGACGCTGGGCGTCTGTTGGTGGGGTGGGTTGCGGCGAGGGTGAGGCAGCTGCAACCCAGGGCTTTGCGGTGCTACCGTTGCCTTGACATTGGGCATGTCAGGGCACGGTGCACCTCGTGCGTAGACCGCAGCGAGCTGTGCTATCGCTGCGGTCAGGCCGGCCACAAGGCGGCCCAGTGCTCCGCGGAGCCAAACTGCAGCCTCTGTACAGCTGCAGGGAGGCCCGCTGGGCACAGAGCGGGCGGAAAGGCTTGTGGCGGGCCTGCCCAAAAGGGGAAGAGAAGGGGTGCCAAGGCTGCCGGGGGCTCTTTACCCCCCCCTCAGCCTGGTCTCCCTTCGGCCGACTCCCGGCCTAGGAATGGTGCGGAGGGGATGGACTGTGCCTAATGGCGCTGTACCATTTCCTCCAGGGCAACATCAACCACTGTGCCAGAGCTCAGGATCTCTTGCTCCAGAGCATGGCAGAGTGGTCGATTCGCGTGGCTGTGGTCGCCGAACCGTACTTTGTCCCCCCCAGGGATAACTGGGTGGGAGACCTGGACGGTTTGGTGGCCATCATTGGCGGGGCTCTTGCCAACCCGTCCCGAGGTCACGGCTGGGTGGCCGCGCTCGTGGACGGCATTGGCACGGTTGGGGCGTATTTTTCGCCCAACAAGAGTCTCGCCGACTTCGAGAGGTTCCTTGTCGAGTTGGGTGCCGTCGTGGGCCGACTCCACCCTCGCCCGGTGCTGTTGCTGGGGGATCTCAACGCCAAATCTGCGGCGTGGGGGTCTCCGGTGACGGATGCCAGGGGCGAGGTGCTGGAGGAGTGGGCGGTCACGATTGGCTTGACCGTCCTAAATCGGGGCACGGAGTACACGTGCGTGCGGCAGCGGGGCGGTTCAATAGTGGACGTCTCGTTCGCTAGCCCCGCTGTCGCGAGCCGTGTCCGCGACTGGCGTGTCGCCGCGGAGGTGGAGACGTTGTCGGATCATCGGTACATCCGTTTCGACGTCTCCGCCCAGACCGCAGGCGGCCGCGGTTTACCGGCCCCGCGTGCGGACGGTCCGCGCTGGGCGCGTAAGCGCATCGACAGGGAGCTTCTCGAGGAGGCCGCTATTGTCCAGGCCTGGTTCCGGGAGTCGGCGACGAACGGACCCGTTGACGTCGAGCAGGAGGCGCTGTGGTTCCGCGGGGCGATGACGCAAATCAGCGACGCGTCCATGCCCCGGGTCCACGCACAGTCAGCAAGGCGCCAGGTGTACTGGTGGACCGCCGAGATCGCGCAGCTGCGCGTCGCGTGCGTGGCGGTCAGGCGCCAGTACACCCGATACCGGAGGAGACGTCTTCGGGTCCCTGACGAAGAAGCCGCGCTGTATGAGGTGTACCGCGCGGCGAAGAGGACTCTGTGGCTGGCCATCGGCGAGGCGAAGTCGCGAGCCAGGGAGGAGATGTTGGAGACTCTAGACGGGGATCCGTGGGGGCGCCCTTATCGCGCGGTTCGAGGGAAACTTCGAGCCGCGGCGCCCCCGCTTACGGAGAGTCTCCAACCCGAGCTGCTGGAGGAGGTGGTCGCAGCCCTCTTCCCGGCGAGAGCGGAGCACACTCCGCCGCCGATGGCATTGCCCACGGCCGCAGAGTCCACCGAAGAGAACGCCATCAGCGTCCCAGAGGTGACACAGGCAGAGATGGGGGCAGCCGTGATGAGGCTCCGGGCCAAAAACGTGGCTCCGGGGCCCGACGGGATCCACGGCTGCGTGTTAGCCCTCGCTCTGAAGGAGCTTGAGCCCCAACTGAGAGGACTCTACACAGCGTGCCTTGAGCGGGGCCAGTTTCCCACTTTGTGGAAATCTGGTCGTCTGGTCCTGCTCAGGAAGGCGGGGCGCCCTGCGGACTCGCCGTCCGCGTACCGGCCCATAGTGCTGCTAGACGAGGTGGGTAAGCTGTTCGAGCGGATAATCGCTGCCCGCCTCGTCGGCCACTTGTGCGGAGAGGGGCCGGATCTGGACGGCAGCCAGTTCGGCTTTCGGCACGGGCGCTCTACCATTCACGCTGTGTCGCGAGTGAGAGTCCTGGCGGAGGAAGCAGTGGCCCGGGGCGGGGTGATGTTGGCGGTGTCCTTGGACATCTCCAACGCCTTCAACACCCTGCCCTGGAGTTGTATTCGGGAGGCACTGCGGTACCATCGGGTGCCTCCCTACCTCCGCCACGTCGTTGGGGCTTATCTGTCGGAGAGGTGTGTCACCTACGTGGGACGTGATGGCGGACACCAGCACCGCATGTCGTGCGGTGTTCCACAGGGCTCGGTCTTGGGCCCGCTCCTGTGGAACATCGGGTACGACTGGGTGTTGAGGGGCGAGCTCCAACCGGGCGTGGACCTTACGTGTTATGCTGACGACACGCTGGTCACTGCCCGGGGGAGCTCGCACAGGGAGGCAGCGTTGCTGGCGACGGCTGCGGTGTCACAGGTTGTGAGCCGCATACGTCGCCTGGGCCTGGAGGTGGCCCTCAACAAGTCGGAGGCCATGGTGTTTCATGGCCCCCGGCGGGCGCCGCCGCCCGGATCACACATGGTGGTCGGGGGGGCTCGGATCGCTGTCGAGTCCACCATGAAGTACCTGGGATTGGTGCTCGACAGCCGGTGGGATTTCGGCCCCCACTTCCGGCGGCTGGCGCCCAAGTTGTTGGGCGCTGCTGGGGCGCTGTCAACGCTGCTTCCCAATCTGGGGGGCCCGAGCGCCGCCTGTAGGCGGCTCTACGTGGGGATCGTGCGATCCATGGCCCTGTATGGGGCCCCGATCTGGGCGACTGACCTGACGGCCGGTAGCATCGCAGTCCTGCGAAAGCCGCAGAGAGCTATGGCCGTCAGAGTCGTCCGGGGGTATCGCACGATCTCCTACGAGGCGGCTTGTGTACTGGCCGGATCCCCGCCCTGGGACCTGGAGGCGAAAGTACTCGCGTCACTGTACCGGTGGCGCGAGGAAGCGCGGGCGCGGGGCGAGGGGCTGACGCAGCGCCATATGGAGCTGCGTCGGTCTCAGCTTCGCGAGGTCCTGGTGGCGGAATGGCGGGACAGGCTTTCGCGCCCTACCGCCGGCCTCGGTACCATCGAGGCGGTCCGGCCAGTGCTCGAGCGCTGGCTCGGGAGGAGGCACGGCTCCCTGTCGTTTCGGGTGACGCAGGTGCTCTCGGGGCACGGTTGCTTCGGGAAGTACCTGTGTCGCATAAACAGGGAGCCGGACGCCCGGTGTCACCACTGCGTCGACTGCCGGGAGGACACGGCGTGGCATACGCTGGCAGAGTGTGCCGCTTGGGAGGAGCCGCGCCGTGCCCTCATCTCAGAAGTAGGCAGTGACCTCTCGCTGCCGGCCGTGGTCGAGTCCATGGTCGACAGCGAGGAGTCCTGGGACGCGGTGGTTTCCTTCTGTGAAACAGTCGTCTCGCAGAAGGAGGCTGCGGAAAGGGAGAGGGAGATCTCGTCCACTCACCCTGCCCGCAGCAGGCGCACCGGGCGTCGGCGGAGGGCGGACAACGCCCTCTTCCGGCCCCCCTAAACGGGTCCAGGGGCGACGGACTCGGGGACGTCCGTCGCCCCCCACACATCAGGACCCGAGGTGGCGGCGCGATGTGTTCCACGCGCGCCCCTCTTAGACGTCGCGGGGGGAGTCAAACACCTCACTCCCCCCCCCGACCAGACGGGGCCCGCTGTGGCGGGCCGGCACCAGCCGGGGGTTGCGGAAGGATCGTACGTTCCCGCGACTCCCGGCGTAGGTGTGAGATGGAACACCCGGGGTGGTTTTTAGTCAGTAAGAGTCTGACAGACCCCGCCGCCCGCCCCAGGGCGGCGGACATCCATGAGGATTTTCCACCCCGGTTCAAAAAAAAAAAAAAAAAAAAAAAAAAAAAAAGGTTAGGTTAGGTTAGGTTAGGTTGTGCGGTGGGGTGCACGTTGAAAAGCCTCCCCGTGGCGCACCCTGGGCAACGACGGCTCCAATTGCCCACCAGGTTTTGGTGGACAATTGGGGCCGGCGGCTAATTTTCAACACACGAGGGAAGGTCATGGTTCCAATCACCGATCATCCTCGATTGTCGGTGAAGGGAACCGGGCTACAGACGGGCGGTCATACGTCCACTCCTCCTCTGCTTACAGAGGGATGTGAGTGGGCGTAGACTGTGAAGGGGCGGTTCGCGCCGCTGTACCCACGAGGGCGTGGGTGGTGTAGGGTGTCCATTGTCCGCGCTGCGTCTGTCCGGCATCCGGCGGCAGCGTGGGGACCCCGGGGCGGCGGTTGGTTTTGCCCAATCGTCGGCCACCCCGTAATCCTGAGTTTTCAGGACCGGGGGTCCGGGCCACTGAGGCTCGGGCCACGAGGAAGACAACCTCTATAAAAAATTACCCTAATCCTAAGGTCTAGCGTGCCGAGGGGATGTATGGCCGGAGGGCATCCGGTGAGCTAGCGCTAACAAGGGACCTCACCCTTTAAAAGGAACAATGAAAAAGGCTACTGATAAAACTATTCCCCAGGCGGGTACCCTCCTACCCAAGGAGGGACAATCCCGTCCTTCTTCGGAAGGCAGCCCCTTCGTATCTGGGGGGGGCAACACTAGCCTCGTGGGCCGGCAGACCACTGCCGACCTGCGTCAACCTGCGCTTGCCTCGCAAGAAAAGGCGCTCCGGGTTAGCCTGGAGCGCCTGTGCGACGCAAGCGAACCGCTTGCCGTCATGGACGGCAACAAGAGCCGAGGAGGCTCATGTCCTGAAAAGGACCAAGACTTGCAGGGGTGCACCTCCAAATCTCGGAGGAAGCGCCCACTAAGCAGGGACTCGGGGTCGATGGGCCTCTCCTCCAGTGAGGAGAATCTGTCGGCCCCCAAGGTGACAACGTCACAGAGAGGGCGGGGTCGGGCAAGCGGAGCCTCCGCTCGGTTGCCGAGCCGTGACCGAGCGGGTCGCTTCGTGCCGATCTCTCGGCCCGCAACACCGGCTCCCGCAGAGCGTCCGGCGGAGGGCGCAGAAAGTGACCCGGGGCCCTCAATAGTGGACCTGAGCGAGGACTCCTCGCTGATCTCGCTGGGGTCCAATAAGGCGGAGGCGAACGCCGCAAAGCGGGCGCAGCGGAAGGCGGTGGCGGCTGACGAGGTCGGTGAAATGGCCCGACTGGCCCGAGAGCGACGCTCTGCTCAGGCGGCTGCCGGGGGAAGCCTGTCGGCGGTGGCGCTCAGCCGCCAAGTTTTGGACGGCGTGGACGTCGTCCTGAAGGTTGCCACTAAGTCTGGCAGCCTGAAGGGCACATTCACCCGCGCCCTGAAAGAGGCGGCTGATGGCATTAGGGAGGCAGTTGAGGTCCTCCTTGATCGCACGAGCTCGGAGGAGACGGCGAAGCTGTGGGAGGAGAATGGCCGTCTCAAATCTGAGCTCGAGGACCTCAAGCGGGAGCTTGCCGCGCAGAGGGCGGAATGGCAGCAGAGGCGTCCTGCGGCTACCGATTTCGCTCCCGTCAGTGCCCCGCCACCGTCGATCCCATCGTTGGTCCCTGCCCCTGCGCAGCATGCGGATGCGGAGATCGAGAAGATCGTTCGCATCTGCATGCTGCAGTGTGGGGGCATGATGAATGCCCGGCTGCAGGGCCTAGAGTCGAGGCTCCTCCCGGCGAAGAATCTCCGGCCGCCGCTCGCTGCTGACGGGCAGAGGGAGGGGGAGCCCGCTAAGCTGGGCCCGACAGCCGGCAAACCCAAGGGGGCCCAAAAGCCCGCGGAAGGACGCGGAAAGCCCGTGGGGGGCAAGTCTGCACCCCCGCCGACCGCACCACCAGCGACCGCACCCCCTGCGACCGCACCCACGGCGACCGCACCCCCGGCGACCGCACCCTCGACGACCGGACCCGGGTCCACCATGGAGACCTGGACGACGGTCGTCAAGAGGGGCCGCCGTAAGAAGAAGAGGAAGACGGCGCCGCCGCCACCGGAACCCGCTGGAGCACCGACACCCAACAAGGCAAAGGGACCGCCTAGAGCCAGAGCCCCACGCTCCGCGGCTGTAGTCATTACGCTGCAGCCCGGAGCTGTCGAAAGGGGCGTCTCATATAAGGCGGTCCTTATGGAGGCCAAAGCCAAGGTCGCGTTCCCCGACCTGGGCATACCGTCCGGCCTCAGAATGAGGCCGGCGATTACGGGGGCGCGACTGCTGGAGGTGTCGGGTGCCTCTAGCGGCGAAAAGGCGGACGTCCTGGCCGCCAAGCTGCGGGAGGTCCTGAACCCGGAGGACGTTCGGGTGTCCAGGCCGATGAAGACCGCTGAACTGCGCGTCGACGGCCTGGACGACTCGACGACTCCGGCTGAGGTCGCGGCGGCCGTCGCCAAGGCCGGTGGATGTCCGCCCGGGGACGTGCGGACGGGGGACATTCGCGTCGACGCCTCCGGGCTCGGCGCGATTTGGGTGCGGTGCCCGGTGGCGGCGGCGAACAAAGTCGCCGACGCTGGGCGTCTGTTGGTGGGGTGGGTTGCGGCGAGGGTGAGGCAGCTGCAACCCAGGGCTTTGCGGTGCTACCGTTGCCTTGACATTGGGCATGTCAGGGCACGGTGCACCTCGTGCGTAGACCGCAGCGAGCTGTGCTATCGCTGCGGTCAGGCCGGCCACAAGGCGGCCCAGTGCTCCGCGGAGCCAAACTGCAGCCTCTGTACAGCTGCAGGGAGGCCCGCTGGGCACAGAGCGGGCGGAAAGGCTTGTGGCGGGCCTGCCCAAAAGGGGAAGAGAAGGGGTGCCAAGGCTGCCGGGGGCTCTTTACCCCCCCCTCAGCCTGGTCTCCCTTCGGCCGACTCCCGGCCTAGGAATGGTGCGGAGGGGATGGACTGTGCCTAATGGCGCTGTACCATTTCCTCCAGGGCAACATCAACCACTGTGCCAGAGCTCAGGATCTCTTGCTCCAGAGCATGGCAGAGTGGTCGATTCGCGTGGCTGTGGTCGCCGAACCGTACTTTGTCCCCCCCAGGGATAACTGGGTGGGAGACCTGGACGGTTTGGTGGCCATCATTGGCGGGGCTCTTGCCAACCCGTCCCGAGGTCACGGCTGGGTGGCCGCCCTCGTGGACGGCATTGGCACGGTTGGGGCGTATTTTTCGCCCAACAAGAGTCTCGCCGACTTCGAGAGGTTCCTTGTCGAGTTGGGTGCCGTCGTGGGCCGACTCCACCCTCGCCCGGTGCTGTTGCTGGGGGATCTCAACGCCAAATCTGCGGCGTGGGGGTCTCCGGTGACGGATGCCAGGGGCGAGGTGCTGGAGGAGTGGGCGGTCACGACTGGCTTGACCGTCCTAAATCGGGGCACGGAGTACACGTGCGTGCGGCAGCGGGGCGGTTCAATAGTGGACGTCTCGTTCGCTAGCCCCGCTGTCGCGAGCCGTGTCCGCGACTGGCGTGTCGCCGCGGAGGTGGAGACGTTGTCGGATCATCGGTACATCCGTTTCGACGTCTCCGCCCAGACCGCAGGCGGCCGCGGTTTACCGGCCCCGCGTGCGGACGGTCCGCGCTGGGCGCGTAAGCGCATCGACAGGGAGCTTCTCGAGGAGGCCGCTATTGTCCAGGCCTGGTTCCGGGAGTCGGCGACGAACGGACCCGTTGACGTCGAGCAGGAGGCGCTGTGGTTCCGCGGGGCGATGACGCAAATCAGCGACGCGTCCATGCCCCGGGTCCACGCACAGTCAGCAAGGCGCCAGGTGTACTGGTGGACCGCCGAGATCGCGCAGCTGCGCGTCGCGTGCGTGGCGGTCAGGCGCCAGTACACCCGATACCGGAGGAGACGTCTTCGGGTCCCTGACGAAGAAGCCGCGCTGTATGAGGTGTACCGCGCGGCGAAGAGGACTCTGTGGCTGGCCATCGGCGAGGCGAAGTCGCGAGCCAGGGAGGAGATGTTGGAGACTCTAGACGGGGATCCGTGGGGGCGCCCTTATCGCGCGGTTCGAGGGAAACTTCGAGCCGCGGCGCCCCCGCTTACGGAGAGTCTCCAACCCGAGCTGCTGGAGGAGGTGGTCGCAGCCCTCTTCCCGGCGAGAGCGGAGCACACTCCGCCGCCGATGGCATTGCCCACGGCCGCAGAGTCCACCGAAGAGAACGCCATCAGCGTCCCAGAGGTGACACAGGCAGAGATGGGGGCAGCCGTGATGAGGCTCCGGGCCAAAAACGTGGCTCCGGGGCCCGACGGGATCCACGGCTGCGTGTTAGCCCTCGCTCTGAAGGAGCTTGAGCCCAAACTAAGAGGACTCTACACAGCGTGCCTTGAGCGGGGCCAGTTTCCCACTCAGTGGAAATCTGGTCGTCTGGTCCTGCTCAGGAAGGCGGGGCGCCCTGCGGACTCGCCGTCCGCGTACCGGCCCATAGTGCTGCTAGACGAGGTGGGTAAGCTGTTCGAGCGGATAATCGCTGCCCGCCTCGTCGGCCACTTGTGCGGAGAGGGGCCGGATCTGGACGGCAGCCAGTTCGGCTTTCGGCACGGGCGCTCTACCATTCACGCTGTGTCGCGAGTGAGAGTCCTGGCGGAGGAAGCAGTGGCCCGGGGCGGGGTGATGTTGGCGGTGTCCTTGGACATCTCCAACGCCTTCAACACCCTGCCCTGGAGTTGTATTCGGGAGGCACTGCGGTACCATCGGGTGCCTCCCTACCTCCGCCACGTCGTTGGGGCTTATCTGTCGGAGAGGTGTGTCACCTACGTGGGACGTGATGGCGGACACCAGCACCGCATGTCGTGCGGTGTTCCACAGGGCTCGGTCTTGGGCCCGCTCCTGTGGAACATCGGGTACGACTGGGTGTTGAGGGGCGAGCTCCAACCGGGCGTGGACCTTACGTGTTATGCTGACGACACGCTGGTCACTGCCCGGGGGAGCTCGCACAGGGAGGCAGCGTTGCTGGCGACGGCTGCGGTGTCACAGGTGGTGAGCCGCATACGTCGCCTGGGCCTGGAGGTGGCCCTCAACAAGTCGGAGGCCATGGTGTTTCATGGCCCCCGGCGGGCGCCGCCGCCCGGATCACACATGGTGGTCGGGGGGGCTCGGATCGCTGTCGAGTCCACCATGAAGTACCTGGGATTGGTGCTCGACAGCCGGTGGGATTTCGGCCCCCACTTCCGGCGGCTGGCGCCCAAGTTGTTGGGCGCTGCTGGGGCGCTGTCAACGTTGCTTCCCAATCTGGGGGGCCCGAGCGCCGCCTGTAGGCGGCTCTACGTGGGGATCGTGCGATCCATGGCCCTGTATGGGGCCCCGATCTGGGCGACTGACCTGACGGCCGGTAGCATCGCAGTCCTGCGAAAGCCGCAGAGAGCTATGGCCGTCAGAGTCGTCCGGGGGTATCGCACGATCTCCTACGAGGCGGCTTGTGTACTGGCCGGATCCCCGCCCTGGGACCTGGAGGCGAAAGTACTCGCGTCACTGTACCGGTGGCGCGAGGAAGCGCGGGCGCGGGGCGAGGGGCTGACGCAGCGCCATATGGAGCTGCGTCGGTCTCAGCTTCGCGAGGTCCTGGTGGCGGAATGGCGGGACAGGCTTTCGCGCCCTACCGCCGGCCTCGGTACCATCGAGGCGGTCCGGCCAGTGCTCGAGCGCTGGCTCGGGAGGAGGCACGGCTCCCTGTCGTTTCGGGTGACGCAGGTGCTCTCGGGGCACGGTTGCTTCGGGAAGTACCTGTGTCGCATAAACAGGGAGCCGGACGCCCGGTGTCACCACTGCGTCGACTGCCGGGAGGACACGGCGTGGCATACGCTGGCAGAGTGTGCCGCTTGGGAGGAGCCGCGCCGTGCCCTCATCTCAGAAGTAGGCAGTGACCTCTCGCTGCCGGCCGTGGTCGAGTCCATGGTCGACAGCGAGGAGTCCTGGGACGCGGTGGTTTCCTTCTGTGAAACAGTCGTCTCGCAGAAGGAGGCTGCGGAAAGGGAGAGGGAGATCTCGTCCACTCACCCTGCCCGCAGCAGGCGCACCGGGCGTCGGCGGAGGGCGGACAACGCCCTCTTCCGGCCCCCCTAAACGGGTCCAGGGGCGATGGACTCGGGGACGTCCGTCGCCCCCCACACATCAGGACCCGAGGTGGCGGCGCGATGTGTTCCACGCGCGCCCCTCTTAGACGTCGCGGGGGGAGTCAAACACCTCACTCCCCCCCCCGACCAGACGGGGCCCGCTGCGGCGGGCCGGCACCAGCCGGGGGTTGCGGAAGGATCGTACGTTCCCGCGACCCCCGGCGTAGGTGTGAGATGGAACACCCGGGGTGGTTTTTAGTCAGTAAGAGTCTGACAGACCCCGCCGCCCGCCCCAGGGCGGCGGACATCCATGAGGATTTTCCACCCCGGATCAAAAAAAAAAAAAAAAAAAAAAAAAGGTTAGGTTGTGCGGTGTTCCACAGGGCTCGGTCTTGGGCCCGCTCCTGTGGAACATCGGGTACGACTGGGTGTTGAGGGGCGAGCTCCAACCGGGCGTGGACCTTACGTGTTATGCTGACGACACGCTGGTCACTGCCCGGGGGAGCTCGCACAGGGAGGCAGCGTTGCTGGCGACGGCTGCGGTGTCACAGGTTGTGAGCCGCATACGTCGCCTGGGCCTGGAGGTGGCCCTCAACAAGTCGGAGGCCATGGTGTTTCATGGCCCCCGGCGGGCGCCGCCGCCCGGATCACACATGGTGGTCGGGGGGGCTCGGATCGCTGTCGAGTCCACCATGAAGTACCTGGGATTGGTGCTCGACAGCCGGTGGGATTTCGGCCCCCACTTCCGGCGGCTGGCGCCCAAGTTGTTGGGCGCTGCTGGGGCGCTGTCAACGCTGCTTCCCAATCTGGGGGGCCCGAGCGCCGCCTGTAGGCGGCTCTACGTGGGGATCGTGCGATCCATGGCCCTGTATGGGGCCCCGATCTGGGCGACTGACCTGACGGCCGGTAGCATCGCAGTCCTGCGAAAGCCGCAGAGAGCTATGGCCGTCAGAGTCGTCCGGGGGTATCGCACGATCTCCTACGAGGCGGCTTGTGTACTGGCCGGATCCCCGCCCTGGGACCTGGAGGCGAAAGTACTCGCGTCACTGTACCGGTGGCGCGAGGAAGCGCGGGCGCGGGGCGAGGGGCTGACGCAGCGCCATATGGAGCTGCGTCGGTCTCAGCTTCGCGAGGTCCTGGTGGCGGAATGGCGGGACAGGCTTTCGCGCCCTACCGCCGGCCTCGGTACCATCGAGGCGGTCCGGCCAGTGCTCGAGCGCTGGCTCGGGAGGAGGCACGGCTCCCTGTCGTTTCGGGTGACGCAGGTGCTCTCGGGGCACGGTTGCTTCGGGAAGTACCTGTGTCGCATAAACAGGGAGCCGGACGCCCGGTGTCACCACTGCGTCGACTGCCGGGAGGACACGGCGTGGCATACGCTGGCAGAGTGTGCCGCTTGGGAGGAGCCGCGCCGTGCCCTCATCTCAGAAGTAGGCAGTGACCTCTCGCTGCCGGCCGTGGTCGAGTCCATGGTCGACAGCGAGGAGTCCTGGGACGCGGTGGTTTCCTTCTGTGAAACAGTCGTCTCGCAGAAGGAGGCTGCGGAAAGGGAGAGGGAGATCTCGTCCACTCACCCTGCCCGCAGCAGGCGCACCGGGCGTCGGCGGAGGGCGGACAACGCCCTCTTCCGGCCCCCCTAAACGGGTCCAGGGGCGACGGACTCGGGGACGTCCGTCGCCCCCCACACATCAGGACCCGAGGTGGCGGCGCGATGTGTTCCACGCGCGCCCCTCTTAGACGTCGCGGGGGGAGTCAAACACCTCACTCCCCCCCCCGACCAGACGGGGCCCGCTGCGGCGGGCCGGCACCAGCCGGGGGTTGCGGAAGGATCGTACGTTCCCGCGACCCCCGGCGTAGGTGTGAGATGGAACACCCGGGGTGGTTTTTAGTCAGTAAGAGTCTGACAGACCCCGCCGCCCGCCCCAGGGCGGCGGACATCCATGAGGATTTTCCACCCCGGTTCAAAAAAAAAAAAAAAAAAAAAAAAAAAAAAAAAAAGGTTAGGTTAGGTTAGGTTAGGTTAGGTTAGGTTAGGTTAGGTTAGGTTAGGTTAGGTTAGGTTAGGTTAGGTTAGGTTAGGTTAGGTTAGGTTAGGTTAGGTTAGGTTAGGTTAGGCCCCACCGAAGTGATCCCCCCACCGAAGTGATCCCCACGTTGTCGTCGTGGTGGGGCTTGCGTGTCCCGATCCTGGATCTCGCTTTGAGGTTCAGGTGAGGGGCATTACCAAGAGGGACACAGGGAGAGGTCGCTCCTGCTCCGTCGACGCTCGTCGACCAGGCAAGAACGCGGCCGCCGCCGCTGAGGTGCAGGCGCACCGAAGCGGCGTTCGTTTGTCTCCTCGTTCATCGAGGAGCAAACCTTTCGGCGGGTCCGCTGAGTCGGGTTGGCCGGACAGCGGACGGAGGCATGTTTAATGCCGCCGCCGGGGGCTTGGCTTAACCGCCTGGCCCAGAGGAAGGACACCTCTAAGATAAAAAACCACCCAATCCCAAGTTTTGGGAGCGCGGCGAGGGGATGAATGGCCGTTGGGCGAACGGTCGTTAGCGCTCCCACCTGTTGGTACCTCCCGCCCCCAACAGTATATAGGGCTACGTTTAAGGGTATGGAGCCACTGCCCGCGAAGGACCCCAATAATTGCTTCCATTCTCGTGGGAATAATATGGATGAAATAAAAAACAAAACCAAAACAAAAGACGTTGAAGGAGACAAAGTACTTCGTGTACTCGTGGAGAGGATAGGAGATGCGCTCTCGGACTCGGACTCTGCGTCGAGTCTGATGACCGTCGCAAGCGCTGCGAGTTCCAACTCAAAGCGCCCGAGCAAGCGCCCTCGTAGTGGTGCGGACTCGGGGTCGGATTCGGCCCTGAGTGATGCTTCGGTACCGGCTGCCAAGGTCGGTGCCAAAAAAGGCGGGAGAGGTAGGCCGGTGTCGACGGGCAAGTACGTTGGCATCGGCTTGTCCAGGCGCGAGGTTGCGGCTGCCAAGAAGGCTGCAGCCGACGCCGACAAACAAGCGGAGGATGAGCGGCAGATTGCGGCTCTGACAAAAAGGGTGACGGAAGGGAGGGTCACCCGCCTGTCGGAGTCGTCTTCTGTTGCCTCTGACATGGTCGTCGAGGCGGAAGACCTACCTGCTTCCGACCTCAACCAAAGATTGGTTGATGCCGTGGCTGCCATCAAGAGGGTCCAAAAGGTATCGAAGGGCCTCAGTGGCGTAAGCCAGAAGGCACTCAAAGAGGCTACGGCCTCGATACTGGAGAGTGCCGAGGTGCTACTCAGCCGCACCTCCAGCGAAGAGGCGGCTTTATTAACGGCCCAAAATGTTAAGTTGGCGGCCCAAATGGCGGAACTCCGCAAGGAGTACGAGGAGCTCAAGGCGGAGATGGCGTCCTTCCGCCGCGAGCACCTCCGGAAGGAGCTGGGCTTGCCACAGCCGCAGCAGCAGCCACAGCAACAGCCGACACAGCAGCCGACACAGCAGCAGCCGCCACCAGAGTCGGAGTTAGTTCGCCTGGTCCGTCAGGAGCTGGCGAGCCTAAGCGCCCGATTCTCGGTGATAGAGGGAAGGATCTTACGCCCTCCCCTAGCTGCAGACCAACGCAGCGCACCGGCGCCGTCTTATGCGGCCAAAGCCGCAGCGCCTCGTGCCCAGCAGCAACAGCAACAGGCACAAGCGGCTGCTGCGGCTATAACGGACAAGACACCCCCCATAGGCTCGTCTCAAGACGGGGCGAAGGGGGAAAAAAAGAAAAAGAAGAAGAAGAAGAAAAACAACCAGTCGGGTGTAGCGGCTAACTCTACAGAGCCGCCAACACAATCCATAAGCCAGGGCGACCCGAAATCCGCCTCTTCTCAGAAGGAGGCGGAATGGACAACTGCGGGCGCCAAGCAAAACAATAAAAAGGCGCGCCGCAAGGCCAGGCGCAATGCCCAAAAGGCGAAGACGGCGGCCCAAGCACAGGCTGCGCGACTCCGTGCCCCACGATCAACGGCTGTGGTTCTGACGCTGCAGCCGGGGGCGGAGGAGCGCGGTCAGACATATGCCGGGATCCTCGCAAAGGCAAAAGCCGAAATATCATTGAGTGATCTCGGCATAACGGGCCTCCGGTGCAAGCCTACGGCTACCGGAGCCCGACTTCTGGAGATTTCGGGGGCTACAAGTGCCCCCAAGGCAGACGCCCTTGCCGAAAGGCTAAGGGCGTCTCTCGGAACTGACGACGTCAGAGTGTCCAGGCCCACTAAGTGTGCAGATTTGCGAATCTCGGGCCTGGACGACTCTGTCACCTCTGAGGAAGTCGCCACTGCCATCTCGAAGGCCGGCAACTGCCCGCCAGAACAAGTCAAGGCGGGCACAATCCGTAGGGGTGTCTCTGGCCTCGGGACAGTGCAAGTGAGTTGTCCCGTAGCGGCGGCCAACAAACTTAAGGAGGGCAGAAGGCTGCTGGTAGGATGGGTCTCGGCGCAGGTGACGCTCTTGACGCCCAAGCCCTTGCGGTGCTATCGTTGTCTCGAGCCCGGACACGTGGGTGTACGGTGCACCGCGGGGGTCGACCGCAGCCGACTGTGCTTCCGCTGCGGTCAACCCGATCACAAAGCTGGCTCTTGCACAGCCGCGCCGCACTGCGTACTCTGTGCGGCATCCGGCAAGCCAGCCGATCACCGGACCGGGACTAAGGCCTGCGCCAGGCCCACAAAGAAGAACTCCGGGGCCAAGACACAGCCGATTCATCCGTCGGCTTCTACGGACACATTGATGGAGGCAACCGGTTCCTCGCAACCGGCTCACCCACCGGTTGCGGCAGCAGATCCGCCGGGGACTGGGGAGGAGGAGACAACAATGGATACCCAATAATGGCCCCAGGTCATCTATGTCTCCTCCAAAGCAACATAAACCACTGCGCCAGAGCTCAGGATCTCTTGCTCCAGAGCATGGCGCAGTGGTCCATCGATGTGGCAGTCGTCGCCGAGCCGTATTTTGTGCCGCCCAGGGATGACTGGGTGTGCGATACTAGCGGCTCGGTGGCGCTTGTAAGGAGATCTGCCGTGGACACCCCGCTCTTTGAAGCCGTCACCCGGGGGCGGGGCTATGTTGCGGCAGTTTGGGGCGATATTATGGTCGCGGGGGTGTATTTCGCCCCCAGCCTATCTCTCGCTGACCTCGAGGTGATCATCTCAGATTTAGGCACGGTCGTCAGTCGTAGTCGTCCTCGTCCCGTTCTCGTTTTAGGGGACTTCAATGCCAAGTCTGCGGCATGGTGTTCCCCGACAACTGATGTGCGGGGCGAGTTGGTGGAGGAGTGGGCGGTCGAGCAGGGCCTACTTCTTC
The DNA here is from genome assembly GCA_927399505.1 of Luperina testacea. NCBI lineage: Eukaryota > Metazoa > Arthropoda > Insecta > Lepidoptera > Noctuidae > Luperina > Luperina testacea. The sequence continues at coordinate 48,917 of OV656785.1, read as the reverse complement.
TGAACCGGGGTTGCGTGCAGACATGCGTGCGACAGTGGGGCGGGTCAATAGTGGACCTCACGTTCGCTAGCCCCGCTCTCGCGCGCCGTGTCCATGGCTGGCACGTAGTGGAGGACGTGGAGACGCTATCTGATCATAGATATATCCGATTCAGTGTCTCCACCCACACCTCGGTCGGGCCGGTCCAAGCAGCCCCGGTGGGCGTTGGAGACGGTCCGCGTTGGGCAACGAAGCGGCTGGACAGGGAGGCTCTCCTGGAGGCCTCTATCGTGCAGGCCTGGTTGGATGCTCCCGACAGGCCTGTTGACATCGATGAGGAGGCGGAGTGGTTCCGGGAGAGCATGTCGCAAATCTGCGACGCTGCGATGCCCCGAGTCCGGCCGGTACCATCCAGGCGCCAGGTGTACTGGTGGTCGCAGCAAATTGCGCACTTGCGCATTGAATGCGTTGAGAGGAGACGCCAGTATGCCAGGTGCCGAAGAAGACGCCGCCGCTCTCCGTCAGCGGTGGCCATCGAGGCGGAACTATACCAGAGCTACAGGGAGGCGAAGAGCGCTCTCCAATTAGCCATCGTGAGGGCAAAGTCATTGGCCCGTGAAGAACTGCTGGAGACTCTGGACCGAGATCCGTGGGGACGCCCCTACCGTATGGTGAGGGGCAAGATGCGCCAGTGGGCCCCCCCACTGTCCCAGAGTCTTCAGCCACAGTTATTGGAGGACGTGGTAAATGCTTTGTTTCCCTCACGACCAGAGCATACGCCACCGGCTATGGTTCCGCCTTGGAATGTGCCCAACGCGGAAGACGACGACGACGACGTGCCCGAAGTGACCCGGGTAGAGTTGAGAGTGGCGGTTTCTCGCATAAAAAACACCGCCCCAGGGCCCGACGGCATTCCAGGCCGTGCATGGGTCCTGGCCTTGAGGGCTCTCGGGCCCCGACTAGAAGGACTCTTAAGCGCATGTTTGGAGCGGGGCCAGCTCCCACGCCGGTGGAAGACCGGAAAGCTGGTCCTGCTAAAGAAGGAGGGGCGCCCTGCAGACTCACCGTCTGCCTACCGGCCCATTGTGCTTCTGGACGAGGTGTGTAAGATCTTCGAGCGAATCATCGCCGACCGCCTCGTCCGGCACATGACCAACGAGGGGCCGGACCTGGCGGACAACCAATTTGGTTTCCGTCAGGGGCGCTCCACAGTGGACGCAATCATGCGCGTAAGGGTCCTGGCGGAGGAGGCAGTCGCCCGGGGCGAGGTGGTCTTGGCGGTGTCGCTCGACATCGCCAACGCATTCAACACCTTGCCTTGGAATACCATCAGAGAGGCACTCCGGTATCACGGGGTGCCAGGTTACCTCCGCCGCATTATCGGGGCCTATTTATCGGAGAGATCGGTAGTTTACCCGGGTCGTGAAGGATGGGGTCGGCGAGAGATGACGTGCGGTGTTCCACAGGGGTCGGTATTGGGGCCACCCCTGTGGAACATAGGGTACGACTGGGCTCTGCGCGGTGCTCTTCTCCACGGAGTCGGCGTGACATGCTACGCCGACGACACGCTCGTGACAGCCCGTGGGAAGACGTACCGGCAGGCGGCCATACTGGCGACGGCCGGGGTCGCGCATGTCGTGGGTAGGATCCGGCGGTTGGGCCTGGAGGTGGCCTTGCACAAATCCGAGGCCCTCTGTTTTCATGGGCCGAGGAATAAGCCACCTCCGGGTTCAAACATCGTGGTAGGAGGGGTCTCCATAGCTGTCGAGTCGACGATGAAGTATTTAGGACTCGTCCTCGACAGTCGGTGGAGCTTCGGGCCGCACTTCAAGCGGCTCGCGCCCCGCTTGTTGGGCGCCGCTTCAGCGCTCTCGCGCTTGCTGCCCAACTTGGGGGGTCCAAATACCTCCTGCCGGAGGCTCTACACAGGGATCGTACGGTCCATGGCGCTTTACGCCGCGCCAGTGTGGGCGGATGCCCTGACGGCCCGTAACATCGCCTTGCTACGAAGGCCGCAAAGAGCGATGGCCGTCAGGGTGATAAGGGGATACCGTACGATCTCCTTCGAGGCGGCGAGCCTCCTAGCCGGATCCCCGCCGTGGGACCTAGAGGCGGATCTCCTCGCGTCGCTCTATAAATGGCGCGAGGAAGCAGTTGGGCGGGGCGAGCGCCTGGTGCCTCGACAAGTTGAGGCGCGCAGGGCAGAGCTCCGCCAGGTCCTAGTGGCGGAATGGGAGCAGCGACTTGCGCGACCCTCGGCAGGGCACGCCGCAATAGCGGCGGTAAGACCCGTGATGAAGGAGTGGCTGGAGAGACGCCACGGCGCCCTCAGCTTCCGGCTGACGCAGGTGCTTACCGGACATGGGTGTTTCGGGAAGTACCTGTGTCGGATAGGCCGGGAGCCGACGCCCGAATGTCACCATTGTGAGGGTATTTCGCGTATTTGGTGCATATTCCATGATATTTTTAAATTTCAAATTATTGTCAAATAACATTGTTTTTTTTTCTAATATCATTAATATGTAGACAATCTTTCAACATTTTGTGGATTAGACCTTCTTTCTATAGGTAATAAAGAAATCAGTATTATGTATTTAAATTACGGGGTGCGACGGTAATGAGAGTGTTAGAGAGGGTAATGATATTGAGTCGCTCATTGAAAGGATAGGTATAACAATCTAAAATATACAATCACAGGCTTGTTTTAATAAGAAAAAAAAAACAAATTCACGGGCGGGAATAGAACCCACGCCAATATACTTGACAGATATAACTAATTTAAAATATTTGCGAAATAAAAAATATTAATGAATTTTCTTGTTGAAGATTCTAATTGCCATCGTTTTGACCTCATTACTATCGCTCAAAAAAAAAACGACGGTAAACGAAGGCAGTGAGGATGAAGGTAATGAGGTTTGAGAACTTTATAATTTTTTTCTTAAATAATATCAACTTAATGAATTACATGCATATTCTAAACTACGAAGGTAATTATTTAAATTAATAATTGGTAATAAAATTTACAAAATCATAAATATTTACTCAATAATACGTGCGATAAGAAAGAGAACGTTTCCAAAATATTCACCTGACGTGAAACTTTACACGTAAATATTTTTTTATTAAGAACAAGCGTCTACCCCCTGAGACGTTTGCTGGCTGACTGAGACGTGCGCGGGGGAGCAGATGACGGTAGCGCCGCACATAAGGTTATACGCACACTATAACTTAAATTTTCATTCTGACCGATGGTAATCAGAAAAAATATATGACAAATATTTAAAAATAAATTTTCATTATATTATTGAGTTATTGCTATTTATTTTAGGTGAAAACGTTGTATTTTTTAATGTAGTTTTATATGATAGTTACTTTGTTTATTTTCAGTATGGATATATTTTGGTAAAAAGCAAATTTATTTAGGAAATTAGTAAATGGACACCGAAGGAAATGACAATTAGTGAAGGTTTTCATTTATAATTCAATAATTGTATTATTTTGATCAGTAAACGTTCCATGCATGTAAGCACAACTTTATTTTGTTTGGTTTCCTATACAAGGAATAGAGATATTTAATTAATAAATATTATTTTTTGATCTGGACATGTAATATGCACGAAATTTGAGAAACACCCGTGACAGCTGCCGCGAGGACACGGCGCTGCACACGTTGGAGGAGTGCCCAGCTTGGGCAGTACAGCGCCGTGACCTGGTCGCGGCAGTCGATGCTGCGGGCGACCTCTCGCTTCCGGCCGTTATTTCATACATGGTCGGGAGCGAGAGCGGCTGGACGGCCGTCGCCTCCTTTTGTGAGGACGTAATGTCGCTAAAGGAGGCGGCGGAAAGGGAGAGAGAAGCTGTTACCTCTCTCCCGGCCCGCAGCAGACGTACCGGGCGTCGCAGGGTGGCGGACGATCTCCGGCCACCATAGGGCGCGGCCTGCGGGCGACAGACTAGGGGCGTCTGTTGCCCGATCAGAAACAGGCCTCGAGGCGGCGGCGTAGTGTTCCGCGCGCGCCTCTTAGTGAGAGTTCCTGCGGCCACTGGGTGGCATCCGCAGAGGGTGACGGGGCCCACCTACGAACATCTGGCGGGCCAATACCTGCCGGGGGCGCGGACGAATGCGCAAGCGATACCCGTACCCCCGACAATAGGTACAGGAAGGGAACACCGGGGTGGTTTTTAGCCGGTAAGAGTCCGGCATGCCCCTCCGCCTTCCCCAGGGCGGAGGATGTCCATGAGGATTTTCCCCCCGAGAACAAAAAAAAAAAAAAAAAAAGGTTAGGTTAGGTTAGGTTAGGTTAGGTTAGGTTAGGTTAGGTTAGGTTAGGTTGGGGGTCCCCCCACAGCGCATACGTCCACGTCGTGATCCCCGGGCAACGCCGTGTCTGACCACCGTAACGGAGTGGCAGACCGGCGGCTAAAGTGCGCTGTGACTTGCAGCCAACACGCTGACGACTGCAAGTATGCCGAAAAAGCAAAGACGAGACGCCTCCGGGCGCTTTTTAACAGATTGTCCCTCCGGGGACGATACAAACGGCCCTTCTCAGGGCCAACACAGTGGCCCTTCCCAGGGCCAATCTACCGGCCCTTCTAAGGGCCACGTCGAAGCTGGCCGCGCACCATCTGTGGCCAGCTTATCCAGCCTGCAGGCGGAGTTTTCGGACTCCGGCGAGTCCGCCATGGACACGTCGGCGGCCGAAAACGACCGCCTCCAGCGGAAGCGGGCCTACCTGAGGCTCGGGTCCGGAGGCTCCTCGGGGTCTGTGGGCAAGTCGGGGAAGAGGCCGAAGTCGAAAAAGGCCTCGACTCCTGCTCCGACTCCTGCTTCGAGTCCGACCCACGACGTGGGTCTGGTGGACGCCGAGCGTCAGTTAGGCCTGGCAAGGAGGGAGCAGCTGCAGCAGGACCTTGAGGAGAAGGTCGCTGCCAGGGAGCAGCAGGCGCGGTCCGCCAGGTCGAGGGCTGGCTATGGCACATCCAATGTGCTGTACGCCGACCACTCCCTGGCGGAGCTGGAGCGCATGGCACTCCAGGACAAGGAGGAGGTACTGGAGGTCGCCTCCAAGTCCTCGAACCTCAAGGGGACCTTCCAGAAGGCCCTCAAATGCCGGGCCGTGAGCTTGCACGGCATTGTCACCGAGCTGGTGCAGCGCACGGCTACAGAGGAGACGCGGCAGCTGCAGGCGAGGGTGGATCGCCTGCAGCTGGAGGTCAGCCAGCTGCACCAGAAGCTGGCTGAGGCCACGGCCCGGCAAGCCCAACCTGCTCCTGCGCCTGCCCCTGGTCCGGCAGAGGGAGGCCCCTCCCCTCCTGGCAACCTCGTGGAAATAATCCGCGGGGTTGTCATGGAGGAGAGGGCCTTCATCAGGGGCTGCTTCGCCGGTATTGAGGACCGGCTCCCGCCGGAAAAGCGGCTCCGCCCGCCGCTAGCGGCGGATAAGAGTTCGCCACCGACGGAGCCGGTGCCTGTACCTGCGCAGCCTGCGGGAAACCCGAAACCGGGTGCGCAGACCCAGGCCTCGAAGCCCTCCAAGGGCAAGGGGAAGGGAAAGGGGAAGGGCAAGAGGAGCACGGCGGCCCCTCAAACCCCCACCACAAGCGCGGAGGGAGCGTCTGCCTCTCCGGCAGCCCCCCAGAACACGCAGCGGGAGGACGCCATGCTCCCTTCCACCACCCCGTCCAACCAGGCGTGGACGGAAGTGGTCAGGGGGGGAAAGGCCAAAAAGTCCAAGCCCGCTGCGACTGCTTCGGCAGCCCAGAAGGCTTCGGCGGGCGGGAGGAAGTTGGTTCCTCCCAAAACTGCGGCGGTCGTGGTGACCATCACCCCGGAGGCCGCAGAGCGGGGCGAAACGTACGAGTCCGTCCTAAGACGGGCTCGTGCTAACGCGGATCCCTCTCGGCTGGGGATCGGCAATATCACGTGCCGCCGCACCCAGGCCGGAGCCCGAATTTTTGAGTTCGGGGGGGAGCAGCGCGGCGCAAACGCGGACCTCTTTGCAACAAAGTTGCAAGAGGCCATCGCGGATGTGGCGACGGTCGCCAGACCCGTCAAGACCGCATCCTTGGAGGTGATCGATATGGACGATTCGGTCACCAAAGAGGATGTGGTGGCGGCCGTTGCTGCTGCGGGAGGTTGCAGCGCCAGCGCCGTGAAGGGGGGAGCCATCAGGCCCGGCCGCCGCGGCATGGGCGCAATCCGCGTCGAGTGCCCAGTCGCCGCGGCGGTGGCCGCCCTAAAGGCGACCAAGGGACGGCTGCTCGTGGGCTTCAGCTCGGCCGTGGTCCGGCCGCTTGAGGACAAGCCTGCGCGGTGCTTCAAGTGCTTCGCGCCGGGCCACACCCGATCTACGTGTCCCTCCAAGTTTGACTGGGGAGAGTCTTGCTTCCAGTGCGGACAGGAGGGACACAGGAGTGCCGCTTGCAGCGTCGCCACGCCACACTGCCCGGCGTGTGCTGCCAGCGGCCGCCCCGCGGGGCACAGGATGGGGGGCAGGAGTTGCCAGCCTCCCGCGAGGAAGGGCATAGTGCCGGCGCAGGTTCGCCCTGTTGCCGCCACCACCGCTGTCGCCGCTGCTGTTACTCCAGCTCAAGCGGCGGTGGCTGAGGAGGGGGGTGCGATGTCGGAATAGTGGGTTCCTATCACCGCATCCTCCAGGCGAACACCAATCACTGCAGAGCGGCCCAGGACCTGCTGGTGCAGGCCATGGCTGAGTGGTTGGTGAACGTAGCGGTGGTCGCCGAGCCCTACTCGATCCCCGGCAGTTGGCTGGGTGACGAGGACGGCTTGGTGGCACTAGCGGCGCGGTCTTCCACAGACTCCCCTCCCCTCTCGCTATTAGAGAGGGGACCGGGATACGTGGCCGCCGCGTGGGGAGAGATAGCCCTCGTGGGCGTCTATTTCTCCCCAAACCGCCCTCTCCGGGACTTCGAGAACTATCTTGGAGTCCTGGCCGCCGTGGTCGGCAGGGCGGCGCCGCGTCAGGTCTCCGTATTGGGAGACCTGAATGCCAAGTCGGTGACCTGGGGCAACCCGGCCACCGACCATCGCGGGCGGGCAGTGGAGCAGTGGGCAGCCTCCTCTGGGCTCTCCCTCCTCAACAGAGGGAACGTCCAGACATGCGTGCGGCGACAGGGTGGCTCGATAGTGGACGTCACTTTTGCCACCTCTGCGCTGGCCGCGCGCGTGCTGAACTGGCGGGTGGATTTGGTGGAGACCATGTCGGACCACCGCTACGTGCGGTTCGACATCTCCACCGGTGGCCCCGGAGGGACGCGGCCCCTCTCGGGGCGGTCAGCGTTTCCACGGTGGGCTCTCACCCGCCTGGACAGGGAGGCGGCGGCGGAGGCGGCGTTTATCCAGGACTGGCTTTCGCCGCCTTCCGCCGGCTTGGACGTAGACATCGCGGCGGGACACCTGAGGGAGTCTCTGACCGAGGTGTGCAATTCCAGCATGCCTCGGGCCGGCCGACCGCTGCCCAATAGGGCGGTGTACTGGTGGTCGGCCGAGCTGGAGAGGCTCCGAGCGGCGTGCGTGGAGGCCAGAAGGGCCTACGCGCGGAGCCGGCGGCGGCGTCGACGAGACCTCGCCCACGAGGACCACCTCTATGAGGTGTACATAGAGGCAAAACTGGTCCTCGAGCGGGCCATCGCCGCCGCCAGGGACTCGGCGAGAGCGGAGATGCTGGAGGGTCTCGACAGAGATCCCTACGGGAGGCCATACAAGGCGGCGCGCAACAAGCTGCGCCCCTTTGGTCCCCCGGTGGCCGAGACCCTGGAGCCATCATTCCTGGATGGGGTGGTTCAGTCCTTGTTCCCGTGCAGGGACAACTTCACCCCACCAGTGATGGACCCTCCGCGGGGGATAGCTCCGCCAGCCGAGGAGGAAGAGGAGGCCCCTCCTGTCACGGAGTCGGAACTCAGCGCGGCGATTGTGCATATCCGCGCCAAGAAGACGGCTCCGGGCCCCGACGGTGTCCCGGCGAGGGTGGTGGCAATTGCCGCCACTCAAATGGAGGAGCGGTTTCGGGACCTCTTTAGCGCATGTCTTGCGTCTGGGAGGTTCCCGAAACCGTGGAAGGAGGGACAGCTGTGCCTCCTTCGCAAGGAAGGCCGCCCCGCAGACTCGCCCTCGGCATACCGACCTATCGTCCTGCTCGATGAGGTCGGCAAAATGTTCGAGGGGATAATCGCTGGCCGCCTAAAGAGCCACCTGCGGAATGTGGGGCCGGACTTGTCGGACGCTCAGTTCGGTTTTCGGGCTGAGCGTTCCACAGTGGACGCGCTGGCCCGCCTTAAGGGCCAGGTGAAGGAGGCGATGGAGGCGGGGGACGGATTGTTGGCGGTGTCATTCGACATAGCCAACGCCTTCAACTCTGTTCCCCACAGCACCATCCTAGAGGCACTCCGATTCCACGGGGTGCCTTTATACATGCGGCGTCTACTGGCCAGCTACCTGGAGGATCGGGCGATCGTCCTCGTGAACAGGGCTGGCCAAGTCCGGCGGTACGCAGTCGAGTCCGGCGTTCCACAGGGGTCGGTAGTGGGACCTCTCCTCTGGAACGTTGGCTACGACTGGCTCTTGCGGGGAACTCTCCTCCGAGGCACGAGTGTCATCTGCTACGCCGATGACACTCTCCTCACCGCCCGGGGGGAGAGTTTCAGGGAGGCGGCCAACTTGGCCTCGGCAGGCGGATCCTTGGTAGCAGGGAGGATCCGCCGCCTAGGATTGACGGTGGCGCTGCACAAGACCGAGGCCGTGTTCTTCCACAGGCCTCGGCAGCGCCAACCACCAGACGCCCACATCTTCGTGGAGGGCGTCCGAATCGAGGTGAAGGCCCAGATGAAATATCTGGGCCTTGTACTCGACAGCAGGTGGCGCTTCGGCCCGCATTTTAGCGGGCTGTCGACGCGCCTGCTGAAGACTGCGGGCGCCCTCTCGTGGCTGCTCCCCAACTTGGGGGGGCCCAGCGCGCGATGCCGGCAGCTCTACGCCGGCATCTTGAGGAGTATGGCCCTTTACGGGGCCCCTATCTGGGAGGACTCCCTCCACAGGAGGGAGAACGCCACCGCATTGCGGGCCCCCCAAAGGGCCATAGCCCAGCGGGTGGCGAGGGCCTACCGCACGGTCGCCTTTTCGGCGGCATGCGCTCTGGCCGGCACCCCGCCTTGGGAACTCGAGGCGTGGGTGCTCGCCAGAGTGTATGAATGGACGGCGGGGCGGAGGGCGAGAGGAGAAAGCCCCGCCCCCGAAGAGCGGGAGGCCGTCCGGCGGGAGGCGAAGGACGCCATAGTCGTCCACTGGACGCGGGACCTCGCCGCCGCAGCCTTCGGCCGCCGAACCCTAGACGCGATTGGGCCGGTCCTGCGAGACTGGCTCGACCGGTCGCACGGGTTCCTCTCCTTCCGTCTGGTGCAGGTGCTGTCCGGGCACGGTTGCTTTGGATCGTACCTGCACCGTATCGGGCGGGAGGAGACGCCGTCGTGTCACGGCTGTGGCGCGGCGGAGGACACGGCGCAGCACACTCTTGAGGTGTGCCCGTCGTGGTCCGAGCCGCGCCGCAGTCTCACCGCGGCGATCGGAACGGACCTCTCGCTCCCCGGCCTGGTCAACGCCATGCTGAGGGACGAGGGGTCCTGGGCGGCAGTCGCCTCCTTCTGCGAACACGTCATGTCCCAGAAGGAGGCGGCGGAGCGCGCGCGGGAGGAAGACCCTCTCGCGGCGCCGCTTCGAAGGCGGAGGAGGGGTCGAAGACGACGTCAGTATGACAGTCACCTCCGACTCCTCCCAGGTGGAAGCCAGCAGGCGACGGGTGCGGGGGCACCCTCGCCTGTATTGCACAGGCTTCCACCAGTGCCGGATGGGAATGGCCAGGTGTTCCCGGCCATTCCCGTAGCCCCCCAGCTGGGGGGACATGCGGGGCCCGCCAGTTAGGCGGGCATGCGCCGGGGGGGGTTGTGGACGCAAAGGCTGAGCCGGATTCCCATGACCCCTCCATCAAGGCGACGAGGGAACACCGCTGAGTTTTAGTGGGTATACTGCCACCTTGGCAGGGAGTCCCACATACTCCGTATCGTCCCCCGACGATCGGAGATGCGTAATGTCATTTCTCAGCGACAAAAAAAAAAAAAAAAAAAAAGGTTAGGTTAGGTTAGGTTAGGTTAGGTTAGGTTAGGTTAGGTTAGGTTAGGTTAGGTTAGGTTAGGTTAGGTTAGGTTAGGTTTTTTTTTTTTTTTTTTTTTTTTTTTTTTTTTTTTTTTTTTTTTTTTTTTTTATACTCGTGTTCCTCTGACATTGGTCATCAGAGACCTTATCTATGCTATTGCTTTACGTTCATACCAGTTCTCGCTTTAATTCCTCTCGCACTTTCATTCCACATACTTGATCTTTCTTTCATCCATTCATCTTTCTCTCTTAAGGGTGGGACTCCCTTCTACTTTTCCTATTCTGTACTACTCCTCTTTTATTTTTATTTCAGGGATAACACTGGACACATTTGTTTTTTATTATTGTTTACATTAAATCTTATTCTAGCTTATTTCTAATTCTTGTACTATTACAATTTGTGTTTCTTATTTTACAGTCTATCTTATATAAATCTGTACTTATTTCTAACTAAATTTAACTATTCTTATTCTATATTATTTGTTAATGCTATTACATATTTGTTTCATCATTCTATACTATCTTATCTATTTTACAGCCATCTTAAATCTACTTACATTTTGCGACTTTTCTACTTTGACACTTCCAATTTACTTCTAATACCATTTGCTCACTTTTTCTTAACGCTAAATTTTACTAACTACTAAGGTTTTAGACTATTTTTACGATTTTCAATTTTTCAGTTTTACCACGATTACTTTTAATATATTCTCATAATACATTAAAGTATATCTTCTGCTTAGACTTTATTCTTTCTTATTACACTCTCAGCTATTTCCTTACAATATTTTAAAAATTTATTTCTTGTTATTTTATTTTCCATAATTGTTGGTATGTTTTCTAATTTTATATCGATTTCCATTTCATTTTCAATTTTGTATTTATTGACTGCAAATATTGGACACTCTGTGATAAGATGCTGTATGTTTTCATCTTTAGAAGGGTCACAAGGACATGCCGGGTTCTCCTTGCACTTGAAGCGATTCAAGTACTCAGAGAACCCGCCATGTCCTGTAAGCACTTGTACTACGATTGGGTCCAGTTTTATTTTTCTAATGGCCTGGTACGCTGCTATTGCATCTGGGAAGAATATTTTACTTGTAGATGCGGTGTCGCCCGATCTGTATCTCGCATTCCACTCGCCAAGCGACTCCATTCGGATTTGTCGCCTGACGAATGAAGCCGGGCACAGGTCATAGTGTGGCCTCGTCTTGCTTCCTATGGCTGCCTCCTTCGCCAATACGTCCGCCCTCTCGTTTCCCTCCATCCCCGCATGCGCCTTTATCCAGAACAATTGAAGGGTTCTCCCGCTATCTGTCAGAGTTTGGATATTCTTCCGCGTTTCAAATGCTAAGGGATGGAGAGAGACGCCTCGGGCAACCGTTTCCAGGGCCGATCTGGAGTCGCAGTATACCTCGACAACGGCTGCATGGTGTTTTAAGGCCAGCTCCGAGGCCTTGCGCAGGGCCAATAGTTCGGCCTGGTAAACGGTGCAGAAATGATCCAGCTTGAACTTTTGGGCTTTCACCTCTTTCCCATTTTCCCAAAGGCTTATCGCGGTTAGGTTAGGTTAGGTTAGGTTAGGTTAGGTTAGGTTAGGTTAGGTTAGGTTAGGTTAGGTTAGGTTAGGTTAGGTTAGGTTAGGTTAGGTTAGGTTAGGTTAGGTTAGGTTAGGTTAGGTTAGGTTAGGTTAGGTTAGGTTAGGTTAGGTTAGGTTAGGTTAGGTTAGGTTAGGTTAGGTTAGGTTAGGTTTTTTTTTTTTTTTTTTTTTTTTTTTTTTTTTTTTTTTTTTTTTTTTTTTTTTTTTTTTTTTTTTTTTTTTTTTTTTTTTTTTTTTTGTGCTTTTCCCCGTTCATGGGCACAACGGGACCTTGTATAACTATTTTTCTCATTCATACCAGTTCTCGCATTTATTCCTCTCGCACTTTCATGCTTCATACTGAATCTTTCTTTCACTCACCTTTCATTCTTAGCCGGGTGGGACTCCCGCTACGCTATCTACTCTAACTGTACCTGTTTTTATTTATCTTTATTTAAGGGTTCATGAGTACACAACTTTATTTATTACATTGGTTATATGTTTACATACTTATTTTCTTAGGTCTATTTATTATCTAACTATACTCTAAATGCTATTTTTATTTATTTAAACAACTTAACTTAATAATATTCTAGTTTTTAGTATCTTTTTGTATACATTGTTTCTTATTTCTATATTATATTAATATATGTACTTTCTTATTGTTATACAACTTATTTTCTATACATATCTTGCTTATTATCTAATATTATTAGTTTAACCTGTCTCTTATCTTGTTGTATTATATAATACGAGGTTTTTCTTATTATTACTGAATTAATCTTTCAAATTTTTTGGCACAATGTAAATTTCAATTTCCGTACTTATTATCGGTTTATGACAAGGTTTGGACCAACTTTTCCTATTATGTACTGTATATATGTACTGTTATGATCAACTACTTATAATACCCAGTGCTTTGCGGCAATAATATATATATATCTCATATTATACATATTTATTGTCTTTTCTTAATCTAGTTTTTACTGTTCTAGTTGTTTTTTGTGCTTGTATGAGGTTTGTGTTGGTAATATGTGTGTGTTTTTGATATATATGCATATATTCATTATATATTTTGTATATCAGCGTTTGTTTGTGTTCTCTGGTTTCCGTATGTGTGTTTATTTCATGGTTGTAGTCCATTTTTGTTACGTACTGCCAGTTTGTGTGACTGTTTTGGTGAGTTCCTGTGCGTGTACCTATGTGTGTTCTAGTGTGTGTTCCTGTGTGTGTTGCTGTGTGTGTTGCGTGTGATATGTACGTTCCAGGAAGCTGTTCAGGCGTATGCCGTTGTCGTCCGGGCCAGGTAGTCCCATTTTTTGCGGACCGGGCACTCCACGCTGAACGCGTTGTGGCCGCTCGTCTGCAGCTTCGAGTGCAAACAGTTGCAGCACTGTGGTTCGTTACCCGCGAGAAATTCCACACATTTCTCGCGTAGGTGCGGTCCTCCACAGTGGCTGCATCTGTCCACACCTTCTGTGCAAAATTTACGGCCATGCCCGAACGCCAAGCACTTAGTGCATTGGATGAGCGGCGACTGGTCCTCCACCCTGACCCTTTGCAGATCAAGGTAAAGAGCCCCAGCCTCCGTCATCCTCTGCCACACTTTGGGCCTGACCTGGACGACAACGTGCGCTGTTTTAGGATTCCTTGTCCTCTTTTTGTATTTTACGACTATTTCTGTTTCTTCTTTGTCTAAGTCCCTAAAAATGTTACTGTTTTGGGAGTGGAGCGCCTTAACCACTTCTTCGTCGTTACCGTCCAAGTATACGTCTTTTAGGACTACGAGTGGGTTTTTATTTCTCATGGGCTCCACTCTTAGCCCTCCGCCTCGGCTCTCTATTCTTTCTCTCACTCTCATGAGTTCCGCTTCTGTATCACATCCCAGTATTACTGTCTGGTTCTTTGCTTTGCGGACTTTATTTATTTTCAGGCCAGTTCCCCTGGCATCGACCGCCTCCTTCACCCTGGCGAGCACCTCGTCGGCAGTCTCCTGACTGCCTTCAAGTGTGACCGCCATCGAGTGAAGTGCCGGTCGATGCCCGGGTTTGGCCGCCGTAATGCTGGCGTACGTCGGCAGGTCGGTTTTTTGCTCGCAGGCCGCTTCCCTTATTGCCGCCTTTAAAGAGTCAGTTCTAGCGGCCACCTCGCCGGCAATGCGGTCGATTTTCCCCTCGAGGACAGCAGCAGCGTTGGTAATGACCTTCACTTCTTTCGTTGTGTGGTCTATGTCCGCCAACGCTGTGTCTACTTTGTCGCTGACCTCGAGGATCTTATCGACCAGGTCGGCTCCGCTGTCGTCGATACAGGTGGTCACTTCTTGAATACCTTGTGAGATCTTGTCTTCGATAGCATTAAACCGCGTGCTCATATTTGTCTCTACCTTTTCGAGTCTTTCTAGAATTTTTTGCGGCAATTCGGGTGATGAGGGCGCGGTATTGGTCTTCGTGGGCGGAGCTGTTTTGGGCGCCGTTTCCAGGACCCTCATCCGTTTACTCAGCTCGAAGAGGATCCGTAGGCTTTTGTCCGACTGTGACTCCAGGAAGGCCTTGATATCTCTCCTCATCTGAGGGTAATCTTTTATTCGGGATGGGATATCCTCGAAGGTCTTCATGACCTCCTGGAGTAGCTGGTCGTTTGTTGAAGCAGCATAGGTGTCTGGCTGCTTCTTATAAGCCTCCATGTTATCGACGGATCTCCTCTTTCGCTCCGGTCTCCGGATGAAGGTCCTGGCGGCGTCCAGCGCCTGTCCAGACGGGCCCGCGGGGCTGGGAGTAGTGATACGGGCGACAGCACCAGAGGTCCCCGCTGACGTCGGCAGTGACGTTTCGGCTGTTTCCGCTTTGGTTCTTTGAACAGCGTCTTTTCTGCCGAACGTCAGGGATAGCCCCTTCGGCGCTTCGTGCACTCCCGAAGGACCCTCGTTTCCCGGGTGGGCAGGCGACGTGGACTCCTGTCGGCTGGCGCCGGCTCCCGACCTTTTCACTGGGGTGTGGATCCCGAACATGTTTTATAGTTAAGTTTTTTGTGAAGTGTACCTACTACTTTGTGTAGACTGTGTGTATAGGGCACAGCGAACAGGGAAAATTGTCTGGTGTGTGAAATGTAAAAATAATATAATAATATTAATAATATAGGATGTAAAGAAGGAAAAGCAAAATAAAATAATGTGCAAGTTTCAAAATCGAAACCGCACGAGTCTTAAACTTAAAGCAGACTTGCTATAAAAGTCTTTTGTTTTAACTATCTAATAAAATTATATATACTATATTCTACTTTATCGGGACTACGCGCACCATACACGCAAGATACACTGCAGCACCAGAGGGGTAATTATATATTATTATGTTAAGTAAATAGAATAAATAGAATAATTAAAAGAGGAATCGTTATCTTGTAATTCCACCGGAGCCAAAAGGGAGGTCTTTTCTAGCTGATTTAGGAGACCCCAAACTCGGTGGGTCTGTGACTACGGGTTCCGAAGTTATGGCTCGGGGGGGCTGAGGTAACGTGAAGGGTTGGGGGGGTTAATGTGGATAGATATTTAGGATTTAGGAATATTACAGGGAGCCGCCAATAGGGGGATCAAGAATGTTCTGTGAGTCTAAGTCACAGAGTGTCCCGGGGGTCTCGTTAGGGGCGGGGGGAGGGGGGGAAAGAAGTAATAAGTGCAATTGCGATAAAAACGCGCGCGATCTTATCGCAATTGCCAGTGCTGTATGGGATATAAATAATTAAATATGTACTAGGTAAAAATTTTGAGGTCAGTAATGGGGGGGGGTAAAAAGGGGGGTCTAGGGGTCTTATATATATATATGTTCTAGATGAGAGGGGGGTTATAGGGGGGGGGAAATTTTGCTCAAAATTTTGAAATTCCCAGCCGTTTTCGAGATAATGGGGGGGAAAGCTAATTTTAGGGTAAAATATGGGAGGGGTACAAAAAGACCTGGTTACAAAATTTTTATGCGCAAAAGAGCTAAGTTCTCTCCGCTCCTTTGCGAATATGGCTCAAAAGAGTGAACGGCGGGTGTAATAAGAGTAATAAATAAGTAATAATAATAATAAGTAATAAGTAATAAGTAATAATAAGAGTAATAAACATACACACCTATAATATTTTATGCAATGATGGCCGTGATTATTTGGCGAAAGATGTTTGAGGGGGGTCAATGGGGGGGGATATGTTATAAATAAATAAATAAAGTACAATTTATTAAGAATAAAAGGGGGTTTGAAGGAGGATGGTCAGGGAAGTACTGCGGTGTATCTATACAAGCTTCTATAACAGATTGTCAACCTTATCGCTAGGGGATAAGGTTTGAATTTGATTGGAAAAATTTTTGGGTGGCGTTAAAATCGTGCTAACTCGCTCCGTTCTCGAGATACGAGCGTTTTTAATGTTAATCAGATCTCAAGTTCGAGTACCGAATGGTTACAAACATTTTTTAAAAAAAAATTTTAATTAACAATATTAAAGTTAATAAAATTAAATTTAATTAAATTGGTCCACGAAATCTAGACTGCTATTTGGAGGTATAATAATTTAGGATACAATAAAACAATAAAACAGGAATCAAAGTCAATAGGTGGGTAAATTGCGGGGAGAAAACAAAAAATGGGGAGAATCCTTAAAACTACGTAAATTTACCCCGAAATTTTTTCGGGAATGTCGTGGAGGAATGGGAAAAAGTCAGATAGATAGCCCCTAAGGAGAAAACTAATAGTTTTTGTTTATCTTCCCTCCACGACACTCCGTTTGGACGCTATAGCTACCACCATTCGACTCGTAAACAAGTTGAATTCGGGGAAATTTCCCCGATCTGGGAGAGGCTATAGCGGCCAAAATAATTAATATTTTTCTAAAAAGATTTCACAATTTTAACGCTATTAGCTGAAGGCTACTATTCTAATATTTAAAATTAAATAATAACTATGATTTTACAATTTTTCCTGTTATGTTTTACCAACGATAACAACTTATTTGCTGTCGGAAATTTTGTAGCGGTCTAGAATATTACTTATTATTACTAAATTAAGTGTCCAAAAATTTTTCTTTTAACTGATTTCGGTTCAGTGATGTCTAGGCTGTTTTCTTCAGGAGTTTCGCCCTAGGTTGTCACTGAAAATTCCGATTTTTCTTGGCCGAAAAATTTCTATGGCGTTTTCGCAACCGCACTTAATGTTGTATTGTGAATACGATGGTTTTCCTTAATGGAAAATTTAAATTCGAAGTACCTTTGGTGTCTTCTCCTCCTCCTGCTTCCCGGTGAGTGGTCGGCGATGCTAGGTTGTGTTTAGGGACAGCTCTATGGCCCTAAGAAGGGACCTCGTCGCGTGGCTCGCTGTTTTTCTTGTATTTCCGCGCGGCGGCGCGGAAAAATTCTGGATTTTCTTGTAATTAGCAGGTCTTGAGGTGGGTCACCAGATGGTTGTTTAAAAACACACCGTCACCGCTTTCGTTTTTAAGATATTACACTTTTTAGTATTAGTGTTCCAGAATTTTTGGTTTTTTGTTAATAACTTTCTCGGGCTTTCACCGATCACGACACTTTTTACACCACTATGACCGCGTCGCGATTCCGCGTGTTTTTATATATCACACTTATACTTTTCAACACTTTTTACTATTTTTCGGATTTTTAACGTACGGAGCGCGGTTTTTCCGTGGCGTTCGGGGCGGCGGTTGAAGCCAGACTGGGTTAGGTTAGGTTAGGTTAGGTTAGGTTAGGTTAGGTTAGGTTAGGTTAGGTTAGGTTAGGTTAGGTTAGGTTAGGTTAGGTTAGGTTAGGTTAGGTTAGGTTAGGTTAGGTTAGGTTAGGTTAGGTTAGGTTAGGTTAGGTTAGGTTAGGTTAGGTTAGGTTAGGTTAGGTTAGGTTAGGTTAGGTTAGGTTAGGTTAGGTTTTTTTTTTTTTTTTTTTTTTTTTTTTTTTTTTTTTTTTTTTTTTTTTTTGCTTTTCCCCGTTCATGGGTACAACGGGACCTTGCTAAACTAATTTTCTCATTCATACCAGTTCTCGCATTTATTCCTCTCGCACTTTTATACTTCATACTGTATCTTTCTTTCATTCAACCTTACATTCTTTGCCGGGTGGGACTCCCGCTATTCTGACTATCTTATATTCATTTTTATTTGTCTTTATTTTTGGGTCTTTGAGTAAGTATACAACTTCTTTATTAACATTTGCATATTATGTTTACATAGTTATTTTCTTAAATCTATTTCTTAACAAACTACATATAGATACTAATACTAAACACTACCAGATACCAATTTTTTATATATTTTTACTAACAAAGAAAAAGAAAGAACTTACAAGATTAGAGACTGGTATTTAATATGCTTATACAATACTTTTTAACATACTATTTTACTTATATCTATTTCCTGACAATATTTCTATCTTATCTTACATTTAGTACAGTGTGTATACTTATTTGGTTTTCGGACTAACTTTTTAATTTACACAATTCTATCTGTCCTAAGGGCTTGTGTGACTTCCCTTTACTGTTGCTATTATTTGTATGCTTGAATTTTGCGTCAATAATATATATATATACTTATGTTATACATATTTATTGTCGTTTCTTATTCTTGGGGTTTTCTTACCTTCAACTTTTATAGGGGGCGTTTGGGTCGTGTGTATTTGATATATATGTATATATTTATTATATGTTTTATATATCTGTGTTTGTTGGTGTTTTTTGGTTTCCATGTATCTATTTACCTTTGTTATGTACTCCCAATTTGTGTTGCTGTCTTGGTGTGTTCCTGTATGTGTTGCATGTCTGTTTGTGTGTGTTGTGTGTGTTACGTGTGCCGCTAGGAGCAGTTTAGGCATATGCTGTCGTCGTCCGAGCCAAGTAATCCCATTTTTTGCGGACCGGGCACTCCTTGCTGAACGCATTGTGGTCAGTCCTTTGCAACTTTGAGTGCGAGCAGTTGCAGCACTGCGGCTCATCACCCGCGACAAATTCAGCACATTTCTCACGGAGATGAGGTCCTCCGCAGTGGCTGCACCTGTCCACACTCTCAGTGCAAAATTTGCGGCCATGTCCGAATGCTAAGCATTTCGTGCATTGGATGAGCGGCGACTGGTCCTCCACCCTGACCCTTTGAAGGTCAAGGTAAAGGGCCCCAGCCTCCGTCATCCTCTGCCATACTTTGGGTCTGACCTGTATAATGACGTGCGCTGTTTTTGGGTTCCTAGTCCTCTTCTTGTATTTTATCACAATTTCTTTTTCTTCTTCTTCCAGGTCCCTGAATATATCTCTATTTTGGGAGTAGAGAGCTTTCACCACTTCGTCGTCCTCACTGTCCAAAAAGACGTCTTTTAGGACGACGAGCGGGTTTTTATTTCTCATGGGTTCCACTCTTAGCCCTCCGCCTCGGCTCTCTATTCTTTCTCTCACTCTCATGAGCTCCGCTTCTGAGTCACACCCCAGTATGACCGTTTGATTCTTGGCCTTCCTGACTTTATTTATTTTTAGGCCAGTTCCCCTGGCATCGACCGCCTCCTTCACCCTGGCGAGTACCTCGTCAGCAGTCTCCTGACTGCCTTCGAGGGTGACCGCCATCGAGTGAAGTGCCGGTCGATACCCGGGTTTGGCTGCCGCAACGCTGGCGTATGTCGGCCGGTCAGGTTTTGGCTCGCAGTCCACTTCTCTTATAACCTCTTTTATTTGATCGGTTCTGGCGGCCACCTCATCGACAACGCGATCGATCTTCACCTCGAGGACAGCGGCAGCGTTAGCAATGACCTTCACTTCTTTCGTCATGTGGTCCATGTCCACTAACGCTGTATCTACCTTGTCGCCGACCTCGAGGATCTTATCGATGACCTTGTCGACGACGTCGTATCCGCTATCACCGATGAGGTCGGTCATATCCTTGTGGTTTTTGGTGATCTTTTCTTCGAGATCACTTAGCCTCGCGCTCATTTTTGTTTCTACCTTCTCAAGCCTTTCTAGGATTCCAACCGACAATTCGGGTGGTGAAGGCGTGGTGTTAACTTTTGCGGGCGGAGCTGAGTTGGGCGCAGTTTCCAGGGCCTTCATCCGTCTACTCAGTTCGAAGAGGATCCGCAGGCTTTTGTCCGACTGCGTCTCCAGGAAGGCCTTGATGTCTCTCCTCATCTGAGGGTAATCCTTGACTCGGGACGGAATGTCCTCGAAGGTCTTCATGACCTCCTGGAGAAGCTGGTCGTTTGATGAAGCAGTATAGGTGTCAGTCTGCTTCTTATAAGCCTCCATATTGTCTACGGATCTCCTCTTTCGTTCCGGTCTCCGGATGAAGGTCCTGGCAGCGTCTAGCGCCTGTCCAGACGGGCCCGCGGGGCTGGGAGTGGTGGTGCGGGCGACCGCGCCAGAGGTCCCCGCCGACGTCGGCAGTGGCTTTTCGGCTGTTTCCGCTTTGGTTCTTTGAACAGCGTCTTTTCTGCCGAACGTCAGGGATAGCCCCTTCGGCGCTTCGTGCACTCCCGAGGGACCCTCGTTTCCCGGGTGGGCAGGCGACGTAGACTCCTGTCGGCTGGCGCCGGCTCCCGACCTTTTCACTGGGGTGTGAATCCCGAACATGTTTTATGGTTTGGGTGTTTTGTGTATGTTCCGTGTATATGGCTTGTGTGTATAGAGCACAGCGATGGGAACGGGGAAAGTTGTCTGGTGTGTAAAAAGTAAAACAAGTAAAAGTAATACAAGTAAAAAGTAAAACAATACAATATATTAATAATGTAAAATGTAAAGAAGAGAGAAAATAAAATAAAAATAAAATGAAGTGCAAATTTCAATACGAAAACACACGAGTCTTAAAAACTATGGTAGACTTGCTACAAAGTCTTTGTCTTTTAAAACTTATTCTAATAAAATTATATATACACTATATCGGGACTGCGCACACCACGCACGCAAGATATACCTCAGCACTAGAGAAGTAAATATATATTATTATATTAAAATAATAAAATAAATAAATTAATAAAAGAAGGATCGTTTTCCCGTGGTTTCTCCGGAGCCAAAAGAGAGGTCTTTTCCTCCTGATTTCGGAGACCCCAAACTCGGTGGGTCTCTGACTTCTGGTTCCGAAGATATGGCACGGGGGGGTGAGGTAACGTGAGGGTTGGGGGATTTTAGGGTAAATAGATATTTAAAGGATATAGGAAGGTAATAGGAGGCCGCCAGTAGGGAGATCAGGGAATGTTCTAGGGTCCCAGGGGTCACAGGGTGTCACGGGGGTCTCCTTAGAGGCGGGGGGGAGGGGGGGAAGGTGTAATATATAATTGCAAGTGCTATATGGGGATATAATGTATAATTAAATAAATATATACTAGGTAAAAATTTTTTGGGGTCAATAGTGGGGGGGGTCAAAAGGGGGGTCTAGGGGTCTTATATGAATATATGTTCGAGATGAGAGGGGGGTTATAGGGGGGGGGAAATTTTGCTCAAAATTTTGAAATTCCCAGCCGTTTTCGAGATAATGGGGGGCAAGGCTAATTTTAGGGTAAAGTATGGGAGGGGTACAAAATAGACCTGGTTACAAAATTTTTGCGCGAAAGAGCTAAGTTCTCTTCGCTCCTTTGCGAATATGGCTCAAAAGAGTGAACGGCGGGTGTAATAATAGTAATAAGTAATTAATAATAATAATAATAATATGTAATAATAAGAGTAATAAGCATACACACCTATAATATTTTATTCA